>JAUCEB010000009.1:0-1281804 GCA_033557925.1 Phytophthora x cambivora
ACGTCAGCATGTATCAGGCGTACGGAAAGAGCACAGCCCCGACAAATGCCAGCACACTGCATGCTTCGTGGGCTTTCAAGGGCAACTGAGAAGTTAAGCACGCAAAGGACGGAGACGACGTGGTGGTCAAGGCATGATGGTTCAATAGCCAGTGAAGTTGCTGGCGCCGTAACCTCTGTCAAGCTACAACGAGGCCGAGTTATCGCAGTCGCCGTGAATTCAGCTGAGTAACAACGGACTACAGTGATGTCGTGGTCAAGCCCAACGGTGCCGCTGAGTTTATAACAGTGCTGAAGTATCAGTGACGGTTCCTGAATTTCTATCAAGTCAACAATATCTCTCACCGCCAATTGATGAAGCTCAACTAGGCGTATCTATCGACGAAGTAGCAGCACATTCGATGAGCTACAACTAGGCGGAGCTATTATCGACGGAGCTGCATTTGCTGAGCTGCAGCAAGGCGGAGCCACGTCGCCGGGGCTGCGTCTTTGCTGAGCTACAACTAGGCGGAGCTATTGTCGACGGAGCTGCATTCGCTGAGCTGCAACTAGGCGGCGCTACTGTCGACGGAGCTGCATTTGCTGAGCTACAACAAGGCTTAGCTATCGTCGACGAAGCTGCATCTTTGCTGAGCTACAACAAGGCGGAGTTATCGTCGACGTAGCTTCCTCTTTGCTGAACTACAACAAGGCGGAGCTATCGTCGACAGAACCTACACTGCTGAGCTTCACGACTAGGCGGAGCTGTCATCGACGGAACTGCATATTTTGCTGAGCTACATCTAGTTATCATCGACGGATCTGCCACTTTGCTGATCTACAACTAAGCGGAGCTATCGCCGACGGGACTGCCATTTTGTTCGACTACAACGAGGCGGAGCTATCGTTTTATCCCCGCAAATTCTGCTCCAAAACAACGAGGCGGAACTATCGTTGCTATGAAACGAGTGAATTTCGCTCACTTCAACATCCTTAGATCGGTACTCGGCTTCAACGTAAAATTGGCTACCCGGAAGAATGGATCTACGCTGCGAAGCGGGCCTGAAGTAAGCCGAGAGCAGATCTCAGGAGGAATCGCTTGTCAGATGGATCGTCAATATGGAGCTCCAGCTGACAAAGGGGTAAAATGCTCTCGGATTACCATAGCCATCTGCTGTGGTTGGTGTTACCCGTAAGGGCGATCCCAGGACTCTCGCCAATTCATTCCAGCTTTTGACGGCTCAAGTGCACAAGTCGCTGTCGCAGATCAAGTTCGTCGCTCCGGACGCTGTGCTGATGATTTCCTAAGCGTGGCAGCGCGGTATCTAAATTATCGCCGACTGGTTCAAGGTTTAGCGACTCGAGACGCCCAAGACCTAGTCGATGGCCTCATTTGTCGGCGAAGGACCCCGTGCTGATGATTTCTAAAGCGCGGCAGCGCGATCTCGGTGGAATCGCCGAGGGGTTAGCACTTCACGGACCAAGTTGTTCAAGATTTCGTCTAAGACCTCGTTCATCAGTGGAGTACTCGAGTTTGGGGATTTTAAAAGCGCGGCAGCGCGATGTCGGACGAATCGCCGACTAGCTAGCGAATTTGCGGCTCAAGATGCACAAGTTCTCGTCAGAGAACTCGTTTGGTTGCAGTACCTGAGTTTCATGATTTTGACAGCGCAACTGCGCAATGTCGGAGGTATCGCCGAATTAGTAAGCGTTTTTGCTGCTCAAGATGCACGTGTCCGCGTTCAAGTACGTTCGACTCAGTACTACAGAAGCTGATGAAGGTCTACGAGTTGTAGAGCAATGGCCAATTTATTCGAGGGTTTACGCACTCAAGAGTACACTCCGCAGATTCTGCACGGGATTTACCGCCAGACTTGGTTCCCGGAGGACTCTGACTCTGACGCTGCTGATTTTGACGAGTACTGCCGCAGTCTGCAAGATGCTGCTGAACGAGTTGGCTTTGAAGCTGGCAATGACCACCTTTGGACGGCTCTGGAGCTACCTGACGGTGTCGATGGGGGACCTTGGTAGAGCTTTGTTGACCGGGTCTCCGAGCCGCATGTGGCCCTTCTCCTACAACGAGTGCAACGAGACCGTGTTTGCCTCGCAGAACCAGCGCATCAGCGCGTGTGACGACGCGCCTGGGTCGGGGATGAATCCCAACCAAGGCCGCGGAGCCCCGGAGATCGACATCCTGGAAGGCGGCGGCACGGCCATCTCGTCGTCGGTTCAGGTCGGTCCAGGCATGCCGGAGCAGTTCCGCCAGCTCGCAGACAACTCGTCGTACTCGTGCATCTACTTGTACGACTGCACGACTGAAGGAGCCAACAACCAGGACGTGCCGACCGCGTACTACGAAGCGCTCCGCGGACACAAGTCGTGGTACCAGGGACTCCGGTACGGCGCCAACAACTTCTGCGACTCGGACTCGACACTCGTGCAGTCGTACAAGACGGTCGCTGCTTCGCTGGAGAAGGGGGTCACCGAGAACGCTTGCACGATGGCCTTGTGTCCGGCTTCGTACGACGTCAACAGCGACTTGAGCGCCATGGACAACGGCACGAACCACTGGGGGATCAACACCAACGGCACGTGCTTCCCCAAGCAGAACGCCTACACTGGCGCGTACCTGTGCAGTGCGGGCAACACCGACTCGAGCTGCACGGCTTCGAGCGGCTCCACCGATGCCATGTCCGAGTTCTCGTACCAAATGGACGCGATCTCGTCCAACTGGGAGATTCAGCTCGCCGCGTACACCGACTGGGTCACGTACCAGCTCGAGTGGGTCATGGGGGACGAGGGCTACATCCGCCGGATGCTGGCGGGCGAGCCGATCTTCGAGATCACCGCCGACGCGTTGACGAACCCGCCGCAGGACGCGGCCCAGATGAACCCCAAGAAGCTCATGCTGGAGGAGCCCATGTACGTGATCTTCAACGTGGCGCTGTCCAGCACCTGGGGCACGACGCCGCCCAACGCCGGCAACGGAGACTGCTACGGCGACGGCAGCGACGCGACCACCAACGCCATCTGCGACGCGTTCCCCATGCACCTGAAGATCGACTACATCCGCGTGTACCAGGACAAGTCCGAGGGGTCCTCCATGGCTGTGGGGTGCGACCCGTCCACCCACCCGACCAAGCAGTGGATCGAGGACAACATCGCCTCGTACGTGGACGACGACAACCCGTGGACGGAAGTGTCCGGCAAGGCGTTTTGTACTTCTAATGAGGACTGCACCATCGAGACCAACTCGTCCACGGCCATCACGACGGGCACCTGCGTGAGCGGCCGCTGCAAGTGCTCGGCCACCACCTGGACGGGGCCACGCTGCACGGTGGCGTCCAGCGGCTCCAGCGACAGCAGCAGCGACGGCCTCTTCTCCAGCAACTCGTACGGCCCTCCGATGTACGTGTCCGGCGTCTTCATGGCCGTCACCGTCCTCACCACCTTCGTGTCCGTCTACGCGTCCATTTTGACGGCCCGCAAGAGCGACGAAACTCTGCAGAAAGAGATCGCTTCGAAACGAGGAGGCGCCGCCATGTCCCCCGCCCCCCTGGGCGATTCCATGGCCAAGCCCCCCAAAGACAACTGCAACTACAGCACCAATTTTGTATAGCCCCCGTGTGAACCAAATACATGCGTTAATTAACAGTGCTTAGAGTTGTCGCTGTTGTGGCGTCGGCCTCCCCGCCCTTGAGCTCCGGCAACTCGCACGGCAATGTAGCCATCAACGGCTGTGGTTGCGAATAGTTGCAACATTTGCGGCAATTCATGTTTGGCCGTCAGTATCGCAGCTTCATTGCGTGTCATCCCTCCCTTGAAGGCGGAAAACATAATGTTAATATATTTTGGGAGGGGCGACGTCTAAGGGCGAATTGGCGACTGTACCACTGCAAATGGCACACCTCGGCCCATGGAAATCAGGTTCTCCTTGAAGGCGCCGTCTTCGGGTTCCCTGTGCCCACACGCAGGACGGCAAATTCGCAGCTGAAGCGACACATCGTGCAAGGATGTTCAAGTGCTAAAGGCGGGTGTAGCTATCAACGCCGTTTCGGTGCCAAGATTAGGCCCATAGCTTTAATGGTCTGCCGCAAATTGACTGTTGGGCGTATTTTACTTTGGTGCTATGACCGACGAAGTGGCGCTGGCCGGCGATGGAATTCAGTGCTGAGTCGTTGACTCTAGTGCTGCGTCACGCTGTTCGCGTCGCCCTACCGACCACCGTGGCGACGTAATCGTCTCCGCTCTACACCCGGGCCTGGGGAAGTCTTAGGCTAAGGCTGCTAAGACTCTCAAGCACTTGTTTGTGGCCAACTGGAACTAGCACCTGTAGCGAGCGCGGACCTGCGAAAGTTAATGTTTGGAGATGTCGAGGGTGAAAAATGGTACCCCGTCACCGCTGCGAATGCCTCTAACCGGAGAAAACACCGAGACCTGCGCAAATGCATAACGACCAAGCACGAGAGCAACACGTGGCCGCCAGGTTTTCGACTTTTCAGCGTGGGAGATGTCGCCGATAAGACCCGAGAAGCAGGTTCAAGCAACCTGCGCGGGCAGATTGACCACTTGCACGGAGTATGCTGCATACTATCGTCGAGGTCGGGACGGGGTGTTGCATATTCTCGCTGAGAATCGCCAAACCAAGTCATTGATGACATCCATCCCCGGCAGGCTCGTGCCGCGACGACCAACCAGAGTGGAGAGTTCTCGGGGCTCCATCCCGCTGCGCGCCGCCTTCCTTCATTTCCTTGTCACTTCCTTTTTCCGTCCCGACCAAAGTCTCAACGCGCTGGAAGCGCTGTCACCCATCGCTCTCTTTGAACGAGATGCTCGAAGCTTGTACAGTACGGACCAAGGCAAGTCTCGTCACTCTATACTACATGCTCCCATTGGCACCTAATCGCTAACCTGCAATTGTTTGGGCTTGTTGTTTTCCCTCTTGCAATGTTAGATTACCGCATGTTCGAGCTCGCCGACCTGCTGCTCGACACGTAAAAGCTCGAAGACACGGGAAACCACTTGGAGCCATCGTAATCAAGTACCGGTATGTACTGAAGCAGCACAAAACCTGAAGGTTTTGAGTCCAAACTTTCACAAACCTGGACTAAAATCTTTGAAACTTTATACATGTAGCAGATGCCACACCAAGAGTAAAGATCCAAGGCCAACAACACACAGTCATGACTCGTCCTGCAAGACACTACTTCTCAGTCAACGGTGCTGTCTCCAATGTCGCCGCCACTTGCCAAGTATGTGGAATCGATTTCTTTCTACCTACACAAGAGCAAACCAAGAACAACCAACACTACAGCTTCTTCCAGGCAACGTCATCCAAGTGTATCCTCATCAATGTCGACAACTTCGGGGCAGCATCACCAGCTCATGCACAACTCTTCAACAAGGACAGGTCAGGAATCCATTATGCTAAAGCTGTGCAAGGTCTTCTAAGTGTCGGCCTAACCAAGGCTGTGCTACTTATGCTCACAACAGTTCCCATGGCCAAGATTTATTCTACATCCTGCCGTGGTTGTCTGCAACCGGAAAAACTTTCACCGACTCCGTCATCATCAAGTTGTTGCAAAGACCCCCGCACGGATACTGGCAGCACTTGTCTCGTTGCAGAGGTAATGTTGGTTGGGGTGGTGTTGCCTAGCAAACTGCTCTTGCTGGTGCAGACCAAGTTTAAGCGCTCATGGTGGTAGTGCCTGAGAGTATGCTGCTTCCGACGTCAGCATGTATCAGGCGTACGGAAAGAGCACAGCCCCGACAAATGCCAGCACACTGCATGCTTCGTGGGCTTTCAAGGGCAACTGAGAAGTTAAGCACGCAAAGGACGGAGACGACGTGGTGGTCAAGGCATGATGGTTCAATAGCCAGTGAAGTTGCTGGCGCCGTAACCTCTGTCAAGCTACAACGAGGCCGAGTTATCGCAGTCGCCGTGAATTCAGCTGAGTAACAACGGACTACAGTGATGTCGTGGTCAAGCCCAACGGTGCCGCTGAGTTTATAACAGTGCTGAAGTATCAGTGACGGTTCCTGAATTTCTATCAAGTCAACAATATCTCTCACCGCCAATTGATGAAGCTCAACTAGGCGTATCTATCGACGAAGTAGCAGCACATTCGATGAGCTACAACTAGGCGGAGCTATTATCGACGGAGCTGCATTTGCTGAGCTGCAGCAAGGCGGAGCCACGTCGCCGGGGCTGCGTCTTTGCTGAGCTACAACTAGGCGGAGCTATTGTCGACGGAGCTGCATTCGCTGAGCTGCAACTAGGCGGCGCTACTGTCGACGGAGCTGCATTTGCTGAGCTACAACAAGGCTTAGCTATCGTCGACGAAGCTGCATCTTTGCTGAGCTACAACAAGGCGGAGTTATCGTCGACGTAGCTTCCTCTTTGCTGAACTACAACAAGGCGGAGCTATCGTCGACAGAACCTACACTGCTGAGCTTCACGACTAGGCGGAGCTGTCATCGACGGAACTGCATATTTTGCTGAGCTACATCTAGTTATCATCGACGGATCTGCCACTTTGCTGATCTACAACTAAGCGGAGCTATCGCCGACGGGACTGCCATTTTGTTCGACTACAACGAGGCGGAGCTATCGTTTTATCCCCGCAAATTCTGCTCCAAAACAACGAGGCGGAACTATCGTTGCTATGAAACGAGTGAATTTCGCTCACTTCAACATCCTTAGATCGGTACTCGGCTTCAACGTAAAATTGGCTACCCGGAAGAATGGATCTACGCTGCGAAGCGGGCCTGAAGTAAGCCGAGAGCAGATCTCAGGAGGAATCGCTTGTCAGATGGATCGTCAATATGGAGCTCCAGCTGACAAAGGGGTAAAATGCTCTCGGATTACCATAGCCATCTGCTGTGGTTGGTGTTACCCGTAAGGGCGATCCCAGGACTCTCGCCAATTCATTCCAGCTTTTGACGGCTCAAGTGCACAAGTCGCTGTCGCAGATCAAGTTCGTCGCTCCGGACGCTGTGCTGATGATTTCCTAAGCGTGGCAGCGCGGTATCTAAATTATCGCCGACTGGTTCAAGGTTTAGCGACTCGAGACGCCCAAGACCTAGTCGATGGCCTCATTTGTCGGCGAAGGACCCCGTGCTGATGATTTCTAAAGCGCGGCAGCGCGATCTCGGTGGAATCGCCGAGGGGTTAGCACTTCACGGACCAAGTTGTTCAAGATTTCGTCTAAGACCTCGTTCATCAGTGGAGTACTCGAGTTTGGGGATTTTAAAAGCGCGGCAGCGCGATGTCGGACGAATCGCCGACTAGCTAGCGAATTTGCGGCTCAAGATGCACAAGTTCTCGTCAGAGAACTCGTTTGGTTGCAGTACCTGAGTTTCATGATTTTGACAGCGCAACTGCGCAATGTCGGAGGTATCGCCGAATTAGTAAGCGTTTTTGCTGCTCAAGATGCACGTGTCCGCGTTCAAGTACGTTCGACTCAGTACTACAGAAGCTGATGAAGGTCTACGAGTTGTAGAGCAATGGCCAATTTATTCGAGGGTTTACGCACTCAAGAGTACACTCCGCAGATTCTGCACGGGATTTACCGCCAGACTTGGTTCCCGGAGGACTCTGACTCTGACGCTGCTGATTTTGACGAGTACTGCCGCAGTCTGCAAGATGCTGCTGAACGAGTTGGCTTTGAAGCTGGCAATGACCACCTTTGGACGGCTCTGGAGCTACCTGACGGTGTCGATGGGGGACCTTGGTAGAGCTTTGTTGACCGGGTCTCCGAGCCGCATGTGGCCCTTCTCCTACAACGAGTGCAACGAGACCGTGTTTGCCTCGCAGAACCAGCGCATCAGCGCGTGTGACGACGCGCCTGGGTCGGGGATGAATCCCAACCAAGGCCGCGGAGCCCCGGAGATCGACATCCTGGAAGGCGGCGGCACGGCCATCTCGTCGTCGGTTCAGGTCGGTCCAGGCATGCCGGAGCAGTTCCGCCAGCTCGCAGACAACTCGTCGTACTCGTGCATCTACTTGTACGACTGCACGACTGAAGGAGCCAACAACCAGGACGTGCCGACCGCGTACTACGAAGCGCTCCGCGGACACAAGTCGTGGTACCAGGGACTCCGGTACGGCGCCAACAACTTCTGCGACTCGGACTCGACACTCGTGCAGTCGTACAAGACGGTCGCTGCTTCGCTGGAGAAGGGGGTCACCGAGAACGCTTGCACGATGGCCTTGTGTCCGGCTTCGTACGACGTCAACAGCGACTTGAGCGCCATGGACAACGGCACGAACCACTGGGGGATCAACACCAACGGCACGTGCTTCCCCAAGCAGAACGCCTACACTGGCGCGTACCTGTGCAGTGCGGGCAACACCGACTCGAGCTGCACGGCTTCGAGCGGCTCCACCGATGCCATGTCCGAGTTCTCGTACCAAATGGACGCGATCTCGTCCAACTGGGAGATTCAGCTCGCCGCGTACACCGACTGGGTCACGTACCAGCTCGAGTGGGTCATGGGGGACGAGGGCTACATCCGCCGGATGCTGGCGGGCGAGCCGATCTTCGAGATCACCGCCGACGCGTTGACGAACCCGCCGCAGGACGCGGCCCAGATGAACCCCAAGAAGCTCATGCTGGAGGAGCCCATGTACGTGATCTTCAACGTGGCGCTGTCCAGCACCTGGGGCACGACGCCGCCCAACGCCGGCAACGGAGACTGCTACGGCGACGGCAGCGACGCGACCACCAACGCCATCTGCGACGCGTTCCCCATGCACCTGAAGATCGACTACATCCGCGTGTACCAGGACAAGTCCGACGGGTCTTCCATGGCGGTGGGGTGCGACCCGTCCACCCACCCGACCAAGCAGTGGATCGAGGACAACATCGCCTCGTACGTGGACGACGACAACCCGTGGACGGAAGTGTCCGGCAAGGCGTTTTGTACTTCTAATGAGGACTGCACCATCGAGACCAACTCGTCCACGGCCATCACGACGGGCACCTGCGTGAGCGGCCGCTGCAAGTGCTCGGCCACCACCTGGACGGGGCCACGCTGCACGGTGGCGTCCAGCGGCTCCAGCGACAGCAGCAGCGACGGCCTCTTCTCCAGCAACTCGTACGGCCCTCCGATGTACGTGTCCGGCGTCTTCATGGCCGTCACCGTCCTCACCACCTTCGTGTCCGTCTACGCGTCCATTTTGACGGCCCGCAAGAGCGACGAAACTCTGCAGAAAGAGATCGCTTCGAAACGAGGAGGCGCCGCCATGTCCCCCGCCCCCCTGGGCGATTCCATGGCCAAGCCCCCCAAAGACAACTGCAACTACAGCACCAATTTTGTATAGCCCCCGTGTGAACCAAATACATGCGTTAATTAACAGTGCTTAGAGTTGTCGCTGTTGTGGCGTCGGCCTCCCCGCCCTTGAGCTCCGGCAACTCGCACGGCAATGTAGCCATCAACGGCTGTGGTTGCGAATAGTTGCAACATTTGCGGCAATTCATGTTTGGCCGTCAGTATCGCAGCTTCATTGCGTGTCATCCCTCCCTTGAAGGCGGAAAACATAATGTTAATATATTTTGGGAGGGGCGACGTCTAAGGGCGAATTGGCGACTGTACCACTGCAAATGGCACACCTCGGCCCATGGAAATCAGGTTCTCCTTGAAGGCGCCGTCTTCGGGTTCCCTGTGCCCACACGCAGGACGGCAAATTCGCAGCTGAAGCGACACATCGTGCAAGGATGTTCAAGTGCTAAAGGCGGGTGTAGCTATCAACGCCGTTTCGGTGCCAAGATTAGGCCCATAGCTTTAATGGTCTGCCGCAAATTGACTGTTGGGCGTATTTTACTTTGGTGCTATGACCGACGAAGTGGCGCTGGCCGGCGATGGAATTCAGTGCTGAGTCGTTGACTCTAGTGCTGCGTCACGCTGTTCGCGTCGCCCTACCGACCACCGTGGCGACGTAATCGTCTCCGCTCTACACCCGGGCCTGGGGAAGTCTTTAAGACTTAAGACTGTCTTAGGCTAAGGCTGCTAAGACTCTCAAGCACTTGTTTGTGGCCAACTGGAACTAGCACCTGTAGCGAGCGCGGACCTGCGAAAGTTAATGTTTGGAGATGTCGAGGGTGAAAAATGGTACCCCGTCACCGCTGCGAATGCCTCTAACCGGAGAAAACACCGAGACCTGCGCAAATGCATAACGACCAAGCACGAGAGCAACACGTGGCCGCCAGGTTTTCGACTTTTCAGCGTGGGAGATGTCGCCGATAAGACCCGAGAAGCAGGTTCAAGCAACCTGCGCGGGCAGATTGACCACTTGCACGGAGTATGCTGCATACTATCGTCGAGGTCGGGACGGGGTGTTGCATATTCTCGCTGAGAATCGCCAAACCAAGTCATTGATGACATCCATCCCCGGCAGGCTCGTGCCGCGACGACCAACCAGAGTGGAGAGTTCTCGGGGCTCCATCCCGCTGCGCGCCGCCTTCCTTCATTTCCTTGTCACTTCCTTTTTCCGTCCCGACCAAAGTCTCAACGCGCTGGAAGCGCTGTCACCCATCGCTCTCTTTGAACGAGATGCTCGAAGCTTGTACAGTACGGACCAAGGCAAGTCTCGTCACTCTATACTACATGCTCCCATTGGCACCTAATCGCTAACCTGCAATTGTTTGGGCTTGTTGTTTTCCCTCTTGCAATGTTAGATTACCGCATGTTCGAGCTCGCCGACCTGCTGCTCGACACGTAAAAGCTCGAAGACACGGGAAACCACTTGGAGCCATCGTAATCAAGTACCGGTATGTACTGAAGCAGCACAAAACCTGAAGGTTTTGAGTCCAAACTTTCACAAACCTGGACTAAAATCTTTGAAACTTTATACATGTAGCAGATGCCACACCAAGAGTAAAGATCCAAGGCCAACAACACACAGTCATGACTCGTCCTGCAAGACACTACTTCTCAGTCAACGGTGCTGTCTCCAATGTCGCCGCCACTTGCCAAGTATGTGGAATCGATTTCTTTCTACCTACACAAGAGCAAACCAAGAACAACCAACACTACAGCTTCTTCCAGGCAACGTCATCCAAGTGTATCCTCATCAATGTCGACAACTTCGGGGCAGCATCACCAGCTCATGCACAACTCTTCAACAAGGACAGGTCAGGAATCCATTATGCTAAAGCTGTGCAAGGTCTTCTAAGTGTCGGCCTAACCAAGGCTGTGCTACTTATGCTCACAACAGTTCCCATGGCCAAGATTTATTCTACATCCTGCCGTGGTTGTCTGCAACCGGAAAAACTTTCACCGACTCCGTCATCATCAAGTTGTTGCAAAGACCCCCGCACGGATACTGGCAGCACTTGTCTCGTTGCAGAGGTAATGTTGGTTGGGGTGGTGTTGCCTAGCAAACTGCTCTTGCTGGTGCAGACCAAGTTTAAGCGCTCATGGTGGTAGTGCCTGAGAGTATGCTGCTTCCGACGTCAGCATGTATCAGGCGTACGGAAAGAGCACAGCCCCGACAAATGCCAGCACACTGCATGCTTCGTGGGCTTTCAAGGGCAACTGAGAAGTTAAGCACGCAAAGGACGGAGACGACGTGGTGGTCAAGGCATGATGGTTCAATAGCCAGTGAAGTTGCTGGCGCCGTAACCTCTGTCAAGCTACAACGAGGCCGAGTTATCGCAGTCGCCGTGAATTCAGCTGAGTAACAACGGACTACAGTGATGTCGTGGTCAAGCCCAACGGTGCCGCTGAGTTTATAACAGTGCTGAAGTATCAGTGACGGTTCCTGAATTTCTATCAAGTCAACAATATCTCTCACCGCCAATTGATGAAGCTCAACTAGGCGTATCTATCGACGAAGTAGCAGCACATTCGATGAGCTACAACTAGGCGGAGCTATTATCGACGGAGCTGCATTTGCTGAGCTGCAGCAAGGCGGAGCCACGTCGCCGGGGCTGCGTCTTTGCTGAGCTACAACTAGGCGGAGCTATTGTCGACGGAGCTGCATTCGCTGAGCTGCAACTAGGCGGCGCTACTGTCGACGGAGCTGCATTTGCTGAGCTACAACAAGGCTTAGCTATCGTCGACGAAGCTGCATCTTTGCTGAGCTACAACAAGGCGGAGTTATCGTCGACGTAGCTTCCTCTTTGCTGAACTACAACAAGGCGGAGCTATCGTCGACAGAACCTACACTGCTGAGCTTCACGACTAGGCGGACGTGTCATCGACGGAACTGCTTATTTTGCTGAGCTACATCTAGTTTTCATCGACGGATCTGTCAATTTGCTGATCTACAACTAAGCAGACCAATCGCCGACGGAGCTGCCATTTTTATCGACTACAACGAGGCGGAGCTATCGTTTGTAACCACGTGATTTCTGCTGGGAAACAACGAGGCGGAACTATCGTTGCTACGAAACGAGTGACTTTCGCTCACTCTACGATCTTAAGATCGGGTACTCGACTTCAACGTAAAATTGGCTACCCGGAAGATTTCATCTCCGCTGCGAAGCAGCCTGAAGTAAGCCTAGAGCAGAGCTCGGGAGAAATCGTTCGTCAGATGGTCGGCAATATGCTGACAAAGTGGTAAAATGCTGCCGGATTACCGTAGCCATCTGCTGTGGTTGGTGTTACCCGTAAGGGCGATCCCAGGACTCTCGCCAATTCATTCCAGATTTTGACGGCTCAAGTGCACAAGTCGCTGTCGCAGATCAAGTTCGTCGCTCCGGACGCTGTGCTGATGATTTCCTAAGCGTGGCAGCGCGGTATCTAAATTATCGCCGACTGGTTCAAGGTTTAGCGACTCGAGACGCCCAAGACCTAGTCGATGGCCTCATTTGTCGGCGAAGGACCCCGTGCTGATGATTTCTAAAGCGCGGCAGCGCGATCTCGGTGGAATCGCCGAGGGGTTAGCACTTCACGGACCAAGTTGTTCAAGATTTCGTCTAAGACCTCGTTCATCAGTGGAGTACTCGAGTTTGGGGATTTTAAAAGCGCGGCAGCGCGATGTCGGACGAATCGCCGACTAGCTAGCGAATTTGCGGCTCAAGATGCACAAGTTCTCGTCAGAGAACTCGTTTGGTTGCAGTACCTGAGTTTCATGATTTTGACAGCGCAACTGCGCAATGTCGGAGGTATCGCCGAATTAGTAAGCGTTTTTGCTGCTCAAGATGCACGTGTCCGCGTTCAAGTACGTTCGACTCAGTACTACAGAAGCTGATGAAGGTCTACGAGTTGTAGAGCAATGGCCAATTTATTCGAGGGTTTACGCACTCAAGAGTACACTCCGCAGATTCTGCACGGGATTTACCGCCAGACTTGGTTCCCGGAGGACTCTGACTCTGACGCTGCTGATTTTGACGAGTACTGCCGCAGTCTGCAAGATGCTGCTGAACGAGTTGGCTTTGAAGCTGGCAATGACCACCTTTGGACGGCTCTGGAGCTACCTGACGGTGTCGATGGGGGACCTTGGTAGAGCTTTGTTGACCGGGTCTCCGAGCCGCATGTGGCCCTTCTCCTACAACGAGTGCAACGAGACCGTGTTTGCCTCGCAGAACCAGCGCATCAGCGCGTGTGACGACGCGCCTGGGTCGGGGATGAATCCCAACCAAGGCCGCGGAGCCCCGGAGATCGACATCCTGGAAGGCGGCGGCACGGCCATCTCGTCGTCGGTTCAGGTCGGTCCAGGCATGCCGGAGCAGTTCCGCCAGCTCGCAGACAACTCGTCGTACTCGTGCATCTACTTGTACGACTGCACGACTGAAGGAGCCAACAACCAGGACGTGCCGACCGCGTACTACGAAGCGCTCCGCGGACACAAGTCGTGGTACCAGGGACTCCGGTACGGCGCCAACAACTTCTGCGACTCGGACTCGACACTCGTGCAGTCGTACAAGACGGTCGCTGCTTCGCTGGAGAAGGGGGTCACCGAGAACGCTTGCACGATGGCCTTGTGTCCGGCTTCGTACGACGTCAACAGCGACTTGAGCGCCATGGACAACGGCACGAACCACTGGGGGATCAACACCAACGGCACGTGCTTCCCCAAGCAGAACGCCTACACTGGCGCGTACCTGTGCAGTGCGGGCAACACCGACTCGAGCTGCACGGCTTCGAGCGGCTCCACCGATGCCATGTCCGAGTTCTCGTACCAAATGGACGCGATCTCGTCCAACTGGGAGATTCAGCTCGCCGCGTACACCGACTGGGTCACGTACCAGCTCGAGTGGGTCATGGGGGACGAGGGCTACATCCGCTGGATGCTGGCGGGCGAGCCGATCTTCGAGATCACCGCCGACGCGTTGACGAACCCGCCGCAGGACGCGGCCCAGATGAACCCCAAGAAGCTCATGCTGGAGGAGCCCATGTACGTGATCTTCAACGTGGCGCTGTCCAGCACCTGGGGCACGACGCCGCCCAACGCCGGCAACGGAGACTGCTACGGCGACGGCAGCGACGCGACCACCAACGCCATCTGCGACGCGTTCCCCATGCACCTGAAGATCGACTACATCCGCGTGTACCAGGACAAGTCCGACGGGTCTTCCATGGCGGTGGGGTGCGACCCGTCCACCCACCCGACCAAGCAGTGGATCGAGGACAACATCGCCTCGTACGTGGACGACGACAACCCGTGGACGGAAGTGTCCGGCAAGGCGTTTTGTACTTCTAATGAGGACTGCACCATCGAGACCAACTCGTCCACGGCCATCACGACGGGCACCTGCGTGAGCGGCCGCTGCAAGTGCTCGGCCACCACCTGGACGGGGCCACGCTGCACGGTGGCGTCCAGCGGCTCCAGCGACAGCAGCAGCGACGGCCTCTTCTCCAGCAACTCGTACGGCCCTCCGATGTACGTGTCCGGCGTCTTCATGGCCGTCACCGTCCTCACCACCTTCGTGTCCGTCTACGCGTCCATTTTGACGGCCCGCAAGAGCGACGAAACTCTGCAGAAAGAGATCGCTTCGAAACGAGGAGGCGCCGCCATGTCCCCCGCCCCCCTGGGCGATTCCATGGCCAAGCCCCCCAAAGACAACTGCAACTACAGCACCAATTTTGTATAGCCCCCGTGTGAACCAAATACATGCGTTAATTAACAGTGCTTAGAGTTGTCGCTGTTGTGGCGTCGGCCTCCCCGCCCTTGAGCTCCGGCAACTCGCACGGCAATGTAGCCATCAACGGCTGTGGTTGCGAATAGTTGCAACATTTGCGGCAATTCATGTTTGGCCGTCAGTATCGCAGCTTCATTGCGTGTCATCCCTCCCTTGAAGGCGGAAAACATAATGTTAATATATTTTGGGAGGGGCGACGTCTAAGGGCGAATTGGCGACTGTACCACTGCAAATGGCACACCTCGGCCCATGGAAATCAGGTTCTCCTTGAAGGCGCCGTCTTCGGGTTCCCTGTGCCCACACGCAGGACGGCAAATTCGCAGCTGAAGCGACACATCGTGCAAGGATGTTCAAGTGCTAAAGGCGGGTGTAGCTATCAACGCCGTTTCGGTGCCAAGATTAGGCCCATAGCTTTAATGGTCTGCCGCAAATTGACTGTTGGGCGTATTTTACTTTGGTGCTATGACCGACGAAGTGGCGCTGGCCGGCGATGGAATTCAGTGCTGAGTCGTTGACTCTAGTGCTGCGTCACGCTGTTCGCGTCGCCCTACCGACCACCGTGGCGACGTAATCGTCTCCGCTCTACACCCGGGCCTGGGGAAGTCTTAGGCTAAGGCTGCTAAGACTCTCAAGCACTTGTTTGTGGCCAACTGGAACTAGCACCTGTAGCGAGCGCGGACCTGCGAAAGTTAATGTTTGGAGATGTCGAGGGTGAAAAATGGTACCCCGTCACCGCTGCGAATGCCTCTAACCGGAGAAAACACCGAGACCTGCGCAAATGCATAACGACCAAGCACGAGAGCAACACGTGGCCGCCAGGTTTTCGACTTTTCAGCGTGGGAGATGTCGCCGATAAGACCCGAGAAGCAGGTTCAAGCAACCTGCGCGGGCAGATTGACCACTTGCACGGAGTATGCTGCATACTATCGTCGAGGTCGGGACGGGGTGTTGCATATTCTCGCTGAGAATCGCCAAACCAAGTCATTGATGACATCCATCCCCGGCAGGCTCGTGCCGCGACGACCAACCAGAGTGGAGAGTTCTCGGGGCTCCATCCCGCTGCGCGCCGCCTTCCTTCATTTCCTTGTCACTTCCTTTTTCCGTCCCGACCAAAGTCTCAACGCGCTGGAAGCGCTGTCACCCATCGCTCTCTTTGAACGAGATGCTCGAAGCTTGTACAGTACGGACCAAGGCAAGTCTCGTCACTCTATACTACATGCTCCCATTGGCACCTAATCGCTAACCTGCAATTGTTTGGGCTTGTTGTTTTCCCTCTTGCAATGTTAGATTACCGCATGTTCGAGCTCGCCGACCTGCTGCTCGACACGTAAAAGCTCGAAGACACGGGAAACCACTTGGAGCCATCGTAATCAAGTACCGGTATGTACTGAAGCAGCACAAAACCTGAAGGTTTTGAGTCCAAACTTTCACAAACCTGGACTAAAATCTTTGAAACTTTATACATGTAGCAGATGCCACACCAAGAGTAAAGATCCAAGGCCAACAACACACAGTCATGACTCGTCCTGCAAGACACTACTTCTCAGTCAACGGTGCTGTCTCCAATGTCGCCGCCACTTGCCAAGTATGTGGAATCGATTTCTTTCTACCTACACAAGAGCAAACCAAGAACAACCAACACTACAGCTTCTTCCAGGCAACGTCATCCAAGTGTATCCTCATCAATGTCGACAACTTCGGGGCAGCATCACCAGCTCATGCACAACTCTTCAACAAGGACAGGTCAGGAATCCATTATGCTAAAGCTGTGCAAGGTCTTCTAAGTGTCGGCCTAACCAAGGCTGTGCTACTTATGCTCACAACAGTTCCCATGGCCAAGATTTATTCTACATCCTGCCGTGGTTGTCTGCAACCGGAAAAACTTTCACCGACTCCGTCATCATCAAGTTGTTGCAAAGACCCCCGCACGGATACTGGCAGCACTTGTCTCGTTGCAGAGGTAATGTTGGTTGGGGTGGTGTTGCCTAGCAAACTGCTCTTGCTGGTGCAGACCAAGTTTAAGCGCTCATGGTGGTAGTGCCTGAGAGTATGCTGCTTCCGACGTCAGCATGTATCAGGCGTACGGAAAGAGCACAGCCCCGACAAATGCCAGCACACTGCATGCTTCGTGGGCTTTCAAGGGCAACTGAGAAGTTAAGCACGCAAAGGACGGAGACGACGTGGTGGTCAAGGCATGATGGTTCAATAGCCAGTGAAGTTGCTGGCGCCGTAACCTCTGTCAAGCTACAACGAGGCCGAGTTATCGCAGTCGCCGTGAATTCAGCTGAGTAACAACGGACTACAGTGATGTCGTGGTCAAGCCCAACGGTGCCGCTGAGTTTATAACAGTGCTGAAGTATCAGTGACGGTTCCTGAATTTCTATCAAGTCAACAATATCTCTCACCGCCAATTGATGAAGCTCAACTAGGCGTATCTATCGACGAAGTAGCAGCACATTCGATGAGCTACAACTAGGCGGAGCTATTATCGACGGAGCTGCATTTGCTGAGCTGCAGCAAGGCGGAGCCACGTCGCCGGGGCTGCGTCTTTGCTGAGCTACAACTAGGCGGAGCTATTGTCGACGGAGCTGCATTCGCTGAGCTGCAACTAGGCGGCGCTACTGTCGACGGAGCTGCATTTGCTGAGCTACAACAAGGCTTAGCTATCGTCGACGAAGCTGCATCTTTGCTGAGCTACAACAAGGCGGAGTTATCGTCGACGTAGCTTCCTCTTTGCTGAACTACAACAAGGCGGAGCTATCGTCGACAGAACCTACACTGCTGAGCTTCACGACTAGGCGGAGCTGTCATCGACGGAACTGCATATTTTGCTGAGCTACATCTAGTTATCATCGACGGATCTGCCACTTTGCTGATCTACAACTAAGCGGAGCTATCGCCGACGGGACTGCCATTTTGTTCGACTACAACGAGGCGGAGCTATCGTTTTATCCCCGCAAATTCTGCTCCAAAACAACGAGGCGGAACTATCGTTGCTATGAAACGAGTGAATTTCGCTCACTTCAACATCCTTAGATCGGTACTCGGCTTCAACGTAAAATTGGCTACCCGGAAGAATGGATCTACGCTGCGAAGCGGGCCTGAAGTAAGCCGAGAGCAGATCTCAGGAGGAATCGCTTGTCAGATGGATCGTCAATATGGAGCTCCAGCTGACAAAGGGGTAAAATGCTCTCGGATTACCATAGCCATCTGCTGTGGTTGGTGTTACCCGTAAGGGCGATCCCAGGACTCTCGCCAATTCATTCCAGCTTTTGACGGCTCAAGTGCACAAGTCGCTGTCGCAGATCAAGTTCGTCGCTCCGGACGCTGTGCTGATGATTTCCTAAGCGTGGCAGCGCGGTATCTAAATTATCGCCGACTGGTTCAAGGTTTAGCGACTCGAGACGCCCAAGACCTAGTCGATGGCCTCATTTGTCGGCGAAGGACCCCGTGCTGATGATTTCTAAAGCGCGGCAGCGCGATCTCGGTGGAATCGCCGAGGGGTTAGCACTTCACGGACCAAGTTGTTCAAGATTTCGTCTAAGACCTCGTTCATCAGTGGAGTACTCGAGTTTGGGGATTTTAAAAGCGCGGCAGCGCGATGTCGGACGAATCGCCGACTAGCTAGCGAATTTGCGGCTCAAGATGCACAAGTTCTCGTCAGAGAACTCGTTTGGTTGCAGTACCTGAGTTTCATGATTTTGACAGCGCAACTGCGCAATGTCGGAGGTATCGCCGAATTAGTAAGCGTTTTTGCTGCTCAAGATGCACGTGTCCGCGTTCAAGTACGTTCGACTCAGTACTACAGAAGCTGATGAAGGTCTACGAGTTGTAGAGCAATGGCCAATTTATTCGAGGGTTTACGCACTCAAGAGTACACTCCGCAGATTCTGCACGGGATTTACCGCCAGACTTGGTTCCCGGAGGACTCTGACTCTGACGCTGCTGATTTTGACGAGTACTGCCGCAGTCTGCAAGATGCTGCTGAACGAGTTGGCTTTGAAGCTGGCAATGACCACCTTTGGACGGCTCTGGAGCTACCTGACGGTGTCGATGGGGGACCTTGGTAGAGCTTTGTTGACCGGGTCTCCGAGCCGCATGTGGCCCTTCTCCTACAACGAGTGCAACGAGACCGTGTTTGCCTCGCAGAACCAGCGCATCAGCGCGTGTGACGACGCGCCTGGGTCGGGGATGAATCCCAACCAAGGCCGCGGAGCCCCGGAGATCGACATCCTGGAAGGCGGCGGCACGGCCATCTCGTCGTCGGTTCAGGTCGGTCCAGGCATGCCGGAGCAGTTCCGCCAGCTCGCAGACAACTCGTCGTACTCGTGCATCTACTTGTACGACTGCACGACTGAAGGAGCCAACAACCAGGACGTGCCGACCGCGTACTACGAAGCGCTCCGCGGACACAAGTCGTGGTACCAGGGACTCCGGTACGGCGCCAACAACTTCTGCGACTCGGACTCGACACTCGTGCAGTCGTACAAGACGGTCGCTGCTTCGCTGGAGAAGGGGGTCACCGAGAACGCTTGCACGATGGCCTTGTGTCCGGCTTCGTACGACGTCAACAGCGACTTGAGCGCCATGGACAACGGCACGAACCACTGGGGGATCAACACCAACGGCACGTGCTTCCCCAAGCAGAACGCCTACACTGGCGCGTACCTGTGCAGTGCGGGCAACACCGACTCGAGCTGCACGGCTTCGAGCGGCTCCACCGATGCCATGTCCGAGTTCTCGTACCAAATGGACGCGATCTCGTCCAACTGGGAGATTCAGCTCGCCGCGTACACCGACTGGGTCACGTACCAGCTCGAGTGGGTCATGGGGGACGAGGGCTACATCCGCCGGATGCTGGCGGGCGAGCCGATCTTCGAGATCACCGCCGACGCGTTGACGAACCCGCCGCAGGACGCGGCCCAGATGAACCCCAAGAAGCTCATGCTGGAGGAGCCCATGTACGTGATCTTCAACGTGGCGCTGTCCAGCACCTGGGGCACGACGCCGCCCAACGCCGGCAACGGAGA
Organism: Phytophthora x cambivora; assembly: GCA_033557925.1. NCBI lineage: Eukaryota > Oomycota > Peronosporomycetes > Peronosporales > Peronosporaceae > Phytophthora > Phytophthora x cambivora. Next base: position 20,098 of record JAUCEB010000009.1, read on the forward strand.
CTGCTACGGCGACGGCAGCGACGCGACCACCAACGCCATCTGCGACGCGTTCCCCATGCACCTGAAGATCGACTACATCCGCGTGTACCAGGACAAGTCCGAGGGGTCCTCCATGGCTGTGGGGTGCGACCCGTCCACCCACCCGACCAAGCAGTGGATCGAGGACAACATCGCCTCGTACGTGGACGACGACAACCCGTGGACGGAAGTGTCCGGCAAGGCGTTTTGTACTTCTAATGAGGACTGCACCATCGAGACCAACTCGTCCACGGCCATCACGACGGGCACCTGCGTGAGCGGCCGCTGCAAGTGCTCGGCCACCACCTGGACGGGGCCACGCTGCACGGTGGCGTCCAGCGGCTCCAGCGACAGCAGCAGCGACGGCCTCTTCTCCAGCAACTCGTACGGCCCTCCGATGTACGTGTCCGGCGTCTTCATGGCCGTCACCGTCCTCACCACCTTCGTGTCCGTCTACGCGTCCATTTTGACGGCCCGCAAGAGCGACGAAACTCTGCAGAAAGAGATCGCTTCGAAACGAGGAGGCGCCGCCATGTCCCCCGCCCCCCTGGGCGATTCCATGGCCAAGCCCCCCAAAGACAACTGCAACTACAGCACCAATTTTGTATAGCCCCCGTGTGAACCAAATACATGCGTTAATTAACAGTGCTTAGAGTTGTCGCTGTTGTGGCGTCGGCCTCCCCGCCCTTGAGCTCCGGCAACTCGCACGGCAATGTAGCCATCAACGGCTGTGGTTGCGAATAGTTGCAACATTTGCGGCAATTCATGTTTGGCCGTCAGTATCGCAGCTTCATTGCGTGTCATCCCTCCCTTGAAGGCGGAAAACATAATGTTAATATATTTTGGGAGGGGCGACGTCTAAGGGCGAATTGGCGACTGTACCACTGCAAATGGCACACCTCGGCCCATGGAAATCAGGTTCTCCTTGAAGGCGCCGTCTTCGGGTTCCCTGTGCCCACACGCAGGACGGCAAATTCGCAGCTGAAGCGACACATCGTGCAAGGATGTTCAAGTGCTAAAGGCGGGTGTAGCTATCAACGCCGTTTCGGTGCCAAGATTAGGCCCATAGCTTTAATGGTCTGCCGCAAATTGACTGTTGGGCGTATTTTACTTTGGTGCTATGACCGACGAAGTGGCGCTGGCCGGCGATGGAATTCAGTGCTGAGTCGTTGACTCTAGTGCTGCGTCACGCTGTTCGCGTCGCCCTACCGACCACCGTGGCGACGTAATCGTCTCCGCTCTACACCCGGGCCTGGGGAAGTCTTAGGCTAAGGCTGCTAAGACTCTCAAGCACTTGTTTGTGGCCAACTGGAACTAGCACCTGTAGCGAGCGCGGACCTGCGAAAGTTAATGTTTGGAGATGTCGAGGGTGAAAAATGGTACCCCGTCACCGCTGCGAATGCCTCTAACCGGAGAAAACACCGAGACCTGCGCAAATGCATAACGACCAAGCACGAGAGCAACACGTGGCCGCCAGGTTTTCGACTTTTCAGCGTGGGAGATGTCGCCGATAAGACCCGAGAAGCAGGTTCAAGCAACCTGCGCGGGCAGATTGACCACTTGCACGGAGTATGCTGCATACTATCGTCGAGGTCGGGACGGGGTGTTGCATATTCTCGCTGAGAATCGCCAAACCAAGTCATTGATGACATCCATCCCCGGCAGGCTCGTGCCGCGACGACCAACCAGAGTGGAGAGTTCTCGGGGCTCCATCCCGCTGCGCGCCGCCTTCCTTCATTTCCTTGTCACTTCCTTTTTCCGTCCCGACCAAAGTCTCAACGCGCTGGAAGCGCTGTCACCCATCGCTCTCTTTGAACGAGATGCTCGAAGCTTGTACAGTACGGACCAAGGCAAGTCTCGTCACTCTATACTACATGCTCCCATTGGCACCTAATCGCTAACCTGCAATTGTTTGGGCTTGTTGTTTTCCCTCTTGCAATGTTAGATTACCGCATGTTCGAGCTCGCCGACCTGCTGCTCGACACGTAAAAGCTCGAAGACACGGGAAACCACTTGGAGCCATCGTAATCAAGTACCGGTATGTACTGAAGCAGCACAAAACCTGAAGGTTTTGAGTCCAAACTTTCACAAACCTGGACTAAAATCTTTGAAACTTTATACATGTAGCAGATGCCACACCAAGAGTAAAGATCCAAGGCCAACAACACACAGTCATGACTCGTCCTGCAAGACACTACTTCTCAGTCAACGGTGCTGTCTCCAATGTCGCCGCCACTTGCCAAGTATGTGGAATCGATTTCTTTCTACCTACACAAGAGCAAACCAAGAACAACCAACACTACAGCTTCTTCCAGGCAACGTCATCCAAGTGTATCCTCATCAATGTCGACAACTTCGGGGCAGCATCACCAGCTCATGCACAACTCTTCAACAAGGACAGGTCAGGAATCCATTATGCTAAAGCTGTGCAAGGTCTTCTAAGTGTCGGCCTAACCAAGGCTGTGCTACTTATGCTCACAACAGTTCCCATGGCCAAGATTTATTCTACATCCTGCCGTGGTTGTCTGCAACCGGAAAAACTTTCACCGACTCCGTCATCATCAAGTTGTTGCAAAGACCCCCGCACGGATACTGGCAGCACTTGTCTCGTTGCAGAGGTAATGTTGGTTGGGGTGGTGTTGCCTAGCAAACTGCTCTTGCTGGTGCAGACCAAGTTTAAGCGCTCATGGTGGTAGTGCCTGAGAGTATGCTGCTTCCGACGTCAGCATGTATCAGGCGTACGGAAAGAGCACAGCCCCGACAAATGCCAGCACACTGCATGCTTCGTGGGCTTTCAAGGGCAACTGAGAAGTTAAGCACGCAAAGGACGGAGACGACGTGGTGGTCAAGGCATGATGGTTCAATAGCCAGTGAAGTTGCTGGCGCCGTAACCTCTGTCAAGCTACAACGAGGCCGAGTTATCGCAGTCGCCGTGAATTCAGCTGAGTAACAACGGACTACAGTGATGTCGTGGTCAAGCCCAACGGTGCCGCTGAGTTTATAACAGTGCTGAAGTATCAGTGACGGTTCCTGAATTTCTATCAAGTCAACAATATCTCTCACCGCCAATTGATGAAGCTCAACTAGGCGTATCTATCGACGAAGTAGCAGCACATTCGATGAGCTACAACTAGGCGGAGCTATTATCGACGGAGCTGCATTTGCTGAGCTGCAGCAAGGCGGAGCCACGTCGCCGGGGCTGCGTCTTTGCTGAGCTACAACTAGGCGGAGCTATTGTCGACGGAGCTGCATTCGCTGAGCTGCAACTAGGCGGCGCTACTGTCGACGGAGCTGCATTTGCTGAGCTACAACAAGGCTTAGCTATCGTCGACGAAGCTGCATCTTTGCTGAGCTACAACAAGGCGGAGTTATCGTCGACGTAGCTTCCTCTTTGCTGAACTACAACAAGGCGGAGCTATCGTCGACAGAACCTACACTGCTGAGCTTCACGACTAGGCGGAGCTGTCATCGACGGAACTGCATATTTTGCTGAGCTACATCTAGTTATCATCGACGGATCTGCCACTTTGCTGATCTACAACTAAGCGGAGCTATCGCCGACGGGACTGCCATTTTGTTCGACTACAACGAGGCGGAGCTATCGTTTTATCCCCGCAAATTCTGCTCCAAAACAACGAGGCGGAACTATCGTTGCTATGAAACGAGTGAATTTCGCTCACTTCAACATCCTTAGATCGGTACTCGGCTTCAACGTAAAATTGGCTACCCGGAAGAATGGATCTACGCTGCGAAGCGGGCCTGAAGTAAGCCGAGAGCAGATCTCAGGAGGAATCGCTTGTCAGATGGATCGTCAATATGGAGCTCCAGCTGACAAAGGGGTAAAATGCTCTCGGATTACCATAGCCATCTGCTGTGGTTGGTGTTACCCGTAAGGGCGATCCCAGGACTCTCGCCAATTCATTCCAGCTTTTGACGGCTCAAGTGCACAAGTCGCTGTCGCAGATCAAGTTCGTCGCTCCGGACGCTGTGCTGATGATTTCCTAAGCGTGGCAGCGCGGTATCTAAATTATCGCCGACTGGTTCAAGGTTTAGCGACTCGAGACGCCCAAGACCTAGTCGATGGCCTCATTTGTCGGCGAAGGACCCCGTGCTGATGATTTCTAAAGCGCGGCAGCGCGATCTCGGTGGAATCGCCGAGGGGTTAGCACTTCACGGACCAAGTTGTTCAAGATTTCGTCTAAGACCTCGTTCATCAGTGGAGTACTCGAGTTTGGGGATTTTAAAAGCGCGGCAGCGCGATGTCGGACGAATCGCCGACTAGCTAGCGAATTTGCGGCTCAAGATGCACAAGTTCTCGTCAGAGAACTCGTTTGGTTGCAGTACCTGAGTTTCATGATTTTGACAGCGCAACTGCGCAATGTCGGAGGTATCGCCGAATTAGTAAGCGTTTTTGCTGCTCAAGATGCACGTGTCCGCGTTCAAGTACGTTCGACTCAGTACTACAGAAGCTGATGAAGGTCTACGAGTTGTAGAGCAATGGCCAATTTATTCGAGGGTTTACGCACTCAAGAGTACACTCCGCAGATTCTGCACGGGATTTACCGCCAGACTTGGTTCCCGGAGGACTCTGACTCTGACGCTGCTGATTTTGACGAGTACTGCCGCAGTCTGCAAGATGCTGCTGAACGAGTTGGCTTTGAAGCTGGCAATGACCACCTTTGGACGGCTCTGGAGCTACCTGACGGTGTCGATGGGGGACCTTGGTAGAGCTTTGTTGACCGGGTCTCCGAGCCGCATGTGGCCCTTCTCCTACAACGAGTGCAACGAGACCGTGTTTGCCTCGCAGAACCAGCGCATCAGCGCGTGTGACGACGCGCCTGGGTCGGGGATGAATCCCAACCAAGGCCGCGGAGCCCCGGAGATCGACATCCTGGAAGGCGGCGGCACGGCCATCTCGTCGTCGGTTCAGGTCGGTCCAGGCATGCCGGAGCAGTTCCGCCAGCTCGCAGACAACTCGTCGTACTCGTGCATCTACTTGTACGACTGCACGACTGAAGGAGCCAACAACCAGGACGTGCCGACCGCGTACTACGAAGCGCTCCGCGGACACAAGTCGTGGTACCAGGGACTCCGGTACGGCGCCAACAACTTCTGCGACTCGGACTCGACACTCGTGCAGTCGTACAAGACGGTCGCTGCTTCGCTGGAGAAGGGGGTCACCGAGAACGCTTGCACGATGGCCTTGTGTCCGGCTTCGTACGACGTCAACAGCGACTTGAGCGCCATGGACAACGGCACGAACCACTGGGGGATCAACACCAACGGCACGTGCTTCCCCAAGCAGAACGCCTACACTGGCGCGTACCTGTGCAGTGCGGGCAACACCGACTCGAGCTGCACGGCTTCGAGCGGCTCCACCGATGCCATGTCCGAGTTCTCGTACCAAATGGACGCGATCTCGTCCAACTGGGAGATTCAGCTCGCCGCGTACACCGACTGGGTCACGTACCAGCTCGAGTGGGTCATGGGGGACGAGGGCTACATCCGCCGGATGCTGGCGGGCGAGCCGATCTTCGAGATCACCGCCGACGCGTTGACGAACCCGCCGCAGGACGCGGCCCAGATGAACCCCAAGAAGCTCATGCTGGAGGAGCCCATGTACGTGATCTTCAACGTGGCGCTGTCCAGCACCTGGGGCACGACGCCGCCCAACGCCGGCAACGGAGACTGCTACGGCGACGGCAGCGACGCGACCACCAACGCCATCTGCGACGCGTTCCCCATGCACCTGAAGATCGACTACATCCGCGTGTACCAGGACAAGTCCGACGGGTCTTCCATGGCGGTGGGGTGCGACCCGTCCACCCACCCGACCAAGCAGTGGATCGAGGACAACATCGCCTCGTACGTGGACGACGACAACCCGTGGACGGAAGTGTCCGGCAAGGCGTTTTGTACTTCTAATGAGGACTGCACCATCGAGACCAACTCGTCCACGGCCATCACGACGGGCACCTGCGTGAGCGGCCGCTGCAAGTGCTCGGCCACCACCTGGACGGGGCCACGCTGCACGGTGGCGTCCAGCGGCTCCAGCGACAGCAGCAGCGACGGCCTCTTCTCCAGCAACTCGTACGGCCCTCCGATGTACGTGTCCGGCGTCTTCATGGCCGTCACCGTCCTCACCACCTTCGTGTCCGTCTACGCGTCCATTTTGACGGCCCGCAAGAGCGACGAAACTCTGCAGAAAGAGATCGCTTCGAAACGAGGAGGCGCCGCCATGTCCCCCGCCCCCCTGGGCGATTCCATGGCCAAGCCCCCCAAAGACAACTGCAACTACAGCACCAATTTTGTATAGCCCCCGTGTGAACCAAATACATGCGTTAATTAACAGTGCTTAGAGTTGTCGCTGTTGTGGCGTCGGCCTCCCCGCCCTTGAGCTCCGGCAACTCGCACGGCAATGTAGCCATCAACGGCTGTGGTTGCGAATAGTTGCAACATTTGCGGCAATTCATGTTTGGCCGTCAGTATCGCAGCTTCATTGCGTGTCATCCCTCCCTTGAAGGCGGAAAACATAATGTTAATATATTTTGGGAGGGGCGACGTCTAAGGGCGAATTGGCGACTGTACCACTGCAAATGGCACACCTCGGCCCATGGAAATCAGGTTCTCCTTGAAGGCGCCGTCTTCGGGTTCCCTGTGCCCACACGCAGGACGGCAAATTCGCAGCTGAAGCGACACATCGTGCAAGGATGTTCAAGTGCTAAAGGCGGGTGTAGCTATCAACGCCGTTTCGGTGCCAAGATTAGGCCCATAGCTTTAATGGTCTGCCGCAAATTGACTGTTGGGCGTATTTTACTTTGGTGCTATGACCGACGAAGTGGCGCTGGCCGGCGATGGAATTCAGTGCTGAGTCGTTGACTCTAGTGCTGCGTCACGCTGTTCGCGTCGCCCTACCGACCACCGTGGCGACGTAATCGTCTCCGCTCTACACCCGGGCCTGGGGAAGTCTTTAAGACTTAAGACTGTCTTAGGCTAAGGCTGCTAAGACTCTCAAGCACTTGTTTGTGGCCAACTGGAACTAGCACCTGTAGCGAGCGCGGACCTGCGAAAGTTAATGTTTGGAGATGTCGAGGGTGAAAAATGGTACCCCGTCACCGCTGCGAATGCCTCTAACCGGAGAAAACACCGAGACCTGCGCAAATGCATAACGACCAAGCACGAGAGCAACACGTGGCCGCCAGGTTTTCGACTTTTCAGCGTGGGAGATGTCGCCGATAAGACCCGAGAAGCAGGTTCAAGCAACCTGCGCGGGCAGATTGACCACTTGCACGGAGTATGCTGCATACTATCGTCGAGGTCGGGACGGGGTGTTGCATATTCTCGCTGAGAATCGCCAAACCAAGTCATTGATGACATCCATCCCCGGCAGGCTCGTGCCGCGACGACCAACCAGAGTGGAGAGTTCTCGGGGCTCCATCCCGCTGCGCGCCGCCTTCCTTCATTTCCTTGTCACTTCCTTTTTCCGTCCCGACCAAAGTCTCAACGCGCTGGAAGCGCTGTCACCCATCGCTCTCTTTGAACGAGATGCTCGAAGCTTGTACAGTACGGACCAAGGCAAGTCTCGTCACTCTATACTACATGCTCCCATTGGCACCTAATCGCTAACCTGCAATTGTTTGGGCTTGTTGTTTTCCCTCTTGCAATGTTAGATTACCGCATGTTCGAGCTCGCCGACCTGCTGCTCGACACGTAAAAGCTCGAAGACACGGGAAACCACTTGGAGCCATCGTAATCAAGTACCGGTATGTACTGAAGCAGCACAAAACCTGAAGGTTTTGAGTCCAAACTTTCACAAACCTGGACTAAAATCTTTGAAACTTTATACATGTAGCAGATGCCACACCAAGAGTAAAGATCCAAGGCCAACAACACACAGTCATGACTCGTCCTGCAAGACACTACTTCTCAGTCAACGGTGCTGTCTCCAATGTCGCCGCCACTTGCCAAGTATGTGGAATCGATTTCTTTCTACCTACACAAGAGCAAACCAAGAACAACCAACACTACAGCTTCTTCCAGGCAACGTCATCCAAGTGTATCCTCATCAATGTCGACAACTTCGGGGCAGCATCACCAGCTCATGCACAACTCTTCAACAAGGACAGGTCAGGAATCCATTATGCTAAAGCTGTGCAAGGTCTTCTAAGTGTCGGCCTAACCAAGGCTGTGCTACTTATGCTCACAACAGTTCCCATGGCCAAGATTTATTCTACATCCTGCCGTGGTTGTCTGCAACCGGAAAAACTTTCACCGACTCCGTCATCATCAAGTTGTTGCAAAGACCCCCGCACGGATACTGGCAGCACTTGTCTCGTTGCAGAGGTAATGTTGGTTGGGGTGGTGTTGCCTAGCAAACTGCTCTTGCTGGTGCAGACCAAGTTTAAGCGCTCATGGTGGTAGTGCCTGAGAGTATGCTGCTTCCGACGTCAGCATGTATCAGGCGTACGGAAAGAGCACAGCCCCGACAAATGCCAGCACACTGCATGCTTCGTGGGCTTTCAAGGGCAACTGAGAAGTTAAGCACGCAAAGGACGGAGACGACGTGGTGGTCAAGGCATGATGGTTCAATAGCCAGTGAAGTTGCTGGCGCCGTAACCTCTGTCAAGCTACAACGAGGCCGAGTTATCGCAGTCGCCGTGAATTCAGCTGAGTAACAACGGACTACAGTGATGTCGTGGTCAAGCCCAACGGTGCCGCTGAGTTTATAACAGTGCTGAAGTATCAGTGACGGTTCCTGAATTTCTATCAAGTCAACAATATCTCTCACCGCCAATTGATGAAGCTCAACTAGGCGTATCTATCGACGAAGTAGCAGCACATTCGATGAGCTACAACTAGGCGGAGCTATTATCGACGGAGCTGCATTTGCTGAGCTGCAGCAAGGCGGAGCCACGTCGCCGGGGCTGCGTCTTTGCTGAGCTACAACTAGGCGGAGCTATTGTCGACGGAGCTGCATTCGCTGAGCTGCAACTAGGCGGCGCTACTGTCGACGGAGCTGCATTTGCTGAGCTACAACAAGGCTTAGCTATCGTCGACGAAGCTGCATCTTTGCTGAGCTACAACAAGGCGGAGTTATCGTCGACGTAGCTTCCTCTTTGCTGAACTACAACAAGGCGGAGCTATCGTCGACAGAACCTACACTGCTGAGCTTCACGACTAGGCGGACGTGTCATCGACGGAACTGCTTATTTTGCTGAGCTACATCTAGTTTTCATCGACGGATCTGTCAATTTGCTGATCTACAACTAAGCAGACCAATCGCCGACGGAGCTGCCATTTTTATCGACTACAACGAGGCGGAGCTATCGTTTGTAACCACGTGATTTCTGCTGGGAAACAACGAGGCGGAACTATCGTTGCTACGAAACGAGTGACTTTCGCTCACTCTACGATCTTAAGATCGGGTACTCGACTTCAACGTAAAATTGGCTACCCGGAAGATTTCATCTCCGCTGCGAAGCAGCCTGAAGTAAGCCTAGAGCAGAGCTCGGGAGAAATCGTTCGTCAGATGGTCGGCAATATGCTGACAAAGTGGTAAAATGCTGCCGGATTACCGTAGCCATCTGCTGTGGTTGGTGTTACCCGTAAGGGCGATCCCAGGACTCTCGCCAATTCATTCCAGATTTTGACGGCTCAAGTGCACAAGTCGCTGTCGCAGATCAAGTTCGTCGCTCCGGACGCTGTGCTGATGATTTCCTAAGCGTGGCAGCGCGGTATCTAAATTATCGCCGACTGGTTCAAGGTTTAGCGACTCGAGACGCCCAAGACCTAGTCGATGGCCTCATTTGTCGGCGAAGGACCCCGTGCTGATGATTTCTAAAGCGCGGCAGCGCGATCTCGGTGGAATCGCCGAGGGGTTAGCACTTCACGGACCAAGTTGTTCAAGATTTCGTCTAAGACCTCGTTCATCAGTGGAGTACTCGAGTTTGGGGATTTTAAAAGCGCGGCAGCGCGATGTCGGACGAATCGCCGACTAGCTAGCGAATTTGCGGCTCAAGATGCACAAGTTCTCGTCAGAGAACTCGTTTGGTTGCAGTACCTGAGTTTCATGATTTTGACAGCGCAACTGCGCAATGTCGGAGGTATCGCCGAATTAGTAAGCGTTTTTGCTGCTCAAGATGCACGTGTCCGCGTTCAAGTACGTTCGACTCAGTACTACAGAAGCTGATGAAGGTCTACGAGTTGTAGAGCAATGGCCAATTTATTCGAGGGTTTACGCACTCAAGAGTACACTCCGCAGATTCTGCACGGGATTTACCGCCAGACTTGGTTCCCGGAGGACTCTGACTCTGACGCTGCTGATTTTGACGAGTACTGCCGCAGTCTGCAAGATGCTGCTGAACGAGTTGGCTTTGAAGCTGGCAATGACCACCTTTGGACGGCTCTGGAGCTACCTGACGGTGTCGATGGGGGACCTTGGTAGAGCTTTGTTGACCGGGTCTCCGAGCCGCATGTGGCCCTTCTCCTACAACGAGTGCAACGAGACCGTGTTTGCCTCGCAGAACCAGCGCATCAGCGCGTGTGACGACGCGCCTGGGTCGGGGATGAATCCCAACCAAGGCCGCGGAGCCCCGGAGATCGACATCCTGGAAGGCGGCGGCACGGCCATCTCGTCGTCGGTTCAGGTCGGTCCAGGCATGCCGGAGCAGTTCCGCCAGCTCGCAGACAACTCGTCGTACTCGTGCATCTACTTGTACGACTGCACGACTGAAGGAGCCAACAACCAGGACGTGCCGACCGCGTACTACGAAGCGCTCCGCGGACACAAGTCGTGGTACCAGGGACTCCGGTACGGCGCCAACAACTTCTGCGACTCGGACTCGACACTCGTGCAGTCGTACAAGACGGTCGCTGCTTCGCTGGAGAAGGGGGTCACCGAGAACGCTTGCACGATGGCCTTGTGTCCGGCTTCGTACGACGTCAACAGCGACTTGAGCGCCATGGACAACGGCACGAACCACTGGGGGATCAACACCAACGGCACGTGCTTCCCCAAGCAGAACGCCTACACTGGCGCGTACCTGTGCAGTGCGGGCAACACCGACTCGAGCTGCACGGCTTCGAGCGGCTCCACCGATGCCATGTCCGAGTTCTCGTACCAAATGGACGCGATCTCGTCCAACTGGGAGATTCAGCTCGCCGCGTACACCGACTGGGTCACGTACCAGCTCGAGTGGGTCATGGGGGACGAGGGCTACATCCGCTGGATGCTGGCGGGCGAGCCGATCTTCGAGATCACCGCCGACGCGTTGACGAACCCGCCGCAGGACGCGGCCCAGATGAACCCCAAGAAGCTCATGCTGGAGGAGCCCATGTACGTGATCTTCAACGTGGCGCTGTCCAGCACCTGGGGCACGACGCCGCCCAACGCCGGCAACGGAGACTGCTACGGCGACGGCAGCGACGCGACCACCAACGCCATCTGCGACGCGTTCCCCATGCACCTGAAGATCGACTACATCCGCGTGTACCAGGACAAGTCCGACGGGTCTTCCATGGCGGTGGGGTGCGACCCGTCCACCCACCCGACCAAGCAGTGGATCGAGGACAACATCGCCTCGTACGTGGACGACGACAACCCGTGGACGGAAGTGTCCGGCAAGGCGTTTTGTACTTCTAATGAGGACTGCACCATCGAGACCAACTCGTCCACGGCCATCACGACGGGCACCTGCGTGAGCGGCCGCTGCAAGTGCTCGGCCACCACCTGGACGGGGCCACGCTGCACGGTGGCGTCCAGCGGCTCCAGCGACAGCAGCAGCGACGGCCTCTTCTCCAGCAACTCGTACGGCCCTCCGATGTACGTGTCCGGCGTCTTCATGGCCGTCACCGTCCTCACCACCTTCGTGTCCGTCTACGCGTCCATTTTGACGGCCCGCAAGAGCGACGAAACTCTGCAGAAAGAGATCGCTTCGAAACGAGGAGGCGCCGCCATGTCCCCCGCCCCCCTGGGCGATTCCATGGCCAAGCCCCCCAAAGACAACTGCAACTACAGCACCAATTTTGTATAGCCCCCGTGTGAACCAAATACATGCGTTAATTAACAGTGCTTAGAGTTGTCGCTGTTGTGGCGTCGGCCTCCCCGCCCTTGAGCTCCGGCAACTCGCACGGCAATGTAGCCATCAACGGCTGTGGTTGCGAATAGTTGCAACATTTGCGGCAATTCATGTTTGGCCGTCAGTATCGCAGCTTCATTGCGTGTCATCCCTCCCTTGAAGGCGGAAAACATAATGTTAATATATTTTGGGAGGGGCGACGTCTAAGGGCGAATTGGCGACTGTACCACTGCAAATGGCACACCTCGGCCCATGGAAATCAGGTTCTCCTTGAAGGCGCCGTCTTCGGGTTCCCTGTGCCCACACGCAGGACGGCAAATTCGCAGCTGAAGCGACACATCGTGCAAGGATGTTCAAGTGCTAAAGGCGGGTGTAGCTATCAACGCCGTTTCGGTGCCAAGATTAGGCCCATAGCTTTAATGGTCTGCCGCAAATTGACTGTTGGGCGTATTTTACTTTGGTGCTATGACCGACGAAGTGGCGCTGGCCGGCGATGGAATTCAGTGCTGAGTCGTTGACTCTAGTGCTGCGTCACGCTGTTCGCGTCGCCCTACCGACCACCGTGGCGACGTAATCGTCTCCGCTCTACACCCGGGCCTGGGGAAGTCTTTAAGACTTAAGACTGTCTTAGGCTAAGGCTGCTAAGACTCTCAAGCACTTGTTTGTGGCCAACTGGAACTAGCACCTGTAGCGAGCGCGGACCTGCGAAAGTTAATGTTTGGAGATGTCGAGGGTGAAAAATGGTACCCCGTCACCGCTGCGAATGCCTCTAACCGGAGAAAACACCGAGACCTGCGCAAATGCATAACGACCAAGCACGAGAGCAACACGTGGCCGCCAGGTTTTCGACTTTTCAGCGTGGGAGATGTCGCCGATAAGACCCGAGAAGCAGGTTCAAGCAACCTGCGCGGGCAGATTGACCACTTGCACGGAGTATGCTGCATACTATCGTCGAGGTCGGGACGGGGTGTTGCATATTCTCGCTGAGAATCGCCAAACCAAGTCATTGATGACATCCATCCCCGGCAGGCTCGTGCCGCGACGACCAACCAGAGTGGAGAGTTCTCGGGGCTCCATCCCGCTGCGCGCCGCCTTCCTTCATTTCCTTGTCACTTCCTTTTTCCGTCCCGACCAAAGTCTCAACGCGCTGGAAGCGCTGTCACCCATCGCTCTCTTTGAACGAGATGCTCGAAGCTTGTACAGTACGGACCAAGGCAAGTCTCGTCACTCTATACTACATGCTCCCATTGGCACCTAATCGCTAACCTGCAATTGTTTGGGCTTGTTGTTTTCCCTCTTGCAATGTTAGATTACCGCATGTTCGAGCTCGCCGACCTGCTGCTCGACACGTAAAAGCTCGAAGACACGGGAAACCACTTGGAGCCATCGTAATCAAGTACCGGTATGTACTGAAGCAGCACAAAACCTGAAGGTTTTGAGTCCAAACTTTCACAAACCTGGACTAAAATCTTTGAAACTTTATACATGTAGCAGATGCCACACCAAGAGTAAAGATCCAAGGCCAACAACACACAGTCATGACTCGTCCTGCAAGACACTACTTCTCAGTCAACGGTGCTGTCTCCAATGTCGCCGCCACTTGCCAAGTATGTGGAATCGATTTCTTTCTACCTACACAAGAGCAAACCAAGAACAACCAACACTACAGCTTCTTCCAGGCAACGTCATCCAAGTGTATCCTCATCAATGTCGACAACTTCGGGGCAGCATCACCAGCTCATGCACAACTCTTCAACAAGGACAGGTCAGGAATCCATTATGCTAAAGCTGTGCAAGGTCTTCTAAGTGTCGGCCTAACCAAGGCTGTGCTACTTATGCTCACAACAGTTCCCATGGCCAAGATTTATTCTACATCCTGCCGTGGTTGTCTGCAACCGGAAAAACTTTCACCGACTCCGTCATCATCAAGTTGTTGCAAAGACCCCCGCACGGATACTGGCAGCACTTGTCTCGTTGCAGAGGTAATGTTGGTTGGGGTGGTGTTGCCTAGCAAACTGCTCTTGCTGGTGCAGACCAAGTTTAAGCGCTCATGGTGGTAGTGCCTGAGAGTATGCTGCTTCCGACGTCAGCATGTATCAGGCGTACGGAAAGAGCACAGCCCCGACAAATGCCAGCACACTGCATGCTTCGTGGGCTTTCAAGGGCAACTGAGAAGTTAAGCACGCAAAGGACGGAGACGACGTGGTGGTCAAGGCATGATGGTTCAATAGCCAGTGAAGTTGCTGGCGCCGTAACCTCTGTCAAGCTACAACGAGGCCGAGTTATCGCAGTCGCCGTGAATTCAGCTGAGTAACAACGGACTACAGTGATGTCGTGGTCAAGCCCAACGGTGCCGCTGAGTTTATAACAGTGCTGAAGTATCAGTGACGGTTCCTGAATTTCTATCAAGTCAACAATATCTCTCACCGCCAATTGATGAAGCTCAACTAGGCGTATCTATCGACGAAGTAGCAGCACATTCGATGAGCTACAACTAGGCGGAGCTATTATCGACGGAGCTGCATTTGCTGAGCTGCAGCAAGGCGGAGCCACGTCGCCGGGGCTGCGTCTTTGCTGAGCTACAACTAGGCGGAGCTATTGTCGACGGAGCTGCATTCGCTGAGCTGCAACTAGGCGGCGCTACTGTCGACGGAGCTGCATTTGCTGAGCTACAACAAGGCTTAGCTATCGTCGACGAAGCTGCATCTTTGCTGAGCTACAACAAGGCGGAGTTATCGTCGACGTAGCTTCCTCTTTGCTGAACTACAACAAGGCGGAGCTATCGTCGACAGAACCTACACTGCTGAGCTTCACGACTAGGCGGACGTGTCATCGACGGAACTGCTTATTTTGCTGAGCTACATCTAGTTTTCATCGACGGATCTGTCAATTTGCTGATCTACAACTAAGCAGACCAATCGCCGACGGAGCTGCCATTTTTATCGACTACAACGAGGCGGAGCTATCGTTTGTAACCACGTGATTTCTGCTGGGAAACAACGAGGCGGAACTATCGTTGCTACGAAACGAGTGACTTTCGCTCACTCTACGATCTTAAGATCGGGTACTCGACTTCAACGTAAAATTGGCTACCCGGAAGATTTCATCTCCGCTGCGAAGCAGCCTGAAGTAAGCCTAGAGCAGAGCTCGGGAGAAATCGTTCGTCAGATGGTCGGCAATATGCTGACAAAGTGGTAAAATGCTGCCGGATTACCGTAGCCATCTGCTGTGGTTGGTGTTACCCGTAAGGGCGATCCCAGGACTCTCGCCAATTCATTCCAGATTTTGACGGCTCAAGTGCACAAGTCGCTGTCGCAGATCAAGTTCGTCGCTCCGGACGCTGTGCTGATGATTTCCTAAGCGTGGCAGCGCGGTATCTAAATTATCGCCGACTGGTTCAAGGTTTAGCGACTCGAGACGCCCAAGACCTAGTCGATGGCCTCATTTGTCGGCGAAGGACCCCGTGCTGATGATTTCTAAAGCGCGGCAGCGCGATCTCGGTGGAATCGCCGAGGGGTTAGCACTTCACGGACCAAGTTGTTCAAGATTTCGTCTAAGACCTCGTTCATCAGTGGAGTACTCGAGTTTGGGGATTTTAAAAGCGCGGCAGCGCGATGTCGGACGAATCGCCGACTAGCTAGCGAATTTGCGGCTCAAGATGCACAAGTTCTCGTCAGAGAACTCGTTTGGTTGCAGTACCTGAGTTTCATGATTTTGACAGCGCAACTGCGCAATGTCGGAGGTATCGCCGAATTAGTAAGCGTTTTTGCTGCTCAAGATGCACGTGTCCGCGTTCAAGTACGTTCGACTCAGTACTACAGAAGCTGATGAAGGTCTACGAGTTGTAGAGCAATGGCCAATTTATTCGAGGGTTTACGCACTCAAGAGTACACTCCGCAGATTCTGCACGGGATTTACCGCCAGACTTGGTTCCCGGAGGACTCTGACTCTGACGCTGCTGATTTTGACGAGTACTGCCGCAGTCTGCAAGATGCTGCTGAACGAGTTGGCTTTGAAGCTGGCAATGACCACCTTTGGACGGCTCTGGAGCTACCTGACGGTGTCGATGGGGGACCTTGGTAGAGCTTTGTTGACCGGGTCTCCGAGCCGCATGTGGCCCTTCTCCTACAACGAGTGCAACGAGACCGTGTTTGCCTCGCAGAACCAGCGCATCAGCGCGTGTGACGACGCGCCTGGGTCGGGGATGAATCCCAACCAAGGCCGCGGAGCCCCGGAGATCGACATCCTGGAAGGCGGCGGCACGGCCATCTCGTCGTCGGTTCAGGTCGGTCCAGGCATGCCGGAGCAGTTCCGCCAGCTCGCAGACAACTCGTCGTACTCGTGCATCTACTTGTACGACTGCACGACTGAAGGAGCCAACAACCAGGACGTGCCGACCGCGTACTACGAAGCGCTCCGCGGACACAAGTCGTGGTACCAGGGACTCCGGTACGGCGCCAACAACTTCTGCGACTCGGACTCGACACTCGTGCAGTCGTACAAGACGGTCGCTGCTTCGCTGGAGAAGGGGGTCACCGAGAACGCTTGCACGATGGCCTTGTGTCCGGCTTCGTACGACGTCAACAGCGACTTGAGCGCCATGGACAACGGCACGAACCACTGGGGGATCAACACCAACGGCACGTGCTTCCCCAAGCAGAACGCCTACACTGGCGCGTACCTGTGCAGTGCGGGCAACACCGACTCGAGCTGCACGGCTTCGAGCGGCTCCACCGATGCCATGTCCGAGTTCTCGTACCAAATGGACGCGATCTCGTCCAACTGGGAGATTCAGCTCGCCGCGTACACCGACTGGGTCACGTACCAGCTCGAGTGGGTCATGGGGGACGAGGGCTACATCCGCTGGATGCTGGCGGGCGAGCCGATCTTCGAGATCACCGCCGACGCGTTGACGAACCCGCCGCAGGACGCGGCCCAGATGAACCCCAAGAAGCTCATGCTGGAGGAGCCCATGTACGTGATCTTCAACGTGGCGCTGTCCAGCACCTGGGGCACGACGCCGCCCAACGCCGGCAACGGAGACTGCTACGGCGACGGCAGCGACGCGACCACCAACGCCATCTGCGACGCGTTCCCCATGCACCTGAAGATCGACTACATCCGCGTGTACCAGGACAAGTCCGAGGGGTCCTCCATGGCTGTGGGGTGCGACCCGTCCACCCACCCGACCAAGCAGTGGATCGAGGACAACATCGCCTCGTACGTGGACGACGACAACCCGTGGACGGAAGTGTCCGGCAAGGCGTTTTGTACTTCTAATGAGGACTGCACCATCGAGACCAACTCGTCCACGGCCATCACGACGGGCACCTGCGTGAGCGGCCGCTGCAAGTGCTCGGCCACCACCTGGACGGGGCCACGCTGCACGGTGGCGTCCAGCGGCTCCAGCGACAGCAGCAGCGACGGCCTCTTCTCCAGCAACTCGTACGGCCCTCCGATGTACGTGTCCGGCGTCTTCATGGCCGTCACCGTCCTCACCACCTTCGTGTCCGTCTACGCGTCCATTTTGACGGCCCGCAAGAGCGACGAAACTCTGCAGAAAGAGATCGCTTCGAAACGAGGAGGCGCCGCCATGTCCCCCGCCCCCCTGGGCGATTCCATGGCCAAGCCCCCCAAAGACAACTGCAACTACAGCACCAATTTTGTATAGCCCCCGTGTGAACCAAATACATGCGTTAATTAACAGTGCTTAGAGTTGTCGCTGTTGTGGCGTCGGCCTCCCCGCCCTTGAGCTCCGGCAACTCGCACGGCAATGTAGCCATCAACGGCTGTGGTTGCGAATAGTTGCAACATTTGCGGCAATTCATGTTTGGCCGTCAGTATCGCAGCTTCATTGCGTGTCATCCCTCCCTTGAAGGCGGAAAACATAATGTTAATATATTTTGGGAGGGGCGACGTCTAAGGGCGAATTGGCGACTGTACCACTGCAAATGGCACACCTCGGCCCATGGAAATCAGGTTCTCCTTGAAGGCGCCGTCTTCGGGTTCCCTGTGCCCACACGCAGGACGGCAAATTCGCAGCTGAAGCGACACATCGTGCAAGGATGTTCAAGTGCTAAAGGCGGGTGTAGCTATCAACGCCGTTTCGGTGCCAAGATTAGGCCCATAGCTTTAATGGTCTGCCGCAAATTGACTGTTGGGCGTATTTTACTTTGGTGCTATGACCGACGAAGTGGCGCTGGCCGGCGATGGAATTCAGTGCTGAGTCGTTGACTCTAGTGCTGCGTCACGCTGTTCGCGTCGCCCTACCGACCACCGTGGCGACGTAATCGTCTCCGCTCTACACCCGGGCCTGGGGAAGTCTTTAAGACTTAAGACTGTCTTAGGCTAAGGCTGCTAAGACTCTCAAGCACTTGTTTGTGGCCAACTGGAACTAGCACCTGTAGCGAGCGCGGACCTGCGAAAGTTAATGTTTGGAGATGTCGAGGGTGAAAAATGGTACCCCGTCACCGCTGCGAATGCCTCTAACCGGAGAAAACACCGAGACCTGCGCAAATGCATAACGACCAAGCACGAGAGCAACACGTGGCCGCCAGGTTTTCGACTTTTCAGCGTGGGAGATGTCGCCGATAAGACCCGAGAAGCAGGTTCAAGCAACCTGCGCGGGCAGATTGACCACTTGCACGGAGTATGCTGCATACTATCGTCGAGGTCGGGACGGGGTGTTGCATATTCTCGCTGAGAATCGCCAAACCAAGTCATTGATGACATCCATCCCCGGCAGGCTCGTGCCGCGACGACCAACCAGAGTGGAGAGTTCTCGGGGCTCCATCCCGCTGCGCGCCGCCTTCCTTCATTTCCTTGTCACTTCCTTTTTCCGTCCCGACCAAAGTCTCAACGCGCTGGAAGCGCTGTCACCCATCGCTCTCTTTGAACGAGATGCTCGAAGCTTGTACAGTACGGACCAAGGCAAGTCTCGTCACTCTATACTACATGCTCCCATTGGCACCTAATCGCTAACCTGCAATTGTTTGGGCTTGTTGTTTTCCCTCTTGCAATGTTAGATTACCGCATGTTCGAGCTCGCCGACCTGCTGCTCGACACGTAAAAGCTCGAAGACACGGGAAACCACTTGGAGCCATCGTAATCAAGTACCGGTATGTACTGAAGCAGCACAAAACCTGAAGGTTTTGAGTCCAAACTTTCACAAACCTGGACTAAAATCTTTGAAACTTTATACATGTAGCAGATGCCACACCAAGAGTAAAGATCCAAGGCCAACAACACACAGTCATGACTCGTCCTGCAAGACACTACTTCTCAGTCAACGGTGCTGTCTCCAATGTCGCCGCCACTTGCCAAGTATGTGGAATCGATTTCTTTCTACCTACACAAGAGCAAACCAAGAACAACCAACACTACAGCTTCTTCCAGGCAACGTCATCCAAGTGTATCCTCATCAATGTCGACAACTTCGGGGCAGCATCACCAGCTCATGCACAACTCTTCAACAAGGACAGGTCAGGAATCCATTATGCTAAAGCTGTGCAAGGTCTTCTAAGTGTCGGCCTAACCAAGGCTGTGCTACTTATGCTCACAACAGTTCCCATGGCCAAGATTTATTCTACATCCTGCCGTGGTTGTCTGCAACCGGAAAAACTTTCACCGACTCCGTCATCATCAAGTTGTTGCAAAGACCCCCGCACGGATACTGGCAGCACTTGTCTCGTTGCAGAGGTAATGTTGGTTGGGGTGGTGTTGCCTAGCAAACTGCTCTTGCTGGTGCAGACCAAGTTTAAGCGCTCATGGTGGTAGTGCCTGAGAGTATGCTGCTTCCGACGTCAGCATGTATCAGGCGTACGGAAAGAGCACAGCCCCGACAAATGCCAGCACACTGCATGCTTCGTGGGCTTTCAAGGGCAACTGAGAAGTTAAGCACGCAAAGGACGGAGACGACGTGGTGGTCAAGGCATGATGGTTCAATAGCCAGTGAAGTTGCTGGCGCCGTAACCTCTGTCAAGCTACAACGAGGCCGAGTTATCGCAGTCGCCGTGAATTCAGCTGAGTAACAACGGACTACAGTGATGTCGTGGTCAAGCCCAACGGTGCCGCTGAGTTTATAACAGTGCTGAAGTATCAGTGACGGTTCCTGAATTTCTATCAAGTCAACAATATCTCTCACCGCCAATTGATGAAGCTCAACTAGGCGTATCTATCGACGAAGTAGCAGCACATTCGATGAGCTACAACTAGGCGGAGCTATTATCGACGGAGCTGCATTTGCTGAGCTGCAGCAAGGCGGAGCCACGTCGCCGGGGCTGCGTCTTTGCTGAGCTACAACTAGGCGGAGCTATTGTCGACGGAGCTGCATTCGCTGAGCTGCAACTAGGCGGCGCTACTGTCGACGGAGCTGCATTTGCTGAGCTACAACAAGGCTTAGCTATCGTCGACGAAGCTGCATCTTTGCTGAGCTACAACAAGGCGGAGTTATCGTCGACGTAGCTTCCTCTTTGCTGAACTACAACAAGGCGGAGCTATCGTCGACAGAACCTACACTGCTGAGCTTCACGACTAGGCGGACGTGTCATCGACGGAACTGCTTATTTTGCTGAGCTACATCTAGTTTTCATCGACGGATCTGTCAATTTGCTGATCTACAACTAAGCAGACCAATCGCCGACGGAGCTGCCATTTTTATCGACTACAACGAGGCGGAGCTATCGTTTGTAACCACGTGATTTCTGCTGGGAAACAACGAGGCGGAACTATCGTTGCTACGAAACGAGTGACTTTCGCTCACTCTACGATCTTAAGATCGGGTACTCGACTTCAACGTAAAATTGGCTACCCGGAAGATTTCATCTCCGCTGCGAAGCAGCCTGAAGTAAGCCTAGAGCAGAGCTCGGGAGAAATCGTTCGTCAGATGGTCGGCAATATGCTGACAAAGTGGTAAAATGCTGCCGGATTACCGTAGCCATCTGCTGTGGTTGGTGTTACCCGTAAGGGCGATCCCAGGACTCTCGCCAATTCATTCCAGATTTTGACGGCTCAAGTGCACAAGTCGCTGTCGCAGATCAAGTTCGTCGCTCCGGACGCTGTGCTGATGATTTCCTAAGCGTGGCAGCGCGGTATCTAAATTATCGCCGACTGGTTCAAGGTTTAGCGACTCGAGACGCCCAAGACCTAGTCGATGGCCTCATTTGTCGGCGAAGGACCCCGTGCTGATGATTTCTAAAGCGCGGCAGCGCGATCTCGGTGGAATCGCCGAGGGGTTAGCACTTCACGGACCAAGTTGTTCAAGATTTCGTCTAAGACCTCGTTCATCAGTGGAGTACTCGAGTTTGGGGATTTTAAAAGCGCGGCAGCGCGATGTCGGACGAATCGCCGACTAGCTAGCGAATTTGCGGCTCAAGATGCACAAGTTCTCGTCAGAGAACTCGTTTGGTTGCAGTACCTGAGTTTCATGATTTTGACAGCGCAACTGCGCAATGTCGGAGGTATCGCCGAATTAGTAAGCGTTTTTGCTGCTCAAGATGCACGTGTCCGCGTTCAAGTACGTTCGACTCAGTACTACAGAAGCTGATGAAGGTCTACGAGTTGTAGAGCAATGGCCAATTTATTCGAGGGTTTACGCACTCAAGAGTACACTCCGCAGATTCTGCACGGGATTTACCGCCAGACTTGGTTCCCGGAGGACTCTGACTCTGACGCTGCTGATTTTGACGAGTACTGCCGCAGTCTGCAAGATGCTGCTGAACGAGTTGGCTTTGAAGCTGGCAATGACCACCTTTGGACGGCTCTGGAGCTACCTGACGGTGTCGATGGGGGACCTTGGTAGAGCTTTGTTGACCGGGTCTCCGAGCCGCATGTGGCCCTTCTCCTACAACGAGTGCAACGAGACCGTGTTTGCCTCGCAGAACCAGCGCATCAGCGCGTGTGACGACGCGCCTGGGTCGGGGATGAATCCCAACCAAGGCCGCGGAGCCCCGGAGATCGACATCCTGGAAGGCGGCGGCACGGCCATCTCGTCGTCGGTTCAGGTCGGTCCAGGCATGCCGGAGCAGTTCCGCCAGCTCGCAGACAACTCGTCGTACTCGTGCATCTACTTGTACGACTGCACGACTGAAGGAGCCAACAACCAGGACGTGCCGACCGCGTACTACGAAGCGCTCCGCGGACACAAGTCGTGGTACCAGGGACTCCGGTACGGCGCCAACAACTTCTGCGACTCGGACTCGACACTCGTGCAGTCGTACAAGACGGTCGCTGCTTCGCTGGAGAAGGGGGTCACCGAGAACGCTTGCACGATGGCCTTGTGTCCGGCTTCGTACGACGTCAACAGCGACTTGAGCGCCATGGACAACGGCACGAACCACTGGGGGATCAACACCAACGGCACGTGCTTCCCCAAGCAGAACGCCTACACTGGCGCGTACCTGTGCAGTGCGGGCAACACCGACTCGAGCTGCACGGCTTCGAGCGGCTCCACCGATGCCATGTCCGAGTTCTCGTACCAAATGGACGCGATCTCGTCCAACTGGGAGATTCAGCTCGCCGCGTACACCGACTGGGTCACGTACCAGCTCGAGTGGGTCATGGGGGACGAGGGCTACATCCGCTGGATGCTGGCGGGCGAGCCGATCTTCGAGATCACCGCCGACGCGTTGACGAACCCGCCGCAGGACGCGGCCCAGATGAACCCCAAGAAGCTCATGCTGGAGGAGCCCATGTACGTGATCTTCAACGTGGCGCTGTCCAGCACCTGGGGCACGACGCCGCCCAACGCCGGCAACGGAGACTGCTACGGCGACGGCAGCGACGCGACCACCAACGCCATCTGCGACGCGTTCCCCATGCACCTGAAGATCGACTACATCCGCGTGTACCAGGACAAGTCCGACGGGTCTTCCATGGCGGTGGGGTGCGACCCGTCCACCCACCCGACCAAGCAGTGGATCGAGGACAACATCGCCTCGTACGTGGACGACGACAACCCGTGGACGGAAGTGTCCGGCAAGGCGTTTTGTACTTCGAATGAGGACTGCACCATCGAGACCAACTCGTCCACGGCCATCACGACGGGCACCTGCGTGAGCGGCCGCTGCAAGTGCTCGGCCACCACCTGGACGGGCCCACGCTGCACGGTGGCGTCCAGCGGCTCCAGCGACAGCAGCAGCGACGGCCTCTTCTCCAGCAACTCGTACGGCCCTCCGATGTACGTGTCCGGCGTCTTCATGGCCGTCACCGTCCTCACCACCTTCGTGTCCGTCTACGTGTCCATCCTGACGGCCCGCAAGAGCGACGAGACGCTGCAGAAAGAGATCGCTTCGAAACGAGGAGGCGCCGCCATGTCCCCCGCCCCCCTGGGCGACTCCATGGCCAAGCCCCCCAAAGACAACTGCAACTACAGCACCAATTTTGTATAGCCCCCGTGTGAACCAAATACATGCGTTAATTAACAGTGCTTAGAGCTTGTCGCTATTGTAGGCACGTTGGCCTCCCCGAACTTGAGCTCCGGGGCAACTCGGACGGCAATGTAGCCATCATTGTGGCAGGCTGGTTGTGAATAATTCTCGGCGGCCGGAATTTCGGGAGTCGGGCTCCCTGAATAATTGGGCATATTTTCAAACCGCGGTTACCAAAATCAGAGCCCAGCCCTGGTATTTTAATGCATAATTGGGCTCGCCAATAGTTGAAATTATAGGCGAGCCCAATTTTGTGGAGAGTCCGGAGCAGGGTTCGGACAATAAAATATGCTATTGTATTGCAGAGCCGTAAAAATGATTGCAATATGATTTACCCCAATAATCGATTATTTTAGTGGAGCAATACCATAATAATTGTATTGGCCAACACGTTTCACTTGACATTTGTATGCGTAACATACCGCAATAACTTGGGTGGCAAAGCTCAATAATAATAACTGCAATTCGATGTCATCCAATAATAAATAATTGTAGTGGAACAATACCATAATAATTGTTTTGATATTATTTTTTCCGACGGAGCGCTAAATCAGTGGAGACCATTTCAAGGGCTTCCAAGAGACATCGAGTCCCGAGGCGACCCGATATACTTCTGCCTGGTATGAGCCAGCTCTGCCATTGGTGCTCAAGCAAACAGTGAGTCGAGGCGACGCACAGAGCACCAGATGCAGCAGCGTATTTCAGAAGAAATTCGTCGCCCCAGACCTTCAGGATTGTCACGGACGGCAATGGGTGCTCTCAGCACTTGATGGACGCCAATGAAAATGCTCGCCGCGGCGCTTGAGTTGGTCACTCACTTTCATTTCCACCGTTTAACCGCACCGTCGGATGAGAGCCAACATTACCATGCTCAGCCAGAAACACAGCACGTGGGGTCTGGCAGCGACGATGGCACTTGCATTGGCCACTTCAACAGCTTCACCAACTACATCATACCCAACCAAGTCGGGCGTCTTGCCATGGGTGGACGTGGACACACCTCCCAGCGCGCAGACGTACACTTCGTCGAGAGGGGGCCTCTGGACGTTGACTATGAGCGACGAGTTCAACACTGCAGTTCGCACCTTTGACGCTGGTGATGACCACCTTTGGACGGCTCTAGAACTACCTGACGGTGTCAATTCGGCGTTAGAGGTCTACTCCAAGAACATGACTGGCACCGAGTGCGATACCGACGGGAACTGCTACTTCTACATCAACACCACGGACGAGGTCATCGAGGAGACTGTGTGGAACAGCTACATCTCTCCGCCAGGGTACCAGACCGTGCACTTCTACTACCGATCGGGGATGGTGCAGACCTGGAACAAATTCTGCTTCCAAGGTGGCATGATCGAGGTGCGTGCTCGACTCCCTGGAGCGGTTTCCAGCGCCTCGGGTAACCCGGACGTCAAGACCGGGTCGACGACTGTGAGAGCCGCCAACGTTGCCTACTATCCAACTTGGCCAGGAATCTGGATGATGGGGAACCTTGGCAGAGCGCTGTTCACCGGATCTACGAGCCGCATGTGGCCGTTCACCTACAATGAGTGCAATGACACCATCTTCGACTCGCAGAACCAGCGTATCAGCGCATGTGACGACAATCCTGGCTCGGGTATGAACCCCAACCAAGGTCGTGGGGCCCCTGAAATCGATATCCTTGAAGGCGGTGGCACGGCCATCTCGTCCTCGATTCAGGTTGGACCGGGCATGCCGGAGGGTTTCAGGCTTATCGAAGATACTGCGTCCTCCTCTTGCTTTTACACGTACGACTGCACTACCAAGGGAGCGAACAACCAGGACGTCCCGACCGAGTACTATTGGAACCTGCGTGGACACAAGTCGTGGTACCAGGGACTTCGCTACGCCGCGAACAACCTGTGCGACGCCAAAAGCGCGGATGTTCAGAGTTTTGCTACAGTCAACGCGTCGTTGACTAAGGGGATTACGGAGAACGCGTGTACCATGGAGCTGTGTCCGGCTTCGTACGACGTGAATGGCGACTTGGGCTACAAGGATAATGGTACGGTGCATTGGGGGATTAACACCAACGGCACTTGCTTCCCGGTCCAGAATGCGTACACCGGCGCGTACTTGTGTAATGCCGGCAACAACGCATCGGAATGCACCTCTTCAAGTGGTTCCACGAGCTCCGGCTCCGAGTTCGCCTATCAGATGGACGCCATATCCACGGACTGGGAGGTTCACATGGCCGCGTACTTGGACTGGGTCACGTACAGCGTTGAGTGGGTCATGGGCGACGCGGGATATGTGCGCTGGGAGGTGGAGGGCCAAGTGATCTTCGAGATCCCCGCCGAAGCTCTGACGAATCCGCCGCAGGACACGGCACAGATGAACCCCAAGAAGATCATGGTCGAGGAGCCCATGTACATCATCTTCAACGTGGCTCTTTCCAGCTCGTGGGGCTCTTCACCGCCTCACGCTGGAACTGGAAGCTGTCGTGGCGACGGCTCCAGCTCAGAGGCCAACGCTATCTGCGACTCGTTTCCGATGTACATGAAGATCGACTACATTCGACTGTACCAGGACACAACCGACAACACCAACATGGCCATCGGCTGCGATCCCTCCTCTCACCCGACCAAACAGTGGATCGAGGACAACATCGACGACTACACGGACACCGACAATCCGTACACCGCCGTGTCGGGCATGGCGTTCTGCAACTCGGACGACGACTGCACCATCGAGAGCTCCACGCCGGTGTCAACAGGTACATGCAGCTCCGACGGTCGCTGCGAGTGCTCGACAGACTCTTGGACAGGACCTCGCTGC
Source organism: Phytophthora x cambivora (assembly GCA_033557925.1). NCBI lineage: Eukaryota > Oomycota > Peronosporomycetes > Peronosporales > Peronosporaceae > Phytophthora > Phytophthora x cambivora. The sequence goes on from JAUCEB010000009.1 coordinate 46,418, forward strand.
ACAGAACCAGCCAGCGCGAGCAGCACTGAAGACGAAATGTTCGGCCCTCCGATGTACGTTTCGCTGCTCGTGGCTCTCGCGATGCTTGCAGCAATGGCCTATGTCATCGTCTACAAGTGGCGAGCAAACAAGCGGAACATTCAGAAGGTGCAAGACCTGGAGCAGGCAGAGGAGAAGTTGAGGGAACTGAAGCATGCCGCGTCTTTGAGGTCCCTGGTCAATGTCGATGCTAGCAAGGTCGAGAAGGGAACGTCCGTGGTGTCGCTCACCGAGGCCAATGCCCCCATAAGCAGCAGACGAGAGGACTACAACACGAACTTTGTGTAAGCAAACGGCGGCTAATACAGGACGGTGTGCTTCGTATCCGAGCGCTTCAAGTTGAAGTAACTTCGAACAGCAATTAGACTCTCATCATTCGTGGCCGCGTTTCAGATTCAGACGCATTAACTCGTGTCCTGTGTAGATAATGTCTACTAGACATGAGTGAGATGTACAGCGGCGATCTTGAGGATGCCGACCAAGTGCGTTTGTCGGCCAGCAACGATCGTGTTAGAGCGGCACGCGATAGCTCCTAAACTATTTCACACGAAATCCAAGACTTAACAACCTGCCGCGGCACAATTAGCACAACGCATTGCTGCTGCACGTGCATGACCGCTGCTAACCTAGGCTGACAATGCGTATACATATCGAAGACAGGTTTGAGTCGAACTTCGACCGTGGATTCCTGCGCCCTGCTGAATTTTTGCCCCCTTTTGATTTTTCTGTCCTCGATTTCTGGAAGTTTGAGTCCTTCCCTCTAATTATCAATATCTTTAATTTGGGTATTATCAATATTATGTGGTTCAGTATGCAGACTCTTAGTAATGTTCACGTCACCGTAATACATGATATCGACGGAGAAGTAGTACAGATCGTATCTAATCTAACGGGTCATGGTGTTCGAATATTTCGAGGGATTTTTTAGTTCTCAAAGGATAACAATGGATTTCGATTAATCCGCGCATGCCGTCCAAACATCCGGGCTGTATTAGCACTGCGCAACACTGAAATCAATCTACCTATGAGTACATGTACTATGCAGCTAACTGCTGTGGCCGCTACAGCACCAGCCCCCATGGGCGTTTCGCTATGCGTGTCTTCGGTGTCCAATCTGGTGTGTGACATTGATCTGGTAGAATTTGCAGCCACATCCCCCATTCTATGCAATTAGGCTCACTTCCAGTATATGTCTATCCAGCCGCTGGCTCCTTGAGATGTGACGCTCTTCGCGCAAGCCAGAAGGCCCCCCTCGCTCACCAGCCAGTTCAGGTTTCTCTCCAAGCAGCTTTAGTCTCAAACAAAGGTATCAACTATCTACGACTGGAGATACATAGATAGAAATGCTGCCACGCTGGACGAGTGTCGTCTTTTCGGCCTTGTCCGTCATGACGGCGACTTCAACGGCCTCCACCACCACGTACGAGACCAAGTCGGGCGTGCGGCCGTGGGTGGACGTGGACACGCCCAGCAAGGCGCAGACCCACAAGTCGTCGCGCGGAGACACGTGGACGCTCGTCATGAGCGACGAGTTCAACGTGGAGGGCCGCAGCTTCGACGCCGGCAGTGACCACCTCTGGACGGCCATCGACAAGCCCGACGGCGTGAACGCCGCGCTGGAAATCTACTACCCCAACATGACGGGCACGGCCTGCGACGACGACGGCAACTGCTACTTCTACATCGAGTCGGACATCCACGAGACCAACCTCACGGTCTGGAACGAGTACATCTCGCCCCCGGGCTACGAGGACGTGACCTTCTACTACCGCTCGGCCATGGTGCAGGGCTGGAACAAGTTCTGCTTCCAGGGGGGCCTCGTCACCGTGCGCACCCAATTGCCCGGGGCCGTGAGCAATGCGTCGGGCAATCCGGACGTCGAAACGGGCTCCACCAGTGTCCGGGCCACCAACATCGACTACTACCCGACGTGGCCCGGCATTTGGCTCATGGGGAACCTCGGCCGGGCCATCTTCACGGGCTCCACGGCCCGCATGTGGCCCTTCTCGTACAACGAGTGCAACGACACCATCTTCGACTCGCAGAACCAGCGCATCAGCGCGTGTGACGACAACCCTGGCTCGGGAATGAACCCCAACCAAGGCCGCGGAGCTCCGGAGATCGACATCCTGGAAGGTGGCGGCACGGCCATCTCGTCCTCGATTCAGGTCGGCCCGGGCATGCCGGACCAGTTCCGACAGATTCCGGATAACTCGTCCGCCTACTGCTTGTACTCGTACGACTGTACCAGTACGGGCGCCAACAACCAGGACGTGCCCACCAAGTACTACTGGAACCTGCGCGGCCACAAGTCGTGGTACCAGGGACTTCGCTACGCCGCCAACAACTTGTGTGACGTCGAGAAGGACGACATCCAGAGCTTCGCGACCATCAACGCGTCGCTGACTAAGGGGATTACGGAGAACGCGTGTACGATGGATTTGTGTCCCGGGTCGTACGACGTGAACGCCGACTTGGGGTTGAAGGACAATGGCACGGTGCGCTGGGGAATCAACACTAACGGCACGTGCTTCCCCAAACAGAACGCCTACACAGGCGCGTACTTGTGTAACGCTGGCAACACGGCGTCCACGTGTACCCAGTCTGGTGGCTCCACGAGTAGTGGATCGGAGTTCGAGTACCAAATGGATGCCATCTCCTCTAACTGGGAAGTGCACATGGCTGCGTACTTGGACTGGGTCACGTACTCGCTGGAGTGGGTCATGGGCGACTCGGGCTACATTCGCTGGGAAGTGGAAGGGCAGGTGATCTTCGAGATTCCGGCCGAAGCTGTGACGAGCCCGCCGCAGGACACGGCGCAGATGAACCCCAAGAAGCTCATGGTCGAGGAGCCCATGTACTTCATCTTCAACGTGGCTCTTGCGAGCTCCTGGGGCTCCAAGCCGCCTAATGCCGGCTCGGATGGCTGCTACGGAGACGGCACTGACAACAAGACGAACGCCATTTGCGACTCGTTCCCCATGTACATGAAGATCGACTACATCCGCGTGTACCAGGACGTGTCCGAGGGATCGTCGATGGCTGTGGGGTGCGATCCGTCCACGCACCCGACCAAACAGTGGATCGAGGACAACATCGACGACTACCAGGACGACGACAACTTGGTGGTGGAGGTCTCGGGGATGGCTTTCTGCAACTCTGACGACGACTGCACCATTTCCACGACCGGTTCGTCGGCTGTGAGAACCGGCACGTGCAATTCAGACAAACGCTGTGAGTGCTCTTCGGACTCCTGGACCGGGCCGCGCTGCACAACGACTGCCAGCAACGAGGACGGTGACAACCTGTACGGCCCTCCGATCGTCGTCGCACTCATCATCGCTGCCATCGCATGCGTCGTCACGTTCTGCACCGTGTTGTACAAGGTGACCCAGGCCAAGCGCAACGGCATCCGTATGCGTGACCAGGCTGTCAAGATGGAGCACGCCAAGCAGGTGCAGGCAGTTGGTGTCGAGTCGGTCGACGACGGCGTCAAGGCTGCCAAGGACCCCCACAGCAACACGAACCATGTATAGATAGGATCGCACAGGCAGCTCGAATCGAACAGTTTTCACAGATCTCCTTTGCGCTTGAGAAGTTGTACAGTAGACCCCATGAAATTCATGATGAATCGGAGCTCGGATTTGCCTCAGGAGCGCCATCCCCGCTCTGGGTAGGAGACCTTGATGCGCAGGATGGTGCTGGAATCGCTTTAGCGACGCAATTCGAGGTGAGCCGGAGCGGACAGTCGCTGGAGCATGAGAAGAGATTTGAGGAAGGAAGCGTTGTCCAGATCGGTGGGCGGCCTCCCGTCATGATCTTGTGCAACATGAGCAAGAAGCTTTGGTTCGCGCGACTGGCACTGGCAATGTGACCAAGGTGGTCGACACGGTAGAGTTGCTAAGTTGGGAACTGCTACGCCGGATTGGGAACGCCAAATTGGCAGAGATAAGCGTTGCAGAGGGTGAGCAGCGGTGGGGACTTGAGCGCGCACTTCAACATGACGCGGGGCATGTTGAACATGGATCTACACCGATCAATTCGAGTCGAGGTCGGCGTCCGATCAATCCATTTGGTTTTCGCGCGAAACTTCAACGGGTGCAACTGCAGGTCTGCCTGGTCGTGGTTTCTTCAACGCTGGCTATCCGGAGGACACCATGCCATGGTGGATGAAGGCAACAAGAGCCGCGTTGCTCGGTGGGAACCGTAAGCGGAGCCGTGACGACGACTGGACCTTGCTCAACCGACTTGGAGACGCGCGATCGGGCCCAACGCCGCTCCGTTCAACGTGTCAGCACGATGCAGGAGTCACCCACGATCCCGAACTTGACTTGTGGCAGTGCGCGCAGTTGAAGACGCTCCAAGACCATCTATGCAAGAGGTCAACAGCCGATGCGTCTCGGACGCAGCTTCTGTGCCCGCTTTTCGTAGCCAACTCCTCCTGCTTCCCTCGATTCGGCCCGACGTTGCTGGCGCGACGTCTTTGGGCGTGGAGATGGCGAGCCTCATCATCGGTCTACGATCGAATGTTTGAGCTGTGCATGACCCGCCGGAAGCGGCGTCAAAAGCCAATCCTAGACATGCTCTTCAAACCCGATCCGGTACCAGATGACCATGGAGTCCATGATGGACCACTTCCAACAATAACCGAATCTCGTGCACCAACTCTTTTGGCTATTGGCACCGCTCCGCGATGCCGCCGTCGAGTGCCGAGAGTGCCCCGCGGCTGTCATCATTGGTTTGTGTTGAAGCAGTGGACGGGGCGGGGCGCGTAAAGCGTGACAGCGGACCAGACAATTCATTTGTTTGCTTAGCAGCTACACAGAGCCAAGATTGGGCAAGCCTCTCTCTTCGAGTTCAAGCTCAGCTTCCACGCCGATCAGTTCTTGCAATGCCATCGCGACACGAAGGACTCCGCAAGGGTGAGCGCACCATCCGCTGGTAGGTGAGACCTCGATGACATCAGCTCTGGCGGGTCGAGACGTTGGCCGGCCATGCCCGAGGTGTCGCTGCAGACCTGGTCCCCATCCTGAGTTTGGTGCCGTGAGGAGATCCACCCTCCGCTCTCTGCACGACGCTGCACTTTTGCGCGTTGGGCGCCGCTGCCGAGAAAATATCCTAATCACCGTATAATCCCTGATCAGCACAGCAAAATGCGGCTGAGCACAGAACGGGAGGGGTGACTGAGGCGAGCGGTTGCGAGCGCGCGTAGCCAAAGCAAACCCGCGCGGGGTGCCCGCGAAGCTGGGCCGCGCGGTATTTGCGTAGGCGGGCCCAGCGCCGAGCATTCCAGCGAGCCGAGCACTGCGCTGGCCAGTACATACTATCTTTATAGCCCGAGCGAAGCGAGGCGCGGGGGCGCCGGAGGGGCGCCCAGCCAAGCGTAGCGCGGCTGGTCACCATGACATCCATCCCCATGCGACATTTCTTATACTTGCCAATTGTATAGGTTCTGTGATATCCCGCGATTTCTGTGCTCGTCAGAGCTTTTCTGTGCTCGTCAGCATCTCTCGCCGCTGCCCTGTCCGCCTACAATTCAAATTGCCTGCCATCCACGAAGTTAAACCGATGCAAGTCGCGCTCCAGCAGCAGCAGCAGCAGCCGAGTGACCGAGGCGTCTTCGTGCCGAGCCGACCCACCGAGTCGCGTCGCGCTCCACCGTCGCAGGATCGGCCGTTCGCATGTCCGATCCCGACCTGCGGCGGCCGGTTCCATCGCAAGTTCACGCTGCACGAACATATGAAGACACACACGGGTGAGCAACCCCATGAGTGCCCCGTAGCGGGTTGTGGCAAGCGCTTCAGCACCTCGGGCAACCTGGCGCGCCACCGCAAGCTGCACTCGGTGCGCAAGCTCAACTGCCCCACGCCGCACTGCTCCCGGGAGTTCACGAGCCGCGAAAAGCTCATGAGACACCTCAAGGTCCACCTCGCGGGCACGCCGCACACGTGCAACATCGACGGCTGCGGTAAGACCTTCAGCACGGCCGGGAACCTGACCCGGCACCGACGCACGCGACACAATGCCCCGCCGACCAACCGCGTGAACGGGATGGAGCCCCCGAGGCAGCCGCCGATGCTCAAGAGCTTTCCGTTCCCGGAGCAGCAGCAGCGGCAGTTCCCCATGCAAGCAGTGCCCGGTAGGATGATGCAGTACCCGGTCGTCCCCGGTGCGATGCTCGTCAAGGGCCCGGTGTGGTCTCCTGCGTCGACCCACGACGCGGTGTCCGCGGCCGTCGCGGCGGCAAGACCCGACTACAATCGCGGCATCTCCGACCAAGACGTGCGGGACCTGCTAGACTGCTTGTTTGTCGAGAATCCTGCAGTGGCACCCGTGAACAACATGGGCGGCATCATCCGCAGCGAGCCATTCCTCCGCGGAGCCTACCATCAGTTGTAAGTGGCGTCTCGTGATGATCAAGTATAAAGGCCGAGTGAGTGAGTGTGTTGTTTAATGGAGCCCCCCCCCCCCTGTTGTATCCCTAGCGTTCACCCGTCAGTCATGAAGATCGCCATGCACCGCACTGCACTTCTTTACTTTAGTCGACCCTCCTGCAGGGGCGCGTGCACCTCGACCGCAGCACCACCGTCAGGCGTCATCGTGTATGTTGACGCGTTCTACCGAGGAGGACGTCTTCAGTACTGTACTACTAGTATACATGTGCTCGTACGGTAGGAAGCGAAGTGGTCAGCGTGCGTGCGTGTACTGTAGCTCGTTCGTCTGTCACGAGATTGGGTCTCGTCACGGAACCTCCAAGCATGGGCTGTGGTACCGGTACATGTACACTTGGACTCGGAAACGCATCGGCGCTTCGAAGCGCTCGAGGGCTTTGAGAACTGAAGATCGGATCGGCCGGCTTCAATGCTCGCCGGCACCGAGGTGGCCGCGAATGATTCTCACGGCGTCAAACACGGGCGAGGTGATCATGAGCCTCGAGGAATTGCTGCCGATGGTGAACGGTATCAGGTCAAGTCGAGGTGCAGCGAGCGCACCACCAAGAGCCGAAGTGCAGAAGGCCGAGAACCTTTGAAGAGCAGCGGCGTATCCCGGCAGCGAGCGAGTTGGACAGCAGTGCCTTCGATTGTCCGAAGACGACAGATCCCGTCCCGACCGACAGGGTCTTCCGGGGAACGCTAAGGAGGGCCCTCATCGGGAGGGCCCTCGTTACAGATGGGGCATTTGGGTAAACAGATGACAGTAGCTAACGCCCCAAATGGGCAACCTGTAAACCCAAAAATGTTGACCCACGTTGGCTGTTGTGGGTCAGCCTGGGTATTGACCCGATTTGTTTGTTTGAGGTCAACTACGCCATTGACCCGGCAACCTGTAAGCCCAAAAATATTGTCCCACGTTGGCTGTTGTGGGTCAACCGCATCCACTGCGGGTATTGATTGACCCGATTTCTTTGTTTGAGGTCAACCTCACCATTGACCCGGTTTCATCGCTGGAGGTTTACAAGTCATTGACCTGATTTCGTTGTCGTTAGTCATCCGAATTCCTACGATAAATGCTAACTTCTGGTACATTTTTTAAAGTGAAAAGAAAGAGTTCAGCACTTATTTGTTGTTGTGGAGCTATTAGAATAAAACTTTCAGCGTTGTGATTCTGCTCTCTCATAAAATTCCACTCTGTCTAAATGATGGTCGCGAACTAATGCAAATGACCTATCCAATCGTATCGTCTCGGCGGAGCTCCAAAAAGTGGCAAAAGCAACATTAGAGCCAGGAGAATCGTCTCCGTGATACGTGTTCTGTAGGCGGAAGATGTAGCCGTGCGCGGAGGTAGCCCCCAAACTATAACAAAAATGAATGATACATATGCGCGCAGCCAAAGCAAATAAGTTCCATACTGCTGCTTTATCTTAACTATAATAAAAATATCCACTTTTATTCGATGCTTGTTATGTTCTCATGTTTTCAACATATTATTATATAATACTTGTATGTTGAGAACATAACAAGCATCGATGAGATTGAGTATTTTATAGATATTATCTTGCGTAGATCGCTCGTTATATCGAGTGTAAGCGTCAGGAAACTAGTACTTCTCTCGATTTTGGTTCGTTTGTAGTCTCATCTTTAGATAAGTGTCTGAATGAGGTGGCTTCGTTGCACGGCAGCGCAGGTTTTCCCGAGCAACGCAACAGGCCGGTCATTACAAGTGGCTATTGCTGCAAGTTGTTTTAGCCTGCTTCTCAGCAGTAGGCATCTGTCACTGCCAACGAAGGCTTCGCAAGTGCCCCGCCCATTGTAATCGCACAGCTAGGAAGTAAGAGTAGAAAATCACTTACTACAAATAATTATAGTTATGCATGCTCAGCCATCTTTAATTTACTACTGTACATGTATGGACCACTTCGTTAGTTATTAAATAACTAACGAAGTTTTTAACCTTTGAGAATAAAACAAATTTTGTTTTATTCTCAAAGGTTAAAATGACGCCAACAATTGAAAAATATACAACGTCCGTTCCGTTGTTTGCCAATGCTACCGCTGACCCGCAAGTAAATCTGACAAAGTGTGTAGGCTTCTGATCAGGCATTCAGTTGTTGGCTAGAGTAAGTGAATACAGTGTATAACGTTTTCTCTCAAGCAACTACCTCGCTGACAAACATCGAGTCGACGTTTGTGGGTCACCACGACGCTGTTTGTTGACCGTCAACGATGAAACCGGGTCAATGGCGTAATTGACCTCAAACAAACAAATCGGGTCAATACCCAGGCTGACCCACAACAGCCAACGTGGGTCAACATTTTTGGGTTTACAGGTTGCCCATTTGGGGCGTTAGCTACTGTCATCTGTTTACCCAAATGCCCCATCTGTAACGAGGGCCCTCCCGATGAGGGCCCTCCTTAGCGTTCCCCGGTCTTCCCGCCCGCGTTCAGCCTCGGCGGCTGCAGATTCATCGCGCGCGCTGCAAATCTCTCGAGATAAAAAGTAGCCGGCCGGCCTATCCACGGTTCCCGGCTGTCGGCGTGCGAAAAACGAGCGAGACTGCGCCAGCGACCATGCGGGATGAATTCAAGCTTGCAACGTCAAGTTGAGGAGCATCGCATAGGCAGATGGCTGCACTTTAGTCTGTGCATGCAGTGCATTCGCCCGACAACGCGGTTTGAACGCTGGCAGGACAGTCTCGTGCCAAAGGAGACTGTGCGCGAGTTGCTGACAAACAGCCAGCCAAGCCATAATCACGCAAGCACATGATGTGTCCTATCCAAGGCGAATTCACATGTGTTGGTGCCGCCGCCCTCTTCGCTGCAGGAATGGCTCTGGACGAGTCCGTTGATGGCCCGCCAGCCCCAAACCAGGCGCAGAGGCGCGGCGGCAGCAAACCGGCCCAAGCGACGACCACCACACCACAGCCTCGGTTGTATTCTCGAAAGTACCAGCTTGAGGCGAGGAGAGCCACTGTGGAAAAAGCCCAAGCGGCGTGACGTGTCCGCTTCCAGTCCTCGCATCTTATCCTGACCCGATCCCCCCTCCCCCACACACCACAAGCCAACCGCCATGCAAGCCATGCTAAGTGAGACTTCGCGGGACCCGCCGTTCTACCTGCAGCGCAGCTCTGCCGGACAGCACCAGCAGCACCAGGATCCGCACCCGCAGCAGCACCATGCCAATCTCAATGGTGGTGCCGTTGCCAATCTCGGCCTCGGTGCCAACATCAACGTCAATGCCTCCGCCCCGCCACCGCCCGCCGCCCCTCGACGCACAGGCACCACGCGCCGCGCGGCGCCGTCCGAAGACCGACCGTTCTCCTGCCCCGTGCCCAACTGCGGCGGCCGCTTCCACCGCAAGTTCACGCTGCACGAGCACCTCAAGACGCACACGGGCGAGCAGCCGCACCAATGCCCCGTGGCCGAGTGCGGCAAGCGCTTCAGCACCTCGGGCAACCTCGCGCGCCACCGCAAGCTGCACGCCATGCGCAAGATCAGCTGTCCGGCCGCGCACTGCACGCGCGTGTTCACGAGTCGCGAGAAGCTCGTGCCCCACCTCAAGGTCCACCTCGCGCGTACGCCGCATACATGCGACTTCGCTGGCTGTGGCAAGACCTTCAGCACCGCCGGCAACTTGACGCGGCATCGTCGCACGCAGCACCGCGCGGGGCCGTCGACTCGCCAGGAACCTGTCCCCGTCCCTGTTTCGATGCCTTCGCTCCCGCGTCCGAAGTTCGAATTCCCTGGCCGCGCTCCGCCTCCGACCGGTTCGCTGCCTATGCGTGGCCTGTTGTGGCCCACGCCGCCTGTGGAGAACCACCACCCGCCGCAGCCGCAGCAGCAGCGCATTCTCGAGTCGGACGTGCAGGACCTTTTCGACTGTTTGTTCGTGGAGAACGCGCAGGCGGCCGCCGCGGCCGCAGCGCAAGGCTACCACAACGTCGCAGTGATCAGGGACAGACTGCCCAAGCTCGAGCCCCCGCGCGAGCACAAGCCGCCTCAGCATCAGCACCAGCAGCAATCGCAGCCGCCATACCTTTCTGCGACGTACGAGTTTTAAGCTGTGTAGGATGTAAAGAGATCGTTGGCGTCGTCACGCCTGGCATTATTCGTAAACTATCAATCCACGCCGCTCTTATAAGACCCGGAATTGGCGTGCGTCGAGTAGTGTAAGCACTTTATCATGTGCTTATGCCGTAAATGTGGATGCACCTTGTTACTACGTAGTAAAAGGTTAGTTGCCACCGTTGACTTGCCCAGCGTCATGCATTGAGTTGAAGCGCGCACGCTATGCTAGCTTTGCATTTCAAACACGCTGTTCGATTCGGGGTGGACAGCGCAACCTCTGTGGCTTTGCTGGGAGTTGGTTTGTACAGTAACCTGAACACTTCAAGTGACGCGAACGCGTTGAGCGGCGCCGATTGTTTAACTGCAGCGTGGAGGTTTCAAGCGCTGGACGCTGGAGTTCCTTTTGGCGGACCCCTGCGCAAGAGCGACGACCAAGCGAAGCCTTGCAAATCGAGCTCGCATGCGGAGTGTCTGACGTTGAACGCGCCAAAGAAACTCATTCGCCGCGTTCGCTCGGTCGGCGCCTCGCTTCACATCGAGGCAGAAGGCTCGCGTTGAAGGTGATCTGTGCTCTCGTCGGGGCCGACGGGTAATCCAGCTTTCGCGCGGTTGTAGCAAATCGGGCCGGCAAGGCGAAAAAAGCCGAGCAAAATCACACTCGGCGCGGCTATCCGAGCGGTGTTGAAGGGATCAAGTCGAGCGTGGCAACGTAACGGCAGGCGCACAGCCGGAGATTTGAACGCCGCTACAACCAGACGGCGGACGTAATCGACGCTTCATTTACCATAGCTAAAGTGCACGTCGCCTCACTCGCTGAGTAATGTACGGGACAAGTTTTTGACTTGGCAATCAGCGCGATCGGCAGGTGGATCTCCTACATGTACTGTACCGGTACCGGTACATGTGCAGTAGCAGCTCAAGGCGTGTTGCGGCTGCAACACGTTTAACCCACGACAGAAGACTCCGAGGAGGAGCACACTCAAGTTGGAGGTGAAGGAGCGCACATCGACATACTTGAAAAAAAGCAGAGCGCGGCGCCAATTTGTGGACTTTTGGCCGGGTGATTATGTGAGCAGCATCGCTGCAGGGAGTCAACACGATGGGTCCATGCGTGCTTCACGCTGTGACCTGCAGGTGTTTGTACCTGTAGCGCCGTCGAAGTTACCGGTACCGTGTGTTGGCGTCGATATCCACCCAAGCGCTAGTACGGATGGAGTGTCGCGACTGCGACTTGTCGAGCGTAGCGGATACTTTTGATACTGAACCAACCGGATACTGTACAGTACAGTCCACAGTGGACACTGTTTCAGCCTCGGCCGTCCGAGAAACAGATGCCTTCTTCTGTACAGCGGGCCTCGGTTTGCGGCCGCGGTGTCCTCCGAGCATGTAATCAGCGAGGCGGGATGCAGCGTCAAAGCAGCGCGTGGGTGGATGCTTTCGCCTTCGGACCCCTTCCAATGGAAGGACGCTACGCCGATCCATCGGACACGCCCGATGATTCTGGAGGGACATCGTCCGCACGCGCGGTGGTGGCGGATTCGCCCCGCGCGCGGCGCCGCCGAGACGCAGGCCGCGTGCCTTGGTGAGTGAGCACGAGCATCTCGGGTTGACCCTGGGGGGTGTTACATAACGTGCCTGTCCACCGTGCAGGCAAAGCGCTCGTGTAACCAAGCGGGTGAGTCAAGAAGAAAGACCGCTTCAGCTAACACGGCGGCGCATCTCACGGACCGCCGCCGCTGGGGTGCAAAGTGAGCTCAACCGGCTTTCACTCACTGGTCTGCTGCAGGCCTGGCAGGTCTGCTGCACGCAGTGGCATCAACTTTAGGCATTCGGTTGGAGGCGGCTACATGCACCGGCCCCGCCGAGCTTTCGTACATGATATACCACTGCCAATTCGTGCTAGCACGTCGGCTGGAAGTCACCATTCCAGCTGCAACGGGGGTTGGAATTGGTTGTGCTGTCAGGGTCTACCATAACATGCATCATTAGCATCATTAGTCGAGCAGCGTGCGAAGCTTCAAAGGCCCCGCAGTTGAAGCGCGTTACGAAATTACAGCCGTACCAGTTCAATTTTATGGTTTGCCCATCGGTCGAGAAATACCAAGCGAAGTGAATGCAAAGGCTGCTGCATCTTGCTAGGCGCGCAAATTTTGGAGCGAATTTCACGCGTGTTGGAGCGCTGTTACACTTTACAGCCGCCGATAGCAAAGGTGGTGCCCGTAAGCGAGGGTTGGAGGTTGCTTGCGGCGGGCTTTTTGCAAAAAGCGGAGCCCTCAGCAAGTTTCTTGCATTTTGAACCTTTACTTGCAAAAAGCGGAGCGATTCCAATTTGGTTTTGCTTTTCCTAGCTGCACTCATGTCGAGCCACCTCAGTTGTAAAAAAAGGATGACACCGCCGCCATCCCTGAGCTTGCTGAGCTTGGCGCCGCCCTCTCTTCTCTGAACCGCCGCACCAAGAAGTACGACGCGGTGGACACTTGCTACGCAGTTGATGTGTACGCTTCGTTGTACGGCTCCAACCAGCCTCGAATCCAACTACTGCAGTTCTCCCTGAAGTGCTGACGATTAATGCATCCCATCGGCCGCCGAAGCTGATCAGCAAGAAAGGTAAGACAAGAGAGACGCGTCTCCCCAGCAGCGGCTATACAACACTGAATGCAATCTTCCAGGTAGAATTTTGGATCTGCGTCGCCGAACACCCCAAACAACTAGCACGGCTTTAAATGCGCGTAAACAGATCTCAACGGACGCCATCCCAAGGGCGCCCAAGGACGCCGCCGTTGTGCTGTTGGTCCCCTGAATAACAATGCGGTCTGCGTATCGATCAACAGGGTACAGATCTGTAGTATCATTCATATCTCTGCATGCTTTCTGCAAAACCAAATTGGAATCGCTCCGCTTTTTGCAAGTAAAGGTTCAAAATGCAAGAAACTTGCTGAGGGCTCCGCTTTTTGCAAAAAGCCCGCTTGCGGCGAGCAATGTCACGATATTTTTCCCAGGGCGGCGCGCCGCTAGGCCGAGATGGATAGACGCGTGAGTTCGAGGAAACGCTGCTATAGTACATGTATAATACGTCATCTGCTCAACAGGTAGCCACCTTCGTGCATAGGCCTCTTCGGCGGCCATGTCGACGCGGCGGGGCCTTTTCCGATGGCTACGAGCTGTATCTTGGCTACCTGCTTCCAGCAGCGGAGACCAAGCAATGGATCACGCGTTGAAGCGGTATCGCCTGGCCACCAGCGGCTCCCACCTTTCCGGGTTATACAGTTTGAGTACATGTAGGCTGGTATTCGCCGTCCGACCACTTCCTCGGGGTTCGACATGTTCATGTATTTCACCATAGAGATCTGCTGGCCTTCCAATCGGCAAGTCAACGCGCCACGGTTTCCACGAAGATGGTGGAGGCCCCTGTCTACCCTGTGGCCCACATGGCCTCGGCGAACGGAGGGGGACGTGCGCCTCGCTGCTCTGCACTACGGTTGCCGTGGCTTCTCGGTGGACTCGCGAGATTCAAGTTCGCTGCTCTCTTCGGACGAGTTCATCCTTGCTTGACAACGCCACGAGCCGTGGCCGTCTCTGTACTGCGACCTGCGTACAGCCTGGCATCCCGCCTGGAGACAAACCATCACACGGACGAGACAAGCCTGGGCAAGTCACAGCGGACCAACAGCAGCTGTACACTGCTTGGCCAATGGACCGACCAGCAGCAGGGCAGGGCAGGGTAGCGCCGCCGGACTGGCGGATACGGAGCACGCCTCTGGTGAGCTCACTTTCAAACTTGCCTTCCACCTCACAGCGACCACCGCGTCCGTGACCGCCTGCACTAGCAAAAAGCAGTTGAAAAACTTCCATCCTCGTCATAATGGACCACATCACAACTGACGCTGCTGCCGCCCCCGCCGCCGCCCCCGCGGTCTCGCCTGCCACGGCGCAGGAGCGCGAGCGTCCGTTCCAGTGCCCCGTGCCTTCGTGCAACGGCCGCTTCCAGCGCAAGTTCACTCTGCGTGAGCACATGAAGACCCACACGGGCGAGAAGCCGTACCAGTGCGCGATCCGCTCGTGCGCCAAGCGCTTCAGCACCTCTGGCAACCTGGCTCGCCACCGTCGCCTCCACCTCCTCAAGAAGCTCGAGTGCCCCGTCGAGGGCTGCACGCGCATCTTCACCAAGTCGGAGAAGCTCGCGCGTCACCTGCAGAACCACCTCGGCAGCGTCGCGCACATCTGCGTCGTCGAAGGCTGCGGCAAGACCTTCAGCACCGCCGGCAACCTCACGCGCCACCTACGCACGCAGCACCCGCCTGGAGCTGTGGCTGCCGCTCGCGCCGCCGCCCCTCCCCAGCTCCGCGCGCCGATTGCCCGCCCGAGCCCGTTGTCGGTGGCCGAGTACGCGCCGTGGACCATGAGCACTGTCAACAATTCTACTACTACGACCAGCTCCGTTGAGCACAGCATCAGCGTACCGCAGGCTGCCAACGTGTCGGACCACGAGATTCTGGACGTGCTGCAGTGCCTCTTTGTCGACGAGCACCCGCACGCATCGGCCGCGCCCGTGGACCAGTCCCAGGATCAGTACCGCATCCAGAACGACCAGCCTGTGCTGCTGTACCTGTAAGCATCGAGCTTAAACCTCGATAGGACTTGTTATCGTGAGTGATAGAGCTGTATGCATTACTAGTAGTTTATAAACAGTGGAGCGTTGTATATATATTCCTTCTTAAGCACAAATTCAATACGCTTCCTAGCATTCCCTTAGTCGACCAGGCCCGCGTAGCGGATAGCGTTCATGACCGAGGTCTCCGTTCGATCGATTCGGTGCTCGTCACGTGAATCGACACCGTACAGTACGGATTCTTATGCAGGACTCATCACATGGCTAAGGTGGTCGAGGGTCTTTCACGCCACCTTCACGCCATCATCGACATCCGGCGCTAAGTATGCAACGGTCTCCGATGGCGGCTCCGTATGCCGCAGAATGGAATGGATGCCTTTACGCGCGCGTACCCGTGGGATCGAGGGGATCCGCTGTTCGTTCAGCGCCGTATATCCCCGCCGCGTAGGCGTCTGTTGCAAGGTGGCTTCACCGCCATCCAACTGTGCCACGGTATGTTGCCGCGCATTGATCCGCGCGAAGCACCACGGCGCCGCTGATCAAGCTGATGGCATCACTTTGCCAGCGTTGACGGGTGCGCGCGTGCACATTCCAGTACGGAAGGCGCTGAGGGAACATCTGGACCCCGCGGCGTGAAGAATCTTTGCACCGTGCTCTGTATGTTACCCTTGCATAGCCTGCAGCAACGTGGATAGCCGCCGGGGTTGCACCCGGTGACAAACAGGAGACGAGAAGCGCGCGTGTGCCGGCGGCGACCAGTACAGTGCTGGATATCCCGGTGCATGCACATGTACAGATACGTACATGTATCTTGTTGGCGGTTTCACACTGAAGACGCGATGCTTGCCTCCTCAAAGGAGCCGCCCAACTCCGTTCGCGTGTGCGACTCCAGCATTGAAGAGTCTCCAGCCTCGCAAACTGAAGGCGGCGCGTCTGTGATTTGCCATTTGTGCCAGGTCTAACATGTCCTGACCGACGGCGCCGCTGTCACAGCGGTCATCATCAGAGTTTAGAGACGGAGGGGCGTGGAAGACTGCGCGGGATTTCCGCGTTGCGTTGCGAGCCTCGAGCGAACCTTCGATTCGGAAGCGCCTGACACTGTAAGCGAGCTTCTGTCGAGTCCGTCGTCGACGTGGAGCTTGTCGCTGGCGAGCTGGCGTTGAAGTTGCCCCGGCCCGCCCGTCTTGGTCCGGTGGTACGATTTGACGACGAACAGTGAAAGGGCGTGTGGACATCTTGGTTTTTGTATATTGAGGCTTATAATAACGGGAGCCTTATACTCGAGGGCGTGCGACTCCGACCAAGCAGAAAACTGTAGCCATCTCGAGCTGTAAGGCTTTTGCCTTGTCCAGCATGCGATCACTGCCCAGAATACAAGGCCCGATGGAGCCTCAGCCATCACTAACCATGCTGCGGTGGCGAAAGAGGCAGTAGGTCTCTATGGTACTAGTCGGAGTGCTGGCGGGCAGGGCGATGATGGCAAACAAACTGACACGGAGTCCACGTATTCGTATTCTTCGTAAGGAGGCTTTTAGGCATGTGGAAGACCTTATCACATTAACAGTCCAAGTTATACAGTAATATGCTGACTTGATGCCCGACAGTCGGGCACTGACCCGATGGCGCGTCAGGCCTGCTCAACATGCTGCGACGACAAGAGGCATCGAGGCTCTATGATACTATTATACATGTAGTCGGAGTGCTGGTATCAATGAGGCAATGCGGGATATGGCAAACAACTGAGACGTAGTCCGATTAACTTGTTCAACCGGATGCTGCGACTGCAAGTACTGTACAGCCTGTACAGCCTGTATCCACAGGTAGGTGTATTTGCTGACGGTCAAGCTGGCCATCGCCTAAGATTTCTCGACTACCGGATACAAAGTTCTTCACGAGCAAGCTGGCCATAACCTAAATAACCAGCGCACTCGGCTGGCTAATAGTTCCTGGTTTGATTTCTGCGCAGCCCTGAATGCTCCAACAAATGACAGCGATAGCAGCGATCGCGTGACGAGCTTACATGTTAAGATACGTTGTGGACCACGACCACGACTTGTGGTCATGCAAGCACATGGTGCTCTGAATGTTGTGCTGGAAATACCGTGTACATGTACATGTACATGTATCCATGTCCTGGGAATGTCAATGCGCCGTGTGTGCCTTTGGGCCCCAAAGCCACCCAGTCAACTTGTGGCGGTCGGTCGGGTTTTAAATCAAACTGGAGACAGTACACGCGCTTTATCAAGGGCTCGGCACTTCCGCCGCGTCGACAAACACGGCAAGTTCTGGAACACGGCATTTCACGGGATCGTGTTGGCTGGCCCAACGCCCGCTCGGCTCGATCTCGCATTGCACGATTCGTTGCATCTTCCAGGGATAACCAACCGCTCGGATAGGTTGTAAGTCTTCCCTCCATTTCATCAACATTGCCAGCCAGCGCCTCTCTGAGCACCTTCACCACCTGGATGAGATGCCGTCTTCCTTGGTTCAACCAAGCGAGCAACTCGTACCGCGTACATGCCGAGACCGAGCTCCATTACAGAGAATTTCTCCTTCGCTACAGTACCTCCCCAAATGCTTCCAGTGCCTCCAGCGTCCGATCCTGAAGGCCAGCTACAGTTTCGCAGAGTATTTTGGAATCAGATGCTCAATCGAGAGACCGGAAACAGCGTTGCCTCTGAAAGCGCTGGACAGTTTGTACCTATCTTCCTCCGGCCATTCCAGAGGAAGTCGGCACCGAACCTTGCCAATTCAACAAGAACTGCCTCCAGATGGATGTTGCAACCCCGTTGCAGTCGAGTGAATGGCGACAGGAGTTCGGCCTAATCAACAATCGCTTCCCGGCAGGTACCGTGCTGCACCGTGCAGCCGTGCAGCACGGTACCTGCCGGGAAGATTTTAATCTCTCGCCAGATATGGCTCAACTCACTTTTGAATTCGCTTCACGCCCCGCAAGCTTCAGCACACGACACCCACGTTCTCGATGGCTGGTTCCAAATTCGCGCTCGCTGCCTCGACGCTGCTGGTGGCTTCGGCAGCTGTCATCTCGGCCCAGGAGTGCTCGGCCGACGTGAGCGAGACCTTCATCACCACCATCGACAACAGCACCTACTTCAACACGTGCGCCGAGGGCACCACCTTCAACGTCTCGTCGGTCTTCGACGTGCTTAACTTCACGGACTCGGAGTTCCTGTCCTTCTGCAACTCGTCGACATGCCTCGAGCCGCTCCACGAGCTCATGGGCTCAGTCGACTGCCTCGTCACTTACCAAGGCTCGGCACGTAACTTGTCGGAGGAGGTTGACGCGCTTCACCACGAGTGCCACGAGGTCCTCGAGGCAGCGGAGGGCAGCACGACCACCAACATGGCCATGTCGATGAGCGGGATGGACATGGGAGGACACACCCACAGCTCGGGCTCGACTGCGTCCGGTTCCAGCGGTGCGTCCTCCACCGTGTTGGCGGCTGGTTCGATCGTCTCGGCCGCCATCGCCGCTGTCTTCCTGGCGTAGACACCCAAACTTCCGTCCATCTAAGGCACTGGACTTCGTCGCTAGGCTTCGAGGGAGTGAATACGAGCAGGTTTGTAGTAGATATTAGTTAATGAAGAGCAAACATCGTTGATATTAAAGCCCGGAGTTGATCTGTCTAAGGGTGACGCACTTCAACCACAAGGCGAGTGTCGGATTAAAGCAGAGCCGCCAGCGTGGCGCATCCGGCGATCGCAGCCGCAACGAAGGAGCCCGCGACAGTCGACGCCGCGCTGGAGCTGGACCCCGCCTTCGAGCTCGAGCTGGTGCCTCCCATGTCCATTCCGCTCATCGACATGGCCATGGACATGGACATGTCGTCGCTGTCGGTGGTGTCGTCACCGTCGTCGTCCGGCGTGCCGAGTGCCTTGTGGCATTCGTCGTGCAGCGCGGTCACTTCCTCCGATAGGTTGCGCTCGGTGCCTTCGTACAGGATGAGGCAGTCGGTCGGGATCGAGTGCACCATTTCGTGCACAGGCTCGAGGCACGTGGACGAGTTGCAGAACAGGATGAACTCGGACGCGGTGAAGTTGAGCACGTCGAACAGCGTCGAGACGTTGAAGGTCACATCGGCGCCCTCGTCCGCCACGGCGCACGTGTCGTAGTACGAGCTGTTGTCGATCTTGGCGATCACGGACTCGCTCACGCTGGCCGAGCACTCGTCGGCGGCGGACACGACCGACGCGAGCAGCAGCGTCGAGGCGGCGAGAGCGAATCGAGGCGAGATCATTGCGAGAGAGCTGGGGTGGTAGTGGTGGTGCTGGGGGCGACCGCGCGGATTCGAAAGTGAATTGAGCAGGGCGGCCTGGAGGACGGCGCGTGCAAGTCGGGTGGCCGCGCTCAGGGTCTCAAGATCGGCCGCAAACTACATGTACACATGTACAACTGATGGCACGGCGCGCTCGCTGCAAGTGGCTTCGCTTCCCGCAGTGCCAGCTGAACCACGCAATTGTTGAATGGGTCCTCCCGGTTGCGAGCGTGTTTGCTGAGCTCGCATCGCATCATCGAGTGCACGCAAGTTGTCTTCAAGTTGAAAAAGTTTGAGCATGCAACACGCGGAGTCAATCTGGCATGGTTGTAGACGACAATAATGGGAGAGTTGTTTCTAACAGTGAGCTCGATTCAGTCTGAAGTCCTGAAGTGGAGACCCTAACTAAACGTACACTATGCAGCGTCCAGCTCAGCTCAGTTCGACCGGCCGCTCACTTATGCCAGAACGCCCTTAGTGCTCGGCACGCCGGCAGTGGCGTCGTGCTTGACGGCAGTGCGCAGCGCGACCGCCAGCGCCTTGAAGGACGCCTCGGCGCGGTGGTGGTCGTTGCGGCCGCGAAGCACGTCCACGTGCAGCGTCAGCCGCGCGGCGCTCGCGAACGACTCGAAGAAGTGCGTGATCATCTCGCACGAGAGCTCGCCCACGCTCGGGCGCACCAGCTGCAGGTTGATCTCGCTGTGCGCGCGGCTGGAAATGTCCACGATGGCGCGCGACAGCGCCTCGTCGAGAGGCACGCACGCCGATCCGAAGCGAGCGATGCCCGCGCGGTCGCCCAGCGCCGCGTCGAAGGCCTCGCCGAGCGTCAGCGCGCAGTCCTCCGTGGTGTGGTGGTCGTCGATCCACGTGTCGCCCTTGCACTCGAGCTCCAGATCGAAGCGGCTGTGCTTGGCCAGCGCCGTCAGCATGTGGTCCAAGAAGCCAATGCCAGAACTCACCTACAGTACAGCACAAGTGAGTATTTCCACCCAGCCACGCACAGACTTAAGTTGCTCTCTCTCACCTTGGACTTGCCCGTGCCGTCCAGCGACAGCTTGACGTTGATGGACGTCTCCTTCGTGACGCGGGAGATGTTGGCCTCACGCGCGCCGCTCTTCACGGCTGGGGCCGCGTCCGCGGGCGGGATCAGGTCCAGCAGCTCGGCGAGTCCGGGGTTCAGCACCACGGAGGCGCCGACCTGCTCGAGCACCTTGCCGATGGCCGCGGGCGTCTGCTCCAGCACCGACTTGGCGAACACCTGCGGCGTCAGCACGCCGTAGGCGAGAGTGCCGGCCTTGCGGCCGGCGATGATGTCGTCCACGGTGTCGCCCACCATGGCCGCGTGCTCCGCGCTCACGCCCAGCGCCTTGAGCGCCAGCAGAATAGGCTCGGGCGACGGCTTGGGCGCGCAGTCCTCCATGCAGATCTGCACAGGGAAGAGCTCCTCGATGCCGTGCGCGCGCAGGAACTTGACGCAGTCCTTGCGCGGGCGGCCCGTGACCACGGCCATGCCCTTGGGCAGGCGGCGGTGCAGCTCGAGCAGCAGGCCCTTGGGCGTGAGCAGCGTCTCGAGCTCGCACAGGCCCGCGGTGGTGCCCACGCCCTGGTAGAGCGCCTCGAACTGGGTCGTAACGGCCTCCAGCGACGGCGCAGAGGAGGAGGAGGAGGAGGAGGAGAGACCCTCGAGCACGAGGCGGTGTGTCAACTGCCAGTCGTTGTTGGCGTTGCCCGCCAGCTTCTGCTGGTCGATGTCCTCGTGCATGACGCTCACGCCGAAGTGGCGCGCGGTGTCCACGATGGCCTGGCGGTAGGACTGAGACACCTCGGCCAGCACGCCGTCCATGTCCAGCAGCAGCGCCTGCACCGACATGGCTTCCTTGGTGTTGTGGTGGTGGTGGTGTAGGTAGGAATGACCAGCGACCACGCTGCGCAAACAGATAATTACAGTTCTAGCTGAGGTTATTTCCGTAATCAGTACGAGGGTACCAAGGAAAGGGTACGATGGTGTGGAGAACACTAAGTCGAGGTGGACGGCATGTCCACAGGAAAATGAACGTGGCACTTGGAAGGATCAAGTTGGATTGACCTTCACTGTGCATTGATCGATACCTGGTCTCTCAGCCATCGATGAACGGTCTAGGATACAGGTTTGGGTCTACGTTCTTGGAGTCCAAACGAGCTCGCCTGATTTCTTGTGTTTTTGAGTTGACATGCGAACTCTTTCAAAGTTCAGACCCGCGGTTGATACCAAAACGGGCACGTAACGTTACGCTGAGCATTCGCTCTGTGTGTGTGGGGGGGGGGCTCCCCACTGGGGAGGTGCGCGATATCCGGATACTGTGCAGTTCTCTCTCTTTTAAGAGGTACTGTATTCGTGTTTTTACCGGTAGACGCACAACTCCTTCTTCTTGCCGCGTGTGGAGAAACAAACACCCACCATCGAAAACGAACCTACCGTCTTCATGCTAGGCTGGATTTTGCCAGCTGAACGGGGCCAACATCCTCCCTCCATCGTGAAGCGGAGCCACATAACCTCGTTGAAGACGTTCTCAGTGACGAAGGACGTCTCTTTTTCTCAAGTACATGTACATGTGTACTTCGAGCCCGACCAGTCTCTGACCCGCACCATGTTGCGGCGTCGTATGTCTCTCACTCTTACTCTTGCTCGCCATGGAGTCGCCCTTCCATTCACGCGTGGGCAAAGTCGTCCGAAGAATCTCCGACAAACTGGACGAGTATGAGGCGGCGGTGGTGGACCACTACGTCGCCGTGGGGGAGTCTTTGACCCGCACACACGTTCGAGTCAAAGACAAGCTCACCACCCACGAGCAGAAGCTCTCGAACCACATTGAACACTGCGAGGCCGCCATCGTCAACAGCTGCACCAGTGTGGGGGGGCACTTGACCCACACACAGGAGCGACTCAAGGACAAACTCAACAGTCAAGAGCGGAAGCTCTCGGAGAAGGCGGCGCAGCTCCTGTCCAAGCCCGGAGTCCCCAAGATGTTGGCCCCACTACGTGACAAGCTCAGTGACAATGGTGCAGACTCAATAGACTCTTTCGACTATAACGCACAGGAGCACAGTACAGTCAGCACTCCGGGGTCGGAGGCTTCGACGCTGTCCGGAGGGTCCTTTACTGAATTCTACACGGATGACGAGACCATCAACAAGAACCGGATACCTCGTGAGAAGGTGGTGGTACGCGAGTTCATAAGTCGTGGAGCTTTCGGTAAAGTATACAAAGGTTCGTACAATGGACAACCCGTGGCTGTGAAGACGATGAGCGACGTCGAGACGTTCGTGAAGGAGATCAAGATGGCTGCGACTATGAGTCACCCCAACATTGTGCGGCTCATTGGCGTGGCGTGGAACGCTCGCGAGGACTTTTGCGCCGTCTTGGAGTTTATGGATGGAGGGGATTTGAGAGGGCTCATGGACAGGTACGAAGAGGAGAAGCGGTCGACCGGGTTCGACTCTGATAAATTGAAGATCGCGCTGCAAGTGGCTCACGCGCTCGCGTACTTGCACTCTCGCGAGGTTCCGGTGATCCATCGCGACCTCAAGTCGAAGAATATTTTGCTGAATGAAGCGCTGGGAGCGAAGCTGACCGACTTTGGAGTCTCAAGAGAGCGAGTTGACAGGGCCATGACGGCGGACGTGGGCACTTCGCTGTGGATGGCCCCCGAAGTGATGGTCGGCACTGCGTACGACGAGAAGGCGGACATGTTCTCGTTTGGTGTCGTGCTGTCGGAACTTTCGACTCACAGTATGCCTTACGCCCACGCGAAGCAGCGTCCCGGGTCGAGTCAGCAGCCGTCTCCTTTGGTTATCCTTCATCGAGTTGCGACTGGGACGTTGAGCGTGGAGTTCTCAGAGGCCGGACCAAAAGAAATGGCGAGACTGGGTCTTAGTTGCGTAGCCATGGATCCCACCAAGAGGCCGACTGCAGCTGAAGCCATGCGTGTCCTCCATACTGTCTTGATGCAGGTAACGACAGGCTTTAAGCCGTAGTTGGTTCAGGAAAATGGTGTAGTTCATTATCAAGGCTATCCGATATCGGGTCGGATTTCAAAGGCCCCGCGAGCCAGTCCAAGTCTCCGAATTGGTCGTTGGACTGCAGCAGGCAAGCAGGCTAGTGTTGAAGTCCACGCGCAGCGTCGTTATGGAACAGAGAATGGCAGTTGTGGCTGCCTCCAGAGCTCACATCCACCTGCGCGTATTGCGTCGAGACCTCGGACAGCACGACTCCGAACGAAAATGTGTCCACCTTCTCGTCGTTCGGGGTCACATCCAACTGTGCTGTGGAACTAGAGACGGCTGTCACCACGTTCAATATATATGAAAAATATATGAGCGTCCATAATGCATCCTCAAACAGCGTTCATCGACGGTGACTTGCAACGAGAAGATGAACAAACGAACCACCGCATCGAGAAAACTACCGTCAACTTTGGACGGTATTTTTCTTCGTGAGCCGCGAAGAATTCAAAAGGTGCAGGTCGGCTCCAGGAATCAAGCACATGAGAAATGGCCCCCTACTTTCGACAGCTCTGCAACCACAGCAGTCAAGAAGCACGTCAGAAATATATCCGCTGTTTACTCACCACATTCTTCATTGCTGCTGCCGTACAACATCAAACCCATGTCCAAATCATGGTTGTCGTTATTCCCGGGCTCGCTGGAGAACGTCAAAGAGGTCAACGTCAACGGTCGGAACCGGGAATTGCATGTTCTCAATTGGGGGAATGTTGGCACCAGGCGGCAGGCCCAGCAGCTCCCACGAGTCGAAAGTCACCACAGTGTGAGGTCCGACCACAGGCACGGGGTCGAGGTGGGGCAATGGACGCACTCGATCCTGAGCGTCCCGCTGTACAGTGTACAACTTGTACTCGGCGCTCGCCAAGTCATCAGTGACCGCCACGCACAGGATGAAGCGCACTCCTGGGATCTTGGCCCACCCCCGAGCCTTCCAGTCAAGTGATCCCAGATCATCCCCCCAGCCACGCCAATGCCCAACCTCGACGACGAGCGAGAACCAAGTTCCATAACGTTGGACCCCTCGGGGCAACGGAGTTCCCACGACTGTCCTCGGGCCATAGCTGTTGTCAGCTTGGAAGTCGGGCAGCTCCGGATAGTTTGGGACGACGGCAGAGCCTCGTAATGCCATGTACCTCCAGAAGGCCGGTGGCCGCGCTAAAACGAACTCGAAAGAACGAGCGAAGCTCTGCTGCTCTTGAGTCCCAAACTCCACGATGTAGACTGTACCTTCGATCCACTCCATAAACACCGACCTAAACTCTTGGTCGTCGCTGTTCAGGTATTCTCTCCACTCGTCCTTCGTTGTCAAGCATACGGGGATGATTGCCGATCGCTCACAATTCAAGTCGATCGCGGCGATTCCGCGGTTGATGCGGGCCACAGCCATGGCTTGGCTCGAAACAGTCAAAGTGAGAAATGGGAGATACTGACGAAAACTACAGTCGTAGTCGGCCCTTTTCTCGGAGAAATTGGGACGTGCCACCGTTGTTAGATTTTTCTTCGGGACCTTGCGAACTCAACTGATCCGTGATCAAAGCCACGAGCTATGTTGTGCACGTGTCCAGTCAAGAACACGAGCGCTTCACTTATGGTGTTCGAGATCACTTCTACGCACTGAATTCTGCTTTCGAAAAAAATTGCAGTTGTCGATGCAGTTATCGGATCTTAGCGGCCCAGACTGCCTCGTAGTGAATTGTGGTTGGTCATGTGTGGCGCCACTTCGTCCATCGTGTCACTCGTCGATATCGTTCGGGATCCTAGGCGCAGTCGGAGCTTCATGCTTGTGTGTCGGGTTGCGGATTTTGATGGATGGTGTGACAGCCACAACGTAGGCATGTTTCAACTCAACTGCATTTTGCCTCAAAATAGCAGTAACTAGGACTCCGATCTGCATGATCGCAAACTGTCGTGTTTGTTGTTTTTTCCTCACACATTTTTCATTGTTGCTGAGCATCAAAACCTTGCCCACCTCACGGTTGTCTGGAGAACATCGAAAAGATCAGATTTTCTCGTTTGAAATGGAGAAATGTTGACCCCAGCAGCTCGTATGGGAGGAAGGTATGCTGGTTGATCTCGAGCTCACAAGTGAAGTACTCGCGTTCTTGACTTGATACCTGCACAACATCGATCGTGTCTTCGATCCACGCCATCTACTTCGACCTGGTCCTCGCAGTCCAAGAACTCCCTCCATTCGTCCTTCGTTGTCGAATGATAAGCAGTTGGACTGGTAGTTGGCAAGCCTCGAAGAAAAATCCAACAACGGTGGCGCGTCCCAACTTCTCCCGACAGGTTTTGGTCAGTATCTCTCATCTCTCACTCACGACTTTTTCGATCCTGTAGGCCGAGAACAAGCAACTTCGCCTGCAAGCCATGGCTGTGGCCCGCATCAACCGCGGACTGGACGCGATTGACTTCGATTGTGAACGATCGGCAATCATCCCCGTATGCTCGGCAACAAAGGACGAGTGGAGAGAATACCTGAACAGTGACGACCAAGGGTTTAAGTCAAAGTTTATGGAGTGGGTCGAAGGTACAGTCTACATCGTGGAGTTACCGAGTCTAGAGCACCAGCGCTTCGCTCATTCTTTCGAGTACGTTTTGGCGCGACCACCGGCGTTCGTGAGGTACATGGCATTAAACGGCTCGCCTGTCGTCTCAAATTATCCGGAGCTGCCCGGCTTCCAAGCTGACAACAGCTACGGCCCGAGGACAGTCGTGGGAGCTCCGTTGCCACGTGGGGTCCAAGATTATTGGACTTGGTCCTCGCTCGTCGTCGAGGTTGGGCACTTGCGTGGCTGGGGGGATGATCTGGGGTCACTTGACTGGAAGGCTCGGGGGTGGGCCAAGATCCCAGGAGTGCGCTTCATCCTGTGCGTGGCGGTCACCGATGACTTGGCGAGCGCCGAGTACAAGTTGTACACTGTACAGCGAGACGCTCAGGATCGAGTGCGTCAATTGCCCCACTTCGACCCCGTGCCTGTGGTTGGACCTCACACTGTGGTGAGTTTCAACTCGTGGGAGCTGCTGGGCCTGCCGCCTGGGGCCAACATTCCCCCGATTGAAAACACGCAATTCCCGGTTCCGACCGTTGACGTTGACCTCTTTGACGTTCTCCAGCGAGCCCGGGAATAACGACAACCATGATTTGGACATGGGTTTGATGTTGTACGGCCAGCAGCAATGAAGAATGTGGTGAGTAAACAGCGAATATATTTCTGACGTGCTTCTTGACTGCTGTGGTTGCAGAGCTGTCGAAAGTAGGGGGCCATTTCTCATGTGCTTGATTCCTGGAGCCGACCTGTACCTTTTGAATTCTTCGCGGCTCACGAAGAAAAATACCGTCCAAAGTTGACGGTAGTTTTCTCGATGCGGTGGCTCGTTTGTTCATCTTTTCGTTGCAAGTCACCGTCGATGAACGCCGTTAGCAAAAGGTGGATACATTTTCGTTCGGAATCGTGCTGTCCGAGGTCTCGACGCAATACGCGCAGGTGGATGTGAGCTCCATTCTCTTTTCCATACGGACGCTGCACGTGGACTTCTACAGCAGTCTGCGACTTTTAGACATCTTGCTTGCCTGCTGCAGTCCAACGACCAATTCGGAGACTTGGACTGGCTCATCAAATAATCCGGATCGAATAGAGGTGAGGAGTTTTCACGCGGAGGGCCTATGGAGCCTGACCCGATATCAGATAACCTTGGTAATGAGCTACACCATTTCCCTGAACCAACTACGGCTTGAAGCCTGTAGTTACCTGCATCAAGACAGTATGAAGGACACGCGTCGCTTCAGCTGTAGTCGACCTCTTGGTGGGATCCATGGCCACGCAACTAAGCCCCAGTCTCGCCATTTCTTGTGGTCCGGCCTCTGAGAACTCCACGCTCAACGTTGTGTTACAACATCAAAACCATGCCCAAATCATGGCTGTCGGTATCCTACCGGCCAACATTCCCCATTTTCAAACGAGCAATTCCCTGTTCAGACCGTCGACGTTGACCTTTTCGATGCTCTCCAGACAACCGTGAGTTGAGCAAGGTTTTGCTGCTCAGCAACAATGGAAAATGTGCGAGGAAAAAGCACAAGCACGACAGTTTGGGATCATGCAGATCGGAGTCCTAGTTACTGCTATTTTGAGGCAAAATACAGTTGAAACATGCCTGCCCACGCTGTGGCTGTGGCTCTCACGATCAGGCCTCCATTCATCAAAATCCACAGCCCGACACACAAGCATGAAGCTCCGACTGCGCCTAGGATCTCGAACGATATCGAGGAGTGACACGATGGACGAAGTGGCGCCACACATGGCCGACCACAATTCACTACGAAGCAGTTTGGTCAAAGAGGGCGTCGCTAAGATCCGTGAACTGCATCGACAACTGCAGATTATCGAGAGCAGAATTCAGTGCGTAGAAGACGCCAACTATTTTGCCGTCATACAGGACGCCCGCAGTCATTTCGAGGCTGCTGTTTATGCGTTGCTACACTATCTGGACAAGTACCAAAGCAAGTCTTCGCTTTATCATCCTACCGACCCCAGAACTAAAGAGTACGAGAAAGCGAATCCGGTGAAGCTCACTCCTATACTGCAAAAACTAACGAGCAAAGTTGGCCAGGGATTTCTCGCGTCCGATGTCTCCAATCAAGACACAAACCAGCATCAAATTGTCTCCGCTAGTGACATTGAGAGCACGAATCGGATTCCTCGTGATACTGTAGATGCGGTAGTGAAGGAGCAGGTGCAAAACATTTTCAGCGAGTTGTGCTCGGACGACGAGACCATCAACAACGTCCAGCTATCTCGGGAGAAGGTGATTGTGCATGAGTTTATGAGCCGTGGGGCTTTTGGCGCGGTGCACAAAGGAACGTACGACGGCAAGCCTGTAGCTGTGAAGATAATGAGCGATCCGAGTGCATTCATTAAAGAGGTCAAGTTAGCGGCGACTATGAGCCACCCAAACATTGTGCAGTTCATCGGAGTTGTGTCCAACTCAGGCGAGGGGTTTTGCTCTGTCATGGAGCTCATGAATGGAGGCGACCTGAGAGGACTCATGGACAATTACCAGGAGAGCCACCACCCACCAGGCTTCGACTTTACCAAGATCAAAATCGCGTTTCATGTTACTCGTGCTCTCAGCTATTTGCATTCTCGGGAGGTTCCAGTGATCCATCGTGACCTCAAGTCGAAGAATATTTTGCTGAATGAAGCGCTGGACGCAAAGTTGACGGACTTCGGTGTCTCGAGAGAGCGAGTTGCTGGTCCCATGACAGCAGACGTGGGTTCGTCACTGTGGATGGCTCCTGAAGTGATGGTCGGAAACCCGTACGACGAGAAGGCAGACATGTTTTCGTTCGGAGTCGTGCTGTCCGAACTGTCGACGCACATGAAGCCTTACGCCAACGCAAAGGTACGTTCTGGAGCCAACCCTCAGCTGGTCATCCTTCGTCGCGTAGCAATGGGAGAGTTGAGCGTCAAGTTCTCAGAGGACGGACCACAGGCGATTGCCAAACTGGGTCTCGCTTGTGTGTCCATGAACGTCAAGAAACGACCAACAGCAGTCGAAGCAATGCACACTCTTCATTCAGCTTTGATACAGGAAGCGAGGGGACAGCTGAACGATTCATGTCGTAGTTTTCATGAACCAACACAAAAGAAACGCTAAGCTCATGACTTATTTGTAAAAAAAAAACAATAAAAACCTCGACAAACTCTCGCAATACTCACCAGAGGCCACGTTTCCTGCTAGAAAATTGACCGACAGGAGAGCTTTGCTGGAGTGGATTGCTCCTTCCACCGCCTGCTGCAGGTGTTTGGAGTGGCTCGACGATGATTTCATAGGGAACAATGAGCACATCAATGGCCTCTCGGCTCTCTCGATCCCCAAACACGGCTCGGATGGTGCGCGCCGTGTCGATCTCGTCACTTGCAGCTAGGAGTCGTAAGCGATCCGCCACCTGCAGACTGTGTCGCCCCCTAACTTCGTCATGTGTCAAGCTCAAATTCCCAGTCTTCGCCTTGACGAGCTTGAACATTCCAGCCATTCTGCGATGAATTTCGTCCTTGAGCTCGGCGACTGCTGCGCTCTCGTTGATACTGATCCGAAAGACGTTGTGGCCACAAGCGCAAACCACTTTCCTGACTGGAATCAACGCCACAACTTGGACAACTTGGGCTCGGTCGCCTCCAGTTGGGGGTGGGAGCGCGTTCCCCAAATTCTCCTCAGGATGCAGCTCCTCCCAGTCTGACAAAATGTACTCACTCGCCCACTTGTACTCGCCAGCCTCCAGGAATTCTGGTAGTAGACCGAGCTCGAAAGACGTGCGGGAGATGTACCTGCCGGGTGAACCGGTCCTGAACATTTGCATCTCCAAAGGCATCACGTCTCGAAACGCTAGTGGACGTCGAGCTTTGAGCAAATTCGATACTTCGCCCACAGACGACGAAGATGGCGCGTCGACAGCCAACAAACTCGTTCCGTTTGTGCCAACTACTGCACAGGAAATACTCGGCATTTTAAGTGGACTCGTTGCAACTTAGTTCTCGTCCCAGGCCAAATTCTTTCATGGGCATTTTACTCACAATATAACGTAACATTTTCTTCTCACTCTCTTTATTCCTGTATCCCCAACTTTTCCAACTATTACATGCCAAATATCATGTTACTTCGTAAATTAGCTCAAGTTTTCTAAGAGCGTGTTCGCTACGTAGCTGGAGATGGAGATCTGCAGGGAGTTGGTGCATCTCCATCTCCAGCTTGTTCGCTACAACAGAGCGTACCTAGGTAAAATTAGCCAATCACAGTGCAGCTGCAACGAGTCGCCCCCCTCCTCCCCACTTTGCTGTTTCTTAGTCGGTCGGGAACGAGACACCGGACGCGCGGCAAGATGGTCCAAGCTGCCGATGACGCTCCGAGAGCTGCGCCTCCGTTCCCGCCAGCCAGTGGCGACCTCGAGCTGACTACTGCCAGTTTGGACGTAACTGCCTCTTACGTTGCTCTTTCCCAGACTGTGTATGCAACCCCGGCCACTACCGAAACAGAGCTGGATGCCCGCACTTCCGCTCTGGCGCTGCCGCATTCAGAGACGCCAGGCCCGCCTGTTGCGCACGGGGTTGCAGCTGCGTCAGCCCGCAGCCAAGACTCACAGCGCCGCGTTGGGAATCAGAAGAAGGAGAAGGCCAATACTGGTGACGCTACGAAGCAACCCTCCTTTGCGTGGACGACCGCAGCAGCTGATGCGCTGCTGCGGTCTCGTTTTGAGGCGCTCAAGCATCGTTTTCAGGGCACTAGAAGCGCGAAGTAGCTTGCCGCTGCCTGGATGTTAGTCGCTGCAGAAACATATTTTGTCTCGGGGCTCGAGGTGACACCCCACCAGTGCAAGTCAAAGGTACAGTACAAGGCAATCTATAATAACGTGTTGGATTTCTTATTGATTTTGTTTTACTTGTGGGTTTGTCTTTATGATGTTATAGATAAAGCACATGCACAAGCAGTACACGGCTTTCCGTACTTCGCAAGGAGAAACCGGCAATGCTACTGACAACGAACTGAAGGGGCCTCCGTGCTATAGCACCATGTGTGATGTGTGGTCATGCCATGACGGCATGGGCGCGGATGCTTTCTTTTCCTGCGATGCTGGAAGCATCGAAAACGTTGAGGAAGATGGTACTGCCGCGGAGGAGCCTGAAGAAATCTCCGTCGCCCCTGATTCGAATGTCCCTGATGCCGATGGAGTCCAAGTTGCATCACAGACAAGTGGGTGGAGACAGCAAACAGGTAAGCGCAACTGTGGTGAGGTGCGGGCAACTTCCCAGCGTCCAGAATATACCTTGAGCTAAACTTGAATCAGCAAACCTTGGGTCTGAGCTCAGGGGGTCTCAGAGTCTCAGAGTCTCGGCTGAATGACCTCAGCTGGACTCAGCAAAGACTCAGTCGACACCTTCGAACTTGGACTCTTGGCTTGACGCGGCGTGTGCGCCTCCCTTGCGATCCCCTTGACGGTCCTTGCTGGGGCTACGCTTTGGGCCCAGACGTCAGCCAACCACGTCCACTTGTTCCTTGTCCAGTCGTCTTTGGATGTCCTCCAAACGAAGCCTGCTCCCCGCTCAACAGGCCTTCGCTCGCACGTGTCTTGACCCGATTTGCCCCGGGGTTTTTCTTTATGTAGACACGACTCCACACGCACTTGTCTGCTTCTTCCGAGACTACAGACCCAGTCTCCCTTGCTTCTTCTTCTTCCTCCAGGCGGCTCCAGCTGAGAGCCGCGTACACAGGTCTTCACTCGCCCCCCGACCTAGGGTGGCTCCGAGAGTTGGCTCGGCTGAGCCGGTCTTGATCCAGGGTTCTCGCCTCTGCGCCCGGGACTTCCTTGCGGCACTCAGGCTGAGCGCCGCGTACACAGGCCTTCACTCGCCCCCCCCCCCCGACCTAGGGTGGCTCCGAGAATTGGCTCGGGATGAGCCTGTCTTGATCCAGGGTTCTCGCCTCTGCGCCCTGGGACTTCCGCGCACCACGTCTTGACGTAGACGAAACGGCCGAGCGGGGAACCACTATCCCAGGCTCAGCGCCGCACAATATCCCTCCAACAACACTGAGAACCACTATCCCAGATGCTGTTCTGCCTGAAACCTCAGAGTAGATCGCCTTCTACCCGAAAATATGAAATACACGCTGAGTGCAGTCGCCTAGTTCGACCTGTCGACGTGTAATGAAATGAAATAGCCAAATGAGTACCCCTTCACACCGAGGTACACTCACAAGGACTATATGGGGCTTGAGTTTTGGTTGAGTCTCTTCTCAGACACCCTCTTCCACAGCCACACACTTAGCACTGCGGTCTTCGGGGCAAATTCGATTCTGATTAATACTTTACATGTGCAAACAAAGACCTATCAAGGGGGGCGCTCGACTTCCTTCGGAGCGCACCCAAACAAAGACAGAAAGATATTATGGCGAGCGGCCTGCAGTCCCTTCGGCATGCGGCTCTTCAGCGTTGCCTTGACTCTCAGAAACCTGCGGTGCTCTGAGTCCCCGCTTAGATCTGAGCTCAGCGATTGGCTGGACCTCGTTAAAGTCACTCGTGGCGTCAGCAATCCCGTGATCACTTGTCAGCAAGCTTCTGATCACATGTCGGTAGACCCGTGATTACATGTCGGCAGACCCGTGATTATCCCACACTCCGTGCCTCTGATTGGCTGAGGGGTGCGCGTCACGGGGATGAGACAGTGCGTCACCTGGGTTCGAACATGGGTTGAGCCTGATTTATGGTCAGTCATCATTTGATGACCGCCTCTTCGCAGCGACTGTTCCCAGAGCCTCATCGCCCAGATCCCCTCTGAGCCTCTGAGCCTCCGCTGAGTCACCACCTGAAGTGTCTCCAAATGTCCGCCACTGCCATGCTGAGTCCCATGTGGACTACGAGAGACTCCGCCGAGTCCCGAAACAACTCGGGGTGTCCTTCAATGTCCTCCTCTGAGAGTCAACGGGGTTCTGCTGAGAGTCCGATGGCTCAGTGAACAAGTATTTCCGCTGAGCTACCAGTCACAGCGGGGACGAGTCGGCAGTTACAGATGTCACACGACAGCTGGTCATATTTCCACCAATCACTGCCCATTTTGATGGGTGCGGAGGGGGTACGGCGGCCGAGCGAAAGGTCTGCTGGGCCTGAGATTCGAGCGTACCTCGTCACAACCGTCCCTTATGAGACCCGGGGTCAACGAGTTCAACTGCGACTTGATCTCGGCTCTCATAATCGAGGATGCCGTCAATCGCCCCGTCCCGTCCCCGTCAACTTTTGCCGAATCTGTGGGTCATTCTCCCTCAACACTCAGCGGCTTCGCGATCCAGACTACAACCACACTCGCAGTTCGTCCGAAACGAAACCAAGCTCATGTCAGACGACCTCGCTGCTGCAACGCAGCCTTCCGCTTCTACTTCTGGTGACGGTGGGCAAGCACCGACGCTACAAGGCACTCCTGCGGCTCTCGCAACGTCTGCTTCGTCCACTACTGCTTCAGGCGTCGCGCCAGGTGGCATCAACAACCCGGGGATAGCGTCCGCGGGCATGGGCGGTTCCACCAGCACGCCCACTACGTCTGCCGCATCTCCTGCGGGTTCCAGCGGCGCGACCAGCGGCACAACCACCACTGCTTCAGGCGCCAGCGACATCAATATCGCGTCGGGAGCGGCGGGAACGTCCCTCACACTGCCGGCGGCCACCAGTACGCTTCTGGCGGTGTCAAGGACTTCCACGCCGCCCACTCCGATGCCTGCCGCGTTACTGCAGTTGGCAGCAGCTGCCGGGGGAAGTACTGTTACCCCACTCGTCACTTCCACGCTGCAGTCCGCCGCTACAGTGCAGTACACACCTGCGTTGGGCGTCCTGACGCGGCCTGTGCCTAGGCTTGGAGCGGGCGTGCTTCCTGCACCTTCAGTCGCTCAGGTGCCAGCTTCCATTTACGATATTCGGCGCGGGGAGACGTTAGTGGGTATGCCAGACGGCCTTGCCCATTCCGTCCCAGTCCCCCACTTCTCGGAAGAGGAGTTGGCTCGACTGCATGCTCTCGGCAGCGCTAACGCTGAACTTCTCCAAGCGAATCCACTCCGACCCGTCAATTTCTCCGACGCGCACGTTCGCCTGGCTGCCGAGCGGGAGATGCTAGCGTTAATTCGCTGCTACGGCGTGGAAGGCTTCGCTGCTCGGGTCATGAACACCACGCGCCTGTTGCAGCTGGCCACCCAGCTCATCTTAGCTTTGGAAGCTCAGCCAACTACCCAAGCTGACTCTCGGGCGCTGATCTCCATGCTCCGAACTGAGTGTGCTGGTCTCGTGAGTGCGTTGTCTAAAGAGCGCGACGTGCATGCTGCTACGTCCCAGTCCCTGGCGGATGAGCGCGCTCAATCCCAGCAACAGGCGTCAGCCACTACTACGCTGGCTAAGGCCGATGCCCTGACGTCTGAGGTGAATAAGCTGAGGAGCGTGGCCGGTCGACTCAGCTCGGAGAAGTCCGACTTACAGGATCAACTCCTGACGGTCACAAACAACTTTGCTGAGCTGCAACGGAAGCACAACGCCAACCTCCGCCATGTCGGAGACTTGGAAGCCCGGTTGGCGTCGACTAACGCCTTCTCGCCGGACGGGCTGATGGACTTCATCGCTGGGGGCACGACGTTGGGGGGTCACTGGAAGCGACTTCACCAACTGCTACGGCTGTATCGCGACGGGTCTCCCATCCCGCCAGCTTTTCGAACGTCTATCCAAGTCTCAGCCAGAGATGAGGACTCTGATGATGTCGGTCCATACGTGCTGCAGGCTGACTCGCGTTCCAGCTCACGTTCTGCTGGTTCGCAGTCTTCAGCTCCGCCTACTCCAAAACCCGCTCAGCCTGCAACGCCTCCTTCAGCTTCGTCGACGGTTTCCAAGCCTACCATCTCATTCCGAGATAAGCCGGTTCGTCAAGCGAGACGGCTGTCTCTGACGGGGTCTCCGCTGAAAGGAAGTCCTTCACGGAGCGCTAGCGCGAGTCATCCTGACCCTACACCGATTGGTTTAACCGGGTCGGCGCCTAGCACACCTCGGGGTACTCGCTTGATGCGACTATCCGATCGGTTGAGACTGCAACTTCGGCCCAGCACTCTCAGGCAGTTGAAGGTCCGCGCGCTGAAACGCTCCCCTGACCAAGTGTCTCTGGCCTGCGCTCAGCGTGCAGTTCCTGCTCCATTCTCTTGGGACAAGATTCGAGCTGATCTTCGGGAGTTTCTGCTCGCAGGCGAGTCATTCTGGGATGCCGTGGCGGAAGCCCGCAAAAACCACATGCTCCATGATCGTTTCGGAAAACAAGCGCTGGTGGACATGCTGGTCTCTGCTACCTACTGGCAAGCTTTGGATCGGACTCCGTGGATGAACTTCGTCCCAGAGGCGTATTACCACGCTGCTCAGGAGAGGTTGGAGGACCCAGCTATGACTGAGATCCCAGAACGGTGGGAACCATTGCCGATAAAACCAGCACCTGGGTCTCCGGACAGCAGTTTGAGTTGGCTTCACTCTTCGGATGATGATGAAGATGACGACCAATTCGACAAGACTTACCATGGCAAGAGCAACATGCCTTCAAGCTCAGCATCGGCTAGTTCCAAGTCAGGTGCCAGTGGCAAGCGTTCGAGGGGATCCAGCTCAGCTGGCAAGGGCTCAGCTACCAAGGTTGCCAAGACTTCGGCTCAGGGTTCCGCGGGGTCTGCCAGTCTTCCTAAAGCCAAGCTCCCAGCTCCTCTTCCTGACGACGGTATGATTGAACCGCCCAAGAAGGGAATTTGGTGTCACTATGGGATCAAGGTGCAGGCTCTCAACCACCAGACTGTGGGTTTTCCCAGTTACATGCCCGTTCAGCCACTTCTGCAACATCTCCACATTCGCTGGGCTCCCATTGAGTACTGGGAGGTGATCCAGACTTGCCCGTGGGACGACATGTGGCAGCGCCGGATCTCAACTTTGATTTTCTTCAAGTTTAACGAGTTGTATCCGGAGATGGTGGAGGAGATCGAGCTTGTCCTAAATTTCATGAGTCGTTGGCGGCGTGAATACTGGGAGCGGTATCACTGGGTGACCATGGATCCTGATTTCGATTACTACGCCACTCCCAAGCTTCGCGCCATCCCTGAGCTTTCGGACGCGACACTCCGATTTCGACACTCATCGGAAGAAGATGATGGCAGAGATGCAGAAGACGCCGGGCTACAGTGATCGGATTTGGTTTGAGCCGGGTTTGTGAGTGGTTCCTCAGAACCCCTGCTATTGGATCACTCGGGACCCCAAGCTCCAGATCTCTCTCCAAGATCAGCTTGCCACTGTCGACGAGTTGGAACCAGCCCGAACTCAGTGGGTCACTCGTCAGTCTGAGGACGCGTTTCTGAAGCTGGCTCCAGCTCTGTTGCGTAACCAATTACTGAGCGAAACTGAGCAGCTCGACAACCTGCTCCTTCCCAGTTCCAAGTACGACGAGGATACTTTGGCGGCTGTGCTGGCTGCGGTCAGCAAGAAGAAAAGGAAGTGAACTCCGGTCGTCTTCCAAGTCGTTTTCGTAACTGCACTTGCTGCATAGTAATACATTGGATTTCTTTTGCTTTCAGCTTGGTCTTGAATTTCATCTCATATACCTCGTTCGTCTCTCTTTCTTTTCTGGTGCGCAACCTCCACTCTCAGACCGTCCACTTAAACTCTCTGATAATACAGACTTTTACAAATAACTTTCTCATGCAAAACACCACACACACGCGCACATCTCTCTTTCATTTCCCCTGGGGTTTCGCTACTGAGCTTCAGGCTCAGGTAGCTCATCCCCAGCTTGCATAGCGCGGAAACGTGCTTGTGCTTTGGCGCTTTGGTTGAAGTCGTACAGTAATGCTCCACAATTCAGCTGAGTCATGGGTAGCCAGTCTAGCTCAGAGTATCCTTTCCATTTCACCAAATACTCTCGGACTCGTTTCGAAGTGCGAGTCCGCTTAACCCAACGGACATCTTGGATGCTCTCGACCTCGTATTCACTCTGAGCTTCATCGGGACTGTCCACATCTTCGGTCAGGAGAGCAGCATCGAAATCGTCTTCTTCGGCTACTTCTATCTCTTCAGTCGGACGATCTGGGAACAGAGCTCTCGGTTTCAGCCTACTCACATGGACCCAGGGATACAACTTATACCCTGAGCCCTCGATCTTCAGCTTACATCTGAAGTCATCTGATGTCTCTAAGATGCGGAATGGACCATGCCACAGATGAGCGAATTTCTTAGTCAACCCAGGTTGGACTCGAGCTAGATACAGCCAAACCGCGTCGCCAACCGCGAAACCCTTCTTGAGTCTCTCAGACAATTCTTGCCAGATCTTAGTCTGAGCTTCGGAGCGTTTAGCTTTAGCCTGAGCTTGTAGATCCTTTGCCCAAGCTTGAGCGTACTCGTACTGGCGTTGAACTCCTCGACGCCACTCGTAAGCAGTCTTCTGGTCTAGACCAGTCGGTCGAGGGCCAAGCATAGCTGATACCGTACTCTGAGGGTCCCAACCATGAACTAGGTAGAACGGGGTATCGAGACGAGTGGCATCGAAAGACGTATTCAACGCCCACATCAATTTCTCCACCTGGTCGTCCCAGTCGCTCTGATCAGGCTCAGCCACATAAGCTCGGACGGCTCGGATTACTGTCTGGACTGATCTCTCTTGTTGCCCATTGGCTTGAGGTCTGTATGCTAGGGTAGCTCTCTGGCGGCTTCCCAACATCTCTCTGAATCTCGCGAACACCTCGCTCATGAATCTAGGGTCGCGATCGTGGCGAATCATTTCGCTAGCACCAAAGCGCTGAAATACTCTTTCCATGTAGGCTTCTGCGACTTCCTGCGCCGTAGTCGAGCCTATCGGTTTACAGATCACAAAACCCGAGAACATACACTGGAATAGCAGAAGAAAAACATTTCCTCGGTCCGATTTGGGTAGGTGAGTCACAAAATCCATAGAAACTGCTTCGAAAGGCCGAGTCGCTAGAATATTTCCAGGCGATGGACCGGGATTGGGTGGAACTCCTTTAGCAGTCACACAGTCTACACATTCTTTGACGAAACGTTCCACATCAGCATACATTCCAGGCCAATAATATTCTCGGCGAAGCCTTTCAAACGTCCGGGTAATGCCTTGGTGGGCACCCTGAAAGTCTTCATGGTTTAGATGCAGAAGATCAGCTTGGAGTGACCGCGGTACCACCAATCTCAAAGTGTCCACTTGATCTCGCGGGCGATTCGGAGTGGCTCGACTCAGATAATACAAGGCTCCGCGCGAATCTAAGACGAATTGGTTTGCGATTTTAGCCACCTCTTCTGCTTCAGCTGAGGACAACTCAGTCAGATTCCCTCTCAAATAGTCGCGGAGCCGTTTAATCCAGAGCTCAGACCCTTGCTGGGCCAAGATGCGACGCCATCTCTCAGCAATAGCTGTGGCCGGGGTCGCAGTTTCAGGGGAGAACCTAGAGATCTCCTCTCCAGGCTCTACTTCTTCAAACTGAGACGCGTCCCTGTCCTCTTCTGCAGCTTCTTCTTCAGCTCGTGCTTGATTTCGGGTGACTACAAATATTCCTGCGTCTGGCGACAATGGATCTGCTGCTTGAGTCAGTGATTCCGGCTCAGGTACAATTTCCGATTTCATTTCAGCTGAGCCGCTGAGTCCACCTTCGACTACAAGAGGTCGTTCTCGGACTAGTTTCTCTGCGATACGGTTCAACTGCTTCAGTTGGGCCAATTCCACAGGATTATCCAGAGTAATTGCACTTCGCGCCACCAAGGTCTTCGACGTCAAATAATCAGCGGCGGCGTTGAATTCTCGTTTGACATGGACCAGCTTCACCGATTTAAACTTCTGGCGCAACTCTTCAAACTCATTGAGTAGAATTTGGAGTCTCGGGTTCAAACATTGGATGAGCCCCTGAGCCTGTTGGATAGCAATCCGAGAATCTCCGACCATCACTACTTCCGAGATTCCTTTGGCCAAAGCCATCTTCGTCCCTTCGATCAAACCGTGATATTCAGCTTCATTCACCGTGGCATCACCAAAATGAAAACCTCGGGCTTCGACTACATCCCACGAAGGTAACTTCCACAGGATACAACCAGCTGAGCCTCGTCGGTCCGACATCTTGGCGGCGCCATCGAAACTGAGCAGCCAGCGTTCGTAATCTGCTTCCAGCATTTCTAGACTGATAGGCGGAGCTCGAACGACTTGTCCCTTGGCTGGGATGAGATTCTCGGCCACCTGATCGAGCTTATCCCGGGGAGTGATACCGGCTCCCATGATTGCTGCTAGACCATCTTCATCGCGCTGGATCTTGTGGATTTCTAGTGGCCAAGGAGCCAATCGTACCGCCCACGGTTCGCAACGTCCCTCAAGAGACCGTGATTTGAATATCCATTTCAACACTGAGTGTCGAGTGTAGACTTTGATCAGTTTCGTCCCAACCAGCATCGTGTAGAACACTCGGAGAACTCGAGTCAGCGCTACCACTTCCTTCTCAGCTGGGTGATATCGGAGCTCTTGATCGTGCAACACCCTCCCTGTAAAACGAACTGGGAAGATGACTCCATCATATTCTTGGCCCAAGACTGCACATGCAGCCCACGGGTTAGCGTGAATAATGATGACGAACGGCTTCTCCGAGTCAGGATGTCTGAGCAGAGGGGTCGATACTATTTTCCGTTTCAGAACTTCGAAGGCCTCTTTAGCTCGACTGAGATCTCGGCCTGCTCGGATCTGTTCGTCCGTCAACTCATAAAGAACTGCAGCAACCACTGGGAGATCCTCAATGAACTTATTATAGTAGTTCAAGCTCCCCAAGAACGACTGCACTCCTTTTAGCGTCGACGGGAACGGTAGGTCTTTCACACCTTTGGCAATCTTTGGCTTGGCTCGGATCCCTTCCGCTCCAATCTCATGAGACAGGTACGAAATCGTTTTCTTGCCAAATTCGCTCTTAGGTAGGCTCACCGAAATTCCCCAATACCTCAGGCGATACAGAAGCCGATCCAGATCAATGCATAGCTGATCCCACGTCTCCGCTCCATACGCAATGTCATCGATGTATGAGCTTCGTCCCAGAACCGGGTTCAGCTGAGGCGGGGCTGGGATATTCCTCTGAAATACCGTCATACTGTCAGTCAGAGTGGATAAATCCTCCTCGACTGAGTCTCCAACTTGAATTCCCAGAAATTCCAACACATCCGCATCAACTTGGGCTTCTTCAGAGGCTGGGAGGCGTACGAATCCCCACAGGCAGTTGTCCAACATCTGCTGATAAATCAGCGGAGCGTTTTTCAACCCGAAAGGCATCCTAGTCCACTGGAAATGTCCGAGCGGGCAGATGAAAGCTGAGATATGCTTTGCTCTCAGTGTCATCGGCACTGCCCAGAACCCACTGGCCATATCCAAACTCAAAAACCACATTGTGCTCTCAAACCCAATCAACAGGTCGTCAATCAAAGGTAAGGGATAATGCATGAGCTTGATCAGCTGATTCACCAAGCGATAATCAATACAGAGTCGAATGTCCACTCCGTTCTTCTTCATCACGATGACGATCGGCGAGGCCCAATCAGAGTCAGAGTATTCGACCAACTTAGTCTGGACCAGCTTTTCGAGTAGTTCATAGACCTTCCGGAGATGCTGAGGTCTAATGGGTCTAGACCTCTGAGCCACTGGCTTAGCGTCTCCCACATCCAAATCACAGACTACACCTCTGGCTGGGGCTGGAACCGCATTACCATCTCCTAGGAAACTAGCGTGATGTTTCTCCAAAATCGCTCGGACTTGGGCTTCCATTTCGCTAGTAGTCACTCTAGATTCTTCGATGTCGGCAGTGGTCAGATCGGCTTTCGGACTGAGATCTTTCAACTCGGGGAGTGCGGCCAATTGATTTCTCAGATCATTCAACAACTCAGTGCCCTCATGGAGATACACTGTCGCTTCTTCTTCATCAGAGAAATCGATTTCTAGTCGCATGCATCGCGCGAGGGACTCCCTCAGCCGGGAAACTGGTTCAGCTACGAAATCGACGGGCTCAGTTTTGAAAACCGTGGCCAGTTCCTTCTGAGCGTCCTGGGCTGTAATACCTCCTCCGACCATCTACCTTGACTCGACTTCGGACTCAGATTTGCCATTGGTCGCGTCATCTTCACCTTCTTCTCTAGTCTCAGTAATTCCCTTTCTGGATTCGCACAAACACGGAGATTCAGGGAGTTCGCTTGCCACGAACGAATTTGGCGGGGAAGTGGGTTGCTCGTCCCGTGTTGACTCACAACGACTAGTCGGACTTGCTCTCGCTGTCAGATCATCCTGGGGAAGTACGTCCACCAAGTATGCTGAGGCTTGAGATTCAGCTTTGCCAGATTTAACACCTTCTTTCACGGGTGTTCGCTTAGTCAGCAACAACTTCTTGGGCCAAGTGTAAGTCGGTTTCTCAACTGCAGGCGGGCCTCTGAGCTCAGCTTGTCGAGCGATCAAAACTTCCAGCGTCCGATAACCAGCGGAAGGTTCAGCCTCATAAGCCAGGGCGGCCCATTCCGTATACTTCTGAGACTTGGGTCTGGCGAAACGTTCTCCTTGAGGCAGATACCCTTTCTCGACCAAACAAGCTACTACCGTATTTTGATTCAGGCTAGCCACTCGGTTGGAAACATTCACCACCTTGACAGCTCTGGGCTTCTTTCCTGGCCCGTAGATAAATTGCGTTATCCACTGGTCGCCTCGTCTAGCCCACTCCTGAACTTTATCCGGCTTAGCCTGGTAATACTTGACTGGGAGAGTCACTGATCTCCCTGGCTGGAGCCACACAGACTCAGTTAAAGTTACATCCACCTCTAATCCGACGTGGTCGATCTCAGGACCTCCGACCAACAACAATGATTCTTCATCTGGGAGCCGAACTACACCCTCACGAGCACAGATCCGAACTCCAGCAGCTACCATGAAATCCATTCCCAACAAACAATCCAAACCAGCTCCGATGTTGCCTACCCAGACGTTCATCACGTAAACCACTCGGGTACCGAGCGTCAACTTGATTTTCGCTTGAGCAGTGGCATATGTT
Source organism: Phytophthora x cambivora (assembly GCA_033557925.1). NCBI lineage: Eukaryota > Oomycota > Peronosporomycetes > Peronosporales > Peronosporaceae > Phytophthora > Phytophthora x cambivora. Next base: position 88,492 of record JAUCEB010000009.1, read on the forward strand.
GGGACATCTCCGAATCCCATGACTCGGAGTCGGTGACCACGACTGAGCTTGAGCTTCAACCTACGTGCAAGGTCTAAGCTTATTATACTCGTCGTAGCTCCTGTGTCCAACAGGATCTGAGTTCGGTGATTGAAAATTGCTCCATGCACCATCGCCATATCACGCTTTTCTCCAACTAAAGTATGCGTACTCCACCAACCGTAGCGTTCACCATAGGTCAGAGCAAATTCGAGATGGTTCTCAAACTCCAGCTCTGAGCCCAGGTCCTCCACTTCAGCCGTACCAGAATAAACGCAAGCTTCATCAGATGAATTCATACATTTGGGGTTATCGTCGTGCCAACATGGAAGGGCTGGGCCCACATATGCAAATGCACACAACGCTTGGGACTTCGGCTCGTCACGTACTGGTTCCCTAACCAGCGAGCCTAGTGGTTTAACGGCGTCTCAGTCTCCGAGCTGTCCAGCAGTTGCCGGATAATCTCAGGATCAATGCCCTCGAGGGACCCTCCAGCACGGATGGTCTCGCGAACAGCTTTGAGTGCCGCCCACATGTCACACAACCCCCGACGATGATACTCGCCGCACTTTGAACACGGTTGACGCCTGCAATACTGAGTGGGATGACCTTCATCGTGACAACGTCCACAGATGAGCTTGCTCCAGCAATTATCAGCGTTGTGACGCTTGCTTCCGCATTCGCTACATTTGAATTCTTCGCGCTGGGGCGTCCCTCTCCCGTATGGCGGTGCATCCACTTTTGGTTTCCAGGCCAGGCGTTCCGCGACTCGGAATATGTCTTCTTCGGTGACTGCCGCTGAGAATTTGGACTCCGTCCCAGATGATGTCACTGCTGGGCTTGACTGAGGCTCAGAAGTCTCAGCCCTCAGGGCGTGATGGCTCTGCTCACCTTCAAATTCCTCCTCGTATCGGGTTGGAGTCTCATCCGTGAAATGAGCATGTCGTTCAGCATCGCTGTCGGCGTTCCCACCCTCAGCTAGAAAAGCTCGGCCTTCAGCACGTCGTGGCTGGGGTTTGAACCTCCCGAACTGTAAATTCTGTGCTGGGCGTTTCTTTGGCTGATAATCTCGATCTTCATGACGTTCATCCTGCCGCAGAGCTTCAATTCGTTTCAGGGTCTCCTCCAATTCACTCAGCGTATCAAACCGCTGACCTTGCAATGTCGTCCTCAGGCGAGTGTCACTCAGTGCTTTGATGAAACGACGGATGTGAGCCTCTCGTTCCGTAGTTGGTCTCTCGAAAGCTATATCAGCCTTCTTGGCAGCTCGGTTGAGCCGATACAGGAACATACGAGGGGTTTCTGAATCACGAAGTTCCATCGCATAATACCGCTCAGCTTTGGACCCGATACTTCGACACCACTCTTTCTTGAACACATGAGACAGCTTCTTCCAATCTGAGCGAGTCGAGTTGGGGAGCTGGGCACACCAATCTTTCAATGAACCCGAGAGTCTCATTCTTAGTTGAACGACCCGAGTCTTCTCATCCCACGGGGCCATTGTAGCGTAGTACATGAAACGTTCCCACCAATTGACACGATCATCGAGCGGTCCTCGTTCGTCGAACTTCTCGAGTGCGTCGTGGGGAATCATAGCTTGGACCACTACTCGAGTTCCAGACCCGGTATCCGAGTTCTTGGTCTGAGCTACCGTGCCAAACTGGCCTTCAAGTTCATCTTGGGAGGAGTCGCTTGAGCTCGAGCTGTCTGATCCCCAGTCATCATCATCAGGTTTCTTGGATCTCGACATACGCGTCTTGCTGCTTCGTTTTGACGCCGAGCTTGACGTTCGAGTAGAGGACTTGGTCCGGCCACTTTGAGATGTGCTCTGAGCCTTAATCGTCTTATCACGTGACTCGGTGGGGTCAGTTTGGTGTTAGTTCGACTGCACCATCAGATGCATGACGTCTGTCAGTCTGTCGAGCTTCGCCAAGACAGGGTCAATCACCGTTCGAATTACGGATGATTCAGCGGGAGTTCGAGAGGGATCCGACGGGATAGTGGAATGACTTGGTTGATCCCGAGGGTCTGCTTGAGCACGAAGCTGTTCTTGATCGACCAGCAATTGACGGAGTTTTTCTTCTCGTTCAGCTACCGCCCGCTCATGTGCTACTTGCGCTTGAGCGTGTTCCTCTTTCAACCTTAGCAGTTCCACATCATGTTCAGCTCGAGTCTTAGCGGCTCGTTCGTCGTGAATTCTCTGCAGCTCTTCCTGTCTGGCTCTGATCTCAGCTTCTTGAAGTTTCTTCTGCACTCCTAAAAGATACTGGGCTCGGGTCTCATCTTCTTTGCGTTTCTCGGCTTCAACAGCAACCTGCTGCTCAGCCAATCTCTCCAACGCTTCCAGCTGTTTGCGCTGCTCCACTTGAGTTCTACGTTGAGTATCGGACATCTGAGCGTTCGCAGCTTGCAGTTTCTGGTATTCTTCGTGGAGCTTAGTCTGTTCACGTCGATTGTCCTCCAGAGCCGCTTGCAGTCGAGCTTCAGTGTTCTTTCGTTGTTCTTGCTCCGCAGTAAATCGAGTCCAAGCAGCAGCTTCCCGCCAAGTCAGATCTTGCTGAGCTGGTGGGTTGTCAGCGTTCACCTGAGCGCTCGGGCGGCCAAACCAGAAACCCTCTAGTCCAGCGCGGACACTTGGAGATGGTCCCAAGTCAGGTTTAGCGCAGCGACCTCGGCTTTGCTCTCAGATGTTCGCTTAGACTCCGGACTACCAGGCAGTGGAATCTGAGCTGGGTGCTCAGCTAATGACACTCCTGTTTCAGCTCTTGTCTGAGTCAGATGAGATTGAGGCGGGTCTGGCGTGATGGAAATCATCATTCCCGGAGCTGAGCTCCGCATAACACCTGTAGTTGATCCTCGCATCACTGTAGCAGTCGACATGGGGAGATGCGTCCCTGACCCAAGCATGTAGTCGGTAACAGACATTAGCGAGGAGCCAGACGAACTGTACGACATATTCCCATTCTCATCGGTCGCCATCAGGGACAGATCGGAGTTGGGACCAACACCCACCATGCTGGGCACTGAATCGCTCATAGCTTCAGGTAGAACTTCAGAAGCGGCGTCACTGGAATCATACCAGCTCGGGATGGAAACACTGGCCGACGATCTCATCAGCAGCGGGCGTTTACGCGCAGGTTCCTCTTCCAGGCTCGATGCGGGGCTCCTAGCTCGGAGACCAGTCAGCTGGAGTCGCATAACTACCTCATGGCCCAAAAATAGTTGAGTGTCTTCATCCATGATAGCATCGCCATCTTTGTCTAACACAAAACCCGTCTTGGGGTCGTTCGTCCGAGCTGAGGTTGTTAGCTGTGGGTCCGAGGGGGACCGAACGTAACATGGAGTTGCTCCCACTGCGAACTTCCAAGCAGTCAGTTCAGCTCGGATGAAATGTCCGATGCGTTCAACTTCCAACCTGATTTGGGATTCAGGTACTCCTGATACTTCAACCAGGGTGTGCCATGTCGGGACTTGGTTCCGGAATTCATATCCAGCCTCATGCAGCATAGTTTGAAGCAGGGCGACGCACGCGATGGGCGGCATCAAGCCTAGCGAAACTCGGACTACTCTGAGGTCGGACACTATGGGAATTCGGCGTCGCTCAGCATTGAACACGTTCAGCCATCGAGCTGCAGGGGATCGAGTTACTGACATCAAATGTCTGGCAGTAGCCCCGGCTGCTCGGATAAAACCCCAAAGATCATAACCTTCGTGACGTGGCGCGTATGCCATATCCACGGGGTGCACAATCCCAGGAGGGAGAGACATCCACAACTCGAGCTGGGATCGGCCATACGCGATCATCTCGGCTTCAGTCATCTCTGGAGGATGAGCTAGACTCACATTCTGAGCCTCAACACCCTCCGGGACACCTCTCAGTCGTTGGAATGGTCGTTGGTCCGGCCAGAGTGAGCTTGACCAAGCTCCACCGCTTGTTGAACCGAAATAGCCCGCTCCTGGGGCGTAATTGAGTCGAACAGGGTCCGTCCCAGACCAAGTATGACTTGGCTCTCTCGTTTGCATTTCTCGACTCCCTAGCAAACTCAGTGCACCACCCTCGACTTGGCTACTGCGACGATTCGCAGCAGTTGGCTCCGGGTTAGCACTTGAGAGTCTGGGAGTCGCCGTCGAAGTCTTCAACTCATCTTGCTGCGTAATGTCTTGGTGTCCGATGGGCACAACTTGGCTTCGACTCTCATCGTTTCGGGTACTTGGTTGAGTACTCGCTTCATCACCTCGGCCGACTCCAGATGGCTTCATCTCGGGCGAACTTAGTGATGGCACAACTTCTTCCAGCATTGGGGGGGCCTCAGGTTCCGCGCTTGGCTCTGCCTCACTCGGGCGTGACGCTTCCACTTCAGCACTGGGAGCTGAGACTCTCGAAGTCGAATGACTTGGTCCGGGTTTCTCAGCCTCCTTCGGCTCCACCTCAGCCGGCAATCCAGCGACGCGCAGGCTCCGCCGAAGCGAAGACTCGGTCTTCTCACCTTTTCTCTTTGACGCACTTGGACTTGGCTTAGTCGACATAGTTGACTCTCGTCCGTCCAAAGTCGTATCCTGATCCGGGCACGCGCACCAGTTGTGGTGAGGTGCGGGCAACTTCCCAGCGTCCAGAATATACCTTGAGCTAAACTTGAATCAGCAAACCTTGGGTCTGAGCTCAGGGGGTCTCAGAGTCTCAGAGTCTCGGCTGAATGACCTCAGCTGGACTCAGCAAAGACTCAGTCGACACCTCCGAACTTGGACTCTTGGCTTGACGCGGCGTGTGCGCCTCCCTTGCGATCCCCTTGACGGTTCTTGCTGGGGCTACGCTTTGGGCCCAGACGTCAGCCAACCACGTCCACTTGTTCCTTGTCCAGTCGTCTTTGGATGTCCTCCAAACGAAGCCTGCTCCCCGCTCAACAGGCCTTCGCTCGCACGTGTCTTGACCCGATTTGCCCCGGGGTTTTTCTTTATGTAGACACGACTCCACACGCACTTGTCTGCTTCTTCCGAGACTACAGACCCAGTCTCCCTTGCTTCTTCTTCTTCCTCCAGGCGGCTCCAGCTGAGAGCCGCGTACACAGGTCTTCACTCGCCCCCCGACCTAGGGTGGCTCCGAGAGTTGGCTCGGCTGAGCCGGTCTTGATCCAGGGTTCTCGCCTCTGCGCCCTGGGACTTCCTTGCGGCACTCAGGCTGAGCGCCGCGTACACAGGTCTTCACTCGCCCCCCGACCTAGGGTGGCTCCGAGAATTGGCTCGGGATGAGCCTGTCTTGATCCAGGGTTCTCGCCTCTGCGCCCTGGGACTTCCGCGCACCACGTCTTGACGTAGACGAAACGGCCGAGCGGGGAACCACTATCCCAGGCTCAGCGCCGCACAATATCCCTCCAACAACACTGAGAACCACTATCCCAGATGCTGTTCTGCCTGAAACCTCAGAGTAGATCGCCTTCTACCCGAAAATATGAAATACACGCTGAGTGCAGTCGCCTAGTTCGACCTGTCGACGTGTAATGAAATGAAATAGCCAAATGAGTACCCCTTCACACCGAGGTACACTCACAAGGACTATATGGGGCTTGAGTTTTGGTTGAGTCTCTTCTCAGACACCCTCTTCCACAGCCACACACTTAGCACTGCGGTCTTCGGGGCAAATTCGATTCTGATTAATACTTTACATGTGCAAACAAAGACCTATCAAGGGGGGGGGGGCGCTCGACTTCCTTCGGAGCGCACCCAAACAAAGGCAGAAAGATATTATGGCGAGCGGCCTGCAGTCCCTTCGGCATGCGGCTCTTCAGCGTTGCCTTGACTCTCAGAAACCTGCGGTGCTCTGAGTCCCCGCTTAGATCTGAGCTCAGCGATTGGCTGGACCTCGTTAAAGTCACTCGTGGCGTCAGCAATCCCGTGATCACTTGTCAGCAAGCTTCTGATCACATGTCGGTAGACCCGTGATTACATGTCGGCAGACCCGTGATTATCCCACACTCCGTGCCTCTGATTGGCTGAGGGGTGCGCGTCACGGGGATGAGACAGTGCGTCACCTGGGTTCGAACATGGGTTGAGCCTGATTTATGGTCAGTCATCATTTGATGACCGCCTCTTCGCAGCGACTGTTCCCAGAGCCTCATCGCCCAGATCCCCTCTGAGCCTCTGAGCCTCCGCTGAGTCACCACCTGAAGTGTCTCCAAATGTCCGCCACTGCCATGCTAAGTCCCATGTGGACTACGAGAGACTCCGCCGAGTCCCGAAACAACTCGGGGTGTCCTTCAATGTCCTCCTCTGAGAGTCAACGGGGTTCTGCTGAGAGTCCGATGGCTCAGTGAACAAGTATTTCCGCTGAGCTACCAGTCACAGCGGGGACGAGTCGGCAGTTACAGATGTCACACGACAGCTGGTCATATTTCCACCAATCACTGCCCATTTTGATGGGTGCGGAGGGGGTACGGCGGCCGAGCGAAAGGTCTGCTGGGCCTGAGATTCGAGCGTACCTCGTCACACAACCGCGAAAAGGCTGCTGCAGCCGATGGCATGAAAGCGATAGGTGCGGGATTGAACAATATTGCCGAAGCTTTCAAAATCGCAAGGACGCAAAACGACGAGGGCCCCAATCGCGAGATATTAAGCTCACTCCGGGAGATGACTGAAACATTAAAGGCGCAAACACAGGCGGTCAACACTCTATTACAACACTTGATTAGAAATAGCAACAACACGGTTGTGTAACTGTGGCTACAGCTAAATTGCTACTGACAAATAAGAGCCGCAAGTCGATTTCTTTTCAGAATTCCAATCTTCCGCTGGTTGATGTCGTGGTCGTACATGTCGACTTCGGTGTGCTCCTCTTGCTCCACGAAATGAGCGATTCGTGCTGTATCCTGAAAAATAATCATGAGGTTGTGTAATACTAGTGTGGCGACAACAAAATCGGCTGCACCACGCGGCGTTTCCTGGTTCATGGCTCCTTGAAGCATTCGGAATCTGCCTTTCCAAATACCAAACGCACTCTCGACCGCCATTCTTGTACTCGTGCGAAGGTAGTTGAATTCTTTCTGCTGACGTGACAGCGTCCCCCCTCCTCGCGTTCATCGTACGGTACAATAAGCCCCGGAAGCAACGCGTACCCAGCGTCACCAATGAAATGGGTACCAGCAGGGATAGTGCTGTAGAGATTACGACCAATTACACTGTATTTCCAGCATTTGCTGTCCGACCACGATCCAGGACGCACTTCAACACTGAGAAACAAATTACCGGTAGTTACAATAGCCTGCACATTTAAAGCGGGATAACACTTCCTGCAATAAAAGTCGTCGAAATCATCCGGTCGCTCAATCTCAATCAAAGATCCGTCAATTGCGCCCACCACACCAGGATATCCATGACGCGCAGCGAAACCTGACTCGATCGCATCCCAGTCCTCTCTCCTCCGAGAAAACGAAATGACAGCCGCCGCCATTGCTCGTAAGACGCGCACCACCTCGGTTGTATTCTCCATCACGTAGCTCCGTGACATACCCATCGCACCACCGACCTCTCGATAGCCACCAGTCGAGCCTAAAAAGTAAAGCGCGGCTGCAACTTTCTTCTCAAAGCTATGCTGCCGTACTTTGGCAGCAGCAAACAGAACACCTTGATCTCGTAGTAAACCAGCAATCCGTAGGAATGTCAGCTTCGTGCAGCGAAGATTGTCTTCAAACCAACTTGCATACGCGGCTGACTGTAGCATTGGCTCAAAGTGCAGTGAGGTCACGGTACGAATCTGTTCTTTTGGGCCTCGTGGTGTATCATCGGATTCGCCGGCTAGGAGGATTGCAACCTGTGCGACAGCTGAGCATGCAGCTACCAGTAGATCTTCCTCTTCGTCCATAGCGTGTGTGGCTGAACTGCTTCTATCTTCAGCTACCCCCACGGTCTCCACCTCTGAGAGCTGGAGAAGGAGACATGGTAATTCTCCAGTTGTCACGTTGTGAGTTATATTATTTTGACCAATCAACAGACAAGAAATAGAGTTGATGACAGGCCATCTCCATCTCCAGCTACGTAGCGAACACGCTCTTAGGCAAATATCAACTTACGGCGTCTGAAGTAACACAATTTCGCTAATCAAATAATCTCAAATCTTGTATTAATATATCTGTTTGAAAGGTACCACTACCATTTTCGAGAGGGTTCTGAGTGGAGAAAGTTGTTTTTTCCCATCATTCGACAAAGCCGTGCTGCGCCCGGGGGAAGCTCTGGATTTACGGGTCCCATGTTTTGGAAGTTTGAGTTTGTAGTAGTAATACATGTATAGTAGTACTACTCCACTACAATTCGCGTCATGTAAAGCTCCCGGGAAAACTAGGGCGTCTGCGACTTAGACTGGGAACACCAATTTGCCTAGAATAAGCAGCGTTTTTGCATGCGACCTGCGTTATGGTGTCGGGCTCTGCTAGTATCAGTGTTATAGCGCACTGCTACTGCACCCTTTCTATCATGCTGCTCTAGTAGCAGTGCTACTGCCTCCATTGCTATCATACTGCTCTGCTCTGTTATTAATAGTCGCAGTGTTACAGCAGTGCTACTGCATCGATGCTGGCATGCTGCTCTGCTACATGTAGTAGCAGTGCTACTGCACTGATACCGTCCATTTCTGTAATTCTGCTCTGCTAGCAGAACTGCTTGCATGAACCGCGCGCATCTGCTGCGGCTGCGCGCGGTTCATGCAACATTTCTAATGTTGTACCGGTTACGCTTACGCAGTACCGTACTGGTGTCTCATTCACGCTGTAAGGATCACGATTGACCTCATCGTCTTCCTGGCAATCCTTTATGATACAACCCATACTTCGTTTGTTGAGCGGTTTCGACAATGGTGACCTTCCCTGAGGCCGCGTCTTGGATGTCTTTAGGCCTCAATGAGGGCCTAGAACCGAGTTTGCTCGTTTAGGGTCCATCAAAAATATTACTTGAAGAGTACTATATTACTGAGCTGATGTTAGCATAGTATCACGCATATTGCTATACGGTACACTAGTGGTATCACTACTACCCCAATAATTCGGGTAGTAGTACTACCGATGTGTACTATTTCAGCAAGTACTACTAACCCCTGCGAGTGAGCATGGCCGCTGGGCGCGCTGTCCTCGAAGCCGAAGACCGGCGACGTCTTGAAGTCGACAGCCGCCGTCTTCTTGTCGCCCAGTGCCAGTTCCTTCTTGAACAGCAGCAGGAACCCCGTGTACGACGACGCGTTCTACACCGGGGCGGCCTCCTGCTGCTGCTGCAGCGATATGTAGGCCGTACTTGGACAGCAAGTCGTATGATAGTGGGTATGTATTCTGCCTAGCTTGTACGACTCGATGGGCAGATCGGCGAAACACCTTCTCGCCCTTGATGGCGGCGCACGCGTCCTCGGCACGCTTGTAGGCAACGGCCAAAGCTGAGTTGTCAACGAAGTGGTGCGCTCGGCGCTGATGACTACCCACTAGCGTAGCGTTTTGCATGCATGTATTAATCGGATGTTTCGTGGTGCGATGGTAGCCAGCGGGTGCGGAGTCGCCGTCTTACATGTTCGAGCAGCGCGCTGCCACTGCTGCAGCCGCTGTGCGAGAGCACAAAATCTGAGAACTGGCAAAAGCTCACTTCAAGAGCAATTGGTCATTTCTGTAATGAGTGTTGCTCGTGTGAGTGAGCATCATGACCACCATTCCACTGAAGGTGTATTGAGTTACAAGCAACATCGCATTCTGTACTTAAATGACTGTATCCCATTGATATGGTTTTGCTTGTCAAGTGCTGCAATCATATGAAAATTCAGACCTCCGGGTGAGATCAATGTAACAACTCTGGATTAAAATCCAGAGAACAGTCGAATGACCGACTCGTCCGCCCCCTCCTTCCGGCTAATGGACGACCCCGACCACGTTTCCATCGTCGCGGTGGACGGCAGTGTGTCCACTTCGCCTTCGCGCGCGGCAAACCCGCGACCTCCGGTCGACAGCCGCGCTCGTCGGCCATGGCGTCGGTCTCCGTCCACGATCTCGACCAGCTACCAGCCCGTGGACTGGGCGTCGGACGACGGCGTGCGCTTCGACGGCTTGCGGCTGCGTCGCACTGTGAGCGACAGTGTAGCCAGTTCCGTAACTGGCGTCTTCGACCGCGTGAAACCGTCGTCGTCGAGTGGTCCACTTCCTGCTCGAGAAGGGTCCTTCTCGACGGCTGAAACAATTTCGACCCGCAACAACACCAAGACGACGACACCCATGCCGACACTGCTGCACGGGAAGAATATATTGCAGCTGATAGCCATTGGGTCCATCGAGTCTATTGCCAGGGACTCGAACTCCGTGGAATGGTCCGACAGTCTCGGAGCGGTGGACGAGGTCGAAGATATGTCGCTCATGGACCCACACTATGATCTGACAACAGCCAGGATGACCAAGTTGTTCTCGCTGTTCAATCCAGGAGGTATTTTATTTTTTTATGTTTTTTATGAGGTGGTGGTTCGTATTGACCTGTTGGATTTATTTTCTTTCGCTAGACAATGGGATGGTGTCGTATGAAGGATTTCGCTGCGGTTTGGAGGCGATGGGGATTGTCTGCGGCGACGACGGGCAGTTCCAGACGTTTATTGACAAGGTGGATGACGATAAAAGCGGAGGAATCACGTACCAAGAGTTTCTCTTCGCTATCCAGGAAATCAAACTGGCCCAGCTTTTCAACGAAGATTTTCTGCGCAACATGCCGCCGGAGTACACCCATGTGAAGCGCGGGAAGCCAGGTCGTGCACTGCTTGGGTCGATTGAGTACTCGCCGGATCGCATTCGCAGTGTGTATCCGATCGACCAAGTGCAGAAGTTCATCTACTCGACCAAGCCAGGGTGGGCGTCTGTGCGATGGATTAACGTCGAAGGGATCGACCCTTTGCTCATTCGACGCTTGTCGGTGCGATACCGACTTCACCCGCTGGCTGTCGAGGATACGCTAGACGCAGATGTGGAGCGGCCGAAGTACGAGGAGTACGACGAGCACTCGTCGCTGATTCTGCAGACTGTTCACGCGCGGGATCTGGCCATGGTGAAGAAATACCAGAGCATGTATCGCGCCTCGCTCTACGTGCAGGACGACGACGTGTCGCCCTTTGAGAGTATGGCGAAGAAGGAGCTGGAGAAGCGTCTGGACCAGCTCAACATTGGCTGCGTGATGACCGCACCTCAGCAACTGAGTATCTACATCATGGAAGACGTGCTGATCAGTGTCCAGGAGAATTCAACCAGCCTCTGGTCCATGCTGAAGCAGCGTCTGGATACGTCGTACTCCAAGGTGCGCCAGCACAGCACGGCGTTTCTGGTCTACACTATCGTAGATGTGTGTGTGGACGAGTTGACGCCCATCACGCACACGTTTGGCTCGAAGCTGATCATGCTGGAGCGGTTGCTGAGTCTCGACCCGCGCTACTTTGACGTGAGTCGACTCGCGAGCTGCTCCAAGCAGATCAAGGGGCTGCAAGTTCTCTGCAAGCCCATGAGCGAGGTTATCATGCAGCTCTCAGAATCCGAGGAGTTTGAAGGCGAAACGCTACGATACTTTCGTGATGTGCTGGACCATATCACTACGATCGAGGAGGACTGCGAGCGGCACCTGGATCGTTGCCGCAGCCTCATGGACGACTTCCACAACGCTCGAGCTGCGCAGCAGAACGACGTGAGCTACATCCTAGCGTTGGTGGCGGCTATTTTCCTGCCGGCCCAATTTTTGACTGGCCTGTACGGCATGAATTTCACCAATATGCCGGAGCTCGAGTACCACAATGGGTACTACATCTGGTGGGGAGTCGTTCTCTTCATTGCGCTGGCCACGATCGCGTATTTCAAGTACTACAAGAAATGGCTGTAGATTTTTCCCTGCCGTTTTGTTTTTGCAGCTCAAAGTGAGGTGGCAATGTTGTGCATTGTTGGCAAGATTGTTGGCAATATTGACGTTGTAGGATATTTTACTCCCGGGATGATACTTTACGCTTAAAAGCTACTCGATGATGCTCAAGCTGCGAGTTGCAAAAGCATGGCTCAACCGCAGTGGGCTTGGCCCGTGAGCCCGAGGCGCTTATCATTGCCGTGTGCACGGCAACGCAGGACTGCGTGAACCAGGCGCCATCTACAGAGTCTACAAGTTTATCGAAAAATGTACTTAAAGTATTTTTCTCTGGTTTGCGGGTAAGATTCGCTGTCATTCCGCGCTTGTTGCCTCGGAGATCGAGAATATCGTCGTCTTTTGCTGCGAGTGCAGCATACATGTACCTTCCCTCTGCTGCGAATCGAGACATATTCTTGCCGATGTTGTCAAGCAACTCGATTTCCCACCTAAGACATCCATTAAATAGAAGTTAACCTCAGGGCGAGGCAGGGAATACTCTTGAAAGTAATACATCAGCCAACGGAGTCACGCGGTAGAATACCGGCCTTCTGTAACCATGTAAACCGTTGGTGCTCCACTGGTATTTGGTGAGTGGGGTAGCGAGCGAAACAATTGATAGGAAGTTGTTGGTTTATATCCGTTGGTGTTTGGTGCACACTTCCAAAATATCGAGTCATTTGCTTCACAAAACCAACGAACTTCTCCTCGGTTGCATCGCCTGCCTTCCGAAAGCGCTCATAAATCGCAGCTATGGAAATGCACTCTCGTATCATTCCCTCAAACCAAAGCGAGAAAACGCGATGTCCCCACCGAACGCAATACCCTCACCAGCCATTACCATCCAAAGACCCAAACATTTTGAAACTGGAGGTGAAAGTTGTCAAGCACCTCATTTCAACAGCTATCTGTTTTCATAAACTTTTTCTCCTTGATCAAGGCCTTGAGATCACGTCCTCAAGCATACGATTTGTGAATGTGTTGCACTGTACCCGCTACTCCAGAGGTCCAGCTTTCATTCACGAGTGAAATATCTCTTTCAGTACAGTCCAGAAGTTACCCAGCGGAGAAGGGTCTAGACGTCGCATTTTGGAAACCAAAAACTCCGAGCTTTGGTTGCAGGGGCAATTCGCTTCGAACAAGCAACGTGAATCTCACTCCTCAGCGCTGAACCACGAGAACGCTCCGACAAGTGTAGCCACGATCCCTTCAGGATACATGACGCGCTGCTTGACTCATTTGATCACGCATCGCTAAAAATTGACTAGCGGTCCGCAATGCAACACAGCCCATCGGCGGCAGGTCGAGCGACGTGGCTTCTGCTTGGGCAAGCGTCACCGACCTGTGTCGAGCGAGGTCAGGTCGAGTGCGCTCGCGGGGGTCCAGTCGAGCGACGTGCGCGACCACCAGGTCATGGAGAATCGACGCAGGCCCAGAGAGAGCGTACGATGGGATGTCAAGTGCAAGTCGCCATGTCGTCGCCCTTACCACCACGAACGTTATCCGATAAAATCGAGGGCCGCCGCACGCACTCAGCGCATGCAAAGCCTTAGCTCATCAGGGTCACCCCAAGCTGGACGAGCGTCTTGCGTCCGCTGCGATGTCCATTGCTGCTCCGTCGAGCGCCGCGAGAAACGCGAATGCCCCTCCCCCAAAAGCGTCTAAGGTCTAGTTACGCAGGAAGGAAGGAAGGAAGCTGCGGTCTAGGCTAGACTCTAGCGCCATCGCCATCGCCTGCATATTGTTGAACGATGTGAAGAAGCTTCACCCTGGTGCGACTCATTTTGCGCTCGCGGTGAATACCATTCAAAGCGCCAGTCGAGCATGCAAAGTGGCGGAGACCCCACCGAAAGCCAACTTCAAGCCTGTAAGCAGGCGCCGCCTGACCTCCGGTTGTGGCACCTGCCCGCGCGAACGTGGCGGTCCACGAGAAAGCGGACTCGGACCGCTGCTCGGTCATTTTCTGCTTGGTGAATGACTGTAATGTCCATCAAAGTCTCATGCCGAGGCCCTGGCTACAGGGAGTGAGTGTCGTGCAGAGAAGGCGGAGCGCAGTCCAATCCGCCCGAGCGATTGCAGGCATGGCGAAGCGTGCCCGACGACTTAATCCTCGGAGCGTTTAACAGGTCCCGAGTGGGAACTTGAGGGCGTGCAAAGCAAATCAGAAGCCCGCCCCGTGTCGCCGAGCCGAATCCAGCAGCGAGTGCCAACCGATCGATGCTGGTGAAGCTCATCTTACTTGGTACTGTACACTCTGCATGGAAAAGAAGGTTCAGTGGGGTCTACAGTATTGTCGAGACCGCTGGATTGATAGTCAGCGGAGATTTTGTAGCAGCGGTAAATCGAAAAGCTCGTGAGTTCTGCGCGCCCACGGGCAATGCGAATGGGGCCCACATTCAGTTGAGAAGGATTGATTGGCTTTTTCAGACGGAGCCTGCAGCAGCAGCGTGTTTGACGGAGCCGATTACGATGGCCAGATGAAGGCGGCGGCGTAGCTCAAGTCCGACGAGGCGCCTCCTTCAAGGCAGCGTTAACTCGGCACGGGGACGACATAATGGAAAAGGCAACAAGATTTGCCTCGCAGGTCGGCGAAATGCCTCGCGACCCGCGGAAAGCAAAGCACCGCAGTGCACCGCTAAATGCGGCCGTCAAGACCATCGATCCAAGCAGAAATGCGGCCCGTTGCCATTTGCACAGACGCGCGGCCGCTTCGAAACGAAGCATTCCTGGCTCTCGTTGATTTCACAGCGCCGCGCTGCGGCAAAGCGCGAACAGAGCTCTCGCTCGGTCTACAGATACAGACACAGACCAACCTGCTCGCGTATGGGTCATGCGGCCAGGCAATCGGCGCTAGACGCTCGCAACGAATGGCCAGGCAAGCGGGAGCGATCAAAGTGTAGGTCATACTTTCGAGGGACTGGGTCTTACAGTCGGGGACGTCACGTCTCTGTGCTTGAACTTGGGTCCAACTTCAACTAGCACCGTTTTTCGCTAGTGCTACCGACCCAGTTCTGCTAATCGCCAAGCGTCCAGTCGGTCGCAGCAGATGCGGTCGATTCTTTTTTTTTATGACCCGCATGATGGCGGCCGTTGCCGTTTTCCAGCAGCCAAATGGGAAGCCCAAAGCAGCGCCAACGTTTCTGGGGAAACCCAAGCAGCCCGGCCATAATACGCGGTCTGTAAACCCAAGCAACCCACACTGTCCATGCTCCTGTGACCACCTGCAACACGCCCCGGTCCTCTTCTGGGGTCTTTGCGGCCGCCAGTTTTTTTCGAACAAGTGCGTTCGGCGTACCGTAGGGGGGCGTCTCGACAAAGGAGAGGGGTTGGAGCTGGGAAGGGGCGCGTCTGAAGATCCACCGCCTGCGCTGGCTCGCGCATCGCATTGGCGAGGCCCTCGAGTCGAGGTCTCCAATGCTTTGGATTGCGGCCTCGCTCCTCCCGTTCACGTTGCCGCCGCTGAAGATTTTCAGCGCCGACTTCCGTGGAGAGAAGCGGCGCTCAAGTCACGCGCGAGTGAACGCCGTTCAGAAACCGGCGACGGGATCAAGCTGCGACAGCTGCCGCGGTAAATCGGCTCACTTTTGCACCGGCGGCCGGCCAACCGGATGACGCATGCTTGATGTGGCCCACGCAACAAATCTTTCAAAAGAAACGTTGCCAGAAACTCACTCGCTCACTTGCCAACGTGCCGTGCAGGGCTCACTCAGTCGCGCACTGTACTGTACTGTAGCAACTGTAGCTAGCTACTGCAGCAACTGTAGCCAGTCACTCAGTCATGCAGCCGCACACGCTCAAGCGCACCATCTCCAAGTGCTCCATGGACGGCGACGACGCGCTGGCCTGCAAGAAGTTCTCGGCCGGGCTGGACAACGAGCCCGTGCTGCTGCCGCGCCGGAGCTTCCCGCCGCTGGACGAGGCGCAGCCGGAGCTGGAGCTGTCGCCCGCCGCGCTGCTGTGGGGCGGCTCACCGGCCAAGCTCCCGAGCTTCGCGCCGCCCCAGGACGACCGCAGCACGGACGACATGTCGGCCGCGCGCGTGGTGGCCGTGCTGCTCGACTACCTGCGCGACGTGGCGCGCTACTGCAACCGCGCGCTGCTGCTGAGCTTCACGCAGCTGCGGCAGATGCTGGCGTCCATCCCCCTGGCCGTGGGCCACATGCAGAGCGTGGCCAAGACGCGCCTCGCGCTGTCGTGGCCGCTGGCCGCCGCCTTCGTGCAGAACGTGACGGACTTCATCAGCGACGAGGACATCCGCGACGCGTCCGTGGGGGAGCTGGCCGCCTTCCTGCAGGCGTGGGGGGCCGCGGCCCCGGCCTGCAACATCTGCGCCAACCTGTTCGAGTTCTTCCGCGAGGCGCTGGCCCAGTTCAAGGCCTTCCTGACCAAGCAATGGCTGCAGAGCGGCCGCATCAGCTTCCCGTGCGAGTTCGGCAAGAAGTCGGACGCGCTCTTCCTCTGCATGGAGTGCCATCGCGAGCACCTGTAGAGAGAGAGACAGAGGCTAATAGGAGGGACCTGGAGGCCAAGCAGTGCGCTGGCTGTCGCCCTCTTCCTCTCGAGACCCGCCCGACGTGGAGTATCAACAGAATCATGTACAGCAACTCAAGAGCAACACAAGACAAGACGATGAAAGAGGGAGCTGGTAGTGTAGTGAGTGTGGTGGGAGCCTGAGCATTGGGCCGCCTTTTGCTAATATCATAACATAATTTATTAACTCAAGAGCTCGAGCTGGAAGCGCAGGTGCTTGGACGGCGAGATGTCGCGGCGCGCGGCTCGGATCAAGCTCATAACGAGCTCTAGTGGCAGTTTGTACCGCGTCGTGAGCAGCGCCGCGCACATGGCGACGGACGTGGAGACGCCGCTGTCGCAGTAGAGCAACACGCCCTTGAGGCTGCTGAGGGAGCGCGCGATGCGCCTCATCGCCGTGCAGGACGCGGTCGACAGCGTCGTGAGCTGCTCGACGCCGTCGGCGCGGGCCACGAGGTCCTCGAACTGCTGTCGGGGCAGCTCGAAGAGCTCGACGACGTGGCCGCCGCCTTCGTTGAGGCTCAGCCGCGTCTCCTGCTGCGTCGTGGTGCAGTACACGAGGTGCTGGATGTGTCTCTCACGCAGCAGCTCTGTGAACGCCAATGTGTCTGTGGACCCGATGTAGATTCCTGGCGCCACGAGCTGCAGATCGTTCAAGACGCCGACGCGCGCGTCTTCCGGCGCAACACGCGCCCAGTTCTCGATAGCAACGACGTCGGACTGCAACCCGCAGTCCTGCCACGCCAAGCGGAGACTTGCACGCGCGTGGGCCATGACGTCGTCGCGCGTGATGCAGTTGACAACCAGCTGATGGAAACCCGCCAACTCCTCACGGAAGACGCGGCGTCTCCAGCTCAACGCGTCGTCCTCGTCCTCATTAACCACCGGCAGCAGCAATGTCAGCTCCCAGTACGCGATGCAGAAGCGCAGGTTGAGCATCTGCGCCTCGACTTCATCATCTTCCAGGTCCATAGCGCCGGTATCTTTGGCTGTGACCGTCCGCCTGTCGGATGCCAATCAGTCATTCATGTGCTTCAACTTCAATTCTCTTGAATTCGTTGGCGTCCGACCTTCTGTTTGTATGAAAACTTTTGCGTTTCCTGTGCGTGTGTGCGCACACGAATTCGTTTAACCCTCGGCGATCTTTCCATACAATCCGGTGTTATTTTGGGGGCCAACGAGACCGCCGACGAATTTGTTGGCGCCAGACGCACAGAAAACCTACCGTGACACACGAAACTCAATACCCCACACTGATAGACGCTGCCAGTCAAACAAAGTCAAACGCGAAGGATGCGCGTGCTGGAGAAGGCAGGGCAAGCCGGAGGGTAAGTGCTACATTATCTCAGAGTTCAACGACCAAGAGCTGGCCCACAAGCTCCCGTCTACAGTATCTACCACCCCAATTTCTGAGAGCACCGCTGCAGTATGTGTGCGGATTTGATTGCGGGAGGACTAACGGAGCCCGGTACTGCAGAGCTGCCGGAGTTGGATCCGTTCTTCATGAAAGTACAGTTCATCGTTAACTCGGAGATGTTGGTGGTCCACCCGTGCGCCAAGCTGGTGGAGAGCAAGTGCCCGGTGTACGGGAAGGTAAGCTGCGAGCACGGGCAAATGCTCCAAAGTCAGGTACGTCAGTGGTGTGTGCGCGTGCTATACAAGTTCTGGTAGGGGTGGGCACGAGCTCATGCTGACTGGTGTGCTTGTCAGGCTGCTGCACTACTTCGCGCTCTCGGAGGAGCAGATCGCGGCGAAGAATGAGGCGACATCGCTCGAGGACTGGTCGCCCGGTGTAGGTGACAGCGCGCTTACCGGACTGGTACATGCCATGCTCACGGACAGCACGGACGCGACGGTGCCCACAGGCGGGGTTGCTAATGTATGAGCAAAAGCAAACTCTTCGTCATTGTGTTTAAGAAACGTAGTGCAAAGAGATCGTAACACGGAAATGATAGAGGCTCCTTCCCCTCCGTCAGCTTCACACTAGCATCGTGATTCCGTCGCGCGACGCTGCGCTTTAGGCCGTCAAATCAGCAGCAAACTCGGGTGGCATCGTCCGCCCGTATACTCTAGCAACATATTCCACGGACGTACATCAATACAGTCTTCCGTCCGATGACATTGCCTTTGACTGCTTTCACCTGACCAGCAGCGTCAGCGTCCGGATTCATGGCGTGCTACTGAGTACATGTACCAAAAGTCACACACCACTTCGCTTAAGTGCGATCACAGGATAGTCACACAAATTCTTGCTACATATAATTCTCTTGAATTCGTTGGCGTCCGACCTTCTGTTTGTATGAAAACTTTTGCGTTTCCTGTGCGTGTGTGCGCACACGAATTCGTTTAACCCTCGGCGATCTTTCCATACAATCCGGTGTTATTTTGGGGGCCAACGAGACCGCCGACGAATTTGTTGGCGCCAGACGCACAGAAAACCTACCGTGACACACGAAACTCAATACCCCACACTGATAGACGCTGCCAGTCAAACAAAGTCAAACGCGAAGGATGCGCGTGCTGGAGAAGGCAGGGCAAGCCGGAGGGTAAGTGCTACATTATCTCAGAGTTCAACGACCAAGAGCTGGCCCACAAGCTCCCGTCTACAGTATCTACCACCCCAATTTCTGAGAGCACCGCTGCAGTATGTGTGCGGATTTGATTGCGGGAGGACTAACGGAGCCCGGTACTGCAGAGCTGCCGGAGTTGGATCCGTTCTTCATGAAAGTACAGTTCATCGTTAACTCGGAGATGTTGGTGGTCCACCCGTGCGCCAAGCTGGTGGAGAGCAAGTGCCCGGTGTACGGGAAGGTAAGCTGCGAGCACGGGCAAATGCTCCAAAGTCAGGTACGTCAGTGGTGTGTGCGCGTGCTATACAAGTTCTGGTAGGGGTGGGCACGAGCTCATGCTGACTGGTGTGCTTGTCAGGCTGCTGCACTACTTCGCGCTCTCGGAGGAGCAGATCGCGGCGAAGAATGAGGCGACATCGCTCGAGGACTGGTCGCCCGGTGTAGGTGACAGCGCGCTTACCGGACTGGTACATGCCATGCTCACGGACAGCACGGACGCGACGGTGCCCACAGGCGGGGTTGCTAATGTATGAGCAAAAGCAAACTCTTCGTCATTGTGTTTAAGAAACGTAGTGCAAAGAGATCGTAACACGGAAATGATAGAGGCTCCTTCCCCTCCGTCAGCTTCACACTAGCATCGTGATTCCGTCGCGCGACGCTGCGCTTTAGGCCGTCAAATCAGCAGCAAACTCGGGTGGCATCGTCCGCCCGTATACTCTAGCAACATATTCCACGGACGTACATCAATACAGTCTTCCGTCCGATGACATTGCCTTTGACTGCTTTCACCTGACCAGCAGCGTCAGCGTCCGGATTCATGGCGTGCTACTGAGTACATGTACCAAAAGTCACACACCACTTCGCTTAAGTGCGATCACAGGATAGTCACACAAATTCTTGCTACATATAAGAGTATCCGCTAACGTTACTGCAGGTACTGGGGCACGGTGGTGCCGGTGCTGACGATGTACGCGCGGTACTCGCGGCCGATGTACGACTGCGGAATGCCCGCCACTTGAAGTTCAAGCGGCCCCGATGCAGCCGCCGGTGCAGCGCTCGCGGACGGGATCCGACTGCGGGACGTTTGGGGTGCAGGTTTGGCCGAGTCGCTCTCGTTGGGTCGAGGAGACAACGCGGCGGACGGTAGCGGCGGTTTGTGCTGGCGCTGCATTGGCGACGTGCACGCGCCGTGGCAATGCGGTTCGTCTGCGGTGTTGGCAGTCGCTGGGGTGGTCTGCTGCTCCAGTTGGTGCAGACTCCACCACTGCGACTGAGGGACGTACCAAGCTCCGTAGTGCGTCTTGGAGGGCGACGCCGGTGCGTTGTAAGTGACTGAAGACGCAGCGGCGGGCACGCGCACGTTGTGTCGGCGTCTCCGCCTCGGTGACAACTTTGGGGTGGCGGTCGTAGTGCTGGACGCTGCTGCTTGTAGATCACTCGATGCAGCGACATTGGTGCGACTGCGTTGGCGGTCGTCGCTGACACTGGACGACGCGAGGAGCTGCCGCGTCGTGTACGAGCGTCGACCCAGCACAATGTGCGCAGACCTCATGCGTCGAGGAGGGGGCGGAGACAATGTCAGCAGACGCTGTGGCACATCCGCGGCGGACCTTGCACCGATCGTCTGCTGCCAGAAGATGCGCGGGTCGTCGTCCTCCTGGTTGAACTGCTGGACTTTGCGTCGCTGTCGCCGCTTCCTGTCCTCCAGAGCTCCGTCTTCTTCTTCGTCGTCATCTTCATCGTCCGAGTACCCGTCTTGGCTGTCACGTGACCACAGAGTGCTGAACTTGCGCTGCTTTGCGTGGATTCGACTGTAGGGCGAGTTGGGCTCGTTCTTGAGGGCGGCCTCGAGGATCGAAGGCTTGTGCGCTCTGGCGCGCTGCGGGTCTCGACGGGAGGAAGCTTTCGAGTTCTTGTCATTGTCAGGCTGGCCGAGTCGTGGATACATCGGCTCCACTGTGAGATCCTCCATGTCGGCCAGGATTCGATCAAGCATCGCTTGTCGCTGCGTCTCACCCATGAGATCGTTCAACGTGCGGCTTGCGGACGGACTCCCGGGGATGTGACTCGGTTGAGCGTATGACGGAGTCACACTCGCGCTGGTTGATTCCTCTGCGTCTGCATCTTGTCGTTCGAACATGTGAATCAATCGAGACGGAGAGTCACGCGTCGGTGCTGGGTCCAGGTGCTTCCTGGGTGTGTGCATTGGGCTTATCGGATCGACAAGCAGAGTCTTTCGTTGCGGAGACCCGAATTGGGGTGGCTTGGGGTTCTTGTGCTGTAGGAATCGCCATTGCACTTCGAGGCAGTTGGTGGTCGGGGGTGGGATATCGCGACTTCTGCGGGTCAAGGGGCTTTCGCGATGTCGGGGTGACAGAGCGTCCGAGTTCATGGAGCTTTGCTACTCTCGTGATGTAGCAAGCTGCTCGTCGGACAGTCAAGTTTTCAGCCCTGAAGGGCAGGGAACTCACGTATTTCCCCTAAAATTAGCGGGTTGATGAGGAAGGTGATGGCGGAGTTGGTGTTTTTAGCTTGTTCAGCAACTTCATTCTTCCCTCAGCTAGGTATTTCGTCAAAAATCGACGCATAAGCTATGGAGTCGCAGCACGATCATGATCTTCTCGGGTCTGATGACGACAATCAAGCTCTGAGCAATGGTGAATTGAATTTTGTGCATGGTATGGATTATGACGAAGTCTCTGGCCACACAGCAGCTTCCGTTCCTGCTTCGATGGGGATTCCTGCGCGCAAAGTGCACTCAGCAGCTGCAAGTTTTAGTGGATTTGGTGGCGACAGCGTCTATGACGAGATCCCACGGCCTTATACGTCTGCTGGTCTCGATTCCCCTCCAAGCAGCAGTTCTATGACTCGACAACGCAAGAAGAAGCCGAAGAAGACTGCGCGTAGCACCGATGTACCTGCTGAAGACCGACCAAGCTCAGCTGATGTAAATGAATGGGGGGACTTCGACACAGATCGACTACTGCGAGATGAATCGGCCTTTCCAGAGGATCGCTCGAACCAGACGTCGTTGGATGCGTTAGACGAGCAGCGGTCCAAGTCTCGAAGAAGTCGTCGATCCACTCCTGCGATGGCATCTCCTCGACCGAATCCGTGGGATGGCTACCTCTACCTCAACACCGAGAGTAAGGAGTCTTCGCGGCCCGCTATGCAAGTGCTTCGACAGAAGCCGATCGAGATATTGAACCTCGACCTCGTGGTGAACCACCCAACTGCTAGGACAACCACGACGCCGAAGCCTTTGCTGGGACGGGCATCGTTAGAGCGGTTGATGTCGACTCGATCACGGCCGACAACGAGTTATGCCTCGCGACCGACGACACCCGCGCCGTTGTTTGGTACTGAGATCCCGGACACGCCGAAGAACCGAGCGACCATCTTTGGACGGTTTGCTGCGCTCTGGTCTCTCATCTCGCATCGCGCGCCTGCTTCGCCGAGTGAACAGCCTTCAGACACTTCTCCCGACGCTGCTGCCCAGACCAGGTCTCCGTTCGAGTGCAGCATGACAATGGTGAAGCTGTGCAAGACGGTCGGCATATCGCTGACCCCTTCGGCAGCCACGCACCTTTCGTTCTGGTATACAAACGAACAAGGCGTCGAGTTCGAGTCGTTCTGCGACCTCGTGATCCAAGGCGCCATCCAGCCTGCCCTCCACCACTTTAATCTAGACAACTCGGTTGACGAGTACGTGGCTGCGCTCGACACCGTCGTCCAGAGCCTCGTGACAACGGCACCCGCTCGACGTCGCACGGATAAAGCACCACCACCAGAGCGGTTGAAAGAGCTCCACGAGATCCAGCCAGTCTTCATGAGCTGGAAAGCAGGAATCACCCCCCGCCTCGTACAGCCGTCGGGGAATCCTGATCCACCGCCAACTCGAGCTCTGATCACAGCCGAGAGGGTACGAAAAGCGTTAGAAGCTTCTGCGAGTCAACACATGCTCGCGCACCAACTCCCATCGGAAGAAGCTCGTGTCACGCACGTTGAAAACATTCGACGCAAAGTCCAGCTTCACAAGTCCTGGAAGTTCATCAGCGATGGCAAAATTGTCGATAGGATCTCCAGCCCCAACGCCCAAGTGTCTCGTGGCGGTGCATCCTCCAGTCAAGATGAACGGAATAAATTCGCAGATCTCTCCGACATGCTAGAGCGGGCTCACTCGGTTCTTCCAACAAGCGCCGGAGCTGCGGCTGTCGAGGTCGTCATTGGCGAAGAAGGAGGTCGCCCCGAAGTTCATGTGGATCATTCTGAACCTGAGAAGGATGTGACCGAGGAGACCGACGAGGTCCTCGTTTGCTGCTCCTGTTCCGTTCGAGGCGCCGTGCTCTGGTGCTCGTCATGCTTCACCGTGAACTGTCAGAAATGTTGGCAGGAAGTTCACGCGTGCACAGTCGACATGTCAATGGTATCGTCAGAGCCAACCTCGACCAAGAAGCCGCTGCTTGGACCTACAGCGCTCGCGTTGAAGAAGAAACGCTGCGGTAGCGCTACGTTGAGACCTCCCGTAGCGATGATCTATCTGCCCACGAAGGCGATTGCACCGGGGACGCTTGCGAGAGGCAACTCCATTGTTCGACATAGCAATACTCGACGGCAGAGCTCCAACCAAGTGGCCTCGAACGCAATGAAAGACGAGGTCCCGGTGGTTGTCGCCAACGCCATTTTGCCGTCGCTGCACAAGAGTCGGTCGGACGGGAAGCTGCTGCGCCATCACGAGCGTCCTCAGGTGGAAAGCACGACTCCGACGACGGATTCAACTGCCGACTTGATGAAATCGCTCGTGCTGCGGATGTCGCCGTCCACGTCGACAACCGGAAGTCACTCGACCGGATCGCACACTTCAACCGAGTCAGCGACGCGACTGCACAAGCATCACACCGCAAGCCGCCCAAAACTCCACCTAGCTCCGGTGTCTCTTGATGCGGATCTACTGCTGTCGAGTGAGCCCGATCGACGTCGGTAAACAGTATCGCCGTCCTGTATGTGAGATTGCAAGCAGTGCCATTGAGAATGAAGAATAGAGAATGTACGCCACGTGCCTCGTTGCTTCCTACTGCAGGTCCTGGCCGTGGATCCAGAAGGTGAGGTAGAACAGGTCTTTGCCATCGGGGACTGCCGAGATCTCGTTGAGGACAGACCGGCTTTGGAAGACAACGAGGCGGTCAGGTTCTGGAGCGATCGTTCGCACGGACGCGTTCTCAGCTAGATTTGTCCGGAGGTTCAGCGTAGTTTGCTTCGACTCTGCGTCCTGCAGCTCAATCGCATTGAAAAAGTAGACGCACGTCAACTTGAAGCCGTTGTCCTTGTCGCCGGATCCACAATCTAACCGGAGAGGCTGGTGATGTCCGCCTGGTAGCTGCTGCACAGCAGTACAGTGCACGAATTGCGCGCACAGCTTGGCCTTCTCCGGTCGCTTCTTGTTGATCTCATACGGCAGCGCGTGCAGCTTCTCGATCAGCTCGGCCAGCGCTGGGTACTCGGTCGTGCAGTCTTTAAGCTCAACAAAGCGGAGTTTCGCTCCTGGCACGGTCTCAAACTGGTTCCCTGCCTGTGTCCGGCTCACTATGTGCTTGGCGTCGACGTTCGGAGCTGTGGCCATGAACTGGCCGTTCTTGGCCATGCGAAGCACGTCGTTGAGCAGCAACTGCGTCCACTCGTCGCCCATGAAGTCGTCCATGACGGCCACGCCCTGCTCCGTCACAAGAAGCTGGTCCAAAAACTCGTCGTCCAGCTGCTCCCACGTGGCAAAGTCCGCGTTCGGGTCGGCCAGCAGCCGCGCGTCGTTGGCCATCTTGACGTGTTTCTGGTGGTTGACGCGCTGCACCATGGCCAGCACTTCCCGGCCGAAGGCCTCCTGCAGCACCTGCGGCAGGAGCATGCGCTCCGTGGCCGCGTCCATGACGTCGCCCTGCTCGGCCCCTCTCCTCTTGACGTTGGCCAGCACACTGGCCGCCTTGGCCTGCACCGCGGGCATGACGGCCAGCAGCTCCTGCTCGTACCACGGATCCTCCAGCAGCGTCTGCAGGTTCTTGGGCGCGTGGCCCAGCTGCTCCGCCGGGATGCCCGGGTACACGAGCGCCTGGAACTCGCGCTCATTCAGCAGCTTGGCGAAGACCCCGTCGTCCAGCACCACGCGCTGGCCGCGACTGTCGACGCCGCGGGCGTTGCAGCCGTCCAGCAGCTGCTTGAGCATGAGCTTCCAGGAGCGTCGGGGGTCGGCCACGTCCTCCTTCTCCCGGTAGAGTGCGGCCCGCGCTCTACCGGCCACGAGGAAGCCCCTGCGCACGGCCGCGTGGCCGTCTCTGAGGACGCGCAGCCTGGCCGCCGCCTTCTTGGCCTCGGGGGAGGCTTCGTCGTCCTGCAGGGCCAGCACCTGCTCGTAGGCGGCCACGGCCTCGTCCCAGCGGCCCAGCGACTCGCAGGCCGCGGCCTTGCGCAGCTGCGCCTTGCTCCAGGTCGGGGCCAATAGGACGGCGCGCTCCGCGTCCTGCAGCGCGGCCGAGAAGTCCCCGAGCTGGTGACAGGCGGCCGACCGGTTCCCGTAGAGCACGTGGCTGGCCTGCAGCGCCAGCGCCTGCGAGTACAAAGACTTGGCCAACTGGAACTCGCGACGCTTGAACGCGGCGTTGCCCTCTTGGCGCAGAGCCTCCGCCTGCGCGGAGGACGAGGAGGACGGCGAGAGATCCGACATGAAGGATAATGGAGCCCAAACAGGCATATGAGTATCTTTTTTTAGTCTGGATCTTTTTAAGTCCGGACTATTTGGTCCATATTTTTTGTGTACGTCTTGGTCACAAATTTTGTGTTTTGTGACCAGATGGTCAAGTTGAAGTGGGCGTATGGCTACATACACTTTTTGGCGAAGCTGGTTGATTTTTCTTGTGATGCAGCGGTGGTCAACAAGTAAGAGCTGGGGGTTTCCTCAGGAGGAAACTTTCCTGCTCTCATGGGTGGAGGCGACAGCTTCGTTTGCCGGGACAGGCAGCAGACCACGCAATGACGCGCCCTATCCGGGCAAACAGTGCAAGTGATCCATCCGAGCAGACGCGGTGTCATAGTATTACTCCCGCTTGACTTCGATAGTTGGGCGGAGCTGTGCTGGCTTCATCCGGGCATGCAACGTGCCGTCGCTGTGAGCCATTCGAGCGGCGCTGAGTTGTCTGGACCCCACACCAGCCAGCGTTAGACATCAGATGTACATGTATCCATATCGTAGAAACTAGAACGACCTGCGCGTGAGGGAAGACGCGTCGGCCGACCATGTCTAAGTTCAACGCCGTCAAGGCCGACATGTAGTGCGGATCTATGCGCAACGCAGAAGAGAACGATAAAACTCATCGTGTTAGGGACGACATGTACGACTAAGCTTATATACTTGTATACTGTAACTGGCAGCTCTACGCGATCGTGATGGTGCCGCTGCCGAGTGCGATCCGACATCCGTCCGTGAGCTGCACGACGTTCTCGAGCGAGCCGAGTACTCGCCGCAGCGTTTCCAGCAGCTGCACGCTCACCAGCAGACTGCTCACGTGCCCCGTGCGATCCACCACGAAGGTGTAGGTGGCCGCGACGGCCGTGGTGCCCGTCACAAGCGGCAGCACGAGCTCCGGTTCCACTTGCCCGGTCTTGAGACTAGGGAAGAGCATGCCGATGGTCTGCCGGTGGAAGCGCAGGTAGATCATAGCCTCGACCTCCACCATAACCGAGTGGCCGACGTCCTGCGCCTTCCAGACCTGCGGCTCCAGGATGTAGAGCGCAAAGTGCTGGTCGCAGAGGCGCCACTGCTGCACGAAGGCGTCGGCTCCACGCAGGTCGACACCCTCAACATCCGTGGCCAAGACGGAGCGCAGGAAGCGCTCTTGAAGCCCCGCCAAGGACAGAGAGTAGCCGCTCTGGTACACGTGGAAGAACTGCACGACGACGCGCTTGGCGTGGTCCTGCAGCGACCCGTCCGGGAATTGGTGTTGCTGTCGGCGCTGCTCCTCGGCGTTGGCCGCTGCGGCCTTGCGGCGATGCAAGTCGCGGTACAGCCGCGCGATCTTGCTCTGCAGAGCCTGCACGTCGTGCTCGAGCGAGTGCAGCATCTGCTCGCGCTTGGCGCGGTGTTTGCGCTGGTACAGTCGGTCCTGCAGACGCTTCTTCAAGGCGCGTACGGCGCGCTTCTCGGTCACGTTGGTGGTGGCCAGCACTTGGGCGTTGGCTCTCGCCAGCGCGAACTGCAGCTCCTGGATGCAGCATTCGGCGGGTGCCACGAGTGCCATGGTGGTTGGTTTTGAGTTTCGTAAGTGACGCGTTGCAGGTTTTTCGAGAATGAGAATCTCGTTTGAGCCGAGTGGGTTCTGAGGTCGGTTGGGATACTGTACATGACGAAAGACGGGCGCGACCGCCCCTCATCATGTTTTTCGTGAGAGGCACTCACACCCCCGTCCCCACACTAGCGTCGACAGCCTGCCAATTTGGTGTCGCTGTCTCGGATAGTCGAGCGTATCGTGTTTCTGCGGCGCGCGCCGGCGGATTCGACAACAGCGAAGGCTCCCAGCACTCCCCAACACTTCTTACTCGAAGCCTAGACAGCACCTCTCTCTACCTGAAGTCGGTGCGACTGGTGTTGCTTCTAACTGGCCCCATACCGGCAGATGAAGCAGCTCTTGCTTACGGTCAGCGATGCAATTTTGGCCAGCAAGGGGCCTCTTGAAGCTGGAACAGTACAGTATCTACTAAAGCTCCATGACGAACGGAGCGAATGCCCGGAAAAACCGCGGACTCGATGCAGCGCTTTTTGTAGACCATTTGGACTCTTAGACCATTAATACATGTACATGCAAGTGCAAGTCTCGAGCTCTGGCTGTGCAGTGCGTGCCCTCGCGGTCCAGCTTCTTCAGGGGATGACTCACTTTCTGTTGAGATAAGACCGATAAGACGCAACGCGGCGCCGTGATGTCGTAGCGTTTGCTGGACCGGAGACCGCGTAGTAAAATCGAGAGCTCGACCTCGCGCTGCGAAGTTTGCTGCAACGCTCGCAGCTCTCGAATCTTACTATGGTCCGTCTCACTGGGACGCGCTCGGGGTCACTAAGCAATAAAACCAAAGAAATAGTGGGAGGCTGCGCCATTTTCTCAGCTTAAAAGTGGGGTGGGTATCTTACTACGCTCCGCAGGCTCGCTTGGGACATTGAAATGCGCCAAGATGGAAGGAGGAAGCTGCGTCACTCGCAAGGATCGTAGAAGTAAAAAAAGTCTGTTACTACGGAGAAGGCATTTGCTGTAGAGCAATGTGCTCAAAGACCAGGCCGATTCACGTTGCTTGATCCCAGTCGAAGTTGTTGTACGTGTAGTTTATCTACTTACTTAAGTACCCAGAAGCCCACCCCCTGCCTACCGCAGCAGCTTTTAAAGGCGTTGCTCGTTCGATCACAGCTGGTGTAATAGCATTTTGCCGTTGACCCTGTTTGGATAACGATAACGAGCAACACGTCGTCGACTTTGAGGTTTTTCAAAAGGACCTCTGATTGGCTCAGTCGGCCTATTTGGCTGACCCAAAAAACAAATATCTACAGCTTAATCTACCTGTCATCCCGCATATGTATGCCACCCGACAGTATTGAATCCGATCATGACGACGCCAGCCCCGCAGGCGCTGCAGGCCCGCGTGCACAAACTGCTGGGCTCTCGTGCCGAGCTGGAGGCCACCAAGGCGCTGCTGCGCACGTTGGTGACGGACAAGGCGTCCCTCGTCCAACTGGAGGCCTCCAGGGGCTCCGGAACGCCGACGTTGGCCACGCTGCGGCGTAATCTACGCTCGAGTCTGGAACAGCAGCAACTGGCGCTGGCGCAGAGGGCGCTGGACGGTTTGGAAGGCACTCTGGAACAGGTTTCAGATCTGGCCGTGCAGGTGGACGCACTGGACGCCAAATGCGACCAAGTGCACAAATTTCTAGAAACGACCAAAAGAGAGACGCAGCAAGTCCAGACGGAGGCGGCGGCGCTGGCATCCAAAAGGTTGTTTTTAGAGGGTCTATTTTTGATGAGTTCTAAATTTAGAACATGTTAGCTGACGTTGAAGTTTCATGTTGGACGATCCGACATGATATAGGGACAAGGTGCAGGACGACTGGAAGGAGGCCAAGGCGTTCCTGGACCGGTACCAGCTCACTGAGGACGAAGTGCGCGCGCTGTATGCGGAGAACCTCGTGGATGAGGACATGGACGCGTTCTCCAGCACGCTGGAGAGGGTCCAGCAGGTCAAAGCGGACTGCAAGGAGCTCGTGGCGACCGGGGAGGTCAACTGCGGGTGAGCGACGGATATTAGAGAGAGATGCTGGGAGATGGAGGGGGAGGCTCATGTGATTGAGTCGTGTGTTTCTTTCAGATTGGAGCTGCTGGATGCCGTGGGCAAGTACCAGGAAGCGGGGTTTGAAAGGCTGTACCAGTGGACTGCGAGGAAGTGCGCGGAGGTGGATGGCGAGCCCAGCAACATGTTGCATCGCGCTATCGCCCTGCTCAGTGACCGTGCAGAATTCTACAAGTAAGGATGGAGCAGGCTGTGTTGTGGTTGGGTGGAGCTCTAAACTTTTGTTGTTGTTGTGTACGTACTGTACAGCTACTGCAAGGAGTGTTTGACGACGTCGCGGAGGTCGCTGATAGTGCGTCGCTTCATCATGGCGCTGACGGTGGGAGGGCCCAACGGCATCCCCAGGCCCATTGAGATGCACGCGCACGACCCTGTGCGCTACTGCGGTGATATGTTGGCGTGGGTCCACCAAGCCATCGCGACGGAGAGCGAGTTTTTCCGCGTGCTTTTCGATGGCGACGTCGAGTTCAGCCCATCGGCTGTGACGGAGCCTTCGTCTACGAGCGAGATGCCTGGCGGAGCAGTAGACGCCTCGCTGTCTGCGATGAAGTTGCAGGGTGGGTCTGATACCGCCGCCGGAGACGTCTGCACTTCCATGGTTGGACGTGCATTCGACGGCGTCTCGAGGCCGCTGCAAGTTCGTGTCGAGCAGACGCTCAGTTCTCCGCACGGGATCGTCATCGCCTACAAATTGGTGCACCTGCTAGCCTTCTACCACCACAAGTTCGACCAGCTCGTACCCCACGCCGACGTTGCGCGCACGCTTCGCCACTGCCGTGAAGCTTCAAACGAAGCGTTCCGCCGCCAGTTCCAGCAGCTCGTGGACGCCGTCGCGGCCTCCGCTCAGGATTATGCCGCCAGCCTCGCCGCCACGCACATCACTCTCGATGTTTCACACCGTCTCGTGGCGCTCCTTGAAGTGTTCCAGACCTCGCTGCTCCCTGAGCACGAGAAGGAGGCCGATCTCGCGCCGCTATTCGACGGCGTTCTACCTGCAGTCGAGCTCATGTGTCAGCGCAGCGTGAACGGTCTGGACCCCGTGGACGCGCTCGTGTTCCGTATCAACAACTTCAGCTGCCTGCAGACGCCGCTCGCTCGATTCCCTGAAGTGACCAAGTGGCACGCGGAAATGGGTCGCGACTTGGACCGCTGGCTGCGCGATCTGAGCGAGCTGCAGGCCGCGCGCGTGCTGGATCGATGCCGAGTGTCCGCATTGCTGCAGTGCATCCAGCAGTTCCAGCAGAGCCACGCGGCTGTGGCGATGGAGCCCGGCACTTCACCCGCGGACACGCCAGGCCTCGACGGAGAGACGATCACGCGGGTCATGGGCGACTTCTGCGCGGCGCTGATGACGCTCATGTTCCCGCAGCTCGACAGCCTCGCGCAGCCCGCGCTCGCTGACAAGGCGCGCGCGCTCACGTCGGCGACACTTGCTGGAACGTACGCGTTCATCTATGAGTTCGTGTTCGACGCGAGGAACGGCTACATCCCCAGCAGCGAGCCGATGTCGTCATCTTCATCCTGGTCGTCCGCCGAGCGCAGCCGTCGTGTTGTGCTGCAGCACACGCCCGAGGAGATTCGCACGGTGCTCGAGATCGACGGCGAGAACAAGTAGAGACGCTGCACTCAGGTAGGGCTTGCCACTGCGTGCAACTGAAGTGGAGCGTGTTAAATGTTAGATCTGCCCTGTCAAGACAAGGAGGTGTGTTCGTGTTGAAGCAAATTGTAGTAGCTACGCCTCGTCACGCGTGACATCGACTCGAATCGTCGCGGATCTTTGGCGAGTCTCACTAGCGTCGAGCGGTGGTCCATGGCTGTTTTGTCGGTGGCGAAGGTGAAGGAGGTGACGGCACGCGCGTTCGACGAGCTGCAGCTTCCAGTGGGGGCGTCGGAGGAGCAGGTCGCCTCGCGCTTTCGAAGTATCTGCCTGAACCGAGTCCTGAGCTCTCGAGCGGAGACCAGCGACTCAACGGTGATCATTGATCCAGCGAACCCCAAGGCCAATGCTGCAGCTGACGACGGAGACGAGCGCTTCCAGCGCCAAGCTGTGGCTTATCGGTTCTTGTGCTCACTACCGCTGCAGCCAGGGGTCGAGTATCGAGCGGAGCACTTGCTACCGACATTACGCCCACTGGACCCCCAAGGCCACAGTAACGAGGCGAACGAACGTGCGAGTGCAATGCTGGACGTGAGCATCGTGTCCATGGAGCGCGCGCAGCAAGCCGGCCGTCTTCCGTACACGAACTTTGTGCTGCGAGTGCACTACTGTCTCCGCCGTCACGTGGTTCGTCGCCGGTACAGCGAATTCCTAGCTCTGCACTCGTTACTCGAGACCAAACTGCCAGTTCTGCCGCAGCTACCGGAGCGCAACTGGGTCTACGCACTGCGGATGCCGCCGGCAGAGCGCGCGCGAAGACTGGCGAGCTACTTGCAGCGCATCACGACGCTGCTAGCTACGCGTGGGGTCTTCTCGTTAGAAGTCCTGGCGTTTCTCGAGATTGACGCGACCCGCGTCCGCGCTGAAGAAGAAGCACTAGCTGTCGACATCCTGTCGCGAACAAGCAGAGGCGGAGGCGACAACATTTTCTTCATCGTTCACTCCAACTGGATCTTCTCCTGGAAGCGCTTTGCCACGACGCACGCGCTCCCGCCAGGACCAATCTCGAACCAGAACTTGTTTGAGACTCCAACACCTGAATCAATTTGTCGCCGACTCAAGGAAGGACTGGTAGCCGCGCAGCACTATCGCTGTGTGAACAGCAGGACGTGGCGATATTGGCATCTCGTCTACGGCGGAGGACCACCGATTCGCCGTCAAACGCCGTCCATCTACGGCCATCCCGCTTGTGATCTCACTACACTGGCGGTTCTTGTTCAGTGTCTTGTACGAGGGTATCTGGCCAGAAGAGCAATGCGGCGCGCGCAGATTCAACAGAAGCTTCAAGACCCAGCGGCGTGCCAAACCGTAGCGGCAAAGGCACGACATCGCACATTGGAGGCTCGACTCGATATCGTGCGTCAGTATGTGGAAGTGCGCGAGTTTCAAACGCGTCACGTTGCAGCCCTCAAGATACAGCGAGCCTTCCGCGTGTTCCTACTGCGGTCTGAGCACGCGTTGCTGCTAGCAGAGTCGGCCGTGCCTGACAGCGCTACCACCCAAGGACTGCAGCAGATTTGCGACGACCGACTTGCACTCGAAGAATTGGCCTTGGTGGAGGATCCTGCTCTGCGTCTGGCACATTTTCTCGCGACGATGCTGGCCGGTGTACCGCTGCGGAAGCTGCGCTCGAGGAACAAAACACCCGCGTGGCGGCTCTTTCGCTTGGACCCGATCGCGTCGGAACTGCGTTGGAGCTCGTCGGCGTCCACGAAGACCAATGCGATGGCCTTCTCTGAGGTGGAGAAGCTCACGACAGAGACGCCTCTAGCTTCGAGGAAACCAAGTTTCGTCCGGCGTATGAGTTTGTCACGTGGGTCCGGAGACGGAGCAGCTCAGCGAGAAGTAGCAGCAGACACGTCCCATGCCGTGGTCGCCACGTATCGTGAGGGCGGAGTCAAGCGTGAATTGATGCTCATTTGCGAGGGGCCGGGGGAGATGGAGGTCTTGTACTTCGGACTGAGTGCTTTGGTCTCCGAGGCCTCGTCACGAACGGTGAACGGTGCGACGTTTGTGGATGGCCACGGGATCATTCGCAAACGCGTGCCGCGCGCGAAGAAGCTCCTGCGAGATGCTCATGCGCTTCTGGAGCAGCACCGCGAACAAGCTCAAGACTAGAAACTACGACGATGTATTCCGAACAATCGTTGGTTTGGCTAGGTAGTTCCTTGGT
Source organism: Phytophthora x cambivora (assembly GCA_033557925.1). Taxonomy (NCBI): domain Eukaryota; phylum Oomycota; class Peronosporomycetes; order Peronosporales; family Peronosporaceae; genus Phytophthora; species Phytophthora x cambivora. The sequence continues at coordinate 121,688 of JAUCEB010000009.1, forward strand.
GCAGTGTGCTATCTATCACCTTGATACGCGGTTTGTCTCGACCATGTGATTCGCATCGATGACAGGCTTCCGCTTGGGCTTGCCGTCCTCACCCAGCGCTGGCTGGTGGAGTCTCAGACGGCCGTTGACTACCAGGAGCGGGTTGGCGCCGTCCAGTACCGTGGGGCTCACGGAGATGCCAGCAAGGTACTGCTGCAAAATGGTCTGCAGCTCTCGGTTCTCGTTTGCAACGCGCTCCTTCTCTCGACGTAGTGCTAGTTCATCGAGCAGAACCTTGTTGTGTCGCTTCCAGAAGAGGTCCAAGTACTCCCATTCACTTACGGGGACGCCATCGTGCACACCTTGGGGCTGGAAGTCGAGCATTTGCAGCGCTTCCTCCTCTTCGCGGCCTTGTTCCGTGCGCATGGCAAGTCGCACACTTTCCGTGAGCTCGTTCGCTTCACGCTCGTCAGCTAGCGTGGAGTGGTAGAATGGTAGAACGCGCTCCCGTTCGGTCTCAAGCTTGCGTACGAGCTCACCAAGCTGCAAGATCCGCTCGCTGAGCTGCAAATGAGCATCCAGCTTCTTCGTCGCCTCTCGGGCTCCTTGAGAGAGGTCGGCGAGACGACGTCGCTGGTCTTCACGCATGCGGTTCATCTTGGCTTTGAGCGTCTGGAAGTGGTGCGAGATGGCAGCTTTCTCCTCCTCGAGCGCCTTGTTGCGCTCCGAGCACTCGCGCACATTCTGCGCGATCTTGGTGCGCCACAACGCGAGACTCTGCTGCAGACGCTCGATCTTGCGGATCTTGAGCTCGATGTCGCGTGACAGGTCTTGGTCCTTGGCAGTCAAGTACTTGAAGTCCTGCGTGCGCTGGTCCGTGTTCTGCAGGTAGTTCAAGTGCGCGGTCTCGAAGTGCTGCTCCAGCTCCTCGATGCTGCTGTCCAGCGTGATCCGCAGCACGTTGATGTCCTCGAGGTTCTTGTTGCGGATCTCCTCGCGCAGTTGTTCGTGCTCCTGCTTGGCGTCGGCCTCGCGCTCCTTCTCCTGCTGATCTACCGCCTGCATGATGCGCTGCAGCTCGTTGCGCTCCATCGTGTGCTGCGTGTTCAGCTTGTTCTTCTCCGTCTGGAACTCGTGCTCCAGCTCGCGCAGATCCGCCTCAAACTCCTTCTCAAGCCCCAGCAGACGTTCGTCTTGCAGATCGATGAGCTCGTCCACGTTGAGCAGGTGCGCGCGCAGTGCCATTTGGAACTGCTCCTCGGCCTCTTCCAAGTCGCGGTCGAGCATCTGGATGAGCGCGTCCTTGCGGTCGACGTCGCGCTCGTGGTTCTGAGACCGCACCTCGACCTCTTTGCGCAGCGCCTCGACCTTGACGAGCCTCATGATCTTGCGCCAGTGGTTTTGGATCTTGAGCTTGTTCATGCGCGAGATGCGCTCCTCCTTGGCCATGAACTCCTGCAGCAGAGCCTTCTTGGACACCGTGAGACGCTTCATGTAGTCGTTCATCTCCATGCGTCGAATGGATTCCTGCAGTCGTCGCTCCTCCTCGGACGTCTCGCGGCCCGCGCCATCTTTCTTGCCTTTGCCGTCTTTGCTTCGGCCCTTGACCGCCTTGCCGAGCTGCGCGCCACCACGCAGCTTCAGACTCAGGTGGAGAATGGCTGGGAGTTCATGCTCCCAAGACCGAGCATTGTTGCGGAGGCTTTTCCGACGAGGCATGACGGCGATTATTGAGCGTCTTTGATCGCTCAAAGCAAGTGGAGGGCGCGGGCGATATACTTAGAGACCGGAGGGGCGTTGTTGCACCTTCACGCGCGCCATGTAACGGACAACTTCAACTTGACCAGCCAATCAATGGCCGACGAATGTGTTCATGTGGCTGAGGAACCATCGAGTGGTGGTAGAGCAACCGCATGAGGATCTTCTTCTAGCTCGGCTTGTCGTTGAGCACAAGCGCCGACTGGCTCATGAATTTGTCAGCTCGGGTCTCGCCGCGAGACTCTCGCGTCATGCTCAAAGCAAAAATCATCAGCAAATCACGATGTTATATTTTTGCTTGTCCTGTGGTCAGCTCCCTCGCCAGAAGCTGCTGACTCATCTGTGAGCGTCCAGCGTGCTCTCGTTCGAGCCAGCGTTCGCCACTTTCCATCTCGGTCGTCAGGATATGTACACCTTCCGTTCAGCAGTGTTTTACCGCGGCTGCTTCTTTGCTCGAAAACGACGTAGCAATACACGCGCGTGACGCTGGCCACGACAAGTCGGTTTGGTAAGATGTGTCGCCCGATTAGATAGATATACACTCGCCATTTTCCAGCGTGTCCTTGCGGGCGCCAGCCCATTCCTTCGTGTACGACGGCAAGGCAGCATGCCCTGAACAAACCCTGGGGACAGCTTCAGCCAACCCCATCCAACTTGAAGTTCCATCTCGGTGAGCGCAGCCAACCAGATCTCAGATCCCGGTATCTTGCCATCAGGATGAACGAGCATGCGGTGGTGTTCCTGTCCCTGGCGGGGAACGGGGCTCAGCACATGGGTCGACTTATATTTCTCACCCCGTAAGTCAGCCTAAGCTCACGCGCGTTCGTGGCAGCCCCGATTGGCTGCTGTTGGAGCTACTGCAGCGTGACGAGTGCGTCCAGCAGAGGAAAGCCGTCCTCTGAATCTATCCTTGTCGGCGTCGGGAATCTGTGCCCCGCCAACGGCGAGCTCATGTCTCTGCTTCGCGCGTTGGCCGTCACGCCCGCGTTGCCCTGTCATGTCCCTCCTCACGGCCACCGCGTCCCGGATGCGCGAGGCGGAATTTCCACGCCCAACGTTAAAAAAAAGTTCCCCATCACCATCGACAGGGCGAAACACGTTCGCCATCTTCTCGTCCCGGTCGTCACGACTGGTAGGTACCGCACATCGGTTTCGTTCGTACAGAATACGGTACGCTACTTCAACGTAGGGTGGTCAGCGCATCCGGCTGACTGGAGTGTCTCGCTCGGCTCATCGCTGACGTTGCTGCAGCTTTGCTGTGAGCCTCTTTGAGCCATTCAAACAGGCAGTGAGTGCGTTCAGGCTCGAAAAGGTTTGACCAAAGTGCTCGACGCCGCAGAAACACGAGACGCTGGACTATCGACCGCCCTCAACGCCCGAGACGAGATCCGAGAGAGAGAGAGATCAGCCAGCCAGTGGTCGCAGCCAAAGGCCGCCACTCGTCACTCATCTGAAAAGCCAGAAGAACTCGTTGCACTGTGCGTTTGACCCCTTCCCATCCGCGTTCAACGGCGACTCAAAACGATGGGCGGGCGGTGACCAACTCCCCTCACTCACGAAAACTCCCAGCAGAAAACGCAACGCGTCACTTCGCAGTCAAGAAATCATGGCACTCGTGACACCCACCGACTGCTGCATCCAGGAGCTGCAGTTCGCGCTGGCGAGAGCCAACGCCCAAGTGCTGGCCACCACCAACGTGGCCGAGAAGCGCGCTGTACGCGCCTTGAAGAAGCGTCTGCAGGACCGACTGTACCAGCGCAAACACCGCGCCAAGCGCGAGCAGATCCTGCACTCGCTCGAGCACGACGTACAGGCTCTGCAGAGCAAGATCGCGCGGTTGTACCGCGACTTGCATCGCCGCAAGGTCACGGCAGCCAATGCGGAGGAGCAGCGCCGACAGCAGCAGCAATTCCCGGACGGGTCGCTGCAGGACCACGCCAAGCGCGTCGTCGTGCAGTTCTTCCACGTGTACCAGAACGGCTACTCGCTGTCCTTGGCGGGGCTGCAAGAGCGCTTCCTGCGCTCCGTCTTGGCCACGGACGTCGAGGGCGTCGACCTGCGCGGAGCCGACGCCTTCGTGCAGCAGTGGCGCCTCTGCGACCAGCACTTTGCGCTCTACATCCTGGAGCCGCAGGTGTGGAAGGCGCAGGACGTCGGCCACTCGGTGATGGTGGAGGTCGAGGCTATGATCTACCTGCGTTTCCACCGGCAGACCATCGGCATGCTCTTTCCTAGTCTCAAGACCGGACAAGTGGATCCGGAGCTCGTGCTACCGCTCGTGACGGGCACCACGGCCGTCGCGGCCACCTACACCTTCGTGGTGGATCGCACAGGACACGTGAGCAGTCTGCTGGTGAGCGTGCAGCTGCTGGAAACGCTGCGGCGAGTACTCGGCTCGCTCGAGAACGTCGTGCAGCTCACGGACGGATGTCGGATCGCACTCGGCAGCGGCACCATCACAATCGCGTAGAGAGCTGCCACTTACAGCATAGTCATACATGTGTCCCCAACACGATGAGTTTTTCGTGCAGTTGTCAGAGCTACTCCTGAGATTTAGGCGTGGTCTCACGCCAAGTGTGGGGTCACCAGAGCATGAACCTTTTGCCAAGCATCGCTGCGTTCGGATAACTCAGCGTTTGGTCGAGATACTGCACACCTAGTCGCGTACGCCTGCAGCCACCTCAAGCGCAGGAAATACGATGACACAGAGTCCGGAGAGGAGAACAAGACTCACCGTGTAGAGAGCACTCGTAGCTTCAGTCAAGATGAGTCGTCCGTCTCGCTGACACGCACCGCAAATTCATGGTCGGTCGGCCGTCGCTCGGCCGAAATACTGGACGGACGCAGAAGTTTTGCTGTTCGCTCGCCGATTTGCAGATAACGCTAGCGACACGTCGAAGAGGTCTTGACGATGGCGGGACGACGACGATGTCCATCGACTTCGGTCGGGCGGCGGCCATGACGAAGACGTAAAACAAGCGTGAAGTGGCGACAGCGGGCGCGTGGGTGCTGGACTCGATACTATTAGAGACCGTAGCGGTACAGATACAGACGCAGTGCTACGAGAGCAAGAACTCCACGTTGTGTCGCGGGTCGACACGCGGCTTGGTCTGCTGGCGCACGTCCTCCACCATAATCTGGCCGGTGGACGCCGAGATGTTGGCGTCCGAGAGCACCGTTGATACGTCGCTCAAGTTGCCAAGCGCCCGCTGCAGCGCGTCCACAAGGTCCCACTCGGCGCTGAACCACGTGATCATTCCGTCCGCGTCGAACGTGAAGCGGTACTTGCCGCGGATGTTGATGATGCTGCCCGAGAGCTTCTGCGTGAGCTCGAGGTCGCCGTTGAGCGACGGGTAGAGCGTCACGATGCCGTCCCGCCGCGCGCAGAGGCTGAAGATGGAGTCGGCCTCGACCACCGTGAGCTCTCCGACCGTCATGACGTTGATGGCCAGCGGCTGGTAGCGCGTGTAGGCGAAGAAGCTGCAGTATCGGCGCCACTGCGTGACGACGGTGTCCACGCCCACGTAGTCCGGGCCTTTGGTCTCAGCTGTCATCACGGCGCGCAGGAACTGCTCCTGCTGGTCGGTGCATGTATGCAGCGGAGATGCGCCGAGCTGAAACAGCCGGAAGTATTCCATGACCACGCGCGCGGGGACACCTCCAGCCGTGCCGCGCGACGCGAAAAAAATCTTGTCGACTAGCAATTTCTGGCGCTTGCGGCTGAGCGTCTCGACCTCCGCCGCCAAGCTCTGCACTTCGAGCTCGAGCGTCGCGATTTTCTGCTTCTGCTTGGCGCGGTGGCGGCGCTGATGCATTTTGTACTGGAGACGGCGTTGAAGCACTTTTTCGTCCACTTTCTCGTCCTTGTTAGCTGCCGCGCGAGCTTGAGCTTGAGCTTTGCCCTTGCCACCGCCAGCAGCGGACAAGGCGTTCTGATTCATGTTGGACAACTTGTTTGGAGAGGTCTCCGTTAGCCTGCTTGAATGGTTGTCAGTGGAATGACGTGACGAGTCCAGCGTTGCGTAGGTCGGCAGGGGTGAAGGGGGGGGGGGGGGCGTCTTCTCGCTCACTCGCTGATAAGTTAGTCGAGCGCGAACGCGATGTGGGAGGTGGACGCTGTTGGCTGGCTTTGGATAGCGGTGGCACGACACGACAAGCGGCGTGCAGGGAGTTTCTCTACTTGGCTGATTGGCTTCGCGATCGAGAATGGCGGTGCGCGCGCAGAGGTGCATCCACCGTACTGTATTGTAGCGGGAGCCAGCCGACCCACACTGCGCGCGTGTTTTAATGACGGACGTCTGCGTGAGTCAGAGCGGCGGCGAAGCTCGCCGTCGATCCGAGTCGAGCGCTGCTACATGTACGGTGCAAGCAGCAACAATGCATGAGTCAGACGTGTTTCGCCGGCATTGTCGGGCGTGGTGGGGCTCGTATAAGCACCATGGTGGAGGCTCGCGTGCACCTCGCAGCAAAATTTGACCACGAGGCGCTAGGTAGACATCGCCGGACCCTTCGGTTTCGCTGCTCTGCTCTGCCCGGAAGGCATCGTACTGTCGCAGCAGAGGGCGCAGCCACACTGCCTGCCTGTACACGTACCGGTGCAGGCCACGACTGAACTTGGACGACTCGAGCAGGGCTGTGCATGTGCATGTTCACGCAGCCACCTGCAGACCACTTCATCCAGGAACATCGAGGAACACACAGCTGGCGATTCGTACCGTAGTCTCGGTGGAGAAGCGTGGTCCTTTGTAAACAACCAAGCTAGCGTCCGGCAGTTTCGCACGATCGACGGACGGTCTCAACCAAAAATTTGATGCACATCGAGCGCTCGCTTCAGCCAACGGCTCTCTTGTCTGGCGCAAGGCGCGCGTCCGACTGACTCATCGCGACGCTGGGAGACAGCTCGGGGGCGCACACCAAGCCGAAGTTGACCATGTTGCAGTGGGTGTTACACACGTGCAAGCAGGTTGCGCGGCGCGCAACCAGGCCTGCAGAAGAAGCATCGCGACGATGGGACTGAGTCAAGCGCATATCCGAGGAGATTCGCCGCGTGAGTCGTGTTGCGGCTAACATAATATGTAATATTTAATATATTACTGTATTATATTACTGTGCATGTACAATAAAGCGCTCCTCGCCTCGAAAATGGCGAACTTCCGACTTCCTGCTCGAATGAGTCACATAGCTCGGCCATTTTGAGCTGCATTCTCAGGTTTGACGAGTTGCCAGTGCTTTTACATGTACATTGGAGCTGAGGAATAAAGTATCAAAAAGCAGAGCAGTTCTCCGACGACGTGGGTCGCGTGTGCTAAATTTTGCAAGCGCTTTGCATGGAATATTTCCCTATGTACAGTATGAGATAACCTGGACATCGCCTTCGCCCTCGATAAAAGAGCCAATGACGACCACACGGGGACCTCTCGGTGCGCAAAAGCGAGGGCGTGCCGCACCGAAAGCGTCCTTTACACGTCAAGAAAGCGAGTCCTGACGTCCAACTTCAAAGAAACTTTGAGGCTCCCTTCTGGGGTTCATAAATGTATACATGTATACCATTTCTTACATGTATTACCTCGCGTGGACACGACAGTGTCTTGCTAGAGATGAGCAGGCCAAAAGCTGACTCGCCACCGCTGGATACAACTGTATGTACAGTAGCAGGAGAAGCCCGCAGACTTCTCCACGAATCGGCCAGATCGTCTCCAATCGTCTCGAGCGCTCAACCATCCGTTGCCACGCGCGTCTTTGTAGATGACGGCAGCTTGGAAAGTGCGTCACAATCACCGGCAGCCGGTAATTTTTGCGAGAGCGGAGTTCCTACAGTTTATTGTCAAATTTGCAGATTTCTCGATCCAGACAGCCCATGCATGCGTTCACGCCAGCACAGCTCAGCCCACGGCCTTCTCGCGCACGTCCAGAAATATCTGGACGCCATGCAGTTTTCTTTCGGTTGACCCATCTCATGCGGCAGCAGGCACCGCAACTTGCGTTGAGTCAGACGTTGGAACTGCTGCTTCCCGCCTGGCTCCAGGGAGGAAGACCGCAGGTGTTTCTGCTGGACACAAAGTCCACCCGGGTGGACGGTTTCGCAGCTGGCTGCGTTACGACCAGACTCACGCGATCGTGCCGCGCACGTTATTGTAAGCTTACTCGAAACTCCTGTCCAAACTCCTGTCGTCCAAGCTAAAAAAGTGACTGTGAGTGTGTTTTCCAAACTCAAATTCTACGAAAAGCTAGATTTTTTGGTTTTTGGGGAATTTCTTGCATGCAAACCTCCAGTGTAATCACATCGAGGAGCTCTGCACTGCACAATTTGTAGTAAGTTTGTACTAAGCTTAGTAACGGCTATCGCCTGTTTGGTTCACAGGCCCTGTGAGCCTTTACGATTCGTATCGCATACTGTACTATGCAATCATCATGATTTCATTACACAGTGTACATGGGGAGCCGAGCGTGGGCTATCCCATCTAGCCCCAGTCAGAAAAATCCCCGCCGAACGGCAACAGCAGTCCACGAGGCACTCAACAACTGACAACAACGGCAGCAGCTGACCGGAACTTGCACAACACGAAGTGCCGTTCGCGTCGACGCAAGCAAACACTGTCAAGCAGTCATTCGGTCTCTCGCTGTCTCGGAAGCAGACGTGTCCACCCGCTGCCACCCGGTCAACTGACGCGAGTTACCACATCTCAATACTACGACAATCCAATGGCAGCAATCGCCGTCGCCGCTGACAAACCACCCATGTGCCCCAAGCGTACCAAGCCAGAAGATGAAGTCGACGAGAAGGTGCTCCGTCGCCGCCAACAGTACAAATTCCACCAACGCCGCCACCGAGCCAAGCAGAAGGACAAGATGCTCACGCTCACCAACGAAGTGCGGACGCTGCTCGCCGACATTGAGCAGCTCAGCAACAAGCGCCAACGCCTGCTCGTCGACCGCAACTGCTTCAGCTCGCGAGGCACCGACGCCGGTGTGCCGGCTCGCCTGACCATGGAGTACTTCCGGATCTTCGAGTTCGGCATCTCGCCCAATCTGGTCCAGCAACAGGAAACATTCCTGCGCTCCATCATGACAGCGCAGACTGCTGGTCCAGACTACGCCGGCGTCGAGGCAGTCATCATGCTCTGGAAACGCTTCAGTGACTTCTACGTCTACAGCAGATACGAGCTTCTCTCCATGAGTGTGTCGGCGCTGGCTGACTCCACTGTCGTAGTCATGGAGACCAACTTCCACATTCGCTGTTGCCGAGACGGTGTGTTGGCGCTGTACCCGGGGCTGCACTATAACATGGAGCAGCTGCAGAAGGTCATCAACTCCGTGCTCGTCGTCCCAGTCCAGTACCGCTTCGAGTTCGATTCCGACGGCATCGTCACATGGTTCAGTGCTGACTGGGACCTAGTCACGGCGCTGAACGCCATTGTCCCGCTCGTGGACGCAGCGCGCATCCTCGCCGACGCCAACATCTCCAAAACCGGCCAGATCCGGAGGAGGATTGAGGACATTCGCCAGGCATGCACTGTCCAAGACGGGCATGGCGGTTCTACCGAACAGCAAACTGTGGACCCCCGCCACTGTGTTGACTTCCTGCTCTCGTAAAAGACACCTCTCTGTATTTATCCAATCCATCACACTTGCATTCCCATCTCACCTCTTTTTCAGTCCGACTTGCACTCCGTCTCTTCTTGTGGTATTGTTAAGTCGTATCGGTGTTCCTGCGTCAAGTTAGCGTCCTCGAGCGCTAGTCAAGATGGATGGCTCCACCGCGAACATGCTCACCGCAAGAAAACATTAGTAAAGAGCGAAGTACGAATTAATAGCGTACTTAATGAAAATAGCATAATAAATCAAATCGATTCCTGACCCGCAACCTTGGAAAACAACCTTGTTGTCCAAACCAAGACAATGTGTGAGTTTCGCAGTTAAGTCCAGGATGAGATTGCTAATAAAGTCTTACCTTCTCCTAGGCCGGTGAGCCCTCACCTGCGAGTCCCATGCTTGCCACGCTTTTTTGCTGGTTCTTCTTCCTTTTCTTCTTCGATCGTTTGGTTCATACGAACGTGAACTGGCGATGCTGCAAAAGCTGGCTCAGTAAGCTGAGTCCTGCGTGAAGACGCCGAGCTTGAAGATCGAGGCAAGAAAGCGTTCGATTCGTCTTCACTGTCACTTGAGTTGTCCGCGTATGTACGCCCCTCCGGTCGAGCCTTTCCGATCAAAGATTGACGCTGAGATGGAGTCGCCAACGCTTCGCTTTCGTCATCGCCATCATCATCGTTGTCTTCTTTCTTCTCTTCGGCGTCTGAGTACTCTCCGTCGGCGTTGAGTAATTTACGTTTGCGTTTCTTCAAGGAGCTTTTCAAGGAGCTTCCAGGAGGAGAATTAAGCTTCATGAAATGCGTAGCAAAGTCCATTGGCTTGATTGGAGACAATGACGTCTTGGATAAAATGACAACGTTCCAGTGAGCAACAACAAAATGGATAGCAATACTAAGGACAGAGGCACTTACGCTGAGTCTTGAGCCACGAACCGCTTGCCCCAGCGTTTCAGGACCCTCAGGCTCCTTCCTTCCACCAGGGGTCGCAAGTGTGCTTGGTCTACCGGGACTGTATAAATGCTTCGGCAGGAAGATTTTACCTGGGAACGGCTTCAGATTCGACTGGTTCTTAATCTTTTTCTTCAAAAGAGCGACGGCGCTGTCAATCAGAGGATAAATATTAATATCATTGGGAGATGTCACGTCGTGGCATTGGGAGAGCTTGGTCAACATCTGCAGCAGAAATGCAATGTTATCTGCTGCTGTTGCGTTCGTAGACACCAGACCATCCAGGAAGAAGCCCACATATGCCAATTGGTCCGTCCACAATGCGCTCTGTAGAACCACCACACTCGGAGTTCTCTCCACTAGCTTGACCGGGAAGTCTGGGTGGTGCGCCAGCAAATGAATTACGTATGGCAACGCGTACTCTGGAACCATGAGCGCGCTCATACTAGGAGTTCCATTTACTGGCCCAGTGCTGCTGATCATCTCTGTTTCGCGCGAAGACGCAGCGTCGAACATACGACGCATACGTTCAACCGCAATCCTGAGCAAATTCCTCGCGGTTCTCTTTACACTGACGCTCGAATCCGTCGCAGCTAACGCCAAATAACTGAGGTACTTGTGCGGATGCTGGACGGGTTGCTTCATCAAGTGCGATGTCAATTTCTTCAAAAACTTGTGCCGAACGTCTTCGCTCGAGTCTTGCATGGTGAACCCGAGCAAGTGCCATTCTGCGACCGACATCGAAGCCTCTAGATGACGATCACGCATGATTTTAATGAGACCGCACGATGCAGTAGCCCTGAACATGGCTGCTAGAGTAGGTGTGGATCCATATGCCCTTCCGTCCGACCGTAAGATTCCCAACAGCAACTTTACAAGTTTTGTGCCATCCGCCCTAGAGTCTGATGGGCCTCTAGCGGAGCGGCAATACACAAGCAAATTCACCGCGACCTTAATCGCCAAACATCGAGCCTCCGCTTGTTTCGATGCAGCCGATTTAGCACCCTTTTGGCTGCGTTCTTTTGAACCAGGCGTGCCTGGTGTAGGATTGTTTTCACCTTCGCCAATAATATCGGTAATTAGATGTGTCCAAAGTTGTGACAGCGGGGAACCATCAGCAGAGAATACATGGCTGCTTAGTTTAGCGAACACCTCCAGGCTTTGTAGCACAGGCAACACCCCAGAAGCTTTAGGCGAGCCGAGCTTCTCCTTTGAGCACAGCTTACCAATCAACTGACACGTTTCACCTGCTCTTCCGTAGAAATGGGCGACAGTAAATGCTGCTAATTCTGCAGCCCGACTCTCCTTCGCAGAATTAAAATTTTGGGCCTCAACGTCACCGTCTCCGAGGCAGAAATTGTGGAGCTGCTCCATTAATGCTGCAGATGGCGTGCTACTCTCGTCCTCTTCGATTGATGCATCATCTCCGAAACCGGTAGACGCCGACCAGTGCTGTGAAAAATTCGCAAGAATGTGCAAGCCTCCGAGAATTACGCTCGGGTCTTTCAGCGCAAGCTCCTCCTCATCCTCTTCATCACTCGTACCGGACTGATTCGCGCGAGGTGCGTTTTCGCGTTCAACTAAAAGTGACGCAATGTTCTCGCGGATAAAGGGAGCAAACAGTTCCGGTAATTCGCCCGAGGCCATCACCAGCAGGTCCACCAGGCTGCGATTTTCCCTCGACGGCCGTCCGTCCTTCTTGATAAGAAAGTCTAAGAAAACAGCGACCGATGCCTGATTCATTGTCAGCAACGAGAGCTTTCGGCACAGCTTCTTTAGGAATTCACCTAGCGGCGTTTTGGACCCAACGCTCCGAATTAACTGGTCTCGCGCATGTCGGATATGACTCTGACTCTTCGAGAAATCGCACAGTTCCCCCATGTGCTTGAAGACGCTGTGATCCTTCCATTTAGACAGCCTTTCCAACAACTTGTTCAAGCTGCTGACATCCGAGAACAAAGGGGCTAGTCCATCATAAAGCTCCTGCTTTGCTTCCTCCAGCGCGTTATCGTCAGCTTCACTGGCACGACCCTTGTGACGATGCTGTACCTTGAATGACACGAATGTATTGCACATTTCCTGGCACTTAGCGCGCTCACTGAAGACTCGCCGCAAAGCTTCTTTCGATGTGGCATCCAAAGAGTGGAAAATAAATAGCAGTCCATTCGCGCGAGTTCGTTCGGACAGATTCTTGGGCAGAAGGAAATCATCCAGAAGCTGAATCACGCGGAGCTTGAGTTCTTGCTGGGGATATGCGTAGCACTTCAAAACGTAATCGGGGATCCAGCCCAGCTTCTTGATGTGAGCAGCGGGGATATTGCGGCTGGTAAGAGACACAAGTCTGTCGTCGTTCTCTTCTTCCCCCCATAGCGAGGAAATATGAGTGCTAAACACCTGGCTGAGACCTGTCATCGTTTCCTTTCTTAGAATCACCTTTTTGTCTTTCATCCGCTCTCCCACAGCACGAAGACACTCCTCACTGATCAGATCCAAACGGTTAGCAGCGAGGTCGCACAGCTCATGGACCACAGTCTGCCGCACTTCCCATTCCGGATCACTTAACCGCAGAATAAATTCCTTCTCCAACAGACCAGCCAAATCAGACTTCCGCACCCAGACAGGCGTACTTACTGCAATCATCTGTAGACGAATATCCTTGCTTGCGTCACGGAAGCGACCCAAGAAATCACGAAAGTTCTTCATATACTGGTGGCCATAGTCTGCGTGTGAAGACGCGAACAATTTCCCCATCAATGCAATGGCCTCCGACCTAGTAGCGACCTCGTCCACTTGAAGCTGCAGACACACGTTAGGAAGTACATACAGCAGCAGCGACGGGTTAATCTTGTGCATCTCATAGATTAGCGTGTACACGTGTTCCTTAAGCTCGGATGGCTTCAGCGATCCCATTCCGCCCTGTGCATCAATCAAAATACTGTTGAAAAAGTTCGACAGTGGGTTCTGCAGGAGCTCACAGGTTCGTCGAATTAGCTCCCGCGCCATGTGGCACGGCGTTCTCTTCACCACAGCGTTATCATCTCCGTCCTCTCCACTCTCCTCCGTCGCTGCATCCAGCAACGGTCTCAAAATCACATCCAGCAGCGGCTGCTCCACTCCATCACTCTCCTCAATACACGCCACCATGATGCTCAGCATCAAGTTCTCCATCTTGGCGGAATGTTCTTCTCCAATAGTGTCGAAAAGTGCTTGGAACAACTGCACCATCATGACTTCCTCCTGTTCTTCAACTGTAAAGTCCAGCCCCACCACCAGAAGACACGACTTGGCTGTAGCCAGGCTCTCCAGCACGTAAAAGCAGTGCAGCCCACTGGACGTGGTCGTCTGCGCCGGAGACAGCGCCCTCAGCTGCTCGCACAGCAGCTTGAACACCCGGTACAGCTCCTCACTGGAGCCGAAGGGCGAGTCGGGCGCCGCCACGCGCATCATCTCCACGAAGCAGCAGGCCACCAGCGACTTGACGTTCCGGTCCTGGTGGGCGAGCAGCTTCTGCTGCAGCAGCTCGGCGGCCACGAGCTGCAGCTTCTGGGCCGCGTGGGCGTCCAGCACGCCGTCTTCTCGCTGCTGCTGCCTGCTGGGGGCGCGCTGCAGCGTCTCCCACGTCTGCTTGAGTCTCCTGGTGAGTACGGAGGCATTGCGGCCTGCGCCTGATAAATAACTTCCCGATAAAATATCTTCCGCACTGCTTGTGGGCTTCTGAGGCGTCTGATTCCGGCTCTGCAGCTCCGCGACGTGGTCTGAGTCCGGGTCTTCCGCCTTGAACTCGTCGGCGTGGGTGGCTGCGTCTTGGCGCCGCCGCGTGTCGGCTGCGAGGCGCTGGGCGGCGACGACGGAGCGGGTTCTGCGCGGAGCCATCGAGAGTGATGGTCTTCCGCTTCGGTTGCCTTTCGTCTTGTGAAAGTTTTTGGCGGGTTTCCTTTGGTAATCTGGTGTGGTATACATAGATGGGAAACCTCGGATAATGAATAATCGTCACTTCAACTATAATATTTGACAGTAGTTGAAGCTACCTGTGTACGTCAGGTCTAGAGGTTGAGGAACTTGTAGGCTGTGCACCCGTCGTTGGTGGGGACGCCGGACGAGTAGGCCACGCCGTCTTTGGTGGTGAAACCTGAGGTGATCCATGAACCGATGGACTTGTCTTGGCCCTGCAGCAGGTACGTGTTGTTCGTGATGGGCTCCGTCGTGCCGAAGTACTGGCAGGCCTTCTCGTAGAAGCTGTAGATGCACGTCGAGTTGTCCATGAGGCGGTTGTTGGTGTCGACGATGCCGTCACGTACAGTGCTGAGCATCTCGCAGTCTCCGTCCGAGTCGCCAGACGAGTAAATCGGAGCCGCGCCCTTGTGGTTCGGCATCAGGATGCTCTTGACGACGGTGGCCTTGCCTGGGCCCCACGTGATCGGGTAGTCATCCAAAAGCTCGCCAGCGAACAGACCGGCGGAGTCGGTCGTGAAGCGGCCACCGTAGACGTTGTCTCGCGCTACCAGATACCCGAGGCCAAGGAGGTCGGCAGCTTCAGCCGCGAAGAGTTCGGGGGATGCACTGATGATATACACTGCAATGCCAGCCGCACGGAGAGCACGCATGGTAGCCTCTTGGCCGCTGAAGACGCGTAGACCCTTGGAATATGAACCCTCGACAGATAGACCCCCCGTCGATGTGTACGTGAAGGATTCCAGCGACTCGGCTAAGTTCCACCGGATGCTGGCTCGGATGGACGTTTTGATCTCATCTTCCGTCATACCCACAAGAAGACGCGGGTACACGATCATGGCGTTGGTCAGAGAGCACGTGGAGTACTCGTTGCCGCCGTCCATGATCTCCAGACTGTAGAGCAGAAACCCGAGCTTGGCGCGGAAGTTGAGGAACTCGGTCGTCTTCTTGATGTCACTGAGCGACGCGCAGGCGGTGGAACCGTTGGTCAAGTTGTAGGTGGGGGCAATGTAGCCGTCGTACAGCACCTTGTAGTCCTTGGCAGTGTCGGTGAGCGCAGCGGTGAATGTCACGTCCGTGCCGTTGATGTCCTGGCCGATGACCGAGTTGGTTCCGTTGGGGAAGCACGTGTCGCTGCTACTGGCGTTGTAGCCCAGAGCGAAGATCGACTCGAACTCTTCCGGGGAGAAGCGGAAGTTCAGGTTGTCGACCTGGTAGAACATCGACGTAGCTGACACGTCTCCGAACATGCACGTGTTGTCCCAGTCGAAGACAGCGTAGGCCTCGCCGGGTTTGCGCACCGAATTCACGTTCGCGAGCAGGTACGCAACCGCCTCGTTGTTGTAGTCGGGGGCTTCCGCCGTCATGAAATAGTTGGAGGCGTTGACGTTGACGTTGGCATTGGAAGCCAGGAGAGCCGTCGATAGCACTGCTGTAGCGATGACGCGGGTCATACTTGGCGGTTGGAGAGGAGCGCGCGAATTCAGAAATGACAGACAAACCGTCCGACACGTTCGCCTTCGGGAGGCATGCCACTGGGGAACGGCACTGCCAGACCCCACAGCATGATTGCCGAAACGGATGTGAATCACGGAACAAGCGATCGAACTTCCACTGGAAGGTAGCCACGTTCCACTCGTCAGGACTGTATCGGGCCATTCCAATTGCTGGGGGACCACAATTCGGCCCGCGATTCGTGGAACTGGTGAGTCGGGTCCCTCTTACACAGTCTCTGTGCGCTAGTTCGTCTTGTCGAGCAGGTACAATGGTGCCGAATGCTCCGAGAAGAGAGGAATTACCATAATCCAGTAGAAAAGTACTGGATCGTCCCCCAGGCCGACGACCATTTTCTTCATACAGTAAAATTATCCTAAGTGCGCACGGCACGCCACCTGTTAAAAGGTTACGAACCTTTCGACTATTTATGGACCAGCTTCGAGGTACCAAATTATTTGCGGGACACATCAAATACATACGTTGAAGGTAAGATTTCAAACTTTGAAATCAGTGGCCCCTTTGAATCAAAGGGGCCACTGCTAAAAAAAATCAAGAAGAGTTTAATAATAAATATTTCTTCCAAGGGTGATTTACTCTGCTACATTGTGCAAATGTCGAAGTCAAGAGACAAGAAACCTCCCAAATTACATCAGCGCTCGCTTTTCACTCTACGTGTCCAATCTTGAAGCTGTCCGAGAGTTGGGACTGCTGAGGGACGAATCGACGAACCCGACAAGCTCAACGTATGGCTTGGCCTACCAACTCCGGGAAAATATTGCGAATTCAGTCTTTTCTTCCCAAAAAGCGGTCGTTATGGTGCAATATGCTGCGTTTATTTGTAGTCTGAAATTCTGCAGAACTGTAAATTTAGCCAAATCACAGCCAGACTTCAGATCTATTATTATTTTCAGACATATTATTTTAAGGCAACACTTAGCATAGAAATAGACTGCACACTAAGCATGCAGCGCCGCATCGTTTTATCGCCTCTGACTGAATCGTGATATTTCCGCTCCTGATGTCAACGACGAAGACATCGACGAGCAGGCAGAGGAAGTATCATCAGTCTGGGGCGGGCTGCAAGAAGAAGGTCGTAGGGGTGGTGGCATCATCGCACGCAATCGAAGGGCCCAGAGGGGCGTGGATGGGCAGTTGTACGAGGTAGAGCGAATAACGTTATACGCAAAAAGGTGGATCAACGTGATCCAATGGGTTGGGTACCGGGAGCTTACATGGGAACCAGGAAGCCACGTCCCAATGCGCCTAAAACTGCAGTTCGAACGAATGGGCCTACCAATCAACGAGAGGGAGGCGTCGGACACGCCATCGACGAGCAACACGTCGCAGCGCAAGGATCCAGTATCAGGTAGATAGGCTTTAATAAATAAGCATTGCGAACTTAGCAATTACTGTGACAGTAGTTTGTTTTTCGGTCGGCCTGGGGGACGATCCAGTACTTTTCTACTGGATTATGGTAATTCCTCTCCGAGAAGATAAACTAGAGAATTGGGCTGGTAGTGCGTGGCCGAGTTGAAAGTATTTGCGGGTGTGGTGTGATGGAAACATTATGGTTGTTAAATGGACTGAATTTTAGAATCGGATATTGTTGGGAATAGACGAATACTTTCCGGGCCGTGAATTGATCATATAATAAAGATTTCAATTCGGAGCGAAACAACAATATTGCCGCAATTTTATTGTATTGGTACCGCCTACCCATACAAACTCCAAAAGTGACCTGCGCATTGCATCTGGGCTTTATTGTGCTTTGCAGATTTTTTGTCGCTCCATTTAAGGCCTTAGATCGACCTCCACCAGCAAATAAATCGTGGACATAAAAATGCGATGGTTGCTAAATCGTGCTTATCCACAGACTTTTTTTTTATGGGGGGGGGGGGGTAAGTGGCCTTCTATTTGAGTATTGTTACTTTCCTATAGAAGCCTGATATGCAATAAGACGTGACACTATGTCATTCGTCTGTCTGGAAGGTGATACTAGTTTTTCTGGTGATGATTTCATGATGCTCTTCCGTACATGGGTACTGGGGCTCGTTGCTTGTCCAGTTCCTTGAATGTCGAAGATTTTGTTCTGCTGGATTGTGCTCATCAGTTTAGCTGCCTTATACGCTGTTCCTGTGGGATTTCCCCATTGGATCGAGAAGATCTGGTGTAATTTGCTCATCAAGCTCGCCACTTCCTCACTCAGGCGGCCGGACTTTACTTCTTCAGCTTGCACCTGAGCTTGGAGTTTTTTATCCAAGGTTGCGATGCGCAAGTAAACCGTGCTTGGCTGCGATGCTTATCCACAGACTTGTCGTATCGGCTATTCCTTGCCTTCCACAGACTTGTCGTATCGGCTATTCCTTGCCTGCTAAAACGATCACCTCGGTGGTACCGAAATGTCGCCGGCCACTGACTCTCTAATACTGCTACGTTGGTGGTGTGTGGTGGCGCTTTAGCTTCATCTGTGGGTGTACTAGCTGCTCCAATTGTAGTATTTAGTCTAAGTACATGTAGCTTGTAGGATATGTACTAAGCCACTACGTCGCATGGCCATCCTTTCCGACTTCTACGGCACCTCCACTTACACCGCAGCATTCGTACAGATACATGTATAAAGCTAATGTATGCACACAAATATTATGCATATGAATACGATAAATGGCTCGCCACCTAGTACACAACACACAAGCAAGATATTGGGCACCATGCAACAACTGTAGCTCGATGATGATCTGTCCACCAATTTCTCTGTCCCAGTGTTGATGTCACGTTTTCATGATTCTTCCTACACGATGTGTGCCAATTGTGTCGGACAGATGGAGAGGTCGAGTTACATGTATAATAAATCGGCCAGAATTGCGTTTTCAAACCGGCAATTCCAGCACAGTTACCATAAATCAGGATCCAAACCCATGCTTGTGAGAAATAATCTGGTCGAGTGCACTGTCTTTTTCACCAACTTTATTTATATCGAGGTCCAGATTTTATAAATCGACCAAAGCGCTAAGGGGCTGGTTTGTCTGGCTGGTGCTGGTTCTCGTTCTGGTTAGTCCAGGGGTAGGCGAGATACTCGGTTTGACTCTGTCTGCGTTTTGTCCGTTTTGGACAAAACCAATGCATCTATCCAAGAACTCGGGAACCACCTCGCCGAGGTGGTTCCCGGGTTCTCAGCTAATTGCTTGGGTTTTGTTCAGAATGGACAAAAAGTAGGCAGAGTGCAAACTGAGTATTTAACCTACCCCTAGGTTGACGAGAACGAGAACCAGCACCAGCCAGACAAACCAGCCCCTAAGTGAAAACGACAAAAGCATTGCAAAGCACAATATATGTACCGGTATAATAAATGAGGACGATTTTTTTCAAAAGTATCATTAAGGGTTTTTTGAGGTTTTTTGCTACTAAGTAGAGGGGTTTAACCCCTTAGTTCCCGTATGTTGTACGGTACTACATAAGGCCCTGGTTTCTCCGTCGGTGTCTGGGTCTGGGGATTTCCGGAAACGATGTTGATTGGCCAACAGTTTATTCCCCGACGGGCCATTAATTCCCACCCCCTAGGGGGTGAGAATAAAAAAAAGATTTTATTCTCAGATAGGCATCGAGAGCGAGAGGTACCGGTAGGCGCTTAGCGATCGCGATCACACGATCGAAGACAAAGATAAAAGTACTATGGCGCTACCTAAGTAGCACCTGCGACTGCGGCTCCGTGGGAGCACTTCGGCAAAGGAGAACTCCAGTGACAGCAGCTCTCCCATGGAGGATGCCCAGCGCGAGTTCATCGTAGCATCGAAGAGCTCCACCATGAACTTAAATGGGTGCTAGCGGCGAGTGGCGCGAGCGCCTGGTTCGCGCTGTAGTATGGAGTGATTGGAGCTCTGGGTGCGGAGCTCTGGTTGGCGTAGCACGAGCTAGCGAGTTTACGAGTGTATGTAAATTTACAGGTAAAACCCGAGACCCCACTTGTCGAGGGTCGTCTCTGGGAATTACTGAGGGGCTGGTTTGTCTGGCTGGTGCTGGTTCTCGTTCTCGTTAACCTAAGGGTAGGTGAAATACTCGGTTTGGACTCTGCCTTCTTTTTGTCCATTCTGAACAAAACCCAGGCAATTGGCTGAGAACCCGGGAACCACCTCGGCGAGGTGGTTCCCGAGTTCTTGGCTAGATGCATTGGTTTTGTCCAAAACGGACAAAACGCAGACAGAGTCAAACCGAGTATTTCGCCTACCCCTGGACTAACCAGAACGAGAACCAGCACCAGCCAGACAAACCAGCCCCTGAGAGCGTTAATCCCCAGACCCAGACACCGACGGAGAAACCAGGGCCTAAGAGGTGTATACCCTAATTCACTTTTTTCGCAGCATCTCTTGTATGTTGGACCTCCAACATAAGAAACGATTAGACTTAGTGTTTGTATAGAGGCAGATCCTATGATATTCTATAGTGAAAGTAAGATATTTTATTTACAAAAAAGAACCGAATGCACAGGTTTAGGTTTGTAGTCTGTGGGTACGGTTGCAGGCGGTAGAGAAGGGAGGATCTCACCCACTAAGCACGAGTGGCCAGCACGCCGTAGAGCTCATTCAGCAAAAAGACGAAGCGAGCGCAAGATGGTTGGTCCGGCCGGAAAACCCCCACGGCACCAGCTTACGGTGTAATGGGCTTACTTAGCCCAATACTTTAGCTTACACGTGAGCGCACGTGTATGAGGAAGCGTAAGGTGTATTTAACTTAGATTAAGTATACTTGTATCCACAAGTATAATTAGATCTAAATAAAGGTACAAATAGTAGCTTTTGCGGTAAAATGAGAACTGAATTGTTTGTTAACTGTGGCTTTCCTCCTAAAACTGATATCTATAAAGAGGGGTTCTGCCAACGAGTGGTTGGCAGAAACCCGAGTATTACTGGTAGAAAGACCCTGCTTTCTGGCCAATAGGACTGCTTCCTAATATGAATGGTGACCACACTGCGATGTGGCCCACCTGAATGTATCCACTTAGTGCGTGTTGCACTAAGGTGAGGTTAGCCGAATGTGTAGCCCCGCTACACCATCCCCCCGTTAGGACTTGATGTGCCGGTCTCGACACATCAATCCAAAGTCTTCTTCGGAGAGAACATCGTGCTCATTTCGAAATGAGCACGCCAACGACGCAGACTTCCGACGAGCTTGCTGCGCCTGCAGCAAGCAACACAGTCGTCGCCAACACAGCGACGACTGCCACATCTTCAGCCTCTTCGGCGTCCGTCGTCACTTCCACGGTGACGACGCCAAGCTCCCCCAAGAGCACGATCTCTGTTGGGGAGTACCACAAGACTCGCGCTCGTGGCGAAGTCACCCATGCCAACGAAGCCCTCTTCGATGGCATGGAGGACTTGAATGTCGACAATGATGTCGACATGGAGGAGGGCGAGGAGAAGCAAGACTCCTCGTCCACAGGGCGCAATGAAGCTAGCGTGGGGACTCGTCGTCCTCGCGAGGACGACTCGGACGCTTCGAGTTCCAAGCGCTCGCGTAGCGGCAGCGATAGGCCGCTCGCAGATGCTGGGGCGTTGTCTACGCCGCGGGGTGGAGACGATGACGACTCCACTCCGTCCGCGACTGTGACGTCGCGCACTAAGCCGGTGCGCGACCCGTGGATGCCGTCTCCGAGCGAGATCCGATCTCGCTACGGCAATACCACGCCGGTCAGCAAGTACGCGCTGTACTCCTGCAGCGCCATCGTTGATGACGATGTCACCAAGGAGCTCGACTTTGATCCGGCGACGGATCAAAGACGTGATTATTACATCGGGCTCTTCCATGAGCTCCGATTCTACGGGAATAAGAGGACTTCCCGTAAGAGCAAGGTGACAGAGTGGGAGGCACTCTGTCAAAGCTGGGGCGCGTTCGTTGAGAACTTCAACCGCGACCCGGCTGGCTACCGTGAGCGAGTCCGCTCTGCGAGTGAGCGCTACGAGCGCTTCTCGAAGCGGCCCAAGATTTTGCGGCTGCACGAAGGTGCAGTCGAGGCGGGGATTCCGTGCGCAGTGCCGTCTGGCGTTGCGTGCGCGCAGTGCCAACCCGGGGCAGTGCGGCTTTCGGAACGAGACCTTCTCGGGTACACTGGTGTTAGTGTGCCCGTGGAGTTGAAGACACTGCGTGAGAAGTTAATCACGCAGTTGTCATCTGAGAGTGCTGAGGGTGAGCGCAACACTCAGCCGAGGGCTGTAGGCGACTACAGCTCTCGCTCAAGTTTTACGCCCTTCGGCGGAGCTGCTGGTGGCGGGCTTCGTACTCCGTCACCATTTCCGGAACGTCGCTCATCAGGACGTTCCGCGGCTCCCATGTATCGTGGTCAGGAGAGTATCCTAACCAACGAATACGAAAATGAACCGGACCTTGGGTCCGGATCTGATGATCAACAATTCGCTGGACAATCCAGCGAGTTTCCCCGCGTGCATCTCGCAACGGGGGCGGCGGCGGTGGAAAGACGCCACGGGCCGTCGCCGGGCGAGGTCTGGGATCGTTTGGAGGCTGTGGAGCGCCTCCAGACGGCTGAGCTCGCCGAGATACGGCAGGAGCTAAAGCTCTTGAAAGCCCGGATCGGTCAGGCCGGGCAGACCGCTTCGAACATCCAGGTCGACCTGGGGACGCTCGTTGCTCGCCTGACGGATCGCGTCTCCGCGCTCGAGGCGAGGATCGCGCCGAGTCACCGGTCGTAGGTGACTCGTGTTGCGAGTACGGCTTCAGCCGCCCAACGTAAAAGGTTGGGTGGAGGCGCATGCTGGACGGTATGTCTAGCGTGTACGCGTTGCCATGCTTCGCCAACACGGTGAATGGGCCGATGAAGCGCGGGGCAAGCTTGCTTGCTCCGAAGTCGGAAACTGCATGTTTAGCTAGGTTCTGTGTAGCTAACAGAACTAATGAACCCACTTTGAATTCATTTGTGTTTCCTCTGCCATTGTTGTCTGCGTTCAGCTTCTGTCGATCGACAGAAGCTGCAATAGCATCTTGCACAAACCGTATTACGGCTTGGCGGCGCTGGACAAAGTCCATTGCCTTCGAGTTGAACTCTTTGTTCAACCCGTTGTCCTTGTTCACTACAGGCCCGGCCTGTGTGTGATTGTTGTTGTTTAGAGTGTCTACGCCCGGCGTAGGCACTGAATCCTTGTCGATCGGACTACGCGCAGACCGTGCGCGTGTCGACACAGCTGATATGTTGCTCGTATCAGCGTGTTCATTCGGTTTTGAAACCGGATACCCTCCCCCACTTAAGGAAGGAGCTACCGCACCGAGTACGCTCGGTACGCGTGGATGCCTCATGGCGTTCACGTAAAACGGTGTATGTCCTGTGGAGACATGCACCGAGTTGTTGATGGCAAACTCTGCCATCGGCAAGCAGTCGCTCCATTGTTGGAACGAGCGAGCGTAGCTCTTCAGAGCGTCAACCAAGACCCGGTTGACGCGCTCGGTTTGTCCGTCGGTCTGCGGATGATCCGCAGTCGACATGGACAGCTGCGTGCCAAGAAGTTCAAACGCTTCTTGCCAGAAACGCGCTGTGAAGCGCGGATCACGATCAGACACAATGTCGATCGGCATGCCATGGTGTCTAAACACCAAGTCAACAAACAGACGTGCCGTCTGCTTGGCTGTCACTTCGGCTGGTACTGCAGCAAGATGCACCATCTTGCTGAACCGGTCAACAAAGACCACAATACCAGTCCTCCGCTTGTTATCAGGCGGAAGACCAAACACAAAGTCCATTGAAATGGACTGCCAACACTCCGACGGAGCCGGTAGTGACTGAAGTGGAGCCTGCGAGAAGGCTGCAGGCTTCACGCGCTGGCAAACCTCGCAAGCACGAACGTACTTGCGTACCCACTTGTACTGGTGACTCCAATAGAAGTCACGCGTGAGAAGCAAGTATGTCTTCTCACGACCCTGATGTCCCGACGTCGGGGCATCGTGATACTCATAAGTGATCCTGAGCTTCAGCTCATGATCGTCCGGCACGACAATGCGATCAGCGTTGTCGTCGACTGCGCTGTAAAGCAGCAGACCATTGTGTACGCGATAACGGTGTACACGTGCACGGAGATGTTTTGCAAGCTTCTGACGGGACTTGTCAGAAGGAGCAGCGAAGTAGTCCAACAACTGCTTCGCGTCCGCATCATTCGTGTATGCGGACCTCACGTCGTCTAACATAGACGACGAGGGAGTAGACGTCCGTGCGACGCCAATTGCATTGGCGTCGGCCTTGTACACCGCATAATCAGGTCGACGCGACAACGCGTCGGCCACAACATTCAACCTTCCAGGTTTGTACTCAACCTGGAAGTTGTACTCCGCAAAGAATGAGAGCCATCTCGCCATTCTTTGTGAGATGTGCGGCGACTTGATCGCCGTACGCAATGATGCGTGGTCGGTGTAGACCACAAATGGTCTACTCCCAAGTAGATACACTCGAAACTTCGCGAGTGCATACTTCATGGCAAGGAGTTCCTTGTCATGTACCGGGTAGTTGCGCTCAGCTGGCTTCAGCTGACGCGACTGATAGTAGACCACGCGATCACGTCCTTCGTGATCGTGTTGCATTAGAGCGCATCCGATTGCGAAATCGGACGCGTCACACACGACGTGGAACGGACAGTCTTGGTCGGCCACCGCCAAGATCGGCGCCTCAGTCAAGCCCTGCTTGACTGCATCAAATGCCTGCTGACAATCAGCAGTCCAAACCCATGCAGCATCCTTCTTCAGGAGCTGCGACAGCGGGCGAATCTTGCCCGCGTAGTTGCTCACGTACTTGCATAAGTACGTAGCGAGTCCAAGGAACTGCCTCAGTTCCTTGACATTGGAAGGCGTAGGCCATTCATTGATCACTCTGACCTTTCCCGGGTCAGGGCGTACGCCGTTCTTCCCTACGAGACACCCAAGGACGGGTATCTCGCTAGCCCCGAAGATACACTTCTTCAGGTTCGCGTAGAGCTTGTGTTTGCGCATAAGTGCAAAAAACTTGCGGAGATGTTCCTTGTGCATCTCCACTTCCGACTTCCCGTCCACAGCCCGGCTGTGGATGAACACGTCATCGAAATAGCTCGGTGCGAAGTCGCGCACCGAGCGCAACAAGTGCGTGACGCACCTGTTGAATGTCGCAGGGGCATTCTTTAATCCCTGCGGCATTACAAGCCACTCCCAGAGCATACCGCTCGGGGTGCTCACCGCCGTGAGAGGTATATCGCTCTCACGCATGAGGATCTGATAGAATCCGTCTCTCAGATCCAGAGCACAGAAGATAGTGCTCAGAGCCACCGAATCGATGATCACATCTTTTCGCGGTATCGGCGTCTGCGCCGGTACGGTTGCGTCGTTCAGCTTGTTATAAGCATGAACGATGCGCCACCCGCCCTGTGCCTTCTTGACACAGAACGTAGGCGCGCTGTGCGGGGACTTCGATTCCCGCACCTGCCCAGCCTTGCGACGACTCTCAAAGAAGTCGTCGATCGCTTTGACTTGCTCTCGCGGCAGTGGCCACTGCCGCGTCACGCAATACTTCGTTCCCGGCACGAGATCAATCTCGTGCTGAACACCCTTGTCCTGCGGCAACCCCGCAGGGATATCGTCCGGGAGTACGTCTCTGTACTCACGCAAGACCTCGTAGAAGGGGCTCCACTTCAGCGAGTCCCAGATCTGCTCGTCGAAGCGTTCTTTCTTCGACTTGGCGCTGAGGGCGTCGACGCCCTCAGCGACGAGCTGCTTCAACTCTTCCGCTTCACACTTCACCCTCTCGATATCCGAGAGGATGCAAATCTGCTCGATGCGTCCATCGTGCAGGTCGCGGGCGAAGCGCCTCCAGCTCGTGACTGGAAGCGAAGTCAACTCCGACGCCAACGTCGGAGGGTTCTCCAACTTCATCTTCTTATACTGGAGACCAGTATTCGTACGCGTCAAGACACTCAGTGTCTCGACGGTCGTCTCCAATTCCTGTGTCTGCCCGGCAGACACTGCGAGTAGCGCCTCGGTTCCTGACCGAGACTTGCGCAGCTTTGCTCGCTTGCGCCGTTCGCTCCTTGTGCGGAACCCGGTTCCGCGCGTCTTGTTTTGTCCGGGCCCGGCCGCGGACAGATCTTCCTTTTGATCGCCGGCGGGTTCAACCCGCGGGCGCACGCAATCAAGCCCGGCTTGATCACGTATCGCTTCTTCGTGCAGCCCGGCTGCACGTGAGCACGCAATGCGTTTCTTGTTGTCGCCGGCGGGTTCTTCCCGCGGGCGCACGCAATCAAGCCCTGCTTGATCGCGTACCGCTTCGTCGTGCAGCCCGGCTGCACGCGAGCACGCAAGCATTTCCGGTGCGGGACGTTTGCAACCGTCCGCACTGCCTGCAGCGTCGGCTCCCAGAGCCGGCGCGCCTTCTTTACCTCGACGCCTGACGGCGGAGCGTCTCTCGACATTTGGGCCAATCGCATCAGCTCCCTGAGCTGACGCGTCCGAGTCACTGTCCTTATTAGTGACTGACTCCTCTTGTTGAACTTGTGTGTCGACACTAATAGTCGACACGACCGCGTCACTCTTGACGCTTCGAGAACCTCTCGAATCCGATCGAATCTGAGTCTTCTGCTTCGACTCACATTTTCTCCCGACGACCCTCTCAGTCGTCGGTGTCCGTGCGGGGTGATCGGAGACAGCCGCGCGTCGCGCTGCCTCTCCTGGTGGGTCGCGTGCACCGCGAGGTGCACGTGCTGCGCCGACAGGGCCATCGCTCACTGTCGCGCCGCTACTCCCGAAGTGCACAATCGTGCGCTTCGTCCAGTCGATCACCGGATCATGCCGTGCAAGCCACGGCATGCCCAACACCATGTCGAACTTATCGTCTAAGTCAAGCACGATAAGCTCGTCCACGAACTTCTTCTCCCGATACGAGAAGCGTACGCGTACGACACGCTTCTCGGTTCTGACAACGACACCCGTTGCCAGCCTTACTTCCAATAGACTTCGAGGTAGTTCCACTTCCTCGAAGTCAAGCCTCGCTAGGCTCTGCAGTCGAACAAAGTTGTTCGACGCACCACAATCCACTAACGCACGAAGAGACTTCTCCTTCTTCGAGCGAACCTTCAAGATGACAAGGTTTGGCCTGTCATCTTGCTTCTTACAGTGAGAGTGACTCTCACTGGGGGCAGCAGTCTTCAATACGGCGTGTCCAATATCGACACGCTCGACTGCATCACCAGCAGGGCGCCCCGCGCCTGCTGGTTGTTCTAGTTTTTTGATTGCCCGTGGCGATACCCGGTATCGTCACGCCGGCCCTTGGCCGCCTGCACAGGTGCTGTGCATTCACGGGCGTAGTGACCGTTGTTTCCACACCGGAAACAGCGGACATTCGTTGGTCCACGACGCTGCTGAGACCCAGCAGCCGTCGCACTCGAGAGGTCCATTGGTTCGGGACCTCCCGTCGGCTTCACCGTCGGTCGCGGCATTGGCCGCGGGACGTTCACATGGAGCTTAGCCTGTCGCAGGCTAAACGCTTCTTGCATCGCAAGGGTAATCGCAGACTCGAGAGTACTTGGGTACTCTCGGAAGAGATAGGTCTTCACGGGACCATCTTTCAGGCCTTTCATGAACGTGACGACCTTTGTCGCCTCGTCTATCGGGTTGGTCACGATGTTCGAGACCAAGTACCGCGCCCTTTGAGCGTAAGCATGCACGTCATGCTTGCCCTGTTGCAGGTCGAGGAACTCAGCCCTCGATCTGAACTCATTCTGCGGGGGCTCAAACGCTTGTCTGAGCTCCTCCTTGAACACCTCGTACGTGCTGAAGCACGTAGGGTCAGTGAGTCGGCGTCCATACGCCCAACTCCTTGCTCGTCCGCCAAGGCACGACATGGCGAACGCAACCTTCGACAACGGGTCGACGATACGTCGAGCCGTAATGGCAGTGTCGACTTCGACAAGCCAACGGAGGAGAGGCTCGCCCTCTCTTCCAACATAGCTGTTCACGTGGAGCTTCAATGACTCCACGCGCGGTGTGGACGGAGTCGACACCGTAGCGCGAGCAGCGGTCTCGCGCTGTTCCTTCATGATGAAGCCTAGAGCAACACCGTGTTGCTCTGTCGGCGATAGCGTGCGTAGCATCGTTGCTACGGCCGCTTCTCCAATGACCGTCGACAGTCGTTGGAGCGCCTCCCACTCTGGATCCGCCAGGTGGAGACAGTCTTCGCGTGCAACATGCGTTGCACCCGTGTTTGGGTTACCAGTGGACATACTCGCGTCCACAGGCAGGTCCTCGGCCCCCGTATCGAACTTCATTCAATACGTAATTAGTCGGTTGTTGGACGGACTACAAAGTGCTACCAGGTGTAATGGGCTTACTTAGCCCAATACTTTAGCTTACACGTGAGCGCACGTGTATGAGGAAGCGTAAGGTGTATTTAACTTAGATTAAGTATATTTGTATCCACAAGTATAATTAGATCTAAATAAAGGTACAAATAGTAGCTTTTGCGGTAAAATGAGAACTGAATTGTTTGTTAACTGTGGCTTTCCTCCTAAAACTGATATCTATAAAGAGGGGTTCTGCCAACGAGTGGTTGGCAGAAACCCTGACCTAATGCTTGAGTAATACTGGTAGAAAGACCCTGCTTTCTGGCCAATAGGACTGCTTCCTAATATGAATGGTGACCACACTGCGATGTGGCCCACCTGAATGTATCCACTTAGTGCGTGTTGCACTAAGGTGAGGTTAGCCGAATGTGTAGCCCCGCTACATACGGTGCAGGAGAGGCGCCTGTGCCTCGAGGCACTGCTGAGCGACCGCCACGAACGCCGCGTCCGACGTGCCCAGCAGAAGACGGGCGATGGAGATGGGGCAACGGCGAGGGCTGCGAAGCGTACAACAGCGGCAATGGAGGTCGCTGGGGCGAAAGGCGATGCCCCTGCGCGACCGAGAGCCGAGGGAAAGGAGGAGGCAAGCGCTACGGCTGCTGCTGAGGCGAAGCAGACGACGGGCAAGCAGACGGCGAAGGCCAAGGACGCAGCAGCCGAGGCGAAGGAGACGGCGACAAAGAAGAAGGGGGCGATCGCGTCCCGCAAGAAGAAGGCTGCGGCCAAGGCGGTGGCCAAGCCGCCAGCGGCCAGCAAGAAGAAAGCCGCGACCAAGCCATCGGCGACCGGCAAGAAGAGGGCGGCGGCGAGACCACCGGCGTCCAGAATGAAGAAGAAGAAGGCGAAGGAGACGTCGGGCAAGTCATCGACGAAGAAGAAGGCGGCGAAGGAGGTCGGTGATAGCCCCGCGGCGACAGTAGGGCAAGAAGCAGACCATGCAGTTGAAGCCGCTGTCGGTGAGGTGCTCGCTAACATCGTCGACTCTATCGCTGTTACCGAGAACCCCACCACGCCTGCTCGGACGCCGTTACCTGCAGAGCATACGGCACCAACATCGAACGCAGGAAAGCGGAAACGAGGACCATCCCCGGCATCACGCAAACGTCACCGCGGCATTGTAGCGGGGCTACACATTCGGCTAACCTCACCTTAGTGCAACACGCACTAAGTGGATACATTCAGGTGGGCCACATCGCAGTGTGGTCACCAATGGTGACTCGCCATTCATATTAGGAAGCAGTCCTATTGGATAGAAAGCAGGGTCTTTCTACCAATAATACTCAAGCATTAGGTCAGGGTTTCTGCCAACCACTCGTTGGCAGAACCCCTCTTTATAGATATCAGTTTTAGGAGGAAAGCCACAGTTAACAAACAATTCAGTTCTCATTTTACCGCAAAAGCTACTATTTGTACCTTTATTTAGATCTAATTATACTTGTGGATACAAGTATACTTAATCTAAGTTAAATACACCTTACGCTTCCTCATACACGTGCGCTCACGTGTAAGCTAAAGTATTGGGCTAAGTAAGCCCATTACACCTGGTAGCACTTTGTAGTCCGTCCAACGACCGACTAATTACGTATTGAATGAAGTTCGATACGGGGGCCGAGGACCTGCCTGTGGACGCGAGTATGTCCACTGGTAACCCAAACACGGGTGCAACGCATGTTGCACGCGAAGACTGTCTCCACCTGGCGGATCCAGAGTGGGAGGCGCTCCAACGACTGTCGACGGTCATTGGAGAAGCGGCCGTAGCGACAATGCTACGCACGCTATCGCCGACAGAGCAACACGGTGTTGCTCTAGGCTTCATCATGAAGGAACAGCGCGAGACCGCTGCTCGCGCTACGGTGTCGACTCCGTCCACACCGCGCGTGGAGTCTTTGAAGCTCCACGTGAACAGCTACGTTGGAAGAGAGGGCGAGCCTCTCCTCCGTTGGCTTGTCGAAGTCGACACTGCCATTACGGCTCGACGTATCGTCGACCCGTTGTCGAAGGTTGCGTTCGCCATGTCGTGCCTTGGCGGACGAGCAAGGAGTTGGGCGTATGGACGCCGACTCACTGACCCTACGTGCTTCAGCACGTACGAGATGTTCAAGGAGGAGCTCAGACAAGCGTTTGAGCCCCCGCAGAATGAGTTCAGATCGAGGGCTGAGTTCCTCGACCTGCAACAGGGCAAACATGACGTGCATGCTTACGCTCAAAGGGCGCGGTACTTGGTCTCGAACATCGTGACCAACCCGATAGACGAGGCGACAAAGGTCGTCACGTTCATGAAAGGCCTGAAAGATGGTCCCGTGAAGACCTATCTCTTCCGAGAGTACCCAAGTACTCTCGAGTCTGCGATTACCCTTGCGATGCAAGAAGCGTTTAGCCTGCGACAGGCTAAGCTCCATGTGAACGTCCCGCGGCCAATGCCGCGACCGACGGTGAAGCCGACGGGAGGTCCCGAACCAATGGACCTCTCGAGTGCGACGGCTGCTGGGTCTCAGCAGCGTCGTGACCAACGAATGTCCGCTGTTTCCGGTGTGGAAACAACGGTCACTACGCCCGTGAATGCACAGCACCTGCGCAGGCGGCCAAGGGCCGGCGTGACGATACCGGGTATCGCCACGGGCAATCAAAAAACTAGAACAACCAGCAGGCGCGGGGCGCCCTGCTGGTGATGCAAGATGACGAGGTAAGATATGTTGGTGTTATTCAACATAAGAACTTGCAATTCGAACGGATGTGAACATAAGGGCTAACATAACAATGTGTATTACCGTGGAACCTGTAGACTGAGCCAAGTGACGACGGGCGCAGTGATGAAGAGTGCAGTGACGAAGAAGGCGTGGAACGAGACGACGCACCATACGTTCCAGCCTGTGTTGTCGACGCAGACCCCAACTTGATGGAGGAAGGGGCCGACCGCTATACTGGCCTGAACTCAGATGAGGATCCTGACATCCAGGAAGAGCCTGAAGATGAGGAAGACGCCAACGACGATGGCTGGGATGAAGATTGGGACATCGGTGAGCTCACAGACGAGTCGGACGTCGAGCGCGAAGAGCTTCCGGACTCTGTCTGCTTGTCTGCTGCGAAAGACAAGCACCTGATCACTTCGATGCGAGACGATGGCTGGGAGTACGGTAAGTTATGTTGGCCGCATCCAACATACGTCCTCGGCATTGGAAGGTGCTCAACATAACGTCTAACATTACTTTGAATTCGTGAATACTTGCAGATACGTCAAAGTTTGGGCCAGATCCGACTTACGCAAACCTCTACGATGGCCCATATGGCCCCAGCGACAGCGTGCTCAGCGTGGCGGACGACCCTCTGGCTTTGCTATTCTACTTCCTCCCACCAAAGCTGTGGGCCCAGATTGCTGTTGAGAGCAACACCTATCACCGTCAATCCATCCCTCAACGGACACGGACGCTACGTTCGCAACAGCGGCGGAATGGTGGTGACGTTGAAGAACTTGGCGAAATCCGCCGCCGGCTAGCAGCTGTTGATGACATTGAAGCATGGGAAGTTCTACGGGTGATGGCGTTGCTGATTGCCAGGATGTTGGCGCCTATTCGAAAGGGAATCGCTGCACATTGGTCACTGAAGACGATTGGAGCGCTACCGGCGAATCGGTTTGGCAAGTTCATGGCGAAGAATCGTTTCTTTCATATTATGAGCTACCTACACTTCTCCAACAACAAATCTCCTCAAGCCCGACTTGACCGCGCGTGGAAGATAAGGCCTGTTGTCGACGTGCTGCAGCGTACCTTTGCCCGCGGGTACAAGCCGCCCCGATTATCAGCTTCGATGAGGCGACTGTGGCGAAGTCGGTGACAACTTTTTGCCGCCCAGGTGTATAGTGCTCGTGCTACCCTCGATGGGACCTGTTTCTCCCTCCAAAAGGAGAACTTCCAGGAGGAGAACAGGCGGGTATACCTCCAAACGAGAAACCTCGTCTGGAGTTGGCGTGTGTACCTTGCGTAATCCCCTTCTCGGGCCGTTTATCTTCAGCGGACCGGATTCCACCTGGTGAGTTGTTAATATATGGGTATAGAAAAAATGTAAGAGTACTGAGCGTGGACGTAACTCCAAACGACGCTCGTACAGTTAGTGAGAAGTAGTGATCTACTAACCAGATCCACTCCCAGAGTAGAGATAACCAATCCCAAATATACAGAATACAAATACAAACAACTACCCGTCACTTATTCTTTTGGACCCTCGGACGGTGGGTCAACACTCCAGTCAAATAGGGTTATCCGCTTGGAAGGCACTGGTCAACCTCCAAACGAACCCTTACCAATAATCTTCTCTTCGACTCACGCACCACCTCCGTTTGGAGGAAAATAGACAGACCTAATACACAGTCCTATCACACAGTAATCTATCAATAATTCCAGGGGCCGATCACTAACAAACCTCCTAGACTGCAGTTAATATGGAATGGATAAAGCTCCTCTGCGAAAGAGTGTACTTCCCAACTAATAATATGGAATAGCAACGGATCACTCCCGGTGTGCGAGCCCGGGTCACCGTCCTAAATGTGACTTGACCTTTTTGGGGTGAGAATCCCCACACGTCCCCTGGCACGGTCGGTGTGTCTGGAAGTTGACGGTCGGGCAGGCAGACCTCCGGGGGCGGTCCCTAAAAAACGCGGTAGGCTGCTGTCCTCTGGTCCCAGGCGATATCTGCCTCGCTCCCGTGCTCGGAATTACGATGCACTTGCGGGTCTTGAGGCAAAACGGATTCTGTTATTAATGGTTAGCTTGGTTTCTTTCTCTCTCTTTTCTTTATCTTGGCTATAAGACCTCTGCTGGAAGTCTCTTGCGTCTCAGACGTCGATCTTCGACACACACTCTTCTTTTATCTTGATCTTTGTATGGGGCACGTCCCAGCTTCAACTTTGGCGGCGCGCAATCGTCCAACACGTCGGGTCCGCATCCTCGCACGTGGGCGTGACTCAGTGGGTAACCGTGGTACATAAGTACCACACTTTGCTCTTGACACATCTTGGGATCTGACTTGACTTGGACTTTGTATGGCGACTCATCTTGGAGCATCACCCTCTTCGTGATTTCGTTCTGTGACTTCCTCCTCCTGGAGGTCACGTCACTGCTTCACTCTTGGACTTCCTCTCTTGGACTTCCTCGCTCTTGGACGTCTTCACTCTTGGACATCTCCACTCTTGGACATCTTCACTCTTGGACATCTCCTCTTGGACTTCCGGATTCTTCACCTTCGGACTTCTCGATGACTCGACTCTTGGACTCCATCATTCTCGACTCTTGGATTCTCGCTTACACTTCAACTCTGGGGCTCCTTGATCACGTGTCGCCCGGAGTTCACTTGTTCTCTGGGCCTCATTATAGCATACGCAGGTTCCCAGATCCGAGCGCGCAGGGCTTGACAATTTTGGTTCAGTCACTTCGTGTCACGACATTGCCGTCACGCTCACGATACAACCCCTTGCGTCAATTCAACAAGGACAAGCTGCACCGTTGGGGGACGAAGGTGTTCGTCGCTGCCTGCGCCAAGACGGCATATTGCATGAGGTGCGTTTGCGATTGGAGTGGCAAGCTTTGGCTTGCCACTTTTTTTTTGGCACAAGTACTTATGTTGGCTGTGATCCAGCATAATGCATTGCGGTGCTACTTTAAGCCAACATAACTAACTTTTGTCTATCAATGTTACTTTGCTTAGGATCGAGATTTACTGTGGCGCGAAACCCCATCTTCTCACACCCGTGCCCAAGGACAACAACTCCGGCGAAGCGGCCGTGCTGCGCAATATGA
Organism: Phytophthora x cambivora; assembly: GCA_033557925.1. Classification (NCBI taxonomy): domain Eukaryota; phylum Oomycota; class Peronosporomycetes; order Peronosporales; family Peronosporaceae; genus Phytophthora; species Phytophthora x cambivora. Next base: position 155,549 of record JAUCEB010000009.1, read on the forward strand.
AAGCACTGTTGCCCCCCTCGCCTACGTCGCCGTGGAGACTAGTGGTCACCGATCGATTCTACACTTCCGTGAAGCTCGCCTTGGAGCTCCTGCATCGCCGTATGTACCTGACAGGGACGATTCAGACCGATCGATCCGGTTACGCAAAGGGCGTGATCACAAGCAAAAAGTTAGAACAGTGAACAAGCGAAAGGTGGTGGTGCCGCCTCAGGGGACAACGAAGCTCGCGCAGAACAAGATGTTCCCGCAGGTCACGGCAGCGATGTGGATGGACCGAAACCCGGTCCACATGCTGTCGAGCGGAGACAGCCGACAGTCTGTCACAGTCCGTAAGTTATGCGTCTATACTATTTGTCCTGTTGGAGTGCTCACATTTTATTTCATTATGATTGTATAGTGCGGCGAATCCACGGTCAAATGCAGTCTGTCCTTGCGCCAGAGCTGGTGCGAGACTACCACCGGTCCATGGGCGGTGTCGACGTCCACGACCAGCTTCGTATGCAGCGCTACAGTGTCCAGCTGTGCTACAAAACGCGCAAGTACTACAAGACGCTGTTTCTGGGGCTTCTAGATATGGCGCTCATGAACGCGTTTATTGTGTACCGCTACAACAAGAAGGTGAACAACAAGCGGCCGCCAAAGCACTCCGCCTTTTTCGAAGAGCTGATGGAGCAGCTCCTGGCTGTGGACTCCGACAAGGTTTTCACCGAGATTGAGGTAAGTATGTTGCTCGGTCAACATAACGGCTTTGCTGTGGTATGTACGTTCAACATAAGGAGGGCCTAATGTTGTCCGCGTGTGTTTTACTGGCAGCAAGCGACTTCGGCAAGGGATCGGACGGCGGCATCGCCAGCTCGGTCCGAGGCGCGGCAGCAGACGTCGGGACAAGAGGGAGCAGTCGATGACGGTCATGAGCTTGATGAGAATCCTGACACCTTCGCTGGGGTGCAAGGGGTCAAACAGCGTCAGCGTTCGTGCAAGGTGTGCGCGCTGTTCAAGGTCAAGCCGCGAAAGTTTACCAAGTACTTTTGCCCGGAGTGCTCCGCGGGCAACAAACGGTAAGTGCTGCTTTCTAATGTGCAAAGAGTTTGGAAGTCTAACATGCAGCGCTGCAATGCAGCAAGTACATGTGTAATGTAGTTCGCGAAGGACGAGCGAAGACATGCTTCCAGATCTGGCACGCAGATTGGAACAACGGGAACGACATCCCACGCCACCTCCTCCAAGATCACAAGGTTCGCGACCGCCCCCCGCCTTCGCACCCAGGAAAGAAGCGACGCCGGGTGAGTCAAGCGCATGGAGGGGTGGCAAGTCAAGCTGAGGCTGTATCGGAAGCGGAGGAAGAAGCTGGGGAAAGCGAGAATGCGGATAGTACGGAGGAAGGTATGGCTGATGACGAGTTGTAGGCAGTACGTTTTGTGCTTTCTTTCGTAGCTAGCAATCAATTGAAACGCGCCCGTTTGCATTGTCATCGTTGATCACATGTCCATTTTATCCGCTACTGTACGTGTGCAATGGCATAAAAATCAAACGCACCAATAAACGGGACATTTCTTATGTTGATGTGGCCATCATAGGATGAATGATCAGTCCATTTTGCCTACGTAGGAGACCTTTATGTTGTATATGTCAATCCTATGCTCACACGTCTGCCCTCGTACCCACCCCCAACCCGCGCCTCAAAATCCGTACTTAGACGACGGTACATACAAACATCAATATATTATATTATGGGACAGGAAAAAATATACACCTCGTATCTAGCCCGGGAACTAAGGGGTTAAAGTCAGACCATCCTTTTGGTGGCCGTTTTGACGAAGCCGAGAAAAAGCCAAAAGAAAAAGTTTCTCGGCCGGAGCAGCGGTGAGCAAGTCAAATGACTTCGCCAGAATACTTGCCCCGGACGACGCTTGAAAACACACAGAACAACAAGGGAAAGACGTTGGCGGAGCCGCTGCGGTTCCGACGTCGTGCCCGGGTGACGCGAATGACTTGGTCGCGCCAGCTACCAAGAGCCCCCAGGTCGATTTTGAGGTGGCGGGCCTAAATCTGCTGCATAAAGGTCTGCTTCTGTGGCGAGAGGAACTTAATAGTGCATTTCCTAAACTACAGGGCGCGCACGAGCAAAGAGGGGGGGGGGGGGGGCAAATGCGTCGCTATTTGCTACGCTGGCCGTGTAAGCAGTGTTCAGAATAGTTAATGATACTTTTGACTAAAAACGGTGTTGGCAGATTATGGATGTGTCGTAGAAATCTTCAGATTTAATTGAGTTCTCGGCGTCTCCTAAAGCTCTCGATAGGCGCAATCGAAAATATCAGCGTTTTTAGACCCCAGAACACTAAGAAAAAAAAATCTGGAAAATTTTTTTTTCCGAGGCATTCTCACGCCGATGGCCACAACTTTTTTCCAACTTCACTTTCTGGGGACCTGATAGCGTCAAAGTGTAGCTAAAAGACCCCTCTATACCGTAGTATAGCTCGCTTGGTTTTGAGGTTAAATACTTAATGATACCTTTGAATAAATCGTCCTCACAATTTATTCAAAGGTATCATTAAGTATTTAACCAATTATTGGCAATAAATGGGTCAATATTATATTGTAGTATCCGGTATTGGAATCGGTACTTCTCAAAAATAAATATTTACTTTGGAAAACCAATAATGTATTGAATTGCAATATTTATTCCGATCTCTGGTTTTGTGTTGAGAGGTTTCGACCACGTGTTTTTCGTGGAATTTTCGTTCTCGAATGCCCAGTCAGAGATTCTCTTCGCCAGCACTACTCGAGCTTTGGCGCCTCCACCCTCTTCGAAGCGCTACGCATCTACTCATCATCGCTACCAAGCCATCGACAAGCCATCGATCCTTCTACTGATCAGGCGCGCGAGCTTTGGCGCTGCAGCAGCCCTCACCCTTCGTGGGCAATACCTCGCTGCTGCGGCGTCAGAGCAAGCTGCTAAACCACAATACTGCTGCGCATCTACTCATCTACTCATCTACTCATCTACGATTCAAAATTATCTACTCTTCTACTAATCAGGCGCACGAGCTTTGGCGCTGCGGCAGCCCTCACCCTTCGTGGGCAATACCTCGCTGCTGCGGCGTCAGAGCAAGCTACTAAACCACAATACTGCTGCGCATCTACTCATCTACTCATCTACTCATCTACGATTCAAAATTATCTACTCTTCTACTACTAGTAGTACTAATCAGGCGCGCGAGCTTTGGCGCTGCGGCAGCCCTCACCCTTCGTGTGCAATACCTCGGTGCTGTGGTGTCAGAGCAAGCTGCTAAACCACAATACTGCTGCGCATCTACTCGTCTACTCATCTACGATTCAAAATTATCTACCCTTCTATTAATCAGGCGTGCGAGCTTTGGCGCTGCAGCAGCCCCCACCCTTCGTGGGCAATACCTCGCTGCTGTGGTGTCAGAGCAAGCTGCTAAACCACAATACTGCTGCGCATCTACTCATCTACTCATCTACGATTAAAAATTATCTACTCTTCTACTACTAGTAGTACTAATCAGGCGCGCGAGCTTTGGCGCTGCGGCAGCCCTCACCCTTCGTGGACAATACCTCGCTGCTGCGGCGTCAGACCAAGCTACTAAACTACACGAACCACGCATCTACTACCGCATGTGCTAAGAGATCTACACGGAGGGCGACAAGCCGGTTACGGACCCTGAGGATGCCTTCTCACGGTGGGTCGGTGCTGAGTCAGCACTGCTGACTGCCGCGCATGCTCTTATGCAATTTCGCGGCAGTCAGCGCCGGAGCTAACAAGGCCTATGCAGTAGCGAGCTCATGTGTGGCTAGATTCGTATGCGCGCTTTTAATATGAGCATGTATTTGCAATCTGTGGGCTGCAAATATAACGATACAGCAAAGTGCTACTTATGCAGCAAGTGCTGAGGCAAAGCCTGTCTTAACCGATTACTGTATGGGTATCATCTTTAGATCTATATTTTCCCCGTGTAATTTTATATGATTCCGCCAGATGCCTGCAATAATAATAAAATCTGCAATGTCTATGCGAATTTTTTTTTTATATTTTATATAGGGCGTTGTACTTGATATTTGTATTGAAGCGATACCTACTTTTTCTGTGGACCACATTTCATCATCCCTCGAATAAACCCCTGTTGGGCTGTCCGTTCACAACGTACCGTTGTTGCACTACCAGGACCAGATATCATGTACAGTAAGTTATTGTGAATTCCGGCTAAATTTAGAAATCCTGAGTGGTTCGCTGAATCGTCCACATACAATTCCCAAGTCATTAGCTGAATCGCCCGCAGGCGATGTGATGGCTACACTCGTACTTAGTTGAACTTGTATACGCCATAGTATACGCAGGGCGATTGGGGGCCGATCGATTCAATCAATCGTATTACTTATTATATACTGTATACAATTCTCAATCGAAGCATCGATCGGATGCCAGAGCATCTCCAACGCGGAGATACATGTACAGCATTGTGAATTCCGTCCAAGTTTGCCGAATCGGATCGGTTTCAAGACTCCGCCAGAATCGCAGAATCGCTCCAATACAATTCCCAAGTCAGATTTGGATTCGCCAGAGAAGCCGAGGAGCCGCATGTCATGGCTATATTCGTACTTAATCTGTCTACTATACGATTTGTATACGCTCGAGCGATTGGCCGGCGATTGGGCGCCGATGGAAATTATGAGTAGAACCCACAATACAGCATCTGGGCAGCAAACCGCAAGATATAATATGGAAAATACCAGTTTCGGAAAAGGTTGGTCCCTCGTTTTCCCACAGACCTCAAATTCAGACGCTACCTTTCGTTGATCCTTCATCTGGTGTCCGTGACCTTATCAGAGTGAGCAATTAGTGGTACGAGGCACAAACACTCGGACAGTCTGAACATCAAATCAGGGTATCAAATCCATGCGATTTGAGGTCAGTAGAGGGAATATAAAATATTATTTGAGGTTTGCTCAAATTGGGGTCTGCGTTAGAAGGCGACAGGCCGTAATTTATCACAAACTGAGGTCTCAACCGCATTTTGAGGTCCACGTTGGAGATGCTCTCAGGGTTACAACACATGCGCATTGTACATGCACGTTGCTCTCTGGCTCAAACTTTGAGCGAAAGGGGACCTGATCAAAACGAGTCGTGTACGTGTACCGAAGATTGTTGATCAGCAGTATTATACCTGCGTCGAAAAGGAAGCACGATCCATTGCACCGATCTCGCGGGAAGCGATAGGATGGAAATACATTTTTAAGGCTACTTCGCTACAGAACAAGGGCGAAGGGAACACCAACTCGTCGCGAAGACTACTTAATAGAAATGATCGAGGAGTGAGAGCAATTAAGATTTCGATGAATGAGTAGATAACTTTAGATACTGGAGGGTATCTCATAGCACCTGCTCAGTTAATTCTCAGTCACACAACACTCCCAAATTCCCCCCGCACCAGGTAGAAGATTTGAAGCGAGAACTCTCCAGCAAGTGGATCTGGCCCCAGAAAGGCTGTACACCGTCCAGCCCAGCACTAAGCGCCCGAGCCGACATCCCCGATATGCCACCCACCGATAGTAGTGGAGGCGGACACCGTCCGCCCGACCCTGGTGGAATCATTGGGGCGAGAGCGGCCGATGAGACCCCGCGAGATGCAGCCGGCGACGCCGAACCATCATCCACGTCCACCATCTTAGGTGAACCACACCAGTTATCCAATTCGGCGGTGGTTAGCTTGGCCGAGTTCCCGGCGCGTGTGACGACACCATCGGACGCACAAGGGGGGAGACTCAGCGTCTACCAACTCGCCGACACCCGGAGGCGCCACTGCATCCACGGTGGAGCCGCAAAGCTTCGCGACAGTGGTGGGACGCGGAGGCTCCGCCAGATCTGACCCGACCCCCAGGTCGTTGGGAGGCAGATGGACACCTAAGGAGCGTCAGGTGATTCTGGTGACGCTCCCAAACCTTGGCAGCTACCGACCACGGAGCCACCGTCTGGCCATCTGGCTATCCTCCACGCTCTCGCGGTAGCCCAGTCGGAAGTTCACACGGATGACGCACTCAGGGGACGGTCGGACTTGGAAATGGAGGCTCTGGTGGCGTACCTCAACGGCACTTTCGAGCCCCCCCCCACGCTCCGAATTACCTCAAGGTTACGATGCCCTTGCTCCAACGCGCTATGATCAAGCAATTTTATGAGACGCACATGGCGGATGTATCGCCCAGAGCCAAGCTCAGACGGAACATGCCTCACCACACGATTCTTTCTCCCCTGTATTCGGCTAACGCCGATTCGGCTCGGGGTCGACAAATGGTTAACCGAGTAATAGATGATGTGAAACTCATGCATTTTGATGGCATCCTCACCTTGAAGTTTGTCTTCAACTCGAGGAGAGTCGCCACCATGTATAAGGGCCTGGCCTTCCACCTCAACGGAGTATCCGTCGAGCTCGAAGATTCGGACAGCGATCTACGGCAGGGGGCGTATACTACGGCAAGACTCATCCGCCAATATGGCATTCACATTTACGACACAGGGCGACTGGGGCTCGTGACTCTCCCCACCGCACTTGGCAACTTACCGGGTGTCCAAGTAGCGGACGCGGAAAATCCTCAAGCAGACCTTACGGACAGGGTAGACACTCGGCACATTCTCGTTCGGTTCCAACAGGAGGAATGCCCAACCGAACTCCGAGGGATAACGAAACTTGATACCACCTCACTCTCCACCATTATCTCCTCCATCAAAGGATGCCGTGTGGACGGTGCGGAGCACCGTACCACACGACGGGCTTCTGCAAAACCAAGGTGGAACATTTGGGTAAGATGCACGGAAAATATCGGCGACGCTACGACGGAGCTGTCCCAACTGACCAAGTGGGAGACGCCATCCATTACAGACACCCGGATGGGGAGAGTCTGGCGGTGTTCCTGGCCACGCTACAACCAAATCTGCATTCATTATTAGTCTACAACCTCTGCGGATGGCAAGCCTTCAACCTCTAGCGACTGCGACCGACTCCGCGGAGCCCGCCTCCTCTGCCAGTCAAGTGCCCAGGCGAATGCGGCCGACGCGGATGGAGCGAATTACACTGTTGTTAGACGCCGAACTCCAAAAGGAGCACCCGGCCGGCAGGAGGAGACGAAAAAGCCCACCCAAGGAATGGACCGGTCCGGCCAGGCGGGGGTGCAGGCAGAAACCAAACATTCGGACCCTCCCCACTCTAAGGGACGATCGTCAAGCACAGCGGCAGCGAACGTCTCACAACCTTTATCTCAGTGGAGACGCCGTGAAGTACAGCCGAATAGGCGTAAATCAGGCAAAAGCAAGGGGCACAGTTCTCCGCCCACTTTTGAGCAATTCAAACGTGACCGAGAACAGGGCAGATTTGCAGCACTAGCGGACTCGGACAGCGGGTACAGCGTATCGGATAGCGATTCGGAGGGTGATAAAGCGCCTTACACCTATAATGCCTGTCCCGCTGGGAACGAGGGTCGTAACGAGTCCACCAACGGCACCATATTCCCACTCCTAACCCCACCAAGGAGTTACCTGGCGAGGACCACCAAGCCGGACTAGCACAGGCAGACTGGGAGGCAGATAGCAAACACGTGGCGTGGAGATTTGGCCGCGGCGCGGCTGCTCTGTTGCCCATGCCGCCACCGTCAAACCTTTCAGTGAAGGCTGTTATGGGTTCTGATTGGTGGATTACATTTCCCGCGATAGAGTGACATGGAACTCGGTAGTGACACAAGCCTCGGCGGGCCATAATAAATACCCGACCGAGGCTAAATACGCCAATTTAGTAATAGGTCCTCGGTCGTACTTAAGTGGAAGCATCGGTCAGACGACCGAAGCCTCGGTCGCACTCCGCGGTACATTGGCGTAATCACCGTAATCCTTGATGAGTGTACAAGAGTCGCCACATCGAGATTCGTTTATACTAGATATTTGTATGCAGGATTAGGATTAGCTATAGGATGATCTGCAGAGGCTCTCTGGGCCTCTGAATATTCAGTAATAAATCAGCAGTCTTCCCCCCAAGTCTCCAGAGGTTAACCCTTTCGTGGTCAAAGGGCTCATTTTGCCCCCTTTCGTGGGTCTATCTTGGAGTACCACTGTATCCGCCTACAAAAGGGCGCAAAATGCGCCCTTTCATGAATTCCCGCCCATATGGGCAGTGTCCCATTGGCTCGCAAATATTGTTCAATGATTTGCGGAAGATTTGTAGTAGTACCGTGGCCAAATGAAAGGGCGCAAAATGCCCCCAAATGCCCCCTTCCATAGTCTAACATCTTGGGTTTGTATAGTGTTGCTTAAGTAAGACAAATACACGCGTTCACGAAAGGGTTAATTCCGACTCCGGTAAGTGTTAGCTAGCTTATTGTAGTGCCTGGATACGCCTGGCTTAGTGGTATGACTGTTGGCGGACTAGAGATTAATTAATTAATAGTCCACCGAGGCCAAGCCAAGAGTAGGCGTGGCCGAGAGGATAGAGTGGCACTTAGAGTGTCGTTCTGTGTGTATGTGGGATTTAAGTCCCGTAGAGTATATTTTACTACCGACCGAGGATTACCTCGGTCCCCTTTGTATTAGGCCTAATCAGCCGGTACCCTTCCATCTGAGGGACTGCAAAAGGGTTGCGCGAAAGCGCTATATTGCATTATAGCCCTCGTTCGTGGCTAGTTAGTGCGGGTTTTGGGTTGACCGAAGACAACCTTGGTACACAGAGGCTTATATCCAACCCGGTGTAAGGGATCGTTCCTGGACCTCAGGTTAGATCCAACTTTCGTTGACCCTTTCGGGAAGACGTGTGTTGTTGGTGGGACCCGTACCGTACGGTAGCGAGATTTTCAGCGTGTTCCTACACGACAAACAGCATTCTGCCTTACCGCTGGCCACCCCCGACCGCCCCATGACCGAGGGGGTCAATGATGATGCGGATATGTGCAGTGACACGTCGTCGGTGCTGTCGGGTTATGTCGGTTCCTCTGCGCCGTCGTGCACACCCTCGTCTGCGCTGACACCCGAGTCGGAGTTTCCATACTCCTTTGACTCAGATCTCAACGACCCCACCGCCATCGCATGCAACTACGGGTAGCACTACGCGAACATCCACCGGCCTAGATGCAGAGCTGCTCCCAGAGCGCGGGGGGGGGGAGACGGGCCGACGACGCGGAGTCAACATGGCTTCACCATGGGACAGACAACCCCCGCTCCGGGTATGCCCCAACAGTTGACAGTCTTTCTTCCTCCTTTCCGCGGGGCCCTCACGACGGTCCAGCCAACGGACAATGCGCGTATGCGGCGCTATACGCGTCAACTACCACTACGGTGTCCTTCACCAGCGAGGTGGTAACGTTGTCAAACGCAGCGTCTACACGCTGATGATGACAAACGTCGCCAACGATGTAGCTTGCAAGGTCCTCGACCTCGGCCGCGAACTACAACGTCTGTACCCGTCGCACCCGGCACCTCCAAACCCAGCGGTAGCCACGGCGACATCATACAGACACTACACGCAGGAACGTGCGCGATGTGTGAACGCACACATCCCTGCGGCTTTCTGGGCGGGCCTAGTAGTACTGCGTGCTATGGCGCAGTATCTCCGGGAACCTCTGTTCGTCATTGATGTGGATGCCCACAACGATGCCCATGTACAGCGCTACTATTACCAGGATTACATGTTATCGAATGGAGATGTGCATAAAATCGGGTGCGGAGGTGCCATGGACGATGCCACGGCAAAGCGGGTCTTCCAAGCTTACGCTCGGCTTCACGTCTTACCGGTCATCATCGTGCTTAAACGGCACGAAGGCCACTTTTACGGAGTGCATCACGGGGATCAGTCCGCAAGGTGGTAGGCCGTAGGGGATCTTTATTTCACGCGTGCCCACTGTGCATCTCACTCTTGGTTTCAAGACGTCCTTGCACACGGTGAATACAGTGCAACTCAACTTCAGCAAATCGATGTGCTGCATGATGATGACACAACCAATGCAATCATTATTGGAGGGATGGAACGCCGGAATTGGATGGGTGTCTTGCATGGGCGGCTTAGTCTATCGTGCACCCTACGATATTGCGATCCTTGAGGACGAACTACACGCGGAGGCAGCACGTGTTTAGGACGTTGCTGGTCTAAAGGGCACGGATATGCCAGGCCCACCTTCAGATGTAGCCATTAATGCAGGCGGGGTAGTGACCACCCGAGCACCGCTTACGACACAAGGGAGAGTAGAACTGATGGTACTACATCGGATATTGAACTCTTTCGCGCTGGAACCGGAACTATTGGCGGACAGAACAAAACTGCGACACTTGCTGAAGGACAAAAGCTCTGCGGTCACGGATTGGCGCCGGTAGACGACCAGCGAAAGCAAACCGCCACTATCTCCTGGCGGTAAAGCAGAGCTACTGGAGATGATACCGTGGCTACTGAAGCATCGTGCTGCACTCCACGATCTTTTCGATTACCTCACCTACCCGGAACTAGCGGCGAAACTGATACCGTGGTCCTAACTGATGATGTGGGGGCACTCAACGTTTACAACAGCCAGGTACTAACCTTACGGCAGGTATTGTTCGACGAGACCCCCCCCCCCACCAATGCGATGGAATATTGCCGCACATGGCTTGCGGCCTGTACTACCGAGCGGGGCTCGAAGCGCGACAGTGCCATAGCGAGAGACCCTGAGTGCTGTAAACGTCTAGGAGACATGACACCTGGTGCACCGACATGTGCATTCCCGGAGGATGTCGGGGAGGATGACCAGAATACCCTCCACATCCTCCCCTTTGTAGCGTAGGCATAGCCAGTGTCCACTTGGGGACACATTGTGATGGATCGGAATCTGATGGATGGACTGAGCCGAGATCACCACGCGCGTAAAACAATATTTCGTCTGCAAAAACCGTTGTGCAGCTGCGTTGACGTTGTGCAGCTGGATGTGAAGGAAGGCCATTTATCGACCCCGAAATCGGCCATTTCCGCGACCTCGTGAAAAAAAATGTCGATGTGACTGAGGCGCTTCAAGTGATGTGGACTGACCTAGAAGAAGGCTTCATTATCCCCAAGCTCACACGATGGAATAGTTCATGGATTATGTTGGAGAGTTTTCTTACGTTGAAAAGGCCCTTGGACGAACTGCTTTGGCGTATTCGGGGTAAGGTCCGTTGATACACAATTTTTACTATTAGCCAGTGGCTCACTGACGAAGGATTCAGAGGAGGCATGGGCTGCTGTTGAAGTCCTTTAAAAGCTTCTCCGGAACATTAAAGAAGTCACAAATATAGTATCTGCATCAACACAACCTACGTTTGGGAAACTTCTGAGACGATGCGACTGAAATAAAATCCACTGGTCGCCATGCACTCATATCTGTGGGTGCATAAAGAGGGCGATAAATGAGCCCTGGGCGACGGGTGATCGGAGTCACGCAGTCAACATGAAGAAACCTTGTGACGAAAATAACAAGACCAAGACGCCTGCTATGAACGAACTCCGGAAGTATTACAGCCTGAAGACGCGACTTATATCCCAGAGCCAAGTCGTGAAGCAACATCCCAGAGGAGGAAGTCACAGAGTGGAGTCGCGGAAGTGGAAGTACCCCGGAAAGAACACCCATACTAATTCCAAGTGAATTCGATATCAAGATGTGTTCAGAGCGAGGAGTGGTACAAAAGTACCATGGTTACCCAGTCAGTCGTGACCACGTACGGAGATGCGGCCCCGACCTGTTTGACGATTGTGCACGCTGAAGTTGAAGACGGGACACCGCACTATACAAATATCAAGATAAAAAAGAATGTGTGTCGAAGATTGACGGCCAAGAACGGAAGAGACCTCTAGCAGAGAGACCCTCTAGCCGAAATAAAAGAGAGAGAGAAGAGAGATACCAATATAACCTAATACACAATCCGTTTTGCCTCAAGACCCGCGAGTGCAGCACATTTTTCGTGCACGGGAACGAGGTGATTAACGCCTGGGAACAGAAGATCTGCTTGGAGCAGCCTGCTGGACGAGGAGCAGCCCGCCGGAGAGCCGAGACGTCGGAAGGTGTCGACCTTCACGCCGACCGTGCGAAGGGGCGTGTGTGGATTCTCATCCCCACAAAAAGGTCAAGCTCACAGTTAGGCGGGCTTGTACACCGGGATGGAATCGTACTGTTCTATACATTAGCTGGTAGGTACACTCTTTCGCAGAGCAGCTTCTTCATTCCATATTAACTGCAGTCTGGAAGGTTTGTTAGTGAACGACCCCTGGAATTAACACTATGTATTGGTCTGTATAGTTTCCTCCAACCGGAGGTGCTGTGTGAGTCAAAAGGAAAAAGGGATTGATCAGTATTCCACCAAGCGGTGAACCCAGTTGTGCTGGAGTGTTGATCCACCGTCCGAGGGTTCAAAAGAATAAGCGACGCATAGTTTTGTGTATTGTATTTTGTATTCTGTATTTTGAGATTGGTTATCCTTACTCTGAGAAAGAATCTGGATAGTAGGTCACTGTTTCTCCCTTACCGTACGAGCGGCGTTCGGGGGTATTCGTCTCTCAGTACTCTTCTATTTTCTCTATCTGCATTTACAACTTGCTAGGTGCAATCCGGTCCGCCGAAGACAACCGGGCCGAGAAGGGGGTTACGCAAGGTACACACGCCACTCCGAGTGAGGTCACTCGTTCAGAAAAACTCGTCTGTTCACCGTCCGGAAGTCATACTTTCGGGAGGGGGGGGGGGGGGGGGGGTTAAAAGGGTAGAGCAAGCACTAGACACCTGGGCGGCAAAAAGTTGCTACCGACTTCGCCACACTCCTTTATGCATACAGTTTGATCAAGTCCCACTCGACGGAAACTATCATAATCGTGCTAGACGACCTGAAAGTGCGATTTGGGGAAGCAGTCAAAGCAAAGATGGACGAGTCCACCAGGAAGATCATCACAAGAGAAGCGCGGATTCCCGTTGATTTAGATCCGCGTGCTAAGCGAAATATCCACCTTTTGGTGGAGGATGTGGGTCAAGTCGAGCAAGAAGTTGAGGACGAGTTTATCGATTATTACTGTGACGGGTTTCGGCACAACAGCAACCAACCTCCGGTCTAACGTCAGCGAAGAAGAAGAAGAAATACAGCAAACTAAGAGTACTGATGGCGCGCTTTAAGAGCCAAAATGATGAAGCAGTGTCAGAATACAGTCACGCAGACGATGAAGGTGAAAACCATTCCGAGCCCAACGCAGGACTAGACGTTCGGGATATGCAGGGTGAGGATTCCTCGTTTGCGGAGGAGCTTGACCGATGGCTGGCAGCTGGCGAAGGAATGAGTGAAATGAAGGAGAGTAAGTTATATGCGCGTGGTTTCGAGCTATGGGTGACGTCTATCCACGGATTAAGCAAATGGCCCAAGCATTTTTGGCAGTAACTGCTACGTCGGTTCCAAGTAAGATTGCGTTTTGCGCAGCAGGAATAGCTCTTAACTCACCGGACTCGCTTGGGTGATGACACTGTGCCGTGGAGCACGGTGATGCTGGAGCGGGAACAGGAGAAGGTTGTGAAGTATTATGCCGCCCAGCGCTAGACCGGGGGGAGTCCAGCGAGGCGACCCAGAAGCGCTAGCAACACGCTCATCACAAAGCTCTGAAGACAGATATTGTCAAGTGTTATGCGTGGGCATTCTAGCAACTGAAGGCATATTTGATCTGCCAGCCAAGTAAAGCCTCAGGCTCGCACGCAGAGCAAGTTTGGTCAACAGTCTCGCCGATCACAGCAACAGGACAACTATAGCTATAGAGCGAAACTTGGGCCGACATCGAGAAACAGTAGCGGCGGTCGAACAAGTTCGATAGCAAGCAACCCCCAAAACCGGGTTGTAGAAACCCATATGCTAGTCAAGGATATGGTGCATGTCAGCCCGCAGCTGACCCATACGCGACGCGGCATCAGGAAAGGTTGCCTTCATCTTGTGTTGTTTCGTTGCCAGGTCTACTGTCGTTTAGTTCTCTAGTTCCGGCTCCCGGGTGTACAGGAAATATGATATCCACTCCTCCTCCCACACTTCATTAGGGTTCTTCTGGAACTTGTACATGCAGGTCATTTGGTGCAACACTGGCCGGCATGATAAATGACCACCCGAAACCCGTGTCGAAGGCATTTAGCGCGTGATAGTAAGTCTCATGTGCATACATGAAACTCCGTTGGTCCTTCATCATGCTGCCCGCGTACCGCGGTGCCACATGAAGAGTTGGGGCGTTCGTGATACGCCCAGACTGGATCTTCTCCTCCTCTGCCGAACTGGTCTTGGCAGTACACCAGAAACCGAAAGATGTACGTGCCGTCAGAGTCGCAAAACCCCTTTAAGTGGCCCGAACCACTTTAGCGTACCCAACAAGGCGTGTCGAGCCCACGTACGGCCAATGTTCGACCAGTGGAATACCAATTCTGGCACTCGCAATCCTTTCAGTAAATTTACCACTCTTTGAACCTCGGACAAGGGTGGCTTAGGCTTTATGCCGCTTGTTCGAAATCGTGATAGGTAGCAGTATACTAGATCGCCTTGATAATCGTGCTCCGTGGTAATTTTGCCCCCTCCAGAGCCTCTTGTTTCATGTTCACCTTCAAAAAGCGTTTCTCTCGCCTCAAGAGTCACTAGACAATCAAAAACTAATAACATGATGGCGCAATGAATTGTGGTGAGAGATCGTAAGGTAGGCGCCCTTATGCAGGCCATCGGTGCGTGATTGGTGAAAACTCGTACAATGTTTGTAAGTGCGCTAATTGCTGTATTCGCCCTTGAAGTCAATGTGTTCCTACTCGGGACTCCCTAGGTATCGTCGCGCGTGGGACCCGCACACACACGCCAGTCGGCTACGCTGCCCAACGCCTCGCTCCGGTTGCTGGCCTGGTCCTGCCCGTGGTAGCGCTCTGGTTGGTGCGCGTGGCGGCGCTCACGTCGATGGACCGGTTGGTGTGTGTGATGGCGCTCGCGAATGGCTGGTAGGAGCTTGAGTCGGCTGATTCCGATTACGAACATATTATCGACTTCTTCTTCGGCTGCCCAGTCGAGAAGTCAGATCCTGTAGCCGCCTCAACTCCAGAGCAGATAGATACGCTTCATCAGCATTGACCACTTGGATAGTGTGTTGACGTTTTGGCGGGTCGAGAGATCCACACTAGTTTTCGGCGGATGGGTGGGTACCCTAGCGCCACGTTCCCCAACCACCACTACATTCAATCTGTAAGCGGGTCGGCGCTGGGGAACTCGAAGCTGGCGGGGAGGAAGTGGCACGTGTTGTCCCAGAAACAGACGCGGGTGGTGTTGCTCTAGAAGCTTGACGACAACGGTAGTGTATTCGCGGCAATGGGAACCCCAATCTCGGCATCTGCTAGCAGGTCCTTGATTGTCTGCTTCAGAACATAGGGCGTAATATTTCCAGACGATACTTCTTTTTCGTCCAGAATTGTGCTAATTCCTCGCAACAAAACATCAAGCAGATCTATCACTGCCGACCTCGTCTCTTCCAGTTGCATATATATCTCGATGTAGGGCGAGATGTCCGTCGGTCGCATTTATGGTGGATCGCAAGTGATGACTTGACTTCGAAGTCGTGCCATTGTTATCGGGTCACGAAACAAGTACGTGGATAGCGGCGCATGTGAGGTCGGCAGCTTTTCCAGCAAATAATCGCCATGATAAAACAGAGACGCTAGACATAGACGCAGTATTGGACGGAGTTCATCAGCGCCCATCAGTCCCGGAAACACCCGCGCTACATCCACCTCTACGGTTGAAGTCACCTGCGACGAAAAACGGGGCGGTACTATCGCAAACCGAGCCTTGTTGGGGGGAAGCCCGACAATGACGTGACCAAGGATCTGGTCGCCGGAACTCTCGTACCGAAAGTAGCGGTCTTGAACACCGCCGAGGGACCAATCACGGCGAAGGTACACGCTGACAATTGATGGTCCTTCCGTTGAGCCGCTGTATCCGTATGATGCCACTCCCTTCCATATGGACTGTGTGCCATAGGAACTTGCGTTCTCATCGCTTTTGAGAGCTTCTGCTAGCGCTTTCCCAAACCGTTGATTTTGGTTAGACCCCCGGTTTCTGACGCGGTTTGCACGCCAACTATACTACCAGAGCTGTTACCCAACAGGTAGCCGGCGCATCCGGATTGGCATACATCTGCCGGAGGTCTTTGCCTTCTTGTTTGGCCTTCGTATTGTAAAGCACGCAGTTAATGCTATCTTCCGCACTCCCTAAATGTGACGTACGCACTCCCCCGACAGACTTGGAGCGGCACATCAGGTTCCATTGCGTCGTAAGGAAAAGATGAGCAAAGTCTCCTACGATTCCCCCCGGCATCATGCAACACAGCTTCTCGTACATTGAGTACGTCAGTGCGCGCTTTCTAGAGCTGCGGATGTCAGCAGTATGCTCGGTCCCGGCCTGAAGGTACATAATCCCAGAGAACAGCGTCTTCATCCCCTCGCCGTACTCGACCGGGACGGCTACGTTGTTCCGTCGATACAAATCTTTCATGGCGCTGCGATAGCCGCCCAGTGTGACAGCTTTTAAGACCTTCCTTTTGACTAACCTTAAATTCCTTTGGAGTGAATACCGTGAGGTCCAGCTCTCCTGATGCAACGAATATGCGCTGCTGGTTGCTAAATTTCTTGTTCGCCATAACCCATTTGCCGATGCCCTTGCTGTAGCTTTTGTATGTGCTTGTTGTGCCCACCGCAATTTACCGGATACGGACGCCCGCACCATCTAACTTCAGCGCGTGGATGAATGGCACGGGCTCTTGTCCTGCATTGCCATCACCATTACCACACAGTGAACACGAACCGCTTGTTGCTTCCAAATGTTTTTGACGAAAGGAAGTGACTGCTGCAGCGGAAGAAATACGCCGTACGTTTTGCCAGGCGAGGAGCAGTCGCACCACTGAAAGTTTACCACGTCGGGGATGACATTACCGATGCATCCGCAAGTGAGCCATATGGTCCCTGGGCAAGAACAAACTCGTCACGAGCGCGCGAACGAGAACGAGCGTAGGCTCTGGACTCGTCCGCATGAGGCCACTCGGGTTGGAGGCTGAGCGGTTTCGACTTTTGGGCAGGAACAACACGAGGTCGGGCGTATGGTGCGGCCTCCCCGCGATGGTTGTGAACTCGGAGTGGAGGTCTTGGGACGCTGGGGCGCGATCTTATCTCGGGACTGATTGCACACCGTCAAGCATCAACTGGAAAGACGTTGTAGGGCTTGCAATGATGCCTGTTGGAGCAGGTGATGCAGTGGAAGTCCCGCCCTCGTGTGATAGTAGTGGCTGCATCGAGGGAGCGGAGACATCTCGTTCTCGGTGCGCAGTTGGGTACGGTGGGAGTGGGCGTCTCAGCATAGCCTTCAAAACATTAAACCTTGGTGTCGTGAGCGAACTGTACTCGTCGCCACTACTTCCTACTTCGTTGATGCACCGATGCCTCCAGAACAAAGCAGAGCGAGTGCTGCGGAGTATTGTTGCTATAGGCAAACGCATTAGATCAAATCAGTTAGGTCCATCAGCAACATCTTTGCAAAAGACTTCGTACTTCTTTATTGCTCAGGCAGCTTGGTTACTTGTCGTCTTGGAGACATAATTGAATGAATTGTTTCAACGTTTGACAACGCGAAACGCGTTATACACAGATATAGTACATATGAGTGATGGCATACTGTGTCAGAGTGATAGTCAGCTTAAACGACACAAGCTTTTAGATCAACCGTTAAGATGATGTCGCGAGTCGTCCTGGATGGGACGGTCGACGCTGCTAATAGAACGTTTGAACGGTACGGTAGGGAACAAAACAATACCAACAAAGTCAAATACAAATGCGTTCAACTTGTTGGTTTCCGGGTAAACTCACGACTGACCTACAACTCACCTTGCCCAGAGCCTCGCAGCCCGCGCTCTCCTCTCACATCGACTGGATTGTCGGTACGCCAGCTGGCTTCAACCCATCGACTCACCGGTTGGCACCGCTTTCACCCCTTCTTCCTTGAGCCACGTCAGCCCTCGTGCCCGAGTCACGGCATGGTCACGACCTCCATGCTGCTGCGCATTTTTGACGGCCATACTAGAGCTTCTATTCGCCTTTGGCCCCACGCAAACCGCCGCGCCACCAGCTAATCCACCCGAAACTTGATGACTGGTCGCCCAGCTCATCCAGAAAAGTAAATCCTCTCGAAGCCGATATTTACTTCTACGGGGAGATGGATCATGATCGTACCTGGGACGGTTGTCATCATTCTCACTCGGGACAATTGCTACATACATAACGCTGGAGGTAGGTGATTTCGGTCTCACGAAATTTAAGGCGGCGATATGTCTAGGCATATCCGCTGCCGATAAGGCGCCTGTTTAAGATAGTTTTAGCAGGCGTCTATTGGCTAACGCCTGATCCATGGTCGTGTCAATTGAGAGCCCATTATCGGAAGAGGATTGTCGCAAGTCAAAACTCGTTAATGTTCCGCACAGAAAGGATGTCGACGCCCGTCAATTTCAATCGCTTAAAATAGTCAGAAACGTACATGAGCTTTTGTATTGGATTTGTAACGGATTACAGTATGCGCTGTGATTACCTTAATCTCAACAGCAAAATATCCGCCACTGCTGACAAGCAGGTCATTCTTCGTAGCGTACTCGACAGGATAAGTGAAGCTGGACGTCAAACGGCTAGCCTTTTCAACAGTCCTCAAGGTAATGTTCCAGCCGTGCATTTTCGATGCAGCATAAGTCTCTAGTTCACCCGAAACCGCTGTCCTCTCCTCCATAGAAACCAGGCAAACTGGTCCGGTAGTCCATCCAAGTCCTTCAGAACCAGACTGCTCCTCCCGTTGTCTAGGATGCGGCAGTCCGGGGCGAATATAGGACCAAAATCGCTCAGCGTCATTATTCACTAGATGTTGGTAGGCTGCATGCCACGCATGCATACTGAAGTCGGAGCTGAGCGTGACTTTAACCCCCCAACGACCAAGGTTGTATAAAACAACATGAATTCACGTTGTATGTACAACATGTTTGTATAGGGATTGGCTCTAAAAACGGCCAAAATATAGTGAAACCAAGTATAAGCAAATCCACCATAAAACAGTCGATGCACATGGGTAGGTACGATTTGATCAATAGAAAAGTCATTGGTACAATAGAAAGGTATCGGGAAATCATCAAATCAGGCACCCTTCTTTGTGTACCTATGAAATGTGTGGTGGGGAGCGGCAAACTCGGCTTCAGTCGAGAATTTGCCGCGTCGGGGAGAGGCCGCAGGAAACGATGTAAGTAAGGCGCGCCACGCGCTCAGACGTCCAAGCCTTCATGAAGCGATTGGATGACATGGACATCGCCGCCGCCTTGCCAAGGTGCACCGCGAATTCCTGAGTGGTATCAGGGCCATGGACGCTGACTTCGCTTTGGCCAGGAAACGCGAGAAGCAACCCCAAGCACCTCGGCTCCCTCCAATGGGAAACACTCCGCGTACCTGATCGCAAACAAGCAGCTCGTGAGCGAAATGCGCAGCACAGTTGCTGCAAAACCAGTCGCTGGATCGGGCAAGAAGAAGAACGCACCGAGGAAGAAGCACGCGGACGAGCCAGACGATGAAGACGACGGCAGCGACTATGTGGGCGACGGTGAAGAAGAAGACGACGAGGAAGAAGACGATGAGAAACGAGAAGTGGTGGAGACGCAGGAAGAAGATGGAGAAGTATCGTCGAAAGGTACATACAACATGATTGGCATACAACTTGTTTATGGCGTGACAACGTTACTGACCTACACATTTCCCGTGTTAGCGGCGACATTGAAGACATCGGTGGATGCGTCTGGGCCGACGATGAAGGCGGTGGCTGTGGCGAAGGAGACGGCGGTTGTGACGAAGAAGCTGGCGGGTGGAAAGAAGCCGGCGGGTGGGAAGAAGCCGGCGGCTGGGGAGAAGTCGACGGCTCCGAAGCGGTCGACTGCTGCATCATCAAAAGGTACGTACAACTGGATTAGCACACAACATGCTTTATCTGAAGTGGCTTTATTGACATTGACACTGTTGTACGTTATCAGTGCCCGCAAAAGCACCGGCGCGGGCAGTGAAAGAGCCCCGCAAGAAAAGCGCACGTGCCCTTGCCAAAGAGGCAAAAGAAGCAGCTACTGTGAAAAACTGCAGCATCAAAGCAGCGCCAAGACGAAGCCTGCAAGTCGCCGTGCGCTGGCAGGACGCTAAGGAGACAACGCGTCAGAGGCTAGCGACACGGAAGCAATTGGTTTGGGCGATGGCGGTGTGAATACTTACGTATAATATTATGTGGATATGACGGATACGAGAGTAAATAGCAAATGCACTACAAACATATTTCTGGCGGTCGTTCAACACTTCCTATGGTCTTGGTTGAGTTGGCAATGAACTCATTGTACACCCCAACGCCATATCACGCTACTCACATACCTCACAAGTGGAAGCCAAGTCGTTTATGACATGCTGTGCTGCTACATCATGAAACCCCATGAACATTTTGGATCTTTGTTCTCATTTTTTCTAAGTTAACAAGTTGTCTACTAACAGGATGAATTGGACAACATGTATTGATGTGGTGTATAAATAGAGTCGTACCCTCGGTACAACACGCCCAAGAGGTTGGCAAGTGCTCCCTAGTCTCAACCGCTCGTTGAACAAGGTGTGATCCTGCTGTGATAAGAAATCTCGATGCCCCCAGGTGGCACATGCTATCAGATACGGCACTTGCAATGTAAGAATGGAACCGAGAGCCCTCGGCCTCGATGTGGGCGCGATATACGGTGCTGGCAAACGCAAGCGGCCCTGGTAACTTGACGAAAATGGTACGGCAGCACGCGGATACTCTGCAGGTGATGAGGAGCAGGACGCGGGTGTGGGTGAGGATGAACAGGACGCGGATGCGGATGAGGAGGAGCAGGACTCGGATGCAGACGGGAGTGCTGCGGAAGAAGTGGAGGAGTCTACGGGAGGAGGAGACAAAAAATGGTGATGAAGAGTCTGATGGTGATGGCGACAAGGAGTAGTCATGCCTGGGGATGGCCGCGCTTCGTGCAGACGTTTCATTTGATGCATGTGTTGGTAGCTAACAAAAAACAATGGATCCTGTTGGTTTCTCTCTCTTACATCAGTATCTTTAGCTGCGTTGGCTTTGATTGCTTCCCGCTCGTTTTCATGGACGAGGAGCTGCCCTGTTTCTTGATAAAAAAGCCAACTACGGAAAGTACGCGATGTCCACTTTATGCCCAACATGCATGAATATACAGCATTAAGCAACTAGCGACGTTGTATATTCCAGCATGTTGGAATTACAGTGAAAGTGGTGTGTCGCGTTTTTCAGAAAAGGTCCCCGTACTTACCCGGGACTATACAAATTTTAAGTGTAGCACGGCTATAACTGGTTGTATTTGACAACATGATTGGATATTCTTTTAATTCCGAAAAATGGTTTGGTCGTTGGGGGGTTAAGAGGAGCAGGCTGTTTGGCTTTATCCAATCCCCCAGGTTCCACGCTACGATACAGTAGCTAAATGGACCCTTGGCCGAATTTCCTCTTAGGGAACGGTGGATGTGAAGAAGACTGTGAAATATTGGCGAAATATAACAGTTAGCGCCTTCCAAATAGCGAGCTGGGTTTTGGTACTTTTTGAAACACAATGCCTAGTTGGAAGATACGTGATGATTGCCCATGCATTCTATCAATTCTCTGGATTTTTAATCCAGAGTACTTACGAGAACGCAATCGAAGTAAAACAACTCTATTTCTCAATACTTAAATACTAAGAATAAATATGTTGTGATGAGAACACTTGCGAAAATATCTTCACAAGATCATCCACCTGTTATCTCAGAACCGTTCCTGTTATTTGTTTTCGAAAAGGGCGTATATCCCTTCGAAATAGCATCGTATAGGCTAGAATTGTAAATTATCGTATTATATCCTTGATACAAATGCTACGGAAAAACCTGTAAGATAATATAGCCGAACCAAAATGAATAAAAAAAATGGTGAATGTTGACCCTGTTCAACACGAGCAACATCAAAACCCAATCACCCAGTGAATGTTGCGCGAAGAGTCCTGGTAAAACAAAACGAAGCTGGTAGAATCTAAAACCCTACTGGGTTTTACGTTGCTTGTGTGAGTACTGTACATGTACAGTAGATACAGCAGATGCTGCGGCTGCGAAGCAGGCGGAGCAGATGTAACTTACCTCGCCCGAGATTTTTAGTTCGTCAAAATAAAATCCAGAGCTTCCCGTGTGGAGCACGGCGTTATTCTTAAGCGACCTGGCGCATTAGATATGGTCCGCCCTGTTGAAAACGAGGTGGACGACTGCAGCGCATAACAGAGATCATAGTGCACGCCTAGTATTGCTGCGCAATCGAATGCTTGAAGCTGCTAGAAAACGATACATCGAAACTTAGCTTGCATCTGGCTACTGAATGGCGGGCTGAGGGAAAGCAAATGTATTCGCTGCGAATCGCTAGCTGCGGCATGTTCTCCAACCTCAGTAGTGCATTGATCGCTAAACGTATCGAGGGGGAACTGAGTGTCTTAGCAGCGTTGCCGCCAAGTAAAAGTTATTCCCCCACAACACAAGAATTTGACCATGTTTTTACGGAACAAACACGCAGAAATCTCTTTTTACGGAACTAACCCGCCGTTTGTCTCGTTTTTATCTGGGTTTTCGACCTACCACTGTAGCTTAATGGAAATTCGCTACCTTAGGTGGGTGCAGGTAGGTTCGATTTTTCCCAGTGGACTCAACAAAGCGCGATGTCGAGGCTTGATGGCAGGAGCCAACGTGGTGTCTGACCAAGGGCGCCCAAACTAGAGTGTAAAATGTGGGGAGCAGCATCAAGGGAGCCAAGGCGTTCATTATTTTTAGCATTATGAGGCATACGAGGAAACATTGCTTATTGGTTTTAAACATAGGTCAATTTAAAAATAAGCCTGCGTATATACGTCTCTCTACAACTTCATCTGCGGATTCACACACTTAAGTGCCTTTCCGAGAGTCCATTGTTTGCATCAGCACGCATTCCCCCTGGACAAGGCGAATTAGCCCCCCCCCCTCATTTGGCGCACATGATAGTTGACCCCCCGCTTCCCGTTGCTCCGCTTCCAGCAACTTTACCTTCTCAAAGTCACCAATCATCGTGCATCGCCATCGGACTCGTCTGCATCAGTTGCCCCAGTGTGATTGAAATTCCACTTCGCTTTGAAAGCATCTTCGGTGGCATGTAGGTCTGAAAATACATCGTAAAAGTGATGTGATGGCAGCATGATGTCGACCAACGGCATTCGTTGCGCTCACACCACATTGTATATTTCTCATACTCGGACACCACCATTCGCGCGTTTACTCTCGTCCTTTATGAGTTTCACATACACTTTTTACTTCGTTAAAGAAAACATGATATCAGGTGTGGTTGTGCGGCTGGTCGACCCAGTGATACGGGAGAACTTCTGTAAACGTTTCACAGTCGGATCAACAAGCGGCATTGCAGATCGTGCACCTCCCATTTACCAGCGCGGTCGAGGTTGCGCAACTTCGAACGAGGTTTCTCCTCGTTGTGTCACCAATACATTGCGCAGTTACTTGTAGAGTAGACACGTCGAAGTGAAGAAGAATAAACATTTGCAGGAAACTTCACCGTCGACTGTCCACGTTACCCGAATGCGATTTCTTTCAGCCGCCGCCATCTCATAGATATCTTGTCCGTCGTAGTAATAATGACCCCAGCTCCACTTTGATCCGACCAACGGATAGCCCCCCCCCCCCCCGTTACCGTCTCACTTTGCTCAATGTGTACGGGCTGAGCTCGGTGCAAACTTTCGAAGCTCCGCTAGAAGAGGTTCCACAACAGGTGGGCGCGCGCTAGCCAATGATATCAAACGAGATAGTTCTCTTAAATACTCAGCTGGTGCTGCAAAACGTCACGAACACAACAATCAATGATGTTGTTTTGCTCAAAACATGCTGCAGCTGGCTCCAACTTGCTCCGTCGTTGTATTTCCACCGAAAAAAGTACCGACGACGCCCGTATTTTGCCCACATATTGCTGAAACCGGTCCGGTTTGCTGCGAAGTACCACTCGGCGAAGTCCTTGTCAATGACCAAACCCGTCACACCCGACAAAGAATGATTTTGCTGCTTCAACCCCGTCAAAACTACCAACAGAGTCTCCTTCTGCTGA
Organism: Phytophthora x cambivora; assembly: GCA_033557925.1. Classification (NCBI taxonomy): domain Eukaryota; phylum Oomycota; class Peronosporomycetes; order Peronosporales; family Peronosporaceae; genus Phytophthora; species Phytophthora x cambivora. The sequence continues at coordinate 179,778 of JAUCEB010000009.1, forward strand.
TATAGGCGCGGGAAATCCAATATAGAAACACCTCGACAGGTAGGAAGTGTAGCTACGAGACTCCCTGTACAACAGGACCACTAGGTGTTAGAAAAAAGTCGTACACTTTTCGCAAACTTGCAAAAACCAAACGCAGCTTTAACGCATACTAATGGGGGACTTCCAAAAATCGCCTGCGACGATGTACCAAAATGCTCCCATTTGCTGAACCATATGTGTACAAAACTTGGACCAATGGATGATCAGACTCAAAGAGCGTCTGATCAAGTGGAGACCTTGGTACTGATCAAAGCCTCCAATTAGAAGCTTGGCTTCATAACCTGATCGAAGAAGAAGGTGGTGCCCTGCTCGAGAAAACCATCCCACTTCGCATTTTCCTTGCCTAACCAACAGTACGACACTAGCCATGACGAAGTCAGCAACGTGCGTGAATGATGACATTACTAAGCGATCTGAGTAGACGACTTACCAATATGACGGGTTGGCCACAGGGATGCTGGATGTTGTGGAAGCCACCCTTCCTTTTGGAGCTGAGCCGTGGCAAAACGCTGCATCTCAGTTCAATACAAATATTCCAGCAGGGTGGACTGAGCGAGATGGAGACAGCCTCAAGCGCAAATTTCAAAAACCGGTTCGCGGTCCTAAACCAACAGGCAAGAAGTATATGGTATGCTTGCACTTGTGTGGCTTTCAACTGACCTATTTCGCTTTATTCTGGTAGGGAACGGAACTTGTCCTACGATCCTTTTCCGGCATGTGTCACTAACAGGAACGCTGAATCGGTTGCACAGCACCCGCCTTCAATTGTTTTGCTGGGATATGCAAGTCGACGCTGTAATTGGCGACTCATCTCACCGTCGTCCCAAGACTCAGGAAAATTATATTTCCCCCAGATCAAGGTGCCGTCGAAGCCATAGCACAAAACACCGCTTTCCGTCCAACGCAGTATAGGCGATTTTTGGAAATCTCCCAATGTATAAACCGACGTTCGTACACTTGTGCGTCTAATCCAACCCCAAGATATCGCCGCATTGTCTGAAAAACTTTCGCTGGACCTGAGACGCCAGTGCTACTCCCATGTTCTGGCTGTAGTTACGCTGTAGTAGGAGGCACCGGTTTCCTTCACCCGCTACAAACTCAGCCAACTCGACATTTAACCGTTCCTTGGACTGGCTGTTACGGTTGATCAGATTCCTCACTTGCTGATGAGCAATAAATAGCCCTGCAACAAATATAACATATTTCGTCAGAAATGCAACACACCAAATCAATCATTAATACAGTCCATACCGATCGAGTTCGCAATGTAGATTGAGATCTGCTTGATCACTGTGTTGGTTTCGGCGAATGCGTCCTCATCGTCAAACCTGCGCAGCTCACTTAGTCAGTTGAGTTCTTCGTAGCGGAGGAGATATAATTATTCATCATGTGGTGATGTACTGGTGCGTGCCGTAACACGTTGGTGCACGTGTACTGCAACATAAAAACATGTTCGTACGAGGGACATCCACGCAGACTCGCTTTGGCTTGTCCAAGCTTATAGCAGTTAGGTAGCGGCGACTCCGCACGGCGACACGTCAATCATCCTCGATCATCATTCGGTATATCTCAGATCGCACCTCGTTAAGGCCCTTGTCAATCTGCGATACGACATGAGCGAGACAGCGAGCTCACCTACCTCCTCCTTCATGGGTGCTCCTGCTGCTGTTGCTGCAAGTTCCAAAGTGAAAAATGGAAGTATATTTGACCGTGGCATCGCGTAGTCCTCTTCATGATGACAGTCCTATCAATTGATTGCCGAAACTGGCTTCGTTCACCCCAAACATCCTTGGCAGCTTGGTACAGGCAGTTATACTAATTGTATATGGCCTTATCAAGCCACGAGTCGATTTCTGTGTTGAAGACGTGATCTTCGCGAAGTGGGTCCACTAACGTCACAGCCCTTGTCGCTATCTGTTTTTCTAGATGTGACGCAAACTTGAGTAGCTCATCTTTGGTGGCGCCTTTGACAAGGTAAAATATTAATCGCTTGTGCGTGTTGTAGCTGCGTCCGCGATCGTTGTGGTCTGTCCGGTGCGATGAATATGAACGGGTTACCAACATGATCACTCCGGCTGAACGAGTACAGCCAGATACCACTTCGTCGGATTTGATGGCTGGGTTGAGAACTGATATAGATATCATCTAACGCTGTTCTTGTACTCCCGTTTTGATATGTGGATCTGGGCATCAGCAGCAAGCGGTGCCGGAAACACGACACTATGGACTGTTCGCCTGTCCAGTCGCGGAAGACATCGCTAGATTGTCGCGCAGCCGTGTTACGACCTCCATCGCTTTGCCGGTCAATACGTTCATCTGGATATGCATTAAAATCTTCTACCACCACGCTCATGTATATGCATCTCTTGGCGTTATCAAGTTGGCTTTCGATGCATCGACGCTCTGGGTAAGTCGCCTCCTCTGTTCTGGGAAGATTGTCTGGACAATAGGTTCCAAAAATTTGTAAGTGAGACCGCGTTCCGACTCGGATGATTATACTGATTGACCGCCCAGAAGGTAAACAAAACATTTTCTTGTTTCTTTCATCAGGGTTGCCGTCTCTCCACGTCCGTCACAATTCCAACCCAGATTGATGGCCAACTACCAGTAGGGCAGGACCTTGACCTCCATGGTGCGACCGACTCCAGACCTTGGACTCCTCCTGATTGCCCAGTGCAGCATCCTCGACTACTAGGAAGTCGACTACTAGGAAGTCGAGGTTGCTGGCAATGGACCTGGGAATGGTCTCCGTAAACATACATTTCCCCCCGAACCCTTTGTTGATATTGGTTGTAGCTATCCTGATATCGTAGTATCTTCGGTCTTCTTGTATATCACCTCGATCCCCCAGATACTGTTCCGCGTAGTGCTCGTCCTGCTGCACTCCCTCGTGGACGGTTCCAACCCCCGTTGTATTCATGTAACATTCGGACTAAGTGCGGACACCGATGCCATCGGCACCCCTCTCCTTCTTGGCGTAGAGAGCGTCATCGCCGGATCTAAAAGAAGCCGGGTATCATCATTCTCGGAGTTGCCCATTATTCTTTTATTATGTTTTATTTTGTGTTGTTATTTGGGATAAAAGGTGATCAAGGATTGGTTTCGTAAAACGAAATCCAGCATTTCCACGACGCATCAACAGTTTGACGCACTGGATCAGCTAGGGTCACTTAAAATGCTAAAAATTATTGAGGGCATGAAGGCCAGTGGCACTGTCACAGTTTCGGCGAAGTGCATCGTCGACTCTGTACAGGTATGATTCACCCCTCTCCGCCTTCAATGTTATAATTGACGAAAGCAAGCGTCTTCGGCTTGCTGTCAGGTTTTAAGGCACTATGGCCGCCCTCACCAGAAGTATTCAGATCATTCAGGTCGAAGTTAACAGCGTATTGTGGCGGCGGTACTCACCATGCCCAATGTCGCCATTATTGGTAATGAGTTTAGCTTTCTAGCGTACTCGTTAACGCAATTGCGAAATTGGATGTTGCACAACTTCAAACTGACACAAAATGTTTTGAAGTCGTAATTTATCGAGAGCCGCCCCCGCTTTAAAGAGCCGATGCCGCGAATTAAAGTGAACCGGTCTCGCAATTTCGAGTGACCGGTTCCGCACTTCTGTTCGCATTTGCGTTCCTCCGCACGCCGCCGCACTCGTGTCCGAGCACCCCATGCCAGCACCCAGCAAGAAGCGCCGCCACAGCCCAAGGAATGACGACTTGTTCGGCGGGAAAAGTGAGGACGACGAGTTGCAGGCAACCAGACGACGTATGCTTTGGTGCCGGCTCCGTCATCATTATGAGTTTGTGCAGTAGGCGCAGGACGAAGGTGTGACTCGGTACTAACATGCTGAGCTTGCTATATACAAGTGCTTGGTTCAGTGTAGATGCCGCTTGTAGTCATCCCTAGCATCCTAATCAGAACGTTCGAGGCAGGGGGGGGGGTCTCGTTCTTGATGGCGTTTGAACGTCAGCGCTTGGTCGTGTACCGGACGCGGGATTGGCAGTCGACGGAGTTTTATTTAATTAGAGTAGTGTGAACCATCTGGGGTGCCAGATTCCACGCAGACTTGACTACGCATTCTGCAAGTGCATTTGCATGTTCGGCTGCAAGCAGAAGTCGCGCTCCACAGGCAAGCGTTTGTAGCGTACGAAACGCTTTCGGGATTTTAAGACCGGGTTGATGGCGAAGCCCACCCGGCGCGGACAATTAAAATATCAGTTGAGGTTTGTGATAGTTTGAATGCTCATTGATTCTTCGATCTTATGTGACGATTGCCTTATATACAATTGTGCGTTTAGGAGCGATGCCACAACGGCAACACGTGTTGATATCTTCATGTAGGATGAATTTACAGAGGTGGCGTGAATCATTTGCTCGATGACCGAACCAAATACCTTACGATTCACGTTTTTGTTGTATGGGCACCTTTTTGAATTTATATTCATGTATCTGCATATAGCGTATGAGCTACTTCCGCACTGAGACATGTTTTTCGCGCGGACCCGTCGGTCCACTCCAGCCCCCACCCTCTATTTGTAACCTCCTATTCGTAGACACATTCTTGTACTTCAATCCACCGCTAATGCAGAGGAGCAGAACCACAAAACAACTGAGGCCACGACGATACACGAACCCCCGTGTTGCTGCAAATTTAGTACTAGCTGAACAATTCAAATGTGTGCCGCTGTAACCGACGCCATCATTCTGAGAAAACAACCATATTTCCACAGAATAGAACATAGTCGCCAACTTATATCAATATAATACGCAGCTGCTGTGGCGAAGCGGGTGAACGCCTTTTGACATCCCAGGCGTATAGGGCTGTGCTCCAGAGTCTGGAAGGCACTCCCGTCCAGGAAGTTCCCCACTCGGAACGCCTAAACGCAAACGTCCAGGCAGCATGTGCTCCTTGTGGAAATCCCTCTAGGTTCGATTGTCTTCGAACCGGGAGATGCACCGCGGGGATATGTTGTTTCGTATATCTTTATTGGTCTGTGGAGAAGAGTGAGGCGTCATCTACTTAGACATAGCTCCACAGCCAAGATAACCAAAATCAATAGAGTTATACACAAAAACATATAGCCGTTCTTATTCTTAGACCCTTGAACGGTGGGTCGTACACCAGTCAACTTAGCCGAACTTCCAGGACACTGGTCAATCCCGGTCAGCTTTAGCAAACGCACACCACCTCAGAAGTTCTGAAGCATCAGCATACATCGTAGCGTAGCGCAAGACGTTGAATAGAAGTACACTTGCATCCACGCCAGAGGAACAGCTCAATACAGTTTCACTAGCTATCACACAAGATGTCCTTCAATTACAATCCTGGATGAGACCTTCTTCCAATCTTTCCAGGATGTATATGGAACATGAAATGTAGGATCGCCTAAGCGCACACTACAGCTGGGATATGAAATAGGGCAGATTTACCACAGGCTCCACATCCGCTACTCACCCTAATACGGACTTGGAGTATTTAAGGATAGAGTTCACACCTCAGGTTGCACTTGATCGGAGCCGCCGGGATTGTGTCCGGCCGAAGCTGTCCGAGCGCTTACACAGATAGTTGAACTCTGTTTGGTTTTTATCGTTGTGGCTATCCTCCTGCAATAGACACACATTCAGCTCTTGACTTACTTTTAGTATGTCTTGGTGCGGCGTCAACATCTTGGGCGTGCTTGATCTCACCGCGATGTCGTTGTTACAGGCGTAGGACTTCAATATTTTCATGGAATTTTCCTGTAACCTAGTTGGCGTCCTGGTCGGTCGGGTATCACTTGGCTTGATTATGCGTCTAGGGTGACCATTGTTCTTTGGTGCTCTTCGGCGTTCTTCGGTGTACTTTGTCACATCCAGCCATGTTAAGACGGGCAACCTCCAGTCCAGTGTTGACTGGGGCTCTTGTTCGCTCCCGTAGGCTTGACCCGTCGTCCGATAGTTGGGCCATCCAGCCTCATTCCGTCCAGGGTACTCAAATCGATCCATGGCTGGATGTGAGAACGCCAAGTTCCGCAGATATCACCATGTCCCACAATTCCGTACTCATTGATGTATTGGCTGTCAACTAATCACCACGCTCCACAGTAAAAATCTTGATTCCCATCGTGTCACTGCACTATGATTCTCCATATCTGCCTACGTCATCATTTTTCTGTGATCTCTCTCTGTCGTCTCAGTCGACATCAATGCAATTAACCACAGCTATTCATGCAACACAATACAGTATATTGGGTAGTGCAAATCAAGCACTGAAACAGGCAGCCAGTCATCATCATCTCCCGTCCTATCAGTACCAGCGGGCACGCGGCACCGTCCATATGGCTAGGCTCCAATCGCCGATCTAGTTTGTTTGGTTTGCGACTCGAGCAATGCTTCACCACCTTTGCGCCCCTTGGTTTTGACAGCTAGCTTCGGCGCATAGATCGCGGGCACCGACGCTTCCTCAGTTCCACGTGTGCTGATGGCTGCACTTGATATACATGTATACGCAAATTCGATGTCCGACGCCGGACTTCTGTGTCGATCCCCACCAAGCACTGCAACTGGAAGCGGTTCCCGCACGCAAACGCTCTCGAATCGGAACACTTCCAACGGTATTGTTGTAGAGAAGCCTCAAGCGAGTGAACTTTGGTGAACCTGGAGTTGACGTCCTCTCGATCACTCACATCGTTGAGTTGCGGGTTTCGATTATACCAGAGAGACAACTGAAAGGCATAATTGTTGCGTCTCGACGAGTCCAACGGCTTGTACTTTTCCTACACCGTCTCAAATTGCGACTCCAGCTTGAAGTCAACAAGCTTCAGTTGCCAGGATTTCTTGCGTTGCGCAACCACCGCGTATGTTATCAGCAACAACGGGGTTTGTAGTGGCGATGATTCACGAATGGCATCGACAATACGAAACGAAGGGTGCGCTTCCTAGGCGACTTGAGCCTCCCGCCGGGCTCGCAATAACTCCAGGACCGTTAGCATGAGAACGAATTTTAAATGATCGTGGCAGCATGACCGCCTACGATGCATCGCCTTGCTACGCAGCCGACGATGCACCGCATGTCTAGACCATAGACACATGTAGTGTATAATGAAGAGCCAAATAGCCAGCGCCCCATTCGATTACCAGCGTCACGACGCCTTACCTTCAAACGACCACGTAGATGCGCAAGGGAGGGCTCGCCGCATCTTCGTCTGGGTTCCTTGCAAAACGACGCCATCAACTCGACACGGAGGTATTATGGTCCACCACGGCGCTACTATTTTCAGTGGTGGTGGTCTTGAACGAGTGTCCTGCAATGCACAACCATAACAACATGACGAGCTTTGCTTGCGGCGTGTTAGATGACGCACCGTCGTTGATTGTCTCGAGAGGCGACAACAACCCAATTCTTGAAGCGCCATCACTGCTCATGGCGTCCTGCAAACGCCATGGAGCTTCTTCGCCGTCGTTCAAAACTGCGACGTAGCGGCAACCTAATGCACGACGTCCGCGATGAAGCCATGGCTTCAATTGTTCATTGTACCACTACAAGCAACGCGTTGAACAGGATCACAACAACACCGCTACCGCGCCATCGTCCACCTTTGGGATCGTCGATGACACTTCTGTGCTTAGCGCTGACTACGATGTCGTGAAGCCGCAGCCCCGATTGCGGAAACCGATTCGTTGGGAAGTACGACTTCGACGTGATTTAAACTGGTCGCGAGCTCGGCCCTGTCCGCAGCAAAGTGATTCAAAGACGAGCCGTCGTAACCGAGTACGTAGGGGATGTCCTTTATGCCGAGGACGTTCTTTTCAAGCTCAGGTGCACACATGGTCGTCCTGGGGAGGTGAACAGCTCGTGATGTTCGACGTGAATCGAGGTGGCACCGAAAGCCGTTTCACGAACCATTCGTTGTCCAAATGGTGCTCTGTTCGGACAAACTCATCATGCTAGGGGATGTTTCATTAGGGGGCAGGTTAGATAGGGCAACTTTTACTCGCAAATTCTATTTTATTTCGCATGAATACGTTCTAACAGGGAACATGTTATTAGCGGACAAAAGAGCTAGTCGCGCTCGCAACACAATCACCCCAGGGGTCTGCGTGAGAGGAGAGGCCACCACCAAGTCGCCCCAGCCATCTTCTGCACCGCCAGCTCCTCCTGCGCCGATTCCCGTCGAAGGAGCTGAACTTGATCGTTGGTCTCATCGCGGACGCTCGCTTCACGGACGGCGAGAAGGGGCACAAGCAGGGAATTCCGATGGAGACGATCGGCGCGGCCTTCGGCATCTCCCCATCTCCTGCATCAGCTCCAGCGTCAGCTTCTCCACCATCTCCAGCACGAAGTCCTCCGCCCCCAGCTTCTGCGTCACCTCCTGCGCCATCTCCTCCGTCGGCTCCTGCACCAGTTCCTGCGACATCTCCTCCGTCTGTTGGAACAGTAGCGGCGCGGACTCAAGATTCGTGCTGATGACTCTAGTTGGAGGTCTGGTCTCCAAGGATGGGCAGCGTGACCATGTCAGGAGTCAGGCGTCTGTCAAGGAATGACACGCACAGGTGAGGAAAGTAGGAGCCACATCGAGGCTGGGCAACGTCTACGCCCAAGAGGGATTGCCATGGAGGGCGACGTGCATGTAGCTGTAGGCGAGAGATAGAGCTAACGTTTATCAATCACTTTTCAATTCCCCAACAAGCAAGCAACGTAGTTGCTGCATAGCTCGTTTGTCGATTCATGGAAGACCGCTTTCCAGTCCCACACACTGATACTGGTGTCACGTTCAGAAGCCTGCGTGACGTTTTGAACTGGCTTACGTTCGCCAGAACCACGACGTGCAAGTGTCGTGAAGGTTGTGTGACCCTGCCTCTGCGGTGGCAGTGTATACTGGGACTATGCGATTGCACTTTCGTAGCTTAGCATACTGTATTCGAGGTTTTCCCCTCAACCCCAGCGTCGCTTAGTGGGAAGAACGTCATCTTTACATTGGCTTCATGTCCCTAGCTACGCTACTGCGTCGAGCCGGCACTCGCCCGCGCTTGATGGTACCTTGATCCATGGGTTATAGTTCTGCTCTTATGCTCGAGGGTAGTTTTTTTTTTCCACCTTCACGTTCGACAGCGTGACAGGTGCATTTCAACAAACAGCAGAATATGACGGTTCCCCTGGCTCATGCGCTTGTCGAGCTCCATCAGCCACTCGCAGTAATTGACCGCCCTCATCCAGGCCTGGGGGGGGGGGGGTCTACGGGGTACCAATCTCGGTGAACAAGTCGCACTTCTCATCGGGACCGGGGCCTTGGCCTTCCCGATAAAATTAAGAGGAAGCTGCTCGGTTCCTGCGGCGTTCGGTGCCTCACAAACCGCCACTCTCTGCTTGCATTTCATTTTCCCTTTCTCCTTCTTGTCCATCGTTAGAATACCTTTTGATTTTCTGCGATGGAAAACGAAGTTTCATCCATATTGAATATGGTAGTCAGCGATAGCAGCCCTTAAGCCACCCCGCTCCTCCTTTATATATCCAGCGTCTGTGGAGCCACCTTCACTACGCCGAAGCGAAACCCACAGACCAGTTCGCTGCAGTAACCGATGTAGTCACCCACGACTTGGGTCATTGCCATTGCGTAGCTGCAAGCATTCACGCTGTGAATTTTGAGCACTACAGCTCCAGTGATGCACGTGTTGCCGTGTCAATCCTTGTACTCCTTAACCTTTTTATGTAGACAAGCGTCAAACGTGTGAAGATGATTGGGGTAACGTCGCTTGCGGTCGCGCTATGCGTCGGATACATTGTCGACATCCCTCTTACGCTTGAGAATGCCTTGTATGGATACCTCACCATTGGCTTTGAACGCTTAAGTTCTTAAGTAACCATGTCAGCTAGGGCCTGATGCGTCAACGCAGGCTCGGTCTCCGCTTTGTCGTAGATGATACGTTTGTCAGCTAGGTCGAGTGTAGTGTAGGTGGAGGACGACGCTGCATTGCGGTGGAAGAAGTTTTGTAAAGTGCGATATAGTATTGGAGCCCCTCGGATCCACATTTGCCTGGGATTCCTGGCGTCGTCTCATCCCTCCCCGGGAGGGGAACACCAATAAGGTTAATGGCGCCTATGGGGATGAGCAGAGAGATTTATGCAATGAAGTGGCGTCAACATTAGGTCCCACAGTCTATCGAGCGGAAGCGGTGCTAAAAATGAGGTACACGAATGTACGCCATTTTCGAACGGCTTCCCACGTCCGATAAAGATGAGCTAGCACTTTTTTTCGTCGCCCCAGGACTATGTCAGTGCCATTCCCATAAAATGGGCGCCGCACATGCACCAAACTTCCAGTAGGGGGGCAGCTTGACGTCCTGGACGCAAATTTCACTCGTCGTCAGCAACATCTGGTCCGCCCGGGCGTGGATTGCTGGAGGAGGTCCGATTGGGGCTCTACGTCAGGAACACAGTTGGGCATATCATACCCTATCTCCACGGCGCTCATGCTGCTCGCATACCGCCTTGCCGTGTAATGGACTTGGCGATAGGCACTCCAACGACATTAAGAAACCTAGTCGGTGAAATGGTACCGACCATAAGAGTAGCCGCGGAATTAGGCACTCGTCGCTCCTAATACTGCGATGTGCTGAGTAGGCGAAGTTGACCATCACTGGCTTCGGTTCCGAGCTTGGCAATGGTGCCAGTCGGTTGGTCGTTCTTCAAAACACGTCATTTTGGTCGGAATCGTCGAGCTCGAACGAGTTGGACTGCAATTCGTCGAATACGTAATCAGGGCTCATGACGATAAGGGGATAAATCGTAGTGGAGCAAGTGGAACTTGGAAGATTGAAGAATTCTCACTTTGGCACCATACGCCCGACAACGGAGAATAACCTGGAGACGCGACAACTACTCCGCATTCACGCTCCATTCGATAACTTACAGACACGATATCGAGGGCAGAAGAGTAAGACAAGCCCCAAGCCGCAAAAGTTTGGAGGTGTGCTGATCGCATCGAGGGCGTCGAACTTAGCGCTCTCCAAAGAAATGGGGTTGATTCGCGAAGATACACCCATATAGCAGAAGGTTTCTCGTGACGCAGACTGTGACTCCAGATCGATATCGCTTATGGAGCAGAAAATGTGTCCGGTCTACAATGACTCGACCGAAACAATGACCGATGCAGCTATCTCCACTTTTATATAGTCGGAAGGAATGAAATTCCGAAATCCGCCATCTATTGCATTAAACTGAGGATAGACATGTCCTATCACCAATCGCGAAGTAAGCTATTAGAAGCTGACGTCATCTATCTGCTATGACAGACAAACATCTTGGCTCCACATTGGGTTTTGAAACAGAAGCTGACGGCACGTTTAAAAGAGCATGTTTCAGTCCAAACATTGGTGTTCGTATCGCGACGATGTCTCGTCGGATGTATGGATTCGATGATACGCAACTTAATGGCGAAAGGAATTTAGTTTTTTTTTGTCGGCATACAAAGATAATAACAAGCAATGAAATCCTTTCACTATAGACGGTGTTTGATCTAAAACCAAAGCACAATTTATCGTCAAAACATGATATTCAGGTTATCACAATTTCTCGAAAAATTGCATACGGCGGATTTGCACGCAGTGCAAATCGCATTTTGCATCAGATCGGTGAATGCGCATTTATACAGGTAATGCAAGAAACCTCGGTTTTTTTTTCACCGTCAAGGTTTTTTTCACCGTCAAGGTTTTTTTCACCGTCAAGGTTTTTCTCCGAGGGCAAATGACTGGTAGATAGACAAGTAGAAGCAGAAGTGGAGCAGTTCGGCATTTCTGATTTGTGCCCGCAGTGCACACGTCCCCCGTCCGCCACACGCAACGCAACCAACTCGGCGCCCGCAGCGCGCTCGAGGCCAAGCACGCTCACAAGGCACAGGACAAACATCGGCTCACGGTTCAACCACACTACACCTACCGCAGACTAATGCTAAACAATGGGGCAAGAACCGCGACCCAAGCGCAACGTAAATATACGTGTCCAACATTTAATGTACCTCGTTCGGGGTTCTGCGCGTGGTCCTCACTACCACGTGGCTTCGCTCTACGGCCGGAACCCTTCGCGATTCTCATCCTATGCTGCCACGCATCTTGCTGACAATGTAATGTGTGACATGTGGTACGCTGGTTGGTACGTGGACGAGCAGATCGTGCAACAAATCCACTACATCAAATGGGGGCCGCCTCACGCTCGCCGCAGCCCATTAGTTTCCGTGAGGCGGTTCCAAGCCTAATGCACGAATCCTGCTTCGTTCCAAAAAAATACAAATGTTAAGATCTAGGTGCAAATCTAAACGCAAGCGCAAACTTTATGCAGCTTTAACATCACAATCTACGCCCAATAGTTGCGCTTCCGGGCGGCGCAGGAAAGATCGCGATTGTTGCCAAAGATCGCGATCTCAAAGTTTCTACCCAGACCATACAATTGTTGTCGCGATCGCTCTCTGGGGGCCTTCAAAATGACTTCCATGAACAGGAGCGAGCGTCCTGGGATGGCGAGAAAGATGCCTTCCTCGTGAAATGCAAGCTCAAGCAGTGAAGCAAGCCGTTTTCGGCTTCAAGAGGTTGGTGTGGGCGGAAGCGCTCGTGGCGTTCAATGCGAGGTTCAAGGCAAAGCCGACTAGGCAACAACATAAATCCAGTCTTGCTGCGGTGCGTGCAATGGAGATTTGGAAGTCGATTTTTAAATCTAATAGAATTGACGTCTATGTTTTCCTGTTAGAAGGGAACTGCACCGCGATCAAGATAATGTTGGATGCATCAGGGTGTGGCGGGGATGCCGATCACCATGTTGACCTTGTTCGCGACTCCGTTTATATTGAGGTACTGAATTAGTTTACTTGATGATACATATTTCTCGCTAACGTTCCGTAATTTGTAGCATCATCCTAAAGCTGCGGATTATCAAATGAAGCCGATGCCGTTATACGAATATCGTGGTGTTCTGTTTGAAGGGACATTTGCCACGTGGGGATACGCACTAGCTTATGATAAACCCAGCCCAGCTGAATATGTCTCTGAACCACTCGCTCCACCACCATCACAACCATCACAACCATCAATGCCCTCGGAGAGTAGCACATATGATAGAGCACCGATGTTTGGCTCCATCAGGACAACTCCGCAATCATAACCTGAGCCTGGCGCCGAGCCTGCCGCTGGACTTTCAACTACTGCTAGAGGCAAGTCAATTGGCGCTACAACTTCAAAGAAACGTCGAAGCGAATCCGGTGGAGTATTAATTGCAGAGGCAACTAGTAATATCCCCTCAGAAATGCGCAACAGAATAGCCAAGCTCCGGGCGCTTTCACCGTCGCAGCGAGCTATCAAACTGTTGCAGAAGGACTACGCAAATAATCTACAAACGGAGAGTCTACTTAAGGCATTTAATGTGATGCTAGACGAAAAGAAGGCTATGGGCTTTTATGGAGGCGGGACCAGCGCGTGATGCATGGCTCCGTAAGCAGATCGTAACTAGTGATTAAGTTTGAGGACTCAACACAATAAATGTATTTGATTTATTTTTAAGACTCGGTGATTTTGAATTGCAACATATGAATTTCACATAAGTTTTGCTACTCTATCGCGCATGTCACTGGACTCTCGATAATAACCGCTTGCATTAGCCTCCGAAGAAATCGAGTGAGTGGTGTCGACGATGTCGTCATCGAATTCTTCCTCATCGATTTGTTTTTTTGGGATCGTCGGGTAAATCCTTTTGTGGGTGAATAAAATTGTGAACCACGCAACACACAACCACAATTTTTGCTTGCGTTTCCACTGGGAATTCAGAAGGGTGCTTTAGGGTCGGAAAATGTCGTTTTAATACGCCGAAGCCCTTTCAATGATGTTGCGAGCCTGGGTGTGCCCCAAATTATACAGTTTCTTGCAGGTTTGAGGCCTACAGTAAGATGGCATCATTCGCATAAAGTCTGCTGCTCAAAACCGAACTGTTAACCACACCGTTCGTAAGTCTGACCCCATTCGTATAGATGATATCGGACACGTCGATACGGCGTCATCACTTCCGTGGAAAGACCGTACCCAGCGTCACCTAGATCAAATAGTCCTCGAGGTGTTCTAAATTATTTTCGACTAGCACCGGCAAGTACCGTAAAGTCTGCTGCCGACCCAAAATCAATTAGCAGTACCAAAAACCCATAAACGAGAAGCAATACCAATTTCCATACCCTTCTAACGCGACAGAACGTAGACAAAATGCATGTCGAACGTACACGCTGCAAATACGTTCCGGCTAAGCTTCCCGGTCCTATCACGACACGGCTTTGCTTTGATCCTCGACACGTAGGCAGGGATGTGCGCTCCGTCAAAAGCAAGACGAAATTGATCGAATTGACCGGTATACTTGGGTTCATTCTGTATTATTGACGATGGCGCATCCGGTAGGACGAAATAAATTGATGCTATGTTCCAGTAGAGGCGCCCATTCAGGGCGCCCGAATCATATAGCAACCAAACAGATCAGAATTTTCCTAGTCCAAGACAAGTGTACACTCTTCCTGAACAGGGCTGGTGTATGTCTGCCGTTGGTACCTGAGAGGCATAGCTTGTAGGGTACCAACCGGGGAGGGGCAGTTTCGCCAAGCGCGAAGGAAAAGTCTCGCCGAACTCGGCGAACCGGTGAGCCTGTAAGTCCCAGGGCACAACAAGCTTTCAGCTGTGTTGCTTTTGCACTCGGCAGCCCGTGACAGATCCATCATTTGGTGGACGGCACGGGATTTGAAGAACGGGGACCGCCCGGCTCATGCGAATCTCTGGAGAGTTGAACCGGTTTTTTGGAACTCGGCGAAGACAAGGCACCCACTGTCCCGGCTCGGCCGGACCGTTGGAAATTCGGAAACGAACCCACACAGGCCAACGAGCTCGGCTATTGTTGTTGGTTGATTGCTAGGATCCGCATTTGACGATTTGTGTGTTTTGCAATGCCACAGTACCATGCCCCCCCCCCCCTGAATTTAATATCGCGATCTTTCGCATTTTCGGGAAGCTTCCTTATCAGACACACATTGCAATATGCCAGGTTTTGACATCTACCTAACCACTCAACACCTCTATTCTAACAGGATCTAATTGGGTAGCCGAATTAGTTGAGGGAAACCCGACGCGGGTGTTCACTAGCTATCGCATGACGAAGCGTGTGGTCAGGCGCTTTTGTATTGCACTAGGAAAAGCGGACCCCTCGTCTAGATCGTCTCATATTGGTGTTGAGGTGAGAGCTGTAACGGGCTAATGCCAACCCGTTACCGACGTACACTGTAGCGCAGGAAACAAGGGAAAAGTAACTCTCATTGTATTGTCGAGACGGTCTCGACACTCGAGACCGTCCCAACCATTAAAGCTATACTGGGCTCTGATTGGCCACCGCGCACTCGCGGTGGCTACCGTGTGACAGTGGCCTGTCACACCACCCCCTACTCAAGCTTGGAACATGGACATATCTAAAATGTAGAAAGAAGCTGGAAACGCGGCTTGGACTCGTGGCAGCCCACTTTCGAAACGGAGTAGTCGGAGAGTTCGGCGCGTGTTTACCAGCGTTAGAATTTTAGCTCACGAACACACTGCAATAGCAACAATTGCCAGTACCGATGCACAATTTGAAGCGCGTGCTCCTTGCTGGCCGGCGCAGGCGGAGGCAGCAGCATGGACGCAGGGGACGCCGCGTCGGGGGAGCTGGAGAAGGGGGCGCTGCACGACTGCAGCGCCGCCGAAGACACTCGAGACGATGACGGGATGTGCAGGCTGCTCGAACACTGGGGGACGACACGAATGAAGCCACGTTGAAGCTAGGCGCGGCGGGGCACCGCGCCGCCTGGAGGAGCCGAATCCGGTACGAGGCTTGCCTCGTACGCCGCCACGCAGTCCGGAACGTCTGCGAGAAGGACTGTGCGCGGCTCCCAGCTATCCGGCATTGGTCCAAGCCAACGCACAAGGTATTGACGATGCGATGGTACTGCGCCTTCGCGGTGACGAACACCGCGACACGTCCGCGGGGCAGCACGAGCGTCATCGTGCTGCAGGATGGCCTCCACAATATGCCTCCACCGTCGACAAGAGGCGCAGGACCATCGCGCTCAAACGGGGCGCGATCGCTGGGACGCTGAGGTTGCGCAGCGTCTCGACCGCCTCGCCCGCTGTCTTGACGTGCTGGAGAATGAGAACCAGGAGCTGCGTCGCCGAGTGCCGCAGCGCCAATCGCCGCAGCGGGGCCAAGACCGGGACGCTGGTGAGTGGCAGCGTCGTCGCTGGGAATAAGCGCGGGGTGGTATCGCCGCAGCCGACCGACGTAGAAAGTAGGATGAAGCCGGAGCGCTGTAGGTAGCTGTAGCGTGTAGGCATCTCCTAACACGTTCAACACTTTAAATGGTCCAACATACCTTGGCGCGAGCTTGTTCGCGCCCAAATTGGTAACCAAAATGGGTTGAATGCCGGTCGTCGACAGCAAGACGCGGTCGCCGACGGCGAACTTCTCCAAGTTCTTGCGGCCGCGTCGATCAGCGTTTTCCTTCTGACGATCGACTACCACTGCAATCGCGTCACGAACATAGCGCACCACACTCTGGCGTCGTTGCAAGAACTCGCTGACAGCCGCTGTGTCACGCGGTTGTGGGGCCGGAACCGGATCAAAGTTTGCGCCGGATGTGGCTTCATACGCAATTGCGCGAGGACGCTGATGTGGGTTGATCAGTGTCCGACTTGTCCAAGAAGCGATGTCGGATGGTGCCGCCCTCGTAGCGGCACGCGTACGCATGCCTCGACTTGAGGTTCGGGCACCGTGCCGAGTCGTGACACCGTTCATCAAGGCGGAGATAGCGCCGTCAGCGGTCCAGTGCCGCTGGCCACTTGATCGTCATTGGAGATGTGCGCCGAGTCGTTCTCGTCGGCACAGCCGCCTTGGAGAATCGAGCGCTCCATGCCGAGGAGCGCTGGAACGCGGGGATGTCGACCGTAGCTGACGTAAAATGGCGTGATACCGGTCGACGCGTGAACTGCGTTGTTGAGTGCGAACTCAACCATAGGCAGGAACGAGCTCCATGACTTGAACGACGTGGCAAAGCTTCTCAGCACGTCCTCGACGACCCTGTTCGCGCGTTCGGTCTGGCCGTCCATCTCTGGATGTGACGCGGTGGACATCTTCAACCGCGTCCCCACTAGCTTGAAGAGCTCGGTCCAGAATGCGGCGGTGAAGCGGGGATCTCGGTCGGAGACGATCGAGGTCGGCAGGCCATGGTGCCTGTAGACGACGTCGAGAAAGATCGCCGCGGACTGCGCCGCGGTGATTGTGACAGCGACCGACCAGGGCAAGATGAAGCATCTTGCTGAAACGATCAACGAAGGCGAGAATCCCAGTGCGGCCTTGAGCATCTCGAGGCAGCCTGAAGACAAAGTCCATGCTCACGGAGGACCACGGATCCGCTGCAACTGGGAGGGGTCGAAGCGGGGCCTGCTTCGACTGCGACGACTTGACTCGTTGGCACGCTTCGCAGGAGCGTACCCACTTCCGCACCCACTTGTACATGTGCGGCCAATAGAAGTCTCGCGAGAGCTACGCGAAAGTCTTCTCGCGTGCGAGGTGGCCGCCACTGGGAGCGTCATGGAACTCGTGAATCAGCCGAGCACGAAGATCATCGTCCAGCGGGACGACGATGCGCGGCGGATCGGCGCGATCGACGCTGTATGTCAGCAGGCCTCCTTCCAGTTGGTATCGATCAACGCGGGCACGGCTCCGTGCGGACAATCGGCGCCGCGTCGTGTCGGACGGGTCTCTCAAGTACTTGATCATCTTGGAGCACGCCGCGTCCGCCTCGTACGCGGCCGAAGTCAGGTCTCGGAGCGGAGTAGTCGCTGCGACTTCAACTGCAGCGACCTCTTCAGCGACACACACAGCGCACTCGTCGTCATCCTCGTCGCCAACAGCGTGGCGACCCGACTGCACGTAGTCTGGCCGACGCGAGAGCGCGTCGGCGAGGATGTTGGTCTTGCCCGGCTTGTAGTGGACGACGAAGTTGTACTCGGAGAATAGCGAGAGCCAGCGCGCCATGCGCTGGGACAAGTGAGGGCTCTTCGTCGCTGTTCTCAACGACGCGTGGTCGGTGTAGATCGCGAAGGTCTGCTCGCCGAGGAGATATACGCGGAACTTGATGAGGGCGTACCGCATGACCAGCAGCTCCTTATCATGGACCGGATAATTCCGCTCCGCCGGCTTCAGCTGGCGCGACTGGTAACTGATGACCCGCTCGCGCCCTTCGTCATCGAATTGCATCAAGGCGCAGCCGATCGCGAAGTCGCTCGCGTCGCACACGACATGGAAGGGCTTCGAGTGATCTGGAAGCATGAGGACGGGCGCGGTGGACAAGCTCGTCTTCACCGCGTCAAAAGCCGACTGGTGCTCAGGACGCCATGACCACGCGGCGTCTGCCTTCAGAAGCTGCGACAACGGACGGATCGTTGCCGCGAAGTTCTTCGAGTAGTGGTGGAGGTACGTCGCGAGACCAAGCCACTGCCGGAGCTGCTTCTGGGCGCGGGCCAAGCGCAGATGGCTTCAATCTTCTCCGGGTCAGCACGGACACCTTCCGTGCTGACGTAGCTCCCGAGCGCTGGGATTTCGGGAGCGCAGAAGATGCACTTCTTCAAGTTGGCGTACAGTTTGTTCTCCCTCATCACTTCGAACACCTGCCGCAGGTGTTGAAGGTGCATCTCGACGTCCGTCATGCCGCCCGCGGCACGGCTGTGAATGAAGATGTCGTCGAAGTAGCTGGGCGCAAAGTCACGGTACGGCCGGAGCAGATTCGATACCATGCGATTGAAGGTGGCAGGGGCGTTCTTGAGCCCCTGCGGCATCACGAGCCATTCCCAGAGCATTCCACTGGGCGTGCTGACGGCAGTCAATGGCACGTCGGCTTCGCGCATCAAGATCTGGTAGAAGCCGTCCATCAAGTCTATGACGCTGAACTTGGTGCTGCCGGACATGGTGTCGAGCACCATGTCTTTCCTCGGAATCGGCGTCTGCGCCGGGATGGTGGCGTCGTTGAGCTTGTTGAAGGCGTGGACGATCCGCCATCCGCCGGTTGCTTTCTTCACGCAGAACGTCGGGCTGGAATGCGGAGACAGACTCTCACGGACGTGGCCGGCTTGCCGGCGACCTTCGAAGAAAGCGTCGATCGCTTCGACTTGATCACGGGGAAGCGGCCACTGCCGCGTCACACAGCACTTTGCGCCTGGCACGAGGTCGATCTCGTGCCGAACTCCACGATCGGGTGGAAGGGCGGCTGGAACCTTGTCCGGAAAGATGTCGCTGAACTCGCGTACAAGAGGAGCGACTGGGTTGCCGGTAGCCTCTAGAGCCGGCAACGACTGGGCAGCGTATCGCGCTGCGCGAGCGTTCTTCGGCTCAGCATCTTTCGGACGTGTGCAAGCGTCGGACGTTGAGTCCGATGCGTGGGTCTCGACGGCTGCGATGGATGCAGCGTCTTCGGCGACGATCATGCACACTTGCTCGATCTCGCCCCTCTTCAAGTCGCGAAGGAAATGTTTCCACGAGAGGCCAGGCAGCCGAGTGATCTCGGCGGCGTCGCATGGAGGACGTGCGACTTCGACGTTGCACGCACGCGAAGGCTCGTCCGCGTTGTTCCCCACCAGGACTGAAATCACCTCGGACTCTGTCTCGACTGGATCTGGCGACGGCGCACGAGGTCGTCGCGGTTTACGACGGCCGCGACGACGAACCGGGCGTGGAGTGTCTTCCACAGCTGACAGTGAGAACCCATGCTCAATCACGTCAGCAGACTCGGGGTGCCGGAACTCAACATCGGCACCAAGACGCGGAGCCAGTTGTTCGGCCGCGTCAACTTCTTCAGGGAGCTCCAGCTCGACCACCCGCGGGAACCCATGCTCGACCGCAAGTGGGAGACCACGCTCAACCACATCATCACTCGGACGTGGGAACCCATGCTCGACCACGTCATCTTCTTCTTCGGGGGAGAGCCACTGCTCATCCGGACGTGGGAAACCATGCTCGACCACGTCATCATCGTCTTCTTCCGAGAGCCGCTGCTCATCGGGACGTGGGAACCCATGTTCGACCACGTCGGACGCGTCCTGAGACTCCTGCTCAGGACCGGCGCAGGTTGCGTATTCGCATACTGCACACGAAGGGTCATCGCTCACTTCATGTGCAGCATGGGTCATGGAGTCGGGGTCCATGACTGCAACATGCGGCCATTGGTTGGGCGTTCCGCACAGGAACGCCAGCACTGCATTCACGTCAATGTCTCGGGGACGGACTGTTCCAGTCAGCTAGTCGATGTCAGGCTGATGCCGTGCAAGCCACGGGATCCCGAAGACGCAGTCGAAGGAGCCGCTCAGCTCGATCACCAAGAACTCTTCGGAACTGTGGAATCCGTCGAACTCGTACGCGAAGGTGGTCGAGCGCCGCGGCGTGCGCCGCGGCTTCCCGTCAGCGTACTTCACAATCATGTCACCGGGGCCTTCACGTATGTTCAAGTCTGCCGGAAATAACGACAGACTCTCGGCGCGAACGAACTTGTTCGTCGCGCCCGAGTCCAGCAGGGCACGAAGCGGGCGCTTCGCGCCGTCGACGTGGAGACTGAGCACGATCAGTCTCGAGTCACTGCCGGAGGTGGTGGCGAATAGATGTGCACGAAGCGCAGGAGGGCTAGGAGGAGGTTCTGCCACCAGAGAATCCCCCCTTCCACGACCAGTAGGGCGCCCCGCACCTACTGGTTGTCGCCGTTTTTTGGAACGGCGACGTCGGAAGCGGTGGTGACGTTCGCCATCACAGGCGACGGCGCGCGGCACACTGCTGCGCGGTGTCCAGGTTTACCACACCGGAAGCAACGCATCGGACGCGGGCTGCGCGTCGAAGACGATGTCGTTGCCCCGGTTAATGACGTCGGCGCCCGACGTCCCCCGTAGTGTTGAATCGCATCCACCTTCAGGCTCTGGTTCTGAAACCCGCGAGACGTCGAACGCTTGCGACGCCGTAACGCTGTAGTCTTCGCGAAGTGCAGTCGCGAAGGCCTCTTCCAGTGTCATCGGGACCTTCCGGGTCAAGTAGAAACGCTGGTAGCCAGCGTTCATGCCGGAGACGAAGACATGGACCTGCGTCGCCATGTCGATGGGATGCGTCGTGATGCACGACACGAGGTGTCGCGCTTGCTGGATGTACTCGAGCATGGACATGCGTCCCTGCTTCACCGACAGAAAGGCGGACCGCTGGAGACTCTCGTCTTGGGGCGGCTCGAACGCGAGCCGCAGGTCGGCCTTCATGGACACCATAGTCGGGAAGCAGGAGGGGTCGGCAACAAGCTTGCCGGGCGCCCACTCCTTCGCCTTCCCCGTCAACTTTGACTGGAGAAAGCGCGTCCGCGCTAGCTCGGTGGACAGCTGCCGAGCTTCAACTGCGATGTCCACCTCACAGAACCAGCGGTTCAAGTGAAGGCGGCTCTTGCCTTCAGCACTGTATGTCGAGACATCGAGCTTCACGATGTCGGTCTTGTTCTTGGTCAGCGTGGGAGTCGTCGCACGCTGACGGAGGTCAGCGAGCTCACGTGCCATGAACTCCTGGGTGGCCAGGCGTTGTTGTTCTTCCGTGCCGGCGGTCAGCAATGTCTTGATAACGCCGTCACCGGACACTACAGCGAGTCGATGCAGTGCCTCCCACTCGAACAGCGACAGATGAGGAAAGCTGGCGTGCTCGAGCGAGATGCCGGTCGCCCCTCCGAGAGCAGACGCGTCGTTCATCGACGTGTCGTTCATCTTGGTCGTTGGACGGATCACGAAGTACTACCAGGTGTAACGGGCTAATGCCAACCCGTTACCGACGTACACTGTAGCGCAGGAAACAAGGGAAAAGTAACTCTCATTGAATTGTCGAGACGGTCTCGACACTCGAGACCGTCCCAACCATTAAAGCTATACTGGGCTCTGATTGGCCACCGCGCACTCGCGGTGGCTACCGTGTGACAGTGGCCTGTCACAAGAGCTGCTATGTTTATCTATTGCGTCTCGAAGCAAGCGTCCAACCGTGACCTACAAGAGCATTTTCAACATAGCGGGGAAACAGTTCACCGGTAAAATTAATGATTTCATGTTGACTGATGTTGATCAAGACTAACCATACGTTGCATGTTGCCCAGGCACTTCTACCGAGTCCATGATTTTGTATGCTCCTAAAGTCCTATACTAATACCTAATGAAATAGAGTTGTTTCGGATCTCGGCCGACCCTCCGCCGAGTTCGGCGACCCCTCGAGCTCAGCTGGTCCGGATACTGAGTTACCCGGATGGTACTCTGTACCCGCCCGCCGAGTTGTCACCGTATCTCATTCTCAAACGTGTTTCCCACAGTGCTGTCCATCACGACTGTATCACAAGTTCATCGGTTCTCCACACTAGCAGTTCATCTCTTAGCCATCTGCCAAGTATTCTTGAGTTCGCGCATTCCAGCGCCATAGCAGAAGGCAGCCAGACGACCCGGGAGAATGGACTGCACCAGGTGGGCCACTAATATCATCAGGTGCTTTGGTACCCTATACCGGTGTGTGCCACAAAACTTGACGTTTTCTACACCATAGTACTTGTCGCAAAAGAAATGAAGACTATTGTACTTGATTTTTGAAACTGGTCTAGGAAGTTCTAACTGCGATGAAACCATTTACAACGGTTTCGGATCGCCAGAAGGGTCTCATCAACTCGGTCGAGACAACGTGTCCACAGGCAGACCACCGCTACTGCCCCGTGCACATCAAACGTAACATTACTAAAACAGGAAAAATAACAGGAGAAGAGCGGGGTTTGATAAATGAAATGTCCGCACAGCACCTGTGAAAATGATTTAACCTGTTCTTCTTAGAAGGCCACCAGCAAACTTGCCATGATCAAGAGGAGCACTGGGTCAAGCTTGCCCATGTTGCTTCCCCATATGTGGGCAAGTTATTGTGAGCGAGAAATTCATGCAACATCAAATGTGTCCGAGTAAGCAAACAATTTGGATTGGGAATCACTACCGCAGTGCCTACCCATTAGACGCTTTCAACCTTATTTCATAAAGTTATGTGAACGTGTCTCGCATATGCGGCAAACTGCGGAAAATTGGGCGCAACAATTTGGGGAAGATGAATTGGTTCCTTACTTACATGGACGGCTATCACTGCTCCCAGCAGCGGGCGAAAAATATGAACGATTTCCTCGTATACAGGGTCCTATATGATCAGATATCACGGCTCTGTAAAACGCCCTGGGTTCATTCACCCAATGTTGACCTACCGGACGGGGGGGTGCACGAGTAGGGATGGGCAAGGCTGATATCCCCCCCCCCTACATTGATACAGTTTGCGCCGCTGTAGCCGACGGCCAGATAATTGAAACTCTGTATGACGAAGAACCACTTTCCATCCGACACTTCCGAAGCACGTACTCTTTACAGTTCGTTCGACTTGTGCTCGACGGATATTTTTCTAAGGACGCGGATAAAGTTCCCACTGCCAAGGTGGCAAGGCCTGAAAAAGGTAAGCGCGGCGAGACTCCTAAAAACCAAAGCAAAGCACAAGCGCCGCAAAAGAAAGGGATATATATAGGAGAGGTTACAGAATAGTCGGAGTTTGATTGATCATAATAACATACTAGACTTTATGGAATAAATTTCAGGTAGCCTCTTCCATTACATGATTTATCCAGAACCGATGATAAGCACACAAAACAATGTTATATCATTTGGGTTTGATAATAATGCTCCGAAAAGGATAATAACGCAGCCAAAATCGATCGATGAATGCTTAGTTTGCGAACTTGGGCCATAACACCTGAAATATCCCGACATTATTGTAGGGCTTGAACGGTTGAGTTGTATCTGACACTACATAGTTTAATCCGCCCACATTGGCGATTTATATCGTATTTTGTACTATCGTGCGGATGCTTTGGATTATTACTAGATATTTGGTCATTGCTGAACGAGACTACACAAGCGGTTAACCTGAAATTAAGCAGCACGGTGGGCTAGCTGCAAATGATTTAGGGGCATGCATTTCCACCAATCCTCGAGAGTTATACCATCTTGTTTGTGAGTGTAGTATGGCTTGTTAGCAAGGCGACGGACTACCTTAGGTACCTCAGCTCTAGCAGCAACCATTGCCTTATCACAGCGATTTTTGCGGGTCAAATGCTAAGCAGAGCCTGGTGCGTCTTTTTCATCTCTTGTACTTGCGAGGTGCATTCTAGCCTTTCTCGGCGGTGTACTCATAGCTGGTGCCTTGACCACCTTCCTCCCGCTGCGATGTGAAGGGCTCATGAACAATTATTGCTGATAACGAAGACAAGAGGCTCTGCTTTGGCTGGGAGAACAGTTTTAGTACTTTATGACTACTGTAGACATAAAATAACTCTTGAAATGGGTCGTGCATGTTGGTGTGGTGAAGTAGAATCATGATGCGTAAGGAGCGTTTGAAGCGACGGAGAAGGTTGTACACGCATGGGCCACATACTGGGTGAGGAGCAATGGATTAGGGACCGGGCATGCTGTGTGAGTATACCCGTGCATTCACATTGATCACCGTTGACTCAGAGAGCTCTCAAACTTATCGTCAATCACTAATCAGATAAGAATAAGTATTAGCCCAACCATCTACCCCATAAAACTGAGTGGGTGTCCTTGATGGGATGTGTAGTGACATATGAGTGGATAACCACTCAGTTATGGAAATTCCTCCTGTCCTAACCGTGTTAGGTAAAGGTAGGACTCGCCCCTTCCCCGTTCAATAAAATGCACGTCCTCCGTAAATGATATGACAGGTCTATAGTTTTTGGTGTCCAACCGCAGTCTGTCATTGTCAGATTTACCAGATTGATGCAATCTCTAAGAAGTGGGAGGTACCCGCCATAGTGTTCCTATCTTATAGTTGCAACGGCTCGATTGTACACTTCTACATCACAGGGCAACGATTGTGGATGTAATCCCTTGCTCCGAATAGCTCTTTTTCCCATTGGGGAAGCTTGTAGTCGTTTCTGCAGTCACAGTAAAGCACACAGCACATGCAATTCTGTGGCGACAAGAAAATGTTTTCAATTGTCTCCTTATGCATTTCCGTGTAGGCATTCCTCACCACTTGCGTGATGTCCTAGGTCTTCATTTGTGGAATCCGGCGCTGCCACGACTGTAACAAAGCAAAAAAAAAACAAGTCAAGTACGTTCATATCAGGTGGGTTACGTGGCTTGCAGATAAGCTGAATGTTCCAACCTGCTTCGAATATGTATGAAAAAATGGAAACCCGTGAGGCTTGGCGTTGTCCTATTGGATCCCGATGATCTCCCCCGGGGTCACTTCTATTTAATAGACGAGATGGGATTGCGCAACATAATCCATGTACATGGTGTGGTCAATCGTCAGAATGTTGCGCTCCAACCGTGTGCCCTTCGGGCAGATTTTGCAGGCTCGCTTGGCGAAATACTCTTCTGTGTACGGCCATAACCCAATTTTTCCATCGCAATCCGAATTGCGTTGAGGGTCAAACCTGTCGGTAGTATTGATGAGTATTATGGGACAAAAGAATATTAAATATATAGAGGATAACGTACCGAGGACAAGCGATGGCAGCTACAACTATATTCTTGGGAATATGCTGCTTGGTTGGCCGCCCAGGTAGGACCTCGTCTTCAAACGCAATGATCGTACTCTTGTCTTTGTCGGAACAGAACCATTTCTCATCAACTTGAATTTGAAGTGAGGTACATTAGTGTCAATTAAGCGAAGCTAACGCCACCTAATGCCCATGCTCGTCTGTTGCCATTAGTGCTAACAGTGAGTCGGTCACCGTCCTTTTGCCTTCAGCCAGGGGCGGCCCCCCGTGGAGTTACATCTCGTCCTCCACGACCAGCAAATTGGTCGATTTGTCATGCTCCTGCAGCCAATGTGCCACGTCCGCAGCGATAAACCGCGAGACGCCCCCCCCCCCCCCATCGGCCCCCAGCCGCCGGCAGTGTGCTAGCGTTCCATTCCATAGTGCGGCCTGTCGATAATGCCATCCTGGCAAACTCTCGTGCAGTCCGGTTGTAATCCCGGGTCTGAGTCGTCCAGCTGCTCACCGCTGTCGCGTCCGCGAGTCGTCTCGCCTTCCAGTATTCTCCCTTCAGGTGTTTCCCCGTGGGTGGCGTGCGATGGTGTTGTTGTCGAGTGGCATCGGCGTCGTCTCCCACGACATGGACCGGTCCCCAGAACGAGTTTAGGCAATGTCGGAGCCCCCACGCAAGCACCAGATAAATCGCTCGTAGATGAACCATGTGAGCGCCCGCATACCTCTTACTGCCAACCTGCATTAATTGGTAGGCTCCAGTGACCTGGTGAACCTTCGCAATGACCACTCCACTGCTACACTGCCGAGGGGTATCTCCTTGTACCCCAGCGACCGCCAGCAAATAGCAGTGCCCTGACACGGGCGGCCCCTCGTAAGGGCCATCCCACCCCGCGCCCAGCATCGCGCATATACTCTTGCACAACTTAGTGCGTATGGATGATGGGAGAACTTCGTAATAATCTCTCGTAACATCCATATGTCCATGGTGTAGCCGTGTCTTCAGGCCGGCAACGTGGTACTCAGAAGTCACGTCATTTAGTGGATCAAAGTGAGCGACTCTCCACCGCCAAACAGCATGAAGGTACAACGCTGCACCCAGGCTCCAGCAACTCCGGATCAAGTTGTCCACCGTTGCGCCTAGTTCGTCAATGTCCGCATCCGGTAGTCCGGACACCACGCGGCCGGTTACCGCGGCTATCCCCGCAGGTATCGTTGGCAGCGTCAGCGCAAAGATCGCCTCTTCATAAGAGGTGAGGCGGAGTCCAGTCGATTCCCAGCGGCGCACCAGTAGGTCGCGAAGGGTTCGAGCGGCTGGGCATTCCCAGAAGACGTGGAACAAGTCCACCCTTGTAATTCTTTCACACCCCGCGTGCGGGCAACTCAGCTTTGATGTCACCGGGTTGTATACCGAGAGCGCGTGCAGCTTAACTCGATATAAGAGCTGCCCCCCCCCCCCAGGGGTTGAGCCCGACGATCCTTCGTATCCGCTTCCAGGTTAACGTCTTCAGTCCGCCAGCCGCCGGACGACTCAGGCGCTCCCATTTTCCTTGCCGCTCCACGCAGCTGGCCTTGCCTTTCTGGACCAGGTTGGCCCCGAACGCAGCGTTGTAGTACCTGCGTGTGGCTTTCCATCTTCGCTCTCCCTTCTTCTCGGGTGCGGGTGTACCCTGTCGATCTTTTCCGCCGGCCCGACATCTCGCTGCATGCACCGCGTGAGCTCTCGATGTGAATGGATGTCGCCCTGGCAGGCACTCTCGTCCGCTGCCCCTCCTTGCCCTACGAGGCGCCGTTCGCTGGTGACGCAGCGATGGATCTGGGCTCCCCCATCGCCTCGCGTCGAATACCGGACCCTGCCATAGTGATCCCCAGGCAGGATTAACTGCGGGAAGTTCAGTATGAGAAGTTGCATAAGGTGACCGACATGCCGTTGGATTGTCTTGGTCACCTTCGTGCAGAGCACAGTGACAACTAGGCGATGTTGCCTCGTCCAAGTCCAATGAAGAACGTCCTTGATTTGCGCCCCTACGGCGCAGATGCTCCAAAATCGCGATACAGGATTGACCGTAGTACCCTTTTCAGAGTAGAGTCGTAGGTCCTTAAGGACGAAGTATGGAAGCCACTCCACACAGAACTCGCCGTGTTGGAGGGCCTCCGCCGCCGTGTAGCGTGTCCACAGATTACCGCTCAAGGTAGACGCGTCTATGATGAGCCGGCGGCCCCGCCAAGCGAGTTCGATGGGCCCGCGGAAGTATTGTAGGCAATGAAGTGCCCTGACCATGTCGGCCTTCTCCGCCACTGCCACGACACCGCCGTATGCGTTGCATAGATGGACACCAGTGGTCCAGATAGTTTCGCGAAGTCTGGGCCCCGTCTTCGGTGGCTGCGTAGCGCGCGGGGACACGTATAGCATCGGTGCAGGGCCCGAAGCGTCCGCGCCCGCGATCACGTCCCCAACCACTAATGTCGTAGTATCAGACTCGACCGCCCACGTATTCACCGTAACCGCGGCGTGTGCGAGGAGCTCGAGTCTCAAATTTGGTACGGCGAGTCCGCCATCTCTGCGAGGCAGGGCGGTGACATGTCGGTTGATCCACGCCCGCCCTGCTACAGCGTCTGCCGAAAACCGTGCATGCCAAACAAAGTTTTCGATCATCTTCTGGAAGTCCGCCACCAGCTCGGTGGTCGGCCACTGGTGGCGACCGATGTATAATAACTTCGGGATGACCACTGCCATGACGACCATGCTCCTTTGCTCAGCAGTCATGGTTTTCCGCGCGGCTAGCGCGAGACGGGTCACCAGTAGCGTGCGGGCGAGCCACCAAGTGTACGCCACTCTGGTACGCTGCCGACCGGTAACCCGAGGTATCGGGATAGCTTAGTGACGGCTTGGACTTGTAGTGGGGACAGTAGGTCTTCGTCCAGGGGGATCGCTGCCGGATTTAATGCGATGACCAGTGTTTTGCTTTCGTTGAGACGGAGCCCAGACGCGAGGGCGAACAGCCGCGTTATCTCCAGGATGATCGCCACCTCGAGGACAGTGCGAACATAGCTTGCGGTGTCATCGGCAAAACCACCTACCTTAAGCTTCACTTCTCCTGCCGCACTCTTGAGCACTATACCGCGCACTCTAGGCTCTGCATCAATTCGCCGATAGAGCGCCTCGAGGACTAGTAGAAAAAGCAGGGGTCTAGCGGACATCCTTGGCGAATGCCGCAGCTGACTGAGACCCATCTCGATTTGTATCCATTCGCTAGGAAGCGGACCTTGGTCCCGTCGTGTACTGCACGCATCGCCTGGGCATAATCGTCGGGAAAACCCAGCCAGCGTAGCACCGCATACAGAAACACACGATCGACTGAGTCATACGTTTTCATAAAGTCTAGGAGAAGCGCAAGGGCCCGCGCCATGTCTGGGTCCGTTTTCGCCGCTGCTTGCGCCGCGGTGAATAGATCCACTGTCGAGTGAATCGTCCGGTAGGGCACGAACCCGTTTTGGTTTGGATGTACGATAGCACTCAGCTTGCTGCTCGTCCGCGTGGCCGTCATTCGGGTCAGCAGCTTATAGTCCGTGTTGAGGAGTGCTAATGGCCGATAGTTCAGAGGATCTGCGGATTCTCCTCCTTTCCTTAAGCAGAAGATGTCCGCCTCAAGAAATGTGGCTGGGAAGGTCCCTCGAGGGCACCAGCAATTGTAAAGGATTGTCAGAATGGGAATGAGCTGGTCCCCAAAATCCCGGTACCAATCATTTCCTAATCGGTCGGGCCCACAAGCTTTGCCACGCTTGGAGGCTCCGATAGCCGCCGCCACCTCAGCCTCCGTGAACGGACGGGCCAGGTCCGCCAACAAACCCTGGTATTGGCCACTGTCGCCGAGCCATTGTAGAACGTTAAGCCGGGCCTCTGCGGTGGACCCCTTTTGCTGGAATATTGGGGTCCACGCATCAGCCAAAGTGTCCGCTTTGTCGTGCACCCCTCTCGTCGAGTGTCCGACTGCTGCATCAAGACGGTGAATCTCGCTGTCCGCATACTTAGTGCTCACTCGCCGGTACATCGACTTCATCGTCTTGCCATCTCGGTGCCCGCCATCGCGGAAAAGCCGCCTCTGCTGCGCCGCTGCACGGCCTTTAGCACATGCAGTGATAGCGTGTCGGACCCGGTGGAGAGGGGTGCCGCTGTCGCCGTCGGCTATCGTCAGCACGTCCATTGAGTCGGTTATCGAGGCGACCGACGGCGCTTGGCCCGCAGCTGCTTCTCGTAACCGAGCCTCTTGACGTATGAGACGGCATTCGCTGCTTATAGGTGGCCCGGGCTGCCTTCCGCGCATTCGCTGCTTATAGGTGGCCCGGGCTGCCTTCCGCCTCTGCTTGATGATGGCCAAAGTCTCTTTCCGCACCACTATCTTAAGCTGATCCCATTCTTGAGCCCACCGCTCTGCGGTGGTATCGGCCGTCTGCAACTCGTCGAGAAAGGATTGCAAGCGTCGCTGGGTGGCCTCCCTTACCGCTCCGACTGCAATCAATGGCGGCGGGTAAACTTTCGCCGGTTTACGGATCCTGACTGGGTCGTCGGGGCTTCTCATGTGAAGCCGGACCGCACGATGGTCGGCTTGAGTCCCTGTTCGAAAGACCTCCACGGTAGCCACCCAGTCGACCAGCGGGGCGGATATATACCATCTGTCCAAGCGAGCAGAGGCTTCCACCCCCTCGTGTACAGTGTAGGTATACGTATGCGTGTTCTCGTAGTAAGCCGCTGTGTCTGCGAGGGTTGCGCCATCCGGTGGCACGAGGGCATCCACCAGCCCCAGTTCGCCAGCAGTTCCGCCAATGCGGGAGAATCATGGCCCGAGTGCTTGCGGAACCAACTGCGGTCCAGCCGTGGATCGAGAGTGCAGTTGAAATCACCGCCAACTACTAACTTGTCAGCCTGCGGCAAATCCAGGTCGCTTAGTTTGCGATAGAACGCTTCCCGTGGTCCCTTCTGATGAGGCGCATAAATGCAGATCAGCAGAAGCTCCACCCCCGCATACATCCCCGTCACTGCCATAAAGTGACTGTTCCACGCGTGAGTCATCACTGGTTTGGGCCGTCGGAGGCGTCCATACGGGTCAAGGAGGATCGCCACGCCCCCTTTACAGTCTGTGGACGGTGACCAGATGGAGAGTTTCTCCTCAGCGCCCCCCTGCCTAAACCCCCATTGTTTTGAATGTTGGAAGGCCATGTGTTCTACCTCCGCCGCTTCAACGTGCGTTTCTTGGAGGAACACGACGTCGTGCCGTCCGTGAGCGTCGTCGTGACGAAATTCGCGGAAGTATTCGTCGCGGTGGCGCTCTAGACTGCCAAACCCGTTAACGTTAAGCGTGGTGCAGCTGAACGTACGTTCCTGCTTATGGAGAGCTGAGGACGGACCGCCCCCCGCTGCTTGTGCCTGAGCTTCTTGTCGTCGGAGGTTCGCCACCTCCTTTCTACGTTCGTTTTTGAAATCCCGACGAACTTGGGTCGCTCGCTGCTGTTCCGTAACGCTGGGAAAAAAATCCCCGAGCGTCCGCTGTCGAGGCCCCCGTCGGGTCCGATGTGGACTAGATATCCAGCGCTGCTGACTGACCTTGGGTCGGCAAGGGTCATGGCGCCTTTGGCGTTTGGGTGAAGGCCGTGCTGTGGTGGCAGCTGGTAGAGCCACTGATGCGACCGCCACCTGTGGTCCCGGATTCGTTGCTGGGTCCGGGACCGATGTTCGGGCTGAACTGCCCTTAGTACTGAGTCGTGGCGGCTAGCCCGGTCGCCATGGCGGCCAGCCTGTCCTCCCACGTCACCCCAGATGGGAGCATCACCGTAGCCCCCCATTCACCTTTGTCAACAATCTTCTCGCAGGCTTGTTGCACCGCCGGGTGCACTTGGTAGATGGAGCCCAGTTGCGTCCTCGGGTAAGTACCCCAAGGTGTGACCGGCCATGCCCATACGACATGCGGAAGCGTGTGCAGCACTCTCCAGCAGTCCTCCGTCACCCCTGGCGGGCACGAGCACATAGGAGCCGCTGTGTACAGGCCCCGGAGTCGGAGCCATCGTTGAGGATCCTTGGCCAATTGGCGGTCGCGCGTTGAGCCGTCCTCCGTCGTGCATGCGGCCACCCACGATCGACAGTATTCCTTGGCCTGGATCGGAACCTCCTCGTGGTTTACCAGCTGCCGCATGGTCGCGATCTGAAGATCATAGAGTTCAAGCTCTCCCCAGCGTAGCAGCATCTCACGCGACAGGAACTTGGCTATCAGTTCCGGATAAGGCACAAACTGGAGTAGATCATGCAGAACGGTCCGATGCATGACCAGCCAGGTCATGAGCGGAAGTTTACCCTGTGCCGAAATGGGGTTACGTCGGGCAGAATCCTGATTCGGGGCCACTATGGCACCAGTGGGGTGAGCGGACACGCCACCAGTCCCGGCTAGTGCATGGAGTTTATCTGCTTCAGCTTTCAAGCCCCCGTTCAGAATGGCGATGTCATACGGGTCGCGGTCCATCCGCCCCAAGTTGAGCCGGTCGTGAACCACATCTAGGCGTGCTCTTCTCTCCATGGCTCCGATGATGATCGTGTTTGTGGTCTCGTCGTCGTTCAAAAAGTCCACCTGGGCGAGGAGGCCTTGGCTATACTCGATATGAGCTACCACATCAGAATACCAGGAATGATTGACGCAGTTTTCCTGAGTGAAGACCAAGTCTCCTTCCGCCTGCCACTTTGTTGCGATCTCGCCATGGTTAACGCCGTAGAAATGCCCTTCGTGTCGCTTCAAGACCAAAAAGACCGGCATGACGTGTAGTCGAGCATAGTGTCCGAGCATCGTTTTGGCCGTGGCATCGTCCATTGCTCCCACGCATCCTGTTTCATGAACGTCCCCGTTCGGCAGTGTGTAGTCACTGTAGTAGTACCTTTGTACCTGGGCGTCATTGTGCTAATTAACGTCCAACACGAAGATAGGTTCTCTCAGATATTGGGCCATGGCCCGTAGGACCTCCGGTCCCGCCCAGAAATCTGAAGGAATCGGAGAATTGACCGTCCGGGTCACTCCTGTGTGTAGTGGGTGTACAACGCTGCGGTGGCCACGGCCATATCCGTCGGTGCTGGTTGCGACGGATACAATCGCTTCAACTCACGACGCGGATCCACGACATTGCATGCAACGTCGTGTGCTAAGTTGGCGAGCATCAACGTGTAGATACTCCGTTTCACTGCATTGGCTCATTTCACTACGTCCGGGGCGAAATTGAGCTTGGGTTCCCGCAGTGTTGTCATGGTCGCGCATAGTGCCGCATATGCGCACTGCCCGTTGGCAGGTACGGTGGTTAGTGCACCTTGAAAAGGCAGCAGGAAGACGGGCAATTGTTGTGGCATCCCGGGGGCCAGCTTGACTCGCTCAATACTAAAACCATCTTGGCTGAGTGACGGATCGTCGGCCACTCCATTTGTCGCCCTGTCCTCCATCAGGTCATCAGTGCCATCTGCCTCGGTCTCCGGTTCGTGCGTATCGACCTCCATAGGAGAGGTGGACAACTCTTGCCCTGACACCAGGGAGAAGGGAGCCGACGACCCCGGTGTCGTCGCTGGTGAGCGCGGGCTCGGCGGTGGAGACGACCCCAAATAGCTTGATAGAGCCGTTCCGTCGTCGCGTAGCTGGCCCTCAGCTGCAGCCGGCGACTGACTCGACCCGGACGACTCCTCGTGCCCCGGCCGCCGCGGCGTGGCGGGTCCCCCCGTATGGAGAGAGCGACGAAGCTCCTCAATGGCCGCGGGGGCGGCCTCCGGCGAAGACGGTGGGTAGGCGTACGGTGCCTCATCCTGCGCGTCGACATCGGACGATGCAGTCCCGTCCTCTTCCGGGTCTATCAGCAAGGTGTAGCGACCCATTGCGTGGTCTTGTTTAAACTTGGCGTAGGCAGTGGCTTTGTTTTTAGCCTTCGGTCGGGCAGGGGATCCAGCAGGCCTCCCGTTCGTGGCCGTCGGTGTGAAGGCGCGCCGCGCTGAGGCCGCTGCATGTGGTTTGGTAGCGCTTTGCGCAGGAGGATACGTGGCTCCTGGGCGCTGGGCGCCGGTAGTACTGCCGTCTGCAGCCCCGCTAGCAGGTCCCCCCTCTCTGCAAGGGTGTGCGACTCTCCAGACCGGCTGCGCCGCTGGCGCCGCGTGACTACTGTGAAGCCATCCGTGATGTTTTCCCTCGGCGTGTCCGCCTCTGTCGCCCCCGACCCGTCATCCGCGGACGCCCGTGCAGACTCGGTGACATATGTCAACGGTGAGTGTGGTTGGTCTGGCTCCCTTTCCGTCCGCAGAAGTTCCGCAACAGGAGGTGGAATCGCGCCCTCCCCTGTAACGACTGTCTCTCCGGTCAGCTCCTGGTGTAGTGTGGTGAGGAACGTGGTAAGACTTTCCTCGTCCGTGTGCCGGTACTGCGTGGCCGTACCAACGTGGTAAGACGGAAGCGGGCCCTTGTAAGTTCGAAGGAACTTGGCTTGCTGCGTGATGACTTGGCCAGGCTTTGCCTTACAGAAGCCTGTAGTATGATACGGTGCATAACATCGGGTGCACGGTAGGCGCTGGTAGATCACGTGATGATGTAGAGTAATTAGCCGGCCATGAATCTTGAGCTTGGTCACCCCTCTCAGCATGTCAGGGCAAGTGTCCGTGTTGAAACGGAGGAGAAAGTAGCCATTGTCCACAATCTCCGACGCGCCGACCCGGGAGCGTTCCGCATCGACTACGTCGACTCCGCCTAGCCGTCCCAGAGCCGCCAGCAGTACCACTAGCCCCAGATCGCCCACTCCGTATACTCGAACTGCGTATTGACTGCGTAACCTCGCCTGGCGGTAAGTGCCGCTGTCAGGGTCGTCCGTTGTATCCTCGAGCTCGATGCATGTGCCGTTCAGCCTGATTGCTAGACCCAGATACAGCTGGGCAATGCGTTCCGAGTTAAACACGAATGTCAGCGTATGTAGGCCATCGAAATGCAGTCTCTTCACGTCTTCTAGGAGCCTGGCTAGCATGCTGCGTCCGGCCGCAGAATCTGCGTTCGCTGCATGCAATTGAGCAAAAATGGAGTTGTGAGTCATGCTCCGACGCAATCGCGCACGCGGCGAGATGTCCGCGGTAAGCATGACTTCGCAGTGCTTTTCATGAAACTGCTCTAACATGGCGCGTTGCAGCAACGGAAGAGTCGCCTTCGCAAAGTTAGGCGGATGCGGCAGCTCCAGCGTTTTGTCGAGGTATTGCAACAGGGTATCCGTTTCCGGTTTCGAGCGTTCACGGAGGGCATTGTTCGTATGCACCTTCGATGGTGCTAATGCCACCGTCCGGAGGAGTGCCTGTTCCGGCGTGTCCACCGGTGTAGAGGATGCTTCCCAGTCCTGTGCCAGGGTGGACAGCAGCAGTTTGCGCTCTCGCGGTGACCAGGTTCCCGCTATGTTCGCCGGCGGTTTGACCCTGCCCCTTCGTTCCTGAGTGCGGCCGTTTTGCACCGCGGCCGCATAGCTCACTATCGGATCGGCTCCGGTTGAATCCGGGACGGGAGACGGCTGTGCTTCCGTAGTCAACCCACTGATAGCGTTCCTCTCAGTTGACCCCTTTCTGCCTTGCGCGTCCGATGGTGTCGTCACAGGCATCGGAAAGGGGTCTGACTGCGATGGCCGGTTGGACCCCACTTCAGGTGGTCCACATGAGTTTTCTGGCTGAGTGGTTGGTGCTGCCGAGTCAACCGTGGTCCGGGGGGATCCTGGTGTCGTAGGAAGTCGCCCCGCCTCCGGTGGGTCGGGAGGTCGGAGTCCTAGCCCCCCACTGTCTTTGGGTGGCTCGGTCATCGTGGGCAGCTGTGAGCGGGCTGTGGTGGCCGGGGGGACGGTCTCCTGGGCTCCCAGCTCTTCGTGCTGGCAGGGTCCTCGTGGCAAATCCTTGTTCCGTGTCCGGGGCGATTTGGAGAGTGTTTTCTCATCAACTTGGACTACGTCTAGCCTGGACTCGAGTATTCTAAAGCAACCTCTCCACGCTCAATGACGTCACGAACCGTGTGATACTTGAGAACGTTACCCGTCACTTTTGTACCCACTAGTGGTTGCCTTAATAACAGCCATCGCCACTTGGTTGTCGTCATAAAGGACTGTATTTTTCCTCAAGTTACTTGCCAACTTTGTGTGTCAACAGAATGATTGTAGAACACTGCAGTAGCAAAAAAAAAAAGGCAATGCTTCACTAATCTAGCGTTGTTAGAGCGATGTCCAAATAAAAACTCGATTGATTATTTGGAGCTTTGGTTTTTTGCAGTAGAAAAAAATTAGCTGAAATAAATCGGCGTGGTGTCCAAGCGCGGTTGTTGACTTTTTGTTTGAACCTACCGAATCGAATATCATGCAATCTATTAGGCCGATTCGTTTACTTCAGAATGCGGTCGAATACGGCAACTTCCGCGGCAACTACGTCAATGCCGACTCTGCAAGCATCGATCCTCGCTCGCAACGGGGAATTACTCGCAATTCTCGGTAGCCCAGGCGACTCCCCAGTTGCCATAACCAATCCGATACTCCGGACTGGCAACATGGAAGAGAACGCGCCCAGCAGACCTCCGGAAACTACAGATAGCAACTACAAGCCCGCCGCGGAAGAAAGCTCGTCGCGACAATCGCGAACGACCCGTGCTGAATCTGGATAGTGCTTTGCGGCACGAATCCGCAGCTGCTCGTGATGCAGAACCTAATAATCGGGCCGCCATGAGAACCACCCACGCCAAAACGAAGACAACAGCAAGAAGTTCCAAGCCCCCATCAAAAACCAAGTCGAAGATGGTGAAATTGACGCGCAGCAAGTCGAGTGCGGATGAACCAGAAGGCAAGACCATGCGATGGACAGTACCGCTGACAAAGCTGGCACTGGAAACCAGGTTCAAGAACCCCCGAATCTTGAAGTTTGCCACGAAGACTACCGACACTAAAACAAATCGTGCTACCTGGGAAGCCACTGTGAACTTGTTTCTGGAACGCGCACTTATTGAAGGAGCATGGGGCGAGGGTGAAGAAGGCCGTAGTGTTACAGTTTCCCAGTTCAAGAACAAATTAAACGCTATTCGCAAGGCATACAGAGCCAAACGAACTCGAATGTTGGCCACGGACAATCGTGCAGTGGAGACGGCCAGTGATGACGACCAGGATGTCGACGTTGACCAGCAGCATAGCCGCGCATTTCCAGAGCTGCCTTCCAACTATTTGCTTGATCAAGCGGAAGCTGTTGATGAAACGGGCCGGGTGCAACCGACGTGTGACCCGCTCAATGTTCGTCCAGAGTACCGCCGCGAACTTGGCAATGAGCTTGCCTCTTTGTGGCCGTTGTTGTGCGATATATTTTCCAGCAACCCTGGTCTCACCGGGGAAGCGATTATTGAGTCGGGCCTCAATACAAGTGACGGCGATGAACGTGCAGACAGGGGGGTATCGAGCGATTCAGAATTTCATAGTGAAGACGAATGCTCTGATAGGCCCAGTGAGGCCCGCCAAAAAGCCAAAACAGCTGCGAAGTTGAAGAAGCAAACTCAAGTCCAGCAACAACAAGTGAATTCTGAAACAAAACGACCCGTCGAGTTGTTGAACGACACTCTTCGTGAAGGGTTCAATTCGTTTGGCCGTATATTCGAGAATCGCCGCTCCAACCGAGCCGACCGCGGCATGGAGTTGCTAGTTGAGAACCTCACGACTTCTATCGCTGAGTCGAACGCGCAACAACAACAGGCATCACTCACAAGCTATCTGCTAGAGCATTGCGAGCCTCCAGAAGACGACAGCAGATCTGTTCACAGCGCTGATGAATCAGATGAACGGTTCAAACTGAATGCGGCGCAGCAGTCATGTCAGGAGTCAGCTCCAATTTATTATTCGGTATCGTGGCGGTAAAAGTAGTCCGCATAAGAATCTCTCTTTCTCTCAGCTAGTTGAACCTCTGCTTGCGTTCTGTCCCAGTAGTTGTTGTATGCACTCATCACTTCTCTCGATTGCACGCGATCTTCATCATTCCGAGCATATTCAAACTCTTCCTGGTCACCGATATCAATCAGCAAGTTGTGTAAAATTGCTGCTACACAAATCATATGTGCGTTTGTTTTGTGAGAGCGCCGATCGGTAACGCCATGAATCACTTTGAAGCGAGATTTTAGCTTGCTGAAAACGCATTCAACGAGAATCCATGTGGAGGACAGATGATAGTTATAGCTTCCAAGTAAGCGCATTAAAAATTTGTTAGCAGCACACACGTAATGTTTTTAAACGAATGTAGAACGTACCAGCGCTGCTTTGGGGTTAAATGCTTGCGTTTGCGCTCATCGTATGGTACCATCAGAAACGGCCAGATCTTGAATCCAGAATCCCCAAGCCAATTGATTCCTGGCGGACACACGTGTCTGGCACGAGCTCCAAGCTCCTCCGACTGATTCCACATTGACTGATCGGAGTTACTGCCACTGAATACGCCAATATAGCGAAACTTGTTGCGGTAGGCTATAGCTGCGAGGCAGTTATACGCAGGATTTCCACTCTTGTCATAAAATCCCTATCCATAGTAAATGTTAGACTTAAGCTTCATCACGGTCGGCAATACGTATATCGTACCAGATGTTCATTTAGGCGTCGCGTTCAAACTAAAGTACCGTCAAAAATACACGCTACATCCGGAAAACCTCCACCCCGAGCAGTAAATCCGTCGACCATGTCATCCCAATATGCGTCCGCCGTCGGCGCTGGAAAGAATACCACTTCGTTCATCATGCCATACAAAAGTTCTTCAAGTTGATGAATGTATCGAAGTGCTACAGTCCTTGACATCCCAAGCTGATTCGCCGCACCGTCGATATCGTCCCTATCCTGACCGCAACCGTTTCCATAGTATGTAGGCAGTACCGCGAGCCCGTAGTCAAAGCTGTACTGTGCATTATTTCCTGGTAATCCGAACTTCTTGTAGTAGAGCAGCTCCAGCACCGCTTGAAGCTTGTCAAAGGACTCGGGTGAGCATCGAACGGTCCGTCGATACGCTTTCAAGGAGCGGTTAGCCTTGAGGCGGAGAAAGATGTCGGATCGAACAACGACGATTTAGCCTGGGGGTCGCCGAACAGACCTCCCATCTAGTTGACTGAAAGCGACAGCTATTGCAACTAGCAACACAAGCAGGATTATGATGACCTCTTCCTCTGTTTCAGCATCGGCCACGCAGGATGATAGAGCATCGATAGAGCCTAATTTGCACAGCATGTAGTAGGTTAGAATCTTTTGAAATATCCTCCGACTTCGTACGCTCTTTCATGATACAATACGCACCTACTAGCTCTTCGGGAGTGTCCATCTGAACATCAGCTGCCGTGTATATGTCGTCACTGTCGGCTGGCGCCATCTCGACATCGTCGTCGGCCCCCGCGAGGCAGTCGCAAGTCGAGCTCACCGACATTCTGCGCTGGTCGAAACTTGCCTTTGCGAGAGATCTTCCAAAAAATTCGGCTCTGGCACATAAAAATTGGTGCGGTACCGATTTCTTTTCGCCGAGTTATAAATAGATACTTCCGGGCCCTGTTTTTTCTTCGCGCAACATTCTAAGGAAAAATTAGCTATAAAAAATGATCTGGTTTTCATTTGGACATCCCTCTTAGCGGTTCAAATTCGCGAGCGTACACTCATCCTAGCTTAGCACACATCCAGTCACCGAACTTCGATTGTACTTGCATCTGCGTGCGCCATCACCTGCACATTCGTAGTTGGGTTTTGCCTTGCGTCCACATACGCCGCGATTCGCAAGTCCAGACTGTTGGATCGCGGCCATACGAGCCCATAATCCGTAGTCACTCGCAAGTAGCACAACACTCGCTTTGCTAGTACGTGCTGCTCATGAATATATCAGTTCAAGAACTTCATCGGAGTTATTCAAGCCTAATTCGCAGTGCGCATCATCTGAAGCGCTGAGAGCTAGCGGGTCATATGAAGTTTAGAGCTACGACGGTTAGAGAGTTCTCCATCACCGCGAAAAGGTGCAGAACTACAGCGATTAGTCAGGTTATATCTACCTTCTACATTGCCTCATCCATCAGAGTTCAAGTGTTGCAGCTCATGATCCACTTCTCTAGTCCGCGCGCACGCGACAACCGAGCTACATCATCAGTTGTACTCGTTGGATTCGCGCTCGACGCACCGCATGTAAGAGTGTTAGCCAATGCCGGTCAATCCACAGTAATCATATCTTCAACTACGGTACCAGGTTATTGATCTCTTAAGTTATCTCTGCCGTGTCGCTTTCCGCAATGTTTATCATACGCAGGACCTTTCGGCGTACAGAGACGCCTTCTTGTCGGACGTGGCGGCATCACATTCTCCAACCTGACGATAACAATTTGCGACGAAAGCTATGTTTTCAATGCTAATACCGATTAAACAGGAGTTTATCCACATAGATTGTCCAATCTTCAGCAAACTCCACTGTTCTAGGCTCCTTAATCTTCAAATCCAGCACACGATAGCGCAATGAATTATTTTCATAGCCAAGGAAGATACAGGGTTTTCCATGATTCTCCAGCTTATTCTTCCTCAACACCTTCGGAATGAAAGCGTACACTAAACATCCACATGTACGAAATTCATAAACATCAGCTCAGTTCTCTAAGCGTCGAGTTTCATGGCGTCTCCCCATCAACGCTCTACTCGGTCTAATTTTTATGACCTCCGCAGCAAAAGGCGAACGCCTCGCCCCAAAGTATGTTAGGAGGACACGGATAATTCACTTGAATATGACCGGTCTCATGACGGCTCCAACACTCACGAGTATATTCACCATCATTCCGTTTTCCACCTTGTTTTCCTCCAGGTCCACCACAATTCTTATTATCCTTGACCATATATCTACTCGACCACGCTTCTTCTCTTTGCCTGGCTGCTGGTCCCGCGGTGGCTTGGCTTTTTGGGCCTTTCTTCCTAGTTTGCGTGGAAGCAACATTCTGACTTTGTTGGGGATTCATCACTTATCGTCGAGTTCAGACTCTGCGCGAAGTGCATTCATCCCTGAAGCGGATGATGGTGCCGACCGATGATACCCAGGGTCATAATCTTTTGAAAACTGCCGAACAACTTCTCAGTGAATATTATTCAACAAGGTCTCAGCGATTTCTTTGTCCGAAATCCCTTTCTTGTAGTGAAGCAATTCATTGCACAAAAGCTGCATTTGACGTAGCCATTCATTTATGTTTTGCTAATGGGAGTATACAGTCGCTGGCGCGCAAAGACGTAATTTGCATATTTCCGTTTGTTTTGCTTGTTGACAAGTTAACGTCTTTTGTGCACTCCACTCATGACAGATAAGTTCAGCACCTGCTGTTAAAACACCATGCAAAATGACTCCGCGAGCTATATTATTCATCATTGTAAACTTAACACCACTCATATGACCATGAACTGCAGCCTCGTTCTCAGCAACGCACCACAAATTCAAACGTATCAAAACAATATTTAACTGCTGTATCACCGTCGGTTGGTTATCCAACTTCATGCCGAACCCGCCACCAGGGTACTGAGGATAATAATCGGAGCAGTCGAAAATGTCCCAGTACTTCGCATAGCCGATGCAGAGACCGTCGGTCGCGTTGCCGTCGCATTCAGAGGTGCTGTCATCACTGGAGGTGCTGTCGCCGCCGACCCAACTCCAAAACGATGCCGATGCCATTTGTCAGTAACGCTCCACTTCCAATCGAACCTAAAAAATGTGAAATCTCCACCAAGTATGCCACTCATGCTCACCGGACCCCCAAAGATAACATTTGAAGTTGTAGAGCTTCCACCCACTCCACTCATACCAATTCCGGAAGTAATTACACCAGATGGCGCCGCATTTACTCCTGCAGTAACAGCAGCTGTGCCACTACTCGACATGGCAGTTGAACTGCTCGCAGCAGACGACGCCGCACTTGATCCCGACATTGCTCGAAGTTCCACGAATGCTGCCCGTTTAGCTTGATAGCCTTGGGTTCATAACCTGGCACGATGCGCAGGCGAGTGGCGGCTCGAAGTAGTAGCGTAACTAGACAGGATGGCAATAAAAAGAAACGATATTCACTCTCGGCGACTTTGGGATTGAAGGGGGGGGGGGCTTGAAGTTGAGAATCCTCTATGATATGGACTAGCTGCGATATACAACAACTGCCGTATACTAAGCTACGAAAGTGTAAAGAGGTATCGGTCTTCATGACATGACTACGCATCGGGCTGATGGTAAAGAACTACATCAGCTAAATATGGTATAGGATAAGACTCTGAGGTCGGTAACACTAGAGCAGGTATCACTACAGCAGTGTAAGAGTACCTGACAAGAGATTTGACCGGACTCATTCTAAGCCTTGCAGACTAAAATACAACCGAGGGTTTACATGAAGCGCGAGCTTCCCTCGTAAGTTTGTTCAATCGGATTCTACTACAAAGTTCACTTTAGTGTCAAAGAAAACGACATGGGCAACGGAACTACGCTGACCAACGCTACCACGACTGGTGGCTCTTGATGTGACCCAGCCAGTGTCAGGAACCGGTCGAGCGTTGCAGTCAAGGACAAGAGCGAAAACAGCATCGGTGAGTGCGCGCCAAGCCAAGCCAAGTCGAGGCAAGGGCAAGGGCAAGAAACCCGCTCACAGCGGAAACACCAATTTATATTGACATGATGAGACTCCTGCAGCTCCGGATGTGGTTCAATACCGAGACCATCAACCAGGAACTGGATTACCCCACCATGGCTCACCCGATCTTTGCGGTTTTGGGAGAGACCAAATGGGACACGAAGAAGAAGTGTGCGGACGAGTTCAGCTGGGATTGGATCATCAAGACCGTGCAGAGCTTCAATAGTAATATCCTGTCGAACATTGACGAGCGTCTCTAGGACCAGCTTTTGGTGGCCACGGTCAAAACAGACATCGACGCCAGAGTCATGGATCGCTTTCATCTGTGCACACGATCAGTAAGAACAACCACCCAACGGGCTTGATTTCGGGTGACGATGGAACCAAGAAAAATGCAAGATCCTTTTGAGCTGTTTACCTGACGATTTATAAGCGAAAGTGAAGAACGAGATCGACTTCCGGTTGCCTGTCGCAAAGTCGAGCGTCGCTTGAGCAGTTCACGATTGTCATTGAGAAGGCCTTGGAGGTTGATCGAGAAGATAAAGCGCTGTCCCGGACCAAAAGAAGGTCATCGGGGCATGATGCCAAGCCATCACCGCCAACACGTCATCCAAAGCGTGCGAAGACTGTGATGGAGAGT
Source organism: Phytophthora x cambivora (assembly GCA_033557925.1). Taxonomy (NCBI): domain Eukaryota; phylum Oomycota; class Peronosporomycetes; order Peronosporales; family Peronosporaceae; genus Phytophthora; species Phytophthora x cambivora. The sequence continues at coordinate 222,704 of JAUCEB010000009.1, forward strand.
AGAAAATATCGCGGATCTCGACCGCTCGCCAAATATTTCGGACCAGCTCGGACCAAACTCAGCCAGGACCGATAGGCGGCTGTTGGACATGTAGTGGCCAGCATCGGGAAGCCGATTGCCTCGAGTCCAGCACGAAAGCAAAACTCGGGGGGGGGGGGGGCACCGCAAAGTTAAAGCGAATTAATGCGTGTCTACCTGCCCGGCAACATCAGCCACGTATGGCGTGTGTGTGTGCGTTGTGGTTGTGGGGGTACTGTCCGGACTCGTGTAAACGGTGAAGCACCAGCTGGCCCGCCGACCAAGTAGTAGAATGACCAGGCCGCTCTTGCCGGCTGCCAGTAGTGCACATGCTCTTCCGATGTGGATCGAGTGGGTGGAGTAGTCGGATCGCGGTAGACCCATGCCAGCAGCTGACAGCTTGATGAGATTGACCACTTGTGTCTTCTTGATTGTCCTGGTAGTCGAAACTGAGGTGAGGTACGGCCCCAGCTTTCGCCCTGAAGCGAGCCACTGTGCTCGGATGTTTAGGCATAGTCTGGCCGCTGCCACGGGGCACATGTGTGCGTGGTTGGACTTGCAGTGTCGTACCGTCGTGCCCTAGGCTACGCGGTCTCCTTTGTGTGACTCGAAGATCTCCTCCACTGACATCGCTCCCAGTTCTTCAGGTCCGACCTGTGTTCCGAAGTTGTCTCGAAGAATGACGTTGGCCGCTTTCACGCAGTGAGTCCGAACGACCCCCGTCGATTTCTCACTGACCACTGGGTCCCACAGCTCTGAGCCTCGGTCCACGAAGAAGAACGCTAGGACAATTGATCCCCACATCAGGTCACTCTCCGTATCGTGTCAGACTCTGAGCTCGTACATCTTGAGCAGCATCGGTGTAGTAACAGGTTGTTTTCGGTCTACGTCACCATGGGAGCGCTTGTATCCTTGAGCGATGAGCTCAAATTCCGGATCATGGTAATCGAGTTTGGCGTTCCGAACTGCCTCGTGTGCGAATGCCACTGCTGCCATTTTCCCGTCGAATGTCTGGTGCTTGTTTCCTTTCCTTGCCTTGTTATGCCCTTCTGAGGCGCACAATGCCACGAACAGTCCGACCATCCGTGCTTGTCGTGCCCTGGGCAGTTCGTAAATCCTCACGGGGACTCCGAAGTCGCTGCAGAAGATTCCCAGAACTGGAAGGTCCCGCTGTAGCTTTCGAATGTCCCAGCTGACATTGAGGCCTGCTTATGTTGATCTCGCTTTTTCTCCACGCGCCGCGTCTGACGCACCCTGTTGCATGCAACGATAGTTAGTATTGATATCCCAGTGGATGTCGCACTTCGAAGTCTGCTTCACTCTTTGTCGAATCACGTGTGTCGTGAAGTGCAGTCTGTATTGAGCCTTACTCAAAGCACATCGTCGCAAGGCCTGATGCCCTTCCGGGGACTTGCCATTCATTTTATTAATCAGTTCTGTGATCCACCGCTCACCGTGCATGACGACGCGGCACCAGGTACCCTCCGTAGATAGGATAGATTGGCCCCCAGATGTCCGAAACGCTGGACAGGGCATAAACAAGATCGTTGCCATCTCGAGCCTGGCTCCGCTGCTAGAGGAGTAGCCGCTCCTGGAGCTTCGTACTTGTGATGCAGACTGTTTTCCTTTTCACCGGCCACAAACAAGACCTCGTCAAAGGCCTTGATGCGGTCGAACAGGTTCATCAGCATGCCAGCGAATTCGGTCTGGAATACAAGAGTCTGCCACCATTGTAGATCCTATGGAAGGAACTCTGTCATCGGGGCGCCTGCACTCGCGAGACTCCGACAACGGATCTGAACCGCAGTCAACCGCTGGATGAATAGCTTCGTGATTGAGATGAACCTGATCACGTGTCGGAGGACGCCGATCACGCTGTCCAGTCGCTTCCTCGATAGGAAAGCCTTTCCTAACGTATCCACCAGGACGGATCGCAGTTTGTCAATCCTCCTCTGAAGAACCGTGATGTACTCATCCGGAATGTTCGAGTCAGTTCCCACAGCATGGAAGACGCGCGACCAGGTCGTGAATTTGCCTTCATGCCAGCCATCTGAGCCGAACACCAGCTTGACCCCGTCTCTGAGACGCTTCGGAGCCTTCTGAAGGCGGATATCAGCGTCGACTTCAACGGGAACAATGTCGTCTACCCAGTGGAATGACCAAAAAAGCTCTCTGTGTCCGAGTACCATAGATTGGCCGGTGCGCAGGTACTGGCGGACTGCTTTCCCGAAGACGGCGAAGAACCCCGGTGAAGATGTCCACCCGAAAACAGCCATGCCGGAGACAATGTTATGAGAAGAACAAGGCAAACGTCCCCCAAAAGCTGACGCATGATCCGCGTGTACTGGCACGTGGTGAAAGGCTTCACCGATATTTGCGATCATGGCGTAAATGGTCTACCCTGGGTACCGGCGACGAAGATCGCAAACGCGACGCGCAATGGAGACGAACAGATCCCAGGTTGCCTCGGTAGAGTCCTCTGAGGGGGTCTGCGCGTTGACGGACAGTCCGTCTCGCGTAGAGAGGTCGTGAATGATCCGACCATCCATGTGCAGCGTCTTGTAGTTCTTTGGCACCAGAACAAACGCGCTCGACTAAAACGCGGGGTCGCGTTCGAATGCTTGCATGGTCGCAATAATGGCACGACCCTTGTAATAATCGGCGAGGAGTTTGTCGACCACGAGACCAACACCTGTGTGGGCCCCAGGGTAATTGGCGGGTGTCGGGCGCGACCGTCGGGTGGAAGGATTCTTCCAGGGAGGTATCAACCCGGTCTGCGCTATGGTACATAGGAGGTCGAGATTCGGGTACGAAGCGAGGTGGACACGATACAGCCATGGGCGAAGTGCTTTGTTCGGACGAGGATCGGTCGCAGTCTGGCCGCGAAAGGGAGCGAGGGTTCCTGGAATCCCAAACCGACCGTCGGCCACCAGGGCATCCAGGATGTGAAGATCAATGGCCGGTACGACATGGAGGCCTGGTCTAGCGGTCAGAAACCCCGAGTCCATGTGAAACGGTACTCCAACGCGACTTGCAGCAGATTGAAGGGTATCGAAAATTGTCCGAAGCACGCACCTGGTACGGCCTCGAACGCAGCACGACCAGGTGAACGGTGTGTCAAACCATGACGGAAGAGAAGCTGCCGACGTAAAAATACGTGAGTCTGACGGGAGGATGGCTTGGCTGATCGTCGGACAGCTCGACGAAGCGCGCACGAACAAGATGTGCCACTTGGCGGGGATCACGAAGAACAAGCGACCAGGTCGCTGCCACGTGAGCTATGAGATCGGGTAGTATCGGAGCCGCCGTGTGTGGCAGCTGAAGTAAGCTCACAGGGCACTGAGCCGATGCGTACAATGGCGGGCATCTGAAAGAAGACGAAGTTTGCGGAAAGAGGAGGACGCTAAGGTCGAGGGTCCCTCGACCCGAGAATGGATCATGAACAACCTGCGGAAAGAAGAGAAAGGGGCTGCCAGCGCCGCCAAGGAGACGGAGCTGAGCGCGGTAGAAGAAGAAGTAGCCGGGGAGGGCGAGGTCGCCGCGGGAGCGGCCCCCGCTGGCGATCAGGAAGTCATGGTGGCCGTGAACTCCCTGGCGGAGAAGGATGTGAACGACCGGAACGGTCTGGAGCCGGATAGGGAAGACTCGAGTGCAGCCGTCGGGGCCGAGAAACCAGTGGCAGCGATGACAAGAAGAGCAGACGGAGGTGATGAGGAGGCTCCGGGGCGTACCCGACCGCACGGGATATTGAAGAAGGAAGGGAGCAACCCTCGGTGGAGGACAGAAGAACCCTCTCTACGTGGTTGGAGCGAGGGCGTCGAGCTGGGCGAGACGGTATTCGCGAACTGGGGCGACCCCGAGGTAGCCGAACAACCCGACGTCGAACCAGGCGCTGCCACTGAGAGGCCTGCAGTCCCGACGGCCGTCGCTGCCGAACCCGGGTCGTTAGAGGAGAAGACCGAAATCGGTGACGCCGCGGGGAGGCCGCGCTACGACCGCCTTTTCTCGGACGAGGAGCTAGACGTCCTCGAGGAGAACTCGAGCGGACCGGTTCCTGCCGACTCCACCGTCCTGCCCGAACCGGAAGAATACGACAAGGAACTAGAAGACCGGTTGTACCCGTTGGACGAGGTGGAGCTCAAGAAAAGGGTGAAGAAGAATGCCGAAGCTGTTAAGGAGCCTTCTCTTGCTGAATTGGCAAAGCTTCTTGGCATCCCAGTAGAAACGTTGGAGCGCACAAGGGAGGCGTCGCCGGCTGGAAACTCCTCGCCGGAGTTCTGGGAGAAATGGTACAACGACACTCTTGAAAGCTCGGCCGAAGCTAAGAGGGCCAACCGCGACTTCAAATCGCCGGTTTCGAGTTGCGTTTCCACGAGCCGTGGTGTGACGGAACCCGCCCCTGAAGGCGTTGGAACCCGTCCGCGAGTAGGATCCGAGCAAGAGGAAAAGGATCGGAACGGTTCTACCGAAGAAGATGTCGTGTGTGCGAACTTGGCGCTACCCCTCTGCTCTGAGGTCGCTCACGTCACGGAGGAAGTGGCTACTGAGTCCGCCCGCGTTGGCGCGGTCGAGGTGGACTCGAAGGAGATAAGGACCGTGGCTCGCCAAGCGGTCTACAACTTGCTGACCGCCACCCGGGACAAGTCCGTGCCCAAGACCGAGCCTCAAAACTCGACTTCGAACTACCTCGAACCTGAAGAGGTCGCTTCGAACGACGGTGATACCCCTCCTTTGGACTGGGAGCAGCTTCGCTGGCACGCGTACTGCATAGCCGAAGTTCTTGGCCTCGGTGACTACTTCTGGAGCTTGGTCGCGGCCTGGGTCGAAGGCTACTTCGAGAAGAACGCTTCGCGCATCTGGTCGCGACTGAGAGAACGGTCGAAACCCCGCCTCAGTGGTACTCGAGCCCCTCGGCGAGAGCCCCGCTCCGTGTGCTTCGACTTTACTACGATCAGCAACCCGCGTGCGGAGGCACTGGCGGAAGCCGTCTCTCTCCCTGAGAGAGAAGAGGCCGCTGCAAATTACGTGAGGGTAATCTGTCCCGAACGCCCGCCACCCGAAAGAGATCGCCGGCCTGGGTTGGTGGAAGTCGCCACTGTGAACCTCCCGGACGGGTTTGGCGTCCGAGTCGATGAAGAAGAAGACCCCGGGTGTGAATCTAGCCCTCATGGAGTCGTGGAAGGAGGCCGGCGAGTAGTATGCGCCGTAGGAAACTACGAAGCTCTCTCGAGCGGGTACATTGACTGCCTACCGTCCCAGGTGTTGGCGGACACTGGCGCCACCCTGAGTCTCGTCGATTTCAAGGTTCTCAAGAGACTAGGACGATCGAGGGAGGAATTCAGACCCTATGAGGGCCAAGTGCGAAGCTCCTCTGGACATCATTTGCGAATTCGGGGTTGGGTTAGCCTTCCCCTGAAACTTGGCTCTGTGGAAGTGACTCACGATCTGCTGGTGGCAGACAAACTGCATCCTAGGAGTTGATGTCCTCGGTGCCTTTGGCGCCGTGATTGACGTCGCTGAAAAGACTCTCACCCTCAAGGGTACGGAGGAGGTACTCCCGCTTGGAGTAATGGTGGTGCATGAGCCCTTCATGACGAAGATGGCGGCGTCGATACGGCTTCCTCCCCGCGGACAGGCCCTTGTCATGACGAATGTCGTTGGAGACGCACCCGAGAAGGCCACCGTGCTGGTGGAAGGGTCTCTGGGGCTGCCCCCGACGCTCCGAGTGGCTAGAACGGTTTGCACCGTTGCCGACGGACAAGTCATTGTGGAGGTATGCAACGCGTCCACCGAAGAATTCTGGATTCGAAGGGGAACGGTTGTCGCCTCGACTTCGGTGATCCCCGAGTCTGCTTTCGGATTCAAGGAGCCTCCGACGAAAGGACCGCCACCCACCGCCCCTGAGGTGTCGAGACGGACTCCCCCGACGGCCGCCGCGGCGTCGAGTTCGTCTGCCGTCGCGCGTCCGGGCGCCACCTCCCCGGAGGCTGGCCCCGGTACTCCGAGTGGCCAAGGGGTTGAAATGGAAGCGGACTTCTCGGAGTCGAAGCTGTCTACCGAGCAGAAAAGTTTATTCCGGAGCGAACTAAGCCGCTTCTGGGATATGTTCGTGGAATCGTCCAAGAAGCCTGGGCGCATCGATTTGCTCAAGTTCCGAGTGGACACAGGCGACAGTCTGCCTATTAAGCAGCAGCCCTACCGTGTTTCCTATGCTGAAGGGGAAATCATGGAGGCTGAGATCCAGCAATACCTGGAGCTGGGGTTCGTCAGTGAATCGAACAGCCCCTGGGCTAGTCCTGTTTTGATGATTCGCAAACCGGACGGGGGCATCCGTTTCTGTATCGATTACCGGAAGCTAAATGCGGTGACCGTCAAGGACTGCTATCCGATGCCCCTCATTGACGATATCCTCGACGTGCTGAGCGGATCTAAACTATTTTCTACAATGGACATCGCTTCGGGCTACTGGAACGTGCCCATGCACGAAGACAGCATCGCTAAGACTGCCTTCACCTGCAAGTACGGTCTGTACGAGTGGCTAGTGATGCCCTTTGGACTTTGTAACGCAGTGCCGGCCTTCGAACGGTAAATGGAGACCGTTCTCGTAGACCTAAAGTGGAGAATCTGCCTGGTATACCTGAATGACTGCGTGATCTTCAGCGAGGACTTCCCGTCCCACCTGGTCCGGGTGCGGCAGGTCCTGACGCGCTTTAGGCAGGCCGGGTTCAAGCTCAAAATGAAAAAGTGCCACTGGGGGAGGAGCCAAGTGGCGTTCTTGGGCCATATTGTCACTCCTACGGGCATTCTGCCTAACCCCGAGAAGGTGAAAGCGGTGATGAACGTGCAGAGACCCCGTGACGTGCACGATATCCGGTCCTTCCTGGGTCTAACTAGCTATTTCCGCCGATACATTCCCGGGTACGCGCTGATCTCGACGCCCCTGGAACGGTTGAAAATGAAGGATGCTCCCTTCATCTGGACCGAAGACTGCGAAACTGCCTTCCGCCAGCTGAAGAGGGCCCTCGTGAAGCCCCCCATTCTGGTGTACCCGGATATGAAGAAAAGGTTTAAGCTTTACGTCGACTCGTCGCGGTACGCGGTAGGAGCCTGCCTCATGCAAGAGGTCGAAGGGCGGAACCGCGTGGTCGCCTATGCGAGCAAGCTGCTCACTGGATCCCAGAAAAACTGGATTAGTAACCAGAACGGTATCTCGGAGATTGAATGCTGGGGGATAGTATGGGCCACGCGCAAATTTCGTTGTTATTTGGACAAACGTGAGTTTGATCTATACACCGACCACCAGGCGCTTACGTGGGTCTTCAGTCCGGGAAACAGATCGAGTAATGCGAAGCTGGCCCGCTGGGCTATGGAGCTGTCGAACCTCCAATTCAAGGTCTTCCACAAGCCTGGGACGACCATGGGGCACGTCGATGGGTTATCGCGGCTGCCCATGGCGACCGCCAACGCCCTGACAATGGCCGACTTGCTGAATCCCTCCGAGAGCGTGGCCCACGACTCAGTCGGGGAGCCGGCTGACCCCGTCGAACCGTCCGACTCCGAGGCCGGCGCTGGTGCCGACTCAGAAGTCCCCGTGACCGTGCATGATGAGAGCCCTCTGCTCGACGACGACGAAGTCCCCTCCGACCTGCCTGCGTCCAATTTGGACCTCTTTGGCCTCGACGTGGAGCTGTTCCGCGCCGAGCAGAAGAAAGTTTCGTGGATTGTGGCGTTAGCTGCGTTCCTGGACGACGGGGCCTTACCCCTGGACCCGAACTTGCGTGTTCGAGTCGTCCGGATGGCTCCGAAGTGTTCTGTCGAGAACGGACTCCTGATGCGACGCGTGAATTTGCCTGAGAGGGTCGGGCCGGCTCGGTCGATAACCGTTCCGGTGATCTCGCTGCCCTACGTCGAAACCGTTCTGCACTTCTGCCATTCCGACCTACTTTCATCGCACCTGGGGCTGACGAAAACGCTCGAGAAGGTGAAGCGTCACGCGTACTGGCCAGGCTGGCACCGAGATGTCGAAGAATACCTTCGAGAATGTGATAAGTGTGGTAGTGGGAAGGGAGTTCGCCCTTGGCGAGCCGGACGAATGCAGAGGATGCCCGTTGCTGATCTGACGGGCCCTTTCTCCCTTCTGGTGGTCGATGCCATTGGGCCTTTACCCGAAACAACCCGAGGGAACAAGTACATTCTCGTATTTGTGGATTATTTCACCCGCTGGGCGGAAGCGTTTGCGGTGGACTGCCTGGACTCGGTAACCTTCGTAGACATGATGGTTAATGGAGTCGTGGCCCGACACGAGGTGCCATCGCGGCTTTTGAGCGACAACGGCTCCAACTTCACGTCCGACGTGGCCAAGTCCTTCTACCAGACTCTAGGTATAAAGAAGCTGTATGGTGCAGCTTACCACCCCCAGACTCAAGGTCTCGTGGAACGGTTCAACGGGACTTTGATTGGAATGCTCAGAATGCACGTGAGTGAAGCCCAAGACGACTGGGATGTATATTTACCCCGAGTATTATTCGCCTACAGAACGGCCTACCATGAAGCCTTGGGCGATTCCCCCTTTTTCTCGCTGTACGGGCGCGACCCTGTCCTCCCGCTGGACGTGGCCTTCTTCAACTTGGGCACCAAGTGGAAGAGCAACGAGGTGGCTCAGTACAGACGAGAGCTCTACCAGTCGCTTCGCTCGTCCCGTCACATTGTCGAACGCCAGCTATTGAAGGCCCAGGATCGTCATGAACAGCGACTAGAGGGGCAGGTGCGGTGAAATTCGAAGTTGGCGACCCCGTGTGGGTATTCCAGGCGTTTCGAGCCCGTCGGGGCGAATCCCGCACTAAGAAGCTCGCTTTCTCGTGGCATGGCCCCCATCGGGTCGTTGGTCAGGTGGGGGATAATGCCTACCGGGGCGACATCCCGACGCACCCCAGCAAGACCGTCACGATCAATGTAAACCGTCTCAAGAAATACCGCGGAAAATGGACTAGACCGTTCATGGACGAGGTGCCGGCCGGAATGGAAGAAGCCGAAGACGGGACTGACGGTCCCTTGGAAGAAGGTGATCTACCGTCGTCCAGTTTCGCTGAACGAGTAACTATTGGAACGGATGACACTGCGGTCACCGGAACGGATGCGCCCCTCTTGAGCGTGGTGGCTAAGAGAGTTATCGAGGGCAAAGTGGAGTATTTGACTCTAACTACCTCCTACGAGACCTTCTGGCTGCCAAGAGAAGCGCTCCTCCCTGAGTACTCTCCGCTGGTTGACGCTTTCGAAAAGACCGAACGGAAGAAAAGAGGACTGCCTGAATTACGTCGAAGTGCTCGGTTAGCGGACGCCAACGCGCAAGTCGACGATGACTACCTGCTCATGGTGTGAGCGGGGTGAAGCTCTTGAGTCTTGGAGGAAAGGATTACTCGCGATGATGGAGAACTCAAGAGTCAAGATTGCATGTGTATTTTCAAGTTTATATTTTACGAAGTTTTTACGAGGTGAGTTGGAAAGGAGAAGAACGGTTGGACGAGCCCAAGACAGAAGAAGAACGGTTGGAGAGCCGCAGGTGAAGCGGGCGCGTGGGGTCGATCAACGAGGACTGCTCCAGAAGCTCAGGAACCGATGAGTAGCCGTCCTCGTCGATCGCCGTCGGGTCCAGCGCCCGCTCCAACACCCGCTCGTAACGAACTCGATCCTTGGATAGGAGGGTGGCCAGGTCTTCAGGCGGAGGACCACCGGCTTCCTTGGCGCCTGGAGAATGCTTCGCCGCCTTGCCACCCATCCACATCAGGTGGTCGTGAGATCCGTCCTCGAACATCTTGAGAAACCCGTAGTACCCGAACTCCTCCACGTTACTGCTAAGGAAGCACGTCCGAGCTGCAATCGCGAGCAGCTTCAGCTTCCGGCGCTCGTCGGAGTTCTTGCTGGGCGCGTACAGCGCGCACGCGAAGAAGAGCGCCCGGTGGCGCATCCAAGAGCGGTAATGCTGCAAGTACAGCTCGGGGTACTTCTTCGGGTCGTACCAGCACCGCTGGCCGGCCCAGGGGTATGCGGGGCGGAAGGGAGCGCGACCACGACTAGTGGCCTCCTGTACGATGAAGGCCAAGGCTATCTTGATTATGGCCGGGGTGGAACTGGGCAAGTTGAAGGAGTAGATAGCCTTCTTGGGGGCCTTCCGCTGCTTCTTCGCCGGCGGTGCCTTCGCCTTCCCAGAACCTCGAGGCGCTGGCCGCTTACTCGACGCATGCGGAGACGCGGCTTCCGGGCTGAAGAGCGGGTGGTAGGGGGTCGTCCCAGCAGCCATCGTGTCCGGAGCCGGCAACAGGACCGCCGCTCCAGTCAGCACGGTGGCGTCGTCGCCGTTGAACATCGCCATGGCCAGGTCATCGAGGGCCTCGAGGCCCGTGGACGAACCGTTCTGGGCGATGCGAGCTCGGAAGTCGACCCAGAACTCGTGCTGGCTGACGAGGACTCCATCCTCGCCGTGCTCGTTGCGGAGAAGCTTGGACAGGTTTTCGACCTGCTCGTCGAACTTGGACTTTGCCTTCCGGGGCATGGCGTCGAGGTGGGAAGTGCAGTGAGAGCGAGGGTGGCTTGGGGGTGCGTCGCGCGAGGCAAAATCGTGAATGAGGCGCTAGTTGTCCTCGACCTGGGAATTTGGAAAAAGGAAAGACGGTAAGTGACCCGCGTGGACACCCCAGTTGAAGCCAACCGTCTGAGATGGGGCGACGAGGAACCCTCCTCGGCCCCCAACGACGTTGAAGATGACCATTTGAAACTGCGAGAGACGCCGGGGTCCAACTCCGAGGAACGGATGCCGGATCAAACCCCGCAACATGGGCTTCTAGGCCGTCCCCGCCGGCCTCTATCTGATGGACCGAGACCGGAACGGTTCGAGTGGTGCTGCTGCCATGGAGTCCGCCTCATCCCCCATTTCGACTTTCGACTACTGCCACCCCCATGGAGACGACTGCGGACGCCGCTGCCGAGCTGGCAGCTCTGATCGAGGCCACCTTCTCGGCTTCCTGCGCGATCCTGCGCGACCATTACACTGAGCTGGCCTGGTTGACGGCTGGAGCCGTCGTTTGGACGATTACCGAGCCCCTGCGGGGAATCGGCACCCGGCTCTCCTACGAAGTATCTCGGTTCGCTCTAAAATGGGGCCTACTCGCCAAGGTCTGCGTGAGGCGCTATTGCCGCTACGTTCGGGGACCTGCCGTTCAAGGCAAACCGTTCCGGACCCGGTTGTGGAAGACCTACGAAGCGTTACTGGCGACCCCTATGGTCATCTTGAAAACGCATCGGGTACACGATCAGGGATTGGGGTGTCTCTTGTTCAAGTGGCTGGACGCCTTGCACGAGTATTGGTGCGTGTTCCTACCGACCACGTGGGCCTTCGCTGTGCGCTCTATCTGGAAGTCGTCGGAGTGGAGTCAGGTCGGTCAGCTGCCCGAGCGCGACTGGCGGGCCGCCTAGTCTGGATGATGTGCTCTTTGTTCGGCTACGCGTCGTTCTTCGGCCTGCTGTTCACCTACGAGTTCGTGGAGTGGGCTTGTCGTGGGCTACTGGGGGTCGTGGTCCTGATGGTAGCTGTCAACTATGGAACGGTCGAGAGCGGAAATGGCTCCTTCGACGAGATGTGGGCTCTCAATTCTACGCTGGTCTCGATCGATGTGCTGCTCGCGCTATTGAGTCTGGCCTGCCGACTTTGGAGGTGCTACGAGAACAACCTAAGTGAACGCTCCCTGTTGGAGCTGGCGCGTGAGAGCTACGCATCCTAGTGTCTCGCCTTGGAGGAGCAGGAACAAGTTGAGCGCTTGAGTGAGGCCTTCTGGCGTATGGATGGCGGTGGGGATGCTCCTAGGATTCAAGTGCGCACTCTCAGTGGTCTGCAAGCGGAGCGCCGCGCCCGCAAAGTTAAGCGTGAAAGGAATGACGCTGTCGAGCCTCGACGAGGGCGTCGAGTTCCAGTCGGGGAGGATGTCCCGAGTTGGAACGGTGGCCGCCGTCTTGGCACGGTTGACCGTTCCGAATCGGGATACGACGCCGTGTGCTCGGAGACCGAGGAGTGGGAACGGGATGTGTTCTGGTCCGAATAACCAGGACCTCTACGTGTGCGGACGGATGTCGCCCGGCGGTTCCTGGTGGACGTCCCCTGTTCGTTTAGACGGATAGCGGGAGGGATGAAACGTCGTTGAGGACGTTGGTGTATCGGCTGGCGTGCGAGACTTTTGGACCGCTACGAGGTGGTAGGCGGTGCATGTAGGATCTGTTGAGTAGGTATGAGGTGAGTTTCGTTGTAGGAATCCTGTCAGTCGTGAATCTACCTAACCGGACCAACACTGGTCAAGAAGTAAGAAAACTCTACATTTACATTTAAGTATTTGTTTAGCAGTGCTTCTAGCCTAGTGTCTAAACCCCCAGAGGAGCCTTAAGCAGCAACAAAAGCCCCCATACAGCGGCGACCGGCCCCCAAAACCGGTCCAACCAGAACGACTCGCGACACAACTTTCATTGGTTTACAGGGTGCAAACAAGGATTTGCTTGGGACGCAAAATTTCCCGCTCCCAAGCAATTTTTGCGTCGCTGGGAGTTGGGAGATCACACATAGCTACTTATTTCTTCATGAACGCACGCCTAGTGAGCTTCTCATGATTCTTTCGCAGTAGTTTGTAGAGCACGAGAGCTCCAAAAATGCATACTGAAGCGAAGTAGATTGACAGAGGTGTATAGTTTTTCCCTCCCGAGAGAATGAAACATCCCAAGTTGGGATTTTGGACATTGGATGGTGCTATGCCATCTAGAAGCTGAGGAACTTGTAGGCTGCGCACCCGTCGTTGGTCGAGACGCCGGACGTGTAGGTCACGCCGTCCTTAGTGGTGAAACCCGAGGTGATCCACGAGCCAATGGGCTTGTCTTGGCCCTGTAACAGATATGTGTTCTTCGTGGCGGGCTCCGTCGTGTCGAAGTACTGGCAAGCCTTCTCGTAGAAGCTGTAGATGCACGTCGAGTTGTCCTTGAGGCGGTTGTTGATGTGGACGACGCCATCGCGCACAGTGCTGAGCGCCTCACAGTCTCCGTCCGAGTCGCCGGACGAGTAGATTGGAGCCGCGTCCTTGTGGTTCGGCATCAGAATGCTCGTGATGATAGTAGCCTTGCCTGGACCCCACGTGGTAGGGTAGCCACCCAGCAGCTCGCCAGTGAACAGACCGGCTGAGTTGGTCGTGAAACGACCACCGTAGACGTTGTCTCGCGACACCAGGTATCCCAGTCCAGCGAGGTCGGCAGCCTCCGCCACGAGGAGTTCGGGTGACCCACTAATGACGTACACTGCCACACCTGCCTCACGAAGAGCACGCATAATTGCCTCTTGGCCGCCGAAAACGCGCATACCCTTGGAGTATGACGCCTTGACAGCCACATCCCCCGTCGACGTGTATGTCAAAGACTCAAGTGACTCGGCCAAGTTCCATCGGATACTTGCACGAGCGAATGTTGCGATCTCATCTTCTGTCATGCCGACGAAGAGACGCGGATACACGACCATGGCATTGATCAGAGAGCACTCCGAGTGATCATCGCCGCCGTTCATGAGTTGCAGACTGTACAGCAGAAATCCGAGCTTGGCACGGAAGTTGAGGAACTCGGAGGTCTCTTTGATCTCGTTGAGAGACGCAGTGGCGGTGGAGTCACAAGTCAAGTTGTAGGTGGGTGCTATGTAGGCCTCGTACAACACCTTGTAGTCCTTGGCAGTATTGGTGAGAGCAGCGATGAATGTCACGTCGGTGCCGTTGACGTCCTTGCCGATGACTGAGTTGGTTCCGTTGGGGAAGCACGTGTCGCTGCTACTGGCGCTGTAGCCCAGAGCAAAGATGGACTCGAACTCTTCCGGGGAGAAGCGGAAGTTCAGGTTATCGACCTGGTAGAACATCGTCGTCGCCGACACATCTCCGAACATGGCCGAATGGTCCCAGTCGAAGACAGCGTAGGCCTCGCCGGGTTTGCGCACCGACTTGACGTTCGTGAGCAGGTTGGCAACCGCTTCGTTGTTGTAGTCTGGGGCTTCCGCCGCTACGAAATACTTGGAAACGTTAGCATCGGCACTGGAAGCCAGGAGAGCCGTCGACAGTGCTGCTGCGGCGAATACGCGGGTCATGCTTGGGGGTTGGTCGCTAGTGAAGTGGAGCGGGTGAATTTACAAATGATAAACCATTCGGCCGGCGCGTTCACAGCCAGAGGTGCAGGACGCCCCTCGGGTAAAGTTGTCGAAACGGATTCGAGGATCCCCACAGGACAGGCGACGGAGCTACCACTGGAAGTAGCCACTCGTGCGTGTCATTCCGATTCGGAATTCTGGTTTAACTCGCTCCCTGCGACCCGTACTTTCAGCATTTGAAACTCGCTGTGTCCAAAGGCGGGGGGGGGGGGGGGGGGGGGGGGCTTGACCACCAACACGAAATGCTCAATTTCAAACACAACAGTATACAGCACGATCAAGGATAAGGATAAGTGGGGGTGCTTATACAACAGGGTATGCCGGGTATGCCGCCGTGTTGGGAAATCTTGAATTTAATCTGGGTAGGCATATGGTCGGGAAGGAATCTCGTATTTTAGTTCGTGGATATCTAGAAGTGCTGGGAGTTGGCGTTTCACAGCAGGCGCCAACGTTAGCTATTGTGAATTCCGTCCAAATTTGCCGTTTTTGGCCTATTGACGGAACCGCCATCAAACCGACGCTTCACTCTTATTGGCTAGAATTGCTGTAGCGGGTACCATGTACCGTATTTGGATGTGGCTTCAGGTACAGTGTACCCTGTCGATGTGGCTTCTGTTGTGTGGTGAACATAGTTTTGACAGTGTTTTGCACACAATGCCTTTGTAAACGAATGATTTATGCATTTATACAGGCTTGCGCGATTTGCTGCGCGGTTGATTCAAAGAACCGCCCACGGCAATTTTAAGTAGAACGCACAATACGACCTGGGCGTTGGTGTAACTCGCACGTCCACGAGGTATCGAAAAAATTCGGTCCAGGTTCAGGAGTTGGACTCCAGGTTCGACGGTTTCTTGGGATTACCTGGTCGCAGTCTACACAGGATATCGCGAACCGGCACACTTGCGGTTTGAGCTGAAGCTCTCAGCGACGAGTGTGTCCATGGAGCCACTGTCTGGTCATGCGAATGGTACATCTCGAATGCTGCTGCTTTTGGCGAAGTAACAGGGATGATGGAAAAAATGGGAGAACCAGAGCGTACCGAAACGTCGTAAAACTGATAAATGTGTGCCCTTCCCTTTGGGTGGTTTGGTTTCGTCGACGCACGCGCTGGGTTACAAGTACAACTGAGCAGCCATGACAGGCAGGCACGCTACTGTCCCGCGGAAAGCCCGCCGTCGCTTGTCTGGCACTGTCGGCAGATTCTGCCGGTCCAGCACTTCAGTTCATCAATTACCCGCCGCTGTCAGCCGGCTGCGGTGGTTATTGTTTGACTAGTCGAGCTATCAGCTGCCAGGTGCCTGGATCTCGCTCGAGCCAGCTCTGGTGGCCGCCGCCACCGCAGGATAGCGGAGGTCACTGTCAAGGGACATGATATGCATCCAGATATGCGATTGGAGCCCAGGGGTTCGAAGTTCGCGAAGGAGTCCTCCCTTCTTCCGCCACTGCTGGCTCATATCGAGCAACCGCACTCCTAATCAAAGTAATTGGTGCGGCGATCATGCGGTCTGCAGCACTGCACGTTTAGCGCCTTCGACTTGGAGTCCGTGGGCCTCTTCGGTGGAGCGTTATGCAAGATCGCCCGTTACGCGGCAACTTGAAGCGCGACCAGCTGCCTTTCGCCCAATCGCGGGCCGCGATCTCGGATCCGACTTCCTGCGCTACGTCAGCGAATAAGAAAAATCCAGACACGTTGAAGTCGGCGGCGGGCACTTCAAGCTCCTGGGGACGAGTATCTCCGGTGGCAGTTCCAGAGCTAGCGCTGTTCACGGCCATGCAGGCCGCGATCTCACGAGCGAAGCGAACCCCACCGCCGCTTCAGCCGCAATGGGATATCATGTCAACTTCGCCGTGTCTGCACAGCGACGCCGCTCGTCTCCAGCTGCATGCATCCGTCGACCGATGGGCTCCGTTACTGAATTGGGTTCGTGCGCCAGAGGTTTCGAGGCGAGGGAACGGTGCCTGCCTGCCTTAGTCGAGACGGCGCGCTCGTTTCGTGCTGCACTGCAGCCTGCACGGGCGCAGGCCGGCCAGCAAGGGCCATGCATAGTGGTCCATCGGCGCAGCATATGGACCACTATCAGATAGGCGGACGAAGAGTTGATCTGCCTGTCACGCTGCGACTTGCCGCTCGTGGGTAAAGTGCTCGAGGGCATTCAACAAGTGGCGTTGAGATCTGCGAGCGCAGGCAGGCAGGCTTGTTCCCGCCCCGCAGGAAGGATGTCCACCGCTTTGGCAAGTTGCCAATGTTGTGTCGCACAGATGGCAGTGCGCTGATCGAGTCGCCAGCGATGAGCGGCGTTGCTATCGCCTTGCGACAGCGAGCGAGCCGCTCGCGGAGAGATGGGCTCGTAGCACCGTGTGACCGCCGTCGGCTGCCGCTGGCGTGCGCCGCGCTGGTGTAGTTGCGGGGATGTCGCGTGGGTTGTTGCTGGCTGCTGGCTGCTCGTCCTCGACGATAGCGCGATGCGAGCGCTCTAGCCCCTCTAGCAGTTCCAGTCGCTGGTGTGAAGCTTGGCAAGCTTGTTCGATGGCATCGGCGATGCGATGCCGCTGCCCCGCAGTCAAGCAACACCTCAGCAGTACAGTTCCTATCCGCGCGCTCGTCTGTGTGGACCAACGTCGATGCCACGCTGACAGCGTGACGCTGCAGGACGCGCAAATGAATCTTATTCCCGCTTCAGTCGTACACACCAAGCATGCAGCGCCGCAGTAGCGAAGCCAGCCTACGACTCACGACGGGCTCCGCTCGATAAACGCTGATGCGGCGCACGCCAGTCAAGGCAGACCGCTCTGCGCGTCGGCAGACTGCGATGGTGATTGAAGTGGTCTGCCTTATCACCACTCGCATCCGAGTGCCGTCGGTCACTCGAAGCACGTGGGCCTTGAAGGCCCAATCCTTCTAATCGAAGGCGCAGCGCCGTCGTCGCGAGGCACGCGTCACAGGCCTGAGGCGTTGGTCGCGAGGCTCGCCCGCCTTTGCATCGCTTTGGTCGGTGGCGACACGAACGCTCTCTCGGGCTTACAGTGCCGGGCTGTACGCCGCCGCTGCCACTGCCGCGCGGTCGAGTCCAGGCTGATGCGCTTGTCTGCCAAGCGAGAGCGCCAATCGTGCTCCGTGTGCCTACCAGCAATGGCTTGCACTTGCTGCACTCTATCCTGGATATGAGAAAACAGCACGAATCCCGTTCTTGTTTCACTGCGCTTCTACGCCTCAGACACTCGCCTCTCCGCCTCAGAAGCGCCAGTATGGGTGGGTCCGAGTGATTCCACGCTGATGCTCCGTGCTCGCTGCCTCGAACTGCAACCCCCCCCCCAATCGAAGACAAAAGCATTGCGCTCGTCAGTCAGGCCGCGCTCGAGGGAGTCCAGCGCGCGAGACTTACAGTTGGCGATGGCTGGAGGCGACCGCACTGAGGTCAGAGCGCTGGACGCCGCGAACCCAGCCGCATTGTCGTGGCAGTAACGCATAGGAAATGGTCCTCGTACTGTCGTGGAAGCAGACGGGCTCGGCGCAGTGGAGAGCTGCGCACTTGATCAAGTTGATGGAGCACTGTGCAGCGCGCTCCCAGCATGGAACGATAACGAAGCCTGTCCTACTTCGTGCTCAGCAATCGAGGGACTTTCATCGACTTTCATATAGCGGACACTTCAACTTGAAGTTTGCAGAGTGATTGTCAAGACTTCACAACCTTTCATGGCATCACACTTCCTAGCGTTACAATTTAACTTGCGTAGGTTTGACTTGAACGCAAGCTTTGGGCGGACAGCTAGAGACCGACGTTCCGCCGCATCACCTCGCTAAAGAGTACACCAGTACGGGGCCGCCCGGGACGGCAGCCCACTGATCTTCCACGTGGAGCTCCACGGCGAGGCTCTCGCCTCCAGCTGAGTCAGCTTCCCGACCGGGGTGTTCCAGCCCTGCATCCAGGCACGAGAATCGATTGACAGCCTCGCAGAGCTCCGTCACTCCATCCACGTACTCCACCGTTCGACTCCGCGTCGGGTCCCACCGCTCGTACGAGCGCTTCGTCACTCGCTGCAGGCGCAAGCGGTTCATGAAGGTCGGCACGAGACACAGCTCGACTAGCCTGCCGTCGCTCACATCCAAGTCGACGAGGAACAGCGCGCCGAGCGTGTTGTACGCGGCGTCACTACGATTGGCGAACCCCTCATAGTCGTTCACCAAGTCGCCCGCGCCGTAGATAATCAGCTTGCCCCGATAGAGCTCCATGCCGCGAATGTGGTGCGACGAGTGGCCGTAGACCAGGTCGACGCCCAGCTCGTCGATCACTCGGTGCGCGTAGTCGCGGCGCCAGACTTGGGCGCGGGTGTCATCGCTCTCTCGGTAGGCCCAGTTGGGCCCCCAGTGGATGGACAGCACCAACAGGTCGCCTCGATGCGGCCAGGAGAGGTCGTTCGCGTGCAGCACGCTGGCCGTGGCCTCGACAGCTTTCTGGACGGCGGTGGACGACTCGAGAGCTGGGAGCACGACCATCCCGGACTGCGTGGAAGTGACTCTCCAGCTCGGTGGAGTCCCCGAGCACACCGTAGACACGGCGATGCAATTCAAGTGGCGTCCCTCGTGCGACGGCAGTTCCACTCGAGCGGCCTTGGCGGCTTTCAGGATGGATGTGCCGATACCCACAACGTGTGCATCCCCCGGTAGCGCGTCCAAAGCCGGCAGCGTTTCTTGCTCGAAGGCGAGGCGACCAAAGTCGAGCGCATGGTTGTTCGCCATCGAGACGACGTAAGGGCTCGGATGGAGCTGGTTCGTATTGTTCTCCGCACCGCTGAACGTTGCAGCGGCGAAGCGATCGAACACTAGCGGGATGTTGTCGGCGTGCATGTGGTAGTTAATCCCCTTGCGCGGGACGTCGTAGTTCGTCGTGGACGCGGTCACCGCAGTCTCCAGATTCAGCAATCGCACATCAGGTGGCGGCCTAATCGTCAACGCCGACAGGTAGTCTCCCCACAGATGCGAGCCGTCACGATTCGCCTCTCGAAGTCGCTGCAGCTCATGCGAACACAGCGCAGCAGGGTCGTTGCGAGGGTAGTGCAGCGCCATGAGTAAATACGTCCCCGCCGTCGTAGAATCTCGGATCATGTCTTCGTTGGAGGCTTGGATTGGAAAGGTGAGCTGCACAGCGCGGCCGAGCATGGTGTCACCCCCATGCAGGAGCAGTCTCGCTTGGCGGCTAGACATTTTTTCGAGCTAGACCAACGGTGAATGCATAATGTCCACGCCCACATCGGTCCGGGACGCGGCGCTCGATTTCTTCACTACCGTGCTTGCGAGTTTTTCGGTAGCTATAGTCCACGAGCAAGTAAGAGGTGAGTGAGTTCAAGTCAATTAAGAGGAGAAGAAATCAAGGACAAAACAAAGCGAGCTTCAATTTGAGAAACATCCATCACGGTTTCTGCAGCATGCTCGCAAACTCGCCGTTCGGCTTGCTACGCAGCTCTGCTGGGGGA
Organism: Phytophthora x cambivora; assembly: GCA_033557925.1. Lineage (NCBI taxonomy): Eukaryota > Oomycota > Peronosporomycetes > Peronosporales > Peronosporaceae > Phytophthora > Phytophthora x cambivora. Next base: position 242,403 of record JAUCEB010000009.1, read on the forward strand.
CCAAACTCTGCAATGTGGCCTTGCTTCAAGACGATGATCTTATCGTAGTCTAAAATCGTGTTCACCCTGTGCGCGATCGTTAGCACCGTGGCTTCCGCAAATTCTCTGCGAATGGAAGATTGGATAAACTCATCTGCAAAATTAAAAGAACGGTGAGCAAATTACCACTTCATACAAAATCTCTTTCCAAATCCTCTTACCTGTGGAGTGGTCCATGGAGGCGGTAGCCTCATCCAGACATAGTATCTTGGAGTTGCGCAAAATAGCACGCCCCAGACAGATCAACTGTCGCTCACCGACGCTGAAGTTATCACCCCCTTCTAAAACCTCCGCATCGAGGCCACCAGGTAGGCCCTTGACGAAGGTTTCCAAACGAGACTTGCGAATCGCGCTCCACAATTCGTCATCACTGGCCTGCCCTGTAGGATCTAGATTAAACCGTACGCTTGCTGCGAAGAGTACCGGGTCTTGCGGGATGATGGCCATTCGAGAGCGCAATTCGGTCAATGTCAGAGCGGTCGTAGACACTTCGTCGATGTAGATACTTCCGCCCCCAACCCCGCTATCAAACGATACCATGCGGAAAAGTGCAAGAAGAAGTGAACTCTTGCCAGCACCTGTGCGGCCACAAATTCCAACTTTCTCGCCACCCTTCACTGTGAACGAGATACCATGAAGAACCGGAGGTGCAAGCGGGTCATATTTCACGCAAACGTTGACGAAGTTAATTTTGCCGTGTTCAGGCCAATGAGGCCGCAACTGTAAGGTACGCGACTTGGGGGTAGTATAGCGCTCGTAGTGGTGCGTTAGCAGCGTTACCGGCTCTGTATCGACACGGCAATACTCATCTGTGCGTTCAACACTGTTCATCATGTTCTCCATATCAATGTTGTTTCGAATGATCCAGTTGAGCAGCGAAGTCATGTTCTGCGAATAGCTCAACAGCAGACCAGCCATAGCACTTGAGAGTACTGCATGATCGCGACTGACGAAGAACGCCACAGCAAACGTGATCACAGCCCCCAGAAATTCCAAGCGAACGCCTAGCCATCGGTTGATCAGGTTCAACAGCAGGAAAGCCTTGGTGTTCTCGTTAATCATCAGCGCCTGCGTATGCTGACTCTGCTGGACCATTTCAAAGGTCCTAATCGTCACCAGTCCATTCAAGGTCTGTGTGATGTGTGCATACACAGGACTTTTGGAGATATTATCCAGTCGCTGTAATTCTCGACATGACTTTCCATAAAAGTTCTGGTAAGCGACGTAACAGATAAAAACTGGTACCAGCAGAATCAGCAGGATAGGTGCTGTTGAACTCTGAATTGCCAACATGCTCAAAAGTGCAAGAAGCATGGTGACAAATTGCACAATGGAGTTGTTCAGCTTTTGATCTGTTAGGATCAGCAGGAAAGAGTAGCGATTAGTTTTTTAGTTAATTAAAATAGTGCCATATGCAAAACAACCCCACCTTACCTATCGTATTCATGTCATTTGAAAATCGATTGAGAATCCGTCCAACAGGTGTCGTATCGTAGAAGCGCATCGTCCCCTTGACGACATGGTACAACAGAGTGTGATGAATACGTTTTGATGCACTGCACACAGTCAGGTTAGTTCGAAAGTCAATCAATTGAGTATCAACACCGGGTGCGTGCGTACCTGAGGCCAGCATATCGGCAGCAGAGGTCTCCCACGAAACCGAGAACGATAGTACTTAGACCGAGGTAAGCATATACCGTAAGATAAAACGTCAAGTTCGCACCAGTCGGTTTAGAATTCGTCCAGTTCGTCAGCCACAAATCGGTTGAGACGGATGACACTTGCGTTGCAAACAGGAGTGCAAATGCCCCAACAATCGAAATAGTTCCACATGATACGAAGTAAGACGAGTACACGCTCCAGGACAAGTTCCCCTCCGCTTTCTCTTCGTCCTGAATCAGAATGCCGCTACCACCAGTGGCAGATTCGTCACCGACACCCGAACTGGATCGTGATTTAGGTCGGGGAATGTCCATGGTGTCTACTTGGTCACCAGATCTAGCTTCGCTGTCGACGGATGCTTCCTCGTCCGCCCGCTTGAATGACTTTAACATCGTCGCAAATTTTCCATTTGGCGTGACTTGTGTTAGTTCCTCAAAAGTTCCCATCTCAGCGACTCGCATGTTGTCCATGACGATAATCCAATCAGCTAGATGCGCAAACTGCAACGAGTGAGTGCTGAGTACCCGCGTACGTCCGGCCAAAAGACCATCAGTTGATTCATTGAAACATTGCTCAAAAATACGTGCAGCCACATGCGCATCCAAAGCCGAAAGTGAGTCGTCAAATACGTAAAGTTCCTGGTCTTTCGAGTACACAGCTCGTGCAATTGAGAGACGTTGTTTCTGTCCACCACTAAGTGTTACACCATTCTCGCCAATTTCGCTCTGAAAGCCGTTAGGAAGCCGCACAAGTTCCTTCTCAAGCTCACAACTCTTAATCACTCGATGAAGACGAGCCGTATCCAGTGGGGCTCCAAAGAGAATGTTGTCCTGCACACTAGCATTGATCAAGTACGGAGTTTGTGCAGCATATGACACATACCTTGATGGAATGCGAACTACGCCGTATTCAGGCTGCAGTTCGCCCAGCAACGTCGCTAGTAATGTTGACTTCCCGCTTCCAACCGCCCCGACGACAAGTGTCAATTTGCCTTTGGGTATCGAAATTGTAATGTTAGACAACTGGGCGGGTGGGGCTGCTTTTTCAGCTTCATCATTTGCAGCTTCTCCATTCAATTCATGGCCTTCGTTAGACCACTTAAACGTGGCATGACGGATTTCGAACGATGGATCCGAGTTAAAGGAAGCCGATAGCGACGTTGGACTGCGTCGGTGCTCTTCACGGTAGAGAAACGACTCGAGACGCTTGATCGACACGTTGGCTTGAAAGATCAGCGAAAATACTTGGGGGAGCGCCATCAGTGGCAGACGGAATATGCTGAACAGCGTAATCGCGGTAAACGCCTTATCCGCCGTTAGCGGCTCGCTTTGAACGTAGGAATAAGCAGCAAAGGTTCCGAACGACACCAACACGGGGCCTGCCTGCAAAATCACCCTCCCATATGCGCTCCACAGGATGACTTTCTTGAGGAAATGAAGCTCTTCGGTGCGAATCGCGTCCACCTGGCCGAGCATCTCGCTCTCCCACGCGTAAAACTTAATGACGCGAATATGCTGGAACAGCTCCGTCAAGAACTTCAAGCGTTTATCCGTGCACTCCAGCATCTTCTTGGAGATCCTCGCAGCTTGCGACGAGAACGCTGCACTCGTTGGCAGCAGCACAATCATGATAGCCACCCCTGCGAACGACGCCGTGCCCAGGTAATGCACCAACAGCAGCATGCCAATGACCAATTGCACGGGGGCGGCCCACGAGTAGTGGATCATGTAGAACAGCTCGAGGATCCGGTTGGCGTCGATTGTAGCCATGTTGAGGATCCGACCCGAGCCCAGAGTGCTCTTGGTCTGCGACGACAGCGTCAGCGACTTGTCGTACACCAGCATGGTCAGCGCTGAGCGCACACGAATGGCTTCTCGGATGACCAGGTGGTGGTGCTGGTGCAGACACAGCGTCTGCAGCACGGAGGCCACGAACAGCGTCCCGCTGAGGATGTAGCCATAGTGAGCGGAGGAGAACCACGCGCTCGTGGGGTCCTCCACGTACTTGATCAGGGCGTTGATGCAGACGGGCCCCACGAAGCCGCAGCAGTCTCCGGCCAGCTTGCAGGCGCCCGCCACGTACATGTTGAAGCCGAACGCGCGGCGGATGGCCGTCCACAGCGATTGGCTAGAATTCACCGCTTGTCTCAGACTGACCATCACTCTTTCGGTGTCGTCATCAGGCTGCAGCGCCCACAAGTCCTCGGCCTCCAGCGGTCGCGCGGCGCCCTGCGACAAAAGCGGCCCCAGCCAGCTGAAGGTGACGCGCGAAAGCCATGAGGCGCGCGCCCCGGGGGACTCCGGCGTCTGCTTGAGCTGCTGCGCTGCCTGCGCCTGTCTGGCTGCCTCCGCTGCCGAGTGCAGAGGCAGCAGCGGCAACGCCTCCCCTTGCCCCATTTTGTTTTTGGAGTGAGAGAGCGATTGTCAAAGTGAACCCATTGGCTGAAATATCGACCGAATCGATTGGTCGAAACAAAGTGACAACTTCAACGTCAGTGCCCAATCATACAGCAGCAAAAAGTTGATGGACCATAGCCAGGGATTGACAGTAGTTTGTTTTGGATTACTATCCATTAATAGCGCTATTAAAATGATGCCGCAAACTACTATAGTAATTATTAGTTTGGGTCGGAGCGAAACTAATATTACTATAGTAGCTAGTAGATCAGATCGGAGGCCACATATTAATAGTGACTACTAGTGCGTGCCTGAAGAAATCCAGGGGCGTGTGGCAATCTGCAAGGGAGGGACAGCCTGGTTCGATCGCTTTCTGGCTTACATCGACGCGTTTAAAGCATTTCCTGGTTTGATAGAATGGCAGGGCGTGGGTCTTGTCAACGTTCGCAAGAGCGAAATCGTCGCACGAGCAAGAAGCTTGCCTCAGAGGACTGTTTCGGAGGCCAGACCCCGAAGATTCTCATTCTTCAAGTTTCCGGCTAACCCAGAAGCCCCCAAACGGACCGCAACGACCAAGAACTCACACTTCTCTGAGTCAGAGTCTGACGTCCTCATGAAGTGCGCAAATCCCGACTCCTCCTACGCCGAGCTAACGACGACCGACCCTTGTGTCGTCTACAAGTGACCCGTCGCACTGCATCAATCAGGGAAGGATCGGAAGACCAAGGATGACTTGACTCGATTTCTACCGGTTCACCGCAATGGAGTTCAGTCTGCGAGGGAGGGAACATCCTCCACTGGTTTCGCGGTATCGGCCGAGTACATTTTCCGTATATCGCGGCTTTGGCACGCGTTTGGTTGGGGGCGGAGTCCATCCAACGCGGTTCAAGAGCGTGTCTTCTCTACTGGAGGATTCGTGATAAGTAACCTTCGGACGAGAACGAACAACCAGCGCGCAGAAATGCAGGTGCTTCTCAAGCATAACTGAGCGGAGGTCCGTCGTATGGAGCGCGAGAGGGGTGGGGTCATGGATCAGGGAGTCGACCACCGAAACTACTAGAAAATACTATCCTCTACTATATTAATATCACTATAGTAGCGGGGATCTCTGAAGTAATACTAATATTACTGTAGTAGTTCACTCGCCTCTGCTCGGGTATTAATATAGTAGTTCAGACGAAAATCAAACTACTGTCAATCCCTGACCATAGCAGCGAAGAATTGTGAGCCGCGTCTCAGGCCAAGGCGGGAGTGCACATGTTGGCTTGCTCAATAAAATGTCTAGCCGCCACGCAAGACTGCTTCTGCATGGGGGTGACACCATGCTCGGCCGCGCCGTGCAGCTCACCTTTCCGATCCAAGCCTCCAACGAAGACATGATCCGAGATTCTACGACGGCGGGGACGTATTTACTCATGGCGCTGCACTACCCTCGCAACGACCCTGCTGCGCTGTGTTCGCATGAGCTGCAGCGACTTCGAGAGGCGAATCGTGACGGTTCGCATCTGTGGGGAGACTACCTGTCGGCGTTGACAATTAGGCCGCCTCCTGATGTGCGATTGCTGAATCTGGAGACTGCGGTGACAACGTCCACGACGAACTACGACGTCCCGCGCAAGGGGATTAACTACCACATGTACGCCGACAACATCCCGCTAGTGTTCGATCGCTTCGCCGCTGCAACGTTCAGCGGTGCGGAGAACAACACGACCCAGCTCCATCCGAGCCCTTATGTCGTCTCGATGGCGAACAACCATGCGCTCGACTTTGGTCGCCTCGCCTTCGAGCAAGAAACGCTTCCGGCTTTGGAGACGCTGCCGGGGGATGCACACGTCGTGGGCATTGGTACATCGATTCTGAAAGCCGCCAAGGCCACTCGAGTGGAACTGCCGTCGCACGAGGGACGTCACCTGAACTGCATCGCCGTGTCTACGGTGTGCTCGGGGACTGCACCGAGCTGGAGAGCCACTTCCACGCAGTCCGGGATGGTTGTGCTCCCAGCTCTCGAGTCGTCCACCGCCGTCCAAAAAGCTGTCGAGGCCACGGCCAGGGTGCTGCACGCGAACGACCTGTCCTGGCCGCATCGAGGCGACCTGTTGGTGCTGTCCATCCACTGGGGGCCCAACTGGGCCTACCGAGAGAGCGATGACACCCGCGCCCAAGTCTGGCGCCGCGACTACGCGCACCGAGTGATCGACGAGCTGGGTGTCGACCTGGCATCACACTTTTTAGCGTTACGATTTAACTTGCGTAGGTTTGACTTGAACGCAAGCTTTGGACGGACAGCTAGAGACCGACGTTCCCCCGCATCACCTCGCTAAAGAGTGCACCAGTACGGGGCCACCCGGGACGGCAGCCCACTGATCTTCCACGTGGAGCTCCACGGCGAGGCTCTCGCCTCCAGCTGCGTCAACTTCCCGACCGGGATGTTCCAGCCCTGCATCTAGGCGCGAGAATCGATTGACAGTCTCGCAGAGCTCCGTCACTCCATCCACGTACTCCACCATTCGACTGCGCGTAGGGTCCCACCGCTCGTACGAGCGCTTCGTCACTCGCTGCAGGCGCAAGCGGTTCATGAAGGTCGGCACGAGGCACAGCTCGACTAGCCTGCCGTCGTTCACATCCAAGTCGACGAGGAACAGCGCGCCGAGCGTGTTGTACGCGGCGTCAGCGCGGTTGGCGAACCCCTCGTAGTCGTTCACCAAGTCGCCCGCGCCGTAGATAATCAGCTTGCCGCGATAAAGCTCCATGCCGCGAATGTGGTGCGATGAGTGGCCGTAGACCACATGAAAGGTTGTGAAGATTTGACAATCACTCTGCAAACTTCAAGTTGAAGTGTCCGCTATATGAAAGTCGACGAAAGTCCCTCGATTGCTGAGCACGAAGTGTTGGCGGGCTTCGTTATCGTTCCATGCTGGGAGCGCGCTGCACAGTGCTCCATCAAGTGTACTGCTCTCCCTTGGGCCGAGCCCGTCTGCCTCCACGACAGCACGAGGACCATTTCCTCCGCGTTGCTGCCACGACAAGCGTCCAGCGCTCTGACCTCAGTGCGGTCGGCTCCGGTCAGCACCAACTGTAAGTCTCGCGCGCTGGACTCCCTCGAACGCTGCCTGACTGACGAGCGCAATGCTTTTGTCTCCGATTGAGGAGGTTGCAGTTCGAGGCAGCGAGCACGGAGCATCGTTGTGGGCCGAGCCGCAATCACTCGGACTCACCCATGCTGGCGCTTCTGAGGCGGAGAGGCAACGTGAAACAAGAACTGGATGCGTGCTGTTTTCTCATATAGTGCAGCAAGTGCAAGCCATTGCTGACAGGCACGCGGAGCACGATTGGCGCCCTCGTTTCTCAGCTCGTTGCAGACAAACGCATCGGCCTGGGCTCAACCGCACGGCAGCGGCGGCGCCAGTGCATCAGCGTGTACTGTAAGGCCGAGAGAGCGTTCGTGTCGCCACGGACCAAAGCGAGGCAAAGGCGGGCGAGCCTCGCGACCAGCGCCTCAGGCCTGTGACGCGTGCCTCGCGACGACGGCGCTGCGCCTTCGTTTAGAAGGATAGGTCCTTCAAGGCCCACGTGGGCTCGGCCGCCTTTGAGTGACTGACGGCACTCCATTGCGAGCAGACCGCTTCAACCACCATCGCAGCCTGCGGACGCTCAAAGCGGTCTGCCTCGACTGGCGTGCGCCGACGTGTCAGTGTTTATCGAGCGGACCCCGTCGTGAGTCGCAGGCTGGCTTCGCCACTGCGGCGTTGCATGCTTGGTGTGTACGACTGATGCGGGAATAAGATTCTCACCTACGCGTCCTGCAGCGTCACACTGCCAGCGTGGCATCGACGTTGGTCCACGCAGACGAGCACGCCGATAGGAACTGTATTGCTGAGGTGTTGCTTGACTGGCAGTCAAGTCGACGACTGCGGGGCCGCGGCATCCCATCGGAGGCAGCCTCTTGCCTTGCCAGCGGCGCGGGCACCGAAATCGAACAGGCTTCACAGCAGCGACAGCAGCGACTTGAACTGCTAGAGGGGCTAGAGCGCTTGCATCGCGCTACCGTCAACGACGAAGCGCAGCAGCAGCAGAGCAGCCAGCAACAACCCACGCGACATCCCCGCAACTACACTAGCGCGGCGCACGCCAGCGGCAGCCGACGCGGCCTCACACGGTGCTACGAGCCGATCTCTCCGCGAGCAGCTCGCTCGCTGTCGCAAGGCGATAGCAATGCCGCTCATCGCTGGCGACTCGATCAGCGCGCTGCCGCGGCGTGCATCTGTGCGACTCAACATTGGCTGTGTTGCGAAAGCGGACATCCTTCCTGCGAGGAGGGGCCAAGCCTGCCTGCCTGCGCCCGCAAAGCTCCACTGCTGAATGCCCTCGACCACTTTACCCACGAGAGCGGCAAGTCGCAGCGTGACAGGCAGATCAACTCTTCGTCCGCCTATCCGATAGTGGTCCTTCGGCGCAGCATATGGACATATGTATGTCGGCAGTCGAGGCAGCCCAGCTGGCTGCGCGTGTCCGCAGCACCAGCACTACCACCGCTGCAAGGTCGTGCCTCTTCACCTTGCTGGCCCGCCTGCACCCCTGCAGCGCGAAACGAGCGCACCGTCTCGACTAAGGCAGGCAGGCAGGCAGGCACCTTTCCCTCTGGCCATCGCCTCGAAACCTCTGGCGCACGAACCCAATTCAGTAACGGAGCCCATCGGTCGACGGATGCATGCAGCTGCAGACGAGCGGCGTCGCTGTGCAGACACGGCGAAGTTGACATGATATCCCATTGCGGCTGAAGCGGCGGCAGTGCTCGCCTCGCTCGACTGGTGGCGAGGTTGCAGCCTGCATTGCCAGACCGTGGACAGCGCTAGCTCTGGAGCTGCCACCGGAGAGATACTCGCCCCCAGGAGCTTGAAGTGCCCGCCGCCGACTTCAACGTGTCTGGATTTTTCTTATTCGCTGACGTGGCGCAGGAAGTCGGATCCGAGATCGCGGCCCGCGATTGGTCGAAAGGCAGCTGGTCGCGCTTCAAGTTGCCGTAACGGGCGATCTTGCATAACGCTCCACCGCACGGCAGAGGCCCGCGCCAAGCTTCTCAGCGATGGCACTAAGCCCGCAGCGCTACCGACCGTGTGATCACCGCACCAAAGACTCTACTTGGATCTTTTGTTGCTCGATATAAGTGTCGGAAAAAGAGAAGGCGGGGGAGGAGACCGCAACTTCGAATCCTTGGACTCCACTCGCATATCATGCCCGCCCCCGCAATCAAGTGGAGCCTGCTGTTGTCGGCAACGGCGAGCAGGATAGCGGGCCCTGGCCAGATCCGAGCGCTGGGCAGCCGATAGCTCGACTAGCAATAACCATCACAACAGGCTGGCATGTAATACGTGAAGTACTGGACCAGCAGATTCCTCCGTCACTGTCCGAGCGACTGCGGGCTCCCCGCGACAAGATAGCGTGCCTCCTGGTACAGTATGGGCACTGCCTACTCGATACCTCTGCATGCCGCTTGCCCCCCCCCCCTCCCTGTCTGATGGAGCAATAGCACTAACGGCATTAGGCAGCGGCCTCTGCGGGGGAGCGCGGCTATCTCGCGATCGCGCCAGCTTCCCGCCGAGTCGCGGCGGACGACGACACGGGGAGAAGCAGCGACGGCGACGGCCCGCGCAGCCCCGCCGACGACACCAAGCAAGCTCAAGACAGCGCTACAATCGGCAGGTCCATTTGCGAGACAGCGCGTTTGCGTGCGCGGACCAAAAAAAGGTTCGCCCGGCCCTTCTGCCCCCGCCGTGTATCGCTGCGCGGCCCGCTTGAAGCTGCACCAGCTGTGGCTCACCACGAGCGGAATAAGCTCGATGGCTTCTGGCGCGCGGGGCGCGGCTGGACCGAAGGCCCGGAGTGTCGACGGAGGCGGCGGACATATCTCGTGGCGTCACCGCGCTCGCACACGCACGTACACCCTTCCGTCCACGATGGCGTCGCAACGGCTTCTGTTTTGGTCCGCGAGCGGAGACTCTGGCCCAAAATTGGTCCATTCGGCGACAAAGATGGGCGCGAGAGTCGGACAGATCAGGCCACACGAAGCATAGCGCTAACGTTCGATTGGAAGGGGACTTTTCCTCCATACTGAGACCGAGTGTTCGGCCACTGAGGCAGGCCCAAAACGGCCCAAATTGCGATTTGGTCCGGGCTAGGGCTCCTGGCGTGCCCGGGGCGCTGATGCGTGCCGCCCGCGGGTGTTCCTCATTCGCCGATTACCTGCGCACGACCCCAGCTGGATTCGTCTGTCGGGCGCGCTAGAAGCTGCCGGGGCCGGCACGCAACGACGCCGCCGCCGCCCGTGCTGTGCGCAACCACCTGCCCATTTCCCATTTAGCCAGTCAGCCCCGTCAGTCCGCCGCTGCACTCGCTACAAGCAGCAGCACTCGGACTGCGGCCGCCCCCCCAAACCCACTGTGTCGTTCGCGCGGCAGCTCTTCGCGCTGGAAGGGCCGGCCACCATCGACGCCCCGCCGCGCCGCACCCAGGAGGAGCTCGGAGACCACTGGGGCGCGCGCCTCGCTCGCCTCGGGCTGCTGCTGGTGCACTGCCTGCTGCGGCCGTTCCTCGCCGTTTCCCCCGAGCATCTGGCCGCGGACACGCGACCCATGCGCCCCCTGCCGTCGTCTTCGACCTCCTCCCCCTCGTCCCCCCACAAGGCGCTGGCCGCCGCCGTGCTGCAGCGCCTCTCCATGGACCTCCCCGCCCCCGCGGGCAGCAGCAGCGACAGCCCCACCAACAGCAGCAGCGAGCCGTCCCCGCAGGCGGCGGACACCAAGCCCAAGTCGCTGCTGCAGCTCGAGACCAAGCGCGCGCTGTCCCCGCCGCCGTCCCCGCCCCAGGAGCAGCAGCAACAACACACAGAAGACGATAGCAGCGACGCCGCAGATCAGGAACGCGACGAGCTGGACGAGCTCCAGCAGACGCTGCTGCGCAAGTCCACGGGCTCCGTCGCCATCATGACGCGGCAGCAGGAGGCGCTGGACCACCGGAGACACACGTTCAGCGCCATGTCGGCCGACGGCCGCGCCAACATGCGGCGGCGCAGCTACGACCTGACGGCGCAGTTCGGCAGCACGTTCCCGCCCAGCTCGCCGCCGCAGCAGTCGCTGCCGCACTCGTTCAAGGCGCACCACCACCACCTGCAGCACTTGCGCGTGTACGGCAAGAGCTCGGGCCCGGCCAAGCGCATCAGCGAGTGCCACGAGGAGGGCGCGCCCGTCGTGGCGCTCGTCTCGCCCAACCCGGACACGGTCTGGACGCGCGGCAAGGCCGTGCAGATCGAGTGGAAGGTGCTGGACGCCAGCGTGCACAGGCTCTGCATCGAGCTGCTGGAGGACGGCCTGAGCGCCACGACGCTCATCGCCAGGGACGCCCCCAACTCGGGCTTCTTCACGTACCACAAGGTGCCGTGGGGCATGGAGTCGGGCTCCAAGTATTTCTTGCGCGTGTCGGCGGCCGACGCGCCCGAGCGCTACCGCACGAGCAGCTTCTTCCAGATCAGCTCGGCCCCGTGACGCGCGCACACGCGCACAGCCCCCATAAGGTGGCGTGCAGACGAACGAAGAGTAGCAGAGAGTTAGGAGACAAAGTAGTATGTGAAGTCTTTATTTAATGTTAATGGCCCAAGTCGCAAGTACCAAGTACAAAGTACAAAGTACACACACCACAGTAGTAGCACGAAAGGTTGAAGATACGAGGCGTGTTCTCCGCGCCGCTTTGCTTTGCCTGCTCGGTTCGTTTGCAAGGCGGAACACGGCGCGTGTTCATGACGGTTCTCAGACAGGGAAAACTGCACCAGGACTGGACGTCGGAAGTTCCAGGCGAGGGCGACGCCAGGCACGCAGCTCTGATATGGGCGCACGTACCGACTGGCGTGGGGCTGCGAACCTGGCTGAGCCTGCTTGGGTCAAGATAATGCCGATGTCGGGCGCTGGCGAACGTGAGGCGCACCTTGGCCTTTCGACCAGCGTACATGTTCACCGATACCGGTACAGCGTGGATTTTGTGGCCACGCGGATAGAGCAAGGTGACGATCGGCGCAGGCTGCCTGGTACTGCCAGACTGGCAACACCTGCCACTAGCAGTGCCAGACTGGCACTGCTAGTGGCCCGGCACTGCCAGTGGCAGGTGTTGCATGGACTTCTCAGCTCCGCGCGAACGGATTTTCTGGATCGTTGAAGTGCATAGATCGACTCGGCGCGACTATCGTGCTGGAGTTGTTCATGTTCATCGTGCCCACCATCACGAAAAACCTTTAGCTCAGCCACAGTGCAACAAAACCTTGGTGGCGTTTGTGCTACATACTAGTATATTTTAATTGGTATTCCCAGTCCAAGTCGCAGACGCCCTATTAAAACAAAGTCGTGCTTTGCACTAAGAGAAGCTCTGAAATTTTAGCTGCGATAATGTGGTGATCGAGTGTTAACTAGTCAAGAAAGAGAGAGAGAAAGCGTTGCTACGCTCGCGCAAGCTCTAGTTGTTCTAGTCGACGGGTTTCGTCTAGAGCCTACCGGGACGGAGTGAACCAGCCTGTTTGCCGTTCACTAAAAATGTCCGGCCATCTCTCTGGGTGATTTTTTTGTAAAAATATATCGTCATTTCGGCCCTCCCCTAATGCGTTCTCATGAAATTACGCATCTCCTGCGCCTGCTCCGCAGCCGCAGCATCTGCGCGCGTTTCATGCAGCATTTCACGAATGTTAGGCCAGCTTACGTTTACGCAGTAAGGAATTAATCTGTCCATCCCTCATTCTTCGGTATTCCGAGTATACAGTACATCCATGAAGTAGTAAATACATGTAGCACAACATGGGCTTACATTCATGCAACATTGATCTAATGCAATTGGCTTATAGATTTCGCACTTAGCTGAGGTGGACGACACAGGTAACCATAAGAGCATCTCCAGCGGTAAGCTTTAACACGAGTTTTATCGTAAAAGTAACGCCGTTGAGACTTGAGAGAGATTTAACGGACCCACCGGTGAGTCGTATGGCAGGTTTTAACTTCACCAGGGTCTATACTTTGACTCTTCGGTCTTAAAATAAGACTCGAATTCTAACCTTTCTGACTTGTTTTCACTATGGGGATCGAAGATCGATAATCGAAGCTAGCTCAGGTCAAGAGTTCAGTTAAGTCGGCGAATAAATTCTCCCGGTGGGGAGCTGTCTCCTCAACACCGACTTATTTATAATTTCGTGGTCTCAAGGGGATAGATAGGTGGTTTTACCGCTGCACCCTTTCAAGCTCATCGCCACTTTCCAAACCGAAAAATAAGTCCTATTAATACCGCTGGAGATGCTCTAACTTACCATTGGACCGATTCCCGTAGGATCTGTCGCGGTCATTTTGTACAGATTTCGTACAGATTTCCATAAAACGGCCATTTGTAGACAACTCGAGTCCGCCATCGACTCGACAGATTCACTTCTGTCGGAGGGTACCCCCCCCTCCGACAGATATCTAGATGTGTAGATGGTATTGGCTAGAATGGTGAATATTGCTCTCTCACTCCTGCACTACTCACTGGGGCTGTTGACACTGGCAAGCATAGTGCGGGCGACGAAGACGAGTTCATCGACGAGTCTAACCAGCGCTGCCACCACAATGCCGGCGCGGGGCGAGGCCATCCGCAAGCGGTGTCAGCGAGACAGAAGCAGTTTGATGAGGGTGGATTTGCCACGGAGCTCGAGACCCAGTAAATACGCCCTCGCCAGACTGCTTCTGTCTCCTGCCAGGAAATGACGCTGCGTTTAAGCCAACATCGTCCTCCAAAGTCACGTTGTGGACCTTTTGCAGAATTATTTGGCTCATTTCAACCGCTAGTACACGGGAGACGAGTCTTCCCACTCAGCGGCACGGGCATGATAACGTATATCATAACCCTCGACTGCCGCAAGGCGGCCATTGCACAAATGGCGGACCCGATCGCATTCGTTCGAGCCATGTGGCTCATTGATAATAGTTAGCAGCGCCATAGTATTGGAATCGCTGTAGTCTTGCGGGCCCTGTGGGCCCGCAGCGCTTGCTAGCAGGCACCATGATCGTTGCTGAGTGGTTGGGCTTGCCAGGGAGTGCAATTGACGTGCGTGGGCGAGGGTCACTTCAACTTGAAAGTGGCTCCTCGGATCTGTACCGAATCTATACATTTAGACAGCAAGCGGCCTGCGGGCTGTACGAGATCTGTACGCGATTTTTTAGACACGAAATCTGTACGAAAATAGCCTACGGGAATCGGTCCATTAGGGGCCACAAATATTTTGATTGGTCAAAATAATGCAGTGTGTTCTTCAACTTCTAAATGGTCCAGACTGGTGCAAGCCGTGGGGCGCCACGACGACATCAAGTCCAGCGTGAAGAATCGACGGGTGTACCCGAGTCGACGTCTTGTACGAAGATGCCTTCGATATCGTGTGCACCGCCATGGAGAACAGCATGGGGCAGCATGTGGCCATCAATTGGTTCGAGCGCAGCAAACAAAGGGCGGTGTGGAGTTTGTGGCCCTGCGCGAGGTGAAGCTGCAGGTGGAGGAGATCAACGAGGTGACCTATTACTCAGGAATGCTCGAGTTCCTCGACCACGGCATCAAAGTGCGGCGCTGGCGGCAGACCATGAGCGTCGTGGGGCGTCCATGAAGACGATCCTCCTGAACGCATTGGGGAACAGCCCGTCAAACCGCGTTAGGGTAGCAGCATGCCGAAAAACTAGCATAGATCTATACTGTACCGGTATAGTCTCCAAGTAACTCATTCTGGCACTATTGGGACCCATGTTCAGCAGGAGGCATGCTACAAGTGGCTGATCGAGATTTAGTGGTGCTAGGTTCCGTCTTACTCGTTGATAAGAGCGGTAACACACCTGTGTACGGAACCTTGGCATCATCTTATACATTTGTCGCCGGGGTTGGCTACAGATAACGTGCCTTAGCTAAACATGTCGTTGTGGAAAAGCAGAAGCGACGGGCAGCTTCTGCTCGAATACTGCGGTGGTATCGCCTTTGCTGCTTGTTGCCGTCGCGAATGGCGAATGTCCTGCGGGCTGTGCGGAAGTGGGAGGAAACGTTTTCCTTTTGTGACCGGAGACTCCTGTTCTGCAGACAGCACATGGCCGACGGGTTCGTAGTGCAGTCATTCGGCGCTAGTCTTGAAGACGCGTTGCGCCCACTTCTATCGGAGCTCTAGCCTCGCCCATCGCCTTCTTTCTCAGCATCAGACCCCGAGCACACCGATGGCGCTTACCAGGTTGCACGAATGTTAACGAATGTTGCTTGAAAGTTGACTGAGGTTACGCTTACGCACGCAGTACCGTGGAATTAATCCCTTGAGGGCTGTCCATCCTCATTCTTCGGTAGAAACAAATGCCTAAAATGCCAAGCACTAAGGCTACATAATTTCGCACGCGCGTTTTCTGTTGCTGCCTCTTTAGCTGAAGGCACCAGTTAGCCTGACAACATACACTGGTTATCGCTCCAAATACATGTAATACAAACTGCATATGATAGAATGTATGCCTCTCGAATTGACCGGGCAGACTAACACGTGGAACCAGGGTTGACTGCGTTACAGTAGAGTTCCCACATTCCAGGACAATCGGAGAACTGATTCATTGTTATTGGACTCAAAAATTATCCTACGTCTGATGCTGCCCTATTCGAGGTATCGACTCTCGCCACGTACATATGTACTGTGCAAAACAATACTTACTCGTCACTGCGATACCCTCTTCACATGTCAATTTCGATACGACAGCCTCTTTTTGTTGACTTGAATGATTACGCAGCTCAAAGAGTTATACAACTTGTATTACAAGAGCATAAGCTCGGTTGGTGTAGTGATTGAACTTCTAACCCATGCCTTTACTCCATCGATGCGCTTGTGATGTTCTAACTTGTAGATCGGCGTACATGCCCCTATACAGCTTGTAGTATTTGTCGGAATTCGGCCCACGGGCCAACTTCGCCAAGACTTGCGGCGGTGTCAGCGTCTCATCTAGCCAACTATACAGTCGCGCTTTCATGATGTCGTCCACAGTTGAAGCCGGTAAATGCGACAGCGGAGCATCGAGGTATTTGATGTAGTACCGATAAAAGTACTTGGAGTAGCGTATGAAGTTTTTATCTTCTCGTTTCGTCACCTTGAGAAGTTTCATGACCTTCTCCGGCTTCAGTCCCAGCGATAGATATAACTTCATTTCTCCTTTCTGCTTGACAGCGCTTCCAAACATGCCAACGGCGGTTGCCACGCCAATTTGTCTCTCTTCGTCATGCCCCCTTAGCAACCTGTTAGATCGTGTATTCTGCCATTCAACTTGGTGTGGATTCGGGAAAGGAGCATTGGCTGCAGCCATCTTGATTCGTTTCGAGTCCGTGGAGATTCCATCGCTGTGTACAGCGCGAATAATCAAGGACACGATGAATAATAGCTGGACTTGGTACAACCCCATGGGGAGATTTCTTCAGGCTTGGGTGCTGGGCGCTCTATTGCGAAATGACACATGCAAAAAAGGATAACGATTCAGCCCAGCCAATCCCGTCCTGCGCGAGCCTTGTAAACGTTTGATTTGCTTGAAGCGATTGACAACACAAGAACTACACACGATGTGCATTCCATCGCGAGATACCGCATGTTGACAATAATGGTGTCGCACGGTGCGATTCGCACCATGGATTTACGCCGCCAGCCTTCGCTCCGTAATACTGCAAGCTACATGTATTAATACATGTAGCTTGCATTAATACATGTAGTGTGCTGTCTTCACGCACGGCTTTCAGAACAATTTGGAATTTTAGAACGGAAAATAACTCAGACCAAGGCGATCACGACACGTGCAGCTCGTTCAGCTGGGGGGGGGGGGGGGGGGTGCTTGAACTTTCGTTTTTACTTCGGCTTGTGTTCTTTAGAGTGTGCACTGCACTTCGGTTGGCCACGATGGTGTAAGTCAACGCTCTGGAGTGCATATTAAGGGTTTGGTCCGGTAGTTAAAGAGTTCAAACAATTATAGCCTCAGAGAGCTACAGACAACGACGGATTGATACGGCACTACTGAATGCCATCCCCATAGTAAAATGACAAGAAAGCTCCGTCCGTCACCACGGGAGAGGTAGAAAATCACCTTAAAATGACATAAAGCACACAGATGTGTTCATAAATTACACGTAAATTCATACAAAGTACTCACACGCATATGCTTTGCAAAAACGAAGTGTCTGCATGCCGTGTTTTGTGTTGCCGTATCAATCCGTCGTTGTCTGTACACAAATATAATTTGTAGCATGCAAACACTTGATTACAGCGGCCGGTGCTTTTATGTTGGTAACGTTAGGATATCCAATGAATATATGTAAACAAAACCAGATGACAGAATAAACACAGTGGCGCGACCAGCCCCTATTAGGCTAGCGGGTTCTTCCGATTAAAGCACCCTCTCGAAATATTATACCCTTCCGAATACAAAACCCCAACCGCGGGTGTAGTGATAGTTAAAATACCCTCCAAATATTATACCTAACGATACAATTTGCGCGGAATGGCTGCACATTCTGGATGAAGCAAGCGCCAAGGAGGTCGATGATATACATGTAGATGAGGATGGCGATTGGCTTGGGAGTTGTTAACCCTCCAAATAAAATACCCGAGTAGAATATCCGTTGTCAGTGGTGCACTATTGCTATTATACCGTTGAAGTCAGAGACGTGCGTGATTTTTCTTTTTCTGAGCTCATGGCGTTACAATTCCTGATAAAGGCTTCTGCAGTGTGCATGCGACTTGAGCAGCTCAAAATGACACATAAGCATTGACACATCAGAAGCAACTAAGCATGCGTTGTGCTTCAAAAGGTATACCTCCGTACACCTTCATTCTGGCAAATTGATCGCTCGTTAGCTTAACATTTCGAGGTCTGTCTTCTTCCAAGTCATTCTGAGCAACAGATTTGCGTGCAACAAACAACTGTACAGTTCTTGTGCTTTTAAGTACTTAAAAGTACTGTACTGTAGTTGTACTACAACTTACAACAACTTGTACATGTAGTAGCCAGGAGTAATCAAAATTCCAGCTCAGATGATGATGCAAGTACAGCTGTCAGTTGTTCGGTACCACTCCGTTTCAGAAACATAGCACAATACCTCTTTTATGGTTGTTCCGGACCAATAGCACGCAAAAACAACTTGAGTTCAGTATGGTTAAACAAAAACTGTCCACTAACAATCCATCCAGATTGCAAAAACGGCTTCGAACGAGGCTTTTTTACTTACTTCTTGTCTTCTTTCACTTTATTGGCATACAAAAACCGTGGCAATGGCCACATCAAAAGAACCGTATGACCGTTCTGCTTCTTTTGAGCCCACAAACGTAAAAAACACTGAAACAATCGTAAAATCATGTTACGAAATACTGAAACGTGCTATGTTTCTGAAACGGAGTGGTACGTCGTTGCGGAGCTACGATCGCCTGCCTCGATGACCAGGCCTCTTTATTAATAGCTTCGGGAATTCGGGTCGAATTCCCTCACCATACCTTTTTTTAAATCGCGAAATGACATCCCAATTTCTATACTAAACCCAAGTGAAATTTCGTTTTGTCCTTAAATTACTCTTTAAAACCTGACTTTTGGGGGTAATCCAGCGGGTGCTAGTTGGAGGGCGCGTCCGGTGCTGCAACAGCTTTGTGGAGCTCTGGCGGCCGTTTCTCCAAACCTAACGACGGTGAAGAAGCTACATTTTCTGTTATTGGTTGGGAGGGGAATGAATATTGACACACGCTGACAGACTTCTCGTTTTTACGCGAAGCAGCTCGAACAAGAAAGTATCATTTGATCAAATCATTTCAGTACAGTTATACTGCATTTTACTATACCATTTTGATTCCCTCACCTTACCTTTCTTAAAAGGGTTAAAAGGGTTAAAAGGGTCAACCCTTTCACTACCGGACAAAACGGCACGCCTTAGAGGTCCGCAGCGGACCTCTAACAAGAGTAGTGCTTTTCATCTACTGGTTAAAAGTCGATCAAAAAGATTGTGAGTCAAACAGGGACGAGACATAAATATTTTAGAGGACCGCTGCGGACCTGTAGCAGAGCACCGTCAAAATGTTAGCTATTGAACATGTATATTACTGTACATGTATAACGCATATTAATACAGTACTTAATCAAGTTCCTTATTATATTCAATACGTGTATTAATACGTGTTGCTCAACTCGCCGCGTCATATTTTTCGTTCAATCTTGCTGTTTGTATCAAACGTCTCACACACACAGGCAACCCTTTCGCAAACGGAGACCCAATCACTTGAATTTGTTTAGTAGACCAAACTCACATCTTATAAGTATACTGGCTTATTCATATGAAAATACAAAAAACAGCATACGACTCCGTGTGAATGTGAGCACTTGCGCTTGAGCCTATAATTCAGTCATATGCTCGCAGTTCCGTGCCCATATGTCACATACGCACCCTAATTCGCTTTCGCGACCAAAATCGTACGAGGTGTAGTTAGTTTCCCAGGCCTGCCCTAGCCCAATCCAACCGTAGTACCGCACGTCCAACGTGCTGCAATACTTTCCAGCCGTCTTTCCCTTGCCTAGGTAGGTAGGTAAAGCACCGACTGCCAGCAGCGCGAGGCTGTACGAGCATTGAGCTACTGGCCCGTTCACCAGACGTGTCGGGGATAGGGACGGCTGGGAGGGGAACACAGTCAACCTGGGCTCCGGCAAGCCACAGGCGACCCCCGCCGGACATGCAAATAGGTCGAACGACGACTCCGTCACCACGCTGGACACTGCCGAGCGCTCGAGAGCGCCTTGTTCGCACGGCTGAGGTGCTCTGAGTGCACCCCGCGCCCCCACGGTCTCTCTCCGTGGTCCCGCCACCCTACTCAATACATCGCCCTCATCCGTGCACTGCCCGCCACTATCGCTTTCCTCTCCGTTTACTCCTGTAGCTAGTCGACACGTCCCTGGTCGCACGGCACTTCCCTAGCACTAGACTACAGGAACCCGCTTTCGGCGCACTTTATATATTAGTCTTGAGTCGTTACTGTCCAGCAACAAATCGCAACTGAGGGTCGAGCTGCCAGACCGTAGCTCGTTGACCCCACCAACTTCCTATCGCTCCTACCTACCGGCGCCTATTGTCCTACCTGGACCTCTCCCTCTTCGTCCGCATCACCTTCGTCGTGGCCTCCTGGCCTCACGCTCGCTCGCTCGCCGCCGTCGCCTCTCCTCTCTCGCCTACTTACTCCTACTCCTACTCGCGTGTCGTCTCGCCTTGCGATCTTCTGCGGTCGCCAAATTCAACTGTCGCCCCCTGTCGCCCGTGGCGCTAGCCCACTGGCTCGCTTCCAGCACCACTTCGCCGTCCTCGCCACATCTTCCGTCACCGTCCGCCACTGGGTGTGCCACACCGGCTACCGCGTCAGGTCGATCACGACTTGCACGCTGTTCCGTCGATCCGGCTCGTGTTCTGGAGAGGAGTGACAGACCACCCCACTACAGAGGTCTCCAAAGTCCTTATTCGAACAGCGATTTCCGATTTCACATTGTGAAAGCGCATTTACTATATCTAAGTCCCGAAACCACCCAAGCTCTGACGACTAGCGCAACCGGTGGGCCGTTTGCGCGGGCGTGTGGAAACAGAATGAGTGCCTGTATGGCGGGTTCTTTTGCTGCTGGATTACATTAACTAACTTGCATAATCGACTCCATCCTCAGCTCAAGGAAGGCGGAGCCGCGTAGATGCGGTGCAGACGGAGGCTTCAAATACTAAGCGAAAACATTGTCAATAAGAATAAACGGTTGGCCCTAGAAAAATCTCTCAACAAGGCCGTTGACACCAGGGTCTAGAACCAACCGCAGCACCATCAGCGGGGGCAGCGTCGACAATTTTGCCGACTTTCTTTTCAGCCCATGGTTATGTAGGACTTTGCGTGCATGCATATTCTCGTGCTATACAGAAGAGCATTTGCTTTTGTAAGAGGGCTACGCTGCCACAATTCCAAAACGCGTCAGTGAAGTCCATAAACGCTGAACACAATACAATTGAGCTCTTAATTGCGTATTTGCTCAACGATTTACAAATTCACGGCGTTTAAGGCTTTCTGCTCGGAGACAGCTGTTGTGCTTCGAAACTAATTTTGCTTCCTAGTATACAAATGTCGTGTAGGAACACGCTGAAAATCTCGCTACCGTAAGGTACGAGTCCCACCAACAACACACGTCTCCCTAATTAGGTCAACGAAAGTTGGAATCAAACCTGAGGTCCAGGAACGATCCCTTACACCGGGTTGGATATAAGCCTCTGTGTACCAAGGTTGTCTTCGGTCAACCCAAGACCTGCACTAACTAGCCACGAACGAGGGCTAGAATGCAATATAGCGCTTTCGCGCAACCCTTTTTGCAGTCCCTCAGATGGAAGGGTACCGGCGGATTAGGCCTAATACAAAGGGGACCGAGGTAATCCTCGGTCGGTAGTAAAATATACTCTAGGGGACTAATACACCCCACACACACACAGAACGATACTCTAAGTACCGCTCTAGCCTCTCGGCCACGCCAACTCTTGGCTTGACCTCGGCGGACTATTAATTAATTAATCTCAAGTCCGTCAACGGCCATACCACTAAGCCAGGCGTATCCAGGCACTACAGCAAGCTAGCTAACACTTACCGGAGTCGGACTTAACCTCTGAAGACTTGGGGGGAAGACTGCTGATTTATTACTGAATATTCAGAGGCTCTGAGAGCCTCTGCGGATCATCCTATAGCTAATCCTAATCCTACATACAAATATCTAGTATAAAACGAATCTCGATGTGGCGACCTCTGTACACTCATCAATAATGACGGTGATTACGCCAGAGGTACCTCGAAGGTCGAACGAGGCTTCGGTCGTCCGAACGAGGCTTCGGTCACCTGAACGAGGCTTCCACTTAAGTACGACTACGGTTGTGGTCGTAAATAGCACTGAGTCTGACGTATTTAGCCTCGGTCGGGTGTTTATTAGGTCCCGCCGAGGCCAATGTCACTACCTGTCACTCTACCGAGGTAAATGAGAGTGACAGCTTGTCACAACGGCAACTTCCTTTCCGTCAGCGAATCCGACGGAGTACGCTTGCAGCCCGGTCCGGCCGAGGTCACTTTTCGGCCGGATCTCCACGCCACAACTGCCCCCGCCACGTCGTGAACCTGGCACTGGCGAACGGCGCGGCGCAATGTCTCGCCCTCCGACTCGCCCCGAATCTCGGTCGCTGGCTTCGGCCACCGCGCGTGCGCTCCGATCCTTGGGCTGCACTGGCGAGGTAAGCTCAGTCTTGCGCAGCTCGTTCTTGTCCTGATCGTCTTGGTGCTGACTTGTATCTCCTCGTTCATTCCCTCAGAGCGCCCTGGACGTCCTCGCCGAGGCCACGCAGCCTCAGCCACACTTGCCCACCGGCACTGCCACGTCTCGTCTGCGTGGTGACGCTCCTCCGACCGCTTCTCGACCCGGAGACGTGGCTCCTGCGGCTCCCGAGTCCTCGGTCGAGCGCCCCGCACCTCCGGGCAGTCTCTTGGGTCCATATCCAGAGTCGACCGAGGATCCCGGGTCCCCGCCGGCGGAGTTACCGGGCGATTCTCCGTATCGCTCGCCTCCGACTTCTCCTCCGCGCCGCCATTCCCCTCCGTCGCCAACTCCCGCGCCTTCGACTTCGTTGGCAACTCGCGGGGCGTCGGTCGGGGTCGAGGCTGCTGGAACCATGGTCGCTGCATCTACAGCGGGTGCGACCGAGCCTCCCGCTCCAGTCTTGACGGCGTCAGACCGCCAGCTCCATCGGCTCGCCGAGTTGGTCGTCAGCGTCGCTCGCGCACCTCCCGCTCGGGTCGATCCGGTGTTGGATCGGCGCCTTGAGCTCGCTACGACCCTAGAAGAGGTGGCTGCTGCTGCCGTGGCTCCTCGGCGTCTGCCTGTTGCCGAGTCTGAAGAGATGGTTTCCCTTCGCCAGGAGGTGGACCGGCTTCAGGCTCTGGCGAAGGACACAGAGGATAAGCTCCACGTTGAGATGGATCTCCGTGTGAAGTCCGACATCTTCTGCGTCCAGACGTCGACCGAGCTCCACCAGGCTCAAGATCGACTCGATGAGCTTCGAGAGGAGCGGCGGCTGCTTCTCGGACGGCTGGCTGAGGCGGAAGCTACCATGGCGTCCCACCGAGAGGTGACTGCTTCGCTCGAACGGCGTCTCGTTGACACCAACGCCGAGGCGACCACGGCTCGTCGACAGGTCATAACGGACCGCGAGCGGTTGAAAGCAAGCCTCGTTGCGCACACCGCTCAGCTTGACCGCCTTCGGCAGCAACTTGCCGACCAAGACCGAGGGCAATCCGGGGTCATACCCGCACGTATCCAAGCTCTCCAAGACGAGAACAACGGTTTGCGTCGTGCGAACTCGGTCTTGCGTCGCCACTCTGCGATGCATGAGTTGGACGTGGACACTCTCGTCCTGGCGTCGGCAGGCATCTCGGCTGACGAGATTGACTGGACGCTGCTGGGTCTCAACCCTCCAGACGTCATCGTCGGGTCTCCACAGAGTGGTGACGAGTCATCAAGCCCTGATGAGCCGCCCGTCGAGGGTTCTCCGACTCCTGCAGTTCCTTGCTCCAGTCCTCCGGCATCGCCCTCGTCCGGGTCATCGTCGTCGAAGCGTAAGCGGGACTCGTCTCCTCGGTCATCGACCGAGGGTGCTGCTGCTTCTCAACTGCCTCCATCCAAACGGCTTGGTCGCGCGTCTGTCGACTTGCGGGCGAGGGCTGCGGCTACTGCTGCACAGCGAGCCGGTGGGTCTCCTGGGGGTCAGCAACCCTCGGTCGCCTCTCCGTCGTCTTCTGCTTCTCTCGAGCCATCTGCTGGTGGGTCGACCGAGGGTGGCGACGCTTCTCCGGCTCAGGTGTCGTCGTCGGCTTCGACTAGTCCGTCATCGCCTGTCGCGTCGGGCCCCCCAACTACGCAGTCTGATGACCGCATGGGTCAACCTGGCTCACCGAAAGGAAGTGGTTTTCCGGGCGATGAAGGTCCGCCAGGGTCTCCAGCTGGCGGTTCGCCAGGGTCTCCCGCTGGCGGTTCGCCTGGTTCTCCGGCTGGCGGTTCGCCTGGTTCTCCGGCTGGCGGTTCGCCTGGTTCTCCGGCTGGCGGTTCGCCTCCAAGTAGTGGCAGCCCGTCGCCACCGGGCTCTGATGATGGCGAGCCTTCCGGTGAGTCGTCCAGCGGGTCCGGCGGGTCATCTGCCGCGTCGGGCGGTAGCGAATCTCCTCCTGCAACACCGCCCCAACAGTCGGCCGCTTCGTCAAAGAATTTCGACGACTTGTCTCCAGACACGCTCGAGCGGGCCATGTTCGGCTCGGAGAGCGAAGACGAAAGCCCGTCTCCCTCTGCTGCGTCTCCCTCTGCTGGGACTGGGTCTCAGGCCTCGTTCGCACCTGCCACGTCGTCGCCGGCGTCTTCCGCATCGGGTGCATCACCAGCCGAGGGTCCGTCTGCTGCTCCGCGACGCGGGCGTCCGCGGTCCGAAGTGACTGCCACTCTTTCGGCTGCTCCTGGCACTGTGCAGACCGGGTTCACGCCCGTCGTCACCAGCGTGTCTGACGTGGCGGAAGGGTCTCGGAAGCTGTCCGAGCTCGGCAACCTGTTCCTCGTGCCGGGCTTCACGGCTCCAGGTGCTCAGGAATGCTGGTGTCTGCTTCAGAACCTTA
The DNA here is from genome assembly GCA_033557925.1 of Phytophthora x cambivora. Lineage (NCBI taxonomy): Eukaryota > Oomycota > Peronosporomycetes > Peronosporales > Peronosporaceae > Phytophthora > Phytophthora x cambivora. The sequence continues at coordinate 267,237 of JAUCEB010000009.1, forward strand.
GCGTGCCGGACATCCCCGCTGAAGACCCGGTGTCACCGTGTTCGGAGGCTGGCATAGCCTCGTTCGTTGACTGGGTGAACCCCCTCCATCCATGGCAACTGGTGAGGGTCAAGTTCCCTGCCGAGCCGTGTACTTTCGGCGTCGGTCAGTTCACCGATGGCGTGACGATCTCCGTCCGGGCCACCGGCCAAGCTCTCCTCGTTCGGCTCTGGCGGCAGTTCCAGGGTACGTCCACCGATGCGACCGAAAAGGCTGACCTCGGTTTCGCTTTGTGGGAGCGCCGCCACTGGATCTCGGTAGCTGCCGTCGAGGCGTACTTCGCTTATCTGTCTACAAAGCACGGTCGTCGCTACCCTCTCCTTCTCCAGCTTCGCCGGCTCTGGCGAGAGTACGCCCGGGGTCGGAGCCTCCGAGCTGACCGTCTCCGGCAGCAGATGGTGAAGCGGCTATGGACGGGTTGTATCGAATACAACCGCGAGCCTCGTCAATACTACACCGAGACTCTGCTGGAGCCCACTTACCTCCAATACTCGTTCGAGGTCGTGGAGTGGGCTCCCAAGACAGCGGATTGGGTCACTGAGGTGAACGAGCTGGACGCTCGCCAACCGTGGCGCAACTGCTGGATTGATGCCCCCGAGAGCCATCCGTTCAACACGACGTTCGCCGCTTGCAATCCTGCAGTGTCGCTGTTCGTGCCACGCGGAATGACTAGCGAAGAGGTGGCAGCTTCCGTGATCGTGGAGCCGTCTCTTCCTGCGTCGTGGGTGACTGCCCCATGGGTCACTCAATTTGGTGCCGGTCATAGCGACGCTGCCTCTGACGAGGAGTCGAAGGACCCGCCGAACGCCGACGCGGACACTCCTTAGGCGCTCTAGCCCTCGGTCGTCCGTCATTTCCGATCTCCAGCATCAACTCTCGCTGCTCCAGTACCGTCCGACGCTCCAATTTTGCAGGCGGCTCGTAGGGTTGTAGTTCATTCTTCGTTAATCCTCCATAATCGTTTTAACCATTCGTAACTCCTTTCATGCTGCATCTTCCGTCGTGAGCTTGATCTACCCCTCGTTCGGTATCCTGTTTTCTTCGTCTGGATCCTGCGGTTCTTCTGGTGTGTCGACCGAGGGGTAGTATCGCGTTCTTGAGTTGTCATCTTAATTCGTTCACATGTAAATATGCATTGTCCGTTTGGTATCTTCTTTCGTCTGCTACTGCGAGCCAATTGCTCCTCGCAGGCAGTTCAATCCTCGGTCGCCTCAGCGGTGGGTTCTCTTCCTCCATCTTAATCCCTTCCGCGGGCGACCGTGTTCCCAGTAACTTCTTTCGTCTGTATTTGCGAGCTGGTGCCCCTCGCAATCAGTTCAATCGTCGATAGCGCCAAGCGCTACTCCTCGTCCGCAGTCTGAGCCATTTGTAGTCGTCGGTCGCTGCGTTTCTGACGCAAGTAATCATAGAGTAGTCCTCCGCACGACAAGTTGGTAGCTGGTTCCCACGTTGGCTCCTCGTAGCCGACCCATTTCACCTTGAATTCTCGAACCGCTCGGTTGGTGCTCGTTGATAGCGGCGTGCGGTCGTCCAGGATGGCTTCGACTTCGAACTCGCCCGAAGGATGGTCCGGCTCCCAGCTATCCTCGGGCAGCAGCTCTTCGTCGAAGTCCACCCGTGACTCCTCGTCTACCTCGGGTGCCAGCCGAACTTTAGGCCGGTCTCCGAACTCACTCACTGCCTTCAACCGCGAGACGTGTACGACCGGGTAGAAGCGGTAGCCGCTTCGATTCGGTAGCTCTAGCTCGTAAGCGAATTCCTCTACCTTCTTCTTGATACGGAATGGTCCATGCCATCGGTGTGCAAGTTTCTTCGTCAGCCCAGGTTTCACTCGTTCCATGTACAGCCACACGCGGCTTCCTGGTTCGAACAGCGACCTCGGTGGGGCCTCGTTTGGATCCGCCTCGCCTGAGGGGCTCGGTAGCGACTCTCTCTCCTGCCGTCCGAGTGTCTCGTTGTGTTCCTTGGCCCTCCGAGCCTTCTCCGTCGCTTGGTACTCTTTGGCCATACCGAGTGCAATCTCTTGCTGTCGGTTGACTTCACGGCGCCACGCCAGGGCGTCGGACTGGCGTCCGGAGCCTCGTTTGAGGGACGACGACATCGCCTTCAGCGTCGACTGTGCATCCCAACCATGAACGAGGTAAAACGGGGTCTCCTTCCGGGTCCCATCCTGCGAGTTGTTGATGGCGAAGATCAGCTTTTCAGCAATCTCGTCCCAGTCCTGCTGTAAGGGGTCTTCGGCGTACACACGCACGGACTGCATGACGGTTTTCACTGACCGTTCTTGCTGCCCATTCGCTTGCGGCCGATAACTCAGCGTAGCTCGTGACCGAGACTGCATCATCTCAGCGAAGGCTTGGAACACCTCGCTCATGAACCTTGGGTCTCGGTCGTGACGGATCAGCGAGGGTGCGCCGAACCTTCGGTAGACACACTCCTCGAAAGCTTGGGCCACAACAAGTGCAGTGGTATCCGACATAGCTTTATCCATCACAAATCCGGTGAACGAGCACTGGAAGAGCAGTAGCGCCGTGTTTCCTCGCCGAGACTTCGGTAAGGGAATCACAAAGTCCATGGAGACCATCTGGAACGGTCTCTCGGCCAGTACGTTTCCTGGGGAATAGCCTCTCAGCTGGGGTCGGCTCTTGCTCGAACAGCAGTCCGGGCAGGACCTGACGTGCTTCTCTACGTCCGCGTACAGTCCAATCCAATAGTAGTCCGACTTCACTCGGTGGTAAGTGCGATTAATACCTTGGTGACCACCTTCCAACGAGTCGTGGCAGCTCTGTAGCACTTCCTGGACCATCGTTGAGGGTACCACGAGACGCATCCATACCCCCTGCTGCTCGTCCGGGTCCGAACGACGATTGGTTCCCACGAAATAGAGGACCCCGTCTTCGCTCAGAACGAACCGGTCAGCCATTTTCCACGCGTCGCGAGCCGCCTTGTAGCCCAGGCGAGCATCTTCGCCTCGGAGGACCGCTCTCAGGTTGGACCATCTCAGTTCTTCCTCTTGTGCGGCTGCGACTCTTCTCCGGCGCTCTTCTTGCACTGTCAGCGGGTCTACGTCCGCCGCATCAGGCGGGGCCGACGCGGCGGCAGTCAAAGCCTCGGTGGGCGGTAGTGTCTCTTCCATCGCGTTCTGAGCCTCGTTCGGCACCGCGTTGGATTCAGCAAGTCGAGCTGCATCGTCCTGACCCATGACCGATACTTCGTTCGCGAACCGGACTCGCTTCGTCATCGCCTTTGCCTGGTGCCTAGTCGTAACCGTCACATGGCCTGAATCTCGGCTTTCGGACCGCACAAAATCGAAAAAAGTCTTACTTCGGGGCTCTTCGCGAGTCGTTGATGCCCGCAAGACGCTCACCGAGGGTTTCTCTTCCGTCGTTCCGGCCACCGAGGTTTCATAGATGACTTCGTTAATCCGGTTCAATGCTCTCAGTTCCGCGATCCTCGCCTCGGACGTCGTCACCGTCGACACCTTAGACTCCAACGTCTCGCTGGCCAAAGAATCTGCCGCTGCATTGAATTCTCGTATCGCATGCAGGTACTTGACCGAACGAAGCTTGGCTACGAGTTCCCGGTGGTAGTTGAGTTGCGCCATCAGCGTCTCCTTCCGGCACGCTATCACCCCTAGTGATTGCTGAATGGCGAGTCTCGAGTCTCCGACAATGACAAGGTCGGTAATGGCTAGACCGAGCGCTGCCGAGACGCCGTTGTTCATGCCGGCGTACTCAGCGAGGTTGACCGTAGTGGCTTCGAGATAAGCACTGGCAGCGATCACTATCGTCCATTCCGGAAGCTTCCATAATATCCATGAGCAACTCCCATAGCCACCGTGCTTCTCCGTTTTCGCCGAGCCGTCGAACGAGAGGACGTGGCCACTGTACGAGGTCGGTAGTCGCGCATATAACATATGCGGGTCCAAACGAACGTTCGGTGACCCTTTGGATGGAGGGGCCACCGAGGCCAGCGACTCGTCCAAATCGACAAAACTCGTCAGTCCAGCTTGGAGCAGCTGAGCGAACGCACAATCCTTTTCCTTCACTCGTTCGACCACCAGGTGCCACGGCGATAGCAAGACGGCAAACTGGGTGGCCCGACCGAAGAGTGTCTTGGATTTGTGCACCCACTCGAGCGTCGAAAACCGAGTGTAGACTCGGATAGTCTTCCCAACGAGTTGGGTATAGCACACCTTCAATACTAGCAGTAGAGCTAGGACCTCCTTCTCGGCCGGGTGGTAGTTCATCTCGGCGTCCTTCAATACTCGACCACAGAAGCGAACAGGGTGTAGTTTGCCCTCGTGTTCTTGCATCAGAGTAGAGCTAAGGGCCCACTCGTTCGCGAACAAGGTGACATGGACATCCCTGCTCCTGTCGAAGTGGCGTAGGATCGGAGCGTCTCGGACAAGCTGCTGTAGCATGGCAAAGCTCTGCCTGGCCGCTGAAAGGTCCCCACCGAGCTCAAAATCTGCATCCTTGAGCTGGTAGAGCGCTGCCCCATACACCGCAAAATCTTGGATAAAACGACTGTAATAGTTGAGCGCTCCGAGGAAGGATTGAACCCCCTTTTTCGACGTGGGGAACTTGAGCTCGGTCACCGCCGCTGCCTTCTTAGCGTCGGGAGCAATACCCGCTGCCGATACGTCGTGGGACAGGAAGCCAACCTTTCGTTGTACGAACAGGCTCTTGGAGAAGCTAACACTGATCCGACACTCCTGAAAACGACTTAGCAGACGGTCTAGCGTCGCCAAGCAAGCCTCAAAGGTCTCGGAGCCGAAGCAGATATCGTCTACAAACGAACGCCGATCCAGCACTGGTACCAACGAGGATTCGTCTGGCTCCCCGCTGGAGTACATATCGGCCAGAGGGCTGTTCACCAGGGTTGCCACGGCGCTTTCGGTGGTCGACAGGGCTCGGTCGGCTTCGAATTTAGTCCGGGGAGCCTCGTTCAGGCTGACCGAGGCCTCGGTCACCCCTGCCCTGTCTTCGGCGTCGGCCGTTTCAGCTATCCGCATCTTCTCCGAGAAGCTAGTCCAGCCCCCCTTGGGTTGAACGAACCCCCAGAGGGCGTTGTCAATCATTCGTTGGTAGATCATGGGCGCGTTCTTGAGCCCGAACGGCATGCGTAGCCACTCGAAGTGGCCCAGCGCACAGACAAAAGCGGAGATCTTGCGGGCTCGGCGAGTCATCATCACCGCCCAGAACCCGCTTGCCGCATCCAAGGAGCAAAACCACAGGTATGCCTCCATCTCAGTCAATAGATCGTCGACCAGCGGCATTGCATACTCCATGATTGCAGTGATCGCATTCACTCGTTTGTAGTCAATACATAACCGGATGTCGACTCCATTCTTCTTCAGCACAATAACGATAGGTGAAGCCCACGGGCTATCCGAGAACGAGACCAGTCTTGCCGTCAGTAGACCCTTCAGCAGCTCGTAGAGCTTCCCTAGCAAACGTAGAGGGGTCCTCCGAGCTTTTTGCTTGATCGGGGGGTGCCCCTGCACGTCGATGTCACACACCACACCATATGCCGGTGGGGGCAGAGCGTTGCCGCTCGCAATCATGATCTCTTCGTGCTTCTGAAGCACCGCCACGAGTTGCACCTGCTGCCCAGTCTTCAGGTCGGTGTTCTGGACATTCGGACCCGAGTAATCCAGAGTTGTCGATGACGGTTCCGTCAGATCTGGCAAGAACGCGAGCTCGTGTGCGTAGTCCGTCAACTCGATCTCGTTCGGTAGGTGTTCCGCCGTATCGTTGGTGCCCCAGTCCGCATCCGCGACTGTTTCCGGACTGCCTCCAGCCATGACCGAGACGTAGACAGCCTCCAGACGTTCCGCGTCGGACTTGACATGTCTGTCGGTTGAGTTGGTGGTTGTTCGGTCAGTCGTTACTGCGGCTTCCGGGTCACCCCTGGGCTCGGTCACCGCATAAACGCCTACTTGGTCAGAACGGGCATCGTCACCCGTGGTCACCGAGACCAGGATCTCTCCGAACTCGCCTGGAGGGCGTGCGGAGTCATCAATTCGGACTTCGAGATCCGGGTTACCTGATTCGGGTCGTTCTGTGATTTCTTCAGTCGCGTAGTCCTCGGACGGCCTTGAATCCTGTCCTTCACCTCTCGCCGAACATGGCTCGGTATCGACCGAGGGTGGCTGGCACTCGCTCGCTTCGTCCACAGTCCCAACGAGGTCCAGACCGTTGGCCGTCGCTAGTTGGCCATCGTCGTCCTCGTTTGACGTCTCAGTGCACGCCGTAGCCTCGGTTGGTCGTCTGAGGAGTGCCCGCGGAGTCGGATATTCGTGTCGTTCTACGGCCGAGGGTTGTGCCGCTAGCCATTCTTGGTAGAGCTTGCCCTCGCGTCCGAACAGCGTTTCATCCCTGCTCTCCGCGTACGCCAGCACTTGCCACTCTCGATATTTGTCGGACCCTACTCGCACGTAGCCCGTTCTCCGAGGTAGGTCGCCCCTGGGCACCCATAACACGACAGGTTCGTGCGCCGAGCAACTCGTTCCCTTCGTTGTAACATTAGTCAGCCGTACCCAGATCGGCCGGCCTCGTTGACTCTTCACCACGGTCGGCACAAGCCTCGTTGACCTACGAATCCACGTCTCGTGGGTCGTTCGAGACGGTTGTCGGCGAGCCAAGCGGAATTCTCTCCATTCCCTGCCTGGGATCGCCAGCAGCTCGGTAGGACCTCCTACGATGTGACTGCCGTATGACACCGGCTCGTCCGACTCCTTCGATTTCAGAAGGGGTACCATTTCCTCGTCCGGAAGCTGAGCCGTACCGTGGAACAAGTCTAGTCGAATTCCGGCGGGTACCATGAAATCCATGCCTAGGACCACGTCTACTCCAGCACTGTGATCCATGATCCACATCTCAAACTCGTACGCATGTCTCCACCCGAGGGTGACCTTCAGCAGGGCTCTTCGTTGAGTTTCCATAGTGCCCGGGTTGATGCCCCGCACTTCCAGGCTACGACCGTGGTCGAATACCTCCCTCACTCGGAGCCTCTTGGCAAAGCTCGCCGAGATCACGCTCACATTCGCTCCTGTATCGAGCAGAATCCGTATCCGGGTGTCATCTACTGCGCCCTTGACCAGCGCGCGCATTCTCTTCCTCTTGTCGTATCGTTGGGACGACCACCACCCCATTCTTTCGCCGGGCAGTAATTTTATTGCCCGACCGAGGGTTCGGTCGACCGACTCCACTTGAGCCATACTCGTGATGACAGCCTCGGTCGGGGCACGTACGTGTTCGCCATCACTTGTTTCATCAATTCCATTCTCACCGAGGCGTACGCCTCTGTCACTTCCATTTTCCATCGTGTTCACTCGTTCGTTGTTCGTTCGATCGTCGGGCCATTTGCTTTTGCCTGTGAACGCAAACAAATAGTCTGCGTCGACAGCAGGCTCAGCTAACTGTGGCAGCCCGATTGGGACCAACCCAGTTTCAGTTGGCGGGCTGCCTAGTTTAAATGGCTCCCGAACACCAGGCTCTGCAGCTCTGGGGTGAGATCCTTCTTGTCGACCTTCGTTCGCAACAAACTCGTCAGCTCCCGGAGGGCGTCGCACTTGCCGGCATCGTGTACTTGTTTACACAACTTGCACCTCCTGTTACAGTAGTGCACCGAGTGGTATGGGCTGTTGCATGCCGCACACGGTCCGTACTGGCGACGTCCCTCTCGTTCGCGCTGGAATTGGGTGCTTCCACCTGACTGACGACGATTGTCCGGTCGAGCGAAGGTCCCAGCCGCCGCGGCTCGACGTTCGTTGTCGTTCGTCGCATCGACATGTCCACGATCGTCGGCCGAGACTTCGCTCGAGTCCGATTCCGCGTCCGAATACTCGTCGGCGTCGTACGGCGCGCCGTTTAGACCACTAGCCTCGGTCGTATCACGCCCGTATCCGCGAGCAGATTGGGAATCTTCGTGATCTGTGTCCGAGGCTCTGATGTTCAAAGCGGTGACGACGTCAGCCAAGGCTTCCACTAGGGTAATCCTCGACCGGTATGGGGATTCGTCACGTCGTTCTCGGCGTCGACCATCGTCTCGGTAGCGTCGTTCACGGCTGAAACCGCCTCTCGCAGCTTCGTTCGACCGGTTTTCACGTCGCCGGTCATCATCTTGGCTTCGGTGGCGTCTCACCGAGGGTTCGCGCGCCGTCTTTCGCTCTCTACTGCGCAGGATGTCGTTGATCATTTCTTCGAGGTCGTGGATGTCCTTGACCCGCGCATGACACAGTCGTTCTTCCAAGCCTCGGTCGTCACATGAATCGAGGAAGTGATCCACGTGGTCCTTCGCCTCACGTCCACCGTTCTCAAATTGCACGCCAGCGTTGCGCGCGTACCCGTTCAAGCGGTTGAGGTAGTCGCAGACGTGCTCCTTATCCTCTCGCTTCGCCGAGTAGTAGCGAGCCTTCGCTGACTGGGTGAACTTCGAGCAATAATACTTGATGAAAGCATCACTCAACAGCTTCCACGTACGCTTCGTCTTGCGAGGAAGCTGGCGGTACCAATGGAGTGCCCCATCTTGGAGGCTGAGTTCAAACGCCATGCACCATTCGTTCGTCGGCGTGTGCGTTCCCTTCATCTCGTACATGAACTTTCGGAGCCACTGCATCGACCGCTCGCTCTTGTTGCGAGTACCGAGGAACGGTTTGATGTTGCCGAGGGGAAGGTGCGTCGCGATCTCAAGCCTCGGTGTGTTACTCCGGCCATTCGCTGCACTCAGTTCCCTCACTTGGTGTGCCCACTCACCCGTCTGGTCACCGTCGTAGTAGTCCGGGTCAAAACGATCCTCGTCGCTGTCCGACGACTCCTCTCGGGCCTCGAACTTCTTCTCGGGAAGTCGGACTGTCGTTCGGCGAGTGTTCGGCGTAGTGAACGAGGCCTCGTTCTCCTTCGCTAGTCGGTCACTACGGTCGACAGACCTCGGCGTCACCATGTGCGAGTCTTGCATGTACGGTGACGCCAGGCCCTTCGCAGCGAACACTCCAGCTTTGGAGTCGTTGGTCTCCTTCTGGGGTGTCGGTGGCAATGGCACCTTCGACGGATCCGCCTCGGTTTGGACGAGGTAAGCCTTCGTCCCAAACACTAGGGTGGCCACGCTTGCGTTGGTAGCACCGAACGCCGTTCGCAACTTCTTCTTCCACTTCGAGAGAGCAGTGGCCGCCTCGGTCGGACTCCAGTCGGCAAGCGCCATGGTCGACGGGTACATTTGAGAGTCGCACCCCATCGCTCTGAGTAATCCTTCGGTCTCTCGAGCTACCGCCAAGGTGCTCGTTGAGTCAATGGGCGCGGCCAGCGCTCGTCCGAGATCCGCCCACACCGCCTGACGAACCATCTTGGGTGAAAACTGCCTCATCCAGTTGCTCTTCGTCCTCATCAACTCCACACACCGGCCCAACACCTTGTTGGCCGCCGGTGTGTCCCCGTTGAGGGGTGGACGGATTCCCGTCGGCTGCGTCGTGGCCGCCGCCGTCTTCGGGAAGTCCTTCGCTCCATCTTCTCCGTCGTCTTCGCCGAAGGCTGGCTCCGGTTTGGCGACGTCGTCGAGCTCGTCAACGAGGTTTCGGGCGAGCGGTCGCACACCACCGCTTCGCCCTGCAGACACAACCGCTTCCTCCGCGGCCTCGTTCGCGGTGCCTTTGACTTCCCAGTCATCATCTTCGTCTTCCTCCATGGCGTCCGAGGGTTCAAACGCAGAATCGTAGGTCGCCTGATGCTCGTCGACTCTGTCCATCGCCACGGTCGCCAGAGACTCGAACGAGCTTCCGGAGTGGTCCAGCGCTTCGGAGCGCGACCCACTCGACTTCATCGGCGTAGTTGGAGCCGCAGACTTGGTTCCTCGCGCCATCTTCTTCTTCTCTTCTCTTCTTCTCTTCTCTTCTTCTCTTCTCCTCTTTTGCTCGTAGGGGTTGAGACCTACAACAACCAGAATACACAGAAGGTTATTCCAATCCCGGGTCGCGGCACCAGTTGTCGTGTAGGAACACGCTGAAAATCTCGCTACCGTAAGGTACGAGTCCCACCAACAACACATGTCTCCCTAATTAGGTCAACGAAAGTTGGAATCAAACCTGAGGTCCAGGAACGATCCCTTACACCGGGTTGGATATAAGCCTCTGTGTACCAAGGTTGTCTTCGGTCAACCCAAGACCTGCACTAACTAGCCACGAACGAGGGCTAGAATGCAATATAGCGCTTTCGCGCAACCCTTTTTGCAGTCCCTCAGATGGAAGGGTACCGGCGGATTAGGCCTAATACAAAGGGGACCGAGGTAATCCTCGGTCGGTAGTAAAATATACTCTAGGGGACTAATACACCCCACACACACACAGAACGATACTCTAAGTACCGCTCTAGCCTCTCGGCCACGCCAACTCTTGGCTTGACCTCGGCGGACTATTAATTAATTAATCTCAAGTCCGTCAACGGCCATACCACTAAGCCAGGCGTATCCAGGCACTACAGCAAGCTAGCTAACACTTACCGGAGTCGGACTTAACCTCTGAAGACTTGGGGGGAAGACTGCTGATTTATTACTGAATATTCAGAGGCTCTGAGAGCCTCTGCGGATCATCCTATAGCTAATCCTAATCCTACATACAAATATCTAGTATAAAACGAATCTCGATGTGGCGACCTCTGTACACTCATCAATAATGACGGTGATTACGCCAGAGGTACCTCGAAGGTCGAACGAGGCTTCGGTCACCTGAACGAGGCTTCCACTTAAGTACGACTACGGTTGTGGTCGTAAATAGCACTGAGTCTGACGTATTTAGCCTCGGTCGGGTGTTTATTAGGTCCCGCCGAGGCCAATGTCACTACCTGTCACTCTACCGAGGTAAATGAGAGTGACAGCTTGTCACAACGGCAACTTCCTTTCCGTCAGCGAATCCGACGGAGTACGCTTGCAGCCCGGTCCGGCCGAGGTCACTTTTCGGCCGGATCTCCACGCCACACAAATTCAAGTGATTTGCGAGTGAAATGGCGGAAATACCCCGTAGAGAACGGTAGAATGGCACAGACAGGACAAGGAAATCCAAAGACCTTTTGGAGAACTGCACAGATAAACCGGTATACCTTCCACCGCCCTCTATTCAAGTGTTCAGGGGGTTGCACCCCCAGACCCCCGCAGTATAAAACTAACTACTGGATAGGGCAACGGGTCCGTTCGCTGGAATGCTCGTCGCTGGGCCCGCCTACACAAATACTGCGCGGGTTTGTTTCGGCTACGCTCCTTGCAACCGCTCACTACCGCCCTCTATTAAGAGCACTTATGATCGCACGATTTCGCAATCTGTGGGTTTCACGAATTTGTCTGTGCGATTATCCTTAGGTCTGCCCCGTACCGGTACAGAAGGTACTCTCACTTCCGACACTGCCGATAATAAATGACCTCTATTATTTTTGGCTCTTTACAATATTAGATTTAGTAGGTAATTTTCGCGCGCGCGCCAAAACCAATTCTGAACGACTCGTTCGGTACGAGGCGATAAGCACCATTCGAGTATTTGCGGCGACCAGCACAGTACAACCATGGGCAAGTGGATGACCATAGACAACAAGCGAGAGCTTATTCGTAAGCATGCAGTCACACCAGCCATGACGCAGGCCCAGCTAGCCAAGTGGGCTAAAAAGGAGTTCCGCCTGCGTGATGCTCCTGCTCAAAACCCAATTTCTGACCTTCTTCGAAACGCAGGCACCATCATGAAGGAGGCGTACGACCAAGGCAAGCGCCGCAAACCCCTCAAGGTGAAGGCGTCTGCGCTCGAAAGAAGGCTAGAAGGCTGGATCGAGAAAGCCGAGCAGCGTGGTATGTGTCTAAATCGAAAGGTCATCACTCGGAAAGCTAAAAAGCTGCGCTTTGAGGTGGTGGTGGTGGTGGTGGTGGGGGGGGGGGGCGCTCGATGTGGGCTTGTCTGTGGGTTGGATGTCGGCATTCCTCAACAGGCATGAGCTTTGCTATCGTCTAAGACATGGAGAAGCGGGCTCAGTTAAGCCCGACGTCGGGAGCCAAGGCCGCCATGCTCTGCACGAAGTGACAGACCTGTATGGACATATACAACATGGACGAGACGGGTCTAAACTACAAGGCTGCTCCGACGAGCAGCATTTGCACCTCGAAAATGCCAGGCGTAAAGAAAGACAAGATCCGGATTACTTTGGCTTTGACAACCAATGACGATGGCAGGTACTCTTTGCTAGAGCTGTTCATTGGGCGTGCCGTGAAGCCCCGTTGCTTGGGGACGAAGACAGCTGAGCAGCATGGATTTCTGTACAGGAAGACCGACAAGGCCTGGATGAACAGCAAGGTGTACCAGGAGTGGCTACTCAACCTAGACAGGGAGATGCGAGCTGCACAGCGGCCACATCCTTCTCCTTGTAGACAATGTGCCATCGCATGCGCACGGGGGTCTCGTGTTGACCAATGTGCAGGTCGAGAGTCTCCCGCCCAACACGACGACGCACCTACAACCGCTGGATGCTGGCATCATTGCGAGCTTCAAAGCTCGATTCAAGTCACTACAGATCGATCAAGCCCTGTCTTCAAGATTGACTAGCTCCAAGCGATGTAGTGGAGCCAGGAGCTGTGGAAGACGACGCGCGCGTCTACGATCGTGCATTGCTGGCAGAAGACAGGTCTAGCAGTCCCCCTTCGCGGTATTGCAGAACCCGATGCTGGGGACGAAGTCGTACAATCCGAGGACTGCGACGAAGATGTAGTTGATGTCATGCTGCGCGTATCATCGATTCAATTGTAGCACGCTAACCTCACAACAATTTATATAATGCACAAAACGTACTGAACAGATGGTGTCGGAAGTGGCGGTATGTTCTGTATTCCAAAATTACTGTAGGTGCCCTTACAAGCCCACGACAAAGTCGCGCTTCGCACGAAGAAGCTCTGAAATTTAGAAAGTTGTTAGAAGCTGCATCGATAAGATTTGATTCGTGTTAACATACCATTGACCGAGAGGAGCATCTGCTGCGCCTGCTTCGCAGCCGCACCATCTGTACCGTGCCAGTCACCTGTATTTTAAATGCAAGTATAGACCCAAACCAGTTCTAAATGCACTTTGGTGGATGGACGCACCACGTGAACGAAGTAGCAGCATACCTTATCAGTAGTTGCTATCTTAGTAAAACTAGTCAATATTTAAATTAAGCTTTGTCTATGCGTTTGATATGGCTACGCGTGTAGGCAACTCGTTCGCATTTAAGAAGAAGAAAGGTCTCTTGTGGGCGGATGATCCCTTCGCGCAACCTCCAAACCTAGTACCTAGGCGAGGTGGACGTTAGAAGCAACATCCCAGTAATTTATCATATTCAGATGGTATTACGATTCATGAAAGTTACTGTAGAGGACTTACATAATTTTTCCGCAACACCTCTATGAACTAATATCACCTTTCACTCATAAATTACCAGGTCATAGTGTTCTCGAAGAATAAGACGTCCACTCGGATCCGTCCATAGCTCTGAAATAAATTTCAGAGAACATCCGTATCAAACACGGTCTATAAAAAGTAGAAGGATGCAAAATGCCAGGTTCTGCGTTGCCGAATCGAGGCTATCCATTGGCTAATAACATCAGAGAAACATGGACAGTGCCATAAAACCGATGCTAAAATGAGGCTTATCTTTTTGATCTCCCCCTTTTGTGTTCAGTCTCGCGATCAGCACTGTGCATGTGCTGATTTCAGTATAGTAATTGTGACCAAGACAGTTTATACTACCTTTACTAGGGAGCCGTGTCTCTGAATCAGGACCGGATCTCCAAAAGCATGTTGTTTTTACTACGATGTGTACGATACCCTACCTTATAGGATACTGTGATATAAACCATCTCTCACTCAAAACGAAAAGATGGCGCGCGGCGGGAAGCGAGGACCGGACGACAACGAAAGCAGCACCAGAAAGCGCCGCCGCACAGCTGATCCTCCTCCTGCTAACAACGCCACAGGTGCGTGCAGGCATGACGTGTGTTTCGTGGTGCGGGCTGGTGGGCAAAGCGACCGCTTACGCGTAGTCTCGACACTCGGTACAAATACATACGTCCTGGTGGACATTCGTTCAGAAAAGAAGGCGTTGACTATGTGTTGAGTGAAGCTGGTGTGGTTGCTGAGTACATAAAATGTATGAGTCCACATAAACAGGGAGCTGCTCGTTCGGATGATGCGGACAGTGGAGGGATTGAAACCTCCGTTGGACGCAACGGCGACGAGTTTGATGTTAACGCCGCTGCTGGTGGTGTTGGTGTGGCTCATGTTGGTATTGCAATTGATGGTGGTGCAGGTATTGGAGTGAACTCCGTTCTTGGTAATAGTGCTGACGTGGCTCAAATCGGTGGTGGGGAGGCTGATCATGGTGGTGTCGGTGTTGGCGCTGGTGTGTCGGAGCTGAAGTTCTTCGTGAATTAGCTGGCGCTGCTGATCATGGTGACGTCAGCAATGGCGCTGGTGGTGTCGGAGATGGAGGGGTTCGTGGCGGCGCTGGAGCCGCTGCTCGTGGCGGCGTTGGCGTTGGAGCCAACAGTGTTGGTGGTGGAACCAAGGGTGGCCGTAGTCGTGGTTGTGGTCGAGGTCGTGGTGGTACTGAAGCTGCTGGGCGTGGTGGCGTCGGCGTTGGAGCCGGTGATGTTGGTGGTGGAGCCAAGAGTGGCTGAGGTCGCGGTTGTAGTCGCGGTCGTGGCGTTGCTGGAACCACTGATTATGGTGGTGTCGGAGTTGGAGCCGGTGGTGTCGGTGGGAAGGCCAACGGTGGCTGTAGCAGGGCTACACATTCGGTTAACCTCCACGTTAGTGCAACATGCACTAATGGATACATTCAGGTGGGCCAAATTGCAGTGTGGTCACCATTCATATTAGGAAGCAGTCGTATTGGTCAGAAAGCAGGGTCTTTCTACCAATAAGAGTCACGCATTAGGTCAGAGTTTCTGCCAACCACTCGTTGGCAGAACCTCTCTTATAGATATCAGTTTTAGGAGGAAATCCACAGCTAACATTCAATTCACCTCTCATTTTACCGCAAAAGCTACTATTTGCACCTTTATTTAGGTTTAACTGTACTTGAGGACACAAGTATACTTAATCTAAGTTAAATACACCTACACTTCCTCATACACGTGCGCACACATGTAAGCTAAAGTATTGAGCTAAGTAAGCTCATTACACCTGGTAGCACTTTGTAGTCCGTCCAACGACCGACTAATTACGTATCGTATGTAATACGACACGGCGGTTGAGGACATGCCTGCGGACACGAGCATGTCCACTGGTAGCCCGAACACGGGTGCAACGCATGTTGCACGCGAAGACTGTTTCCACCTGGCGGACCCAGAGTGGGATGCGCTCCAACGACTGTCGACATCAATTGGAGAAGCGGCCGTAGCGACGATGCTACGCACGCTATCACCGTCAGAGCAACACGGTGTTGCTCTGGGTTTCATCATGAAGGAACAGCGCGAGGCTGCTGCTCGCGCTACGGTGTCGACTCCGTCCACACCACGAATGGAGTCGTTGAAACTCCACGTAAACAGCTATGCTGGAAGAGAGGGCGAGCATCTCCTCCGTTGGCTTGTCGAAGTCGACATTGCCATTACGGCTCGACGTATCGTCGACCCGTTGTCGAAGGTTGCGTTCGCCATGTCATGCCTTCGCGGACGAGCAAGGAGTTGGGCGTACGGACACCGACTCACTGATTCTACGTGCTTTAGCACGTATGAGGTCTTCAAGGAAGAGCTCAGACAAGCGTTTGAGCCCCCGCAGACTGAGTTCAGATCGAGGGCTAAGTTCCTTGACCTGCAACAGGACAAGCATGATGTGCATGCTTACGCCCAAAGGGCGGTACTTGCTCTCGAACATCGTGATCAATCCGATAGACGAGGCGACTAAGGTCGTCACGTTCATAAAGGGCCTGCAAGATGGGCCTGTGAAGACCTATCTCTTCCAGGAGCACCCAAGTACTCTCGAGTCTGCGATTACGCTTGCATTGCAAGAAGAATTTAGCCTGCGTCAGGCTAGGCTCCATGCAAATGTGGAGAAGCAAGATCGAAGGAAAACGGAGATCGAAGTTGACTGGCAAGTGAGAGATTGGGACCCGGTCGGTCACTAATCCGAGACACTGACCTAACGGGATCTACGCGAAGAAAGGAACGGCGCGCTACAGGGAGATAGCCTACGAGCACCGCAAGGCTAGGGCAAGTGAAGGTCAAGCGGTCGCAGTCCAGATCCAGAGGCCTGGGAGGATTGGAGAGATTTGGATCTGGAGCCCAGATCGGGATCAGATCTGATACCATGGATCTGGATCCACATCCGATATTGCGGATCTGGCGATTACGACACGCCCAAGGCCTGGGTGACGCCATGGTGGAGGTAAAGTGAGGCTACAGAGCCGGTATGTATAGATGGGATGATAGCTGGATAGAAGGATAGGAAGATAGGATGGGATCGGACTTAAGCATAAATCAGTTTCGAATTTGCTTTGGACATCGCAACCGCCTTCGCATTCGCTTGGAAACGGGAACTACATTGGCCCTACGAGAAGAAGAAGAGGTAGCGGTAAGAGATCTAGTGTTGATTAAGTCTGGATAATATATTGGCCAGATCTAGACCTTCCTAGTGACCTACCCTCAAGTGCGGATCCCAGATCCACCGGAGTTCACAACTTGGCCGGTCGGGTCTTCGACGCTCAACAACCACAGATCCTACTATAGGAAGCGGCAAGCATCGCAAGGAAAGGAGCGTGAAGGAAAGCAAAGGACAAGACCCCGTAAAAGCAACCCCACGGCCCGGATCCAGATCCAGGCCGCCAGATCCAAGTACAAGACTACTTGATCTGGAAGTACAACCGCGAGCTGCATGAAGATTTCCGCGCCGCTCCACCCCATCCCCGCGTCTCGCCAAGACTGTCTCGACTTTAAGGCGTGACTACTTCGGAAGACACCAGAAGAGCAAGATCCAGCCTTACCGACGGGTACACAGGGTGACCCAGTTCAGCACACGTCACGGCAGATCGGAGTACCCCCTCCGTTAGTCGGTGTTCGGGCGCAGTTGATAAGCCGGAATAGCGATCTCGCAGATTTTGCTGACCCCGCTACACCACAATGGTGCGCGTGCCCGGATCTTCTGGTGACTCGGGATTTCACCGTGAGTCCCAAGAAGAAGTCAAAGTGAAGATAGAGCAAGGGGACCAGGCGTCATCGGACCTCGGATCGACGACGACGCCGCTGAATGAAGCAAGACCCGCAGATCGACAGAGTGCTGGGAGGAACTCTATCGTCGGAAAGGAGGCAGATCCGGATCTGGAAGATAAACCTCAACCCCCCCCCCCCTCAGGTCCCTTCGGGGACCCCAGTGAGTCTCGATTCACATCGAGATTCACTAACAAAATAAACTAAGGCCAGGCAGAACCGGTATGCGTTCGCTGACTCGCCCGTCAAGCTGCCGCCACGGGATATTGAAGCCCAGCTGGGAGTGGGAAGGTAAGGTTCCCGCCAAATGGACGGCGCTCAAGGCCCCGGGTGTGGAGGATGAGCCCAAGGAGAGACTAGTTACAGCCGGGGTCAAGACGGAGACGCCAAATCCGACATGGAATGAGGCAGATCTGGAGTCCAGATACCACCGGAAGGAGCTCCAAGACTTCATGACCCACAACCCGATCATGCAGATCCTACGACCGACGCAGATCGGTGATCAGACGGACCAGTGACGGCACCAGTCTCGACAGACAATAAGCTGGAGGCGATTAAGATCCTCATGAACCTACTATGGGACGCGGGTCTGGTAGCTGGAGCATTCGACGCAGACGACTTGTTCCGTCCAGATCTACGGATATTCCAGATGTCGACGAAGGAACTCTTCGACAAGCTGAATGTGATAGTAGGAGAGAAGGCAACGAACCTCAGTATGATCTCAAGCCCGAACTCGCCGACGCAGATCGGCTCCACAGGTGACCGGACTTCCTCACCTTTCGTGTCAGCAGCTGAAGCGGATTCGGACGCGTCGTCAGAACCACGACGGATGTCGTTAGGCCCCACGGGTGCCGCCATGCTGCAAGCCAGATCCAAGGTGTCACGACCGAAGTCTACCCGAGCCAAATCTAAGAAGACTTCAGGGACGGTGAACAAGCTGACGACCCCTCCCCATCTCGTGATTACGAGCGACAACGCCACGACCTCGACGTACAAGATGGAATCTTACTTCCAAGCGGCCATGAGTCGATTTCTTCGCGAACAACAGATCTCCATGCCAAACCTGGCAGCCAGGACTCTCCCGAATCCAGGGACCAGAGATGTGGAGATGGAGTCCGCCGGATCGGACGATTTGGAGAGGCTGCAGTGGGAATACGACCCAGATGACTTAGATCTCCCCACGGCGGCACCAGCAGCAGTCGCGACAACAGCCGCCGGATCCTTGGAGTCAACACTGATCCAACGAGTCCGGATCTCCGCCATATCAAATCTGAAAGAATTTACTGGGAAGGATCAGGATGAGGATCGAGCGAGGGCCTGGATCAGCAAGATGAAGTCTTCCTTTATGCGAGACCAAGCTTCCGATGAAGAGAAGTGCCTGACCCTCGCGGATCTGCTGTCAAGACCGGCGAAAAATTGGTACCGGCAGCTCCCGAGATCCACACGCAACAAGTGGACCGAACTTCTCAAGAGCTTCCAAGTCCAGTATTGCGGGTTTGGGAATCAGTGGCTTGCCAATATTACCAGGCGCGGAAGCGCTCGCGCTAGAGTATCTGCACAGGCTCAACGTGGCGGGTTTACGAGCGCGCCTGGAAGTCAAGGACGGTGGTGCCAAGGAACAGAATGAACATGTGGACCATTTTATTGAAACATTGGGAGACCCTGAGCTGGCCGACAATCTGACGTTGCTACGACTGTCGAACGCAGATGATTTGAAGGAAGTGCTGCGGGCCCTCGACCGGGCGAAGAGTCGCCAGAAGAAGACGACGGCTGGGTCCAGCCGGTACCGGCAGAAAGCAGCCCCATCGCCGGCGCCAGCTGCATCCGCCAAGCAAGTACGTGCGATACAGATCCAAGCGCCGGACTCAGAGTCGGACTCTAATTCGGACGGATTGGACTCGGACCGGGATGAGCATCGCCGGATCTACCTTGCCGCAAGTGACGCAACCACGCCACCCGGAGAAGAGCCGAAGACGTTGGATCGCGAACAGTCGGATCGCCGTGCTCCAGATCCTCAACCCGGAGATCCGAGGCCACGATATCAGACGGACAGCGCAGACCGGGGGCGATGCTCTCACTGTGGCTCCAAAAAGCACACCGATCTGGGGTGCTGGAGACGTCGTACGTGCAAGAAGTGTGGAAAGAGAGGCCACCCGGCGGATCACTGTGTGGCGAAGTCGGTGACAACTTTTTGCCGCCCAGGTGTATAGTGCTCTCGTGCTACCCTCAATGGGACCTGTTCCTCCCTCCAAAAGTAGAATTTCCAGGAGGAGAACAGGCGGGTATACCTCCAAACGAGAAACCTCGTTTGGAGTTGGCGTGTGTACCTTGCGTAATCCCCTTCTCGGGCCGTTTATCTTCGGCGGACCGGATTCCAGCTAGTGAGTTGTTAATATATGGGTATCGAAAATATAAGAGTACTGAGCGTGGACTTGTCTCCAAACGACGCTCGTACAGTTAGTGAGAAGTAGTGATCTACCAACCAGATCCACTCCCAGAGTAGAGATAACCAATCCCAAATATACAGAATACAAATACAAACAACTACCCGTCACTTATTCTTTTGGACCCTCGGACGGTGGGTCAACACTCCAGTCAAATAGGGTTATCCGCTTGGAAGGCACTGGTCAACCTCCAAACGAACCCTTACCAATAATCTTCTCTTCGACTCACGCACCACCTCCGTTTGGAGGAAAATAGACAGACCTAATACACAGTCCTATCACACAGTAATCTATCAATAATTCCAGGGGCCGATCACTAACAAACCTCCTAGACTGCAGTTAATATGGAATGGATAAAGCTCCTCTGCGAAAGAGTGTACTTCCCAACTAATAATATGGAATAGTAACGGATCACTCCCGGTGTGCGAGCCCGGGTCCCCGTCCTAAATGTGACTTGACCTTTTTTGGGTGAGAATCCCCACACGTCCCCTGGCACGGTCGGTGTGTCTGGAAGTTGACGGTCGGGCAGGCAGACCTCCGGGGGCGGTCCCTAAAAAACGTGGTAGGCTGCTGTCCTCTGGTCCCAGGCGATATTCGCCTCGCTCCCGTGCTCGGAATTACGATGCACTTGCGGGTCTTGAGGCAAAACGGATTCTGTTATTAATGGTTATCTTGGTTTCTCTCTCTCTCTTTCTTTTCTCTTGGCTAGAAGATCTCTGCTAGATTTTTCTGCTTGCGTTCTTGGCGTCGATCTTCGACACACACTCTTCTTTTATCTTGATCTTTGTATGGGGCGCGTCCCAGCTTCAACCTTGGCGCGCGTAATCGTCCTACGCGTCGGGTCCGCATCCTCGCACGTGGGTGTGACTCAGTGGGTGACAGTGGTACATAAGTACCACACTTCGCTCCGGACATATCTTGAGATCTGACTTGACTTGGAATTTGTATGGTGACTCATCTTGGAGCATCACCCTCTTCATGACTTCGTTCGGTGACTTCTCCTCTTGGACATCACGTCACGACTTGACTCTTGGACATCTTCTTTTGGACATCTTCCTCCTGGTCATCTTCTTCTCGGATATCTTCCTTCTTTTGGACATTCTTGACTCTCTTGGACTCCTTGGTTCTCTCGGACTTCTTGACTCTTGACTCTTGACTCCTGGACTCCTGTATCCCTTGGACTTCCGCTTCTCTTGGACTTTCGGACTCACGTCTTCCCTTGGACTTCCGGACTCACATCACAGCTGACTCTTGGACTTCCCGATGACTCGACTCTTGGACTCCCCATTGTCGAGTCTTGGATTCTCGCTTGCGCTTCAACTCTGGGACTCTTGATCACCGGTCGTTTGGGGTTCGCTTGTATCCTGGGTCTCACTTCTGCATGCATGGGCTCCCAGATCCGAATGCACAGGGCTTGGCGATTTTGGTTCAGTCACTTCGTGTCAGCTGTGAACACTTAATTTGAGTTGGAGCTTACGCGCTAAGTCCGCACTCACCATGCTCACAGATGCTCCGGTATCCAGCATTATCGGGATGCGGTGATTATTCACCGCGCCATGCACCATCGCTACTTTCCGATCGTCGTCCGACTCGTGGTCCTTCCACCATCCAAATCTCTCTCCAGGCTCCACACGGAACTCGATCAGCGGATCCAACTCCGGGACATCCAAACGAGAATCGTCCGAGCGAGAATCATCATCTTGAAATACAGTCATACATTCGTGTTTACCTTGTGTTCTACTCTTCAACTCGGGTCCCATCTACACTAAGGCACACAATTCTGGGGGCTTCTTCGGCCCGGCGCGTTCTGGATCCCCATCCAGCGGGCTTACAGGTTTAACTGCTCTTCCCCAGAATTTTCCTCTCCCCTTAGAGTCTGCTTCCAGAGTGACTTCGGCATCTCGAACGTCCCCTGGGAGGCCAAAGACCTCAGCTTTTGGAAGATCTTGAAACTGTCGCACACTTCACCATGAAAACCTGCACAGAACTTGCACGGGGGTGTCTTGCAGAACTGAGTTGGATGTCCGTGTTGGTGACATCGATCACACTGGAGCCCGGACCAACAACGATCTTCGGTGTGTCCAAAACGCTTGCATGACTCACAGAATCTGGACGTGTCCGGTGGCTTGCCAAAGCAGGGCGACGAATCGTTAGGTCGAAACTAGGTTTCCAACCGGCATTTCCCATCGCCTGGTACACTTGCGACCTCTCTTCCGGAAGTTGACTTTCGGACGAACCGGTCTCTACTTCCTGATCCGGGATCTCCTCGGTTGTTTCTTGGAAGTGCACTTGTTTCTCATCTTCCGAGCTCGACTCGACCTTGCTCTGCGCGACATAAGCTTTGTCAGGACGCTTCAGTCGAAACTTCCCAGCGGACATATAGTCCGGGCGAGATTCACGTCTGGGAGGAGGAGTCTCATAGTCGTCATCTTGATGCATTTCTTCATACTGTTTGAGCACGAACTCCAAATCTTCCAGGCTGTGTAGGCGTTGACCTTGCAGAGTGGAGCGGAGCGAGGAATCCAGGAGTTTCTTCATGAATACCTTGAAATGACGCTCCCGCTCCTTGGACGATTTCCGGAACTTGATCCCAGCCTTGTCAGCGACCCGATTCAGGCGATAAAAGAATTCCAGCGGAGCTTCTGTCTTCTTTTGAGTCATGCTATAATATCTCTCGGAGTCCGAGGCCTTCGCTTTGCAATACTTCTCCTTGAACGCTTTCAGGAATCGCTTCCAGCTCTGCCGTACACCCTCGTCCAAGTTGTACGTCGTGTCTCGAGCGGACGACGGCAACTTCAGCTTCATCTCGTAGATGCGCATTTTGTCAGACCATCCTCCTTGAACTGCCATACTTTGGAATTTCTCCAACCAGCGAATGCGTGTCGAGAGTGACGCTTTCTCATTGAAATCTTCCAGAGCCGAGGCGTTCACGTAAGGCTTGTACGTAAACACCGTAGTCCCAGCTTGAGACGTCTTTGAAGTCATTGCGTTCGGAATCGACTCTTCGAAGAAACTGCTGTCCGAGTCATCAGAACTTTCATCGTCCTTCTTGTCCGAGTCGGAATCCGGGTCGGAGTCATGAGGGTCATTTCCTCGTTTGGAGGTTCTCCTTGTGGAACCCCGTCTCGACGACCCTGACTTCCCAGCGTCCTTCTTGGGTGGGTCCGAACCCCCGGGCGGAGCACGTCCGGGAGGACCCCGCTTCTCAGAGCTCTGCTCGGTCTTTACTTGAGTCACGCTTCTGCTTTTACTCGCAGCGTCGTTCTTGGCCTTGGCTTGTTGGAGGTTCCGCAGAGTCGCTTGGAGTTGCGCCGCGGAATGGCCATCCGCAGTCGTCTGCGCGACCTGCGCTGGGGCTTGAGATGGCGTTGGGAATTCGACGAGAGGGTTGGATTACGTCGTCGCTGCACGTTTCTCCCGAAGTTGACTTGCGTAATACTTCTGGACGTTGATAGCGGCTTCTCGGTCCCTTTCGCGCGCCTCCCGGAGAGACAACAACTCCTGTCGGGTCGCTTCCAGTTCCAGCGCTTGTCGTCGCCCTTCAGACTCCAAACGAGCTTTCTCCTCTGCGACTTCCAGAGCTTGTCGATTCTTCTAAGACTCCAATTGCATCTGGAAATCTACCAGAGTCGCTTCCATCCGTTGTCGTTCGTTCAGAGCTGCTTCCGCTCGCAGTGCCTCCACAACTTCTGGAGACATCGGAACGAAACTTGCCACGTCTGACGAAACCAGAGGTGGCACGTTCTCTTTCTCGACTCTTGCTCCCTGCTTCTGGACTTGAGTGACTTTCTCCTCCATACTGGCCATCGAGCCTTTCATTTCAATCATCGATTCTTGCATCTTTCGCATGAACTCCATGGCTGCCACTGTCGACCCCGTGGACTTGACAGAATACCCCGAATGATTGGACGACCTCTCGGAGTGCTGCGAAGTCGACCTGCGACGTCCGGACGTCCGCTTGGACGAATGACGTCTTCCTCTCTCTCGGCGTCGCGAGTAGTAACAGTCATCGGAGGACTCTTCGTCTGATGATGTGTCGGGTCGACGATCCTTGCGGCGTGTTCGTCGCTGGGACGTCCTCACCGTCTTGACACCTCTTTGGGACTCTGACATGTCCACATCGCCAACATCAGGTTTCGACTCTTGGACGGGCGGGATGATCGTCTGTTGGACGTACATACCCATCTCCGGACCACTCGGCACGAAACCACTAGATCCGTGAGCCGTCATCACCATGGGGTGGTAGCCGACGTAAGGCATGTGTCCCCCCTCATACGACCACCTCGAGGATCCAGATGACTCATCTCTTGACGATAAACTTCCAGTCACGAAACTCCGCTGGGAGACACTCGACTGACCAGAGACATCTGACGGACTCGGAACAGAATTCGACTCCGTCTTCCGGGAGACACTCATCTGGGCCACAGAGTTAACCTCGCTGGGAGGTACTGTACTTGGTCCCGTCCCTGACGAGGCGTACAGCGGCAGCGAACTCAGAGATGGAGGCTGAGGCGGATGAGCCTGTGGACGCTTGGCATCAGGTTCACTCTGGGAGGGTCCTCTTGGTCTTCTCGTCGTTCGAATCCCCAAAGTCCGGAATCGCATCACAAATTCGCGACCCAGTAGGTCCGACTCGTAGTCATTCATGAAGAAGTCTCCTTCAGAATCTTCAGCATGGTAATCCAATCTGGGAGGACATTCCAGCTTGACTCCTTCTGGAAGCACAGATCTCCCGGAAGTCATGGCCGTTACTTGTTGCCACTCCAGCATTTCCACACCCAAGAGTTGTAGCAAATCTGCCACCACCTTGTAGACCTTGCCTGGATGGATCTTGGACGCACGCGTCTTGAACCACTCTGGGACGAGATTTGTAAACTCGAACCCAGCTTCACAAAGTAGAGTCTGGAGTGCAGCTACACTTTCCCTCGGAGATGACAGTCCGGGTGGGATAGTCGCCGCGGTCAAATATTGGGCCATCGCTGGCATCCGTCTTTCCGGGCGAAGTTCCACTACCCAGGCATCTTCCGAAGTCGCCGACAGCGACCACTCCCGGAGGTATCCAGACGTCGCGAGTATCGCCGTCTGTCAGTCCGCGGTATCCAAAGTCACAGCGGGCCAAGTGTACTCCACAGGAGGTGGCGAGATCCTTCCAGACGGAGCACGCTCCCAGCGCCGAACTTGTTCTGCGACGTAGTCGCGCGCTTGGATATCCGCGACACTCACTCCGAGGTCTCGTCGAGGAGTCTCAACCGGTCGGGGACCGGGAGTCTCCAAAACGGGAACTGCAGGATCAACTCCTGGAAGTTCCTTGTCCTCCTGGACGGTCACTAAAGGCTTCTCAGTTTTGACTAGCGACGCCTTGTCCAGGAGTTCGACGTCGCTTCCCGGAAGTACTTCGACTTCCTCATCTGGCTGTGGAGAATCCGAAACTCTATCCACAACCAGTGACACTTCGTTTGGAGAACCTTCCAGTCTCCGAGCGGGTTCTTCCAAAATCTCGACATCGTCTTCAGGCATTCCCAAAACCGGCATCTTGAGTTCTTCATCCCCCGCGATTACACTGACCACATCGTGTGGTGAATCTTCGCTTGGACCGTCATCCAAAAGTACTTGGTGCGCATCTTGGACGTCTGGTCCGGACGACAATTGTTCTTCAGCCGCGGCCAGCTTCTTCTTCTCCTCGGCTGCCTTACGCTTCCCAGCGTTGGCCTTTCGAGCCTCGCGCTTGACTTCATCCAAGCTCTTGGTCTCTTCAGGCGGCAGCCCTTGTACTCGGCGCGAAGCCCGCGACGCCGAACCGCGTCCCGCCTCTTCACGCTCACCTTCTTGCATGCTACTTCTCCGAACCATAACCACAGTTAGGAAGTAAGTCAACAATCAGCACCCTAAAATCAAACCAATATAACAACTCGGTGGAATCACTAGACAACCAAATCCGGGCACGCGCACCAGCTGTGGCGAAGTCGGTGACAACTTTTTGCCGCCCAGGTGTATAGTGCTCTCGTGCTACCCTCGATGGGACCTGTTCCCCCTCCAAAAGGAGAACTTCCAGGAGGAGAACAGGCGGGTATACCTCCAAACGAGAAACCTCGTTTGGAGTTGGCGTGTGTACCTTGCGCAATCCCCTTCTCGGGCCGTTTATCATCGGCGGACCGGATTCCACCTGGTGAGTTGTTAATATATGGGTTTAGAAAGTATAAGAGTACTGAGCGTGGACGTAACTCCAAACGAAGTTCGTACAGTTAGTGAGAAGTAGTAATCTACCAACCAGATCCACTCCCAGAGTAGAGATAACCAATCCCAAATATACAGAATACAAATACAAACAACTACCCGTCACTTATTCTTTTGGACCCTCGGACGGTGGGTCAACACTCCAGTCAAATAGGGTTATCCGCTTGGAAGGCACTGGTCAACCTCCAAACGAACCCTTACCAATATTCTTCTCTTCGACTCACGCACCACCTCCGTTTAAAGGAAAATAGACAGACCTAATACACAGTCCTATCACACAGTAATCTATCAATAATTCCAGGGGCCGATCACTAACAAACCTCCTAGACTGCAGTTAATATGGAATGGATAAAGCTCCTCTGCGAAAGAGTGTACTTCCCAACTAATAATATGGAATAGTAACGGATCACTCCCGGTGTGCGAGCCCGGGTCCCCGTCCTAACTGTGACTTGACCTTTTTTGGGTGAGAATCCCCACACGTCCCCTGGCACGGTCGGTGTGTCTGGAAGTTGACGGTCGGGCAGTCAGACCTCCGTGGGCGGTCCCTGAAAAACGCGGTAGGCTGCTGTCCTCTGGTCCCAGGCGATATTCGCCTCGCTCCCGTGCTCGGAATTACGATGCACTTGCGGGTCTTGAGGCAAAACGGATTCTGTTATTAATGGTTATCTTGGTTTCTCTCTCTCTCTCTCTTTTGTCTTGGTTAGGAGACCTCTGCTTGAAGTCTCTTGCGTTTTTAACGTCGATCTTCGACACACACTCTTCTTTTATCTTGGTCTTTGTATGGGGCGCGTCCCAGCTTCAACTTTTGGTGGCGCGCAATCGTCCAACACGTCGGGTCCGCATCCTCGCACGTGGGTGTGACTCAGTGGGTGACCCTGGTACATAAGTACCACACTTCGCTCTTGACACATCTTGGGATCTGACTTGACTTGGACTTCGTATGGTTGCTCATCTTGGAGCATCACTCTCTTCGTGGCTTCACTCTGTGACCCCCTCCTCTTGGATATCACGTCACAGCTTGACTCTTGAACATCTTCCTCTCTTGGACCTCTACTTTTGGACATCTTCTCTTGGACATCTTCCTGTTGACATCTTCTCTTGGACATCTCCACTCTTGAATGTCACATCACTGCTTGACTTCTCGGACATCCTTGATCACCCGACTTCTGGGGTTCGCTTGTGCTTAGGGTCTTATTACCACGAATGCAGGTTCCCGGATCCGAGCGTGTGGGGTTTGACAATTTTGGTTCGGTCACTTCGTGTCACTTCGACGTGACCGAAGTCTTCACGCATCTCTTGGTTGCGCCAAGAGATTGGCCCCATGTCATTGTCGTGGACGGGGCGTCCACGACCCACGTTGTGCGCAGAGCAAGCAATGAAGATGAAAAACCCGCGCATGGGCGCGCGAGTGAGAGGCGAGTGGTTGAGCATCCGTGGCTCCCGCGGATGGAGAATAAGACGGTTGAGCAGAGGCTCCCGTATGTGAAGGAAGCGGTCGAGTACTGGTTCCCGCCTTCCAACGAGGCGGTTGTGCAGCGGCTCCCGCATGATGCTGAGGCGGTCGAGCAGGGGCTCCCGCATGACGATGCCACGGTCGAGCAGGAGCTACCACCGCACGTGAACGACGCGGTCGAGAACGAGCTCTCGCGTCTAGAGGAGGGTGAAGCCTTGTCCAGCGAGAGCGACGCCTCAGCCTCGAGCAGGGACTCGCGACGCACGAAGACGTACCGCCGATCGCAGAGGTGATTGAAGCCTCGCCGTGTAGTAGACAGCCTCAACTGAGTCGATCTGCACGGTCGAGTACGGGGACGGCGCCCCGAACCGCACTCGTGTCATCGAGGTCGCGAGTCCGCCTTGCGACGCCAAGTCCATCACGAGTCTCCCAGGCCTCTCCTGGAAGAACTTCCTCCGAGACCTCAAGGCCGGAGACATCGAGCAAGTGTGCTTGATCACCGATGGTGACTCGGTGTCACATGCGATCAACTCCGTCGACTCGGTCGACGCGTCTTCGCGTCCGAAGAGCGCTGAACCGAAGTCAGCGCGTGAAGAGCGCTTTGCTGCGCAGTCGCTGAAGGCGTCGGGCAACCCGATCTACGAGACGGCTTGTGCGTTTGCCGACGTTTTCCTCGTCAAGGCCCCCGCGGAGCTGCCGGCAGATCGTGGCGTGCGCCACGAGATCGACCTCGCGCCCGGCTCGAAGTACTGCGTGACCTGGCAGTGGCCACTGCCGCGCGACCAAGGCAAGGCCATTGACGACTTCTTCGAGTGTCGCCGGCAAGCCGGCCACGTCCGCGAGAGCATCTCGCCGCACTCGAGCCCGGTGAAGAAGGCCACCGGCGGATGGCGCATCGTCCACGCCATCAACAAGCTGAACGACGCCACCATCCCGGCGCAGACGCCGATCCCCCGCAAGGACACGGTACTGGACTCCATGTCGGATAGCGTCATCTATAGCGTCATCGACCTGACCGATGGCTTCTATCAGATACTGATGCGAGAGAGCGACATCCCTCTCACGGCCGTTAGCACTCCCAGCGGCATGCTCTGGGAGTGGCTTGTAATGCCCCAAGGCCTGAAGAACGCGCCTGCGACGTTCAATCGCATGGTCTCCCATGTGTTTCGCCCACTCCGTGACTTCGCACCGAGTTACTTTGACGACATCTTCTTTCACAGTCGCGCTGAAGGAGATTTCAGCGCGGTCGAAGTCCATGTACGGCACTTGAGGCAAGTTTTTTTTACGTAATGAGGGAAAACAAGCTCTACGCCAACCCCAAGAAGTGTGTCTTTTGCGCACCGGAGATTCCGGTGCTTGGCTATTAAGTGAGCAAGGATGGAGTACGCACAGACCCAGAGAAGATTTCGTCTATTTGTTTATGGCCTACGCCTACAAGCCCCACTGAGCTTCGTCAGTGGCTGGGTCTGGCGAACTACTTGCACAAGTACACGAATGACTACGCTGGATTGATCCAGTCTCTCTCGTCTTTGCTGAAGAAAGACGCCACGTGGATGTGGCGTCCGGAGCACCAAGCCACGTTCGACTCGGTGAAGAAGAGCTTGGCGTCAGCGCCAATTTTGATGCTTCCAGATGAATCGAAGCCCTTCCACGTCGTGTGTGACGCCAGCGACTTCGATATCGGGTGTGCGCTCATGCAGTTCGACGACGAAGGTCGTGCGCGAGTCGTGAGCTACCAGTCACGACAGATGAAACCGGCGGAGCGCAATTACCCCGTCCACGACAAGGAGCTCCTTGCGATGAGCTACGCTCTGATCAAGTTCAGAGTGTATCTGCTCGGCGAGCAGACGTTCGCTGTGTACACGGGCCATGCATCGTTGCGGACAGCGATGAAGTCGCCTCACCTCCCCCAGTGTATGGCTCGCTGGTTGTCGTTCTTCGCCGAATACAACTTCGTCGTCCACTACAAGCCGGGCAAGAACAACATCCTCGCCGATGCAATGTCTCGGCGACCTGACTAGTATCCTCGGACTGTGCTGGATCGTCAAGTGATTGACGACAAAGATGAAGATGACGACCACTGTGCCGTGTGTATCGCGTCAGGCATCAACCTGACGAACGTGTCTCCGGAGTTGGATCTGCGCGACGAGATCGTCGCGGCGTACGCAGACGACGCGGTCTACGCAGGCATTGTGGCGTATCTCCGCGTCCCCAGTGACGAGACACTAGGGGCTTTGTCGCGCAACACGCGCAACCAGATCGACCGCTACCACCTTGACGGTGATCTGTTGTGCTACAACATTGACAAGTTCGATGCTCCTCGAGTCGTCGTGCCCAACGCCGACGACTTGCGAGCTCGGATCATCCACGAGTTCCACGATAGCCACATGGGCGCGCATCTGGGCTGCGAGAAGACCTTCGCGGCTGTATCACGTGACTTCTTCTGGCCCCACATGTACAAGTGGATGCGCAAGTGGGTTCACACTTGCGAGACCCGTCAGCGGGTGAAGCCATCGAAGTCGTCACAGGCTCCCCTGCGACCATTTCCGATTGCGACTGAGGCCTGGCGCTCAGTTTCCATGGACTTCATCTTCGGGCTCCCGCCTGACACCGAAGGTCGATCCGGCGTCTTGGTCTTCGTGGATCGATTCACGAAGATGGTGCATCTCATCCCAGTGAGCGACACGGTCACCGCGGCCGAGACCGCGGCGCACTTCATCGACTGCGTCTTCCGTCATCACGGCCTGCCCGAGTCGATTGTCTCCGACCGTGACCCGCGGTTCACGTCCGCGTTCTGGTCCAGCCTCTTCCAGCTTCTGGGTACGAAGCTGTCGATGACGACGGCAGCGCATCCGGAGACGGATGGCCAGACGGAGCGAGTCAACCGGGTCCTGGAAGACGTTCTTCGAAGCTACGCGACGTCCTTCGCGAGTTGGAGTTCCTTTCTGCCCCTTGCTGAGTTTGCACTCAATAACGCTGAGCACGCGTCAACGGGCCTGACGCCCTTCTTCGCCAACAAAAAAAAACGCGCGCCATCCGCGCGTGCCTGCTCTCATCACCGTGGGTCGCCCCACGGCGCCTCGTGGCTCCACTCTGGGTGAGGATGAAGATGGTGTAAACGACATGACGAGTGCAGCTCACGAGGACGTGATGCTGAGTGCAGTCACCCGCTCGAAGACGAAGAAGGCCCTCGCGACGCCGGACATTGCGGCGTCTCCTCTTGCGACATGGACTACCCGTACATTGATCGACTCAGCCAGCGCTGGAGTTCCAGTTGCTACCAACTACGCGCCAAAGACTCCGGCGCGTCCTGTCGACAACGCCCCTGTTTCGGAGTTCGTCTTGCAACGGCAATCAATTGCCCGTTTTGTGCGCGACGCACTGCAGGACGCAGTGGACAAGCAGAAGTAAAATGCTCACAAGCGTGGGCGCAAGAACATGGCTGCATTTGAGACAGGAGATCAAGTACTCCTGTCGACCGAGGGCATTCGCTCATAAGCGACTAATCTTGACGCGAGCAAACTCACGCCTCGATTTATTGGACCTTTCAGAGTCATGAAGGTAAACGGTGAAGCCTTCACGTTGCATATTCCTACGTCATTACGGCTGCAACCGACGCTCAACGTTCTACGTCGGGCGCCTCAAGAAGTAGCATGCTGCTACTTTCCCCAGATCCCGCAGCGAGTAGTTGCCGACAACTTCCTCGCGAGCCTCGAGCCACTCGACGAAACTGGCATTCTCCCGAAGCATCCGGTTCCACCGAACGATCATGGCGCACCACGAGCGCTGGAGCGAGTCCTGCGCGACGCCTTTGACTCCCTTCCCACGCAGCGCACGGAATCTACGGAAGTAGGCCTGCATCGTCGCCAGCGACTATGGCGACTCTGCGCTCGACAAGTCGTACAGGTCCCATGGCTCCAGCGCTCGACCCATCACGCTCAGTTGTGATGGAGCCTGCAGCGCGGGTGTGCCCGCTCTTGCTGTTGTTGCCGCCGCCGAAGTGTCCGTCCCCGTCGTCGTCGCCGTGATGCCCAAGCTCGTGTCCGTCGCCAGAGTCCCCGCGTCTGCTGCTGTCGGCTGCTGCATCTTGCGCGTCGATCTGCAAGTTCGGTTCTGCTCCTGCGAAACGCAAGATCTGCCGCCCGTGTCCGTCCCGATCATCCCGTTTGCGTTGCGCCGCCGTCGTCTCTCAGTTTCCCCCGATTTGGCTTTGCTTGCACTCACGATGCGTGAGTGCTGCCTTGAGAGGAGGGTGATGTATTGGACCCTGCCCATTTACATAAGTAGGTAGATCTCTTACAGATATTACATAAGTAGGCACAGCAGCACACGGCTAGCGTGTGCTGACACGTCATCATCTGATT
Source organism: Phytophthora x cambivora (assembly GCA_033557925.1). Classification (NCBI taxonomy): domain Eukaryota; phylum Oomycota; class Peronosporomycetes; order Peronosporales; family Peronosporaceae; genus Phytophthora; species Phytophthora x cambivora. The sequence goes on from JAUCEB010000009.1 coordinate 298,976, forward strand.
GGCTGAAAGTGGGGGAGCCAGACCACATTCCAGCCAATCAGCTGTTGACCTGCATTTGAGTGGTTCACATTAGACCACGGGCCCCCGCCCTGGTCCCAATGAAGTGGGGTGTCTCCGCTCTGAGATCGCTTCGCTCCAGGAGTCAGGGGATTCGGACACCGGCGCCGATCCGCGCATCATCAACCTAGTGTCTCAGCTCCGGCAGTAGGAGGCGGATTTTCACGACCTCGAATCGCGTTTCGATCAAGTGGTCTCCGAACGAGATACTCTCCAGGATCAGTGATCATTTGGCTAAGGAGGTGCGTCTGGTAGGTGCCAAGATCGAGCAACTCCAAGAGCATCAGAATGATCTGAACCGCACGCGCTAGAATGCCGAGTATGAGCTACTCCTGACAGAAACTAGCTTGGCGCGGGCTACGAAAGCTCTGCGTCAGGCTGAGTCTCGGGTGGCGGAGCTAGCGGCGAGGTCTAGTGGAGCTACTCCAACTCCCATTCGTCGGATCCAGGAGCGGGATGACGCCTAAGCTGCTGCCGTTCGCGCTGGAGACCAGATGAGCGCTATGAGAGAAGATCTACGGGCACTCCAGCGTATGCATCGTGAATTTTCGGCCGACCTAAATCGCCTCTGGGACACTCATGCTGCGTCGACTGACGACTTAATCCGCACCGTTCGGGACCGTGACACTGCACGAGCCGACGCAGATCGTCTCCGTGGGGAAGTCTCGGATCTCCGTACGTTTTCATCTTCCTACCCCAGATCTGTGGTATTTGAACTGACTCATATCTGCAGCCTGTGCTACCTCTTACAGGCACCGAGCTGGCTGCTGCTAAAACATCCCAAGAAGCACCCGTCAAGCAACTTGCGGAGACGAATCGTCGTCTCCGAGATCTGCAGCACTCCAACCAGGTGCTGCTACGTGAGCGAGATGCCGCTCGTCACACGCGCGACCAGATCCTGATACGCTGCGGCGGGGTCTGGATGCTGCCCGCCACAACCTGACGGCGGTGGCTGCTGCTATGGAAACGACGCCTGCGGCAGATCCTGGTACATCGGGTCCGGCTGCGGTGTTGCATTCGTTGCGCGACACGCCCGTCAGTCCTTCTGTCCAAGAATCTCTAGCAGGTCTCCAAAGCCAGGCTTCGCCCGGGCCCGATGTTGCTGGTTCGCCTCCAAGTTCGAAGCGCCCCCGTAGTTCGCCGATATCGCCCGCATCCAATCCGGCGCCTCCTGCCAAGCGTCGGGTGACTCCTCTTTCTCAGGGAGGAGATGGCAACCGTGGATCCAAATCTTCAGCGGATGGGAGCTGCTCCAGTCCCGTTCACGATCGGGGGGGGGGGGGGGGGCGATGTGGATTCGGACGCCAGTTCCGGATCTCACGCTTCGGGCGGATCTCCTAGCAAGAAGAACACGGATGCCGCGTCGGAGAGTGATGAAGAGGAGGCCGAGGACGCCGCAGAGGTGGCCGAGGACCTCCTTGAAGCCCAGACTTTGCAAGCCCCCGCCCAGTCTCGCTCTCGGCGACAGCAAGCTTCTTCTCGTCGAGGCCCCAAGGTGGCGGGATCTGGGGCATCGCCGGATGAGTCAGATGGTTCCGATTCTGATCCGGATCCGGCCCCTCGTTCTGCCCCGAGCGTTAACAATTCGGGAGGGTCGCCCACTTCGCCCACTTCGCCTCGCCGCCAGTCTGCCAGAGCTTCCCCTCTGGATACGATGACACCCGTAGCACCCTTTGGCCGGGACGAGATTTTTATCCCCGGGCGGGCTCAGGCGCGTGCGCTAGGTAGGCCATAGTGGCGCGCTCTCGTTGACCTAAGAACTTATGGAACGATCTAAAGAAGTCAGCCATAAATCCGGATTCACGATCGTGCCGGATAACCTCGCTGGCTCCGAATCTTCGGAAGACGCATTCCTCATAGGACTCTGCGATTGTTTGCCCGTCCTCGACGCACTTGCCTTCGCGATCACATACCCCGTAAAGAGAGTCCTCGTCAATGGAATTGATCTGGGGTCCGCTGATACGTTCGCCCGATCCCTTGGTGTCCGTCCTCCTTCTAGACTGGAGTGGTAGTGATGTAGCACGTCATGCTGCAACGTTTCTGGGACAACCAGCCGCATCAGCCCATCCCGTTCTTCTGTCGTTCGTTTGGCAGGCGGGCAATAGAACAGCAATTCGTCCAGATCCACTTCATAATCGGATCCGACAGCCTTGATGGACTTGATATCTTCGGGGGACAGTTCGTGTATGGCTCCAACCAGGTACCTCTTCAAACAGGCGATCCACACTTCCTCATCTTGGGCCTGTTTAATCCGCTCAACCCGCAAGTTTGTCACCACTTCCTCCTGGAGTATCGCTGGGCGGGATCTGGCTCTACCGGCCGCTCTGGTGACTACCGGGCAGATCTTGAGCGTGGGGTGTTCTTCCGCCTCCTTCACCACCAAGATTTCCTCGAGGCAGTTCAGCGTTACCAGATTCTCAAATTAGTAGTCTTCGTCTACTTCAACTCCGGCGCTGTAGTGCAGAACTCGCTAGGCTGTCGGCACTTCCATTCCAGTCCCGCTTAACATGGATCAGCTCGTGAACTGGCCATGCTAACAAGCGATCCAACGCATTCTGTTCCAACAGAGTCAAACCGGGAGCTTTGCAGTCGATCTCTCCCCGTACCTGGAGGATCACCAAGTTGGAGTCGCCGCAAACTACCAGGCGTTGTTGGATCTCTCCCTCCAGAAAATCCATACATAGTAATAATCCTCGGTATTCGGCTTCGTTAACTGTCAGGCCATCCGCGTATTCCGATCTAGATCGCACTACTGTCCACTCGGGCAATTTCCACAGGATCGCTGTTGGTGCCTCCACCACGTTTGGCACGGGCAGATCCGTCAAAGCTAACAACCCACAGATTTTCACCCGGATGCACCGTAGAGATCGGGGCTTGGATCTACTTCGGCCCGGGGTGTAATGGTGGCTGCTATCGCCCCCAGGATCTCGTCTTCCCCTTTGGTAAACTTCACGATCTCTAGAGTCCAGGGGGAAAGTAAGGCTGTCACTGTCCTAACCTTCCTTGCGGACCGGAAGATCGGAACAAGCAGGCCAGGGTCGAGTAGCGAACCAGCTCCTTGATCTCTCTTCCTACCAATAGGTTATGTCCTAGATCCAAGATACGAAGTAAGGCCAACACCTCCTTTTCCACAATCCCATAATTCAGCTCGTTCGAATTCATCGTGCGGCTTGCGACCATGACGGGGTGGAAGACAGCATCGTGTTCTTGCATCAGGGCCGCCGAGATCGCCCAGTCATTAGCGTAGACGACCACCACTGGCGGCAACTCTGGCTGGAAATGACGTAAGATCGGTGCAGACGCCACTTTCTCCTTTAGCTTAGTGAACGACTTGTGAGCCCGGATCCGGTGCAGATCGGCCTCCGCAGGCCCTCTCGCTCCGTCCAGATCGTCGTCCACTGTCACCTCTAGATCTCGGATCCGAGATCTGTTCTCCGGCTTGTTCATAGCCGCAAAGTCCACCTCTCGTAGTTCATACAACACTGCAGCGTAGATCGCGTACTCCTCAATGAACTTACTGCTGTAGTTGAGGCTCACCAAAAAGGATTGCATCGCCCGGAGCGAGCCCGGGAAAGGTAGATCCGTCAAGGCTGACAGATCCTTCGAACAGATCAAGTTGGGTATCTCGGGCATAAAGTGTCGAGACATGGACTGGAGGCGATCCGCTTTATAGCCAGCGAGAACTCCGCCCATGTGGCCAACTCGTTGTTCGTGACGGTGCTTGCAGATCTGCAACTCTTGCAACTTGGTCAGTCGAACGCGCTTCTGGAAGGGTCTTGGTGCAGGGATCGTCATGGTGCTTATTCGCGCTTGGAGGAAATTGAACGATGCGGTAGGCAGACATGCATGTATCTTGCTAGAGATTTGCGCGCGTGGCGGTCATCTCGTGATTTCCACGCGGGACCTTTAGATTCCCCTTGAGGCTCGGTTCTGGACCTGTGATTGGCGGAATCCTATCAAAATGAACATGACTCGTGGAATTATATCACTAAATCAGTACAATTGACCGAGAGTGGGTGCAGATTATTAACTGTCAGGCTATTGAGGCACTTCACTGTACCCTACCCCGCTATCAAAAAGTTTTTCGAATGGCGTTACCGCGACCTTAACTTCGATCAGTCGACAAGCATACAGCAACCTTAAAGCCTAAAAGCAACCCTAAGTACATGTGTAAATTGATACCCCGGATATTCCGATACCACGTAAACCTAAAACTTAATAGCGTTAGGACGGGTGTCATGGCTCTCAAATCACCAAAGTGCCGACTGCCGACAAGAAAAGTATCGCCCACGCTCACCACTTGCATGTCTGAGAGCACCGACATAGCCCTGAGTCCGAAATGATGAAACCAAGCATGACCACGGCCACACGATAGCATGATCTACGCACGCACATCAGACACCGAGCATGGGTTTTGCCCTGCAAACTTTGCTGCTTTCACCCCCTCTTTCACCATCATCAGAGATAATCAGAGATAAGGTCGCCGTAACCACTCCGAAGTTTTTCACTGCCGTCTGGCCAAAAGCAGGCCTCTTGAGAATAGGCAAAAATACCTACCTGCCTATTTTGATATCAGATAGGCACTTGGTAAAATTCCAAATAGGTATGTCGTGATAAATTGTACCAAAAAAAAGCCGTAGGAAATCCTAAATAGGCATGCAAATTGCATACATTTGTCAAGTCAAAGTGATGAACCACTGCTTCACCTACAGAACGTATACATTTTCTAAGTCAATCTGACGAACCACTGCTCTCCTTAGAGACTGTATCGCATTGGTTACCCTGCAGCTGATCTTCCTTCGCGTAGTTGGCGAGCGCAGAACGTCGTGGGTTATTTATCTGCTTCAGAAGGATAGACTACAGTGGGGATCCCAGGAGAAATCGCTGCCAAACCAGCGATTAAAGCGAACATCAACGCATAGTTCCACAGTGGAGTGGAACTTCCACTCATGGTCTAAGCTTTCATAAACTCAGCTCAAGCAACACCGTCAGCATGATGACAGAAGCTGAGTTCTCACTATGTTGTTAAGCAACTGATTGTTGCAAACGTGAAGTAGTTTTCACAAACTCAGCTCAAGCAACACCGTCAGCACGATGACAGAAGCTGAGTTCTCACTACTTAGTATGTTGTTAAGCAACTGATTGTTGCAAACGTGAAGTGCACGCCCAGTGCGAAAAGACCCATCTAGCACAGAGGCACTGTGCAGAACGGCATCTCCGTGTTCACCACGTCCGGCTAATGTATCATCGCTTAGGATACGCACGCTCCGAACTAAAATGCACGAAACATACCGTAAGTGATGGGGAGGCGATTGTCGAATAGTAGGCAAAGTGAAGCCAACCGGCAAGTTATCAAACTGCGGCTAATGCGGCCACAACAGGCGCAACTGCCTAACAAAATAGTATAGGTATGCCATAGTCTGTATTCGACAAATCTGGCGTTGACACGCAGCTTATACATGTAGATCGGAGGGCACTCCGTGGTTTGCAATAAACCCAGTGAGTAAAATGACGCGCTTCACAAATGCTAAGTTACTCGCTGTCGGCGGAGTAGTTGCAGTTTTTGGGGGTAACCCACTCTCTAAAAACCCCACTCGTTATATTGGCATCGAGCTTGTAGAAAGAATAAGTACAGGCCTGCCATCGGCTCTTCCCAGCCCATACTTCAGCTGAACCATTTTAACCACTAGATCGGCAAATGCCTAGTACCGCCCTTGCAGGCACATTCTTGTACTACATGGAGCGGAATCAGTGACGAGTGCGCTCAGATATGTCGGTAGCCATAAACGACCACAACTACCTTATAGTGTGGATGGTGTTTTCCGAACAAGGGTTGAGTTTGGCCAAAAAGTTGCATGCATCATGAAGCGATTCCCAGGGGGTATTTGCGTACGCAGGCCATTTGCCTACAGCAGACTTAATGTGTTCTAGGGAGTGACATATCGGCATCAAGGTGGCGACCGTACAAAATGTGGTACAAAAATTACCGCGATTGGTCTCCAGAACTAGGCATTCTGAAAACGTAGGAATACCGCATAATCGTAGTCCTAAGCGTCGTTTACTACTATTATAAGGGTCACTAACTATTTGACCAATGGCACTCGATGAAAAAAACATATGCCAAATCCTATTTTTAAGCCATGGGTCTGCTAAATCGCCACTTCGGAAGAGACGCCAAGCAGTTCACATGACTCGGCCCTGCATCAGTGGAAGTGGCTCTCGGCTTATGCTGGAACGTGCCCGACACCAGCCCCGTGAGCAGCACCGTCACTGTGAAGTACTATCGTACCAGAGCGGGTAACAGGTACGATACGTCCGCTGTGAACAGGAGCTCGGGCTGCGACCCAAGACTCCGGAGCACCGCACTGCGACGAGCCGTTCGGCGTAGCCGTTGTTCTCGGCGCTCTCCAGCACCAACCCACCGGACAGCAACGTGCCGACGGACACTGCCTTGGCCCAGCTGCAGTTGCAGCACACTGCAGCGTGGTTGAAGCTCGGTGGCGGTGCAACGGATGCTGCCGTTGCCCAGACTGGGAGGACGACGCCTTCACTGGTAAAGCTGCGATTGCGTGTGCCTGCGAGTACACATAGCTATACGTAATATACATTGCAATGGGTTGCGAGGGTAGGCAGGCGAGCAGCGTGCGCTGCGCGCACAGAGCTGCAGCACACAACTCAACTTACCTTGAGCCTGCCAAAGCCCCTCAAGTCCCTGTGAGGCTGCGCCTTGCACAACTGGTGTCCACGTAGTGTTCCTCTGTCATCGCCACCTGCACGAACACAACACAAGCTTGGTGAGCACCATGGAGACGCCGAGCTCCAGCGCGCCCACCACTTCTCAGTCACCACCGTCCCCGCGGTCGTGCTCTCGACGTGAGACCAGAAGTCGCTCCTCTCCGAGTACTGCACCGCGTAGTTCTTGACGTCGACGCCGCAGAAGACCATGTCCAAGGCTCCGACCACCGGACAGCTGCCTGGCGCCTGCAGCGTCCCTGCGCATGGGTAGCCATGGCCGGGATCACGGGCGCCCGCCAAGTCGCGCGTAGCTGCCCCGTCGCGTTCGTGGCCAACAACGTCAGCGTGTTCGGGTTGCCCGGGCTCCTCGCGTAGCTGCCCCGTCACGTTCGAGGCCACCAACGTCAGCGTGTTCGGCTTGCACTGTTCCTCACTGCCGGCACGAACGAGGCCGGCGTCGACGTCTGCGGTGTGCCCTGGCCCCCGCGGGTCTTGGCAAACACTCGCACGTATTACAGAGTCCCCGGTGTGGGGCCCGTGATGGTGTGCGACCTCTGCGTTACGTCGCTCACAGTGGCGGTCGTCCCCGTCGTCAACGCCAGCGAGTCGAAGCCGGCCGCCATGCACCACGTAGGCAGAAATGGCGCGGATGAAGTAGGGTCAAAAGCTAATAACATGGAGTAAAACTTAGTCTGTGCACTACTAAAATAGCCTTCGAACATACCGACCTCCTCCGCTTATAGTGGACAGGGTATATGCCGGTACAGTGTACCACCCGTCAAAAATGATATGCTGATTTCGGTATCGTAACCGGTATTAATATTAGTACTGAAATCCAGCATGGACGGCTTCTCGCTCAACATATCGGCGTCCAGCGGTGGCTGCAAGCCCACCAAGAAGCAGAACACCGTCCGTTCCGAGCGGCTGGCCAAGCGCGCCAAGGCGAAAGTCAACAAGACTGGCAAAGCGCCTCAATAGCCGCAGCCGAGTCAACAGCATCAAAAGCGAATGCTGAAGGCAAGAAGAACTCGTTTATTATTAGCCCCTACAATAGCATGTATACTCTTCTCGATGTCGTCGTCTGAATCGACATCACCAATGCTTGCATCAATAACACAACGTCTGGCGAGGCCCTCAATCAAATCAGCAGCTGCTACGTCGTCGTCCCTAATGAGGGTAGCGCAGTGCAGAGGTCCAAGTGGACTCAGATGGGGACTTGGAGGGGGCAGCGCAACGATTGCAACCGGCGCTGCAAGAGCTCGCCACGTAGCTCTCATCCGAGCTGTAGTGCCCACGCCTCCGACTTGGGTTCTGAGCAGGCAACGCAATGGCACACTTGCGCGGAATCCGCCACGTTAGAGATCGCGGTGCGCCGTAGAAGATCGCATTCCCTCTACGGGTAGCGTTAGAAATATCTGGTGATCGCTGTAGTGTCAGCTCCGGCATGAGCAAGATGCTGCAATTGTCTTACCGCTACCTTGTTTACGCTTCGCACATCAGCGCTCTTTGCGAGTGCTTGCGCAGCATTCAGCTTCTCCCGTGCAGTGACGGAATCCCGGTGTTGGGAGCGAGGGTCCTTGGGGGCATCACCAATCGACAAATTCACAGTTCGTTAAGAACTGTGTATAGTATTCGTGTTCTGGGGCAAATGTCAACATGGCTACATTTCACCGGTACGTACCGGTGACGTTTTTGCAGGCCCTAGCCACGATTGTGTGGCGCCAGCTCTTCCAACCACGGACCCGTCTGTACCTGCCGTGTGTTCGTCCGTACTTTTAGTGCGCTTAGCGTGTGCGCCACACGGAAAAGGCCCAATCACCCACAGGCAAAAAACGAAACTTTCCCCTTTCAGAAACGCATAAACCCGGCGAATCGGATTGGGGTTGCACCAGGAGCCCACTCTATTGCTGCCCTTTCTGTGCACCGCCTCTTTAAATACATGGAATAATGAAAAGGGAAAGACACAGGGATTGGTCTGTATCGCCGCCGCGAGAGCCACGGGCCCGAACCGCTCAACCGTCGCGAACGCACCCATTGAGGGTCCGAGCGGCTCATTTGCTCGCCACGAAGCGGCTGCGCCCCCTCGCACGGACCCTCGTCAACCGCCGCCAACCGTCGCGAACGCACCCATTGAGGGTCCATCTAAAAAGATGGAGACCAGCATGCGGCTGGCGAAGATGCGCACCTCGTGTGCGGCACTCGAGATAGGTCTGCGCTAAAGATTTTGCGCCCTCAATGGGTTCGGCCCCCATCGCCCCGCGCTGCATGCATGCCGCCCGGATACCGCCCAGCCTCACTCTCAGATTTGGCGCGTCGGAGACAAGGTGCGTTGCTGCCGCATTTTGCGGTCGCCTCGGTTTGGCTGCGTACTGCTGCTGCTGTTTTTGCGTGCACCAGCCCGACGTGACCAGCAGCAGCCGCAGGGTGAGTCGTGCCGTACGCGCTGCATGCAATGGACTGCCTACTGATGGTGTGCATGGTTTCGTTTTGTGTGTGCCAGCCCAGCCCAGCTAGAAGCGGCCGCGAGCATGGGGACGACGGCATCGAGCAAGCTGGGGCCGGCACAAGGTGAGTCGTGCCGTACGCGCTGCATGCAATGGGCTGCTTACTGACTGTGTGTATGGTATTGTTTTTTTTTTCGTGCCAGCCCAGCCCAGCTAGCAGCGGCGGCAGCGGCAGCAGTACCGCGTCACCACCACCGCCACCACCGGCCGCGAGCATGGGGACGACGGCATCGAGCAAGCTGGGTACGGCACAAGGTGAGTCGTGCCGTACGCGCTGCATGCAATGGGCTGCTTACTGACTGTGTGTATGATATTGTTTTTTGTGTGCCAGCACGGCCCAGCTAGCAGCGGCGGCAGCGGCAGCAGTACCGCGTCACCACCACCGGCCGCGAGCATGGGGACGACGGCATCGAGCAAGCTGGGACCGGCACAAGGTGAGTCGTGCCGTACGTGCTGCATGCATGGGCTGCTTACTGACTGTGTGTATGATATTGTTTTTTTTTTCGTGCCAGCCCAGTCCAGCTAGCGGCGGCGGCAGCGGCAGCAGTACCGCGTCACCACCACCGCCACCACCGGCCTCGAGCATGGGGACGACGGCATCGAGCAAGCTGAGGCCGACACAAGGTGAGTCGTGCCGTACGCGCTGCATGCATGGACTGCTTACTGACTGTGTGTATGGTATTGTTTTGTTTCGTGCCAGCCCAGCCCAGCTAGCGGCGGCGGCAGCGGCAGCAGTACCGCGTCACCACCACCGGCCGCGAGCATGGGGACGACGGCATCGAGCAAGCTGGGTACGGCACAAGGTGAGTCGTGCCGTACGCGCTGCATGCAATGGGCTGCTTACTGACTGTGTGTATCTGTTTCGTGCTTTCACAGCGCGGTGGCACGACCAGAAGCAGCGGTAGCACCACCGCCAACGGAAGCAATATACCAGCAGGTGTCAAGGTGAGCCTGGCCGCGTTGGCAGCTTGCGTTAGCTGCGTACTAACATTTGAGATGTTTTGGGTGCCTTTGTAGCGCGGACTACGGCCAGAGGCGGTTGAAGCGGCAGCCCCACCGCCGCCGGAAGCATCGAGTCAGCGTCACAAATGGTGAGCTTGGCCGCATTTTGCAACCTTCAGTAGCTGCGCTCTGACTTTTTGGCGGTGTTTTGTGTGATACCATGGAGCAGAAACTCGTGGCGACGTCGTCTCATGGAGCCGGTAACGCCCGTGGTCGTTTGCCTCGACGACGCGCATCGCCGTGCTGCCATCTCACGAGGACAACTACCGTGTGGCCACAAGGCAGGTTAGTGTAGTGTCCAGCGCGTGCTCGACGGGCGGCTAAGGCAATGTGGATACAAGCAGATGTGATTGGTCAATATTCGTCATTTTGATTTTGAAATCTTGCACATAGCTCCGTTGACAAGCTGTCACTAAGATGACCGCACTTTGATTGGTCAATATTCGATTTTTTTTATTGTCAAATCTTGCTGATGAGCTGTTGCCAAGCTGTCAGTAAGATGAACGCACTTTGATTGGTCAAATATCCATGCTTGTCAGTGATAAGAGTTGAAGTGCGAGTGACGTGAAGTATTTTGCTGTACACATTCACATTGCAGTGCTCTCCGCGTTTCCTGCCATTAGCACGAATAGCTGATGTCGATGTGTAGCGAGACAGAATAGAAGCAATGACAGCTAAAAAAAATAGCATGAAAGGTTGAAAATACGAGCTCCATTCAATGTTCCATCATGCATGTCAGCAAAAATGTCAACTTCGCTACTCCAGGCTACCCTCCAACTACGCATGAGTCCAGGTGAGTTAGGCTTCGTCAGCACTCGCAGCAAGTTCTGCAGCAGCGTAGGCGTCACCGGATTTTGCAGCAGCAGCGCGGTCATGGAGTCCAGGAGCAGCGACACGGGCGTTACCAGGTTTTGGAGCAGCGGCGCGATCGTTTATGGGGTTCGACGTGTTGGAGGGTTCTAGACACAACCGAATGAGCTCAGCGAGCCGCGTACGATTGAGTCAATACTGGCTGACGTGTGTGTTATTGGTCAAATCACAGATTATGTCCCAGATAGGATTTTCGATGTGGGACATCTTCAATCGCGAAGATCGAGGCTGACGACGTCGTGCTGGTGTGCGATTAAGGATCGCACGAACCGTCCGACGTTTTGATCACGGTGTAGGTGCCAGCATAGCGCAGTCCACGGGCAGAAACAACTATGGCGGTCAATGAAGTTGATTTTGGCATCATACAAGTAACGTGAGTTTCGTTTTAGACGAGCGCAACCTCTGTGCAAGATACATAAAACAGCTTTGTCCTTCAGAAAACTATAGCCTACCAATTCCGCATATCAGTTTTGAAAATCGTTGGGATACGCCCGTTGCTCTTCATTTTTACTTGTCGGTAAGATGAGCGACAAGATGACTACAGCTCGACCCCAGGCACCCAGCAAGTCCACGCCTTCACAAGGATCTTCTGAAGACATTCAGCAAAGCAAGCGAAAGCGCGACCAAGACGAGGACGAGGTCGATGGCGAGTCAGCAAAGAACAAGACGGCGAGAGTGACCAGAAATGCGACGGCCGAAGCCGCCGAAGCCGTCGAGGATGAAACGATACGGCAGACAAGTGACGATCAAGAACTTTCACTGGCCGATCTTGCCGAGGCGGTGCCGGCGCTGAAAAAAATGCATAAACGAATGAAAGGCGGCAAGCGCCAGTTGAGCAAACGCAGGTCAGGTGACAAATTCAAGTTGAGTCCATCCATGTTGGAGGTTTTCGCTGATCGATATCTTGCGGCACGAAACGCCCATAAAGGCGTGGACTATCAAAGACTTTCAACCACGGAATATTTCAAGGACTTCAAGGACCACGCAGAGGAGTTGAGGACCAAGGAGCCCGAGTTGAAAGTGCTTCTCAAGAAGGCGTTGGCTGAGCAGCGTGAAATTGATGCACGCGAACCCGTGGAAAACATTGAAGCTTTGAAAGAAGAGATCGCGATGTTGGACGTGCAGCACAATGAAGACGTTGCGAAGTGCAAGCAGCTCGAAGTGGACAGTAAACAGCAGGAGGAGAAGCACAGTCTGACGATTTCGAAGATGAAGGAGTCGTACGAAGTGGAAATTGGCAAGCTACAGAGCGAATTGAACGAAGTGAAGGCAAAGAACAGCGCTCTCAAGGAAGTGGTGACGGGGCACGGCAAGTCTACCGAACTTGGAGGCGAAGTGAATCAAGTCAAGGATAAAGTAGCAGAGCTGGATAAAAAAATGGAAGCAGAGACCACCAGACAAGCCGAGCTAGTTGCATTTAGCAACAGACTTGCTAAAGAGGAGCGGAGGCTTGCCGCAGAAGCTGATGCCCTGAAAGCGGGACGCGAGAAGCTTGTTGCAGAAGCTGATTCCCTGAAAGCAGGACGCGAGAAGCTTGTTGCAGAAGCTGAGGACCTGAAAGCGGGACGCGAGAGTGTCAAGGACGAGTGGGCGAAACTGGGAATGGAAAAATCCCGATACGATTTACGCGTGAGGACTACTAAGCAAAGCTATGCTGATTGCCAGCGTGCAATTGACACGGCAAATGATGACCGCGACGATGCGATTCAAAAAGCGGATTACCTGCGTTACGAAAGGGATCAAGTGACCAAACGCGCCGATGAATTGAAGATGAAGCTGGACTCGTACGCTGCATGCTGCAACACGGAGCACTGCATTGAAACCTTTCTCGGGAAACGCAACCATGATTGTACGTATTCTTTTGGAATGTAGTGTGCACTTGCTTTCTTGCTGACTTACGTTGTGTTGCTGGTTTTACAAACAGACTTGAAAATGCCGAGACTGGAACAATGCCGTCTCGTCGTGGAGAAAATGATAAAAGTCAACCCGAAAGACGCAGCCAGCCTGGAACAAGACCTCGCAGAGTTTTTTCAAACGCGGAACTTCCTGTGCCACCAACCTGGTGCTGTTGATAAGACAGACCACCTCTCGTTCTACCAGCGTTGCGTCTCGATTCAACGTGACATGGAATACTTGGAGAAACAGAGCGATTAGTAGCTTTGTCGGGCGAACAATTTTGGCTTGCTAAATGACAGCATCTTGATTTTCTTATCTTTCACATGAGCTTAGCATACAAGCTGTCCAGAAGATAAATGCACTTCAAGTTATCAATATTCGTTTTTTTGATCTTGAAATCTTGCACATAGCTCCGTTGACAAGCTGTCACTAAGATGACCGCACTTTGATTGGTCAATATTCGATTTTTTTATTGTCAAATCTTGCTGATGAGTTGTTGCTAAGCTGTCAGCAAGATGAACGCACTTTGATTGGTCAAATATCCATGCTTGTCAGTGATACTATTTTAGTGCAAGTATTCGGCGGCACAAGGGTGCCCTCCGCGCTTCATACCATCACCACCACTGGCTTCAGGATGCTCGGTAAAATCGAAGCGCCTGTGTGTAATCTCGTCCGTCACAAAGCCGTTGCGTGCGACGACCAGCGTGTCATAGATAGCGGCAGGCTGCACGGGTGCGCTGGGTAGAAGCACCTGCAACCACACCCAATGCAACTACCTGCGCCTGTTGATGCCTGCCAGCGCTGCCACATGATTGATGACTTTAGTGGCCGCCAGGATGCCCCATCAATTACCCCAAATAGCGCCAAGCGGCAAAGTTCTTGGCGCTGGATGCCTAAGTGTCCCGCGCTGTACAGCGTTAGAAGCACGCTAAAGCAATCGTTGAAGTTGAAGTTAAGTAGTATTGGTTCAGAAGGCCCTGTCAAGTAGTTTTGATCCCGCTTACTTCAACAAGAACAACAACACGATGAAGCCATCCATTGCCATCGATGCAAAAGTATAACGCATGGACTACACTTATAGGATAGACCGTTACTGAACGGATGGTATCTTTCACAAGCTCGCCAATCTTTCCAGGAAGCGCGGGGAGAATCGCGCACCCAGCCATCACTTCGTATTTCTGAGCGATAGCCAGAAGCCACGGCTGTATTTCTCGCCACCCAGCGTGAACATGGCGGCGTACGGGAAACGTCAGCGTGAGGTAGAGAAGCTTGTATGCAGTTCAGATGAAGATGACCTGTTAGCGCATTTGGATGTGCATCACCGAGAAGAACATGCCCAACCGGGCAAGCGGCGGCACAACAACCCCCGAGACAATAATGATCACTTCCAAGCGCCTACAACTGAGCCGTTATGGCAAGAGAGCTTTAGCTATGTGCAGAGTACTGTATCCGTTGATCATTGTGGAGCTGCTTCACAAGATGGACAACACGAGAGGGATGATGGAGATTTACTAGGCCGCCTTGATACCGAACGGATACGTGAACAAAGCCGACTGTCGAGACGCCGATCTAGGCTACGTGAAGGTGAGTGTATGCAGCGCGATTCAATTCACGCCGGAATGTGTGAGCCTATAGCGAGTAAGGCTACAGCAAGTCAGCGTGAGGAACCACCACAAAGCCGAGATGGCTCTCGTGACAGTCGTGATGTAATTTTTGACCACGAACTTGGTGGAATCGAGCGTGCAGATTGCATGAATCGACTTCGACAAGCGTTGGGGGCTGAGGGACTCGATGAATGTGTTTGTGCTGCGTGTGATCGACTAGTACTTCGTCGAGAAACACGTCGAGTGGATGATAACGATTGGACTTACATGGATAAGATGAAGAGAAGTTTGAAACTATCGACGAACGTGAAGGTCCCGGATGATCTTATTGATCAGTACCGTGCCCCGCCCCACTTGCCTGATTTAGAAGGCACCATGGTATCACCGCGCGGAATACATTGCTACATGGATGACACCAACTCACCACGAGCTTGGCTTTCAATTTGCAGCGAATGCGATCGGTCACTGGAAAAGTGCAGGCTACCAAAATTCTCTATCGCAAATGGATTCTATGTTGGTCGGCTTCGCAAGGATTTGCGAGGTCTTACCCTACCGGAAAGACTCATGACTCAGCTGGCTAGTATTCTTGCTGTTACGCGAGTGATGCGGGGTGGTCGTCATAGATGTATTGGATCGCATTGCATCGCCTTCGACTGTACACCAGGGCCTCCCATTTTATTATTGCCACGATCAATCGAGGACGTGTCTTCGTACCGGGTTGTCATGGTAGGCGCCTTTACGCCGGTGCAATCGGAAAAAATACGAAAAATGCACAGGATTCGAAATTTAAAGGTTCGAGAAGTGTTCAAGTTCTATCGGGAGAACAACCATTTGTACGCCAATGTGAAGCCGAACGAAATTGTTCTAAATTCATGGTATCAGGATAGTGATGTTGAGCAGAACTTCTTGGAGCATGTCGATGACAGCACAGGTGAATTTGATCAAGGTATGACTAAAAAGCAAGAAAATACTCGCGGGCAGAGTGATGTTTTTCCTGCGGTAAACGAGAATGAGGAGGCCAGCATAGTAGAGAGAAGGATGGGGCTATCAGAAGCATCCGCCCCTGTTATGGCGAGAGAGCACCCCGTGACGTCGAACGCTGGAGAGCGTCAATTTGAAATCCGCAGGTCCGACAAAATTTCCAACGATGCATCTGGGGATCTCTTCGCTCGTATATTTCCGCACCTTTTCCCTTTTGGACGGGGTCACCCAGGGGAATCTCGAGTGGTAAATGTTTCGGTTGAAGAATGCGTGAAGTATTACACTATGCTGAGCGAGCGACAATTTGCTGAAGACGAATTGTTCTCATTGGTCGCATTTGACCGTATCGCGCTGCGAAACATGTACATTAACAACCATTTTCGTTGCCTGCGCTACCCTAATATGTTAGATGGATACGAAAGCCTTACCGGTGAGCAACTAGGGCGAGCGATTCTTGACAATGAACGAAGGCGCCAAGGGTGCCTTCCTTGGCGTCCCCAATCGGATTGCGTTGCCCAAAAATTTCTGACATCCGTGGAGATTGGAAGTAGATCATTATGGGGCAGCAACGCTGAACGCTCGCAGTGCAGACACAAAGCCTTGGCCTACCAAACACGCTTTGGCCAGCCTGCTCTATTCGTTACTCTGACTCCTAATACGGATAACTCGCTTGTTTTGGGTCATTATGCTGGCATCTTGTCCGTGGAATCATTGTTCGACGTGTTGGAATCGCGCTTGCCAACTATTTCTGAGTTAAAAGCAGCAAGCCTAAAAGACGATTGTGCATCTACACGGCTGTTCATGCGTCAAGTTGATGCATTTATCAAGCATGCACTCGGTATCGATCCTGTTACTAAAAGACGGCTTGCGTTTCGAGGATTATTTGGCGATGTGAAGGCATACTTTGGAATGGTTGAAACCCAAGGAAGGGGGACATTGCACATACACATGTTGATTTGGTTAAACAATTGTCCGTCGAATTCTATCGCTATTGAGCACTTGCTCAACAGCCCGTCTGGAACTCTCTTTCAAGATCGGGTGGCATCGTATACCCAGAGTATTGTGTCAAACAACTTGCCAATTGGTGTTGAAAAATGCGGTTGTTCGCAGTGTGGAGCACCATTTTCGGAGCTGGTTGGACTGCGTATCCCTGATAGCGCTTGAAAAGACCCCATTGCAAATCCCCGAGCTTCTCCTATGAGGCGCAAAGTTACAGAGCCTGCTCTGATCCAGTGTACCTCTTGTAATTTTCAATTTAGTTCACAGCACTTATTGCGAAGCGCGCTTTTGAGATGTTATCCAAATCAGTGGCCGCCTAGGAAGCGCCCTCTTTCACAAGAGGATGTCAAAACTCAGGCAGTCGTTGAACTGAGTTCTCGCGGGACAATGAAAGAGGCGGTGGGTATTATTGATGATCGAGAGAAGAAGTACGCTAGTTTGGTAGGTGATAGTGTTGTTGACGCATTTTCATCTGAGCAATTGCACCAGCAAAATTGAGCTCAAAACATGTTTTATAAGAATGGCGAAGATGCATTTAGAAGTGACCCGCTGACCCGTTTGTTTGAGGTTTCACCTCCGTCCGCGGCAGACGAAAGAATGGATCGATCTTACTTGGACTATATGGTTTCTGCATTGGCTGTGCAGATGAATCAGCACTTGTGGAATCATACGACTAGTTGCTTCAAGCAATCTAAGTCAACGACGAGCAATTCGTGTTGTCGATACGGGTTTCCTCGTGAGCTTGTGGATCGCACTTCGTTTACTGCATCCGGGGTGGAATTGAGTCGAAAACTAGGGCATGAGTACATCAATGGCTTTAATTACGAAATTATGGCAACATTCAGGTGCAATCATGACATTCAAGTCCTGCTGGGGGGTAGCGACGTAACTGTTAGAATTTACTATTGCTGCAAGTATGTCACGAAGTACCAAAAACGCTTGGATTCACAAGTCGCAGTTGCCGTCGGTGCGTTGAAGCGGCGGCAAGAGCGCGAACAAATCGAGTTTACGAAATCGGATGCTCAAGACCGTTTGGTACTGGCTCGCAAACGTGTCGCTTGTCTAATGTACAATTTGACGAATCGACAAGAAATTGCCGGCCCACTTGCTGCACTATATCTGTATCGTGGCTCATGTTGCTATTCGAGTGCTTCGTGTGAATCACTACATATTGGTGATATGATACGCCAACTGACCACTGAAGAGTATACCTGTACTTTGGTGAAAGACAGCGATAATCCTAACTCTCAGAAGTATCATGCGGTATCCTCTCTCGACGACTATATCTATCGTCCAAAGGACTTGCAGAACGTGAGTCTTTACGAATTCACGATGTGGTACTTTCGCAAAAAGAGCGAAAAATCCGTGAGTTCTAAGCTGTCATTTCTTGAACAGCACCCCCTCCATGAATCCCATTGTCTCGGCAAAAGGTACACGGATGCTGTTCCGGTGATCCAGGGTTTCCGAATGCCATCAGGTGAAGGTGATCCACAGTCCAAATCGGCATGCAAGCGTGCAGTTCTCTCTCTAGTACTCTTTAAGCCTTTTCGAAATTTGGAAGACCTTGTTGGTATTTCGGATGATGTAGACGAAGAGGCATGGCTAAATGCTTTCGCCGTTTGGTCAGAGACGCGCAGCAAATTTGCAAAAACGATCATGAACAATATGCAGGACTACTACAGCGGTGTGCAAAAAGCAGCCTCGCAAAGTGCAGCACATGCAGCCGCAGTAGATGATCACAAGGGTAATAGTGAATCTGACTATGCAAGTAGCGACGAGAGCGACGACGTAGATCGTGACGATGTCATGGACCCTTCTTGTGGTATATCAGAAGAAATTCAAGCCGATGAAAATATGCTAGATATGTGGGAAAATGGAGACAACAGCGATGTCGTTTTAGAAAGTTCTTCGCTGAACCCTGCTGCATGTCCAAGTTCGATAATTCCCGAAGGCAAAACGGCTAGCATGCTAACTACATTTCAAAAATTCAGCTTGCTTCATGGTGCTGCAGCTGACTTATCAAGGTGCAGTATTAATATACAGCGCTCCGAGGGTCTCCCTTCTGTGAATTTCATGAAAAAATGGGTTCGTGACGCCAGCACGGACAACACCCGTACTATGCCGAGTTGAGGGTGCTGATCCCGCTGCTTCACGTGATACACAGGTAGTTGAGCTACTGACGGAGTGCTTGCTTGATCGAAACATGGCGTGGAAACCCTGTGCCATCTTCCAGCAAGCCCCTAAAGCAATGAAGAGTTTCGCCAGCATATCTGAAGCTTCGACTGTGTACACCCTCAACGAGAGGCAGCACTACGCCCTCAATGTAATTGGGCGAGCTCTTCTTTCACGATGGAGACAAGCAGAAACGACGTATTACACAGGGGATGAACTTAAGGGTGAACTACAAGATGGACAACTTCTCATGTTTCTTGGCAGGGAAGGTGGAACTGGCAAAAGTAGAATTATCGATGCGGTACAGGCACTGTGTGAAAGCTGGGGTCGCCCCAATTGTCTCGTGAAAACAGCACTTACTGGCAAAGCCGCTACGCTTATCAGCGGGCGGACGCTGGCGAGTTTCTTGCTTCAAATTAAAAGAGCAAGCGTCTGATTCAATTGTGGGCCTTGAACTAATAATTATAGATGAAGTTTCTATGATGAAGAAGTTCCAACTTGCCCAGTTAGATGTGCGTTTGCGTCAGGCGAAGCGTGTTCCCGGCGTCCTTTTTGGTGGAGTTCATGTCATACTAGTGGGCGATTTCTTGCAGTTACCCCCGGTCGGTGGGACACCACTGTACAAGGATCCAAACCAAAAGGCGAACAAGACAAACATTTCGCCCGACGAACTCGCAGGATTCAATTTATGGCAGTTGTTTGTAGACGTCATTATGCTGAAGGAAAGCGTCCGATTTCAAAAGGATCCGGAGTGGGGGCGTGGTTGTGCGAAAGCCCGTCTAGGTGTCTGGACACAAGAATTTGTTGACATTGTCAACTCGCGTGTGATCAAAGGAAACGAAGCCAAAAATGTGGCAATATCCAGAGAAACGACAGATACATTTGTCACGCCGGATAATATGACCAGAGTCGCTATCAACAGTTTATTCATCTCCACCGCAGCCAAACTGCTCCCTGAAGGAGAATACCCCGTGCGTGTCGTTGCAAACTTTCAAGGGAAACTAAGGGGCTTGAATCGGGAAGAGATCAAAATGGTCATGGGATTACCGGACTCAAGTTTTGGTAGACTGGCTCCATACCTTGACTTAATTGTAGGGATGCCTATTCAAGTCTCCCAAAATGTCCGCGCCGAGAAGATGGTAGCAAACGGAACGCTTGGTCATCTTGAAGCCATTATATACCATCCCGGAACAACGTTTCGTCTGGTTCACGATTGTGGAGCTGATATGACCGTAAAAGTTCCAAGCATTCCTCCGCCAGCTGTCTTGGTTCGGCTTGATCGTGGTTCGACAGCAGTATCAATGAGAGGATGTAGCGATCCGAACATTTTCCCTCTATTTTTTGAGACGAAAGCATATAAAGCGGCTAAAATTGCACTACCAGGAAGTGTACATGGAGTTCCCAGGGAGCTATCTGTCAATATCCAGCAGCTTCCCCTCGTGTGCGCGGTATCGTCTACCGTTTACAAGGTTCAGGGTGAAACATTGAATGCGACGGTCGTCACTGAATGGCGATCAAAGAACACATTCGCGAATAAGAAAGAGCAGCCTTATCTTTTGGTTTCGCGCGTCACTGCAAGGGAAGCGTTTACCTCTCTTCAGGAACTGACTGATGAAATAATCGCTTGGGCGCATCCACCTCAAGCCGCTCTAGACGAAGAAGAAAGGTTAAACAGACTTAGCAATGCAACAATTGCTAAGTTAACGTCAACTCCGACAACGGCATATTGAATCTAGAATTGATTTTTGCTTAACCCTTTAAGAGCTTTCATCATTGCCAATTTATCAAACAATTGCCTACTCTAGGAGTATCTATTCTTCCTCCATAGTTGGCCAGTTGGCCCCACGTAGAAACCTTGAATGTAGTTTACCGTTGCTGGTGCCGCTTACCCTAGTAAACATTATTCATCGATTTCTTCAGAAAACGCAACGCAGGAACGTAAAAGTTCTTCATCAGTTTCTTGAGCAAGCCCAAGAACGAAGTCTGAGGACGGTATGCTAGAAAAGTTTCTTCACAGACATTTGAAGGTGATAAATGGCAGCATCTTGATTTCATATCTTGCGTTTCCTCTGCACATCCTCTTCTTATGAACGACGACTACGTCCAACACTGAATCTGTTGGACGACTATGGGGGACCCATGAAGTGTTGGAGAGGGATGATCCAAGTGTTCCGCTCGTCGGTAGCGTTTTCTTCCCAGATGTCGAGCCACATCGACCAGGTGCGATCCGGTATCATGTGCCCCAAATCACGGGCCCGGTTGAGTAACATCCCCGCACCTTGTTCATTGTGCGCGCACTCAAACGCAACAACTTCCATCCAGTCAGGATCGTGGGGAAGATTGGCATACACTTCGAAATCACGATTCCGTAGATTCGTGTTGTCGACGATAATGATGTCCGGGCCTTGGTCCCTCGCTTGACTCAGTCCATGCAGGCATCGATTGTAGCAGGCTTCATGCGCACGCCCAAGGTCATCCCCATTGAACACAAATGCTCCATCGTGCATGAAGAAATGGTTCGCCGAGCAAATCATAGTTGTCGCGCCCTTTGCTCCAGCGTATTCGGCAATCGTCTCCGCCAGCGTCGTCTTGCCAGAACCCGGAAGCCCCCTCATCACAACGAGCAGCCGAGGCACATCACTCAGATCAGGTCCCCGCCGCCGATTGACGGCATCCCAGAATGAATCAACGATCCGGCGTGCGATGCAATTAAACTGCTCCATGTCTCCCGGTCACAAAGGAAAAAATGAGCGAATTGACACGATGCCAAATGTGAAAGATATCGACCCGCACACAAAAACGGACATAAACCTGCCTACAGAATTTGGCGATGACAGCAAATTCGTAACTGGAGGACTGGGCTGGTAGCGCCTGGTGCAGGAAGTATAGCATATGATGGAGGGATTCCGATTTCTTCTTTAGCTCTGTAGGAGATAAAGTTTCGGCGCTGTATGTGATAAGTTATCACCGGTGCAACCTTAGTTATCAGTGGTGCTCTTCCCATTCGTCCACCTATTGGCTAATTACCGGGTGTGCCATAACACGGAGTACGTCATAACAAAGGGAATTCGGTACAGCTGTGTAACATGAGCGCTCTTTGATTGGTCAAGCTGTCAGTAAGATGAGCGCACTTTGATTGGTCAATATTCGATTTTTTGATTGTCAAATCTTGCTGATGAGCTGTTGCTAAGCTGTCAGTAAGATGAACGCACTTTGATTGGTCAATATTCGATTTTTTGATTGTCAAATCTTGCTGATGAGCTGTTGCTAAGCTGTTAGTAAGATGAGCGCACTTTGATTGGTCAATATTCGTCATTTTGATTTTCGAAAGAATTTATGCATCGGCTGCGGCGTATTCAGCATAAATGGTATCCGGATAGTGCGCGCTTGTGAAGTTGTTAGAGTTCTGGTTTTCATGTTTTTCAATATGGCTAGATGGTCTAGATCTAAACCAATGCAGTACACATCCAGCCACGTTTTTTTTTTTTAAATGCGGAAGTGCGGCGTCGATATTGCTGTGCCGCCCGCCACGCGTAGGCCCCGGGCGATCATACCAACACACTGAATTGAACAGAAGATGAGAGATTGCTCTACGGAGTGTACACGCACTACCCCGGCGCAAACGCCGTATGCAAATGCACGTACATATCATGGCACTGGTTGGCGCTCATTGAGGTTGTTAGTGTTCGAATTCCATGGTTTCAATATCCGATCTAAAGAAACCGGACCAATGCAGTACAGAGTGAGATGCTTCGCCCACGTCGATGTTGGTGCAGGCACTTGCCGTGCTGGTTTGACAAGGAGCTCCAGTATATTTTTTTTTACCAACACCGGCGTCTGCGTCACGGCACCCACACCGCAGCGTACACGCCGCGATGCAAATACCGCGGCACAAACGCCAAACGCATATGTACTTCATTCGATGCGCTACCGGTAGTTGAGTTTGTATTGGTGTTCTCAAGAGTTCGACTTCCATGTTTTGCTATGTGGCTAGATGGTCCGATCCAACTTAAATGGACCAATGCAGTACACAGTGAGCTGCTTTGGGCGCTGGTTGAAGTTGTTAGAGGTCGAAGATCTTAACCAAACGGACCGATGCAGCAGCTCTAGGTGGTGGGGGGGGGGGGGGGTAAGCTTAGCCATGAGCTCAGCACATACCAGACAATGCAAATCGATGTGCGCCAGCGCTGATGAATATGTAGCAGTGACACCTATTGGTGCCCGTTCGGATAGTAAGCACAACCAGCACAACGCTCACGACGTTCCTTTGCAGACGCCAGAATTCTGCCGAAAGTACCTATTGGCTCATAGCCACATTAAGTTGGGTCTTCAACCAGCCGTTGAAACGCCAAGATACCAAGCACGCATGCACGCTATTGAATTTATGCATCGGGTGCGGCGTATTCAGCTACATAAATGGTAGTGTGCACTTGTGCACTTGCGCAGCGTGGCACTGGTTGAAGTTGTTAGAGTTCTGGTTTCCATGTTTTTTCAATATGGCTAGATGGTCTAGATCTAAACCAAACGGACCAATGCAGTACACATCCAGCCACGTTTTTTTTTTTCATGTATGTCCCCTTTGACGATAAGTCAGGCCTCTGCATATTGCCAAGGAATTGAATCATGAAGTGTTTGTCATTATCCAATTGAAACCATGGCTGGGAAGTCCCGCGAGCCTCGTGAAGCTGCCAAGCTGCCAAATACATCGGTGAAGGCCGCTCCCAAGCCTGTCGTCCGAGCGACAACCGCTCCTGACCCACACCCCAACGACGATAATGTCATCCGAGCGGCAGCAACCCCTGACCCACACCCCAACGACGAGAATGATACGTCGGGCCCAGCGACACTGACTCCGTACGAGCGCATGAAAAAGTTGGTTGCTGCAAAAGATGATCGCACAGACACCGTCGTCATGAACACCGTGGAAGGTATGCGTTGTTTGTACACAATATTATCGATGTAACGGTCACTGATGGCGCTTTTTGCTTCACCTAGGATTGAAAGCCCGTCTACAAGAACAGGATAGAAGCGGGTCCGGTGCAGTTAGTGGTGTGATTCGAATGAGACTCCTTTGGGTTTCGGATCACACGTGCAAGCAGCGGAATTTGGTTCGACTTCATCTTGTGGATGCCAATGCGCCTGAAAGTCTCGATGATCAACTAAAGGTTCGCTTAAAGATCCATTGTGTCTTGCACAACTAACGTTACGTGGTTTGTAGGTTTTTCGTGACCCGTATGAAGAGCGCCGCATGAACATTGACTCGCTCTTGCTGACTGCAACACTGTGGAACGTATAGAGCGGCTCTGTGCTTCTTCCACCGCCCGGTTGCATCGTTGACATCAAGGAGTACAACAATCTACGACTGTACGGGGCTATGATGCCATGATGCGGCTCATGTAACTCGTGTATCAATGCAAATTTGCAGATGACAAAACGGCAGGGATCAACGAACTACTCCAGCGGCGAGATGGAACACTTGTTGGCGCTCGTACGTCAGCACCTTCCCGCCACGAAGCCCGAGTGGATCGACGTGTCATCAGCGTATAACGCAACCAAAGAACCCCAATGGAAGCGACGGGGCGCGGTCAGTCTGAAGCGGAAGTTCCGCAGCATGGGCTTGCCTTCGAAACGTGGTGACTCTCGATGGACAGACGCAACGCGCTGGGTGCAAACGATGATGAAGCAGCAACGTCAGAGAGCAATTGAGAGGCGCATCACAGAGACCCCTCCCTCACAAGTGCAACGAGCTTCCTCGGAGCTGCCTCCCGTGCGCGATGGCTTCGTAGAGCCAAGGTCGACGGGGTCAAGTCTTCCTGCGAGATCAACGGAGTCATGTCTTCCTGCGGCTCTGCATTCAACCGATGAGGTCAAGCAATTGCTGTCATGGCTGCAGGAGCACTTTGTACTCCACCCACCAAGCGAAGGAAGGGATGCTCCGAGCCTGAAGGAACTTCTCCTGCAGCGCAAATCAGATCGGCGAGCGGCCAGACGTCATCACAAAGAGCTGTTGCAGAGTATGGCTCTGCTGAAGGTTACTTTAGAGAGCTTGTTTGCTTGTAGGGGTTAATTTATCATGCCGAGCCGGATAAGTGAAAGGGCAAGCCGTACGGGTAGTGTAGCTGCACGCACGTTAAAGAAGCCGTTGAAGTTGAGTGGTATTGGTTCAGATGGCTCAGCCAAATATGTTTCATCCCGCTGACTATATTTGACAGCTAAGCCTCTACGATAGCTGCGTCTCATTTGCGGATTCACCTCGGACATCAACACGCATGACAGCGCGCGGCAAGATAAGCCCCAAACGCCACCGAAATATCATTCGAGACGGCATCCAAGGTATCACTAACGCTGCTGTACGCCGGCTAGCCCGTCGTGCTGGTGTAATGCGGATCTCCGGGCTCGTGTATTTTGAGACGAGAGCAGTGCTGCGCGTGTTCCTTACCAAACTAGTGCGAGATGCCGTGACGTACACAGAACTTGGAAACCGGAAGACCGTCACGCGCATGGACGTCCTGTTCGCTCTCAAGCACCAGGGAAGAACCCAATACGGCTTTTAACAATTCAAGATAAAGTCGCGAGCTGCACGAAGCAGCTCTGCCCAAACTTTCGGTGTTTCCTTATTTGGTCATGTTGCATACCAGGTCTACATAAGCTTCTATTCTGTCTCGCTACACATCGACGTCAGCTAGTCGTGCTAATGGCAGGAAACGCGGATAGCACCGCAGTGTGAATATGTACGGCAAAATACTTCACGTCACCCGCACTTCAACTCTTATCACTGACAAGCGTGGATATTTGACCAATCAAAGTGCGCTCATCTTACTGACAGCTTAGGAACAGCTCATCAGCAAGATAAGATGCGCTCTCCATTAATTGGCCGAAACAATTGACTACTTGATTGGTCAAAACTACAAAACAGCTTTCAAAAAGCTTGCCATTGATGATACTTATCAGGTTCCTGAGGTATTAATTCCTACTTCGCTCACGATACTTATTACACCTGATTTTATTATTCACCCGTTTAAAAACCGATATTTCATTTACAGGGTATTCATTCTCCACTCCGTCTCCACTTCAGCGTAGATTTATTTTCTTATTTCTTAACGAACTGTGGTTCCCCCGTGACAACCGTCCCGGGCTCGCCATGAATGAATGGCGAGCGCTCAATCTCCACCATTACCGGTACACTACCGGTAAATTTGTATCTAAATATTTGCAACGGAACTTATAAGCAGCACTGAAACGGAGCTCATAATCGTGCGATCTGATTGGTCGCTCTTATATGAGGTTGTCCACTACAAGCGGAGGAAGTCGGTACCGGTATGTGATTATCGGAAGGATGTGCAACCAGTACAGGTCGGGTGACCCTTAGGACTACGATTATGCGGTAGGCATTTTGCACTTTCTCTTGACACACTACCTATTCTCAAGAGGCCTGGCCAAAAGCTCAGTCGGAACAGATAGTGTGGGGAGTTCGAAACAACGAAAGCCGCAATGTCAGGTTTAGCTGCAAAGTTTATTGTATTAGACACTTCGCTATGTTCTTAAGCCGGTATGTGCACTTCAGAAGGTGTCGATCAGAGTAAGTTCATGAATCAGCGTCTTGAAAAAAATATCTCCGGCCAAACGCATTGAATTCATGACCAAAGGTCATTGCTCACCGAATGCCATTATTAACCTAGCCCTAAGTGGTACCTCCGTGCTCTCCCTCCGGGAACAAGACCGCCGTCATATACGGCCGACTTGCTGGCCTTCATCTCGTACTCACCTGGGTCGGTTGCACCTGGTTCACATGCTTCCCCTCGACAGTTGAGTTGACTGGGTCTGGAACAGCTCCGTGACCGAGCCGCTTTCAGTTCCTTGTTTTCTAAGTGATCCAAGTAATTTAGGTAACAGTGGTACTATACAGATGTGTGTAGCATTATGCTTGAAAATGGCAGACAAGGTGCAATGGCCCCACCTCATCGGAATCGATCTTCGCGATGCGATTCCTCAACATGTACGCGGGGTGTTGACCCGAACCGAGGCTTAAACAACGCAGAAAAGTATAAGCTATCACATGCGCATTTAGTTTGCTTTCTTTGCGTTGTTGCGGCTTTCGTTTTACCGAAATACCCCACTGGATGTCGTTTTCCGTTCCGATTGAGTCAGACATGGGGTGTTAATAGAGTACCTTTTTAGGTACTTTAATAGTACATTTAGTGCGATCAACAGGTGAAAATGAGTCAACATCAAGACCAAGACGTGTATCAC
The DNA here is from genome assembly GCA_033557925.1 of Phytophthora x cambivora. Lineage (NCBI taxonomy): Eukaryota > Oomycota > Peronosporomycetes > Peronosporales > Peronosporaceae > Phytophthora > Phytophthora x cambivora. The sequence continues at coordinate 326,046 of JAUCEB010000009.1, forward strand.
AAGATTGGTGCAAGCAACTATAGGGGTGGCAAACGCCGACAATACTGCATTACGCCGCGCATATGCAACATGGACATACTGCCATGTTATTATAGATAATAATGTATTAATACTTGCATCACAGTAATACGTGGGCGTCGTAGCCTTCGACGCGCTCCAACCTTGGCCAGATGCTTGATGGTGTCGCTGCTCTTGCCGACGAGCATGGATGCAAGCTCACAGCTGTAGATAACGCATACATGTCGTGCTGCTACGCGATCCACGATTACGGTATACCATGCTGATCAGGCGACAGCTCTGACAAAGCAGATTTTCCAAAGTATGTAAAGCACCACTATTTCTTAAAATAAATAGTGGTGCTTTACAGACTTGGAAAATCTGCTTATTAAAATACACCCTTACATATAAATATTGTGTGCTCGGTCAACTACTGTTCATTACTGTATATGCGTTTGTGCTTGTTGCAGGCTGCAATTTGCAGCAGTAACCAGTACACATTAGGTACGTGTACATGTGACTCCTGGACCGCAAAGTTCCCCATCGTGAATTGCTGTTCGTGCTACATGTATTCGGGCTTTCCATAGTGTTCAACGAGATGATGCCATCTGCTCTGCAGGCTGTTCAACGAAGTCCGTGGTCTCTAGTTTTACAACTGTACGCGATCGAACAGAGATCATCTCCAGATTGGTGACAGAGGGAACTCCCGCTCTCGTATTGTACGAGTCATACAGGTACATGTAGTGCTTCAATCGGCGTGAGGGGTCTGTACTGAAGACCCATTTCCGATTTCTCCACAATGAAGTCAAGCCCATTCCCGCATCTCTTCCTCGGCGCCCTCCTAATCGCTTCGTCGTCTGGTGCCAACACCAAAAAGACTGAAGTTGGCGCGCTGCAACCGGCTTCCGTCGAAACTACCCAGGAACAGCAGCTGGATGTCTTGTTCCCGTCGTCCGTCAAGACCGATGTCATTGAAAGTAAGTCAGTGTGGGGCGCGCCTATTGTAGCGAATACCGGCACCAACCACAGCAGCGCCAAGCCAACCTTCGGCAAAGTCACGTCCAAGCCCGGAGAGTGCGTCGTCGCAAGTCCAGCCGAGTACATCAGCGAGAAGTACTTGGACTGGGTGTGGCAGAACCGCATCGGCCCCAACGCGGATCTGTCGAAGAAGGAGAACTGGAACGTGATGGCCAACAAGAACTTCCACATGGACAAGTTGGTGCACAACAACGGCACCGTCAACTACTGCGTGCGCTGGGACGCCAAAACCAACACGCTCGACAAGAACACCGCATCCAAGTTCCAGGCCATTCTGGAGCGTCACTTCAACGCGTGGAACGACTGGTTGGTTGGCTACAACTGCTGGCCGTTCACGGAGGTCAAGGTCAAGATGGTCGGGTGGGCTGCCAAGCAAGCGTCCCAGTTCGAGTGGGCCGACAAATCGCTTGGCAATATCTACGAGGGCCATGCTGACTCGGACGGCGTACCGCAGTGCCCCGACGAGTGCTACCGATTCTATGACAACGTGAACCAAGTGTGGTCGGACACGAGCGCCTGCCCTGGTGAGCCGTTCGACATGTCCTTCTGGCTCAAGGACGACATCCCGTACGGCTTTGGTTACGACTGGGGCCAGGAGGTGAGCCTCGACAACACCATGCAAAACCTGTACGACAGGAACATCATGTTCATTGGCCACGAAATCGGCCATGGGTTTGGTCTGCCGGACTTTTACGGACTGGAGACCAAGCCGGCCAAGGACTTCCCTAACGCCATTATGATGGCGTACAGCTCCACCACGATCACACCAAGCGACGGCTGGATGCTGCGTCGCATTCTCGACCATGTCCGATCGCGTTACAACTTTTAACACGGTATGTCTGGCTCAGTCGGAACAGATAGTGTGGGGAGTTCGAAACAACGAAAGCCGCAATGTCAGGTTTAGCTGTAAAGTTTATTGTATTAGACACTTCGCTATGTTCTTAAGCCGGTATGTGCACCTCAGAAGGTATCGATCAGAGTAAGTTCATGAATCAGCGTCTTGAAAAAAATATCTCCGGCCAAACGCATTGAATTCATGAGCAAAGGTCATTGCTCACCGAATGCCATTATTAACCTAGCCCTAAGTGGTACCTCCGTGCTCTCCCTGACCGCCGTCATGTACGGCCGACTTGCTGGCCTTCATCTCGTACTCACCTGGGTCGGTTGCACCTGGTTCACTTGCTTCCCCTCGACAGTTGAGTTGACTGGGTCTGGAACAGCTCCGTGACCGAGCCGCTTTCAGTTCCTTCGACACTAGTTGTTTCCTAAGTGATCCACGTAATTTAGGTAACGGTGGTACTATACAGATGTGTGTAGCATTATGCTTGAAAATGGCAGACAAGGTGCAATGGCCCCACCTCATCGGAATCGATCTTCGCGATGCGATTCCTCAACATGTACGCGGGGTGTTGACCCGAACCGAGGCTTAAACAACGCAGAAAAGTATAAGCTATCACATGCGCATTTAGTTTGCTTTCTTTGCGTTGTTGCGGCTTTCGTTTTACCGAAATACCCCACTGGATGTCGTTTTCCGTTCCGATTGAGTCAGACATGGGGTGTTAAAGGCCACGGTTCCCTTTACATACCGTACGAGCAGGTGTTTTCCTCGCTGCTGTCATTCCGATTTGCCAGTGCCGCGTAATCTCATAGATGTAGATGTTCCATGTTCCGACTCCCGCTGTTCTCGTTATTCTAAAAGAAACTCTAGTAGTGTTAGCGCTTCATCCTCTTGCTCACCAGGAGGAGCAAATTCGCAGTTCCAAAATTCGCACTTCCCTCAGCACCCTCCGAATGATATGACATATTGTGCCTTTCGGCCATTTTGCCCTCAGATTTAAGGTCCTACGTAGGAGTAGCGGTCCTACGTAAGACCTCCTAAAGGATAGTCTGATGGTAATTAAATTTAGCATGTCCTATGTTACAAGAGTCGATAATGGAAGATGGCCGAGCAGCACTCGGCAGCAGCTCTTTCGTAGGAGTAAATGGCCGGCGAAAAATGGCCATTCGGGCCTTAATTACTTAAAGGTACCCTTTAGACCAAAGGGAGCCCTTACGTAGGACCTCAGACACAAAGGTAAATCCCAGCCATCTGCATCGCAAATCCTCTACCCCATCCTGCTTAGGACCTACTTTTTGCAGTCCGATTGGCCATTTGATCAGAAAGGCACAATAATAATAATAAAAATCCGATCACATAATTGAGTATGTGATCGGATTTTTCCGTTTTGCAACGGCTTGTCGGTGTTCTTGTAGAGGGAACGGTGAATGATTGGACGAAACCCCAGCGAATCAAGGCGCAGTCAGTATGTTGAAGTAGTCGGCGCCTTTCACTACACGTATGAATCAGTGCGATTCCTCTGAAACGGAGCAAGAAGGAGAATTCTAGTGTCGCAACTTGCAAAGCTGTGACTCAAGACTTGTTAGTATTCCGAACAGGCTCAGTCCACCCACTCCGCATTTTGCGCTCAAGCACTCAAGTGTCCTGCACCCCAAGACCAGCTACCATGATCAAGCGCTCGATCCTCGCTCTGCTACTGTTGACGATGACTGTATTGAGCATTGCTCACGCCGACGACGCGGCTCCCGCTGGTTTGGAGCAGCTTCCTCCTGGAGTGACGATCGTCGGTGGCCAGGAACCGATCCCTGTTGCGCACAAGGAGAACTTGGGCGAGCAGTTCTTCCCCGGTGGATTCCGCCACCGCTTCAGATTCCCGTGGGGCGGCGGTTTCCGCTACGGATGGCGCTACCCGATCGGCTACTGGAACATGTTCGGCCGCCCCATCTTCGGCCCGACCTGTCTGTTTGGCCGTCCGTTCGGCGGCTTCTTCTACTGCTAAACTGCGGTGAAGCCGCAGTGCTGATGACACGGGACGCAAATACTGCCTTGATATGATGCCAATAAACGAGAGGAGGCGGCAGTTTTAGTAGTGTTAATTCAAACGAAATTGATGTTTTTAAAATTTACAATCGGGTGCGTTATCCATCTTAGTGTATTTTCGCGGTTGACGTCGATGCCCGTCTCATTTGAGACGCCCGTTAGTCTTCGTATCGAAATCACCAGAATTGAATCTACTCGCTGCTGATCATATATTTTTCTGTTTCTCTTTCCCCCGTAAATATCGTCAGCGGCGCTTATTCAACAACTAAAATGGTCCAATCTTTATGATGAGGGCAACCACCCGAATCAATATTCGCCAAAGGGCTCGCATGACAGAACATTTTATGTCATCTTTAAAGTCGTCGCCGCGGCAGAACCCTGACTGAAGCACGCTAGATCGCGTATATGTCAGGGGTCTGCTCGAGCGTCTGGGCTTTCTGGCAAATAGCAAATGGCAAATGGCATTTCCCATTTGTTTCTTGCGTGCGCGCTGTAGTGACACCGCTAAGTGCGGTACAACATGTCTACTTAGTATGCTTATTTATGGCAAACCGAAACGGATCACGCAGAAGTCTGCATTTAAAAATGGGGCGAATGAAAACTTTGGTGAGGTGAGCTTACAACAACCTAACTGGAGATGACGCAGCAGCTTCTGGTCTCTGTTGATCTGCACTTGCCGACAACGATCCTGTGTAATCTGTCAAACATGATACTTTGTACCGGTAGTAAATGATTGAGCTGGCCTGTTCAGTAAAGTAGAGCTCTTTTACTGTAGCTCCATCGATGCTATCAACTGCATGTGTGTTCCTGCGTCTAGCTGCTCTGAACTGAAGTACTAGCAGCGGGTTTGATTGGCTGAGCGATATAAATCACGGTAGGATCGTTTGGATCGACGAACGCTTTCTTTTGGCTCTGTACGAAGTGCATATCGATCTCCTCTGTCAAAGAAAAGAAGTACAGTGCCACACGTCACATCTCTCTTCCACACTTAAAACTAGACAGCACTGGCATACCTTTCTTTTTGCGCTTCTCCATCAGACGCAAGAAGACGGGTAGAACAACACCTGTGCCACCATTTGCGAACGTGATCTTCCAAGAAAAATTACCGCCACCCTCGAATTCGCCGCTCTACGTGAAGTGATAAACATAACAAAAATAAGCTTGGGACTGGTTATCAAGCAAAGAAACATTCACTTACGGCCGCGACAAGCCCCGAGATACTACAGGCGCCGAAGATCGGCTGGTTAAATTTCTCATCCGTCATCTTCACGAGCGGAATTTCCTAAATAAAAATATACACAGGGTTAGAATGTGCGCATCGACTGAAATAGTCAACGATGACGGAACGTACGAAGGCTTCGAAGTAGCAGCCGTTCTGGGTGATGCCCTTCTCCGCCACGAAGATGATGCGCTGCGTGGTGCAGTAGATACGTCCTTTGCCTTTGAAGACTGCATGACTGTCAAAACAAGCACAGCCACAATCTGGTCATTACGTTGCTAACCACAGCACTGACTTTTACCGATCGACTCACTCGGGGGTCTTGCACTGGAACGTGATCTTCGCGCGCTGTAGGATAAAGAGCTCCTGTTCGTTGGCCAACGGCAGCTTCTTGCCCTCCTCGTCCTCGAACAGCTCCGGCTTGAACGACATCGTCAGCACTGGTTGGTGGTGAGCTTGGTGCCTGCCTCCAGAGGAAATGAAGTGAGCAGCCAAGCACGAAAAAAGTATAAACATGAGCTCCGTGACCTCCCAAAAAAGACGAGAAACAGCCATGCCAAAATTGAATGAAGTGGGCGTCCAATTGAAGATCAAGCGGTTGCTAAGATTTTCTGACTGGCCTTGAGCTCACACCACCGAGCTAAGCTTCTCCTTTTTCTCCCCTTCATCCGCAACGTTGTATTATCGTCTCACGTGGCGTTGCGCTTCTTGCCGCACAGACACTTCTGCAATCGTGACATCTGCGGCTGAGCCTACTTCAGCATGCATATCAACTGATACTCGTCCTCCCTGCGAGGCTTCTCACATCAAAGCATGACGACGAGTATCACCGCGTTCTGCTCACAGTCGAATCTGAACAACAAAAACCGAGGGCATACCAATACCACGACTCTTGCTGTTCACCCATTGCCATGCTGGTGAGCGGCATCTGCACTTCAGCCAATGTTCTCTCTTCTTCGAGAGAACCTCTGCACCGCCCACCACGCGGACGCATTGCGTCGATATTTTTGTCGATTCCACAGGATCAAATCATCGTGCATCACACTTCCTGTTAATAGAAGTCGCTGCCGGGGGCGCGGGTGTCTTGTGACATCGGGAGGTTCTGCGACTTGAAGTCGTGCTCGTAGCCGAAGCTATCTTGCGACATCGCAAACTTGTCAGTCGACATTTGGCTGAATGACTGGGTCTGAGCCACCTGCGTGAACGGGCCGTCAAGTCCAAGAGATGACTGAGTCATGCCATCCTGGGTAAGCGGGCCCATACTTCCGGGGACATAGCTGCTCGGTCCGCGGCGAGGGCCTCCACGCTGCTGAGGAGCAGGTGGGGGCAATCCTCCAGCAGCAAGGGGGTCAAGAGGAGGAATGCCCGTCTGGTCATAACGCGGGTCAAAACGCGAGTCCAGAGGGGGCACCGATCCGCGCTGACGGTTAGTTCCGGTGCCATTGCGGTGAGCACCGCGGCCCGGGTGCCTTGGAGGTGGGAACTGCATGTGGGAGGGCGTCAAGTTGTTGAGCGGCCCCTCCACAATCAGCTGGTTGTCACGGTAATGGTTTAGCAACGTGTTCCACAGGACCTGCTTCGCTAGTACCCGCGGGTTGCCCAGGACAATGACACCGTACTTGGCACGCGTGAGAGCCACATTCAAACGGCGTTCGTCACTCAAGAAACCAATGCCCTGGTTCTCGTTGGATCGCACGCACGACAAAATGATCAAATCCTTCTCGCGACCTTGGAAAGAGTCCACGCTTGCCACTTCCACATCCTTGTAGAGCTGGGAGCGCATGGGGCCATTACGCTGCATGTAGCTAACAACGTAAGCGCGCTGGCCTTCATACGGTGTGACAACACCAATCTGTGCGGGCAGCACGCCTGCCTTCAAGAACGTCGTGACGATCTTCTCCACGTTACTCGCCTCCGTTCGATTCAGGTAACTTGTACCGGAAGAACTGATCTCTTCAGCGCCAAGGCAAATGTAGAAGAACGTTGGCTTGTTCGGGTTCGGCCACGGGAAGTCCACGCTTGAAAGTTGTCGCTCGCTCGAAGACACTCCGTTCTGCAGTTCACCCTCATAGAATTGGTTCGAAGGGAATTCTGACAGGAACGGGTGCATACGGTACTGCACACGCAGACGGAACGGGCGGTGATTCAGCTGGAGCAGGCGGTCGAAAAGAGACTGGTTCAGTCCAGCGTTGGCTGCCTTCTTGTTCATCACCACAGGGCCGAGCTGACGGTGGTCACCCACCATTACCACGTGCTTTGCGCCTTGAACAATTGGGATAAGACACTCGGGTTCCGTAGCCTGCGTAGCTTCGTCAATCAGCACTTGGCGGAAACGGAAGTTTGATAGACGCGGATCGCCGGCGCCGACACACGTTGTACAAATCACATCCGCAGCCTGGAGGATTTCGCGCTCAGCCTGGCGCTTCAGCGACTTGAAACGCTTTTCATCTTGAGACGAGAGCTCACCCTGGTCGTCCTTCAGCTGCATGAGCTTGCGCAAATCGGCCTTGTCCGGAGAGTCCAGCGACTTGATCATAGCGTGCAGCGACAAGTGCTCGACAGAGGACGCTACCGCTTCGCGGCTTTTAGCTGCCAGACGAACGACACGAAGACCAGTGGCGCTGATCTTCATCGTGAGATGGTCCACAGCAATGTTACTGGGCGCCGTCACCAGCACCTGGCCCATGTTTTGCTTCGACATGTGAAACACAATGGACGCCGACGTCACGGTCTTGCCGGTACCTGGAGGTCCCTGGATCAAGCTCAGCGGCTGCTCTAGAACGCCCTTCACTGCTTCCATCTGCGGTGGATTAAGATCAGGCAGCCCTGGCGCCGAGAAGTGCGTGCCTACCGAGCGGGGAATGCGCAGCGGTTGCACGTCAACCGCGTGACCCAAGATCTTGTGGTACAGATACCCCGTCAGCGACGTGTCGTCCACTGCAAACGTCTTCATGGCCGCCTGCATGCGGTCGAAAGACGTCGACTTCCACACAAAATCCACGAGGAATCCGTCCGTGATCTCAATGGGCACATTGTTGCTGCGCATCTCCAGCGCGACCTCCGACTCCTCGATCCTCAGCACATGGCCCGTGCCTTCCCAGTCTTTCCCGTACAGCATGCTCGCAGTCGGCCCCAGCCGCAGTCGGATCTCGTCTCCAGGCACCAGTCGCAGGTCCGAGTCGGGTCTCGAGCACGTGAAGATGGCGTTGCGCTTCTTGTTGAGTCCCGTGTCCCAGCGCAGCATGACGCCTTCCTGCGTCTGGGCTTCCTTCATCTTCTTGTCGTAGTCCGACTCCATCTTGACCAGCGGGCCGAAGATGTTCTGGTACTGGTAGCCGTCGTCGTACGTGGGCGTGACCTTGACGGGTTCGTCGTCGATGCCCGGTCTGTCCAGGTCCTCCACCGTGGCCAGCGGGTTGTCGCGCCAGAGCTCCTCGAGCTTGGCGATCTGGCTGGACGTGATCTGGCGCGCGCGCAGCTGCTCGTGCTCGGACGGCACCTTGACGAGCCACGGCAGGAAGCTGCGGTCCTCGATGATCGGCAGCCACTGGGACATGTCCCAGCTCATGTCCTTGAGCGCGTTCATCTGCAGACACGGGTCTCGACACAGCAGCACGACGACGGCGTCCTGCTTGGCCGGGATGAAGCCCAGCAGGAAGGCGTTGCGGCAGCCGCAGTTGTAGCACTCGAGCACCGTCTCGCCCAGCGGCGACTGCGGGTGCAGCGACACCTCCTTGCTCTTGCTGCGCACCAGGTGCTGGATGATGTGCGAGCCGCTCGTGTTGCCGCGCGAGTTGCAGAACCACTTGTCGCTGGCCACGCACTTGACCACGGACGCCGGCTCGTGCAGCCCGCAGTAGGCGCACGCGTGCGCGGGGAGCTCACGCGCCGTGTAGTCGAGCGCGTCTTCGTCTACAGCCTCGTCGAACGTGAGGCTCTGGAAGTCGCTGACGAAGCCGACGTCATCCACTTGGCTCTGGAAGGTCGTGTTGCTGGCCACGTCATCCGAGGGCGCTGATTGGTCGAAAAAAGACGACGAGCTGGCCTGGTATTGGTCGTAAAACGCGTCGCTCGGCTCCGACGGGTCCACGAAGGCGTAGGGCGACGGCGTCTCGAGCTGTGACTGCGGCTGCGACTGCGACGCCTGCGTGAGCGGGAAGCTCTGCGACGTCTGCGGCTGCGTCTGCAGGAAGTCGTCGTACGCGCTGAAGCCGAAGGAGCCGCTCATGGCTGCGGGTGCACGACGTTGGCTCACTTGGCTTTTGGCTTGTGAAGGGCGGGGGGGTTTCGCACGCTTGAGGAGCAGAGAGCGACGGAGAGGCCGAACTGCTCTTGGAATGGGGGATGGGGGTAGCGGCGACTTCAACGTCGGCAACTTTTTGTTCCACGGGAGTCGAAATTTTTGTGTCGGCGTTGAATCACAGAGACAGCCAAATTCATTGGATGATCGCGTCGAAGTTCGACTTCAGCAGTTCGCCGATTTCTATGGGCTCGATCGAATCAGCCACAAGTGGCCCGTGACCCTGTGTTCCGTGTGCCTGTCGATCGGCTGAGCCCGAGCGAGGAAGCCCACGGCATCCACTCGCTCGACTGTCGACTTGTCCGACGACACGTTGCAGACCTCAAAACGGGCGACTGACTGACTGACTATAGATACCTCAAGTCGGCACCGCACGTCGCCAGCCAGACGATCCCTCCGAACCAGCGACCGTGCCGTCCGAATGTGGCGGACGCAATGAGTAGCGCTGGCTCCTGCTCGGCTTCCACTCGGGCGAGAAGTTCTCGGGACCCCCGAGCTGCTGATTGTGCGCTTTGTGAAGCCACCTCCGTCGCGCCTTCCTTGGTGCTGTGCTGTGCTGTGCTATAGAGGCGAACACGTCGTTCCCGGGGCCCATCGAGATGGTGTGGTGTTGCCGAGCCCATCGATCAATCGTGCAGTGCTTGGGGCCAGATGGCGGGGAGGCATTCTATGCGTTACAACAGTTTCATTCTCCGCGAAAGTCCATTCGATAAAGAAAATCCGTCGCGTACACATGCATCTCCACAGGTTATTCTTCATGTCAGACCTTCACTGACGTCGCCGCCTCGCTTATGCGATGACCGCGTCGCCGGCTCGTCGGTAGTTGCGAATATCCGCTGCAGGACGCACGCCAAAGCATGCCACACGTCTCCGAGTCTCCGCCGAGCCTCTCCAGCTCGCCGCTCAGCTGGGACGGCAAGTGCCAAACCTGCCGCAAGCTCATGTCTCGCTGCACGTGCTTCCAGGAGTCCGAGAGCGACGCCCACCCGCTGCACGCCGCCACCTCGTACGTCTCAAAGTCCTACGCCTTGGTCACTGCATTGCACTCACTCACTCACCCTCTTGTGTACGCAGTCAAGCGACGCCCGACGCAGCCGAGACGCGCCCGCTGTGGAACGCGCTGCGCAAGATGCACCGTACGTCGACGGGCGCGCGGCTGTCGCTGCTGCAGCCGTCCGAGCAGCACCGCAAGCGCAGCGAGGCGCTGCCGCCGCTCAGCGCTCCGACGAGGGCGTCCACCTCCAGCTCCAGGCATCATCTGCACCGACGCTCCGACGCGCGAGCCCCCAGACGCAGCAGCAGAGAGCCGAGACGCGAGCCCTCGCCCGAGCGGCCGTCCACCAGCCGCAAGGACCGACTGCAGCGCGCCGGCTTCACCAGCAGCAGCCACAACCTCAAGAGAGACGCGGCCAAAGAGACCAGCGCCATGCGCTCCGTGCGGTCGGCCAGCAGCATCCACAAGGACAAGGACAAGTACATCAGCGCCAGCCGCTCCAAGGAGCGGTTTAGCTGCGAGCCGGAAGAAGACGAGGACGAGGAGACTGTATGGGAGCTGTAACTATCTATCGCGCGCTCCATCCACGTGCGGCGCTGGCCGAAGAGCAAGGCCCAAACGCGTCGAGCACGTACGCTGCTGACATGAGAATCTATGTATGTATTGCCACGATAGGCAACCAAGTTGGAAGAATTAATACTGCTGCCCACGCGCTGTCTTCGTCATTCTCATTCTCTTCATTTCCCCCTTACGATAAATAAGCGTGACACGACGGCTAGAAATGGATACAACGAGGTGCGTCCGACGTCATGTTACCGGCTTATCCCGTTCCAGACAAGCGTCGGACGCACCTCTTCACGCTAACTCTTTTCTACAAGTCCCCTCCTCCTCCTCCACTTCCTCCTCAAAAGTACTTAAACAATAACTACAACCACCACGTTCCCACCCCCGCGAGCTGCTCTCCAGTTGACCAGCTCGCTCTTATAAACAGCTTCCCCCTCTCCCTGCCCTGCAGCTCTTCAGTAATTCTCGTTCATGAGCTGCAGCACCACGCTGAGCTCTTCCCCCGTGAACTCGGGCGCCGCTGGGTTCATGGGCGGCGGCACTGCGAATCCGCCGTACTTGCCATCTTCGCTTTGCGGCGGCGGACGGAGCACGTGGTGGCTGGGCGGCAGCAGCATCTGGTGCTGCTGCGTTTGCTGCTCGTAGCCGCCGTCTCCACGCTCCTCCTCTGGTCGCAGCGGAGCGAAGTGGCTGTTGCTACTGGCGTAGCTGGAGCGGCTGAACGCGCTGTCCGAGCTGAGCGAGAAAGAGCTCCCCGCAGACGACGACGCGTACTGCGCGGACGGGAAGGCGCTGGCGTTCGGCTTCATGCGGCGCTGGTCCGACCCGTACAGATGATCCAGATCGGGCGTCTTTTTGCCCTGATCTTTGGGCAACATAGTCGGGAGACTGCTACTGAGGTCGCTGGCGCCGAAGAAGGGCGAGGGCCCCATGAGTTTGTTGCCGAACTTGGTGTCGAACTTGGCCGCGCTGCTCTTGGGCTTGTCGAAGCTGCTCGTGTACAGGAAGCTGCCGGTGGGCGCGGCCACGTGGTGGTTGCCGTACGGCGTCGGGTACTCGCGCGTGGCGTCCGCCGTGGAGAAGTAGTCGTTGTCCTTGTCGGCCGAGAGCTGCACGGCCGCCACCGCCGCGTGGTGCTGCTGCTCGTCGCTCTGGTGCTGGACGTAGCCGTGGTCTGCCTGCTGCTGCGCGCCGACGATGACGTTGTGGTGCAGCTTCTGGTGCTGCGCGAACTCCTTGTAGTTGTCGCAGCTCCAGCTGCAGCCGGGCTGGTCCACGCAGCGGAAGACGTTGAGGCCGTCCGGGAAGTGGATGCGCATGTGGCGCTTGAGCTTCGTGCTCGTGTTGAAGCGCTTGCCGCAGCTCGCGAAGATGCACGGGTACGGCCGCTCGCCGCTGTGGATGCGCTTGTGGCGGCTCAGGTTGCCCGACGTGTTGAAGCGCTGCGTGCAGCCCTCGAAGTCGCACGCGTACGGCTTGGTGCCCGTGTGGATGCGCATGTGGCGCCGCAGCGCGAAGGACCGCGGGAACTGCTTGCCGCAGTGCACCTCGGTGCACACGAACACGCCCTTGCTGGCGCTCTTCTTCTTCTTGGGCTCGGGCTCGGGCTGCTCAGGCGGCGGCTGCGGCTGCCACGCGAACGCGCGCGGGTCCTCGCGCTTGAGCAGCGCCGGTAGAGCCGTGGACGCCGACGCCGAGGGACTCTCGTGCTCGTCCAGGTGCATGATGAGCATGGCGGAAGTTGCGAAGTGAAAGGCAAAAGTCATAGAGGAGCGACTTGTTGCCGCGGGTGCAGCACACTTGGGCCCAGTATGTCTTCTCTCTGTCGCCCCTGTCGCCCCGGATGGTGCAGCTGTTCCGAGGCGCATCCCCCTTTTGTTCCTGCTTGAAAAGGGCACTGCCGTCGCCAAAAGGGCAACAATTTGCTTTTGCTTGTGACTTGTTGTCGTGCACTTCCTGCTGTCAGTAGGAGAACTGCACGCCACGTGGTGGAACATCCCCGAGTGTTCGAGACGCCCGCCATGTGCTCGACTTGTTGCTGCCTTCGCGATCATAGACTTGTCGTGTCATGTCGACGATCGCCGGGGGATGAGACTTCTGAAGTGAAGCAAGATGAGCGCGCCAAATTTAGCTCATTCCGACTCGGCGCACGAACTTCCCATCACCCACATATCGGTGCTGGCAGCAGCTTCCGGAGGCAGCTCGCTCTCGGTGCCGAGCTGTACAGCTTCCTCGTGGGGAGTGTTACGAGCAAGAGGAGGGCTAGCAGTCGATCCCGGTTGTTCTCAGTGCGCCCTTCAATTTGAGCTCAAATTGAAGTGCTAAACCTGCAGATGATGATATGGGTGAGCCCGTCGCACCTTTTACTACATGTACTCATTTAACGCGCAAAAAACGACACTTGAGGCTCGCCGTTTCTGCTGCTCGTGACGACTTGCTCTGCCTCGCCGCCAGCCATCGCTCGCGTGGGTTGCTGGGCCTCTGCCATCGGAGCTTCCACTGAAAGCTCCGATGCGCCGACGGATTGCTGTGCTGGTATGTATGCGCAGGCGTGGCGATCCCCGCCGACATACCGGTACACGTGGGTCTTGAAGTGCCACGCTGACTGCGACTGCGCATATGGCGCCGCCAGACCGCCGGCCGGTGCTCTTCGAGTGAGCTCCGCTTCCCGCTGCAATGCGCATTACATGGGGTGACCGTGCAAGTAAAATGCAAGTGCTAGCCATGCGGCCTCGAGTAGTTGCAAGCAGCAGAGTTCTCCCAGTGCTCAAAGCTGCTCAGCCGCGATTCCAGTGCAAGAGCTCTTCAACTCGAGCTTGAAAATGCAGCCATTTGGCTCTGCCACACTGCCCATCTCCACCGGAACCCATCTTTCGTATCAGCTCATCTCGACGGTGCCACACTCAGCGCAATCACTGATCGAATCTGGGCCCATTCGCCGGATTGGGCTCTAAATTATCAGAAATGGGCGGTTCTCAATTAAGCGCCAATCACCGACTTGGCCAACGACGAGCTTGTTTTGGCTCCTGCTGGTCACACCTGTCGGGAGCCTTACGCAGCGAATGCGCTCTCGTGCCCTGTAAGTTATATTACGTGCCGGTCTGTAGTTTATCATTCCGTGAAGAAAATCTCCCCATTTTGGGCATCATGTGAAGAAATGGGCTCGTCGTCCCGGTCCTGCGCGCGCGACCTTGAAGTAGTTCGCCAATCAGAGCGTAGCAAAAGATCGGGAAGCGCCGCAGCTGATACTCGCGCCATCTGGACATGACCCGCCGCGGGTCACCCTTTGTGTGGCACTCGACGATCATTTCGACACGTCCAGCAGCGCTCCACCGCACGAGGCAACAGCAAAATAGCTCCTTATGTGCTGAAATGATCGCACCTCTGCATGGTGTCGGCGATCAACTGCAGCTCTCAACAACAATGGGCACCAACATGCTGAGCGCTCCGTTAGGTGGTCGAGGCGTTTAACACCTGCGGTACCGCGCCGTCTACGTGATGATGCTCTCGTCGGGATGGATGGCGATGCGCCGCTGGTGCTTGACGACGAGCCATTCGAGCTTTTCGCCAGGTCGGCGCAGGTGAGAGGAGACGGCGATCGTCACGCGCGACGTCGGAACGTGCGGGGGATGCGAACGAATTGCTGAGTGAGAGCTCACGGACCCACGTCCCCGCCACGTGAGCCAACCGGCTGGCGACGCTTTGGGTATCCTATAACTAAAAAGAGTCTTCAGATCTGAGCGATGGATATCGTGCAGGCGTCGTTCCAGGCCTCGTTCGACTCGCGCGTGGAGCGTCTGGGTGACGTCGACCTCGCCGACCTGCGCGTGGTAATGGCACAAGCCAGCACTGTACAGTACTTTACCTGAACATGCAGAAGCTGATGCTAATGGCTCGCGTGTAGATCTTTCGCTACTTCGACACAGATGGCGACGGCGCCGTCTCAGCTGACCAGGGCTGCCGGATGTTCGCGCTGGTTGAAGCTGCTGCGTTGGCTGTAAGCTATGCTCGCAGCCTTGTACTGTACTGATACTGCCACACCTTGTACATGGATTCTACCAGCTCGGACTCGACGTCAACGCGACGCAAGTGCGCGAGCTGGGCGAAGTCTACCTCAATGGTAGGGTGAGGAGTCCTCAACAAGAGCAAAGAAGTGTTTATGTGGTGCTGACGCCGTTCGATGGTATCCGATAGAGTTCATCAAGATCGTGGACAGTCACGTGCAGACTCCAGCTCCAGTCCTAGTTCTTGCAGCTGCAGTTGAAGCTCCTGAAGCGGACGTGGTGGAGCCGCCAATCGTCGAAGGAGAGACGCCAGCTCAGCCCGTGACGCCCGCGGGGGAGACGGAGCGGAAGCTGCGCAATGAAAAAGTGCTCGAGGACGAGTGGAAGCTGCTGGACTCGTACCGTCGAGGGCGCGTGAGCATGCAGGAGCTGCGGCTCTTCCTCGCCAGCGTCCAGTCCACACTGTCGCTGGACGACACGGAGAGGTTCCTGGAGACCTACGGCAACGCAATGTGCGGCATGCAATAGTCCAGTAGATAGGACACCCTTGTGCTTTGACACCTAACTAACACCTTCGTCTGCAGTGAGTACGAAGCAGGCGAGGAGCTGGAGCTCACCAAGGAGGGGTTTCTCAAGTTCCGCCACGAGTGCACGCCCAAGAAGGTGGCACTATCAGAGGAAGACGCGTCTTCGGACGAAGACGACGAGCTTGAAATATCGGGTCACGCGGGTGTGTTGGGTCAGCGAGCTATCGAGATTGGTCCTTCAGACGTGAGCCAAGCGGCTAACGGCGTCAATGACGCACCTGCGATGCGGCTGCCGTCTCGTCATGCCGAGCGTGGGCCTAGCAACGACACGCAGAGCGCAAGTGAGCACATGCTCAGCTCCAGAGACCACGAGTTTGTAGTAAATCCGGATGAGCTGGTGGAGAGTGATGAAAGTGACGAGGAAGCTGCTGCAGGGAACAATGATCAGCTGCTGGTTAGTGACGATGGACACGACACGGCGAGATCGTGAAACGTAGTGAAGAGGACACGGTCGATCGAGAGCAACCAGTAGGCTGCTGTCTTTGATAATAGTAACGTTAGTCGCTCTTGTACGGATATTATGTGGAGGACCAATTTGCCCAGCAATACTGCGAGAGCGAGTCTAGATCTGCATCTTCGTCCACGTTGACACGGCAGAGGCAATAACCGTCCAGGATGGCAGCACGTCAGAGAACTCCTTCATCTCAGGAGTCGTGACTTCGAGGAAGTGGCCGACGAAAGCCACGTCGATGGGCTTGTTGGACTCGGCCTCGATCCAGCAGTGGTAACTTGACGGAACGGTGCCGCTGCAGAACTGCAGAATATACGCGTCTTCAGCCTCCACCACAGGTCCGCTGACACCATTTCCCATCGACCTGCAAACATCAACAAAGTCAGTCGAGTAACTATAATCGAGTGGCGTAGCGTAGCTGCTGCTGGTACGCACCATGACGTCAATTTGGTTTTCTTGGCATCAATGAAGAGATTCATGTGAGATGGCCCGGTGAAAACGAAGTGAATCTTACGGCGATCCGACTCCGCCGAATATGTGGACGACAGGACTTCGAGCCTATCAGAAGAAAAAAAACATTCATGAGTGCACCGTAATGCATGTGTCGATACACAACAACCTGTAAACTCACTTGGCCTTGGGGACATCGCTCGGAATGGCGGGCGCAGCAGCCGGGAGATACCACGACTTGTCTTCAGGAAGCATGTGCTTCACTGGAAGAGACCACGGCATGTGGCCGTACACTTCTGCATGCTCGTACAGCTCTTCAGGGGCAACGTGCATGCGAGCATCCCTCCACTGCGTGTTCGCCAAGCTGCTCTTGATAGGGTCTGGTCCGCGGAAATCGAGCGAGTTGATCCAGAGCCCCGAGTCTGTCTCAACATCGCCGTTGGGAAGCACCACCTCACGCTGAACGTGCTGAAGCATGATGCGCTTCGGGCAATCATCGGAGTAAGGGTTGCTGTAACATACGAGCAAGTGTTAAAACCTCCGAGAAAACAATTGTCCGAGAATGAGCGCGCTTACCGAATCGATGCATACGCGGTTGATGCCACGGTAAGAAGGATGAAGACATCCCGAACCAGTTTGAGCTGCTTCGCTGGGAGGAAGCAAAACACGCGGCCTGAATACGAGACCATGATCTAAATGTCACACATACCACGAACAACTGTAAGACACACGACTTCTAACAGTGTTGTAGCCCCAGAAATGTAAACGCATCGCGTCACTTACCAGGAGGATGACGCACATCAAGAGCGAAAGCACCACGTCCGGTGGAATCACTGGCCCACTTCGACCAAGTAATGGGACAAAGAACATCAGCGCGATCGCAAAGCAGCACATCGTGTGGATCACAGGGATGACCATTGCGCCAAGCGAGATGCAGATGTACATGGTCGACGAGAAGATGCGCACTCGCTGCAGGAGCTGGCACAGCACCTGCCCCATCAACGGGAAGAAGATCCACACTGCCAGAACGTAACTCGAGATCAAACCCAGCTGCATGCCGATCGCCAATGCTCCCATCCAAATGCACATCATGGCCTCAAAAAGACTCTCCTCTAGACGCCACAACGCTTCGGGGGTCACTTTGCCGCTCTTCTTCTCCAGCACCGATACCAGTTGATGCAGCATTCCAGCGAGCGCCGGCGAAACGAAGAGTACGCCGGCCAGGTACGGCTGAGAGTACCAGGGGAGAGGCGCGTACAGACTGAGTAGAATGGCTACCGTCAATGATGAGGCAATTGCGGCACCGAAGCATCGAGTAATCAGCATAAACGCGGTCAAACGCTCCGAAAACGAAACGGGGGAAAGCAGGAGGTACAACACCGCCAGCAAAAACACCCCACCACAAAGCATGAAAGTCGTCTCCTTGCTCGCAGTCACCATCGTAAGTCCCATGACATCCGAGAAGAAAGTATTCGAGCTCTGCGGGTTTTCCGACACTTTTTTCAAGCGTCCGGGCTCGTTGCCCAACTGGTTCACGACACCGATAACGTTTTCTCCGAGACGCTGCACCGCGCCTTGCTGGATGCGAGACACGTCGTCCAACTCGGTGTGGTAAACGTAGCCGTTGGCGATATAGGCGAAGTCCATGCCAGCGACGTAGCCAAAGTCTCGGTAGATGCGGTAGTCTGTATCCGCGGGGATAATGCCCGACTGGAACAGCTCCTGCGCGATGATGCTGGCGTGCGGGTACTTGGCTCCCTGAGCGTACGCGAGCGCGAGCTCATCGCTGCCCGTCTGGAAGAGCAGCTCTCGGCCTCCAGCCCCTGCAGCTTCCAAGTTGATGAAGGCCCTGATGGTGTCAGTCCACGGGTGCTGCGTGATGAACCCGTGCGCCGCCTGCATGATGGTCTCCTCTGCTCCATTGAAGTTGAACACCAGCGTGGCGTGCTTGGGCGGGTCCAGCACGAACAGCCGCAGCAGCTCCACCATAATGGCGATGTTGACGCCGTCGTCCGACGCCGCCGCGCCGCCAATAGCCGCGTCGTAGTGGGACGAGATCATCAGCGAGTTGTTGAGAGCTTCGGGTGACGCATCAGGTGGCGACACTTTGACGAGGATGTTGGTCACATTGGCGTAGATGTTCTGGAACTGGGCGATGAAGTCCAGGCCGAAGGCTCCGGAAGGTCTCTGCACGTCCACCTCGACGTTCACTCCCTGGGGCTTGGCAGCTTTGATCTCTTCAATCTTCAGCGACAATATCACAATTAATCTCAATGTAATATTGCAATATCACAATAGCAGACTACATGTATACACAGACCTGCTGTAGCAAGTAGTTGGGCGTCAGCTCCTCATTGGCTCTGGTACCCACCGGACGGTACCCGAAGCTCATGATCTGCTCCAGCACCACGCGCGCGCGGGCCTCCGAGAACTCGTTGGTAGGTGCCTCCAGCCCCTTGGGCGTCGGCAGCCACGTGTGCCAGAAGGTCACGAGCGCGAAGGTTGACGCGTAGAAGGCCACGAAGCCCACGAGCACCAGCCACCCGCGCGGCAGCGACGCGTGGAAGCGGCGGCGAAGCTTCTTCTCGTGAAAGTTGGTGGGCGAGGCCTGGGGCGGAGAGGCGGCAGGCGCTGCGGGCTGGCGGCGGAGACGCACTTCGCCCATGATGCAGTTAGCGATGACGCAGCAAATTCAGGAATGGCGATGCTGGTCAAAAGCGAAAAATGAGCCCGTGGAGGTGTGCACTACACAAGAAATGTGTTTTGGAAGTGTTATTTGTTAAATGAGTAAAGATAAACTGTAAAAGACTGGAGCCGGGTATGATATTTGTAAAAGTTATGTAGTTTAAAGGGATGTAGACAACAGCTGGGGTTTGATCGCGGACCCAAATCAGACGCAGCTGGGTTCTTTGAATTGCTCAAAACTGCCGTTTGGGTGTCTGTTATGGGATACGCTCGTATCCTGATCATGACAGGGTTCTGGATGATGGAACGCTCGTATCCTAATCATGTCATCCTGCTGTCGCTGACACAGGGTTAACCCGTTTAATGACAGGATGGCAGGGTCGTGGCGTATATGTACTCTCAAGACCTTAGAGCAGATTGGAGAAGGCGGCAGAAAATGTTGTGGTGCTGCTTCGGTGAGTCATCGCTTTTCCTGCGATCTGAAGACTGCGCGACGAGATGTATTTTCACGAAGCTCAAACAGACAAAGGGCACAAGCATTATGGAGCCGGTTTATTTTCCGGGTCTTCGATCAGAATGTGATTGATGAACCTAGAGTAAACTCTTCCTATTCTCCAGAGCTTTCTATTTGTTAATCAACTTTTTTATCTTCTGAGTTCGCAAATTATGGCAAGAAGACTCCTGCTCCAGTAAATGACTACATGTATTGAAATGCTCGATCGGTAATAATCTCCAGCCAAAAGGCGGGTCTTGTTGTTCATCGCCTCACTGTGCGGACTTGGGGTCTCGGTAAGCTTAGTCGTAAAATTTAGATATGCAGCTGGAAACGCTGTTCCAAAACAGAGTGATCGCCAGGTCGACGAAAGTGTACTTCTCGAAAGATTGGGGTGGCAGCCAGTACGAAAATGTTGGACACGATGAGCTGATCTAGCTGAGGGAGCGTCGACTGACTCTGAGACGGCTTGTGCCTTTTACTCTTCTGTGACTTTCCGAATGCAAGAACACTCAGAAAAGCGGACTTCTTTTCCATTGCCAACTTGATTGATCGTTCGGTCGGCTGCTGGTTGTGCTTCTTGAAGTCATCAGCGTATTCCTGCACGTCGGCCACAACGACGTCGAGATACTCGATATTCCTGTTAACCTCCAACATATGTAGAAGTGAATGCACGTGTTGGTCGAAGTTGAGAGCGTCGTAGTTTCTTGGGAATGCACCCCAACTATCCGGTCGGTTCATCAGCCGCACCCTCAGTCGACGCACGCATTTGGCCAACGGATTGTTCTCGTCACTCAAGTCAGCCGAAAGAGCAGTAACATCATTCCAGTGGCAATTTAATGAAGGAAGTGGTTCACCGTTGGCCTGATACTCGCTGAAAGTGAGTCGTACATCGACGAAGTATTCACAGATAGCTAGCTCCTCGAGCTTGGGGCAGCTCTGAAGGATCACGTTTTCATCCAATACATCTCTAGGTCCGTCGAGAGTCAAAAATTTCAGTTGAGACCCAATGAGCTCCAGAAAGCGAGGTAACCCATTTGAAATTGTCGGGAACGCATCAACGAAGTAATCGTCTTTCTCAAAATCAATCTTGAGAGAAGTCACACCGCAAGAAGTGCTGGCTTGTCCCTTGAGTTCTTGGAATATCAGATCATTACGCTGGACTAAGCACCGACCGAAACCAGGAACAAGAACGTTAACCAAATCGCTCACTCTGTCGTCACTGAAGCATCGAACAGAGCGCATCGCAGACGTGACTTTGATAAGAGAACTCGTTTGCGGTTGATTTCCGTCGTTCAAAACAGCGTAGATCTGAGCATCATCCTTCAATATTGCATCTTGTTCATCAATCCCTCCGCGGGGGAGTCCACAGAGTTCTTCTTCAGGATGCTCAGACGTGAGAATAGAAGCAAAAGTCTCCATATCAGCAGCACTTAGTGTCCCAACAAAGAGGAGCGCTAGCGTCTCAAGCGATGATCTCGTTCGTGCTCGCTTCGAGAAGAGAGCATAAGCCAGCCATTTCCACCATTGGCGGCTAATATCAGTATCGGTTGGGTTCATACCCAAACGAAGAGATAGTTTTCTCGTTGTCTGGTTAACCACCATCGCGGAGCACATTGCTTCCACGTCGCGAGCTTGGAGCCAGGTTGCACATTCTAAATGGACTGTTCCGAGCTGTAGAGGCCTCAAACTTTGGTCGATTGTGTCTACTTCCTCATGGTATTTCGTATTCACGAGCTCGTACGAGCGCCGGTTACTATCAAACACTCGAGCGAGCAACTTCCCGAAAAGCGTCGCTGAGATCGGTTCGACATCCCTTGGCTCGTGGTCCACAGTCAGCCACAGTGACAGTTGCGAGAACCAAACGTTCTCACGCACCATAAGCTCCACTTCCTCCACCACCTCTCGAGTGATCGAGTGGTCATTAAAGTCCGCCATCAAGGGCTCGAGCACAAACGTGCACTGAATCGACCCTGCTGCCACCTCGTGGAAGTTTGAGCTCTGCTCGTACTTCCCCCAGTGCAATCTGTTGATTTCTTCAGCTCGCTGGATCATCTCCAGTGGCTCTGGAGACATTTCTTTGGCGTTGTTAATGTGAAACCACATCCGAACTGGAATTTTCACGTCGACCCCAGGTTTCCCGGATTTTAGATTTTTATCAAGAGCGGCGATTTTCTCCAATGCTACCTGGTAGTCCCGACTGATGTGAGTTCGCTGTCGCACCCCACACAAATGGACAAGGTCGCCTTCCAGAGAGACGGGGTAGGCCTTGGACTGACCTTGTTTCTCCAGAATTATCAATATGAACCGAGCCGGGATGTCCTCACGGGGGAAACCCCCCTCTTCTCCTCCTCCCAATTCCACGTAGCAATGATTTTGCAGCAGATATTTCCATGCGAGCTGGTCGACGTGAGCTACGGCAGCCAGCAGTGCCAGCGCCTCGCGCACTTTGTCAAAAGTTGCCATGAATTCGGTGTAGTCTTTGTAGACCCAATCTCCGCCGCTGTTTTTGTCGTATCGTGTGGGCAGCTCGACTTCAAGGCGATGGTTTGGGCTGTCCCAGACTTCCTCCTCGTACGCCGGCCATAGGTAGCTGATCCGGTGCTCCAGAACCCCGCACCAGGGGGCTAGGAAGCCCCAGCACTGCTCCAGCGCTTCAAAAGACGCCATAGAGTGGCAAGGATCCGGTTTTCGGAACTGCTAGGACAAAATATAAATTTAGGGACAAAACTCAATTTTACTTGAGTTCAGTATGATTCACCGTCCTTTTGTCCACAATTGACTTACCCATACTCAAAGCAAGTGAAATCGAATTTTGGTCGGGGGGCTTACATCATAAATGTATTTTAATTTTGTCCTCAAGTTGGTGCTAGGACAAGTCCAGTTTTGACCAGGTGGCCCCGCAAAGAGGCAGACTCAAAAACAGGAATGTGGCCGCAGTTAATGTGATTCATGTGCTAGTAAATGCAGGTTCGAGTCAAGCTTTACCGTAAGCGCCGACAAGAAGCTGCTATACACAGGCCTCTTTAATTGTGGGGTTTGAGCCCACAAACCCACAATATACCACAATTAATATCCCCGGTCAACCCACCAAAAAATGTTAGCGAGCACTCCTAAACTTGTATTGCTGTCACTCAATACTGTAGCAAGATGTTGTCAATTACGTGTCAGCGGAATTTAAAGCCTCGCTACTCGTCTTGGGCAACAAATAGCACAACTTCACGATCTGAACAACAATTTATCGGCCTAGGTCTCCGTGTTAGGTCACTTCCTGGAGATATTTTTCAGCTGTTACCATCAAACGACTACGTCGTCAGAGGCGCTCGTATGCTGTTAAGGTTGCTGATGCACGTGCGCATGATAGACCGCGGTACTGCACAATAGATGCCTTTTCACAGCTTTACAGCAGTTGTATGGCGCATTGACTATTAAAATAATACGACCATCCCAACACTACTGAAGTCGCCGAGAGCGTCACTGCGGATAGATACGGTAGGCCAGGCCCGTGGGTAGCAAGACCGACCAGGTGTCGGCGCGTCCACGCCGCTGATCAGGTAGCAGGGCGCTTGCGTGCACGGAGACAGCACCGGTGCGAGCATTATCGGCAGCCGCAACGCTCGGTTCGTCTTTTGGCTTGCTCGCCGCTAGGATCCGAGACAACTGTGCACCATACATCGCCGCAAGTGTCTTCATCGTGGAGACCACTTAGACCACGTGCAGCACACGGCCAGGGAGACCCATGTTGGGATCCTGACCCTGGTGGTCGTAAACCACCCCCAGTGCCCTCCGCCTGCTATACCCTGCCTCTGTAGCCTAACTACCCTCGTCCTACAGCTTACCCTCACTTAGCGTCCTTTTGCTGCGGTATCCACTTGATTGAGACTTATCTTGTCCAAACGGTGACTGAGAACGATCCCCCTACTCCGCTCTCTCTTACTCCTACCCGTCGCCTAGCTACCCTACGTCTTGCCGCTCTGGATCGCTCGCCGGCGACCCCCTACGCTTGGATCTTTCGTCCGTCTGGCCTTCTCAGCCGTCCGTCCTTCCTGCTGTCGTCGCTCCGCCTGCTATACTTTACTTCACTATCGCTGTCCAGCGTGTCTCCCCGCCTGCGGACTACTTCCATGACCTCTTGCCGGGGCCCTTTACCAGCAACCGACCTTATAGCAGCAACCGACCTTATAGCCGCAGCCGACCTTGTACGATCTTCTGGCAGCCACTTCA
This sequence comes from Phytophthora x cambivora, assembly GCA_033557925.1. Classification (NCBI taxonomy): domain Eukaryota; phylum Oomycota; class Peronosporomycetes; order Peronosporales; family Peronosporaceae; genus Phytophthora; species Phytophthora x cambivora. Next base: position 349,930 of record JAUCEB010000009.1, read on the forward strand.
ACGGCACTCTGGTGTCACTCCACCGAGGTTAACAGCTTCAAGGTGTAGTGACGCTGCCGATGCCTACTCGCCATCCCCTCCAAGCTCGTCCCCGAGCTTGCCAACGTCCAATAGCTCCTCGTACTCTGCAACTCCCAGCCACTTCCGCTCTGGTGGTGCTCCCTCCGCCGTGCGGTACTCCACTTCGTATTGGAGCTCATAGCGACCGGCTCGGTTCCGCCGACGCCGTCGTCCGAGCTCGATGATTGGGCCAAACACATATTGCTGCAGCAGACCTGGTCGAGTCGGTTGCTTCCTCGGCCGACCTCGCCCCCGTAGCGCCTGTACTGCTGCTGTGGGCAGGTCTTCCTCCTCGATGAGCCTTCTTTCCATGTTGACGTGCTCTCCCTCCGTGCCAACTTGCTCTTCGTCGATAGTCGGGCTGCCGACTGGTCCCACTGACACACCGTCCGTACTCGGTTCGCGTACGTTGGGTGCACCATCGTCCAGACTGTGAACAACATCTGCGTTAGCTTCCGTGGCTCCTGGCGGCGGCGGTTCGTCACGACGAGCACTCCGTCGCGCAGCTCGTGCTTCCCTCGCTGTCTTCTCAGCGTGGAGGCGTAGTTGCTCGGCCTCAGCATCTTTCGCAGACTGGACCTGGTTTGCCTCGCGATTTCTTTTTCGCGCCGCTCCTGTCTGTGAAGTCGCCTTCCGTTTTGTCGTTACTGGCAGGACCTCGCTAGCGTCTTGGTTATTTTCGGCGCTCGGTCTGGCGGCCACCTCCATTCTCATCGGCTGTGTGGTCCCACTTTGTTCGGTCATGTCTGAACGGGATGGGTCCTGGCCATGTTGCCGTTCCTCGGGTCCTACGCGTCCTCCTACCTGATGTTGTACTGGCGATCTGACAACGCGCCGTGAGATGTGCCCTGATCTGTGGATCTGCCGTTCTGGTCCACTGCCCAAAGCGCTGACACCGGTCGCCGCGGCGGCAACTACAGTCGCCGTACTCCATTCCGCTGCTGCTGGGGTTCGCGTGCTGCTCTCCGCAGTCGGTGGCTGCGTCGCATTCTCACTCTCATTCGCAGCCACCGGTTCTGGTAGCCACACGTCGTCAACTTCGTAGGTGCCATCTTGTTCATATTCCCCAGTTTCCATCTGCGCAATCTCCTGAAGCTGACTGTCCGGGCAGTGGTACGACGTCAGAAAGCTGCTGTGGACCACTAGCAAGCTTCCATCATCCAGGCGCGTTACGCGCCAATTATCGTATCCGACATCCTCCTCAATCTTGGCCGGGCCGACCCACTGGTGGGCCAGCTTGGTGATGCCCCTGCCACGCGGAGGCCGTAATATCCAGACTAGATCTTCTACTTTGAAGTGCGTCGTGTTTCGCACACGGTGATTATAATACCGCGCCCGACGCTCTTGGTTCCGCGCTGCTGCCCGCTGAGCAATCTCCGTCGCCCGAGCCATGTGCCGCACCAACTTCTTATGATAATCGGCCCACTGGCCAATCTGGGTGACTCCGCTAGCTCGTAGTAACTCGTTCGGTGCCCGCAGGCGCCGACCCATCAGCAGTTCGTTTGGTGAGTAGCCTGTGGTCGAGTGACGAGCGCCGTTGTAGGCGTACACCGCACACGGCAACCAGTCGTCCCAGTCCGCCTGGTTCTCGCTCACGTACATGCTCACCATGTCCTTCCACGTCCGGTGAAAACGTTCAACCAGACCCAGCAGTGCGGGTCGATAAGGAACAGGTGTCACTTGTCTTGCCTGTAGCAGCGCGACTAGTTCCTCGATCACTCGGCCATTGAGCTCAGGTGCTCCGTCCATAAGTAGTTCCCGTAGGGGCCCATACGTAAGAACAATGCGCTCTACCACGAATCGCGCAATATCCTTGGCTGTGTGTGCCGACACGGCTACAGCTACAGCATACCTTGTAGCGTACTCCACTGCAGCAACAACATATCGATTTCCCCGCCCCGTAACTGGCAATGGACCAGCGACGTCTAATGCCCACCGATCACCTACATCCCCCAGGCCTAAAGGACGAAGTGGTGGAATCACTTCGCGGGGACGCGCTTTTCTTGTTCCACAATCCCGACAGCTCTGCACCCACTGTCTCACTGTGGTGTGCATATCTGGCCACCAATACACGTCTGCAATGCGCGCGTACGTCTGCGGGATCCGCAAGTGTCCAGCAAATATCGAGTCGTGAGCTTCCCTCAGCACCTTATGCCTCAAGACTGCTGGTAGCACCACGCGCAGCTCGCCGTCATTCGTGCGCACGTACACTATACCTCTCTCTTCCACGACTTCCTTGGTGCCACTTCGCCCAACCCTCTTTAGTTTCTGCACCTGAGCGTCTAGCTGCTGTTGCTGTTTGATCTCTTCGTCAGTCAGCTGACTCGTCGCTGTTGTGGATCGTAATGCAGCTCCTGCAGGTGCACCTTCCTGTTGTCCGCCACCAACAACTTGCCGGACCGGGGCCCGCGACAGCGCATCAGCCACTACATTTGTGGAGCCCGGTCGGTAGGTGATATCAAAGTTATACTCCTGTAATTGAAGTGCCCACCGGTGTAGTCGTCCGGTCAGGTCCTTCGAGCGCATCAGCCAACTCAAAGCCGAGTGGTCTGTAACTAGCTCGAATCGCCTTCCGTAGAGATACGGTCGGAATAGTTTGATTGCCCACACTACAGCCGCACACTCGAGGTCGGTAATGCCATACTTGGCCACCGTCGGCGAGTTAACCTTGGATGCGAATGCGATTGGTTGTTCACCCCGTCCTTGGTCTTGCATGAGTGCGGCGCCAAGTCCAACAATGGACGCGTCTGTGACTAATTTGAAGGGTCTAGAGAAGTCGGGGTACACTAACAGGGGGCGTGCCGTCAACTCCTGCTTCAGCCCTTCAAAAGCCGCTGTCTGTTTTTCTCCCCATTCCCATGTGGAACTCTTCCGCAGCAGCACTGTCAATGGCGCTGCTTTGGCGCCAAAGCCCGCGATGAACCGTCTATAGAATCCTGCCAGGTGTACGAAGCGCTTTAGCGCAGTTTCATCCTCTGGAACCGGAAATTCTCGAACACTCTTGACCAGGCTCTCCATCGGACGAATGCCGTCTGAGTCCAATTCATGGCCGAGGTATTCTAATCGAGTAGTAGCAAAGCTGCACTTCGCGGCTTTTAACGACAGCCCCGCCTTTGACAATCGCTCGAGGACAGATGCTAGGGCCACCACATGCCGGGCCACATTTCCTTTCGTGAAGATAATCACATCGTCCAGGTACACCAAACAACACTGCCACGCTAACCCGCGCAGGACGGCGTCCATCATTCTCTGAAATGTTCCTGGTGCATTTGCCAGGCCAAAAGGCATACGCGCGAAACGAAATAGCCCTTTCCTAGTGACGAATCCAGTTTTATCTCGATCTTTAGCTGCGACCGGAACCTGCCAATACCCCGCATGGAGGTCTAGGCTCGAGAATCTCCGGGCTCCGTACATACTCTCGAGGGTTTCGTCGATTCGCGGTAATGGGTAGACATCTTTGGCGGTAACAGCATTCAACAGTCTGTAGTCAATACAGAACCGCACAGTGCCGTCCTTCTTTCTGACCAGGACCACTGGGAACCCCCAGGCCCCGTTACTTTCCTCTATGACCCCATCTTTCAGCATGTTTTCCACCTCCGTATCGACCACCACCTGCTCACTGTGCGCATGACGCCTGGGTCTAACTTTGATGGGCACTGCGTCGCCCGTGTGTATCTCGTGCTCCATGCCTAACGTTGTCACGGGTGGACAGCCCATACGAGGTTCGATCGTCGTCGGGTAGTTGCGTAGCAGCTGTAACAACAGCTGGCGATCATCGTCCGCCATCTCGCCAATCGACAGGTCCGCCTCGTTACTGAGAGGCTCGACTCGTGCTTTCAACACGTCCTTGATCCATCGCTCCACTTTGTCTCTTTCCAAATCGCCGTTCATGTCAATGATCTCCATTTCTGCATCTACTGGCGCCCACGTGCCGAGCGTCTCCCTGGTTGGCAGCTTGGTCGTGCGTCCGGCCAAGCTCAGGACGGGTACCGTGATCTGCCCTGCCCGCACTTTGGTCATCGTGGGGGCCAAGAAAAGGTGCCTCTCCCTTCTCGACCGAGGAACAAACATCCCAACTGCACCATCTGGAGCTTCGACGGCGATGTGCACGTGACGCATGGTTTGCGTGACGACTTTGGTCTGCTTCAGTAGCCGCACTTTGGCGGTTCGGGCTCCTGGTGTCTGTGCCGTGCCGATGCCCGCGAAGGGCACTACTACCTTCTCATCCTCGGCATACCACTTCATTTCGCTCGCGAGAAAGTCGATCTTGACTCCATGCGCGTACATCCAGTCTTCGCCGATTAAAAAGTCGGGCGTATCGCTTTCCACCAGCAGCGCGTCGACTTCCATCCGCTGTTGATACTGCGTCAGAAAGGCGAATCTCCATACGCCGAGCACGCGGACTGCCACCCCACTAAACCCCTCCATGTAGTCGACTGGGGCTAGCACGTCCAGCTTGGTGCCATATCGGCTCCACTCCCGACCAGCGACGCTATATTGAGCTCCGGTGTCGATTTTGACCGGCTTCATCTCGTTACGCACCAGCATCGTAGCCGTAGGAAGTAGGTCGATAGTCGGTGCTCGTGCTGCTCGGAGCTTGCCAATGCGTACTGACTGAGCGTGCCCTTCTACCGACCCTAGAACGGGCTCCTGATAGTGACTGCCACTGTGGTAGTCATATACGCGCTGACGTTTCCGCCGGTGTTTCCGCTTCTTCAGGGCCTCCGTCGCGTAAGGCAGCACCAACTCTGCAGCATCCGCCTCTACTCGCGTGAGATGCCGCGCGTGCGCTCTTCCACCACGGCGCAGCTCATCCATCGCTACGAACGTGTCCCGTTCATTGTATGGCAGATCTCTCCCAACTTGCTGCTGCCGCCGCACCTTGGCGCGCGCCTTCCTCACCCGTTTCTCAAATCGACGTCTTGCCCTGGATACCTGCAGCGGTGTCTCTTCCTTGTCAACCCAATCATCTGGAGCAATGGCTCGTAAGCCAGCGGCGGCTGCGACCAGCTGCTGTGCTACCCCATCTCGCGTGTCGTTCTCCCCTACCACATTGCCGGCGGCCAGTAACTCGAGTCGCTCGGCTTCGGAGATGGCTAGCTTGCCGAACCCTTCTGTCAGTGCATCTCCTCGTATCTCCACCTCACGCAGGGCATCACGTGCTCGGATGCTCCACATCATGGCCTCTCGGAAATCTGGGTCTGGCTCCGGCATCACGAACTGCTGCTCCTTCACCCGTCTGGGCGCTGGGCAATCACCATCTCGCATGCACCCACTTCTCTTCGACGTGGCACTGGCGATGTCTTGCGCAGTCACTATCGCATCTTGTTGCCCTTGCTGTTCGGACTTTCCTTTCGCTGCTCGACGTCTCCGAGTGCTCTCACGCCTCTTGGTTGCTCGGGCAGCCCAGCGTTCCGCTTCGGCGTCCTTCGACTTCGCAATCACATCAGCTACAGCGCGCGCTTGCAGAACCTTAGCGTGCTGAGCATCCCCCTTCTTCATCTCTGATAACACTGCGGCCATTAACTGCACGGGGTTGCTCTCCTTCGGGGCGTTCACCGACTTGTTCTGTACCGGGGAACCTTCTCGTGAACTGCTAACGCGCATCACCTGTGTCACTTCGCGTTGTCGCCGGGGTAGCGGCCCCGTGTACTCCGATAGTCCTTTGCGCTCAGGGCGAGGTGCCTCGCAGCAGCCCCCTTGTGTCGATTTGTTCTCATTCGTCGCCCCATCGCGGACCCGACGTGCGCCATCCCCAGTATTGAGCGGTGGGGTTACTTCTTCATTGCGCTCACGTACATCGTGGCGCACGCCTGCTTCTTCGTCTTGTGCTTTTTGTGCAGGTACACGGACTACGCACGGCGTACCACGCTCAAAGCGCGACTCCTCGTCTTGCAAGCGCCTCTGCCTCTTCGTATCACCCCTCCCGACGTCTTCATCGTGATCCGTCGTCGGTCCTTGCCGCCTCGTGGCCTCGTCTTCATCCTCTCCTTCTTGGCCTCGTCCTTTTCGCCTCTTCCTCGACCTGGGCTTGCTTTTCCGCCGCCCAGATCCCTTTCGCCCCCCTCCTGGTTCTGCGGGTCGTATGGTGGGGTAACCTACGCCCGCTGCTCGTTTCCCGCGTCGCCTGCTTGCGTAGTGGTCATGTCGTCGTTCTTGTCGGCGTCCTCTTGCCCACTTGCCAAGTCTTGGGCTTTCAGGCGACACTCTCGAGCGAAGTGCCCAGCATTCCGACAGTAATAGCAGACGCGTTCATCCGTGGCGCGGGCTGAGGTTGCTGGCTGCTGTCGGTTGGCCTGGTACCGTCGATGATTGGCTAGCCGCTCCTCCTTGGTCTTGAGAGGCTGCCTCGCCTGTGGTGGCTGTGGTCCGTATCTGCTGGCCCCGCCGTGCACTCCCAGCGGCGCCCTGTCGCCTCCCTGCGCCTCGACTTGGAGCATCCGTCCATGGCGTCGCCCTTGAAGGCCGCCGCCGTCATCGCCACGCGGCCCGCGGTTTACTGTGGTTGGTTGGTTGACCCGACTGCTGGAAGGTTGAGCCTTGGAGCTGGAGCCAGTTTGTGTCCCCAGTGGCACGAGGGTGTATCCTTGCGGTATCACAGTCACTCCTGCTCCCCAACCAGCTGTGACCGGAGGATTAACCAGTCGGCCGTCAACATCGTAACGTGGTGGCTTCTGCACGGGAAGGCCATTCCCGAATCCTAGCATTCCCTGGCCGACGTTTCCTGCCGAAGCAGACTGCTCTTTCCCGCCGAGGCCCAGCGGGGTGGCAGCACCGAGGGGCGTGCTGTCGCTCCTAACCTTGCTGGCCCGATTGGCGCGCTTGTCTTGTTTGGCCATGGCCGCCTCCAGGCCGACTCTGTGACCCTCGCCAAATTTCCCGACTTGCCTCGTCGCCACACGTACGGCTTCGTCCAGTGATTGTGGTTCGCGGCCTCGTACGTGTGTGGCGGAAGTGGCGTTGCTCATCCCGTTCAAAAACGCGTCGACGAGCCATTCCTCGCCGATATTTCTGTCTGCAACTATCTCTCGCAGCGCGGCTGCGTATTCAACCAGGGGCTCACCCCGCATCTGCTTCCTGTCGTGGAGACTCGCCACGACTTCTGGGTCCGAGCGTTGTTCTCCGTACCGGGCGCGTAGCAGTCTCGCCAGGTTCTCGTTCGTTTCATCCGTGATCGCTGACATGATGTTGCCATACCACCGGAGTGCCTCTCCCTCGAGATGAGATGCCATCTCGTAGTACACCTCATCTGGGTCCCAGTGAACCCCTAGTGTCCGCTCCTGTCGCCTGGTCTCCGTCTGTACCGCACGAAGCCACGTGGACACTGCCATGTTGCCGTCTAGCCCCTTGTACTTCGGCAGTCGCATCTTCTTCGGTCGATGGTACTCGCGGACGACTTCCCGCATTGGTGTCGACGGCGAGGACGCCCATGTTGGCATCGCTGGTGAGGGTGCTCGTGGCGCCTCGCGTCGTGCTGGCTGTCGTATCGGAGGGTCTGCTCTTGGGACCGAGGGCGCCGCATGGCTCCCATTGTTGCCAGCCGTGCTGCCCGCGTACTCCACGAAGCCGTCCGTATCGTCGTCTTGCTGGTCATCGTCGTGGCTGGTGATCGATGGCCGTGCCGCTGGCTGTCTCGGCGGGGGATCACCCGTAAATCTAACCGTGCGAGGTCCCTCGTCGTCGCCCTGGTCTCTGGTCACCACGTTTGCAGTTCTCGAAGGCGTTGTCGTTTGGTCGGCCACCCTGCTGCCAGAGTCAGGCTGCCGAGGTGGTGGCGTATTCCCGCTCGCCATGCGCACGCTTGCGGCGTCCAGTTCCACTTGTCCGCCGTTCCCCGTGTCCAGCATCATCGCTGCCGTCCTCTGCCGCTTCGACTGCGTAGGAGTCGTAGGACTCAGCGACGCACGCCTCAAAGCGCGCTGGTCGCGTTCCGTTCCCCCCGAATCCCTTGTCGATGGCATTTCTTCTTTCCTAAAGTATCATATAGTCAGCGCATTCCATTCGGTTAGTCACCATTCCCTTTCACCACTCATCTTTATACACATGTGGGCTCAGTATTCCGCTCTAGTCCCAGGCGGGCATCTCTTGCAGGTCACGCATGTCCCTCTTTGACGTAGCTCGCAAAGTCTCAGGCAGACTTGCCCTGAACGCCAATGTATGAACCACCATGAAGTCGCCGAGAGCGTCACTGCGGATAGATACGGTAGGCCAGGCCCGTGGGTAGCAAGACCGACCAGGTGTCGGCGCGTCCACGCCGCTGCTCAGGTAGCAGGGCGCTTGCGTGCACGGAGACAGCACCGGTGCGAGCATTATCGGCAGCCGCAACGCTCGGTTCGTCTTTTGGCTTGCTCGCCGCTAGGATCCGAGACAACTGTGCACCATACATCGCCGCAAGTGTCTTCATCGTGGAGACCACTTAGACCACGTGCAGCACACGGCCAGGGAGACCCATGTTGGGATCCTGACCCTGGTGGTCGTAAACCACCCCCAGTGCCCTCCGCCTGCTATACCCTGCCTCTGTAGCCTAACTACCCTCGTCCTACAGCTTACCCTCACTTAGCGTCCTTTTGCTGCGGTAGCCACTTGATTGAGACTTATCTTGTCCAAACGGTGACTGAGAACGATCCCCCTACTCCGCTCTCTCTTACTCCTACCCGTCGCCTAGCTACCCTACGTCTTGCCGCTCTGGATCGCTCGCCGGCGACCCCCTACGCTTGGATCTTTCGTCCGTCTGGCCTTCTCAGCCGTCCGTCCTTCCTGCTGTCGTCGCTCCGCCTGCTATACTTTACTTCACTATCGCTGTCCAGCGTGTCTCCCCGCCTGCGGACTACTTCCATGACCTCTTGCCGGGGCCCTTTACCAGCAACCGACCTTATAGCAGCAACCGACCTTATAGCAGCAACCGACCTTATAGCCGCAGCCGACCTTGTACGATCTTCTGGCAGCCACTTCAACGGCACTCTGGTGTCACTCCACCGAGGTTAACAGCTTCAAGGTGTAGTGACGCTGCCGATGCCTACTCTACCACCGTGGAATCGGATTTTTCGGTCATCAGTTAGGAACGAGATCAGTATCGACACTCGCTGACAGATTTTTCACTCGAGGGAATTCTGCACGCGAAGCAATTCGAACGAATAGCTTCACTAGAGACAGAAGAAGACTTGGCAAGTCCACATGATGCAATCATTGTCAGACAATTATCTTATTGTTTGTATCGTCCCACACCATACCACAATTAAGATACCGTTTCAGCCCACCATTAAGCTAATCGTGGTGTTTTCCCCAAAACTCACCATTAAAGAGGCCTGGCTATACATGTATAATACATATTGAGCTTTGTGTGCCTAGCCCAACAACATTACAAACCTTCAGTAACTACGGTGCACATCTGTCCAGTGAGAAAATAAGAGACGCGTAACCAACACTGGTCAGAAGCAATGGGAGTACTTCAGAAGCAATGGGAGTACAAGTATTTACCGCACAATAGCTTAGCTCTGTAGAACGGAGCAATGTAAAGCTCGACGTGAATAAAATCTTATTTCCTTATTCTGTGTGTATACGGTGATTTCAAAAGCCAATAGTTCCTGGCTTCGCGCGCACATGCACTCACCCATTGGCAAATGATGTCATACTGTACTGTACTGTAGTTTTTGTGTGCCATATTCAATATCCTTATGTCACATAAGTTATGTGTAAGGGTCTAATGTACAGTACAGTTATGCTCCTCGTTTAGGGCACCTCTACAACTTATAATTTGGAGTAATCTATAAGAATTTGAGAAGCAAATATGACTTAGTAGGTCACACATACCTCTGGGATTTAGTCGAGCTTAATCTTAGATATGATCCACCCTGCCGAAAATGAGGTGCACGACTGTACAGTTTGTAGCGATCAGAATTGACATTTTTAATATTTTCTACCTGAGCAGCAGGTCCGGTTATAGAGCCTGCAATGACACCCACTGCTGTTCATGTATTACGTCTGCGGAAAAACTACCACAACCACTCGGTGAGCACCATCCAAGCCACCATTCTTCAATTCGCGGCCCAAGCTGTCATTCCTCACTTCGTGAACCGCACAAGTACTGCAATGAGGTTGATGTTCCTCGTCGTGATCGCGCTTACACTCTTCATGTTCAGCGATGCTGTTTCCACAAGTTCTCGGAGAGTCCAGGTCTCCGTTAACCCTCACTCACTCACAGCTGCAAGCACCCACAGTCTCCGCAAGAGGATCCTCCAGAGGGTGGAGAACAATGTAGGTGCTACAACATCCACAAGGAGTGAAGAGCGCATAGGAGTGAAGGACGTCCTCGGAATGCTGTACAACGCTGTCAAGATGAAGATCAAGATGAAATACTGGCTGATGCGAGGAAAAACACCGGAACAAGTACTCGAGAAGTTGAAGGTTACAAGCAAGACCGACAAGAACTACAAGTACTACGCCAAGTACTTTTTCAAGTACTACGTTAAGTATCCTGCGAAGCAGCCATCGAATCTGCCAACCAAGACAGCAGATGATATCATGCAGTCGAGGTTGCGCAATTGGTTGGATAATAATCTTTCTCCGCCTCAAGTGTTCGCGGAATTGGGACTCACAGGCCTATGGGCGTCAGCGCGCGGGCAACCGAATTACAAATACTTCGAGCAGTACCGCAATATGTATAGCGACATGCAAGTTAGACTTTCAAAGGCAAATTCATAAATATAAAAATGTACATGTATAGATACTACTACACGTAGTAAGTATTATTACTTCGAAGTAGTTGCACATTTTACTACAGGGATCTTGTCTGACATTCCTCTACTACGTAGTATTTTGCCAGCTTCTACCCACAAGAACTCCTAAGTTACGTGACGTTTTGCTCGTAACTTCATCTTCGTATCACCAAGACGTTAAATATCAGTCCCACTGCAACTGATTCTCTTGAATTAATATGCGTTACTCTGTGTTTTTTGTGACAAATTGGCCACAAGGATCACTACAGTATACTTTTAACCCCCTTAAAATGTACTTATGTACGACATTGCTGTGTTTTTTACGAGTGTTTCCCAGATCCGCCTTTGGCATCCCCAAGAGCAGATAATCATTACTTTCGAAGTACAAGCTACCCAATTGTACTGTACTCGAGATTATCTACTGATGTTCACGATGAAGCTACTGCCTGCGAACAGATCATTTTGATACCGTGTCAAATAGAAACCAGACTCCCGCAAAATGCACCGATGAATCGATCAATTTCCAGTACATCTGCTAGCACACTGGTACGATATCAGTCATAGCTAACCACTCTCCGTAATAATGCTCAGAAAGACAACCTTTAATTAAAATTGCAAAAGCAGTAGCGTATTTGTTTTCGCTCCTCCTCTTATGCAGCGTACAATCGTACACGATCAGTGGGGCTAGCTGCGCGTCAAATCTGGGACTTCCGATTCGTGTTTTAACGGTGGCACTGCTAGGCGTATCTTCCAGCAACCAATTCATAATATCACGGTATTGTTAACTACAAGCACATACAACACGAAAATGGGTAGCGATCTGCTGGCTTCGTGGAGATCGAAGTAGCACGAACACGATTGAGATGTGTGAGCCGCGTCCAATGCGTCATCTGAATGAAGTTAGTCAGGCACGATACGATGTGCTTGAAGCTATTATAATAGGTGTTGAAGTTATGTGAATTCAAAACCAGCAGTACTTCAGTACTAGGACGAAGGTGCTAATTTCAATTTCAGTTTTTATTTTCCCCACATCATCTCGACTCCCAATGCCCGCCGCACTTCCTCTCTAAGTGCTGCCATATCACATTCCTACCATATTTTTAATATTTGACAAGAGTTCAGCGAAATCAAGTTAAAGTAACGCAATAATCCGTATAATACAAAAACAAATATGTTATGAATATTGTGACAGATAACCTACTTCGAAGTACTTCGAAGTACAAGCTAACCAGGCCACCGAATATTACCTTTTAAACGCTCTCTAAATGTAATCGTAGAAGCATAGAGCCTTAGTATCGCTGCAGATTTTATATAATGAAATGATGATCCCGTATGTACGGCTCGCAGCAGGCTACTATTAATACACCCATTGCAAGTGCCGAGTACTAAATCTCTGTGTTGCGATTTGATCACGACCTTCACACATTTTGGTATTCCGTTTCCGTGCAGCTTCCACATATGTATTCAATTCAAATTCAACTTACTTACACGCTCGTGGCATGTGTTCTATCGAAAACGTCAAAGTAGACTTTGAAAATCTAGTTTTTAAATAAAGCACAATCGACCAATGGTAGTATCGCTTGTTTTCCTATTGCCGGAAGCCATCATTAAATTAGGGCCAAAGCTCGATGCAGTCCTAACTTTATGTCCGATGTCTAAGTTACTTGTAGACACTGCTCATAGATCAGTGAATTCTTACAGCTTTCAGAATTACAAGGCAAGACCCCGATGATACAATGCGTTTGAAACCGCCAGACCACATAAATCTCTTCTGGGTAAATTAACTGCCAAGCCACGTTGTATTACAATTATCAGCCCTGAGTTGCTTGTGTTGAACAGATAGATACGTGTGATCCCAAATTTAGTAGACGCAGAATATATAAACTTCGTATTCACCGCGTCGAACATGCAATTTAGCTGAAACTAGCCTTAAATAGCAGAGAAGTCGGCAGTTCGGGATTAAATTCACTAAAATCTATCGCTAATAACCTGGATTCGAGTTCCGCTTTCCAACGTTTCTGAGACTCAAGTTATCCAAAACCTTTCACCCGTACTAGAAACATCAAGCAGGCTACACCTTTACGGGTGTAGTCATAGCTTTATTCTGCAATTTCATTCGCAAAATATGAACATTGATTTCTGGTTCTACAGTACACGAATTGATATCATTATTTTGTACTTCGAAGCACACTTCAGATTTCGGTACTGCATTCTCGAGGTTAGGGCAGGAAGATGCAACAAATTAGCATTAATAATAGTAATATCAACGCCAATATATTTTTAGTTAATACTATCAAATTAATATCAAGTCACGCAACTCCAGAGCTTCGCATCCCAAACGAGCGCCATCAACTCTGTCACGACATGCATCCTGGATCATCTAACTTACATGTACTTGTACATGTATGGTGGTGCATCGACAACTTCATAGCGATGATGTCATCACTGTATTCGCGCATACTATATCACATACATACAGTACAGTCAGTACAGTAGGTCTGTACAATGTGCATTGTGCACGTACAGTATTATAATACATGTATTTTATTTTAATAAAATATGGTATATTAAAATATACCGTGACCATCATAGAGACCCTTGATACCAAGTCGGTTCAGTAATTACTGTACAATGTACCACTGGTAAGGTTGCCTCAACAATGTTGTCGTACTCCGTTTACGATTTCTAAAGTAAACGGAATATCCGATAATATCCGATATATTTATTATTGCGTGAAAAATAGGAGATAATCTGTTGTCTGTGGGGTTATTAGTTGTCATGGCTGGGCTATTGAGCCAACCTACTTAGATTAATTAGATCGACCCCCAACAAATCGTAGACGAAAGGAGCTAAACTATTTGCAGACCTATTCCTTGCCTGTTACGAAGTATTAATCTCCTCGGTGGCACCAAAATGCCGCCGGCCACTGACGCTCTCATACTGCTCTGTGTGGTGTGTGATACATGTAGGCTATACGCGCTAAAAACGACAAACGCATTGCAAAGCACCATAACGTTTATTTTTAAATGATTTATAACATGTAAACTTATTTTAATAAGTTTTATTAAAATAAAAGTTTACATGTTATAAATCTCGCTGGACATGCTCTCAATTTGAGCCACGACTTCTCGACCTTGAAATGGTGCAGCCGGTACTGTACGGTACAGGCTGTACCGCATGGCTCCGACATGACGATGTCAAATCGGATGATCATCTGTACACTAACAAAAACTGGTGCAACTATTGACGGTCAAAGGATGGCGCAAAGTGTGTAACCCCGCGCTTCGCAAAGCACACTTGTTTCTTGAGGACGTGGCTCACTTGGGCCTGAACCGGACAAGAATGCGTCAAGACTGTTTGGTGTTGTTGGTGCTCGTCGTGGCTGCCTTGGCTGGTCGGGTCGACGCGGGTTTCACGTTCACTTCACCTCACGCAGCCTTTGGGGTTTCATCGGTCTCCGCTGAACGGCACGACGCTCCGATTAAACGATTCCTTAGGGGTGAGGGCACGCTCACAGATTCACTGGCTGCTACGAAGCCGACACTCAACGATGAAGAGAGGGACGTCGCCCAAGTTGCCAAAGTTGCAGCGAGTGCGATGAAGGCGAAGGCCAAGATCAACATCATGCTCATGCGCGGGTTTTCTCCGGCGAAAGCTCTGACGAAGCTGTCCGTCACGTCTCTCAAGGACAAGAACTTTAACAATTTTGCTAGGTACTATACCAAATATCTGGCCAAGTACCCGGAGAAGGCGTCGAGTCTACCAGCGACGGCGGAAGATGTCGTCGTGCTGCCGAAGCTGACTGAATGGCTGGGTCAGAGGCTCCGTCCGTCCCAAGTCAAGGAGGCTCTGAAGGATATTGGCTCGACGAACGTGAACAAATACTTGCAGTTGTACCGCAAGGACTCCGACGACGTTCTTGCGCTGCCGAAGCTTACGGAGTGGGCCCAGCAAAAGCGGCCTCCGTCTCAAGTCAACATACTGCTCAAGGACTTGGAGATCGCGGACGTCTCGAAATACATGGGGAAATATATGGAGGCCGGTGCAGCTACCAATGCCTTCGAAAAGTGGGCAAGCAATAAGCTTCTTCCTAGAGAAGTCGCCCAAAAGCTGAAAAGTGCCGAGGTACCGGATGTCAGCAAGTACATGGGGCTATACATGGAGAACGGTGGAGCCAACGTCGCCTTTCACAACTGGCTCGACAATAAGCTGCTTCCCCAGCACATTGCGCTCAAGTTGAAAAATGCCGAGGTACCGGACATCAGCAAGTACATGGGGCAATACATGGACGCCGGTGGAGCCGCAATTGCGCTTGAAAAGTGGATTGGCCTTCCGAGACCGCTCCTTCCTCAGGAAGTCGCGTTCAGGCTGCAAAGTGCTCAAGTCCCTAACATCAACAAGTACCTGAAGCCGTACTACAGCATGTGGGGTAAGAAGCAAGTCGAACTCTCTAGAAGTTTAAGCTAGGAATGAAGATATTGGGCGCTTGAAGTTAGTCCAGAGCCCACGCTGGGGTCCTCGCAATTTTGTGGAAACCAAGCTTAGCGAAGAGTGGGCTTCTTAGCAAGGAAACGACAACAGCGCCCACATAGAGTCAGTAACAAGAACTATCGGTACTCATTCCAATCAGTAGCCCCCAGAGCACAAGTATTGATGATGTATTATTTTCTTCATGAAGATACGATGAAATCTTCAAATTTAAGCGTTTCAACACACCATATCGATCAACTCAGTGAGGCAAACAAAATAGTGTATACAAAGCATTTCTCTAGTACAGTGCGCGCCGAAATTATAGGCGCACTTGAAAATTCGTTTTCTAGAGCCGCCACTTGTGCTTTTCCAACTAACTGAGCGTCTAGTAGACGGCTTAAAGCAATAGAAAACACATGCAGCAAGCAGAATAGAGAAAGCTAGCGCCGTTCGGGAGCAACTGCAAAAAAACCGATCTTGGGTCGGGTCAAAATTATAGGCGCACTATGAAGACCTACAGCCAAGTTGTCTTAGTAACCTGTCTTGGCTCCTTTCAGCAACCGTGTTGCTTCCAATCTGTTCAATATGTTTCGTACTAACTTCTTAGTGTAAGCCGGATCAATTCGAGGCCATTCGCGCTTGATATGTGTGATGAAATCGGAGGGGTTGTCAAATTATCGAATACTGTAGTATTTGCGTACACTCGGCGAGCTAGAAGGCCGACACGCTCTCTATGATGTTGAGTTCGGTGCTATTACTCGGCCACGACTGAGTCGTAATGCTTTCAGCAACTAGAAAGACCTCAATGAGCTTCGGTGAATGCATAGAGGTGTTATTTTATTGGAAAATCGGGGTCAAATTACCAAACTTTGACTGCGGTTCTCTTATAAAAGGAAGCAAGCTCTCGAACAGCGGCCTAGAATACTTGATAGAGTTCTGCTTACTCTTTACGAAGACATGGCTGGTTGTGCCGTGCCAGTTCACCCCTGTCCGAAAAATGACGCTTCCCCCACCGCTAACCCGCTTCGGCATCATTTTGGCGGAGCTCGTAAGTCTTGTGAAGAGAAAAGAAGGCCACCAGGGCCGTTTAAATTAAATACCATTTCACCCTTAAACACAATAATGTGCTAGAAGCCCCATTTGCTAGCGTGATGCTCCGCAAAAGTCACCCTTGCCTTCTTGCGGTGATGCTTGATGGTTGGGGCGAGTCCGCGCGGCCAATTTGTGATGTAGCGGCTGCTACGCAGTACGCATAGCACCGTATGCTACCTAGGACGGCATGAGAGCAAACAACTTGTCTTCTTAGCTGCTAGGTTATGCACAATAGCCTGCCGAATAACACGCCCTTCCTCCTGACCAGCCATTTTCGGTCTACTTCCTGTCCTCTTGGTCGCTGAAGCAGCCTTGCCGCGCTTCCAGTGGTCCCCGACAGCCTTCTCGTCACTACCAACCCGCTCCGCAGTCGTTCGGCCTCTTCTGCCGGCTCTAATAGAGGTTTTCATCTTAACATATGCTTCCTCGCTGAACTGGCCGCCTCACGGCATGTTGGCCGCCTCCCCCAAGAAACCAAGAGTGGTCTCGGAACCGCCTCGCTTCGGGCTATTCAGATAATACATTTATTACCATTATAGCCCATTCAGTTTTGTTTATTACCAGCCGTAATAAAAAACTGCCGGGTGCGCCTATAATTTTGACCCGACCCAAGATCGGTTTTTTTGCAGTTGCTCCCGAACGGCGCTAGCTTTCTCTATTCTGCTTGCTGCATGTGTTTTCTATTGCTTTAAGCCGTCTACTAGACGCTCAGTTAGTTGGAAAAGCACAAGTGGCGGCTCTAGAAAACGAATTTTCAAGTGCGCCTATAATTTCGGCGCGCACTGTACAGTGCATGGAGCACAATCAAGTTATCTCCGGATAGGCATTCCCACAACTGCGCGTTTGCACAACTTTTCGCCCTCCTCAGTCTTTGATTCCCGGCACAGTGGTCAAGCCCCCCCCCCCCCCCCCTCCAGGTCCGCGCAGTGCTCCAGCATGGGTCTCAAATGCGTGGTCTTCCTTCTCCTTCTCGTTGCTTACGCTGGGCAAACATCAGCTGCTGAGTCTGCCTCAATCGGAGCTCCTGCTGACCAAAGCGACGTTCCGATCAGGCGATTTCTTCGAGTGGCGGCCAAACTCAGTGACACCAATGGGGCAGATGTCTCAAAGTCTGTGAGTGATGAGGAGAGGGACGTCGGTATGGCGCAGGTCGTTTCCACGGCGGTGAAGGCTATGCGAGCGAAGGCGAAGTGGGTAATTTTGCTGAAACGAGGGTTTAAACCTGCCAAGGCCATGAAGAAGCTGAAGATTACGAGTCTCAACAGCAAGAACTTCAATAATTTCGAGCGGTACTATGCCCGATACCTGGCTAAGTATCCCAAAAAGGCGGCGAGCCTGCCAGCGACGGCTGAAGATGCTGCAATGACAATAAAAATGGACCAGTGGATTGCTGAAAAGGTGATTCCACCGCGAATTGGGACGAAGATGCAAGAATTCGGGCAAAAAGACGTTAACAAGTATGCGGCGCAGTATATGAGCATGTGGGGAGCGAACCAAGCCAGACTCTCGGCTAAAGTCAAGTAAAGGGGTATCTGTGTTGCAAATATTTTATATAATCGACCCAACAACACTTGCAGTCACTCCATGTCAGCAGCAATGTTTCACTTTTACTGTGTGAGATACTCCCACCGCCACGACTCGAGACCTCGACATTGGTTGAATGCGCAACTAACGATAACGTCTGCGCTGATTCTGCGGTCAGTGTCGAAGCAGCACATGCTTGAGATGAGCTTCCACTCTACTGAGTCGATGGTCTTTGGCTGCTGAGGAAGCTTCTTCTCCATCACATTGGATATCACAGCGCTATCCGGCATTGATTTTCCCCACGGCCACTCTCCCGAGAGAACTTCGATAATGCACATTCCAAACGAGTACACATCGGATGCAAACGTTGGCTGACTACCGGCTAAGCACTCGGGTGCCTTCCAACGGTATGCACCAAGAGCCCCATTGGCACCTGCTACCGTATCAGGATGATGTGCGATAAAACTCAAGCCAAAGTCAGCAAGCTTGACGCCGTCTTCGCAAACTAGGATATTGTTTCCCTTCAGATCGCCGTGGACAATGCCTCGCTCATGGAGATATTTGAGCCCAAGTGCTGCTTCGTATATGCACTCCCAAATCTTTAGCCGAGGTTTTCCGTTAGCGTAAGAAACGAGTGTTCCGTGAGTGGCTTGCTCGCACACAAAGAATGCCCGGCCCTCGTGGCAAGCGCCATACAGCTTAATCAAGTAGTCGTGGTTTAATGAAAACCACAGATCCACTTCTCGGCGAAATTCATCTTGGTTCTGGTCGGTCAGAACTTGCTTGATCACGACGTCTGTATCGAGCCATCTCCCTTGGTACACTGCACCAAATGCGCCATCCGCTAAATGATTGCTCAGTTCAACTTGATGAGCTGGGATAAACCACTTTGGAAGTACATCGGCGTCGTTAAATTCAGCGCTTTTTGCTTGGTCTGTCGGATTTAAAGAAGCGCCACCATAAATCCGGGATTCAAACGCCAACGACGCAATAGCTTGTCTGCGGTCTCCTTCATTCTCCAGATCTCCCATAAATGCTCTCGGATTCTTTACACACTCTCGCAAGCGCACTATTTGCTGCTGACGACATAATTCCCACCTCGGCTGCCAGGTGTGGACTGGTGCTGTCTTGTCTAAGACCGAGTCCCCAAGAAGGAGTCTGTCAATGTCGTGGTGGAGGCTATAGTTCTTTCCAGCAATAGTCCGAGACGCGCATATACTGGCAGTCTGGCTTGCAAAGCACCGATCATCCATTGAGCCCAGAAAGCGTGACAGAATCAAGCTAAAGTCTTCAATCAGTCGTTTTCGTTGTGGTCCTTTGATAAACTGAGAGTAAATCTCCAGCAAACGCTCAAGAATGGGTCGGTTGATAGATTCGAGCTCTTTCAAGCTAGAGCATAAGCGCCCAGCTTCGTCAAGCATATCTGACAGCCGTTCGCCTTGGAATTTGTAGAGTTTTATATCGCCGATGGAGCCGTCTTCGTCGATCTTTGAGTTGGTTATGGAGGCTTCAGTTTGTGAAAGCACCCGTATCTGGTATACAACATGCGCAGTCGTCATGGTTTCCTTAGAAGCCGCGTACATCCCAAGTAATAACTTGAATTCATCATCTGCAACAAATTCGGGCTGCGTTGGTGGGTTCTCGCGCAGTGCTTCGACTATGGTCTTTTGTGTGTCGCGTTGCATTTCGGCGAGAGAGGGCGACAATATTTTTATGCGCCGAAGATGACGCGTATTCTCCAAGAGATTGCCGATAACGCCTCCGAATGACACAATATCTGTGGAAAACGATGCAACCCAGTCTGACGTTCGCCGCTTTCGTCTCTGGTTACGAAGGAGCCATTCAATGGGGAAATGTGAAGGGGCTTCTAAGTCTCCATTGAAGACATACAACATTCGTTTTTCACACTCTTGAACCCGTATCAGTTTGATTCCACTCAATACACCTTTTCCACATTGGGTTTCAGATACCGTCGATAGGTGGAAGTCTTTTATCGAGAGATCCGTATGGACAAGACCGCGGTCATGTAGGTACTCCAATCCGTGAGCAAAATCCAGCATGCGCTCCCATGAAAACATGCCGCCAGCGGCCAAAACAGCAGTAGTCCCTTCATGGATAAAGATCCGCTGTCCTACATGACACGCGCCAAACAACTTCTGAATATTCGGGTGGTTTAGTTCAATCCAAATAGCCACAGTCCTCAAGCATTTCTCTTCCCCTCCGGTAACTATAGATACGTGTGCTTTGTCCCATTTGTCGGCGGAGATCGCAAACCACTCCGGCAAGCTCCCCAACACAACACCCGATAGCTGGACCACCCTGTCAAAAGTTGCGGAAATCACGTCCATCTCTCGTGGAGTCAATGCATCGCTGTGCAAGTCAAAGCTGTGCTTTATCCACGTCAAAACTTCCAACTGCGCGTCCTCTTCTTTGATAGCCCCCATCAATCGCGCATTGTCTTTCAACAGCAGTTCGAAAAAGCTCATCAACTCATCACGCTCGCTCTGAAGATGCTGGTGCCACAAATTTCTTGTACTCAAGTCAGCAGGTTTCATTATTTTCATCGCCGCGTCGATCGTCGATTCTAGGATCTTCACAATGGGGGCGAAGCTGGCCAATTGCATAAGCCGGACCCTGTCCGCTTCCTCCTCTGATGTCGATGTCTCCCCAAACCAGTTCCTCCGCCTCATTTCGAGGCTGTGGTAGTCGTGGTCGTGCGGCTGGAGCTTGTCAACCAGGTGATCCCAGCAGATATAGACGGGGGTGCGACGCTCCCTCCGCCGTCTTTCCGTGTCGAGCTGCGTTATCAAGTGGCGTCCCAGTAGGTTTCTTTGCGACCACGAGAGGAGGGACCACTGAGCGAATCGGGGGTCGCTGTCGATTGGCTCAGTCGATTTCCCGAGTCGAAGCGTTGACGCATTTGTGTTGTTGACTGCAGCCGCTGGTGGAGACGAGTCGATGCGGATGTGGGTGTAGCAATAGCCGAACTCGTTTGGGGGTTCTCCCCCGGACTCCGGACGCTCTCGCTCTCGACACGCACACAGCTGTCGAATCCTCCCCCAGATCTCCCCCATGGCGATGTGTGCCAAGAGTCACCTCGCTCTCGGGTACTGTACCGGTAGATCTGGATTTGGGGGAAAATGAGTTCAGCGGCTGAACTTCGCCCGTACGAAGATTGAACGTAGTCGTCGCTCACTCGGCCAGATCCTATTCCCAGTACCAGGTATTGTGCCAATACTGTATAACATCCATGAAGTCTTACACTCAGGGTTTGGTAGTAGTTTGAACATATGGTACTACTTTGGTACTATGTAATAGCGAACTACTAGCGAACTACTATAGTAGCTATTAGTTTGGCGTGGGACCGGAACTACTACTACTATAGCAGCTATTACTTTCGCTCCGGATCAGATAGTAATAGACAACTGCTATCTGATTACTAGAAGAAAATCGAGAGCGAAACTGGCGACATCCTCTTTGGGACAACGCATTTTTCTGGTTCACTGGTGCTGAAGATGCACCCTGCACCACTAAACTCCGTTAAGAATCAGCGAGGCTTGCGTTGGACGTGTATTTGATGCGAAGAGCGGCGTTTAGAAGCGTTTTTGGTCACACGAACGAGCTCTCCGTCCTGAAAGACACAAATGGAAGTTCTATATGCAGCGATTTCCCATTTTCTTGCGTTAAGTCGCTCATTCTCCGATTTCCCAACAACGACTCAAGAACCCACATCGCCTGTCGTCCGACTCCGACAGCGACGCTATGAAGTGCGCCGACCCCGACTGGGTGTACAACGAGATAACAACAACCGATCCCTCCATCGTTTGTTATAGGTTTGAAGCGCTTTGCGAGTACGTCGAAATTCTGCGCTGTTTTCGCGATTTTTTATATTTTATGCAGTTGAAGCTGGAGGCAAGCGTGGCATCAACCCCGCTTTCCAAGTGTGTCTACTCCTCATATTCGGCGCCGCGAGTCTGACAGCGTGCAATTTCCGTCTATCACAGTACTTGACCCGGTTTGGTGAGCTCCCTCCAACGCGTTTCAAGAGTGCGTCTTCTCAACTGGTGGGATTGATATGAGCAGCCTGCGCACACGTACGGACAATCATCGCGCTGAGATGCAAGTGGTTTTGGCACAACCGGAAGGAGATCCAGCGGGTGGAGGCTGACAGCACCGGAACATTTAAATTTTAAATGTAAGCTTACCGGAACATTTAAATTTTAAATGTGCGCGACTCGCGAGCTTTTCAGTGGTCGAAATTTTGGTGGTCGACTATTAACACGCAATGCCCGTAAGAGCCCGCAGGGTCCTTTCGGGGGGCAAAAATAAGGACTTATCGTTTCGTTTTGAAATTTGGCATGCGTGTTCACGTATGTATGAAAAGAAGGCTTGCAAAGTTTGAGCGTATAACTAATTGAACTGCGCTAGCTGTCGAGAATCTTCTTAAATATGGATGTTTTATGCATTTTAGTAGTGTACTAATTGATAAGAGTGGTATCTATCGCGTTACCGCGCTACCGCGTCAAGAACCCGAAAGCTATGGCAATCGAAATGACAGCACAACTTAGAGTTGGATTTTTATCCCACTCCTTTGCCCGGGTCCTACCTCCACCTCGGGCTTCCCTTGGCGAGACACCATTTTCAATGAGCGATAGCTATCTTTCGCTTATCGGTACGAAGATGGCACCTGCATGGGTCGTTTTGGCTTGTACAGATCTTTATAACGATGTATAATAAAGCTTGTTATTAGTAAGACCGGATCTAGTTGTGTTTTGGAATTCCGTAAAAAACAGCCAAAAATGGCGGGTTCTTACGGGCATTGCGTGTTAATAACCAACTACTATAGTACTACTGCTATATCATTCTAGATCGCACAAACTACTAGTAGTAGTTCACTAGTAGTTTTGTTTCACTACTAGACAGTTACTACAGTAGTTTGGTCGAAAATCGTACTACTATCAAACCCTGCTTACACTACATGGGCTAACCTTCGTACTTGTACGTAGTACAACATTGAGCTAATGCAATGAGCTTAACCCTTTCGCGGTAGAAGGGCGATAATAATAATAATTGGGGCGAAGCCCCCCTATAATCACGTGACTCCGATTTACTCTTTGATTACTCTCTTATTTACTCTCTGATTTACTTTTTACCAAGTGGATACATCAATTCTTGAAGAGGGTTAGGGTCGCAATTTATAATCACGTGCACTGGGGCCAAAAATGAAAAAAAAAACCTGGGTTTAGAAACATTTTGATCGTTATGGCGGTTACCAAAAAAGCACCTTCAACCCCATGTTAAAGCGACGTTTCAATCGGGTGAAGTCATTAAAATGGCTGTCCCGAATTATGGAACAGGGAATTCCAGGTCTATTATGGCGAACCAACGAAAAGAGCTAAAACAGCGAATTTTGCTGATGTACTGGCCGTTCTATGGGAGCCTTAGGCTCTCATATGAGCCCTTAAAAAGTAGCAAAACCTGTCAGAGTTTATTGTAAAAAGTCTCACCGTAAGAAGTCTCGGTAAAAAGGTTGTGCGGGCTCACAAGTGAAGAGTTGGCACAGCAGGAAGGAGCGTGCACGCGGTCCGCGTGACGCGGAGAACATGCATCCGACCGCTACGACCAAGCCCAGCAGCTAGACGGTGACGGGCGCTGCGCCTTCGCGCTCCCTCTGCACGCGCTTCTCCTGCACCTCCTGACGCTGCAGCTCCTCGGCCGCGGCAAGCGCCGCATCGAGCGCCTCTTCCTCACATGGGAAGAGGAGAAGACAAAGTGCTCCAAGCCCAAGACCTCGTCCTCCTCGGCGCCTACGAGGCGTGGGTGGGCAGCCACTCGGGCCTGGCGCGCAATGTGGAGACGACGCTGTACGTGGCGCCGCAGCTGGTGCCGGTGCGTGGCTTCAACTCGAGCGATCTTAAAAGATATCTAGGTATGTATGTAGATGGATTTCTTTAACGTATCCCTTTGTTGTTTGATGCTGCAGAAGCGGGTGATGGAGCCGGAAGTGGCCACGCAGTTCGGCTACTCGCTGGTGGGTCTGCTGCAATTGTATCATGAATACGTGCTGTGGAAGAAGGTGAGCGCGGACAAAGATCCGCCGACGGGCAGTCACAAGTGGCTACGAGGACGGGATTATTAATTGTTGCTGTGTTGGGCTGTGCAAGACAGACGCGGTTGGTTCGGGTCCCGCTGTCGCTGATTTCGCACGTGCAAGTGCTGGCGGAAGTCGTTGCCCGCCGAGTCGGCGGAGACGTCGGCAAGTGGCGTCTGATTGTGTGGCGAAGAGTGTGCTCGGCCTCGTGCTGCTTACAAGTGATGTCGATGTGACGCTGCGAGCTTGACCAAGAAGCCGATCCGTGTCGAGTGCTGCCAGGTCGCCCGGCCCGCGTTCCATCAATGGGCTGTCGCTGCTTTCTCGCGTGGCTGTCGCTCGCTGCTGCGGTGCTGGCGCCCACAAACGCCAGCAGCTCCTTCGACTCGCTGCTCTAGTCCACGCGGCTGCTGGCGGACGAGGACGCGGACCTCACCGTGCCCTTCAACTCGTGGAGCGACGTGCCCGACACGCTGAGCCACCTGCTCGCCTTCGTGCTCATGCTGCTGGGCACGCACCCGCTGGGTCTGTTCTTCCCCAAGTACTTCCGCCTGCCGCTCATCACCGGATACCTCGTGGCAGGCATCCTGTCGGGCCCGTTCCTGGCCAACCTGCTGAACGAGGACGTGGTGGACATACTCGGCTCGTACGTCAACGCGTTCGCGCTGAGCTTCATCTCGTTCCAGGCGGGCCAGGAGATCTACCTGCCGGAGCTGCGGCCGCAGATCAAGTCCATCCTGGAGCTGCTCGCCACCTGCTACTGCACAGCCATGACGCTGGGCACCACCGGCTTCATGCTGGCTGCCGGCGCCTTCTTCTACTCGGACCTGGCGCACAGCTTGCAGTTAGGCATCGCGCTCATGTTCGCCTCCATCTCGGTGGGTGCTCGTGTCGCCGTCCACGGTCATGGCGCTCAAGATCGAGCTCAACAGCGTCGGGCCCTTCACGCACCTGGCGCTCGCCACGTGTATGAGTTCGTCGTGCTCGTGTCCTTCTCCGTCTCGCGCGTCGTCGCCTCCAACTACTGCGCCAAGCTCGACGTGTCGCCCGAGAGCATCGCCTTCACCATGGGCGTCGTGCTCATGAACCTCGTGCTCGGAGCGCTGCTTGGACTCGTGACGATCCTCATCTTCCAGCTGCCGAGCGGCCAGCCTGACGAGGGTTAGGCGGCGTCGGGGGCACCGGTGCATGCCGTGTCGGTGACCTCCTCGAGGGCCTCCGCGTCCCAGCGATGCATGAAGAACAGCAGCCAGCGCACTGACGGCAAGCAGGACGGGCAAAACCTTTGGAAAACGTGAGTGGCTGAAGGGCAAATAAATCGTTGCCGTGTGTGCTAAGCATTTGGTATGGCGTTTATTTGTATCTCTGATTCCATATCTGCAGTGTCGGAGCCTGGACCGATGAAGGAGAAGAGCGCAGAGCCAACAAAATAATGTTTGAAGTAAGTCGAGAGGAAGTTGGTGTACTTGTATACGCTGGTTAACCATGGGTCAAACTTGTTGCGTCATGCTGAATAGGACGCGACGATTGAAGTTGCGGAAGGCTCGCGAGACGACTTCCTTGTGGCTGAAGAAGTCTGCCACATTTTGCGGCCCGTCGTGTATGGACTGTTGCGCCGTCACCGACCGGAGACCTCGGTCACCCGTTATTGCATCGCTTTTCGTGGAACTCTCTGGGTACGCCTTCGCTGGATGAAGCATTGCCAACGAAAGTAGGCTTGGCTAACCCTGCATATTTGTATATGCAGTTTGGCGCTGTCCGCTGCAGCTGTTAAACCGGCGGAACCAAAGATGCCTGTCTCAGCTAAGAAGGCGAGAGACAGCTCGAAAAGTTTGTTTGACTTTTATGAATTAAATGTTCTTAAGACAACCATAGCTCACACGGTGGTACGTCTCCTTGATATGTCATCGATGGCTCTAATTCTCTACTTGCTTCGCGATCCAGTTCTCGCGACTATCACAAAGCCCGCTACCGGAAAGGTAGGTTTCTAGATCGAGGCTGTTTGAAAAGGACCTCGAACGTGCACTAACCGCTCGACTGAATGCATATACATACAGGCAGGAGTGACCCATCTCCGTGAACCATGAAGATTCTAGCAAGTTTGATGGTGGTGGTGGCCTTGGGACCTTGGGTGAACGCTAAAGAAGGTAAGGAAACTGCGGTTTGCAATATGTACAACCTCGGATGTTAATCAATCATACCCTTTGCAGGGAACGAGCTAAGGTATCTTGAGGAGCATAAAGATAGTGAGTGATGTGAACGCTGTCTGCCGTCCTGGCAGCGATGATTGGCCGGCGTGCCGTGCCATTGAGTACCCGGCGTGCAAGCCAGACGTTGCCCGCTGACCGCAATGCCGCCATGATGAAAACGCATCGCTAAGTGGTGGTTGTGCTAGGTACATTCAAGTTATCATTAATTCTACATGTATGAGCTCAAATACGGAAAAATGTTTTTCCACCACACGCAACATTGTTGTCAGCAGAGGTAAAACTCCATCACGTCAAGCGATCGTTAAAACTACTTTAAAAAAAGTACATGGTTCGATTAGAGAAAACCTTATTGCAGCATCTCTTGTCTCGTGCAACTTCGAAATACAGCGAAGTACATTACATGTAGATTTCAGACCATGTCGTGCAGTCGGACAAGGGTCTTCAGTATTGATTGGTTAATTGCATACTTAGGTCTATATGTTTGCAGGTTCATGTCAACTTTGAACCCCCCTATTGCTCAAACCAGAAAAGGCATGTACGCTACCTTTGACTGCTCTTTACTTGCCGCGGAAAAAGGAAAGTGCTCGGCCAGAAACGCGAACTCAAGGCATATACCTCACCTCGAGCAGAGGAACCCACTCCACCCCCACCACCATGGCTCCAACACAAAGAGATGGTGCTATCTAAACGTCTGAGATTATACCAGGAAACTAATAACGCATAAGTATTGTGAGTTTCATTCGAATTTGTGAGAATGGCCTGAATCGAATCGCTTTCGCGAATCGATTTCAAATCGATTTGGGGGATATTCAGCCAATCAGAAGTCACCAATCGACCACCAACTCCAACTCAGAGTCTGAGGTGGCGTGGTGTAGCCGAGTCCACGAGACATACGCCACCTCTGATTGGTCAAAACCAGTTGGAATCGATTCAGAGGGCTCCCAATTTCCCTCCAGGTTCTACAAATTTGGGTGAAAACGACAATAGTTAAATACTGTAGACTACCTACCTTCGCTCTCTCTTTGCTTGCCGCGTGTGTCCGTGGTCGACTTCAGCTTTTTTTAAAGCTTAACCTTTATCCTCCATTGATCATACGGGTGGGATCGAAATCCTACCGGTAGGACCGACTTCAAATATAGATAACCGAGCCCCCAGATGCATTTAGCGCGTAAAACTTGGTCAGAAGCTCGATAAGGCATCCAGAAATGCCATACTTAGTTTTGGGCTCCAATGAACTGGTGGCCATGGCGAGGCAACATTTTGCATGTCATGCGCGAGGCAATACAAAAAAAAGGTTTATGAAATCGAGGTTGTGCGGTTTGAATTCCGCCAGCTGCTTCACCTGACCTTTTTACGCAAACATGTGTTTCTGCATATGTACAAACCTTCACAAAGTCGTGCTTCGCACGAAGAGAAGCTCTGAAATTTTGGCTGCGATAATGTGGTGATCGAGTGTTAATTAGTTAAGAAAAAAGCGAAAGCGTTGCTACGCAGTGCGGACGCGGTCACGCAAGCTCTAGTCGTTCTAGTCGGCGAGTTTCGTCTAGATGTAGAGCCTACTGGGACGGAGTGAAGCACGACTTCGTTCACTGCGTACCCCAGGCGCGAGCAGCAGTGTGCAGCCATCTAGCATGTTTGCCGTTCACTAAAAATGTCCGGCCATCTCTCTGGTGATAGTTTGTAAAATATATCGTTAGTTCACCCCCCCCAGTGGGGCCCCACTGCATTCACATGAAATTGCGCATCTCCTGCGCCTGCTCCGCAGCCGCAGCATCTCCGCGCGTTTCATGCAGCATCTCCTAATGTTGTGCAATGTACGAATGTTAGGCCAGCTCACGCTCACCGTGGAATTAATCCGCATGCGGCTTCATGTACCGGTACCAAACAAAGACTACATGGGCTAACCTTCATGCAACATTAAGCTAATGCAATTGGCTAATAGATTTCAAGAATCTGAGCTGATTGGCTTATAGATTTCGCACTTAGCTGAGGTGGACGACACAGGTAACATGCAGGCAATTTATCGTTTTGCGCGGGATATTGTATCCAACAAGGTAAAGAGAGAGGAAATCTCTGTAAAATATACGACTGATTTCGCAGGGTATTCGACTTCGCAAAATCGCACACCCACTCGCACCGCCTCCTTAGCTCTGAAAATAAATTTCTGAGAATATACCGGTAAATTATATCTTCCTTGATCCTACGCGTAGGATTTTGCATTGCTACCGGTAGGAAAATGACCTGGGGGAAAAAGATTAAAAGCTTAGCAATGAATGTTGCCTGATCTTTCGCAAGAAGGGGCGTCGACCGAAATTGTGTGCACACACATAATTTCATGGAGTCGCCCCTTAAGCAACCGCTCGCGGATGCTCCTCTAGTAATATATTATTATTATTATTATTATTACCGCTTGATGGCCTCTGACCGAGAACAGAAAGAGATATAGAGAATGAGAGATAACCCGACGCATGCGGAAGTTGAACCACTACGGTGGCAAGACGGCTCGCGATACCGCGTTTACAATACAATACAATACAATATTATTATTATATTGTATTGGACGACACATGTAACATGCAGATAATTTATTGTTTTGCGCGGGATATCCCAGCAAGAAAACGAGAACCGTATGGATAGTCTCGGGTATTCGACTTCGCAAAATCGCACATGCACCGCCTCCTGAAATAAATTTCAGATAGTTTCGCAACTTCGAGAAGGCCTCCATATTCCATCAAGTCTGGAAGTAAGGACAACAAATATGCTGACGTCAGTAGCTCTTGTGTTTGGTCGACACCCAGCTGTGCATGCGCTTGAGCAAGACACTAAAGCTGTCTCAAGGTTCCTGGGACCGTCGCGAAGCTTGTCGCTAAGCAAAGCGTGCTCTTTTGGTTCCACGAAGCTGCTAGACTGGATGTGGGAGAGCAGTTGCCCAACAGTCGACACCCGAACGTCTCGCTGGTCGCTTTGCAACCTCCTGCGCACAGACCGTCACTACTACAAGTGGTCGTTTTGAAAACTCAATGAAGGAAGCTGCTGGTGGAGGTGATTTGGAGGTTCTTGAGTGGCTACTTGCACACTTTTTGGACTGTCAAGTGCCTGCGT
Organism: Phytophthora x cambivora; assembly: GCA_033557925.1. Classification (NCBI taxonomy): domain Eukaryota; phylum Oomycota; class Peronosporomycetes; order Peronosporales; family Peronosporaceae; genus Phytophthora; species Phytophthora x cambivora. The sequence continues at coordinate 379,194 of JAUCEB010000009.1, forward strand.
CGGGCATTAAGGAAGCTGCGAAAGCTGGACAGTTGTCTGTTTTGCAGTTCCTTTGGGGCTACAGCACTGACGGTCAAGGACAAGATGGTCGCGTGCTGAAGAAACAATAAACGACCGAGTCGTGTAGTCTCAATGTCGGAGGTGGAAATACTCCTGTCAATTGGGCAACAACCGCGATCCTAGCAGCCTCTGAAAATCAACACTTCCTTCTTGTCCGATGAATTTATGATCTGGATATTTTAGATTCTTCCTCTTCGCAAGTGGGATTTGTCATCAAGCGGGCGTTGGATGCCGGTGAATTCGAGCTGGTGAGGCTGTTACTGCCACCAGGCAGATAAATGCTGGAATACGCAATTGCCTGTCCGCGACCTGAAGCGATCGAGTGGATGCTTGACGACGGGCGTTTTCGTGGAAATAAAGCGTTTGTGTTGTGGGAAATTGAGCATTCCGCTCAAGTTGGTCGTTTGGACCTAATCAAGAGAATCATCCAGCAGCTAGAGGTCCCACTCGATTCGTACATTATTGCCTGGGAGAACGCTATGAAAGCGGCATGTCGCAATGGTGATCTGTCGGTGGTTAAATGGCTAGCGGAGAACCACCTAGGACCAGAACTTTGCGATAGCTATGAGCTTGAAGACCCAAATGAATTGGTAGACATAGCAGCTGGAGAAGGCCACATTGACGTGCTGGGGTATCTTTGCAGCTACCCACTAACACAAGACTACTCCGACGCTTTGGATGCTGCGATGAAAAACGACCACTTGGACAGTGTGAAGTGCCTGTTGAAACACATCTCATATGCTGCTACCTATCCCGACTACGTGGTTGCGCTGGCTGCGGGTTACGGGAGATTAGAGATCGTGCAGTATCTTTACGGGTTGGAATCACTGGCTGAAATCGAAGGGTTTGATGAAACGAAAGTGAAAGTTCTTTTGAATGGTGCGTGGTGGTCGACGGCTGGTCGTGCGGCTGAAGGCGGCCATCTCAGCGTACCGGTAGTCAAGTGGCTACATGAACATGATCCAACAATAACGGTTGGGATCATGGACAACGCTGTGCATCATGGACATTTCGAATTGGTCCAGTGGCTCCACAAACATCGACCAGAACAATGTACAGCGGCAGCGATGGATAATGCTGCATCTAAAGGTCACCTGGAAATGGTAAAGTGGTTGAGTAACAGGATGAAATCCTGATAGGTGCGAGGCAGCTGCGTGAAGGACAAGATCACCGAGGAGGGCAAGCCAGCGGGCGATAACAGAGCGGCGGACATCAGACGGCGAATATCAAGACAATGCAGCGGTGACGGACGTGGTGGTGCTCATACGGGTTGGAGCGTGGCGCGGGCCGACCCGCCGCAGCCAACCCGGTCACCTGGAAGATCGGAAGCTGATGAAGAGGTGCCTCGCACACTGGGGGAGCAGACCAAGACGCCAAGACTGACGCTAGACACCAGAGAAGGCGAGGCGACATCATAGGGCAAACGAGCGGTCCAGCGCGGCTGTAAAGGGTCGGCTGTGAACCCATCAAGCCCGCCATGCATGAAGCTCCGGCTCACTCTCGAAGATTCCCAGTGCAGCGCACAGCACGCGGAAGCACAGAGTAACAGCGCGGCAAAGCCGTACACGCAGAAGCGGCGAAGCACCGGCATTGGTGTTAAACAGAGGAATACAAGTAGCAGTCGAAGTGTACGTAGTGTTGTGTGCAGTCCTTAAAGGGTGCTTGAGTGCTTGTAGAAGCGGGTATCTGCAGCCCCGTACGAGGCCGTCGGTATAGGCAGTCCGCGAAGTAAGGAGCAACTAGCCGAAGAGAGGGTAAACCCTGAAAGAGGGTAAGAGAGCCCCCGGTACTAAGAGCCCCCGGTGCACCTCCTTAGCGGTCTCGGCGAAGCATCAAGTACTCTGACCAATCTTGCCACTGCTAGGAAAAGTCGACTGCCGCCGCCGTGCATATTTCATACGTAGCTAGGGCGGCTGGTGTTCGTAGCCACTGGACACCACTCGAGGCCACGAGTAGGACCGGCGCACGACACAAGGGCGGAAAGGACCAAACACTATCACTACTCGCGCGAAGCGCTGACGAACTGAGCAGGGAAAGACGCCCAGCTTACTTGGTGGTCATACAGGGGCCTACTGAAACGGTAGACTCAAGCTAGAAGCAGCAGCAAGAGAAAAAGAAGAAGAAGATCGAGTTTACCGACAGCTAGGACCAGAGGCACGAACCTTGAAGAAGAGCAGATGCCAACATTGACGACGCGAGAAGAACGCGCGGCACGCCGCGCCAGCACGCCGACGCGTGCGCCACGACCCAGGACGCAGCGGGAGCCAAAGCGGCGGCGCGTGCGTCTTGCTCTTGCAGACGTAGGAGATGACACTGAGCAGCCGGAGGTTGAAGTGAGCAGCTTGGTCCGAGTAATGGAGGCTGGAGGTGGCCCGCATGATGACGACGACTCAGACGACGGAGATGATAGTGACACCCGCCGCAGTGGACACGGTGATCACGAGTCTGGAGGCGACGGTCCTGATCACACTCCTCCCGCTGGTGGAGCCGGAGATGATGGCGATGCCCGCCGACCAACGCGACGCGCAGCCAGTCGCCCCAACTGGGACGAGGAGCCTCGCCAACCAGCAGTGGAGGACGACGAGCTAGAATCGATGAGCTGGTGGGATGCGTTAACGCCAAGCCAGCAGCGAGCGATGATGAAACGCTTCATATTGCAGCCACCCACAGCGCCTGATTTACCGGTAGCCGCACCAGCCGCGCCAGTGGCCACGCTATCCACACCAGTGTTCCTGCAGAAGAAGATGAAGAAGCTGTTGATCGACGACTTCCACGGTAATGCGGACGAGTCTGTGGAGGCGTGGTTAGCCACCATTCCCCAGGAGGTCCAACGTCACCTCACGCTCGGCGGTAGCACCTGGTCGACGAAGGAGCTCTACTACGGAGTGACGGCGCACTTGAAAGGCGCCGCCAACAAGTGGTTCATCGGGGTCAGCGAAGGCATCGAGCCGGACGAACGTACGCTGGAGTTCATCACGACGAAGATGAGGAAAAAGTACGGCCGTCGAGAGACGGGATGGCAGATTCAGGAGCGTCTCCGAAAGCGAGTGCAGCAGCCTGGAGAGAGAGTCGACGCCTTTGCGGATAGTTTGGTGAACATCGGGTTCGGGAAGCGAGTATCGGCGGAGTCTTATATCGAAGCCTTCCTGAACGGCCTGAACAACCAGATAGCCGCCGCCCAAGTACGCAACTGGTCGGTAACGACGCTGGAAGAAGCGGTGCAGGCAGCTATTGAGACCTGGGGTGAGTTTGGAGAAGGCAGAAAGGTCACCGACTGGAAAGAAGCCAAACAGCTGTACCGCAGTTCTGCGGAGCAAAGTGAGAATGACTCAACGACGCGCAATGCTGGAGCGAAGCCGGAGCCCGCGGACCAAATCGATTGGGCGAAGCTCGGCCTTGGGTTCGGCGGAAGTGGAATTGATGATTCGGCACCCACGTACGACGTCAACGGGAAGGCCGTTAGCGAGATGAACAAGGCGTCGAGTAAAACACCGGCTGGTGTCTTACCTTTAGCCGCCTTACAGGCGATCGCCTTCGCTGCTGGAGCAGGTCAAGTGGCCGCTACACAGCTGCCAGCCCAGACAGCCGTGGCAGGAAACCCGAAGGTCGGCAGAACACTCGAAGTCAAGGGTGAGACAGCCGCTGTGACAGCAGCAGCTTACTCGGAAACAAGCGGACATGACGGCAGGGCACAAGGCAGTCACGATCAATATGGCAGTGGTCGAAACAGCTACGACGGCGGTCAAGGCAACTACGGTGGCGGCAGAGGCAGCTACAACGGCGGGCCGAGTAACTACACCAGTAGGACTGGTTATTACGGTGGCGGACGAGGAAGCTTTCGCGGCGGAAGAGGTGGTCAGCGCGGTGGTTATGCCGGAGGAGGAAGTGGACGAGGAGCGTTTGCCCCGGTCTATGGCGGTGAAGGACACTACATACCAGCGGGCGGAAAACCGATCAGACAGCAGAAGGATGAATCCACGTGTGGGTACTGCGGTCAGGTTGGTCATTGGTGGCGTGAGTGCGGGATGCGTATTGCTGACATGCAAGGCCAAGCACCTGTGCAATTGGCGTCAGCAGGACCAAGTGTGGGTACTAATCGTGTACCAGCAGCAGGACCAACAGCAGCGGTACCTGCAACAGCACCAGCGGCGAGACCAGTCGCAGGAGCACCAGCGGGAAACGAGGCGCGGCAGTAGAGGCAGGGGCTCTGCTGTCCGCAGAAGCTGTATGCCCTGTGAGACCGAGAAAAATTGAGACAGAGCGGAAAGGGAGACCAAAGAAATCGACCAACACTAGCTCAGGGCGAGAAGAGGGTGGACGTGACAAGAATGAGGGGGAGAGCGGGCGTGTAGAAGACAAAAAAGGAGGTAGCGGCAGTGTGCCAAACTCGGACAAAAACGACGGAAGAGATGGAGGAGAGCACGGCGGTGGCCGCGTGGAGGAAAGGCGACTGCTCGGCAAGAGACGACGGGAGGAAGAAGACAGAGGAAACCAGCGACAGAGGACATGCTGTGGTACAGTTGCCGACGAGAACGAAGAAAAGAAGGAGACTGAGCCCGCGAAGGACGTCGCCGACCGAGAAGTGGCTGAGCCCATGGAGGAAGCCTCGATTGTGGACGGCATGTCAACTGCAGCGGCTCAAGGGGCGTCGACAGACGCCGTGATCCCGGTGATTATGCAGTCCAAGCTTCCGCTGATGCCATTGAAGCAAGGGTTTTTGCAGAGGTCACTGTCATTGAGCGGAGGCAGGACAAAGGCATCCCGTCGGCGCCAGCGACACACCGAAGGCGAGCTTGCTCGAGCGCATGGAATACTGGCCGTAGAGTTGCGGGAGCGGCGAGAAGAACGAGCGAAGGTGCTGCGAGTATCGGTGCGGCAGCTGATCTCCGAACTACAAGAGCCGACGAACGCATTGGCGCTGAATCAGAAGCGACAAGTTGTTCGAGGTGCAGTGAATAAAATGCGGAATGCGGTCTCGCGAGTGGCGAGCGAAAATCAGATGCTGACGCGGCGAGCTGCCAGACAAAACGTCGTGCCACCAGTAGCACTGACAGTACAGCAGATACAAGCGATGAATTACGAAGAGTGGGCGCAGTACCGAAAGCAGCACGACCAGCAGATCCCCCAGCATTTGGAGGAAGAAGGGTCGCTTGCAGAGATGCGGTTGGCGCGGAGAGAAGGCATGCGGGCTGCGAAGCACTTCAGGGTCTTGCGGCGATCAAGAAGGCTGTACCAGAACAAACTGGAACAAGAACGACTGCGGCGAGACGGTCCGACTCGTCGAGCCACTGAGCGGCAGCGACGGAAGAAGCGGGGTTACCAATACTGCAAGCAAGGAAACTACGGTGATGTTGAGCTTATCAAAGACGATGCTGGGAAGGAGCTTCGAATGGCCCCACTTCGTGCAGTGGGTAGCGGATTGGTGTCCAGCTTGCCTACTGCGCTGTTGGCATTGACAAGGACGTACACACTGGAGGCTCGGCTAGACACGTGTGCGCAATTTAGTGTGGCAGGCATAGAGCTGAAGAAGTACGGCCGCTGCATCACCCGCAAGGCACCAGTGGATGTAGTCGAGGGATTCGGCGGCGGTCGAATTAAGGTGCTTGGTGTGTGGCAGTTCGTAGGGACCACTAGGTACCAGCAACGGATTACAGTGAATGCGCTGCTGGTTGACGGACAAGGCAGTGAGTTCTTGGTGGGCGAGGATTGGATGCTCGAGAGGCAAGTCAAGATGGACTTTGGGAAGCGGGAATTGGCGTACCGCGACGACACCGGCCAGAAAGTTATTCTCCCTTTCACGTGTTCGGCAGTGCAGACACCTTCGACGTTTGCAGGAGAACGACGGATCGCTGTCCGGTTGGCTAAGACAGTGAAGATCGCCAACAACACCAACCAAGTGCTGCGCGTAACGGTCGATGCGGATGAAGGAACGACAGGCATATTTTTGCCGAAGCCTAGCAGCAAGAGACACCTCCTGATGGCGCCGACCTTGAGCACGGTGCGTGACGGCCTAGTTAGTGTGGCAGTGCTGAATGTCGACGGAAAGCGCGAGAAGCTTCCGGCACGAGAAGCATTGGGAACCTGGGTGCCGACGGATGAGACGATGGAGCTGCTGTCGATGAGTGGAGAGTTGGAGCGTGATCGGGTGAAGGAATGGGTGATGAAGCTCCGTAAAGACGACGCGACACCGCTGACGGACGAAGACAAGCTAAATATTGGGGAGATGGAGCCAGCAGACAAGGACTTGGTGGTTGCAGTGCTCCGCCAGTATGCAGAGATAGTGAACAAGAAGCCTGGCTGCCCGCCGCTCGCCAACACCGAAGTACAGCACCATATCAACACAGGGGATGCTGCTCCGATCATGCTGCGCCGCCGAAGACATGCCGTATCTGAGAACAGCGTTATGGACAAGAACGTGGACGAGATGCTCGAGCAAGGTGTCATTGAAGAAGGCCAAGGGGCCTGGGGTTTTCCAGTGGTGTTAGTGAAGAAAAAAGATGGGAGCGTGCGCTTCTGTGTGGACTATCGAGCTCTCAATGCAATCACGGCTAAAGACGTGTATCCCCTGCCGCGTATCGACGAGACTTTAGAAGCACTATGTGGTTCTAGGCGTTTTACCAGCCTCGACCTGCATGCCGGCTACTGGCAATTAGCTGTGGCCCCAGAGGATAAGGTGAAGACAGCATTCACAACGAGAAGAGGGCTGTTTCAGTTCCGCAGGATGCCATTTGGCTTGTGTAATGCGCCAGGCACTTTTCAGAGGCTGATGGATTGCGTTCTACGCGGCATTACGTGGATCAGTTGTCTGGTCTATCTGGATGATGTTATCATCTTTACCAAGGGATCTGTTGCCCAGCACGTGGTTGAGCTCGCGGCTGTACTAGAGCGATTAGCCGGAGCTGGTCTAAGTCTGAAGTCAAGTAAGTGTAGCTTCGCAACGACAAAGATGGAGTATCTTGGTCACGACCTCACGCCGGAGGGAATTCAGCCGACCGATAGGCTGGTGACTGCTGTCAAAGAGTTCCCGACGCCGACTGATGAAGCTGCGGTGAGGCGGTTTGTAGCGTTGGCTGGCTACTATCGCAAGTTCATGCCCGGGTTTGGCACCAAATTAGCCCCACTGACGAAGATGCTGCGGAAGTCAGCTGAATGGGAATGGGGCGCAGCCCAAGAGGAAGCATTTCTGTGGGCGAAGACGCGGTTGAGTATGAAACCAGTGCTTATCTATCCGGACTACAACTTGCCTTTCAAATTGACGACCGATGCTTCGAAGGTGGGGCTTGGAGCGGTGCTGTCGCAAGACCAAGGACGCGGAGATCAGCCCGTGGCGTACGCGTCGAAGATCAACAGCACGACCGTCGCTAATTACAATATTTCTGAGTTGGAATGCCTGGCCGTCGTGTGGGCAGTTCGGTTGTTTAGGCCGCATTTGTATGGGCGACGGTTCATCATAGTGACCGATCACATCGCGTTGAAGTGGCTGATGACGGCCACTGAGCCAGCGGGCAGATTGCACAGATGGGCGCTGACGCTCCAAGAATACGACTTTGCCATTGAGTATCGGCCGGGACGAGAGAATCGAGTCGCCGACGCATTATCCCGAAGTCCTGGAGTCGTGGAGCGAGAAGAGCAGCGGGATAGCGGCGCTGGAAATGGCGAAGTTTCCGTCAGTAGAGCAGAAGCTGACCCGGGGCCGGACAAGGACACTGAGCACCCTATCCTGGTGGCCGCAGTGCAGCAGCTGGAAGATGGGAATGATCCAGTGCAGAAAATGGCGGTGTACGCGCAGGATGATAATGCTGTAGACGCCTTGGTGCGAGAAGGATTGGAGGAGACCACAGTGCGACGGGTGGAGGCCGCTGAGCTTGGGATCGTACAGTTCACCGATGTTGATATTCAGAGAGAACAGCAGAAGTCAGCAATGGTGCGGAAGTTAAAAGAGCAGGGTTCTTACCGAGGCCAACGTGTGTACGAGAAGGCGGATGGACTGGTGTACGCTCAGGTTGCCGAGGATGAGGAACGAGTCGTGCTTCCGGTTGTGTTCTGGGCACTCGCGTTTAAGGAAGCACATGACAGTATCTGGTCAGGGCATTTGCGTGGCCCACAGACGTATGCCCGTGTCGCTCAGCTGTATTGGTGGCCGCGGATGAGAGAAGCCGTGCATGACTGGGTCGCTGCTTGTCAGGACTGCGGCTCACGGAAAGCAAAGCCGAAGGTAGCGGTTCCCCCTCTACGGAGCGTGCAGACTGGAGACGTTTGTGACCGCTGGGCAATAGATGTTGCTGGCCCATTGCCGCGGACGATACACGGCAACCGGTATGTGATCGCCGCTGTCGAATACACTACTAGATACGCCGTTGCAGAGGCAGTACCGGAGCACACGGCGAAAGCCATCGCCAAGTTTTTGATGGACCGCGTGGTGTTAGTCTACGGGCCCATGAGAGAGATCATGATGGACGGAGCGATGGAGTTTGGGTCGAACGCAACAGCAGAATTGCTGAAGCTGATGCAAGCCAAACAGGCAACCCCGGTGCCTTACCGGCCTAACCTGCTGGGCCTGGTGGAGAGATTTCATCGGACATGGAAGGATATGATCAGTTTGTATATTGATGAGGAGCAAGACGATTGGGATGATTTCGTGCCCTGTGCATTGTACGCCTATAATTCTTCGCCGCACGCCACGCACGGGTTCCAACCTAACGAGCTCATGTTGGGCAGAAAGCTGCGCTCACCGGCAGCGTTGCTGCGCCGCAGTCGGTTGGTGCACCCGCACCGGAGCCTCGAGACGTATCACGAGATGCTACTGCAGGACCTGTCGACGGCAAGAGAATTAGCAGCTATCGCTTTGCAGAAGGAACAAGCAAGGCAAGCCATGTACTACAACAGGAGGAACGTGCGGCAGCACCCACCATTCCGGTCGAATCAGCTGGTCTGGGTGTATCGGCCTGCACGCGGACCGAAGATAACCAAGTTCGGGCATCGCTGGCGAGGGCCCGCACAGGTCATCGAAACCGCGGGGTACGACAACTACTTGGTTCGCATGCTAGACACGGGGAAAGAGCTTGTGACACACTGCTCCTTCCTCCTATCCTACTACTACCCCACCCACTTGCTGAACCAAATGGCAGAAGACATGGAGCTGGACTTGAGGGATGAAGCCATTGCCGCCGCTGATATTGACTCTGAGGATGAAGATGCGACCGCTGCCGAAACTGCTGCTACCGAACCACCTGAGGCCAGCCAAGATCCTGCGCCGGAGAGTGCTCAAGATATATCGGCGACGCTGTCTGGAATTGCTGCTGAGAATGCCGACGATAGCAGTGAACCGACGACGATTGTGACAGGCGGTAAAGATAGGCGTGGTCAGGCGACGGAGGATGCTCCGGCCAGAAGACCGACCGGCATTGCTGAAAACGCCGCCGACAGCACAGACCGCCTTCAGAACCAAGAAGCAGACGCCGCTCAGACACCGCAACCCACCACCGGCAAAAGGAAGCGACGTACTACGCCCGCGGCGGAGGCAGACAAGCAAATTGAACAACAACCCGACGGAGGTGGAGATGCTGCCGAGCGACGCCTCCGACAAACCCAGGCGCGGACCCCAGAAGACGGACAAAAGCAGCACATTGCCAGCAGAACCCGCGCCAGGATGCGAGAAGCAGCACACAGACACACGGACGAAGCCAGCTTCCCCGAACGAAGCAGCAGCCCTAGTAGAGCTTTCGCGCCGCTTACAGTCTTAGCCGGCCGCGACAGCGTCAGAGAGCAATCAGCCGCCGCGAATGCTGACGAAAGAGCGGTACATGAAGATGCAAGCGCAGGCACACCCAGTACAGCGAATGAGCAGCCAGCAGCCGAGAATGCCGCGGCCACGGCCATCAGAAACGCTGGAGAAGAGGGCCACGACGCACGGCGACGAAGGGAGATCCCCGACAGTGCTGATGACGAGCCCATCATCTACGTATTTGCCGGGCAAGGGCGCAGAGGTGTTGACAGCCTCGTGTCCACGCACCCACGACTGTCGCGGCTAAAACCAAACGAGTCTGTGCGAGAGTGTCGACGGCGACGATACCGCACTCGAACAGGCCGCTACGTACTCGAGTTCCAGGTAGAACGCCTGACTGATCGACCTACCGGGGACAGCAGGATGTGGATCAACTTCCGCGACTACGAACAGTTATGGCGTGAAGGCCGGGTCCAGAGTGATGAGCCTGAAGCGGTCACCTCCCTGATGGAGTAGCACCGGCCGCTGACGGTGATGGTGGAGCAGCTGTTTGCCGATGTAGCGGTACATAATCATTGGCACCCAGCACGGCCGATGCAGAGGAGAAGGAGAGTGTGTGATGGAGTCGAGGGCGACTCCAAGCTGGGGGGAGAGAGTAACAGGATGAAATCCTGATAGGTGCGAGGCAGCTGCGTGAAGGACAAGATCACCGAGGAGGGCAAGCCAGCGGGCGATAACAGAGCGGCGGACATCAGACGGCGAATATCAAGACAATGCAGCGGTGACGGACGTGGTGGTGCTCATACGGGTTGGAGCGTGGCGCGGGCCGACCCGCCGCAGCCAACCCGGTCACCTGGAAGATCGGAAGCTGATGAAGAGGTGCCTCGCACACTGGGGGAGCAGACCAAGACGCCAAGACTGACGCTAGACACCAGAGAAGGCGAGGCGACATCATAGGGCAAACGAGCGGTCCAGCGCGGCTGTAAAGGGTCGGCTGTGAACCCATCAAGCCCGCCATGCATGAAGCTCCGGCTCACTCTCGAAGATTCCCAGTGCAGCGCACAGCACGCGGAAGCACAGAGTAACAGCGCGGCAAAGCCGTACACGCAGAAGCGGCGAAGCACCGGCATTGGTGTTAAACAGAGGAATACAAGTAGCAGTCGAAGTGTACGTAGTGTTGTGTGCAGTCCTTAAAGGGTGCTTGAGTGCTTGTAGAAGCGGGTATCTGCAGCCCCGTACGAGGCCGTCGGTATAGGCAGTCCGCGAAGTAAGGAGCAACTAGCCGAAGAGAGGGTAAACCCTGAAAGAGGGTAAGAGAGCCCCCGGTACTAAGAGCCCCCGGTGCACCTCCTTAGCGGTCTCGGCGAAGCATCAAGTACTCTGACCAATCTTGCCACTGCTAGGAAAAGTCGACTGCCGCCGCCGTGCATATTTCATACGTAGCTAGGGCGGCTGGTGTTCGTAGCCACTGGACACCACTCGAGGCCACGAGTAGGACCGGCGCACGACACAAGGGCGGAAAGGACCAAACACTATCACTACTCGCGCGAAGCGCTGACGAACTGAGCAGGGAAAGACGCCCAGCTTACTGTTGCATGCCAATGGCGTTGGAGCTTGCACGCCGGCTGCGATGGACAGAGCTGCTGCAAACGGTCATTTGCACGTGATCAAGTGGTTGCACGCTAACCGAAGCATGGGGCCTACGGTGAACACAGCGAGGCAGTAAGAAATGACCACCTGTATGTGGCCTGTACAGACCTGAACACGCCCGCGAGTTCACCCACCATTCTGGTGCTATTAAATAGGCGAAGTCGTACGATGCCACGTACATGTACGTTTGAGATGGTTTTGTTTATGCAGCTTGGTATTTAACCCCCGGAGCTGTCGAGCGTATCAAGAAGAGTTTGCCCTTGGGTGAGAGCTACGAGGTTGGTTGGACGCGAACTATCCGGAGTCTGCATAAGGAACAGCGCGGGCAAATATTGTTTTCTTTTTAGTTTTAGCAATGTCGTCGCTACCAGGTCGCCGATTGCCAATTGCGCCCATGATAACTCAGTGAGAAGTATAAGGATTATCGTATAATCTACAGGACTTTGGCGCGTTCTTAAGTTCGGACAGCGAACTCCGAACTTCTGAGTAGGTATCCTAGTGGTGTTGAATACGAGAAGTAGAATGACACGAAGACTGCATATCGTCTAAGAACTAACACTAAAACATTTATTGGTGAGACTGCACCCAGCAATGGGAAGTCGGTGTCGCCAGATACCCCAGCGAAGATGCTGCTGCTGATCACTATTTCGTTCTATACAACAATTGACCGCTTCAAGAGCGCACTGCAGCAGTTGTCACGAGACTTTTAAAATTTGTAGCGGGCTCGGACGTGGTCGAGAACGCGACGCAGCATCCAGCCGTCGCTTGGCGTGATCGTAGTCGAGCTGTACGCCATCATGATGGAGTTGGGGAAGTCCTTGGCGGGTTTCTCCTTCGTTTCGTAAAAGTCTGGCAGACCGAAGCCGTGGCCGATTTCGTGGCCGATGAACATGACGTTCCTGTCGTACAGGTGCTCCATGGTGTTGTTGAGGCTCACCTCCTGACCCCAGTCGAAGCCGAAGCCGTACGGGATGTCCTCCTTGAGCGACAACGAGACGTCGAACGGCTCACCCTGGCAGGCGCTCGTGTCCGACCACATTTGATTCACGTTGTCGTAGTATCGGTAGCACTCGTCGGGGCACTGCGGCACGCCGTCGGACTGGTCAATGGTCCCCTCATAGATTTTACCAAGGGATTCGTCCTTCCACCCGAACTGGGACGCTTCCTTGGCAGCCCACCCGACCATCTTGACCTTGAGCTCATTGAACGGCCAGCAGTTGTAGCCGACCAGCCAGTCGTTCCACGCGTTGAAGTGGCGCTCCAGAATGACCTGGAGCTTGGACGCGGTGGTCTTGTCGAGCTTGCGATTGGCGTACCAGCGCACGCAGTAGTTGATGGAGCCTTTGTTGTGCACCAACTTGTCCATGAGCCAGTTCTTGTTGGCCATCACGCTCCAGTTTTTATCCTTCACCACGACCGCGTTGGGGCCAATGCGGTTCTGCCACACCCAATCCAAGTACTTCTCGCTGATGTACTCGGTCGGACTTGCGACGACGCACTCGCCGGACTTGGACGTGATTTTGCCAAAAGTGGGTTTGGCGCTCGTGTGGTTACTACCGGTCTCCTTGACAATGGGAGCGCCCCACTCTGAAATGCCCTGAACGGCATCGGTCGCGGTAGATGACGGGAACAAGACATCGTCTTGCTGGATCTGGCTGGTCCTGGAAGTCTGCAGCGTGCCAGCTGCAGTTTTTTTGGTGTTGGCAGCGGACGATGAGGCGACCAAGAGGGCTGCGAGCAAGACGTGCAGGACTGGACTTGTCTTCATCTTGGGGAAATCGGGTAACTGCAGAAGTGAGACCAAGGAAATGGCGGCATTGGAGAGGCAGCAGCGCTCTACATGCACCGGTATAGTACTGTGCAGCAATTCCTGAAGCTACATGTATAAGTCGTAGCCTACGACACTGTCGACCCGACACAATATGCATTTCGTTGAACAGTATGGAAAACCCGAACAGCAAAAACAGCACCACGCGATGGGAAAACTCGTGGTCCAGAGGAAAAACCTGACATATCCATGATACGATGAGTCAACGGATACCAGAAGTTTGGCTGAAAACGGACTTTACGTAGTTGTCGAGCTGGCTGATAAGCTCGTCCACAATATACGGTACCAGTAAGAGCGTTCCACCGGTACTGTACGACTAAATTTGGACTAAACTGGACAAAGTCAGGATAAAATCGTACAAGAGGCTGCTTGTTGGAGCTAAAACCAGGTCCAATGTGGGCTATCCGCCTGCTGGTGGATAGTCAGCGTCACTTGAGTATACTGTACCGAATAATCTATGTCATAGCAGTGTGATGTTGTTTGCGATGATCGCACACAGCAAAAGTGAGTGCAGAGACCGACAAGTTGTCGGCGACAACATACCCGCCCCGGCTACCGGTAACTTGAGGCAAACGCAGCTTCATCGGACATTTTTTTTCGTTTTTAAATTAAAATTATTCGGAAGGCAGAAGACATATTTTTTAAATGTTAGTAAGAACGAGAGCTCTAAAGAATGTCGTCAAAATTGTCAGCTAAACCAAACTCACCTACTTCAGCATCTATCAGTCCTCGCGGACGCCCCTTCTGCACTGGGGCCATGAAATGGCGAAGTGAATTGGGGATCAAAAGATGTATTTTATTAAAAGGGTTAATACATCTATGTAGTATTAAAATACTTCAAATTAACAAAACGAATCTTCTCTATGGATATTTATCCAAATAGTCGGTGCTTGCATCACAATTTTGCCAAAGAGGCTGTGTTTGACATCTGCATCTCTCATTGGACAATTAGATCAAAAGATGTATTTTATTAAAAGGGTTAATACATCTATGTAGTATTAAAATACTTCAAATTAACAAAACGAATCTTCTCTATGGATATTTATCCAAATAGTCGGTGCTTGCATCACAATTTTGCCAAAGAGGCTGTGTTTGGCATCTGCATCTCTCATTGGACAATTAGACGCAGATGCCAAACACAGCCTCTTTGGCAAAAATGTGATGCAAACACCGACTACATGTATTCTCTGGATTTGTAATCCAGAATACCGGTACTTACGAGAACGCAACTCGACGTAAAAAAACTTTATTTCTCAATACTTAAATCCTTAGAATAAATACGTTGTGTGGTGAACAGTTGCGAAAATATCTTCACAAGATTATGCACCTGTTATCTCAGAACCGTTCCTGTTATTTTTTTTCGAAAAGGGCGTATGTCCCTTCGAAATAGCATCGTTTAGGCTAGAATTGTAAATTCTTGTATTATAGACTTGATACAACTGCTTACGGAAGAACCTGTAAGATATTATAGCCGGACCACAATGAAAAAAAACTGGTGAATGTTGACCCTGCTCAACACGAGCAACATCAAAACCCAACCACCCACTGAATGTTGCGCGAAGAGTCCTGGGTAAAACAACACGCAGCTGCTAGAATATAAAACCCTACTGGGTTGTATGGGTTATACTGTAGAAGTTGGTACGCGGCTGCGATGTGGAAGAAACTTACCTCGTCCAACAGCTATTGCATGTACCATGGTATAGCTATGTATAACGGTCTACCGGTTCTCCAATTCTGCGAGATTTTTGGTTCGTCAATAAAATCCAGAGCTTCCCCGTGTGGAGCACGGCGTAAGTTTGGATAAATATCCCTTCTCTATTCAGTTCTCAACTGTCTGTTCAGTTAAACAAGCCACTGCTCGCTATCCGTCTCCATGTCAGCGTCGAGCTCCATCTCTAGCATCCTCCACGTTAGATCGTCTCGCAGAAATGAGCAACTCCGTGCAAGTTGTAAACCATCAGAACGTACCGATGTTGTGGTCGAGTTCTTGCGGGACAGAATTTCTGCTCGGGCTCTGATAACCGTCGAGAGCTCATTCAGCTCTGCGTTCATTTTCTCAATGTTCAACTAGAGGGCTCTCAGATCATGTCGCTTCACCCCGCCAGGCGCTGACCTGTCGGAATTGCTGAGGCTGGCAATGTTCCTTACCCTCAAATATTGCCGCAGTGCCGCGACAATGAGCAGCACGTGCCTGTCAATGTCTCGCAGGAGCACCAAATTGCCGGAGCCGGTCGATACGAACGCAGGAACCCCGATTCGAGCAGCACATTCAATGCGTTCTGGGAGTTCTACCCGTTCAGCCTGCACTCCGTCATGTATGCGAGGGAGTGTTTCAGATCTGATGTGAGCAAAACGAGAGAGGGAGGGCCAAATTAGCAGTCCCAGTGCCGTGCTGCGTACACATCTGATGGTCCAGTCGGCCGAGGTTGCTGCGGTGACAATCACTTTAGTACGTGCCCCAATGCCGCAAAATCGTTAGGTGCGGGAGTTGTTTGCTATGGCGGACGACGCTTTCTTATGCTTGGGACGTCGACATCGACACAGGTGAACTTGCGGAAAATTTGGATAAGTAACTGCTCAATATCCCGCAGTGGTTGGTCTCGAAAGTTCTTGAATCCGGACTTTTCTGCATTTTGTTGCACGACCGTGGACTCGTCCACACAAGTCTGTCGACGGGCAACATCGCCTGGACAGCGCGTCAGCAGCTTGATGGCAAGGCGGTACTGAGTGGCCTCAATTTAGTTCGGATGGAGGATGCATCCAAGCCCCAGCTCGTTAAAAGGTGTGGTCTTGTCAGTGACGCGGGTCCGATAGCGTTTCTTACTATTCTGGACAGAGGATTAGATAACAGCTTAAAATCCGACCCAGAATCCAATGCGGCGTGGCAAATCATCTCAGCCCTCCACAATGTCGCAGTCACCTACGGACAGGATTTTATGACCAAGAGGAGGACCAGGCTGGGCTGCTGCAATTCTCCGGGCGTACTGTCAGACATCCAAGCATTTGGATTTACCATAGCTGAGATAATGGTAACCTCGGCAAATGCTCCCGTGCATCACTTGGTACGAAGTCGCCTCTGTAGGCTCAGAGCAAGGCGTCAAATTTCGAGGTACATACGATCACGGCGTCTTGGCGTTCGACCAAAGCTTGTGTGCGAGGAGGAGTGGAGTCTTCTCGTAGGAATGTGCGCCGAAGATCCCGCTGACAGGATGTCAATACTGCAAGTCGTCAATAACATCGACGGGTTAGCACGAAAAGAAAGCGGGACTGGGATCTCTGGACGTGGTGATGCCAACGCGGTCGTCACGAACATCGATGCCTACACCTACAACGGAGGAACGATAAGCGATATGCTGGAAGATGCTGAAAGCCTTTGCAACCAGCTTGAGGAATCCAGCTCAGTCCACCAGCCTGTGCTTGATCGACTCGTCGACATCTACAAGCAACTACAAAACAACGTGGTCAAGCAGCTTGAGGTGGAAGACTTTGTTCTAATCCTCTATGGTTTTATTCGCTTGCTTGATGATGAAGACGCCTGCCCAAGCGTGCGTAAATCCTGGACTATCGCCGGAAAGAACTACAGCATTCACCATCACATTGACAGGTTTTTGGCTCGATCCACACTGAACCATACGGCAGAAGTGCACCATTGGCACCCAAAAGCTCAGTCCGGTGACGCGACGAGGCTGGTGCCGATCAGAGAGCACGAAGTTGAGCAACTTCCTATGTGGTCCATCCCTGTTTATCAGATTGAACTGGGGCGACATCTTGCAAGCGGGTCTTTTGGCGCGGTGTATGAAGGCACGTGGCTCGGATCGAAAGTGGTGGTGAAGCAAGTTCTTACAGATCAAGCGGACGCTGACAACCGGAACCAATTCAAGGCCGAAGCCGACTTGTGGTTCTCCTTGAACCACGACCACATTATCAAGCTCTACGGTGCCTGCCACAAGGAACGACCATTCTTCGTGTGTGAACGAGCTACCCGCGGCACTCTAACGTCGTTCGTCAGAGGCAAGGAGCGACCGAAGATTTGGAGTTACATCCACCAAGCTTCGCTGGGCTTGCGGCACCTTCACGATCACGGAATTGTCCACGGAGACCTCAAAGGGAACAACATTTTAGTGTGTGACGATGGAGCGAAGCTGGCGGACTTCGGCATGAGCTTCATCGCGGATCGACCTGAAATGGTAGCTGCTGTAAATGGAGCCCTAGGCGCTTTCCGATGGAAGGCTCCGGAGTGTTTGAAGGGTGAACCGCCGAGTTTTGCGTCTGACATCTACTCGTTCGGGGTCTGCATCGTGGAAGCGTTAACGGGACAGGTACCATGGGGGAGCTCAATGCCTGATCAAGCTGTACGGCGCATGGTCACAGAGCTGAAACAATTCTTGCCACGCCCTGATGCTGTGAGCGATGACGAATGGAGCCTCATATGTCGCATGTGCTGCTTTGATCCCTCCGAGAGAATCAGCGCTACTGCAGTGGTTAATTATGCGCGGAGTTTTTCCTGGTCATAGTCAACAGCCCGTACTGAACGTATGATACCATTTAAGCCTCTTTACCTGCTACTGTATACTTAGTATTAAGCCTCCATCTTTACCTGCTACTGTATACTAAGTATTAAATAACATATACTTTTCCTGGTAGTGCAACAACGGTACGTTGTGAACGGACAGCCCAACAGGGATTAATTCGAGGGATGATGAAATGTGGTCCACAGAAAAAGTAGGTATCGCTTCAATACAAATATCAAGTACAACGCCCTTATAAAACTTTTTTTTCGCATAGACATCGCTTATTGCAGGCATCTAGCGGCTTTGTACATAATCATATAAAATTACACGGGGAAAAGCGAGATCGAAAGATGATATCCATAATCGGTTTAGACAGGTTGAGCCATCAGCTAGATTGCAGCACTTTGCTGCATCGTTATATTTGCAGCCTGCAGATCGCAAGTAAATGCGAATCTGTTTCCAGCATCACTTCAAATAATGGTACATCCACACATAGGCACGCCACTGCATCGGCCTTGTTAGCGCCGGCGCTGACTGCCGCGAAATTGACTGAGAGCATTCGCGGCAGTCAGTGCCGACCCACAGTGAGGAGGCATCATCAGGGTCCGTAACCGGCTTGTCGCCCTCCGTGTAGATCTCATAGCACATGCGTTAGTAGATGCGTGGCTCATGTAGTTCAGCAGCTTGCTCTGACGTCATAGCAGCGAGATAGTATAGTCCACAAAGCGTGATGGCTGCTGCAACGCCAAAGCTC
Source organism: Phytophthora x cambivora (assembly GCA_033557925.1). NCBI lineage: Eukaryota > Oomycota > Peronosporomycetes > Peronosporales > Peronosporaceae > Phytophthora > Phytophthora x cambivora. The sequence goes on from JAUCEB010000009.1 coordinate 397,721, forward strand.
GCGCGCTTAATTAGTAGAAGGGTAGATGATAGTACAGCGTAGATGAGTAGATTCGCAGCTTTCTTGTGGATTAGCAGCTTGCTTTGACGCCGCAGCAGCGAGGTATAGCCCATGAAGGGTGAGGGCTGCTGCAGCGCCAAAGCTCGCGCGCCTGATTAGTAGAAGGGTAGATGATAGTACAGCGTAGATGAGTAGATTCGCAGCTTTCTTGTGGATTAGCAGCTTGCTTTGACGCCGCAGCAGCGAGGTATAGCCCATGAAGGGTGAGGGCTGCTGCAGCGCCAAAGCTCGCGCGCCTGATTAGTAGAAGGGTAGATGATATTGAATCGTAGATGAGTAGATGCGTTAGCGCGTTCGAAGAGGGTGGAAGCTACTGCAGCGCCACAGCTCGCGTAGTGTGCGCGGCGAAGAAAATCTCTGACTGAGCATTCGAGAACGAAAGTTCCACCAAATCACGTGGTCGAAACCCCTCAGCACAAAGAGGCCAGAATAAAATATTGCAACTCAAAACAATATTGGGGTTTCCAATATAAATATTTATTATTGTGAAGTACCGATACCAATACTGGTACAATATATTATAGACCCAATTATTGGCAATAATTAGAGATCGGGATGGTATATTATATTATATGCAAAGACAGCGACTACTATGCAGCATTTTGTTGGCTAGGCAACTCGGCCACGCACTACCAGCCCAATTCTCTAGTATCCAACAGGGTCTTTGGGGTGCGAGTAGTTATTTGCTGTATGGTTTGCCCCCAAAAGTGTGTATTTTGACCCAAGAATCTGTAGATTCTGGCACCCCCCTCTTTCGAAAAATAGAATACCATGTACTGTACAAAAGGCAATTATATGCATTGAATCGATACCTTTTTGTCCGGGGGGGCAAAGAGCCCACAGCAAAATGTCCACGCTGACAACTTCAGCCTGTGCCTTGCCGGACGGGACCTTAGCCCCAACAGCTCAGAAATCTAGAACAAATACTAGGGCTTCGCGAAGGCTGGGATAGAATTTTCCTAGGGATCCGAGCTACAGTAGTGAAAACAAGGCAGGAATTTAGAATTCGAATAGATCGTAATGAAGTTAAAACCTGCGATACTGCAAGACACATCGGTGAGAGAATAACAACTCTCCACCTCGATACTTTTACCGCAGGATAAAGCCGTATTAGACTTGCGGCGGATGCGAATCTGGCGGTGCTCCTGTCAAGCGAAGTGGGCAGGTGAATGATACGCTTCTCGTCAAATCGCTCAAGTTGTTACGCTGTGGGCCCGTTCGCGCCACCCAGAACGAAGTGCTTGTCACGAGCTCTTTTGCTAGTACGGGCGAAAACATATTGTCAGGAAAAAAAAAACTTTTTTGAAAAACTTGAAAATGACCATGTAACAAAAAAAAACTTCTCTATTCAGTTCTCAACTGTCTGTTCAGCTTAAACAAGCCACTGTTCGCTATCCGTCTCCATGTCAGCGTCGAGCTCCATCTATAGCATCCTCCACGTTAGATCGTCTAGTAGAAGTGAACAACACCATGCAAGTTGTAAGCCATCAGAACGTACCGATGTTGTGGTCGAGTTCTTGCGGGACTGGATCTCAGCTTGAGCGCTGATAACCGTCGAGAGCTCATTCAGCTCTGCGTTCATTTTCTCAATGTTCAACTGGAGGGCTCTCAGATCAGGTCGATTCGCCCCGCCAGGCGCTGACCTGTCACACTCGCTGAGGCTGACAATGTTCCTCGCCCTCAAATATTGCCGCATTGCCGCGACAATGAGCAGAACGTACCTCTCGATGTCTCCCAGGAGCACCAAATTGCCCGAGCCGGTCGATACGAACGCAGGGATTCCGATTCGAGCAGCACATTCAATGCGTTGCGGGAGTTCAACTCGCTCGGCCTGCGCAATGATAGCAGCGATCATCGACGACAGATCGTTCTGAGACGCCTTTAGGCCCTGGTCCAAGTGCCGGAATGCATTCTGGGCTACCACCTTCCGTACATCCGATTGGTCAGCTGATTATGGTACAATGTGCCATTTTTGTGACTCCGCATTCTGGGAATCTCTGTTTTCAAAACATCGCGCAGAGGTGTTCTGAACTCAGAATTTTGTTCTACCCACCTCCCTCCTCACAATCCCCCCCCGTCACCGATGGAGAAGAATCGCCAGGCAGCAGTCATTGCAGTCATCTGTGCGTGCGCTGGTGCCATCGCAGTGGCCACAGCTGATGGGCGCTCCCTCGGCTCTGCAAGAGTCAACACATTCACCTTCTCGTCCCAGACCTTCGAGAAGGCACTACAAGCTACAAGAACGCGCTGGTTGTTGCGGTAGGTGACGCCGTTGCTTCCACACCAGACGTATTTACGCTGCACAAAAGCGTATTTCCTTCTGCTCTATAAGGCAGTGTACGAGGCATGGACTCGAAAGCCCCGGCCTCACTCCCAGTCCGATGCTCAGTTGTAGGCACCGCAGCACCTTCATGCGCGGACCCCGCCTCCATCTTAGCTTGAGCGGTCTGGCTGCAAAGTGAATACATGTATGAGCCTCACACGTAAAATCCCCCTCCGGGCCTCCCTGCCCAGCGTGCACTTGGACCAGGGCCGGCACAGATTCTCAAATGCATGGATCACGTTGGTTCTTGTTTGCTACACCTAGCCCTCGACGGGAACAAGAATGCGTTCTGCTACCTGGACCAGGGCCTTATGCCTGAAGAGAGGGTCTTGAGTTCTTGAGCGATTCCTTCGTGTGGTGGGCCTGCGTCTTCACTAAGACGAGAAGGAGATTTCTGACCTGTGGCTGCGAGCGCGAACTGACGGCGAGCGATCCCAGCGACAGAGCGCAGTAAGTGAAGGTCAATGTCTTGAAGCAGTTGAGCTCGCCACCCACGCGCCGTCAGAGCAACTTCGTACGCCCCGAATTGCACGAGTTGGCCGCATCCGTCAGCTGCAATGAAGGGGATCGACTCCTCTTTCACCGACTTGATCGGTGCGGACAGCTTGGTGTCGTCTTGGGTGGCAACAGGCTTCTTGGGAGGTTTTCGTACCTGGCGCTTTACCAGCTTGGCTTTTGATTCTGCTTTACCATCAGCTGTGCAGAGTTTCTTACGACGCTTGCGCTGTGGTTGTTGGGGACCTGAGTTTGTACTTGCTGTTGGCAACGTCTGCTTTAGCGCTGTCGTGGGATTTAGAGTTCGCTGCGTTGTTTCCGCGTGAGCTGGTGGCTGCTCCATTATCTCCACATCGGACTCTGATTTCACCTTCGATTCTGACGACCAATCTTCATCCGGTAGCAGGAAGCGAATGCCACCTAAAGCACCACGACGACATTGTTTAGTACTCGGATCTATACACAAGGGATAATTGGTTCGGGCCCTTTAACTGTACGGTACAGTTAAAGGACCCAACACAGTCTGTACCTTTGTTGAGAATGTATGCATAGAGCCCCCCTCGCCAACGAAAAAGTCTTCACCATGTACGGCCATTTCACCTTTGGCTCTACCTCCTGGGGCATAGTAGAGTTTGTGCTCCTGAAGAGCCTTCGGGTCACAAACTTCCCAGCCCATGCGCTTGAGAATTTTCACCACTTCCGTCCCCATGAGGCCGATTTGCTGGAGCAGTTCGGACGGTTTAGCGTAGCGGTCGGAACCACGGCTTCGGTTCCGTGACGTGTGCTCCATAGTTTGCTCTCGTTGGTCTAGATTTCCCCCCTGCTGGGTCTCCTGCGATGACTGCGACGCTGGGTTCAACACCGAGGCAAGCGAGAATGGCTCCGTCATCTATTGCGAGTGAGTCTGCAACGTGTCTCCTTATGTCCCCCTGCACGCCGAGGTTGGTCGACACAATGCCAATTGCGCCCAAAGTCCGTCAGGCCGTCGGAGACAGAACCGCTGTCCTCCGCGCCGGTGTGTGCCCGTCTGGCAGCACGACCTACTTTATTTACCGTTCGTTCCTAGTTCACCTCGCCTAGCCGCCTCTCGTGCTACTAAGGAAGTTGTCCTGACCGACGCCGAACTTGGCCACTCGGACGTACGCCTCGGGCGCCTGTCCTACTACAACGCGGCTACTCAGTCGACTTGGACAGGCACTGCTGTCCTCCGCCTCGAACTTCCCTCGAAGCTCCGTGCGTTCGCTCGTCCAGATCACCAGGTCGTCCGTCCGTCCGTCCGTCCGTCCAATGTGCGTCGCCAGCGAGCACTCTACGTACTCGCCGGTCTCGCCGTCCGCTCCGTGGGTCGACAGCAAGCACTCAACGTACTTGCCGGACCCGTCGTCCGTTCCGTGGGTCGACAGCAAGCACTCAACGTACTTGCCGGACCCGCCTTCCGCTCTGTGGGTCGACAGCAAGCACTCAACGTACTTGCCGGACCCGTCGTCCGTTCCTCTCTGCGCCGGTTGAGCACTCTGCGTACTCAGCAGAATCGTCGTCCGCTCCGTGCTGTGCCCTTCGTGGCAAATTCCCAACTGAGCGATCTCTCCGCCTTGTCGCCCGCCCGACCGCCCGCCCAGTCGCCCACCCAACGCTGACTCGGCAGCTTCGATGCCACTCTTCAGGGGTCGGCGAATCACTGACCGCCCCGTCGCTTCGTCAGCCGTCGTGCGTGCCGCCCAGTCCTCGCCCATCCGCTCATTCGTCCAGTCCGTCACCATGCGCACTTCGCCGCCATCGTCCATCCGCCCGCCAGCCACCTTCGCCAGTCTGTCTCGTCCGTCTGGGCAGCTGCCCGATGCCACCCTGTTACACGACTTCCTCAATTGTGGGGTCTTCCACGACCCTACCGTCGTGCAGCAGTCTGTCGTATTCGTCCACCGTGACCCAACGTCGTCCATCAGCGTCCGTCCGTCCCACTGCTCGGAGTTCGTATTCCAGCACGTACTGTCCGGCCTTGTTTCGTCGACGCCGTCTCCTCGTTTCCACCAGTCGTCCACCCTCGTCGTCCGCCGCTGACGCTCCGCCCACTGTGCTTCTACTTCTTTTTGCAGTTCGTCTTGACGGGGCTGCACCACGAGCTGCCGTCGCTGCACGTACAGCCGCTCTTGTCGCCGCGCCATCGCTGCCTGCGTCTCCGCCTTGATCTTCATCGTCCAGCTGCGCGTTCAAGTCGGCCGCTACCTGCTGCAACAGGGACTTCGGGTAATGGTAGCTCACCAGAAACGACACGTGAGCTATCAGTATCTCGGGCGCGCCGTTCTTGTCCTCGCGCTGTAGCACGTAGTTCTCGTAGCCTGCGGGCTCCACTATTTTCATCGGACCCATCCACTGATGCACGAACTTCGTAGCCTTAGGACCTCGTGGCGGGTTGTAAAGCCATACACGATCACCAACCGCGAACGTCCGTTGCTGCCGCACCTTGCGGTTGTAGTAGCGCGCCTGCCGCGATTGCTCCTTGATTCTCGCCTCCTCGGCACATGCCCGACTCCGTTGCATAGCTACTAGAAGCTGCTTGTGATACTGCACCAGCTCGCCGGCCTCCGTTACTTCTGTCTTTCGCAGCAATTCGTTCGGCGATCGAAGTCGTCGTCCCATCATCAACTCGTTCGGCGTCAAGGCCACGGTCGAGTGCCGTGCCGAGTTGTAGGCGTACACTGCGAACTTCACGTACATGTTCCAATCGTTCTGAGTATTGCTCGACATGAACGTAGACACACAGTCCTTCCAGGACCGATGAAATCGCTCCACCAGCCCAATCATCTGCGGCCTGTATGGGACCGGGGTGGTCTGCTTTGCCTGCAGCAGGTCCACTAGCTGTTCGATCACCTTGCCCACCATCTCTGGAGCTCCGTCTGTCAATAGCTCCCGAAAAACACCGAACTTGAGTACCACGTCCTCCACCAAGAACATCGCCACGTTCTCCGCCGTGTGCCTCGTCACGCACTTTGCCACCGCATATCTTGTCACGTACTCCAGTGCTGCGATAACGTATCGCTCGCCGCCGTCCGCCACCGGAAAGGGTCCAGCCACGTCCAGCGCCCAGCGGTCGCCCACATCTCCACCTTTAAGGCTCCGTAGCGGTGGGATCACCTCGCGCGGGCGCGCTTTCCTGCTCCCGCACTCCTGGCATCCTCGCACCCATTGGTTCACTTCTCGTTGCAGCCTCGGCCACCAATACAACCGAGCTACACGTCCGTACGTATGGGGTCCGCGTAAGTGCCCCGCCCACACTGAGCCATGCATTTCCTTGAACACCGCCGCCCATAATGCCGGAGGCAATACGACTCGCTTGCCGTGTGGCGTCTCGATCGTCACCAACCCGTACACCCGTCCGATCTTCATGCCTTGGTACATTCCGTCCTTGAGAAGCTGCTGCACCAGCTTGCTTTGCTGCTGAGCGTCCGCAATCTCCTTGTCCGTCACCTGCAGCGTTGGTTCCGCTGGAGCCGTCTCCTCATCCTCGTCCAGCGTCGCTTCGCCCAGAACTACTGCCGTCGGACCCTGTCTAGCCGATGAGACTCTGCTCTCGCCCGTCCGTGCCTCCTCCACACCTTGCACTCGTCGTGCCGTTCGGCCTCGCGCTGTCGTTGCTTTCGTCGCAGTCGTCCGTTCTCGTGTCGGGGTCATCGCTGTCGTTGCCGCCACCGTTGGCTCAGGCGCCGCCGGTACCGCAACCTTCTCTATCGCTTTCCCCGGCGTCTTCTCCGTCGTTTTCTCCGTCACTACCGTTCCCATCGTGGACTTCGACGACTTCGCCGCCTCCGTCACTTCTTTCGCTGACCTCGGCATCGTCGCCGACTCCGCCGTCGGCACCTTCGCTTTCGCCGACCGTGCCGCTTCCTCCAGCCGTTTCTTCGCTGCTCGAGTCAGTGGTCGATCCGTTGGCCACGAAGCGCCTCTCGGTGACTCGTCTTCGTTGTCGTCCCGTGTCGCCACTCCTTCCGTATCTGCCGTAGCCACTGCAACTCCACCCAAGTCCTCGCCGCCGAGCGAAGACACCCCCGTGGGATCGTCGTCCTCCGTCTTCGCCTCCGCGGCCGTCTGAGTTGTCTGCCGCTTAGTCAGCCGCTGCCGCCCAACTACTGCTCTAACTGCCGCAGGTGCCCGAGATAAGGCATCGGCCACCACATTGGTCGCGCCCGGCCTGTACTCTATCTCGAATTCGTACTCTTGCAAGGTGAGTGACCATCTGTGTAATCTGCCAGCGAGGTTCGGCCTCGTCATCAACCATTTGAGCGCCGAATGGTCCGTGATGATAACAAACGCTCTGCCGTACAGGTACGGCCTGAACAGCTTGACACTCCACACCACCGCGAAACACTCCAACTCCGTGATCGAGTAGTTCGACTCCGCGCTACTGTTGACCTTGCTGGCATAGGCGATCGGCTGCCAGCCGTGACCTTGGTCTTGCATCAGACAAGCCCCGAGTCCTACCTTACTAGCATCCGTTACCAAGCGGAAAGGGAGAGCGAAGTCTGGGTAGACGAGCAAGGGCTTGGTGGTTAGCGCCGCCTTGATGCGCTCGAACGCAAACTCCTGTGCCTCGGTCCACTCCCAGTCTTGATCCTTCTTCAGCAACCGTGTCATCGGGGCCATTATGGAGCCAAAGGCCTCTATGAACTTCCGGTAATAGCCGGCAAGGTGCACGAATCTCTTCACCTCGACGACGTCCGTAGGTCGCGGAAACTCAGCCACCGCCGTCACCAATCGCTGCACGGGCCGTACTCCATCACAACTCAACTCATGTCCAAGGTACTCCATAGATTTTGTAGCGAACATACATTTCTTAAGCTTGAGCGTGAGGCCCGCAGCCGAAAGCCGCTCCAAAACCGTAGCCAGCTCCACAATGTGCCGCTCGATGCCGCCGCGCGTGAACACCACGATGTCGTCCAAGTACACTAAGCAGGTCAACCACGTCAACCCGCGCAACACACCGTTCATCATCCGCTGAAAAGTTGAAGGCGCGTTCATCAGTCCAAAGGGCATCCGTACAAACCTGTACAAACCCTGCTTTGTAGTGAAGGCCGTCTTGTCACGATCACCCGGAGCCATGCCAATCTGCCAGTAGCCAGAGCGTAGGTCCAGCGTAGTGAACAATCGCGCGCCGCCCAACGCCTCCAAAGTCTCATCAATGCGCGGAAGCGGGTACACATCTCGCTTCGTAATCTTATTTAGAGCACGGTAGTCAATACAAAATCGCACTTCACCATCTTTCTTTCTGACCAACACCACGGGGAAGCCCCAAGCTCCGTTGCCCTCTTCAATCACGCCGGCACCCAGCATCTTGCTCACGTTGCTCTCAATCGTTGCGTCTTCCATCTGTGCATGCCTGCGCCGCTTCATCAAGATCGGCGCTGCCTTACCAGTGTCAATGTGGTGCTGCACGTTCAATGCCGTAACCGGAGGACAGTCGCCCTTGTCCTTTGAGACATCGCGGTAGGCCCGCAACAGCCGTATCACCATCGCACGCGCTTCTGGTTCCTCTTCGCCGACCCGTACTTCATCCTCATTGTCGAGCGGCGTCTCCGTGTCGCCCAATTCCCGCAGCCATTCGTCCAACTTGTCGCTGTCAATCGCTCCGCTCATCGCCAACACTTGCATGTCCTTCTCCAGTGGGATCCACCGGCCCAGCTCCTTCTTGCTCGGCAGCTTTCTCCTACCGCCCTGCACGTTAATCAATGGGATCATGGCTTTGCCGTTCCGGCTAGTCGTCACCGTCGCCGCCATCATCACTGATCCGTGGGTCGTTGTTGGGATGAAGATGCCTTCTTCGCCGTCCGGCGCCGCCACCGCTACTTCTACGGGTGTGACTGCGCTACGTGTCAGCCGTGCACGTCCAACGAGACGTACTGCCGCCACCTTCGCACCACTTCTTCCGACGTCCGTCCGAAATGGGATGACGACCTGGCCTCGTCTATCATCATAACGCACTTCGTTTCTCTCGAAGTCCATCACTGCTTTGTGACGCTGCAGGAAGTCAACACCGACGAGAAACTCGTCCGTGCAGCCTTCGATGATGCATGCCTCCAACGTCACCATCTGTCCGAACGCGTTCCTCATATCAAACGTCCACACGCCCACGACCTTCAGCACGAAGCCGCCAATACCCTCGACTACGTCCACTGGAGCTCGCCGACTCACGCGCTCGCCGCGCATCATCCAGTCTGTCCCAGCCACCGAATATCTGGCGCCGCTGTCTAGCTTCACCGGCAGTCTCTCGCCCTCCACGTCCATCGTCGCCGTGGGCAACCCGTCCTCGGCTAACACCCCAAACGCCGTCTCGCTGCCCGCTGACTCCGTGTCCGTCGGCACAATCCGTCGTTGCGCGAGCCGTACCTGGGCTCGTTCGTCGCCACCATCTTGAGGTCGTTCAACATCGGGCACTTGCTGTCGCCGAGCGAGATCGTCTCGTGCCTCTCGACACTGTTGCTCTCGACGCGCCCGCCGCTCGTCGTCCATCGCCGCCACCACGACGTCCACTTCCTGCGCCCCACCGATCGACTGCGCCATTCGCCGTTGCTCCGCTTTGGCTGCCCGCTGTTGCTTGGCCGTCCGTTGCTCTCGTCTCCTGGCCAGACGAATAACCGCCAAGCTGCTCGAAGCTGTGCTCTCTTCGTCGAGCACCGCCACGTTCTCAGCGGCAGGAGCGCCCATGTCAATCAAAGTGCCGCCGCCTTCCTCAGTTCCACGTCGCTGGTCGGTGCCGTCATCCGCAGGAGTGCCGCCTTCCTCAGTTCCACGTCGCGGCTCAGCGTCGTCACCGCCGCCCGACGGTCGCACATACTTCGCTGCTGCCATCGCAGGGCGCACTGTCGCTACGAATATCCGCGCTCGCTCATCATCTCTCCCATTCAGTTCTTCATCCAATTGAGTGCGGGCCGCCAACTCAGCTGCCACATCACTCCCGTCCTGCTTCGCCGAGCTTTCGCCCGCCGACTCCACTTGTCGCCATCCATCTGCCGCCGATGAACTTGCCTCAGGCAGCTGTCTCGTCCGTCCGTCCTCATCCTCGTCGCGCTCCTGCTCGCCATTTCCAGCCGTATGAGGTAGTAGCAGCAGCTCTCGCTGTTTGCGTGTCACCACCGCCGCTCCACCAGACACCACTCGCCGGGGAATTAACCGCTTCCTCGGACGTAACGATCCCCTCGCTACGCCCGGTCCGCGTTTTCCGACGACGTGCCCTGGGTCGCCATGCGCGACGCCAAGTAAGCATCGTTTCGTGCCTTCGCCTCTGGATCCGTGCACTCTCTCGCGAAGTGGCCAATGCCGCCGCACGCGTAGCACTTCGTACCTTCGGCGGGCCACTGGTTCGTCTTAGTCGTCGTACTCGGAGGTTGTGGCTCCATCTTCGCCACTCGCACTGCCGCCTTCGTTCGCCGAGCCGATGTCTTCTGCTTCTTGCGCTGTGTCGAGGGTGGCTTTGCGCTCTCCGTCGAGTCATCACTGGACTCGCCGTCCGCCAACACCATCCGCACCTTCGCCTTCCGTTCGGCGCCTCCACTGCTACGCTTGCCGTCCGATCGCCCATCGTGCTGCGTCTTCTTTGGCTGATGCTTTTTGGTCGGCTGCCAGTACCTTCCGTTCCAGAAGCGGCCGTCGGGGACGTCCCACGTGCCCGTGTACTTGTTGTAAACCCCTTGCGGGTTGGTGAAGAACGCCACTTCCGTGCTTTCAGCGCCCATCTGCGCCGCCAACGTGTCCGCTGTCATCCCTGCGCCGATACCAACCCCCGGAACAATCGCCACGCTGCCCATAGTGCCACTCATCGGCACCGTGAACGCATTCGGCGCCGTCGCCCAAGCTTGACCAATATTCAGCATGCCCTGGGCCACGTTGTCGATGGGATCGTCGATGGCCGTCGCTTTGTCTACCGCTTGCTCCCGCGTCGTGGGCACAGGGTCTTGCTTCACCAGCATGCGGGTCGTCTTGTCCAAGTTGCGGTAGAACTGTGCGAGCAACGTACGCTCGCTCACATGGTTCTGCCCGGTCAGATCACGGAGTCCGGCCGCAAAGTCGGCGAAAGTCTCGCCCGGGTACATCATGCGTTGGTATACTCGCCACTCGGCCATCGCCTGGTCTGGACGCTCGCCATACCGCCTCATCAGCGCCGCCTTCAACCTCGTCCAAGTCTTATCAGTGCTGGGCAGTTCTTGGTCCATCTGAACCCACCAGCCAGCCGCGTTGTCCTGCAACTTGTTGCCCACGATGAAGTAGAGCTCTTCGTCCGTCCAGTTGCCACGTCCGGAGATGCGCGCACCTTCCACGGCCAAGTCGACCTTCGCGATCCAAGTCGAGACCGAGACCGTCGGGGAGGGCTTGTAGGGCGTGAGCTCCAGGTCCTTCGCATTCTTCCGATGTCGTCGTCGTCGAGGAGCCGCTACATCGCGCCGACGTCGGTGTCGTCGTCCACGTCGTCGTCGTCGAGTTCCAATCTCCGAGTCGTCGCTGCTCCAATCGCTGGAATCGCTACTGCTCGGCTCGTCGTCACCCGGGCCACCTCCAATGTTGCTGCTACCACGAGGCGAGCGTCTTGCCGTAGCCGTCGATGCCGCCGGTTCGCTTCGTTGCTGCACCGTCGCCGAGTGTTCAACTGCAGTCGTCGAGACTTGCGTTGCCGCTTGGGTCGACGTAGCTGGCGCCGCCGACGTTCCCGTTGTAGCTGCCGACTGCGTGACTGCCTCCGTCGTCATCGTCGTCGCCGTAGTTTCTGCCGTAGCTGCCGATGACGTGACAGCTTCCGTCGTCGGTGCTGTCTCGAGCCTCCCCATCCGCACTTCAAGCCGATTGACTGTGGTGAGAAGCTGCTGGATCACCGTAGTCAGTGCGGCTACAGGCTCGACACTCATGCTGACTGCTTGACCGGGGTCGCCGCCTTCGCTGGTTGACGCTGCCGCTGGTCCAGCCACTTGCTCGCCTTGTTGCGATCTTCCTGGCGTCGTCGAGCTTGATTCCTCGCCAGGTGGTCTTTCATCCGTTTTCGTCTCTTCCTCCGTAGTTTTCGGACTCGTCCGTGGGTTGCTGTCTGCCGCCACTTCGCCCAACACGCTTCGCACTACCGTCTTCGTTCTTGCCATCGTGTTCTCGCCTTCGTTAGCGTCACTAGGCCCCTGTATGACCACCATGCAACGTGTCTCCTTATGTCCCCCTGCACGCCGAGGTTGGTCGACACAATGCCAATTGCGCCCAAAGTCCGTCAGGCCGTCGGAGACAGAACCGCTGTCCTCCGCGCCGGTGTGTGCCCGTCTGGCAGCACGACCTACTTTATTTACCGTTCGTTCCTAGTTCACCTCGCCTAGCCGCCTCTCGTGCTACTAAGGAAGTTGTCCTGACCGACGCCGAACTTGGCCACTCGGACGTACGCCTCGGGCGCCTGTCCTACTACAACGCGGCTACTCAGTCGACTTGGACAGGCACTGCTGTCCTCCGCCTCGAACTTCCCTCGAAGCTCCGTGCGTTCGCTCGTCCAGATCACCAGGTCGTCCGTCCGTCCGTCCGTCCAATGTGCGTCGCCAGCGAGCACTCTACGTACTCGCCGGTCTCGCCGTCCGCTCCGTGGGTCGACAGCAAGCACTCAACGTACTTGCCGGACCCGTCGTCCGTTCCGTGGGTCGACAGCAAGCACTCAACGTACTTGCCGGACCCGCCTTCCGCTCTGTGGGTCGACAGCAAGCACTCAACGTACTTGCCGGACCCGTCGTCCGTTCCTCTCTGCGCCGGTTGAGCACTCTGCGTACTCAGCAGACTCGTCGTCCGCTCCGTGCTGTGCCCTTCGTGGCAAATTCCCAACTGAGCGATCTCTCCGCCTTGTCGCCCGCCCGACCGCCCGCCCAGTCGCCCACCCAACGCTGACTCGGCAGCTTCGATGCCACTCTTCAAGGGTCGGCGAATGACTGACCGCCCCGACGCTTCGTCAGCCGTCGTGCGTGCCGCCCAGTCCTCGCCCATCCGCTCATTCGTCCAGTCCGTCACCATGCGCACTTCGCCGCCATCGTCCATCCGCCCGCCAGCCACCTTCGCCAGTCTGTCTCGTCCGTCTGGGCAGCTGCCCGATGCCACCCTGTTACAAGTCTTTCAGATCCGATGTGAGCAAAACGAAAAAGGGAGAGTCGGCCGACTATACCATCAGATGTGTGGACTGGTACCGACTGCAACTACTAAGGGGTTAAGAAGTGTTATCTTGAGGTTACAACCACTATAGTACTCAGTACTAACTGTAAGCACTGTACACACCCCAATGTTGCTAAATGCTTAGATGCGGGAGGTGCTTGATAATAACAAAATATGTGCCTTCCAAATTTTTAGAATTGCTTGATCAGCCCTCATCCAAAACCCTGACGAAATGTCGTCTCACCAAACAAGTCGACGTGATTAAACTTTAATCCGCGACCTTTCGTCAACGTTTTGGAAGACACCCACTGAACTTCACTATGCTGTTCACTGTACCTGAGGTTCGCGTTCCGGCAACTGCATTAAAACGCTACGGTAATTTTAAATAAATTACGGATCAAACGGATCAAACAGATTTTTATGGGTTTTGGAAGGCACCCGTGTCGAACTTCACGGAAGAAACAAAAATAATACTTGGAAGTACTTCGAAGTAGCTGTTTTTCATCCTAGGCCTTCGGGCGTCGGTGTACCCTGATCTTCGTTTCACCGGTAGTCGCTGCCAAAATGTCGCTCCACCTCGTAACAAATCGGCGAGGTCGGGATAACTCTTCCACATAATTAACCGCTGCGGAAGCGCTAATTCTCTTGGAGGGATCGAAGCAGCACATGCGAAGTATGAGACTCCATTCGTCATCGTTCAGAGCATCGGGACGTGGCAGGAATTGTTTCAGCTCTGTGACCATGCGCCGTACAGCTTGATCAGGCATTGAGCTCCCCCATGGTACCTGTCCCGTTAACGCTTCCACGATGCAGACCCCGAACGAGTAGATGTCAGACGCAAAACTCGGCGGTTCACCCTTCAAACACTCCGGCGGAAAGCGCCTAGGGCTCCATTTACAGCAGCTACCATTTCAGGTCGATCCGCGATGAAGCTCATGCCGAAGTCCGCCAGCTTCGCTCCATCGTCACACACTAAAATGTTGTTCCCTTTGAGGTCTCCGTGGACAATTCCGTGATCGTGAAGGTGCCGCAAGCCCAGCGAAGCTTGGTGGATGTAACTCCAAATCTTCGGTCGCTCCTTGCCTCTGACGAACGACGTTAGAGTGCCGCGGGTAGCTCGTTCACACACGAAGAATGGTCGTTCCTTGTGGCAGGCACCGTAGAGCTTGATAATGTGGTCGTGGTTCAAGGAGAACCACAAGTCGGCTTCGGCCTTGAATTGGTTCCGGTTGTCAGCGTCCGCTTGATCTGTAAGAACTTGCTTCACCACCACTTTCGATCCGAGCCACGTGCCTTCATACACCGCGCCAAAAGACCCGCTTGCAAGATGTCGCCCCAGTTCGATCTGATAAACAGGGATGGACCACATAGGAAGTTGCTCAACTTCGTGCTCTCTGATCGGCACCAGCCTCGTCGCGTCACCGGACTGAGCTTTTGGGTGCCAATGGTGCACTTCTGCCGTATGGTTCAGTGTGGATCGAGCCAAAAACCTGTCAATGTGATGGTGAATGCTGTAGTTCTTTCCGGCGATAGTCCAGGATTTACGCACGCTTGGGCAGGCGTCTTCATCATCAAGCAAGCGAATAAAACCATAGAGGATTAGAACAAAGTCTTCCACCTCAAGCTGCTTGACCACGTTGTTTTGTAGTTGCTTGTAGATGTCGACGAGTCGATCAAGCACAGGCTGGTGGACTGAGCTGGATTCCTCAAGCTGGTTGCAAAGGCTTTCAGCATCTTCCAGCATATCGCTTATCGTTCCTCCGTTGTAGGTGTAGGCATCGATGTTCGTGACGACCGCGTTGGCATCACCACGTCCAGAGATCCCAGTCCCGCTTTCTTTTCGTGCTAACCCGTCGATGTTATTGACGACTTGCAGTATTGACATCCTGTCAGCGGGATCTTCGGCGCACATTCCTACGAGAAGACTCCACTCCTCCTCGCACACAAGCTTTGGTCGAACGCCAAGACGCCGTGATCGTATGTACCTCGAAATTTGACGCCTTGCTCTGAGCCTACAGAGGCGACTTCGTACCAAGTGATGCACGGGAGCATTTGCCGAGGTTACCATTATCTCAGCTATGGTAAATCCAAATGCTTGGATGTCTGACAGTACACACGGAGGATTGCAACAGCCCAGCTTGGTCCTCCTCTTGCTAATCAGATCCCGTCGGTAGGTGACTGCGCCATGGTGGATGGCTGAGAAGATTAGCCACACCAAGTTGATAAGTACTGGCAAAAATTCATCACAGCTGTCGAAAAAATCCCTCGCCAGGATAGTAGGAAACGCTACCGGACCCGCGTCACTGACAAGTTGTCCACACGTTTTGACGAGCTGGGGCTTGGATGCATCCTTCAACCGCACTAAATTGATGCCACTCAGTACTGCCTTGCCGTCCAGATGCTGACGCGCTGTCCAAACGATGTTGCCCGTCGACAGAGTTGTGTGGACGAGTCCATGGTCATGCAAGTACGCGAGACCACACGCAGCGTCGAGCATGTGGTCCCACGAAAAGGCCCTGCTAGTTATGGGCAAAGTTTTTTCGTGGACAATGAGCGGGTTCCCGACATGACATGCGCCGAAAAACTTGCGAATGTTGGGGTGGTTTAACTCGCCCCAAATCGAAACAGCCCGCAGACATTCCTCTTCCCCGCCCGTTAGTGTCGATACTTGGGCGTCTTCCCATTCCATTTCTGACGTTGTGAACCAATCCGGGGTCTCGACCACCACGAGGTCAGAAAGTCGAGCAACGGTGTCATACACCGCAGATATCACGTCTAGCTCATGCGCAGTCAACAGATCGCCATAGCTTTCCACGCTGTGCTTTAGCCGCGTCATGAACTTCAACTGCTGATATTCGTCGCCAATTTCGACCAAGACACGGGTGGAATCCTGCAGCATTTCCTCGAAAAACTCCATTTGGCGATCACGCTCCGCCTGCAGCTTTTGAAGCCATCTCGTTACCGACTTCGCCCTCTTAGCTTCTCTCGAGTGCAAGATGTTCACTGCAACCCGGATCGCAGACACGAGAATGTGTACGAGTGGTGCAAAATTTGCCAGCTCGAGGAGGATCCGACCTTCGTAGACTTCGGTGCCGTAGTAGGGCCACAGCTGCTCCATCACGCGGTTCCAGCAAGAATAAATGGGCAGGTCGACGGACTCCCAGTCGATGCGGAGTGTAAGAGCGACGAGGTTGTGGAGAAATCCCTGGCCAAGTGCGCGGTACGGAAATCGTGAATTTCTCCTCTGCGCTCGAGCCTTGCGCAGCTTCTGCGTGAATTTCTTCCCGACCCGCATCTCTCGACTCGACGTTCTTGGTGTTCGAATGTGAAATGAGCTCAGCGGAGAATGTGTCGAGCCCACAACGGCAACAAAAGTACAGATTCACGAACTTTATAGAACAACCTCTGCGGGATATTGAGGCTCAATTTTTTGAGTGGTTAATTTTCATCCATAATATCCGCAAGTTCACCTCACCCGTGGCAATCTTGACAATGCAGTCAATGACACGTACATGTATTTCGAAATCACCTACCTCCAGAGGTGGGTGATTTCGCGAAATAACACATGCTATTTGGCCTGACGCCAAAAATACATCACAGCGGGGAGCAGCAACCTTCACAGCTTCGCGGACGCCCTCGCTGTTAGACTGCCACTGCCGCTGTGCAGAAGAGACCAGCAGAAGGACAACCAGAAGGACAACGCGCCACAGCTATCGCTACTCATACGTTCGTTATGGTAGAATCTCAAATGGGTCGTATACAGAACGGACCTGGTATTTGATATGATTTTTTGTATGCTTTTGGTCAGATGAAAACACATGTTCTAGCGGAAGCGAGCGGTTGCGAGGTCGCGTAGCCGCAGCAAACCCGCGCGGGGTGCCCGCGAAGCAGGGCCGCGCGGTATTTGCGGAGGCGGGCCCAGCGCCGAGCATTCCAGCGAGCGGACACGTTGCCCTGTCCAGTAGTTAGTTTTTCTTGTGCGGGGGTCTGGGGGTGCAACCCCCAGCATGCCTAGAAACCCGACCACAGATCAGGTCCGTTCTGTATCTGACCACAACGGCAGGTAACCTTCGTTATCGCTGAGGATCACCCTCTAGAGCGAGTAAGTTTCCCTTGCGTCTTGAAAGCTTCTCATGATCGCATGCTAATGCTAGCACTGGTTTCCGACGTGTAGGTATGAGGTGTCGACGCAAGCTGGAAGGTGCACCTGCCCGACCTCGACTACAAAGGGCTGGTGGATTGGATCAAGGCCGAAGTGAACTTCAAGGCCATCAACGACACGGACAAGAGGCTGAAGGTTGGGGGACCGCCCGGGCAGGCTAGATTTCGGCCTTCACATACCGAAATCTAGGCCTGCTCGTTTATCCCGAGGCAGGCGAGTGCTACGGCAAGGTTGGAGCCTGATCGTGCTTGCTGTTGCCGACAAATACGCGATGGCCCCTGATCACTATCGTAACTCTTTATTTTTATTTAAACTAATAAAAAATCATCGTGACTTTATGACTGCCTTGTTCACTCTTGCCGTCATATACGCCGCGAAAGAACTTGGATGGTCCTATCACATAGCGATAGCGAGGAGATCGACCATGAAGAGCTGACGGTCACTGATCTTTGTCAAGCCAACGCGGCTGGGGTGAAATAGTCGATTTCCCGCGCAAAATCTGACACGCCCTGCAAGAAACTTCTAAATGACATGTCATTTGCCCCAGAAATCACATGCCATCTCGGGGCGAAATCGCATGCTATTTCTGGGGCACTTTTGCTAATTCTGACACCCCCTAATAGGGGGTATCAGAATTAAGAAAACTCGCTTGGAAATCGCATGCGATTTTCGCCAGAGCGCTCATGTGATTTCTCTCACAAATCGCATGCGATTTGAGACTGCGTCAAACAAAATAATACATGTACTAACAAGCCGAGCAGTGGGTGCCTACCAAAAATAGAGAAATCACCCGACATAGATGCAGCAGATATGACAGGCTTAAGACGAAAATATGTCGACATATCCTAAAATTTGGCCGCCGCAAATATATTAATGAGCAAGCTCTGATCGATCCTAATAGTCTCATTTCAAGTCTTTGATCACACTATAGGACAGTTAGTGCGGGACACTTTGGAGCTGAATCTTTCCAGATCCGCTTGAAGTTCGCCAATAGTAGGCTTGAAGTTCGCCATTTCCCTTCCTACTCCCTCCTGCGCAAGCGCGACAATGATTGACGGAGACGACGGCGTGATCCTGTTTCTCTACGAGGTGTACAAGACGCACACCGAGCTCGTGCGCGACGCCCGCCGCGACGTTCATCAACTCCTGCTGGAGGAGGAGTGGCGCGTCGCCATGCGCTCGCGCCACTACCTCACCACGCAGTGTCTCGACGCGCCGTGTGCATCCGGCTGGATGACTCTGTACGAGTACGGCACGGACATCAACTTCTTGAACGCAACGAGTCTGACGCGGTGAGTTCTTTGAAATGCCTGTATTACGTCTCTACTCTAACACTACTGCTACGAGTACAGTAGCGCGTTTGATCAATTGCTCTTTAGATTCTCCTGCTTCTACTACATGCCGCCGCCGTCGTCGAGAGGGCGCCCACCCAAGCTTCGCTACTTACACCACGTACTGGGTCTCGTTCTTACCTTCTACGTCGAGTCGATGGAGCAGAGCTCCCTATGCATCACCTTTGGGGTCCCGCCCAGCACGCTCTCCAGGACGTTGCGCAAAGCCGAAGAGGCTCTAGCGCGGGCGCTGAACGGCTACGCACCTGCGCGTATCTCGTGGCCCTCACCCTCGCGCCAGGTAGAATTGGCGCGCATGGTCAACAAACGTGAGCCTTTACTCACCCACACGTTCGGGTTTATAGATGGTAAAAACCTTCGTGTACGTATGCATGCTCTTGAACTTGCCTTTTACTTTGTATATTCATTAACTCTAAATGCTTTTACAATGTGTTGTACCGGTGCAACAGCCCTCTAACGCAGACCTTCAGAACGCCATGTACAATGGCTGGCTGCATTCGGTCTTCGTGACCGGCACGATCTGCTTTGCAGCCGATGGCTGCGTTATCTGGTCTCGCCACAACTGTCCCGGGTCGTGGAACGACTCGGACACGTCCTTGGAGTTCCGCGGCAAGCTGGCGGACCCCCAGTACTGCCCCGATGATCTTATGAACGTAGTCTCCGATTCGGCCTTCCCGTGCTCCACGGCCATGACGGGGCGAATCCTCACCCCTTTGAAGGACGGAGATATCGAGAAAATTGAGCCTTCACTGCGCGCCGCCGCACGCACCCTACACAACGCTATCACTTCCATCCGCCAGGCTGCAGAATGGGGAATGGGTAGCGTGCAAAAGGTCTACAGTAGACTCAATTTGCCGCTGCCCTACGACCCAAATGTACGGGGCATGCGCATCGACAACCTATTCCGGCTTGCGAACTACAGAGTTCGCTCAGTCGGGATTTCAGAGATCAAGACCACGTTCTCCGGCGCGATGGAGATGCCCGAGCAACTAGTGCTGTAGTGGTGTGGGTGGAGTGTTTTGTATCTTCGTCCGTAGCTTTCACATACAACGTAATACCACCTTCGTTCATGCAGCATGCACGTTAATAGCTACATTCAACAACTACATGCTGCCAAGTCTTACAGCGAAAGCTAAGTACATGGTCGAAGTGTCTTGCTGCTCACTAGTAAGGGCTGAATTGAAAATGATACGCTACTAAATGCACTTCCTCCCTTTCGATCGCCTTGATGTCTTCGCCGCGCTTGAGCACTTTTTGCTCAGTCCTTCTTCGTCAGAGCGCCCAGGAGGAGCAGGAGCTCTTGAGTGCGCGCTCGTGCGTCTTCCTTGTCACGACGGGCGCGCTCTTCCGCCTCTTGTTTCTCCTGACGACGACGCTCCTCTGCGTCCGCCTTGTCGGCAAGGTAGCGGGCTTCGCGGGCAACAAGCTCGTCGCGGCGACGCTGCTCTTCTTCAGCGCGGCTGAGCTCAGCCTTACGCTCGCTCTCATCGCGCATTAGAAGCATCATCTCAAACATGGAGCCGCCCATGTTGCTGGCGCTGCTCGCCAAGTCGGTCAGACGCGTCTTGAGCTGCCCTGGCGGCCTTCACGCGCTTCGCCTTGGCGAAGCTAGCCTCCGAGAGATCCTCGTCGTCCTCGAGGGCACGCTTGCGCCCCACGGTGTCACGAAAGTCAGCCAAGTCGATACCTCCGAGTCGGTTGGAGGAAGTCGCGTAACCTTTGGCTTGGACTCCTTCTTGCTCATCGTGCGCCCTTTAGCGCCTTGCTGCGACCCCGACTTAGACTTAGCAGCGCTCGATGCTGGCGTAGATGCGCCAGCGGCAGCCGCTGCTGCAGCAGTAGCAGCAGCAGCAGTGAGCCCTTGCCCAACCTTCTTTGCTGAGCTAGAGCGCAAGTTGCGCTGCATCGACTGCGCCGACGGCGGAGGAGGGTGCGGCGTCGCGAATGCCTCCAGCCCCTCGCAGACGCCGGCTGCGTCGAGAAGCTCCGACAAGTCCGCGTTGACCACACCGTCATCGACCGACGTCCGCGTCTCGCCGGAGTGCATCGAGTCGTTGGTGGTGGTGCTCGAGCCCGTGTCAGTGTCGGCGTCTTCGCGTGTGTTGTCCCCGATCGCCTCCTCGCCCTCGAAGTCAAACGAGAAGTCCTACTGATACTACTCCTATTCTTGATCGACATCGGCACCGTCGTCCATGTCGACGACGCTGGCCTTGTCGTCGATAGCTCGTTTAAACTGCTTCGCCAGCTGCACGTGTGGCGGCATGTCGGCCACGCCCGTAGGTTTGCGCGCACTGTAGAGCACCTTGAACTTTCTACGGAGGCTCTCGTGGTCGCGCTCGGCGACACCACGGCCTCGGTTCGCGTTGTAGGAGTTGGAGAGACGCTTCCATTCGTCCTTGCCAAGTGGGAGGTAGTGTTCGACGAGCGCCAGGAGGCGACGCACTTCGGACAACTTGTAGTTAGTGCTTCCACTCAACTTCGCCATCTATAACCAAATCAAATACACGAGGTTGTGAGTGTCAAACAGTAACGTGTAGTTCTCAAGGTGACGCGACCGCAGCTTTCATGAGGAGAGCAGCGTACCGGAAAGGGGGTAGGAGGAGGTGAGCGGGGTCGAGTGGGGTGTGTGACTTGAGTGAGGCTTGGAAAAACCAATAATGAGAGCAACCGGAGCTTGGGTTCCTCTCCGTCGCCGATGGAGGCTCCAGGTAGGCAGACACAGCACTGCTACTTGAAGATGGCGCGTACTGCGTTGGCGCGCAAACTGATCGAGCTCGTGGTTGATACAAAGATTAGCATAGATGAACATTGCAGCTCTACAGCGTCCATTTTGGCGTCAAGTTCACGGCGGTCTCTGCTGGCACGTCAACAGCAAAGGGAAGGTACAAGGGATAGATGCACTCCAACGCAGTTAGATTCAACAGCGAGCCAGATTTGAATACAATGTCCTTACCAATTGCTGCAAATCTCCCACTACTTCATCCTGACTTCAACCAGACCTCGACCTTGCAGCGACGCCTACGGGTCTTGCTCGTCTTGGATGTCGCGGTGGCGGCAGTTCGCGTGGCCACAGCGGCACACGAACCAAAGATTCGGTCCGTAGTCCACGGTAATCTCGTCGCCCTCGTAGATGGCGTGCGTGGTGGCCACCACGACCGTGGTCCGGCGTCCATTCGCAACCTCCAAGAAGCGAGCCACATGCGCGCAGGAGTGGTTGACGAATCGCATGAGTCCTCCCATCTCCTGCGCGTTGACGGCTACTCGGACGGGGTGGCTTGGTGTCTCGGGTCGCTGCGTCATAACCAGCCGATAACCTTCGTTCCGTGGGCGAGCACCGTGAGAGGCGCTCACGTGCTCAATCTCGCCCAGGTATTCCCCCAAAATGACGCCCGCAGCGATGTACTCCTGGGCCACCACGGCCAATTGCCTGGTCAGCACGTTCCTCGCCAGGGCAACCTTGGTCGACTCGACCAAGCCATTCCCACAGTTGCCGCTGTAGGGGCAACAGTTCACGTTGCAATAGAGCTGCATGAGGGAGTTGCGGCAGCGCCCAACTCGGCACGGGTCCTCGCAGTCGCACCAGCCGAAGTGCGGGACCGCAGGGAAGATTACCCCCGTGGGGTTAAACTGCGTGCGAAGATGGGCAACGGAGAACGGCCAGCGAACAGGAACAAAACGGACTTGGTGGTGAACACCACGAGTGCGTGCTGGGCGCGGTGGAACCAGAGAGGCCGACCTACGGGCTGCGCGCATGACACCATTCGGCGACACTGTCGGCGATGTCGCTTCGCGACGCCGCTCGCGACGTCGATACGGTCCAGCGGCCGTGGGTCTGGCGGCGAAGTAGAGCGTGGGTGTGGGGATGGCGGACCTTCCAGCTGAACCGGCGACGACGTTGTCGGACTACGCGGATTCCTCGTGGGCGACGGGGTTGCAGGCGTGGCGGGATCCGTCTCGGGCGTCGTGGCCGCCGTGACGCCAGCCGTCGTCGGCACAGGATCAGTCATGAGCGGCGTGGTCACCGTGGCGCCAGCCGTCGTCGACACAGGATCAGTCGTGAGCGGTGTGGTCACCGTGGCGCCAGCCGTCGACACCTTCGTAGGAGGGGGATTGGACACCTCCTTCGAGACGCGGAGCCCGTTCTGCGGCGACATCCACGGCGGCGTCGTCGTCCCCGTGGAGCTGGTGCTCACGGGGGAGGAAGGCTTCGCGCTCTCGGCTGGCGCTTGGGCGCCACCTCGCTGCACATTCGGCGGCACGTTCTCGTCTTCACTCGATGAGCTCAGGATGCATCGTGCGCTCCAGTGCACGGCGGAGTGTACGAGGCGAACCATGATCACTGCGCGTATTAGTAGAACATTTTAGCATAGTTACAACCAAGCCGCTAGTCGTATCAGGCAGCTTACCTGGTGTTCTTTGATGCGGACTGCAGCGCTTCCAGGCGCTTGTCACTTGGCCGCGATTTTTCGAAAGTGAGAGGTTGAAGCTGGAGGCGCACGAGATGAGTTATGTCGCCGATATGCATGCGGAGTGATGGTCAACATAATCCATACAAATTTCAACATTATTTTTTAGGATGGCTACACGACATAAGTCTAGGGATAGGGCTGTTTATTGAGACCATTTTTACGTCTCACGAGATGTATGCTCCGTTTAAGACCTGTCATATCTGCTGCATCTATGTCGGGTGATTTCTCTATTTTTGGTAGGCACCCAGTGCCCCGCAAGCGGGGCATTTTGCGCTGTGAACGGCCGAACACACGTGAGATGCCCCCTCGCTTCGCTCGGCGGGGAGGTAGCTCAAGCTAAACACATACTATTAAATGGAAATACCATGTTTGAAAAAAATGTACTTCGAAGTACAGTATAAGGCGTTCGCTGGAGCAACATAAATGGAATTGGCTCCTGGAGATGCCATGGCCTTCAAATTCCCAAAATATCCACTTTTAGGAAGAAGAAAGCGCCTCGCTGAGCGAATACGGCAGCCATACTTGGCCTCATAAAATAAGTATGGGTGAGTGCGAGCAATGAACGCATTTACGAATATAAGGCCGGCAATTTGGCTGGATTCGTCACCCCTCTGATCACCTTCAGAACATTATACGTTACCGAATATACACCAAAAGTAGCTGATTGTCTGTGTAAAATCAATTTTGTACTGTGGATTTTCTGTTGCTGCAGCACGATCCAATCTATAAGGTTGTACACTACGATTTCTCTGTATACGATATTCTTCGTGGAAGATTTTGTCGTTAGTGATAAGGAGGCCATCGCAGACTGTTGTGACTGTTCTCTGGATGTTATATCCACAGTCCGTCCCAGGATTTTACTAACACAATGCATTCATTTTGTAATCCGATGGTAGTTGTGCGTGAAATACATAAGTTACACCTCCAATATGTAATAACCTCTATCGTAAGATCATTATAATGCATGTAGTATGTGACCGACCCACCCGCTCAACATTTGAACAAACTACCCGGGATAAATAATATCCGATAAAAAGAAATCATTACTTTCAGATTCGATATCATTTAACGGTGAAACCAAATATCACATTGATAAATGGCAACACATGCGTGCAACTTATTTAGTACACTTAAAAGTTTATGGAGGATTCGTTTGGCCCCAATATCAAACACGTTTACTGCTTCTAGTATCTTCCCCCTTGTTAAAACACCCAACTGAGTACTGCCATCACCCTCCGCATATTCATATTACTTATAGTACGGGGGACCAATTCAAAGGGCTTATACTCAGAATCTGCGTTTCTTTTAGTTTGCGTTATTAGATAGTTTGCGTTAGGTTTCGACGTGTTCCAGAAAATCGTTACGCAAAGCGGAGACAACACCTTTATTATGCGCTACAAAACTCAGAGACATCGAAACAAAAGAGGCAGCATTTCCTGTGGCCGCACGTGGAGAATTATTGCGTAGACAGCACTGTAATGTACTTAAGTAGGCGGCTAATGCATACCGGTAGTCTCTTATATACGGATACACTATAGAGAGGTATGACTGTACCCTGCACATAGAACATATTAACGATGTGGTGCACACAGAGCCCTGTATTGGGGTGTACTCTGCCCACCCGAAGATAAGCGGTGGTGTAGAAAACAAAGTATAAAGCGTGACAGGAAAGCTTCGGGTTCACTAATAAAAAGGGCGTACGGTACAACCCAAAAGGGCACCCAGAAATATATAACTGATAATGAACCTAAGTACGAGGCACACCATTAAAACGAGGGACGTCTCCTCTTTTTAATGAGCCCACGTGCATTTTACAGAAGTCGAAACCGACAAATTTATGATCCTTCGAAAAAATTATCTCCCTTCTCAGACAAAAATGCGATTGTTTTTCTTGGTTGACTAAGGGTAAAATTATCGTGCGCTTCCAATGGAACTATCAAGAACGCATAATTCGAAGTAGAACGTCCTCAGAACGCCTTGGTTCAGTTTAATGACATATGTTTTCCATGAGTATCATTATGATTTGCTCACAAAACATAAGTATCAAATTGTGCGATCCAAGTCTCTGTGGAACACACTGTAGCTACCATCCATCCTT
Source organism: Phytophthora x cambivora (assembly GCA_033557925.1). Classification (NCBI taxonomy): domain Eukaryota; phylum Oomycota; class Peronosporomycetes; order Peronosporales; family Peronosporaceae; genus Phytophthora; species Phytophthora x cambivora. The sequence goes on from JAUCEB010000009.1 coordinate 422,829, forward strand.
AGCCTTTAGTAGTCTGGGCGTTGCCTGACTTCTGCTTTAGTAGTCTGGGCGTTGCCTGACTTCTGTGTTATTGTGCCTTTCCGACCAAATGGCCAATCGGACTGCAAAAAGTAGGTCCTAAGCAGGAGGGCTAGGGCTCTTGGCAGGATTTGCGATGCAGATGACTGGGATTTACCTTTGTGTCTGAGGTCCTACGTAAGGGCTCACATTTGGTCTAAAAGGTACCTTTAAGCAATTAAGGTCCGAATGGCCATTTTTCGCCGGCCATTTACTCCTACGAAAGAGCTGTTGCTCAGCCATCTTCAATTACCGACTTTTGTAACATAGGACATGCTTAATTTAATTACCATCAGACTATCCTTTAGGAGGTCTTACGTAGGACCGCTACTCCTACGTAGGACCTTAAATCTGAGGGCAAAATGGCCGAAAGGGACAATAGCGTTTTCGTAGCTACGGCCACTTCATTTGTGGTTGAAGCACGATGGTCGCTATTCTCTTTCGCAGCACTGGCAGTGCTCTCTACAACCTTGCGTAGCAGCTTTATTGCTGCACGGTGCTTGCTACGAGCTATCGTAGCATCATTAGGGTGGGAAGCGGTGCAGGCATAGGAGACAGCTCACTGGCGGGTGGCGGGCGGACGTTCGGTAGTGGAGGCATGCGCAGCGACTGATAGCGTGGGCGACAGCGACGGTGGGTCGGCTTGCACGGCTAAGTGGACTGGTATCATTTTGATCGATTCTCGGGCTAGCTCGCTTTAGTGACCATTCCGTTTCTCAAACACAAAACGGCCGATTTATCAATAATTCACATAGGTGCGAATTTGGTTGGCTCAACTTTGAACGCGAATATCTCGATAACTCTAAATGGCACATTAGTATCATTTGGTTCTGGGTGAAATCGCAGGTTGCCGGCCCGCAAAAGAAAACTTTGCTCAGTTTCCCTGTTGGTCTTCTGGGAAAACCCCAGTCTCCGTAGCGAGAACCAATTCTGAGACCCCCGTGTGATTTGGAAACATTGGAGCGATTCCCGCAGCCATTTAAACTGGTTCAGATCCATAATTTACCCTAGTCCAGACAAAGAAAAGCCATTCTATTCTTCAAAAGACAAAACGCAGCGGTTCAGATCCAAGATCTGATTTTGGACGGATAAACAGCTGTTGTTGGTCAAATTGCAGAGACATTCACTCCTGCCCCCCCGCACTCTTTCCTTCATTCGGCGGCGCGTGCCCAGCAGCGCTTCCTTCCACCGACAGTGACTGCCAGGCTGGCAGTGCCAGCAATAACAGACACCATGGTAAGGCGCGGAAGGGTCGCAGGTGTACCCTCGATGACTTTTCACTGTACTGGCCTGGCCAGTGATGAACAACGTTCTGTGTCAACGAAACTAACCTGTTGATTTTGCTGCTGTTTCTGTTAGACCTCAGCGCTGTGCACGGCACGGCCAAGACGGGCGTGGGCATCGCGACGCGATTCGCGTCGATGGGCGTGATGCGGCCAGATCTGGCCATGCGCAACATCATCCCTGTGGTCATGTCCGGTGTGGTGGGCATCTGCGGGCTGATCGTGGCGGTGATCGTCCAGGGCTTGATCGACCCTCCGAATGGCAACGCGCCCAAGTACGGCTCGTACACGGGCTTCGCGCACCTAGCGGCCGGTCTGTGCTGTGGTCTGAGCAGTCTGGCGGCCGGCATGGCCATCGGCGTGGTGGGAGCCGCGGGTGTGCGCGCCGTGGGCCAGCAGGAGAAGCTGTTCGTGAACATGATCCTGATCGCGAAAATCCCCAGCGCCGCTGGGGCTGTACGGCGCTGATCCTGTTGCAGAAGAGCGACTGCCCGTCGAAGTAAGCATGTTCAGGCAGGTGGCACAGTATCTGTCGCCTGCATAGTCGCTGTTTCGGGTAGTCTAGCAAAAGGGAGGCAGTGCGGTTGGCGTTTCCGTGTGTTGTGTCGGAGATGCTAGCTGCGAGATATGGCCGATCTGTTAAACTTGAGCCTGCAGTTTTCGAGCATGATCGGCAGCAGCTAATAAATCTGTGTCAAAACCTATTGTCGTGCGCTATGCGTCCTATGTCGTGTAGGAACACGCTGAAATCTCGCTTCCGTAAGGTACGAGTTCCACCAACAACACACGTCTCCCCAAATAGGTCAACGAAAGTTGGATCAAAACCTGAGGTCCAGGAGCGATCCCTTACACCGGGTTGGATATAAGCCTCTGTGTACCAAGGTTGTCTTCGGTCAACCCAAAACCTGCGCTAACTAGACACGAACGAGGGCTAGAATGCAATATAGCGCTTTCGCGCAACCCTTTTGCAGTCCCTCAGATAGAAGGGTACCGGCTGATTAAGCCTAATACAAAGGGGACCGAGGTAATCCTCGGTCGGTAGTAAAATACACTCTAGGGGACTTAACCCCCCCCCCCCACACACAGAACGATACTCTAAGTACCGCTCTAGCCTCTCGGCCACGCCAACTCTTGGCTTGACATCGGCGGACTATTAATTAATTAATCTCTAGTCCGTCAATGGCCATTCCACTAAGCCAGGCGTATCCAGGCACTACGGCAAGCTAGCTAACACTTACCGGAGTCGGACTTAACCTCTGAAGACTTGGGGGGAAGACTGCTGATTTATTACTGAGTATTCAGAGGCCCAGAGAGCCTCTGCAGATCATCCTATAGCTAATCCTAATCCTACATACAAATATCTAGTATAAAACGAATCTCGATGTGGCGACCTCTGTACACTCATCAATAATGACGGTGATTACACCAGAGGTACCTCGAGGGTCGACCGAGGCTTCGGTCGTCCGAACGAGGCTTCGGTCACCTGACCGAGGCTTCCACTTAAGTACGACGAGGCTTCGGGGGGGGGGGGGGGTACGACCGAGGCTTCCACTTAGGTACGACCGAGGACCTATTACTAAATCGGCGTATTTAGCCTCGGTCGGGTATTTATTATGGCCCGCCGAGGCTTGTGTCACTACCGAGTTCCATGTCACTCTATCGCGGGAAATGTAATCCACCAATCAGAACCCAGAACAGCCTCTCACAGATAGGTTTGACGGTGGCGGCATGGGCAACAGAGCTGCCGCGCCGCGGCCAAATCTCCACGCCACACCTACTACAAGGCCTCCGCGAAGGCTGAGATAAGATATAGTGTCTCTCGGAGCCCCCAGCAGCGAGGGAAAGCATGATAACAAACACCATGCACTCGTCTGTATCCTCGCTGCTCACTGCTCATACTGTGTTGAGTGCGGAACAGAAATGTTGGCTAAAAGCTGCGGGCGGGCACGCACTTTCCTAAATCTGAACAGGGTGTCAAAATCTATGTTTTGGCATCTCAGAATGGCTGCGGGAATCGCTCCATGTTGGCGTCAAATCGCATGCGATTTGTGAGAGAAATCACATGAACGTTCTGACGAGCGATTTCCAAGCGAGTTTTCTTACATGTTAATTCTGACACCCCCTAATGAAATTGTTTTGTGCCTTTCACTAGGCAGGGCTCTGAATTCGGCCGGAATAAACACTAACCCTAACCCCAACAAATTTTATCCTTAAAAAAGGACCAAATCTATTCTCTCGGCCTCGATTTTTGGACAACTTTGTCCTTAAACGGCCGTTTAAGGACAAAACGTATCTTGGCGTTTGTATATACTCGATTAGGTACGAGTTTGGAGGGACCACGGTGGGCGCATTTGGTGCTCGAAGGGTCGCCGACCGTTTCACTTGAATCTATTATGGGCTGAGCTATTTTTGTCTTACCATTTTGCTTGAGCTGCAAAACGAAGCAGAGCAACTTGAGCACATACTGATGCTTGCATCATGTAGACCAAATACAGATCTTTCTACCGATACTTGCAATAGCTTCATACCTGCTAGGTTGGGGTCAAGCGAGCTGCCTCAAATTTGGTCCTTACTTTTGCCCTTAAAAAATCTGATTGGGGCTAACCACGTGTCTGGAGAAGATTAAAATCGATATCCTGTTAGAAGGGATACACACTTCGACTTCACTGTATACGGTATGCAACATTTGATTAATCTGTCACACTCGCGCAACATAAATTAATAAAATATACAAGGCGCAGATCTTCAATACAAGAGCAACCTCAAGCGTGCAGGCGGACGGCACCACATGGACCAGGAGTGAGACCTCCATGAAGCTCGATCTCAAGGAGCCAGACTTGTTCAACGAGGACGAGATCGAACAGATGAAGCTGCGCAAGCAGATCGAGAAGAACAACGCCGGGCTCGAAGACCACTGTTGGCAGTAGGCCTTACGCCAAAATAGGGCCGATCGAATTGAACCGAAAAACTCAATACCTGTCGATAACATGTGGTCGCTGGCATTATCGCCAGGTTTCGTTCACTCGGTGAATTTGTGCACTTCACGTGCTCTTCGTTACTTAAAGTAGCACTCTACATAAAATCCAGAGCTGTTCCGGGCATAGCACGGATTTGTCAACTTTGTCTTTATCCAGCTTCACTTTGTATTTGAGTGTGTGTGTAGCAGATCTCACCATGACGGTATCAACAGACCTGCGTTGGAGGGCTATCGTGCTAGTATATATGTACGACAGCAGTATTGCTATAGTTGCCTGCGTATTGAGCGTGTCTGTTCGATCTATTGAGAGGTGACACGGACTCTTTAAAAGAAAAGGGAATGTGCTACCTGAAGATGTCAAGAACAAATCTGCTAGGTGGCCTAAGGAGGCGGTCGATGCTGTAGATGAATACATTCGTGTACATCCGTGGTTTTACTAAGAGGAACTTCAAGAGGCAGCGATGGAGCAGTTTGGCAACACGCTAAGCAATTCCACTCCTACACTTTGCCGATTACTTAAATTTGACCTTAAAATTATCAGGAAAGTTCTTACTAAGCGCGCGCGCGAAAGCGTACCTGCCGAAGTAGAAGGATTTTATCGAAAACTAAGACCGTTTTACAGCGGGCCTGATCAGTCAGTTTTTATTGATGAAACTTCAAAAGACAGTAGGGATGCGCTTAGAAAGTATGCATGATCACACCAGCAATTGTATCGCTCCCGTTTAGTCGCGGCGAGAGACTTACAATTTCGGCAGCATTCTATGTAACTGGATTCTTTGCATGGGAGTCGACATCAGGCACCTTCGACCGCAACGCATTCCACGACGTCTTTCGCCGCAAAATTGCGCCATAACTCAATTCTGGGTCGTTACCAAGGTGGTTTATTTCTTTGTGCTTCCTAAACATCTATTTTTCTAATTTGACTATGTGCTAGATCCATTGTCATTCTAGACATCGCGAAGATTCGTATGTACCGGGAACTTGAAGAACTCGTCGCGGAAGCATATTATTTTTCTTACCGCCGTATTTACCGCAGCTCAACCCAACCGAAGTTGGATTCTCGCTACTCAATCGGTGGCTAACACGACACGCACCATTGGCTTGTCGTGAAGACACACTCAGGACTGTCAGCGTCGCGCTGGTGCAGTGCACGAAGAAAAGTGAGAAGGTTGGTGTTTACATATACGAGCACTGCGGACGCGGACTCCAAGATCTGAACAAGAACTGTTTTTTCAGTAGGATATATATTCTTGTTGATGCTCTTCAAGTTTCTAACGATGTTGTCTTACCCCATGTGTGGAAAAGCGGAGATGGAAATCGATTGGGAGCGACTCTTGATCGACGGTGATTGGTGGACTGGGAGGGATCAGGTTTGCAGATCAGACTGATCGGAATGATGGCGATCGGAATGATGATGGTCCACGATCGGATCGACTTGGTGCAGATATTTCGGTACACGATCAGATCGAGATCGACCCGGCACAAACATTTCGATACACGATCCGATCGAGGGTTACCTGGTACCAACATTTGGCACAACCCATAATCGCAGCGAACGGTTGGTGCACAGCCAAGAGCCAGTGAACAGGGGACGCAATCACCGGATGCGCAAGAGGTACGCAAGTGATCGGTAAGAGCTGGAGAGAAACTGTGTGGTTTAGAGACAGATAGCAGATCTAAGGTACTTAATCAGAGAGAAATTTTCCTTGAAAGACACAAGTGACTTCGGCCTTCGGGGAGGGAATTATATTGGCCCGCCCGCAACCGACACTACAGTTAACAAGAATCTACACGGAGGCACCTGGAAAGCTTGGCCAGCGTCGCACTTCTTCTCTTCTCAACGACTCAACTCAACCGTCATAGGAGGCGGCAAGCAACGAAAAGGAAAGGACAAGGCAACCCCAAAGGACAACCGCGGTCAAGAACGACCGCCCCGATCGACTTCTCGCGAAGCTCGATCTCAAGACCCGACACCGCGTGAAGATTCCCGCGCGTGTGTCAACAACCCCGATCTCGAGTGCCGTCAGCACGGACCCGATCGAGACCCCAAAGTCTCTTTGAGAGCACCAAGAAGAGCGTAACTAGCCCAAGCCGACGGGTACACAAGGTGACCCCACGCTCAGCGTCCCACGGACAATCGGAGTACCCCCTCCGTTAGTCGGTAGTCTGGGCAGCCGTTGGTAAGCCGGAGCACGTCATCGATTTTCGTGACTCCCACTCCACCACAATGGTGCGCGTGCCCGGATCTTCTGGTGACTCAGGATTTCACCGTGAGTCCACCGATCAAGAAGAGACCAAGGTCAAAGCGGAACCAGAGATCGAAGCGTCGACGGAAGGCAAGTCACCGTCAACGCCGCTGAACGAAGCAGGATTTGCTGATTGTCAGAGTGCTGGAAGGAGCTCCGACGATGTGAAGAAAGAGGAAGATTCAGCGATGGATCTGGAAGAGAAACCTCGACTTCCTCCCCAGACCCCTTCGGGGGTCCCCGCGGATCGCGACGAACATCGTGAACCGCCGGATGAGGGTCTGTCAGTAAAAGCTGATGGATCTTCACCCACGTCTAACCCTTCGAGGGCACGATCAGCCTTGAAGAAGTCTAAGAAGGTGAGAGCCTCGAAGAAGAAGATGAAGGCACCCGAGTCTGACGCTGAAGATCGCGACGAACCCGAGACCTGGACCAACGCGCAGCTCGAGCAGTTTGAAGATGCCCTGAAGCGCAAGAAGCTGCAGGCGTTCCTGGTCGAGGACTCGGTCATGAAGATCATGCGGCTGAAGATAGTCGGAACCTTGCAGGGCCCAGTCACGGCACCCGTGGTCACGACCGACAAACTGGACGCAATCAAGATGTTGATGCGTCTGCTTAAAGATGCCGGGATCGTGCAGGGCGCCTTTGAGGTGAACGGGCTATTTGACCGAGATGTATCAGACATCACGAGGAGCACCATGGCTCTTCATCTGATGCTAGCACCTTTGGTTGGTTCCACGAAAGCCGAGATCGATACTGCGCCCGCAGTCTCTCCTCGCAGCCCGGAGTACCAGACTGGATCGTCTCAGTACGCTTCTGCCACGTCGGTAGCCGAGTCAGAATCGTCGGTCAATCTACAGCGGATGACCCTCGGTCCCTCGGGTGCAGCCATGCTGCAACAGCGGAAGATGAAGGAAGAGGCGACTCATCAGCAGCCGGCGTTAACAGCATCCGCGTTCGTCGCTCCTAATCGGGGTTCCGCTGATCGCATGCAGTCGTTCTTCAATGCCGCAATGGGCCGTTTCCTTAGGGAGCGACAGACGCCAGAAGCTGCCCCAGACTCACAGTTCACGAGACCCACGCGGACGTCCGCCGATACCCCTTCCGCTCCTAGAGCCACAGCAACGGCTAGGGCGCAAGGTACTCAAGACGTAGATATGGAGTCGGTTGGTTCCCGTCACTCTGAGCTGGCGGATGAATACGACCCTGATGATATGAGTCTCGAAGCGCCTCGACGTGCAGCCGTAGCCTCTGCCGGAGCTACGTCTGGAAACACCTCAACGCCACAGCGAATCCGAGTATCTGCAATCTCCGAGCTGAAAGATTTCTCCGGTAAAGATGGTGATGTGGATCGAGCCAGAAGCTGGATCGGCAAGACGAAGTCGGCTTTCCTGCGCGATCAGGCTCCGGACAGCGAGAAGTGTCTGGTCTTCGGCGACTTGATGTCAGGACCAGCCCGCAATTGGTACAGACAGCTTGCGCGGTCAATCCGAAGCGACTGGAAGAGCCTTTTGGAGAGTTTCTTGGTGCAGTACTGCGAACGTGGGGTGTCTGTCGCGAGGCAATATTACCACGCGCGGAAGAGATCGGACGAGTCCCCAATCGAGTACCTCCATCGGCTGAATGTCGCTGGCATGCGAGCCAAACTTCCGATCAAAGGGGGAACTCCGTCCATCCGACGCGAACACGTGGAGCACTTCATAGAGACCCTTGACGACCGCGATCTGGCCGATCAGTTAGTGCTGTTGCGCTTGCGTGATGCCGATGAACTGGAAGAGACTCTACGCCTTCGCCAGAGATCGAAGGCCCGACAGGGCAGAGCCGCAGTGGGATCGAACAAGTTCCGCCAGCGAGCTGCCCCCGCTGCTAACTCGGCCTCCGCGAAACCCGCCAGAGCAGTCCATGCAATCCAGGCAGAGGATGAAAGCAGTTCGTCGGAATCGGACGACAGTGGGTCGGACCAAGACGCGGGATGCCGCAGGATCCACGTAGCTGCTGCTAATGAGCGAGATGTGCAGGAAGGCCAGGCTCTGAATCGCCGAGAGTCTCCGGATCAAGATCAACGTCTCGATCGGGATCGAAGCTTGCAGGCGAAGCAATGTTCTCATTGCGGCTCCACGAGACACGACAACTTCAGCTGCTGGAAACGGCTGACTTGTCAGAAGTGTGGCAAGCGTGGACATCCGTCTGACCACTGTCTGCACGTGTGTCGCGCTTGTGGAGAATTGCACGACATGGGCAAGTGTCCGATGGAGGAATTCTACAACATGATACGCCAGTGGTACAATCCAGGCAAACACGCTGGGATGCTACCGGAAAACGCGGAGAAGATGTTAAACTAGAACGCTCGCCAGGTTGGAAACTGGTACGAGCCGAGCGTTCTGGGCTCTGCATTTTTGCTTACGTCGAAAAACGGGGAGACCGAAAGTTAGTGAACTACAGGCCTCCACCGACGATATCGACAATACATGTGAATTTCATGGAGACTGTACCTCTGCGGCGTCGAGCTTGCGGAGGGTTGACGAATTTACTCGATCGGATGTGACGATGGAACTGGAACTGCAGTATGGCGAGTCGCGGGGGTACTGGAAGTACCACGCGCCCGGTAAATGGTTTCGGCAGGCCAAGGCCATCGGGAAGATCAACAACGAGAGAGCCACGCTGCTCTTCGACTCCGGCGCTGAAGTCTCGATCGTGGACTCCACCTTTGCTCGTAAGGTTGGATGTATCATAGACGAAAGTCAGAGACAAGAGTGCGTTGGAATAGGAGAAAACGCGTACATGACGGAAGGACGTACCAAGATCAAGGTGACGTTGGCCGGATCGCTGGTGTACTTCTTCCACGCGTGGGTCGGCACGCTGTCTGGGCAGGACGCGATCTTGGGCATGGACTTCATGGTTCCCGCAGGAATTCGTCTCGATCTAGCGGAAGGAACGCTATGCTTGCCGGACGAAGTGCGAATTCAGCTGTCGGGAAGGCGGCCACTGTACAACAGCAAGGTCATTCCAATCTCAGTCGATCGCAGCCTGGCGATTCTAGTAGGGCGGTCGGAGGAGATACCAATTCGGTCCGGATTGATCGAACGTCAGACGCTGTGGGTCACCCGCGGGAAACCCTGGGTACCGACAGTCGTGCGCGGACTGGGCCGAAGGCAGTACATGTGGATCACCAATCTCGGTGAGAGGACATTATACCTCAATCCACACGACCGAATAGGGATGTGGTTACCGGGAGACACGATTCCTCGTCTTGGAGGGTACGTCACGGTTGGATCGCGTCGGTATGCCGAGTGGCAGAACTTGGCATTTCAGGCGACAACGGATCTGCCTGATGACGGGCATTGCGAGGAGCCGACGGAGCCCATGGTGGATCGACCGCAGTACGCGACCCCCACACGAATTTTGGCCCGACCGAAAGAGAATCACGGGCCAGTAGTATCTCAAGTGGTCGCCTTGACACCACCAGCACTGTTGCCGAATGAAGGAACGCTCGAAGTTGAATCAAACGTGACCGTGGAAGGCCCCAGTCCCGTTGGGACGGAAGAGGAACCAGAAGCGGAGGAGCCGATAAGAGATCTGCCATCAGATGACGCCTCGCCGATCAAGGCCGCAGTACAAGATCATACTGACACGATTCCAGCGGAAACACCAATGAAATCAGAGCCCCCGGGGATCGAGCCACCCGAGCACCCTCAGGAGGAACCGGTATGTTATCATGAAGGCGGAGAGCTGTTCGCAGAAGACGTCGAGAGCCACATGGCGGTGTTGCCGGAGGTCGCCCCCACAACCGAGGAGGTGACAATCGAAGATATCCAAGTCGGCAACCCGGAAGACAACAGTCCGGAGGAGATCGAGAGACTGCGGCAAATTATCTGGAAACGCTGTCACCTGTTGATGGGGAAGGGCAACGCTCTTCCACCTGCAGCACGAGGCGTAGTCTGCGACATCGATGTTGGGGGCGCTACTCCGGTGGCCCAACGCTGTAGACGTGTCGCTCCTCAGTTTCGAGAGAAGCTGTCCGATTTGATCAAGGGACTCCTGTCCGCCAAGATGATCAACCCTTCGACATCCCCCTGGGCGTCCCCGATCGTGATCATCATCAAAAAGAATGGTGTCGACATCCGGCTCTGCATTGACTACCGAGTAGTGAACGGCCTTACGCAGCTCATGGTGTATCCCATGCCGCTCATCAACGATCTGTTGGAGGACTTGGACAAAGTCTTGTGGTACTGCTCGCTCGACATGGCAAGTGGTTTCTGGGTAGTCTCGATGACGGAGCGGGCACGCCTGATCTCGGCGTTTATTACACCCTTCGGACTTTTCGAGTGGAACCGTATGCCGTTTGGATTGAAGAACGCCCCCCAGATCTACCAGCGCTTGATCGATAATGCGCTGTATGGGTACCTCAAAATTAGTCCCGACGACTCAAATGACTCGGAGCCTCGCGACGTATTCCTCACAGGCGAGGCAGAAACCGAACAGAAGCTATCTGTGTTAGGGCGACGTTCGTACATTGACGACATCCTCGTGACCGCCGATTCGTGGGACACCCTCTGCAATAAGGTGGATCGACTCCTGCAGACCTGCGACAAGTGGAATTTGTCGATCAGCGTGGTGAAGAGCTTTTGGGGTCTTCGTAAGGTCGACTACTTGGGCCACCAAGTTTCGATGGACGGGCTGGAAGCTCACCCGAAAGATTTCCAAGCACTGGCTGATCTGCCGTTCCCGAGCACGTTACGCGCGATGCAGTCCTTTTTGGGAAGCTTGAATTACTACAGCAGGTTCATCGAAGACTTCGCGATCTACGCATCGGTCCTGTACGAGCTGAGAGAGTCGGATTTCCACGAGATCACCCGCAAGAAGCCCAAAGAAAGTGTGGTCGAGAAAGCAAATAGCGACGATCGCGAGGAAGCTCCAGCTGGTGAAGATCGATGGACCCGAGCCGAGCGAGCGTTCACAGTGCTGAAGACGAAGATCGCTGCTACCCCCGTGCTGCGACACTTCGAACCAGATCGACCCTCAGTAGTGGTGGTCTATGCGAGCAAGTGGGCGGTTTCTGCCGCCCTGATGCAGGAGCACGACGGAGTGTACTGGCCGGTGACCTTCACTAGCCGCACGCTGAAGTCGAACGAGATCAACTACGGCATCGTAGACAAAGAAGTCCTGGCGCTTCTAAGGATCCTGGAAGTCTGCTACACGCTGCTTGTAACGCGGACGATCAAGGTGCTGACGAGATACTCAACACTTGGGTGGTTGATGCAGTCGAAGGGCTTCCATGGGCGACTAGGCCGATGGACCGCACTGCTGTCACCGTGGACACTGGAGATCGTGAAGTGTACCAAAGGCGAGGACGAAATCTTGGGAACCCTGGCTGCGACCATCACTCCCCGAGCGAAAGTGGATGAAGCGTTGATCGAGATCGCGCCCCAGAAGCAACCACGACAGGTGATCGCCATGCCGCCGCCCACTGTGGAGCCCGAAGAGAAACTGCTTGTTGTCAGCTTCGATGGATCTGCTCGAGTGAAGCGAGGAGGTGGAGCTTACAGCGCCATCGTGTGGCAGCTTCCGCAGTGGAAAGTCGTCTTCGCGCTTCGGAATACATGACCGAGTTGACGGTCAATGAGGCGGAATACAGAGGCATGATGCTATGCCTCGATCTGGTCGCTCCACTGGACCGGGGACGGCTCATCATCTGCGGAGATTCAAACTTGGTCATTCGCCAGATGCGCGGGGAGATAGAGTGCAAAGCTCCAGGCTTGAAGCTGTTGCGGTTGAAAGCGATGGAGAAACTGCGATCGTGGCCGAACCATGAGTTCCTGCATATGAAACGAGATTGGAATCAGAGCGCAGATAAGTTAGCGGGCGCAGCTCTGCAACGTGGGGACGGAGAAGTAGTTACCTCGGATGAAGACAAACTTGATCTGTTCGCTCTCAACCGGCTGGACGAGCTGCTGATACCGCAATCAGCAGACTCTATCGCTCATGTGACCGCAGTAACCCGATCGGCCCGACGCCGATGGGTGTCGCCCAAAGTTCTGCAAGAAGAGATTGTACAGCGAACACGATGTGAGCGCATATTGCAAGCCCAAAACGAAGAGAGATGGATCGTCGATCTGAAGGCTTACCTGAAGGGAGAAGTAGGGAACCTGTCCTCGGACGAAGCCAAGAACTGCGCCAAGCTCGCGGACGACTATGAAGTAGACGAACTCGATCTGCTCTTCTACTGCCCGACGACGGCCCAGACCGACGAAGATCGCGATCTGGTTGCGAGGCTGGTGATACCTGAAACGTTACAGCAAGACTTTCTTCATCACTATCACACCAGTCTCGAAGGAGGACATCAAGGCATCGGCCGGACGTACCATCGCATCAGGGCTCACTTCCACTGGCGAGGCCTCTACCGGAGCGTGCAGCGCTATGTGGGAGAATGCATCGACTGTGAGACAGGAAAGGGACGGCCGGTGGCGCAAGGCGAGTCGCCAGGCAATTTGCAAGCCACGTACCCGTTCCAGATGATTTCATGGATCACATCCCGTCGTTGCCGAAGTCGTTCAAGGGGAACACAGAGCTCTTGATCTGGGTCGATCTCTTCTCGGGATATGTGATCGCGAAGGCCAGTTCTTCCAGGACGGCCCAGATGGTTGCGGAGAATTATGAAGAGTGTGTCTTTCGACGGTTTGGCGCCAGTGAAGTTATCCGGCACGATAGAGAGCCCGGTTTTATGTCTGATTTTTTCCGCGCTTTTAACCGGATTGTGGGACAAAAACAGAGGGCCACTATGGCGTACCGACCACAAGCCAACGGAACTGCGGAAAGAATGGTGCAGACGCTGACCAGAGCGCTGAAGATGTACGTCTCAGATGTAAATCAGAAGGACTGGGACGAGTACGCGGAGCGGCTCACGTATTCCTTGAATACGGCTCAAGATCGAGTACGCGGCGACACACCTTTCTACCTGACACATGGTTGGGACCCCCGCTCTACGTTGGAGGCGTCGTTGCCTTTAGGGAGCACAAGACGTCGCGACACCAGCGCGCGCCGGTGGCGGTACCATATCCAGCGACACTATCAACGGGCCCGGGAACAAGTGAGAGAAAGACTGAGGGTTGCGATCCAAGAGAGGGCAGATCGACACAACGAAGAAGCACGTCCACACAAGATTGAGGCTGGCGTGCAAGTCTGGTTATATCTGGATCGAGTCAAGGAGGGCTACGCACGAAAACTTGCCCACATGTGGCACGGGCCCTTCCGAGTGGTCGAAATGGTTGGTGATCACGCAGCCCGACTTGAGACCGCCGGCACAGAGTATCGGTTATTCCCGGTTGTGCACGTCTCCAAGCTCAAGCTAGCTCGTTCGACAGTTCCTGGATCGACCGGGGACGGAGCTCACGGTCGACGAGGCAGATCGGCTGGACTTCGATGAAGCTCTCCTGCCAGAAGACAGTTGGACGACACTGCTTGGCGAAGACGAGTATGAGGTGGAGCGGATCACCGACATGCGTACGGGTCGCCATACGCGCTATGACCGCGTGCATCGCGAGTTTCAAGTATACTCGAAAGGTTACGCCGAACCATCGTGGGTCGACGAGGCCGACCTCAATTGCGGTGCGCTGATGCGAGAATATGAACGTGAGCTGGTGAATCGCAACCGCTTCAACGTGATGCAGTCGCACGAAGGAGACGAGGAGTAGGCAACTCTCGCTGCGGGTTGGCCGCGGCGAGAGGGGTGGAAGAGGTGTACAGGGTGGCTGTGCATTGCAGGTGGAGGCGGATTTGTGTTGATGAGTGAAGATCGGAGGGCCCGAGCCCCCGCTCGAATGGCCCATGAGGGCTACAAGGAAGAAGAATCGATGATGGAAAGCCAATATATTGAGAGAGTTCTCGCCTCGAATGACGCGGTCCCTCGTTAGAGGACACCAGCCGGAACGAACTTGTCAGCGAGACGAGCGATCTGCGATGAAACATGGGCTGCTTGTTGATCGCTGAACGGGTTGCGCCAAGGCTCCGCAGAGTCGATCGCGCGCAAAGCTAAGATGAGGTCAGCCGGCGCACGATTGCAGTCTAGGCCAGGATACCACGCCCTCTCTTCGCCTGTCCGCGGAAAGTGGAGGTCCTCGTGGTCGTTCTCCAGATCGGCGAGAGCAGTCACGTGGTCCAATATGCCAGTCAGTTGGCTGATCGACGCGCTCATAGCGTCTCGATCCAATGGAGGCAGAACCACGGGGATCGATAGCACTGAAGGGTCGTCTGAAGCGGCGTCTGAAGCGGCGTCTGAAGCGGCGTCTGAAGGGGCACGTGTCATGTGAGCACACGCGGCGGGTCTAGCTGAAGTCACCGGTAGCCTGTTGGAGGGAGGAAGCTTGGCCTGGGGGCGTGCAGCGCGGGCTCTGCGTCGGGCTGACGTAAGCCCACCATCCGAACCCGAAAACCAAGCCGTGGGCGCAGGAGCGCTCGCAGTCGTGGCGGCTTCAACTGTCGACGGCGTTGGAGATCAAGCAGGGGGCGTCGGGCGTGGACACCCGTCGCGGGATCTGTCGCTGCGACTGTCCGTGAAGATGGGGCCGGAGTGTCGAACGACGAAGACGACATGGTCACTGACGGGAAGCGCGAGCCACGAAGAAGCCGGGTGCAGAGGAGATTGCGATATGTGCACGGTGCCGCGACCGCCGTTCGGTCGGGCCACGTGCAGGGGACGGCTGTGGAAAAGCGGAGATGGAAATTGACGGAGAGCGATCGGGAGCGCCTCTGGATCGACGGTGATTGGTGGATTGAGAGGGATCAGGGTTGCAGATCAGACTGATCGGAATGATGGCGGTCGGAATGATGGTGATTGGAATGGTGGTAACCGGAATGATGATGGTCCCCGATCGGATCGATCTGGTGCAGACATTTCGATACACGATCAGATCGAGATCGACCCGGTACAAACATTTCGATACACGATCCGATCGAGGGTTATCGGGTACCAACATTTTGGTACAAGCAACAACACCCACAATTGCAGCGAACGGGTGGTGCACAGCCAAGAGCCAGCGAACAGGGGACGCAATCACCGGATGCGCAAGAGGTACGCAAGTGATCGGTAAGAGCGGGAGAGAAACTGTACGGTTTAGAGACAGATAGCAGATCTAAGGTACTTAATCAGAGAGAAATTTTCCTTGAAAGACACAAGTGACTTCGGCCTTCGGGGAGGGAATTATATTGGCCCACCCACAACCGACACTATAGTTAACAAGAATCTACACGGAGGCACCTGGAAAGCTTGGCCAGCGTCGCACTTCTTCTCTTCTCAACGACTCAACTCAACCGTCATAGGAGGCGGCAAGCAACGAAAAGGAAAGGACAAGGCAACCCCAAGGGGACAACCGCGGTCAAGAACGACCGCCCCGATCGACTTCTCGCGAAGCTCGATCACAAGACCCGACACCGCGTGAAGATTCCCGCGTGTGTGTCAACAACCCCGATCTCGAGTGCCGTCAGCACGGACCCGATCAAGACCCCAAAGTCTCTTTGAGAGCACCAAGAAGAGCGTAACTAGCCCAAGCCGACGGCGGGTACACAAGGTGACCCCACGCTCAGCGTCCCACGGACAATCGGAGTACCCCCTCCGTTAGTCGGCAGTCTGGGCAGCCGTTGGTAAGCCGGAGCACGTCATCGATTTTCGTGACTCCCGCTCCACCACACTACGAACACCCAGTGCCCGTGCCCATCTTCACGTACATTCCCCCTCCGAACCTGCGATCAATCTCACACGAGGAACTCATGAAGTGGGATAAGCGTCACAGGGAGTATGAGGCGAAGATGCAGGCACGGTGCCGAAGCTCTGGCGAGGACTACAACCTCGCCACGGAGAACGTCAAGGAGTCGTTTGATGTTTCTACTCTCTGTGGCTTCGCAAGGACGTCGCTGACGTCACCGAGGGGCAGATCATCGCCGAGATCAAGGCCCTGCTAACCAAGGTCAAGAACGACGACCAGCCCGACATCAAAGCTCTGTTCGACACGGTGCTGGTCATAGGCCTGGCGGAGGCGGACGTGGATGCCCGTATCCTCGCCTACTTCCAGAAGTTCAAGCAGGTCGTGCTCGAGCACGGTCTGGAGGACGTCTTCTCCGGCGACGACGGAGAGAAGAAGAAGTGCAAACGACTCGTGTCGTGCCTTGCACCTCCCGTCCTGAAGGCAGACGTGAAGACTGCCGCGCGGTGGACCGACAAGACTACCATGTGGTGGGCCGACAAGGCCGCCGCCAAGAGCATGCAGAAGCTCTACACGCTCGTGTACGACAAGGCCGTCGCACACGAGCGACACTTCCGGCAGAACAAGCGCATGCGGATGACGGCGAAGGTCAAGGACACATCAAAAGACAGTTCCGCTTCGACCAAGTCCGGCCGGCCTACTGGAACAGCTGATGTACAGCCGAAGAAGCAGGGGCGTGGTGATTTCAGCAAGAAGCCCACGGCCCCAAAGACCGACAGGAAGGTTGAGAACCTGGCGGCCGAAAGACCGCCAGGAAGCCTTTTACGAACAGGGAGCCACCGTCGCCCTGCCCGAAGTACCAGGAGATGCACTGGCTGAGCGACTGCCCGAAGGCCTCCGACGCGGACAAGGTTGCGCTCCGGCTGAAGCTTCGCGAAGCCTCCAAGGCTCGCGGGTCTCGAGTCAAGAGACCCAAGAGGCTGATGCCCGCCGCATCACGCACCGTGACGATCAACGGTGTGCTGGAGCTGCCGTGTTGTCTGGTTTCAGGATCCGACAACGCGGTGATCAGCAGATCACATTGGGACCTGCTAATCGCTGCAGATCCCAATGTGCAGCAGACCCTGCTTGACACGTCGGTACAGTACCTGACGTTTGGCGCGCACCCGGTCGTGGCCAAGACGCAGGCTCCGCTGTACGCCCTCATTCATACCGCTGCCAGACCCGCCGAGCCCGCAGAGTCGGTGCCGTGTCTCGTGGTGGACATGGATGACGTCGAGCTGTTCTAGCTGTCGGTCCACGTCAATCCCGAGGGTGGTCAGCAGGTCTCGACCGATGATGAGTACAAGACGTAGCCGAACGTCCAGTAGTTCATAAACCGAAGAAACACTTCGCCATCCCAGATCGAGGCGTGTGGGAGTCGACCAAGACCGTACGCTACGTGTAGCACTTGAGAAACGATTAGCCGCCACGCCAGAGCGCTGTCATTTGCGGCATACAGACACGGAAGAAGCCTGCGCGCGCTCGTCAAGCACCTACCGGTAGACAACATCTTGTAGGGCGAGATCACTGACCTTTATCATCGCCATGGGACCACAAAGTACTGATCAAGAGATCCAATAAATGCAAGCGCTTGTTAATCTTCACCAGCAATATATATTACGGAGGCGCAGTCGCAATATATTCTCCCATTATCCAATAATATATATTAATAGTGCTGTAATACATGGATTTATAAGTCGCTCCAATTCCAGCAGCCTAATATCAGCGAATCCAGCAGCTTCAATCCTAGCTAGCCCTAAATATACTTCCCATCCCAGATTCGGGGGTGGTTAACGACATTGCAAGATAAGAGCACCGTAGTTCTAACTGTTTTCTCCCTTAACCTCATAATGGTAGATGTTCTTAAAGTCATACTCATGAGGGCAATTCGCTGATAGATTTCGATATTTTGAGCTTATTAGCTAATATATTTCGCACTTAGCTGAGGTGGACGACTCAGGTAACATGCCGGTAATTTATCGTTTTAAGCGGGATATTATACCCAGCAAATAAAGAGATCGGGATTCTCTGCAAAAACGATCATTGATTTTGCAGGGTATTCGACTTCGCAAAATCGCACACCCACTCGCATCGCCTGAAAAAAATAAATTTCAGAAAACATCCCAATGCTGGGGCTTGGTAGTAACTGACGGCGCTAGTAGAAGATAGTGCAATAGTAATATTACTATTACTATAGTAGCTAGTTTGGCCGATTCCGAATCTACTACTACTATAGTAACTAGTAGTTCAGCCATAGTACTAGCGAGTTACTAGCGATATCCAGAAGTGCAACGGCAATGTTTAGCTTAGATCTGCCGAAAACGAGGTGCACAACTGTACTATAGTACTATTACTATAGTAACTCAGAAGGCTTGAACAGAGCTACTAGCAGGGGTCGGAAAAAATAATACCAAAACAATTATTATGGTATTGTTCCACTACAATTTTTTATTATCAGATGGCATCGTATTGCAGTTATTATTACTGAGCTTTGTCAGCCCAATTTATTGCGGATTTTTTCGTACTCATACAAATAGCAAGTTAAACATCTTGGCCAATACAATTATTATGTATTGCTCCACTAAAATAATTGATTATTCGAGTCACTCATACATGTATTGCATTCATTATTACGGCTGAGTGAGGTTTGCAATACAATAACATTTTTTTCCGACCCCTGGCTACTAGTACAACTAGTAGTTTACACCGCTGTACTAGCGAGTTACTACTAGTAATTCAGACGAAAAGCTGTTACTACCAATCCCTGCCAGCGGGACATCGACATAGGTATCACCTTCACCTATTAGGTGAACGTGCGGATACTTTGAGAAGTAATTGCTCAATATCCCGCAGAGGTCCTTCTACAAAGTTCGTGAATCTGTACTTTTCTGCATTTTGTTGCCGTAGGGTCGGCTCGACGCATCCTCCACTGAGCTCACTTCGCATTTGAACACCGAGAACGTCGAGTCGACAGAGATGCGGGTCGGAAAGAAATTCACGCAGAAGCTGCGCGAGGCTCCGACCGGCAAGAAGCGGAGTAGCGAAAGCTAGGACCGGGCAAATAAAAAGCTAGGAGTCGGCATAGGGACGAAGCCTAGAACGGACATAGGAAGTCGTTAGAGCATCTAAATGACATCAATGTACCTCACTGAAAAACAAAAACAAGCTGCGCAAGGCTCGAGCGGAGTGGAGAAATTTAAGATTTCCGCACCGCGCACTTGGCCAGGCATTTCTCAACAATCTCGTCACTCTTATTGTCCGCATCGGGTGGAGGGAGTCCGTCGACCTGCCCATTTATTCTTGCTGGAACCGCGTGATGGAGCAGCTGTGGCCCTACTACGGCACCGAAACGTACGAAGGTCGGATCCTCCTCGAGCTGGCAAATTTTGCACCACTCGCACACATTCTCGTGTCTGCGATCCGGGTTGCAGTGACCATAGTGCACTCGAGAGAAGCTCAGAGGACGAAGTTGTTAACGACATGGCTTCAAAATCTGCAGGCGGAGCGTGATCGCCAAATGGAGTTTTTCGAGGAAATGCTGCAGGATTCCACCCGTGTCTTGGTCGAAATTGGCGACGAAAATCAACAGTTGAAGTTCTTGACGCGACTAAAGCACAGCGTGGAAAGCTACGGCGATGTGTTGACTGCGCATGAGCTAGAGGTGATATTTGCGGTGTATGACACCGTTGCTCGACTCTCCGACCTCGTGGTGGCTGAGATCCCGGAGTGGTTCACAACGTCAGAAATGGAGTGGGAAGACGCCCAGGTGTCGACATTAACAGGCGGCGAAGAGGAATGTCTGCGGGCTGTTTCGATTTGGGGCGAGTTAAACCACCCCAACATTCGCAAGTTTTTCGGCGGATGTCATGTCGGGAACCCGCTCATTGTCCACGAAAAAACTTTGCCCATAACTAGCAGGGCCTTTTCGTGGGACCACATGCTCGACGCTGCGTGTGGTCTCGCGTACTTGCATGACCGTGGACTCGTCCAAACGATGTTGCCACTCAGTACCGCCTTGCCGTCAGCATCTTGACGGCAAGGCGGTACTGAGTGGCATTAATTTAGTGCGGATGGAAGATGCATCCAAGTATCAGCTCGTTAGAAGGTGTGGACAACTTATTAGTGATACGGGTCCGGTAGCGTCTCCCATTATTGTGACGAGGCGGGTGAACGCCTTTTAACCGCCCAGGTGTACAGTGCTGTGCTCCTGGGCGGTTAAAAGGTGTTCACCCGCCTCGCCACAGCTGGTGCGCGTGCCCGGATTCGAACCAGGGATTTCACCGCGAAGTTGTTTGTATATTTTGTATTGGTTTACTACGAGGAAGCGTACTAACCCACTAAACTAGTTCTTATGGCTAAAAGCAAGAAGGACATGCGAGACGCCGGTCGTGAGGGTCGCGAACGCGAAGAAGCTACGCGAAGTTCACGACGTGCGGAGGGGCTGCCGCCCGAGGAGCATGCGAGTCTGGAGGAAGTTGTCCGGACGGCTCGGAAGGCGGGGGCTGCAAAGCGCAAGGCAGCCCGTGCGGAGAAGAAGCGGTCTTTGAGTCAAGACCAGCCGGCTGCAGACCCACCCGTCCAAGACGACGCGCACCAAGTGTCGACGGAGGGGAGCGCTGGAGGCGAGTTGGAGACCGATCAGGGTGAACCCGGTTTGGGTGAACCCGAAGTGGCGTCTGTGGGAGACGTCGATGTGGAAGATTCCCAGGTGGAGGGTCGAGTTTCGGATTCCCCTTTACCTGAGCAAGATGTGAGCGTGCGGGCACCCGCTCCAGATGTGCCCCTGCCGACAGTCCGGGAGGATGTGTCTGGCGAAGACATGGAAGCATTAGCACTTCTGGAAGAGAAGGCCCCGTCGAGTGTACAACTCTCGACGACAGTGCAAGGGGCTGTGGCCCAGAGCTCACAACAACTGAGTGATGATTTGGCTAAGGCATATGTGGCGAAACAAGTTTCCCGGTGGGAACAAGTTCGTTCTGAACGGGTTCTCCCTCCCGCAGTACAGTATGACTGGCCAAGTTCTCGGCCTGACTCTCTGCCGTGGCTTGCGGCTACGCTCGCGACGTCCAAGTACATGGCTGCCCGTGCAACCTTGGGTGATGCCATCCAAGCTTGTGTGGTCGAGCTCAATCTGGACCGACGTGATTTGGCTACTGCCCAAGATGTGGTTGCGGCCGAGATCCCGGTCAGCATCTTCTCACCTCGAGAGTGCATTGCTGTTCTGCAAACGTTGCTCTTCGAGGCAGGTTTCCATTTTGACAACCTAGTCCCAGTGTGGTTCAGGACACGTGCGTCCAAGATCACAGCGGACCTCGTGCGAAGTCTGGTTGGGGACCTGCAACGTCTTCTGGCTGCTGAGTTAACGGAGTGGCGGACACTTTGTGTCGGAGCCACGCTCAAGGTGACTCCTGCAATTGAACGAGAAACTGAGGTGGAAGAAACGCCCTTCCTAGATTACCATGCAGAGGATCAAGATGGAGACTTGCTGATGAACGATTATGAGATCAACCTTCTTGGACGAAGTTATGTTCTACGTTTACACCTGACTGGTCTTCGCCCTGCCCGAAGTGCGACTAGCTCCTCGGCTGGAGAACCACCGTCGAAGCGTCAACAACATCGACCACCTCGACCGGAAGATCCACTTGCATCTTTACCATCCGAGCTTCCGTCGACTGCGACGTCCGATCAGGAAGACCTGTCTATGGTGCCAATATCGGACCCTGTCCCGAGCTTGGTTGGTACCACCGATGGGTCTGCCCGTGGCACGACGTCAGAGTCTCTTGTATCCGGGAACAGTTCCCCAGGGTCTTCTTCGACGTCACTAGAGTCAGGTGGAGGGGTGCATATGCCACTCGCCGTTTATGGCCCAATGGTGATGTCTGCCAGGACCGCTAGCTCAAGCGCACTTGGAAGTGGAGATCTAGGATATTATTTGACCCGTCAAACGATCACTCCAGAACGGAGAATCCTGCCGGATCAAGACGACGTTGTCATGACGGAGCCTGAAGTTGCAGTGAGTACAAAGGTCAGTGAGACACCTGAGTCGAGAAGACGCAGGACCTCCAACCGGAGACATTCGTCTAGCGAATCTGAATCGGAGTCCGACCGGAGTCGTCATCATCGGAGTTCTCGAAGCCGACGTAGCTCGTCCAAGAAACCGTCAAGGAAGAGATCCTCATCACGACACTCAAGCTATTCCAGACATTCACATCGTTCGGGAAGGTCCGGATTGTCGGTGCCGACGGGAGTGGCTGAAGCCGCTGTGAGCGCATTACGTGAGGCACAACAAGTCCGCGAAGAACTGGCGAAGCTGACCGAACAACTTGCAGTTCAGAAGTCGGTGAGCCAGCCAGATGTGAACTTCCAGCAAGTACTTGCAGAAGCTGGAACACGTGCCCGTGAAGCGGAGCTGCGAGCTCAGGAGGCTGAATGCCGTCTAACTGGGCTCTCTGCTGAACACGCTGAAGCTGCTTCCCAAAGGGAAGATGTCGCGGCTGTTATTCAGTCAGCATGTCTCCAGACGGCCAATGCTGAACGAGAACGTGTGGAAGCTGTGGCAATACAGCTCTTGCAACAACAGCAAGTAGAAGTGGATGCAAGGCGTGAAGCTGAACAAGCTGCGTGGTTCCAACAAGCCCAGAAGAATCTGGACGAGCAGCAAGCTGTCTTTGAGCAACGTCTGGAAGATGAGCGAGTAACTGCGAAGAATATGCAGCGATACCAGTCCGAACAGATTCGAAACCTTCAAGCAAGTTCTACTCCAGGACAAGTGAGTCATGTGACACCATCATCCAACCCAGTGACACAAGTCAAGACCGAAAGGACTGGCTCTGAAAGAGCAGCTGAGACAAGTGGCGTAAACATGGGAGAGGTCACTAGCAGTAATCAAGCCGGAGCTGACTCGAGGAACACAGTCGAACGACTGTTGGCGCAAATCAGAGGGGCGTTACCAGACCCCTCGATCACGCGTCGTGCTGGAAGTGTGCCAGCCCCGAGGAAAACTGACGCAAATACTGCTACGATCAAGACGAACGTGCCACAAAGGACCCGGACGGAGACGCCCAAGGCGGACACCAAGAAGAACGTGAAGTCAGAGCGTCAATCGGGGTCGAAGAAGCCGGACAAGAAGCCTCCTCCCCCAAAGAAGTCTAAACGTGGTCCCCCATCTGATCCCAGCTCGAGCTCCAGCTCGAGCTCGAGTTCGAGTTCAGACCCAAGCTCGAGTGACTCTGAGGACAGTCTGGATGAAGACCTGTCGACAGGTGTGGATGCTTCGGATGCGACTAAGGTTGGTGTAACCCTATTGACACTCCGCCCGTATGTCTCCTCCAGTACGTTGGAGAAGTTCGACGAGAAGGCCTCCATGGGAGATCGTCGGAGTTGGTGGGAGCGTTTTGTCAACATGTCAGTTCAGGGTGGCTGGACAGACAAGATGAAGATCAGTGAGCTCAAGATGAAGATGTCCTCGGCTGTACGGAATTGGCGTGGCCAACTTTCCAAGCATGTGCAGAGCAACTGGAGAAGACTTTCGGGAGAGTTTAAGCGCAAGTATTTGAAGGCCCGGCCGTCCGAGTCTGAACGATATTACACTATGCGTCAGAAGTCGAACGAGAGTGCCATGGAGTTCTTCTACAGGCTGAACGAGGCTGCAGTCAAGGCTGGCATTCGCTATAAGAAGGGCAAGAAGGAGTCCGCTCACCACATCAAGCGTTTCATCAAGAATCTGAGAGACCAGCAACTCAAGGCCATCTTGCGCAATACGAGATTCCACAACTTGGACGACCTCGAGTACGTCCTGCAACAGGATGAAGACCTGGGTCTAGACGGAGGGTATGACACCCCACCGCACCGGACGAGAGATTTCAGGGCGGATAACATCCCGCCCAGACGTTTCAAGCCTGGACGACAAGGTCGAGCGTACATTGGTTTAAGCGGTGGAGAATCCGAAGGCGAAGTCGAGGGGCGCGAACGTTTTGAAGATGATTCAGATGATTCAGATGAAGCACCCCCGGAACCTCGGAGTTCAGGACGAAACAAGTCAGAAGTCGCTTGCCCCGAAGTGCCAACTCGAAGTGTGCCTACCCAGGAAGTGACAACGGAACAAGACATCCGCAAGGCAGTGTTTCGTGTTATGGAGCATTCGGGGTGGAGACCGCCCCCACAGACGGATCCTCGCCCGGGTTGGCAGTCGCCTCGCCCTGGTTGGCAGTCCCCTCGGTCGGATAACCCGAACCAGAACGAGTTCTGTGAGAAGTGCAGCAAGTTCGGCCATAAGGAAGAGAACTGCTGGAGAGATATGAAGTGCGACAAATGCAAACGGACGGGACACCCGACACATGCGTGCAGAGTCCCTCCGTGCAAGGATTGTGGAGATTTCCACGACGGTCAGTGTGCTGATCATGAAGCCCTTCAAGCTGTGAAGACTCTCGCTCATCAAGGCATGCTAAAAGACCTGCCCCCTCACATCCTCAAGAAATTGTTGGGTGGAGAGGCCAATCAAGGGAAGTCGTTAAACGAGTAAGCCCGCTGGACAGGGGTCCAGAACGCGTCGGGCTGAAGAATCCCCAACGATTGTGTGTCTTAGTGTATGTCGGACCAGAGCTGAGAAAGAAGATGAACGATATCCAACAATGCATGACTTCTATTCGAGATGACACCGCTGAGTCTGGAGGATGTGATCCTGAACGGACCCCTCCAAGATTGAACGACCAAGACGCTCCGACCGAGATCGAGTTAGGTCCTGGTCAGCGTTACGGTTGGTGGGCAAATCACGAACAAGAAGACAGTCGCGATGTTGCATCAGTACATGGAGCAGTGAATGATCTTCGGGTACAGATCCTGCTGGACACTGGTGCGTCTGGAAGTATGGTCAGTTTGAACCTTGCGCGTAGGCTCAAGCTGAAGCTCCAGATGTTACCAGAACCTATCAAGGTGTCCGGCCTAGGAGGAGTCCCGACGTATATCACTGCGAGTGCGAGAGTCAAGATCACGCTTGAAGTGCGAGTAGTTATGTCATGAATGTCTGGGTGACGAACATTGGCGAAAATGTGGAAGTACTTCTGGGAATGAACTTCATGTACGCCGCTGGAGTTCGATTATGTGTGCGCGAAGGACTCGTCCAACTCCCGGACGAGGAAACCATCCTGATGAGTGGAGGGTCGTCGCGCCAATACTTGGGGTTAGACCTACCTGTGTTGTCCACGCGCAGTCTCTATCTACGCCCGGGGGAACATGCGATGGTTCGTATTGAATATGGCCAAAGCAGCCCCCAGCAAGATGTAGTCTGGCCAGGATGAGGAGATCGCTGGGTGACTCAAATCATCTACACGGCACAATCAGGAGCTACTGCAGTCAAAGTGGTCAATATTTCAGAACAAATGGTGTGGATTGACACTCGAACCCCGCTTGCGAGAATAGTAGAGTTTGGAAACTTTCCCCAGTCCGGACGATTCGTTCGCCCAGGATGCCAGAAGTACAAGGAGTGGAAGCAACTCATTTATGAGAGTACCCCGTCCCCTGGAATGAGGAAACGCGAGCGCGAGCTTGATGAACTCTGACAGGAACAGGAACCCCCGGCTGTCTCCACGCCCCAATACGAATGGCCTTCCAAGATCATGTTACGACCCCGTCCAGGAGCAACTGCGGCTAGAATTGTCCAGCTACAAGACCCGCCCAAGCAGTTTCGCCAGACGACTATGGAACCTCCGATCAGAGTTGTATGCAATGTGGCTACGCAAACGACGGAGCTGATGGACGTCGGCACTCAGACAGACGTGGTCCAGGAAATCACGGAAGTGACCATACTGAAAGCAAGTGTGTCGGAGAGTATCGAAGCAAGTCCTAGTGAAGCAGAACTGGAATTTGATCCGGAATCTCTGGATGCAGAAGTTCAGGAATGTGTCGTGTAGGAACACGCTTAAAATCTCGCTACCGTAAGGTACGAGTCCCACCAACAACACACGTCTCCCTAATTAGGTCAACGAAAGTTGGAATCAAACCTGAGGTCCAGGAACGATCCCTTACACCGGGTTGGATATAAGCCTCTGTGTACCCAAGTTGTTTTAGGTCAACCCAAAACCTGCACTAACTAGCCACGAACGAGGGCTAGAATGCAATATAGCGCTTTCGCGCAACCCTTTTGCAGTCCCTCAGATGAAAGGGTACCGGCGGATTAGGCCTAATACAAAGGGGACCGAGGTAATCCTCGGTCGGTAGTAAAATATACTCTAGGGGACTAATACACCCCACACACACACAGAACGATACTCTAAGTACCGCTCTAGCCTCTCGGCCACGCCAACTCTTGGCTTGACCTCGGCGGACTATTAATTAATTAATCTCTAGTCCGTCAGCGGCCATACCACTAAGCCAGGCGTATCCAGGCACTACAGCAAGCTAGCTAACACTTACCGGAGTCGGACTTAACCTCTGAAGACTTGGGGGGAAGACTGCTGATTTATTACTGAATATTCAGAGGCTCTGAGAGCCTCTGCAGATCATCCTATAGCTAATCCTAATCCTACATACAACTATCTAGTATAAAACGAATCTCGATGTGGCGACCTCTGTACACTCATCAATAATGACGGTGATTACGCCAGAGGTACCTCGAGGGTCGAACGAGGCTTCGGTCGTCCGAACGAGGCTTCGGTCGTCCGAACGAGGCTTCGGTCACCTGACCGAGGCTTCCACTTAAGTACGACTATGGTTGTGGTCGTAAATAGCACTGAGTCTGACGTAATTAGCCTCGGTCGGGTGTTTATTAGGTCCCGCCGAGGCCAATGTCACTACCTGTCACTCTACCGAGGTAAATGAGAGTGAAAGCTTGTCACAACGGCAACTCCCTTTCCGTCAGCGTATCCGACAATCCTTAGCGGAGCGACCCGGCCGAGGTCACTTTTCGGCCGGATCTCCACGCCACAACTGCCCCCGCCTCGCTGCGAACCTGGTACTGGTGAACGGCGGGGCGCCATGTCTCGTCGCCCGACTCGCCCCGAATCTCGGTCGTTGAGGTCGGCCACCGCGCGAGCCTTCCGGTCCATGGGCTGCACCGGCGAGGTGAGCATCTCCTTCTTCTTGTTCGCATCTTGTTTATCGTGATGCTGACTCGTTCTTCCTCGTTCATTCCCTCAGAGTGCTCTGGACGTACTCGCTGAGGCGTCAACCGAGTCTCGCCCGCACGGTGACACTCCTCCGGCCGTTCCTCGGCCCGGCAACGCGGCTTCCGCGGCTCCCGTGCCCTCGGTCGAGCATCCAGCGCCTTCGGGGAGCCTCCTGGGTCCTTATCCTGAGTCGACCGAGGCTCCAGGGTCCACTTCGCCCGAGCTACCGGGTGACTCCCCGTATCGCTCGCCTCCGACCTCTCCTCCGTGCCGCCATCCCCCTCCGTCGCCAACTCCCGCGCCTTCGACTTCGTTGGCAACTCGCGGGGCGTCGGTCGGGGTCGAGGCTGCTGGAACCATGGTCGCTGAATCCACAGCGGGTGCGACCGAGCCTCCTGCGCCAGTCTTGACGGCGTCAGACCGCCAGCTCCACCGGCTCGCCGAGTTGGTCGTCAGCGTCGCTCGTGCGCCTCCCGCTCGGGTCGATCCGGTGTTGGATCGGCGCCTTGAGCACGCTACGACCCTGGAGGAGGTGGCTGCTGCTGCCGTGGCTCCTCGGCGTCTGCCTGTTGCCGAGTCTGAAGAGATGGTTTCCCTTCGCCAGGAGGTGGACCGGCTTCAGGCTCTGGTAAAGGACACAGAGGATAAGCTCCATGTTGAGATGGATCTCCGTGTGAAGTCCGACATCTTCTGCGTCCAGACGTCGACCGAGCTCCACCAGGCTCAAGATCGGCTCGATGAGCTTCGAGAGGAGCGGCGGCTGCTTCTCGGACGGCTGGCTGAGGCGGAAGCCACCATGGCGTCCCACCGAGAGGTGACTGCTTCGCTCGAACGGCGTCTCGTTGACACCAACGCCGAGGCGACCACGGCCCGTCGACAGGTCATAACGGACCGCGAGCGGCTGAAAGCAAGCCTCGTTGCGCACACCGCTCAGCTTGACCGCCTTCGGCAGCAACTTGCCGACCAAGACCGAGGGCAATCCGGGGTCATACCCGCACGTATCCAAGCTCTCCAAGACGAGAACAACGGGTTGCGTCGCGCGAACTCGGTCTTGCGTCGCCACTCTGCGATGCATGAGTTGGACGTGGACACTCTCGTCCTGGCGTCGGCAGGCATCTCGGCTGACGAGATTGACTGGACGCTGCTGGGTCTCAACCCTCCAGACGTCATCGTCGGGTCTCCGCAGAGTGGTGACGAGTCGTCAAGCCCGGATGAGCCGCCCGCCGAGGGTTCTCCGACTCCCGCAGTTCCTCGCTCCAGTCCTCCGGCCTCGCCCTCGTCCGGGTCATCGTCGTCGAAGCGTAAGCGGGACTCGTCTCCTCGGTCATCGACCGAGGGTGCTGCTGCTTCTCAACTGCCTCCATCCAAACGGCTTGGTCGCGCGTCTGTCGACTTGCGGGCGAGGGCTGCGGCCACTGCTGCACAGCGTGCCGGTGGGTCTCCTGGGGGTCAGCAACCCTCGGTCGCCTCTCCATCGTCTCCTACTTCTCTCGGGTCATCTGCTGGTGGGTCGACCGAGGGTGGTGACGCTTCTCCGGCTCAGGTGTCGTCGTCGGCTTCGGCTAGTCCGTCATCGCCTGCCGCTTCGGGTCCCCCAACTACGCAGTCTGATGACAGCATGGGTCAACCTGGCTCACCGGAAGGAAGTGGTTTTCCGAGCGATGAAGGTCCACCAGGGTCTCCAGCCGGCAGTTCGCCTGGTTCTCCGGCTGGCGGTTCGCCTGGTTCTCCGGCGGGCGGTTCGCCTCCAAGTGGTGGCAGCTCGTCGCCGTCGGGCTCTGACGATGGCGGACGTTCTGGCGGTTCTTCAAGCGGGTCCGGCGGGTCATCCGCTGCGTCGAGCGCTAGTGAGTCTCCTCCTGCGACCCCGCCCCAGCAGCCAGCGGCTTCGTCACGGAACCTCGACGACCTGTCTCCGGACACGCTCGAGAGAGCTATGTTTGGCTCGGAGAGCGAAGACGAAGACCCGTCTCTCTCTGCTGGGGCTGGGTCACAGACCTCGTTCACACCTGCCACGTCGTCGCCGGCGTCTCCTGCATCGAGTGCGCCACCGACCGAGGGTTCGTCTGCTGTCTCGCGGCGTGGGCATCCTCGGTCCGAAGTGACTGCCACTCTCTCGGCTGCCCCTGGCACTGTGCAGACCGGGTTCGCGCCTGTCGTCACCAGCGTGTCCGACGTGGCGGAAGGGTCTCGGAAGCTGTCCGAGCTCGGCAACTTGTTCCTAGTGCCGGGCTTTACTGCCCCAGGTGCTCAGGAATGCTGGTGTCTGCTTCAGAACCTCAGCGTGCCAGACATCCCCGCTGAAGACCCGATGTCACCATGTTCGGAGGCTGGCATAGCCTCGTTCGTTGATTGGGTGAACCCCCTCCATCCATGGCAACTGGTGAGAGTCAAGTTTCCTGCCGAGCCCTGTACCTTCGGCGTCGGTGAGTTCACCGACGGCGTACCGATCTCGGTTCGGGCGGCCGGTCAGGCTCTCCTCGTTCGGCTTTGGCGACAATTCCAGGGTACGTCCACCGACGCGACCGAGAAGGCCGACTTGGGTTTCGCTTTGTGGGAGCGCCGCCATTGGATCTCAGTGTCTGCCGTCGAGGCGTACTTCGCCTATTTGTCTACGAAGTACGGTCGCCGTTACCCTCTCCTCTTCCAGCTTCGCAAGCTCTGGCGGGAGTACACCCGAGGTCGGAGTCTCCGAGCCGATCGTCTCCGGCAGCAAATGGTGAAACGGCTGTGGACGGGTTGTATTGAGTACAACCGTGAGCCTCGTCAGTACTACACCGAGACTCTGTTGGAACCCACTTACCTCCAGTACTCGTTCGAGGTTGTGGAGTGGGTTCCCAAGACGGCGGATTGGATCGCGGAGGTGAACGAGCTGGACGCTCGTCAACCGTGGCGTAATTGTTGGATTGACGCCCCCGAAAGTCACCCTTTCAACACGACGTTCGCCGCCTGCAACCCCGAAGTTCCGCTGTTCGTGCCACGCGGAGCAACGAGTGAAGAGGTGGCGGCCTCGGTGATCGTGGAGCCGTCTCTTCCTCCGTCATGGGTGACCGCTCCGTGGGTTACCCAGTTTGGTGTCGGTCGTGACGATGACGAGGAGTCGGAGGACTCGCCGAACGTCGGCGCAGGCACTCCCTAGGCATTCTCGTCCTCGGTCGCCCTTCGCTCCTGCCTTCCAGTATCAACTCTCGCTGCTCGAGTACCGTCCGACGCTCTAATTTTGCAGGCAGCTTGTATGGTTGAAGTTCGTTCTTCATTAATTCTCCATAATCACTTTAGTCCATTCGTAACTTCTTCCCTGCTGCATCTTCCGCCGTGAGCTTGATCTATCCCTCGTTCGGTGACCCACCTTCTCCGTCTTGGTCCTGCGGTTCTTGTGGTGTGCCGACCGAGGAGTAGTTTCGCGTTCTTGAGTCATCATCTTAATTCGTTCACATGTACATATGCATTGTTCGTTTGGTATCTTTTTCGTCTGCTACTGCGAGCCAATTGCTCCTCGCAGGCAGTTCAGTCCTCGGTCGCCTCAGCGGCGGGTTCTCTTCCTCCATCTTAATCCCTTCCGCGGGCGACCGTGTTCCCAGCAACTTCTTTCGTCTGTATTTGCGAGCTGGTGCCCCTCGCAATCAGTTCATTCGTCGATAGCGCCAAGCGCTACTCCTCGTCCGCAGTCTGAGCCATTTGTAATCGTCGGTCGCTGCGTTTCTGACGCAAGTAATCATAGAGTAGCCCTCCGCACGACAAGTTGGTAGCTGGTTCCCACGTTGGCTCCTCGTAGCCGACCCATTTCACTTTGAATTCTCGAACCGCTCGGTTGGTGCTCGTTGATAACGGTGTGCGGTCGTCCAGGATGGCTTCAACCTCAAACTCGCCTGAAGGATGGTCCGGCTCCCAGCTATCCTCGGGCAGCAACTCTTCGTCGAAGTCCACCCGTGACTCCTCGTCCACTTCTGGTGCCAGCCGGACTTTAGGCCGGTCTCCGAACTCGCTCACTGCTTTCAACCGCGATACATGCACGACTGGGTAGAAGCGGTAACCGCTCCGGTTTGGTAGCTCTAGCTCGTAAGCGAACTCCTCCACCTTCTTCTTGATACGGAATGGTCCATGCCATCGGTGCGCAAGTTTCTTCGTCAGGCCGGGTTTCACTCGTTCCATGTACAGCCACACGCGGCTTCCTGGCTCGAACAGCGACCTCGGTGGGGCCCCGTTTGGATCCGCCTCGCCTGAGAGGCTCGGTAGTGACTCTCTCTCCTGTCGTCCGATTGTCTCGTTGTGTTCCTTGGCCCTCCGAGCCTTCTCCGTCGCTTGGTACTCTTTGGCCATACTGAGTGCGATCTCTTGCTGTCGGTTGACTTCACGGCGCCACGCCAGGGCATCGGACTGGCGTCCGGAGCCTCGTTTGAGGGACGACGACATCGCTTTCAGCGTCGACTGTGCATCCCAACCATGAACGAGGTAAAACGGGGTCTCCTTCCGTGTCCCATCCTGCGAGTTGTTGATGGCGAAGATCAGCTTTTCTGCAATCTCGTCCCAGTCCTGCTGTAAAGGGTCTTCGGCGTACACACGCACGGACTGCATGACGGTTTTCACTGACCGTTCTTGTTGCCCATTCGCTTGCGGCCGATAACTCAGCGTAGCCCGCGACCGAGACTGCATCATCTCAGTGAAGGCTTGAAATACTTCGCTCATGAACCTCGGGTCTCGGTCGTGACGGACCAACGAGGGCGCACCGAACCTTCGGTAGACACACTCCTCGAAAGCTTGGGCCACGACGAGTGCAGTGGTGTCCGACATGGCTTTGCCCATCACGAACCCGGTGAACGAGCATTGGAAGAGCAGTAGCGCTGTGTTTCCTCGCCGAGACCTCGGTAGTGGAATCACAAAGTCCATAGAGACCATCTGGAACGGTCTCTCGGCCAATACGTTTCCTGGCGAATAGCCTTTCAGCTGGGGCCGGCTCTTGCTCGAACAGCAGTCCGGGCAGGACCTGACGTGCTTCTCTACGTCCGCGTACAGTCCGATCCAATAGTAGTCCGACTTCACTCGGTGGTAAGTGCGATTAATACCTTGGTGGCCACCTTCCAACGAGTCGTGGCAGCTCTGCAGCACCTCTTGGACCATCGTTGAGGGTACCACGAGACGCATCCACACTCCCTGCTGCTCGTCCGGGTCCGAACGACGATTGGTTCCCACGAAATAGAGGACCCCGTCTTCGCTCAGAACGAACCGGTCAGCCATTTTCCACGCGTCGCGAGCCGCCTTGTAGCCCAGGCGAGCATCTTCGCCTCGGAGGACCGCTCTCAGGTTGGACCATCTCAGTTCTTCCTCTTGTGCGGCTGCGACTCTTCTCCGGCGCTCTTCTTGCACTGTCAGCGGGTCTACGTCCGCCGCATCAGGCGGGGCCGACGCGGCGGCAGTCAAAGCCTCGGTGGGCGGTAGTGTTTCTTCTAGCGCGTTCTGAGCCTCGTTCGGCACCG
This sequence comes from Phytophthora x cambivora, assembly GCA_033557925.1. NCBI lineage: Eukaryota > Oomycota > Peronosporomycetes > Peronosporales > Peronosporaceae > Phytophthora > Phytophthora x cambivora. The sequence goes on from JAUCEB010000009.1 coordinate 455,705, forward strand.
CGTTGGATTCAGCAAGTCGAGCTGCATCGTCCTGACCCATGACCGATACTTCGTTCGCGAACCGGACTCGCTTCGTCATCGCCTTTGCCTGGTGCCTAGTCGTAACCGTCACATGGCCTGAATCTCGGTCTTCGGCCCGCACAAAATCGAAAAAAGTCTTACTTCGGGGCTCTTCGCGAGTCGTTGATGCCCGCAAGACGCTCACCGAGGGTTTCTCTTCCGTCGTTCCGGCCCCCGCGGTTTCATAGATGACTTCGTTAATCCGGTTCAATGCCCTCAGTTCCGCGATCCTCGCCTCGGACGTCGTCACTGCCGACACCTTAGACTCCAACGTCTCGCTGGCTAGAGAATCTGCTGCTGCATTGAATTCGCGTACTGCATGCAGGTACTTGACCGAACGAAGCTTGGCCACGAGCTCTCGGTGGTGGTTGAGTTGCGCCATCAGCGTTTCCTTCCGGCACGCTATCACCCCTAGTGATTGCTGAATGGCGAGTCTCGAATCTCCAACGATGACAAGGTCGGTAATGGCTAGACCGAGCGCCGCTGAGACGCCGTTGTTCATACCGGCGTACTCGGCGAGGTTGACTGTAGTGGCTTCGAGATAAGCACTGGCAGCGATCACTATCGTCCATTCCGGGAGCTTCCATAAGATCCATGAGCAACTCCCATAGCCACCGTGCTTCTCTGTTTTCGCCGAGCCGTCGAACGAGAGGACGTGGCCACTGTACGAGGTCGGCAGTCGCGCATATAACATATGCGGGTCCAAACGAACGTTCGGTGACCCTTTGGATGGAGGGGCCACCGAGGCCAACGACTCGTCCAAATCGACGAAACTTGTCAATCCAGCTTGAAGCAGCTGAGCGAACGCACAATCCTTTTCCTTCACTCGTTCGACCACCAGGTGCCACGGCGACAGCAAGACGGCAAACTGGGTGGCCCGACCGAAGAGTGTCTTGGACTTATGCACCCACTCGAGGGTTGAAAACCGAGTGTAGACTCGGATAGTCTTTCCAACGAGCTGAGTATAGCATACCTTCAAAACGAGCAGTAGAGCTAGGACCTCTTTCTCGGCGGGGTGATAGTTCATCTCGGCGTCCTTCAACACTCGCCCACAGAAGCGAACGGGGTGCAGCTTGTCCTCGTGTTCTTGCATCAAAGTAGCGCTAAGGGCCCACTCGTTCGCAAACAGCGTGACATGGACATCCTTGCTCCTGTCGAAGTGGCGCAGTATCGGAGCATCTCGGACGCGCTGCTGTAGCATAGCAAAGCTCTGCCTGGCCGCGGAAAGGTTCCCACCGAGCTCAAAATCTGCATCCTTGAGCTGATAGAGCGCTGCCCCATACACCGCGAAATCCTGGATGAAACGGCTGTAATAGTTGAGCGCTCCGAGGAAGGATTGAACCCCCTTTTTCGACGCGGGGAACTTGAGCTCGGTCACCGCCGCTGCCTTCTTAGCATCGGGAGTAATACCCGCGGCCGAGACGTCGTGGGATAGGAAGCCCACCTTCCGTTGTACGAACAGGCTCTTCGAGAAGCTAACACTGATCCGACACTCTCGGAAACGACTTAGCAGACGGTCTAACGTCGCCAAACAAGCTTCGAAGGTCTCGGAGCCGAAGCAGATATCGTCTACGAACGAACGCCGATCCAGTACGGGTACCAGCGAGGATTCATCTGGCTCTCCGCTGGAGTACATGTCGGCCAAAGGGCTGTTCACCAGGGTTGCTACGGCGCTTTCGGTGGTCGACAGGGCTCGGTCGGCTTCGAATTTGGTCCGCGGAGCCTCGTTCGGGCTGACCGAGGCCTCGGTCACCCCTGCCCTGTCTTCGGCGTCGGTCGTTTCAGCTATCCGCATCTTCTCCGAGAAGCTAGCCCAGCCTCCCTTCGGTTGAACGAACCCCCAGAGGGCGTTGTCAATCATTCGTTGGTAGATCATGGGCGCGTTCTTGAGCCCGAATGGCATGCGTAGCCACTCGAAGTGGCCTAGTGCGCAAACGAAGGCAGAGATCTTGCGAGCTCGGCGAGTCATCATCACCGCCCAGAACCCGCTCGCCGCATCCAAAGAGCAAAACCACAGGTAGGCCTCCATCTCGGTCAACAGATCGTCGACCAACGGCATAGCATACTCCATGATTGCAGTGATCGCATTCACTCGTTTGTAGTCAATGCATAACCGGATGTCGATCCCGTTCTTCTTCAGCACAATAACGATAGGTGAAGCCCACGGGCTATCCGAGAACGAGACCAGTCTTGCCGTCAGTAGACCCTTCAGCAACTCGTAGAGCTTCCCCAGCAAACGTAGAGGGGTCCTCCGAGCTTTCTGCTTGATCGGGGGGTGCCCCTGCACGTCGATATCACACACCACACCGTATGCCGGTGGGGGCAGAGCGTTGCCGCTCGCAATCATGATCTCTTCGTGCTTCTGAAGCACCGCTACGAGTTGCACCTGCTGCTCAGTCTGCAGGTCGGTGTTCTGGACATTCGGACCCGAGTAATCCAGAGTTGACGATGACGGTTCTGTCAGATCGGGCAAGAACGCGAGCTCGTGCGCGTAGTCCGTCAACTCGATCTCGTACGGTAGGTGTTCTGCCGTATCGTTGGTGCCCCAGTCCGCATCCGCGACTGTATCCGGACTGCCTCCAGCCATGACCGAGACGTAGACAGCCTCCAGACGTTCCGCGTCGGACCTGACATGTCTGTCGGTTGAGCTGGTGTTTGTTCGGTCAGTCGTTGCTTCGGCTTCTGGGTCACCCCTGGGCTCGGTCACCGCATAGACGCCTACTTGATCGGAACGGGCATCGTCACCCGTGGTCACCGAGTCCAGGATCTCTCCTAACTCGCCTGGAGGGCGCGCGGAGTCATCAATTCGGATCTCGAGATCCGGGTTACCTGATTCGGGTCGTTCTGCGACTTCTTTGGTCGCGTAGTCCTCGGACGGCCTTGAATCCTGTTCATCACCTCTCGCTGAACAAGGTTCAGTATCGACCGAGGGCTGCTGGCACTTGCTCGATTCGTCGACAGTCCTGTCGAGGTTCCGACCGTTGGTTGTCGCTAGGTAACCATCGTCGTCCTCGCTTGGCGTCTCAGTGCACGTCGTAGCCTCGGTGGGCCGTCGGAGGAGTGCCCGTGGAGTCGGGTACTCGCGTCGTTCCACGGCCGAGGGTTGTGCGGCCAGCCATTCTTGGTAGATCTTGCCCTCACGTCCGAACAGCGTTTCATCCCTGCTCTCTGCGTACGCCAGCACTTGCCACTCTCGATATTTGTCGGACCCTACTCGCACGTAGCCCGTTTTCCGAGGTAGGTCACCCCTCGGCACCCATAGCACGACAGGTTCGTGCGCGGAGCAACTCGTTCCCTTCGTGGTAACGTTAGTCAGCCGTATCCAAACCGGCCGGCCTCGTTGACTCTTCACCACGGTCGGCACAAGCCTCGTTGACCTACGGATCCACGTCTCGTGGGTCGTTCGAGACGGTTGCCGGCGAGGCAAGCGGAATTCTCTCCATTCCCTGCCTGGGACCGCCAGCAGCTCGGTAGGACCTCCTACGATGTGACTTCCGTATGACACCGGCTCGTCCGACTCCCTCGATTTCAGAAGGGGTACCATTTCTTCGTCCGGGAGTTGCGCTGTTCCGTGGAACAGGTCTAGTCGAATTCCGGCGGGTACCATGAAATCCATGCCTAGGACCACATCTACTCCGGCACTGTGATCCATGATCCACATCTCAAACTCGTACGCGTGTCTCCAACCGAGGGTGACCTTCAGCAGAGCTCTCCTTTGAGTTTCCATAGTGCCCGGGTTGATGCCCCGCACTTCCAGGCTACGACCGTGGTCGAATACCTCCCTCACTCGGAGCCTCTTGGCAAAGCTCGCCGAGATCACGCTCACATTCGCTCCTGTATCGAGCAGAATCCGTATCCGGGTGTCATCTACTGCGCCCTTGACCAGCGCGCGCATTCTCTTCCTCTTGTCGTATCGTTGGGACGACCACCACCCCATTCTTTCACCGGGCAGTAATTTTATTGCCCGACCGAGGGTTCGGTCGACCGACTCCACTTGAGCCATACTCGTGATGACAGCCTCGGTCGGGGCACGTACGTATTCGCCATCACTTGTTTCATCAATTCCATTCTCACCGAGGCGTATGCCTCTGTCACTTCCATTTTCCATCGTGTTCACTCGTTCGTTGTTCATTCGATCGTCGGGCCATTTGCTTTTGCCTGTGAACGCAAACAAATAGTCTGCGTCGACAGCAGGCTCAGCTAACTGTGGCAGCCCGATTGGGACCAACCCAGTTTCAGTTGGCGGGCTGCCTAGTTTAAATGGCTCCCGAACACCAGGCTCTGCAGCTCTGGGGTGAGATCCTTCTTATCGACCTTCGTTCGCAACAAACTCGTCAGCTCCCGGAGGGCGTCACACTTGCCGGCATCGTGTACTTGTTTACACAACTTGCACCTCCTGTTACAGTAGTGCACCGAGTGATACGGGCTGTTGCATGCAGCACACGGTCCGTACTGGCGACGGCCGTCTCGGTCGCGCTGGAATTGGTTGTTTCCGCCCGAGTGACGACGGTTGTCCGGTCGGGCGAAGGTCCCCGCCGCTGCTGCTCGACGCTCATTGTCGTTCGTCGCGTCCACATGTCCGTGATCGTCGGTCGAGACTTCGCTCGAATCCGATTCCGCATCCGAATACTCGTCAGCGTCATACGATGCACCGTGCAGACTGCTGGCCTCGTTCGCATCACGTCCGTATCCGCGAGCAGATTGGCCATCTTCGTGGTCCCCGTCCGAGGCTCTGATGTTCAAAGCGGTGACGACATCGGCCAAAGCTTCTACCAGTGTAATCCTCGACCGGTGCGGGGACTCGTCGCGTCGGTCTCGGCGTCGACCTTCGTCTCGGTAGCGTCGTTCGCGGCTGAAACCGCCTCTCGTAGCCTCGTTCGACCTGTTTTCACGTCGCCGGTCGTCGTCTTGGCTTCGGTGACGCCTCACCGAGGGTTCGCGTGCTGTTTTCCGCTCTCTACTACGCAGGATGTCGTTGATCATTTCTTCCAAGTCGTGGATATCCTTGACCCTCGCGTGACACAGTCGCTCTTCCAGGCCTCGGTCATCACATGAATCGAGGAAGTGATCCACGTGGTCCTTCGCCTCGCGGCCACCGTTCTCAAATTGCACGCCGGCGTTGCGTGCATACCCGTTCAAGCGGTTGAGGTAGTCGCAAACGTGCTCCTTGTCCTCTCGCTTCGCCGAGTAGTAGCGAGCCTTCGCTGACTGGGTGAACTTCGAGCAGTAATACTTGATGAAAGCATCACTCAACAGCTTCCACGTACGCTTCGTTTTGCGAGGAAGCTGGCGGTACCAATGGAGTGCCCCATCTTGGAGGCTGAGTTCAAACGCCATGCACCACTCGTTCGTCGGCGTGTGCGTTCCCTTCATCTCGTACATGAACTTTCGGAGCCACTGCATCGACCGCTCGCTCTTGTTGCGAGTACCGAGGAACGGTTTGATGTTGCCGAGGGGAAGGTGCGTCGCGATCTCAAGCCTCGGTGTGTTACTCCGGCCATTCGCTGCACTCAGTTCCCTCACTTGGCGTGCCCACTCACCCGTCTGGTCACCGTCGTAGTAGTCCGGGTCAAAACGATCCTCATCGCTGTCCGACGACTCCTCTCGGGCCTCGAACTTCTTCTCGGGAAGTCGGACTGTCGTTCGGCGAGTGTTCGGCGTAGTGAACGAGGCCTCGTTCTCCTTCGCTAGTCGGTCACTACGGTCGACAGACCTCGGCGTCACCATGTGCGAGTCTTGCATGTACGGTGACGCCAGGCCCTTCGCAGCGAACACTCCAGCTTTGGAGTCGTTGGTCTCCTTCTGGGGTGTCGGTGGCAATGGCACCTTCGACGGATCCGCCTCGGTTTGGACGAGGTAAGCCTTCGTCCCAAACACTAGGGTGGCCACGCTTGCGTTGGTAGCACCGAACGCCGTTCGCAACTTCTTCTTCCACTTCGAGAGAGCAGTAGCCGCTTCGGTCGGACTCCAGTCGGCAAGCGCCATGGTCGACGGGTACATTTGAGAGTCGCACCCCATCGCTCTGAGCAATCCTTCGGTCTCTCGAGCTACCGCCAAGGTGCTCGTTGAGTCAATGGGCGCGGCCAGCGCTCGTCCGAGATCCGCCCACACCGCCTGACGAACCATCTTGGGTGAAAACTGCCTCATCCAGTTGCTCTTCGTCCTCATCAACTCCACACACCGGCCCAACACCTTGTTGGCCGCCGGTGTGTCCCCGTTGAGGGGTGGACGGATCCCCGTCGGCTGCATCGTGGCCGCCGCCGTCTTCGGGAAGCCCTTCGCTCCATCTTCTCCGTCGTCTTCGCCGAAGGCTGGCTCCGGTTTGGCGACGTCGTCGAGCTCGTCAACGAGGTTTCGGGCGAGCGGTCGCACACCACCGCTTCGCCCTGCAGACACAACCGCTTCCTCCGCGGCCTCGTTCGCGGTGCCTTTGACTTCCCAGTCATCATCTTCGTCTTCCTCCATGGCGTCCGAGGGTTCAAACGCAGAATCGTAGGTCGCCTGATGCTCGTCGACTCTGTCCATCGCCACGGTCGCCAGAGACTCGAACGAGCTTCCGGAGTGATCCAGCGCTTCGGAGCGCGACCCACTCGACTTCATCGGCGTAGTTGGAGCCGCAGACTTGGTTCCTCGCACCATCTTCTTCTTCTTTTCTTCTCCTTTCTTCTCTTCTCTTCTTCTTCTCCTCTTTTTGCTCGTAGGGGTTGAGACCTACAACAACCAGAATACACAGAAGGTTATTCCAATCCCGGGTCGCGGCACCAGTTGTCGTGTAGGAACACGCTTAAAATCTCGCTACCGTAAGGTACGAGTCCCACCAACAACACACGTCTCCCTAATTAGGTCAACGAAAGTTGGAATCAAACCTGAGGTCCAGGAACGATCCCTTACACCGGGTTGGATATAAGCCTCTGTGTACCCAAGTTGTTTTAGGTCAACCCAAAACCTGCACTAACTAGCCACGAACGAGGGCTAGAATGCAATATAGCGCTTTCGCGCAACCCTTTTGCAGTCCCTCAGATGAAAGGGTACCGGCGGATTAGGCCTAATACAAAGGGGACCGAGGTAATCCTCGGTCGGTAGTAAAATATACTCTAGGGGACTAATACACCCCACACACACACAGAACGATACTCTAAGTACCGCTCTAGCCTCTCGGCCACGCCAACTCTTGGCTTGACCTCGGCGGACTATTAATTAATTAATCTCTAGTCCGTCAGCGGCCATACCACTAAGCCAGGCGTATCCAGGCACTACAGCAAGCTAGCTAACACTTACCGGAGTCGGACTTAACCTCTGAAGACTTGGGGGGAAGACTGCTGATTTATTACTGAATATTCAGAGGCTCTGAGAGCCTCTGCAGATCATCCTATAGCTAATCCTAATCCTACATACAACTATCTAGTATAAAACGAATCTCGATGTGGCGACCTCTGTACACTCATCAATAATGACGGTGATTACGCCAGAGGTACCTCGAGGGTCGAACGAGGCTTCGGTCGTCCGAACGAGGCTTCGGTCGTCCGAACGAGGCTTCGGTCACCTGACCGAGGCTTCCACTTAAGTACGACTATGGTTGTGGTCGTAAATAGCACTGAGTCTGACGTAATTAGCCTCGGTCGGGTGTTTATTAGGTCCCGCCGAGGCCAATGTCACTACCTGTCACTCTACCGAGGTAAATGAGAGTGAAAGCTTGTCACAACGGCAACTCCCTTTCCGTCAGCGTATCCGACAATCCTTAGCGGAGCGACCCGGCCGAGGTCACTTTTCGGCCGGATCTCCACGCCACAAATGCCCAGATCCGGAGGCCGAAGAAATGGACTTCCCGAGCTGTGCGTGGCCATCCACCCCCATCCGAAGGCTGGAAGAAGAATATGCCAGATGCATGAGAGTCAGTCAAGAAGACCTGGATTTGGAGCCAGCTATCTACCTTCAGGAGGGCAGCGAGCTTCAATCACAGTTGCGTGACGAACTCGCCATGTTGCCCGAGTTGAAGGACCTGAGTCCTGAATGTGACATCTCCAAGGCAGATGTAGGCGATCCCGATCGGACTACCGTCGCAGAAGAGAGGAAATTACGATCCATTCTGACTTATCATCGGAAGATATTTTTGGGGGATGGCAATGCAGCGCCCGCTCCGGCAAGGGGTGTGATGTGTGACTTGGACGTGGGAGATGCTAAGCCAGTAGCCCAACGTCCAAGGTCCATTGCTCCGCATATCATGTTGAAGGTTTATGAGCTACTCAAGAAGTTGTTGGAAACGGAATTGATTGAATTCTCGGTGTCCCCTTGGGCGTCCCCGATTGTGATCGTCTTGAAGAAGAACGGTGTAGACATCCGGATGTGTATCGACTACCGGGTGGTGAATGGTTTCATCCAACTTTCAACCTACTCGTTACCCCTGATAGATGATCTGTTGATTGGATTCGAGAGTGCAATGTTGTTCATGAGCCTCGATATGGCGAGTGGTTTCTGGGCAATACGGATGACTGAACGCACGAAGCTGATTTCTGCTTTTGTGTGCCCATTCGGACATTTCCAGTGGGTGCGGATGCCTTTCGGGTTAAAGAATGCTCCCCTCGTGTATCAGGCAGTAATTAATAACTGCCTGTGGGGATTCGTCCGACTGCCTGCGGACGAAGAGAAGCTGGTAGATCAGGATGTGCTGGAATTCCTCGGGTTAGACCCATCTGAACGAGATGAGTCCGAACGAGAACAAGCTGAACGAAGAGTGCCGATACTGACGGACAAGAGCACTGCGTTCAAGCGTGATATTCCGGCGCCGTCCCAGATGGGCCCAGTGATTGGACGTAGGTCGTACATTGATGACATTGCCCATGGGGCGCCGACCTGGGATCAGCTATGTGAAGATCTGAACGCTTTGTTGTTTAGACTCCGCTATTGGAATATCTCGGCCAGCCTCCCCAAGAGTGAGTTCGGCAAATTGTCTATCCCAAACCTCTCTCATGAGATCAGTGCGGAAGGGCTTCGAGTCACGCCCAAGATTGCCAAAGGCGTCCAGGACCTCCCATTCCCGAAGACACTGAAAGGAGTCCAGTCCTTCCTGGGGAGTCTGAACTATTATCACAAGTTCATTGAAGACTTCCCGGTGGTGGCTGCAGTTCTATACGAGCTCACGGACGAACAAATACGTGCGGGGAGAGACGTGTCCAAGGCGAAGGAAGCTTTCGAGATCTTGAAGAGGAAGATTGTATCCACTCCGCTGCTCAGGCATCCCGACCGGACCAGACCTTTCGTAATTATACCTCATGCCAACCAGTGGGCTGCCTGCGCAGTCCTCGGTCAGGAATATGATGGCGTGATACATCCGGTCAGGTTCACGGGGCGCGTCCTGAACGACGCAGAACTCCGATACCATGTCACCGAAAAGGAGGTGGTGGCTGTGATGAGGATTCTGGATGTTTTCCAGACTCTTGTCCAGAATTGCCTAGTCAAGGTTTTCACTCGACACTCCGTTCTGAGTTGGTTGCTGAAGTCCAAAACGGCCGATGGAAGATGCGTTCGCTGGGGAGTCATATTGTCACACTGGAACCTGGAAGTATGTAAGATTCAGAAAGACGAAGATGGCTTACCTGCCATTCTAGGAGCAGGCATCACTCCACGCGAACATTTGGACGAGGTTGCCGAGTCACTCATTCCGGCCAAGGGGCGAGTCAAGGCACCACCAGTGATCAGCATGGAGATGTTGGAAGCAGACTTCGCCGGTTACGTCCTAAGTTTCGACGGAGCAGCAAAGACTTCAACATCCAAAGGTAGTTGTGGTTGTATCATCTGGGAGTTACCTGGTTGGAATATTCTGGCTGCACATGGTTTCATCCTGGAGGATGTCACTGTCAACGATGCTGAGTATTACGGGTTGCTGAATGGCCTCACACTCGCGTCCGAGCGAGACATTCGGGATCTGGTAGTGGTCGGAGACTCTCGCATAGTTATCCAACAAGTGCAAGGGTTGATTAACTGCAACCAACCGAATTTACAACGACGCTTGTCTGAGGTGGGAACATTGAAGGAGAAGTTCACATCAATGCGGCTGGTTCATGTCAAGCGGGAATACAACCAGGCAGCAGATTACCTTACTTCCAAGACGTTAGCGTTGGGGACATCCTGGCAGACTGAAGATCCGGAGGAACTGAAACACCTTGTACAGGTATCCAAGATACACGAAAAGCTGATGAAGCCACTCGTGATCGTGGACGAAAGTACTCAAGATGTTTCCCCCCAGGAAGGCTTGCCCAAGGAGATCCCAAACGGTATACGTCCAGGACCGGAATCTGCACCACTGTCTACAGCCGCTAGAATCATGGTTGCAGTGACTCGGAGCCGTGCCCAAGGACAACCCGAACAAGGAGAGCCAATGGGGCCACTAGAGTATCAGGCTGAACGATGGCGCAGGATCAAGGCCCCCCAGGAGTGTGACGACCAGCTCATGGAAATCAAGAGATTCCTAAAAGGTGACCTGGCCAGTTTTTCTCGTGGACAGATACGCAGAATCTCTAAACAGGCAGAGTTGTATGCCCTGGACGTGAGAGATGGCTCTACCGGTTGAGCCGCGCTACAAAGGATCGTCCTCGAGACATGTCAGATGAGTTACGTCTACCGGTTGAGCCGCGCTACAAAGGATCGTCCTCGAGACATGTCAGATGAGTTACGTCTGGTTGTGCCAGAGTCACTCCGCCCAGACCTCCTCCACTATGCCCATGAAGATTTTCAGGGCGGACACCAAGGGATAACCCGAACGCACGAAAAGTTGAGGTCTGAGTTCTACTGGCCCGGCATGTACGCTGACGTTGAGACTTTTGTGAAAGAATGTGTGGACCAGCGTACATGCCGGGCCAGTAGAACTCAGACCTCAACTTTTCGTGCGTCCGGGTTATCCCTTGGTGTCCGCCCTGAAAATCTTCATGGGCATAGTGGAGGCGGTCTGGGCGGAGTGACTCTGGCACAACCAGACGTAACTCATCTGACATGTGTGCAAGTGGCAAGGGGCGACCGCCCAATCCAGGGCCGTCCCCGGGGAACATCGAACCGAGATACCCTTTCGAAGTGGTCTCAATGGATTTCGTCACTCACCTTCCGAAGTCCGAACGAGGTAATACGTTCTTGCTTCTCTTTCAGGACACGTTCTCAGGATACGTGATGTGCCAGCCCATGGATTCAACTACCGCTCAAGACGTCGCGGAAGCATACGAAGAGAGAGTTTTCCGAAGTTTTGGGCCAGCTCGTTGTTGCGTCACGACCAGGATCCTCGTTTCATGAGCGAAGTATTCACCCGTTTCCGAGAACTCCTGGGTAGCAGACAAAGAGCTACTTTGGCCTACCGTCCTCAAGCGAATGGCCAACAGGAAAGATCTGTCCAGACATTCATCCGGAGTGTACGCGCCTACGTTGCAGAGTCCGACCAGAGTGATTGGGATGAACACGCCGAGAGGCTGATGTTCGCTTTGAATACTTCGTACGATGCAACACGGCTAGACACTCCATTCTATCTGGTTCACGGTTGGGATGCTAAAGGAACAGTGTCGGCCATGCTAGGTCCTAGACCTTCCAGTGTCCCTGAGCGTACAGCGTATGAATGGCGGAGGAAGTTCCAACGAGATTACAGTTACGCCCAGGCTTGTGCGGAGGACCTTCAGAGGAAAGCGAAGAGAGCCAGGTCTGACGAACAAAACCAGAAGTGGAAGGAATTGTATGACCGACTCAAGTCAGGTTTTCACGTTGGAGATGCCGTTTGGCTTTACATTCCCAAGGTACAGACTAGATTGAGTCGCAAGTTGGCCCACCTCTGGCATGGTTCATTCAGGATTGCCGAGATGCACGATGATTTCAGAGTGAAACTCAAGATTGAAGACACAGGCTACCGAGTCAACCCTTGGGTGCACGTTAGTCGCCTAAAGCCGCGAGCTCTGCATCCCAGAAGACCCTCCGTCCAGATAGATGTCGATGACGAAGACGACTTCGACACTGCATTGCTGCCGGAGGATAGTTGGGAAGCTGACAACGACAATGACGAGTATGAAGTGGAGAAAATCTTGGATCTTCGATGGTCCAAACGAACACGCACATCTAAAAGGGCTCGTGAATATCTGATCAAGTGGAAAGGATACGAAGAACCCGAATGGCTCCCAATGACACAACTAAGCTGTGGGGCGTTACTGTATGAATTTAACCAAGGGGCGAAAGCTCGGGCGCGATTCCAGGCTATGCAAGCTGGGGACGACCATCCGAGAGTCTAGCAGTCCAGCCGGACACCCTTGAAATGCAACAGACCGCCGCCCGAGTGAAGTGACAGAAGAAGTGAATGTGAAATTGGAGAGAGATGTAATGGACGTTTGTATTAAACTGGAAGTGAATTGGAGAAGACACTAGACGCTGAAGGCCAATATGAAAGGAGTAAAGGGAGGCTCAAAGGTGATTATGGTTTACGCTACTGAAAGAAGGGTGGAAAGAAGGAAGAAAAAATGCATCACCTAGAACGGAGACTTCCTGAACATGAAGTTGTCGGACGACGACTCACAACGTCAGTGAGACTGGGTTCTTCTGGCGTTCCTCGGGTGAGAGCATCTTCAATCGAAGCTCATTCGAGACGTGGGCAACCCGGTCAGCATCCGTGCAGTACTTGGTCCACTGAGTCCGGCCGGGCTCTGCCATCTCGGCCATGGTGACCTGCTCCTCCAGGGAGTAAGGCTTCCCGTTGGCATTCAAGGTAGACTCATCCACGAGATACAAGTGACAGATCATGACTGGATACGTCCAGACGCCAGGTTCTTCAAGCAGAGAGGCTGGAAGCCCTTTCGATATGAACTTGCAAATTCGAGCCGTCATGGACCGACCCACGCTCTCGTGCCGAGCAGCTCGTTCCCGATGAAGCTTAGCCGAGACCGAATATTTGTCCAGGTCGTCATCTTCTTCATCCCTTTCAGGCTTGTACTTGATCGTGAACCAGTGAAGCACCTCCCAGAAAGCTTCGGCGTGATCCCGGACGTATTCCAGATACTCGTCCAGTAAATTCCACACCTTAGCGCTCAAATCTGCCCGCCGATGGAAGTACAGGACCTTGACCCGATTCTCGAACATCTCGTCCCAGGGTTTCTTAGCCCGAAGCATCACGTAAGCACCCTCAAAGGGAGTCCAACGCTGAGCGAGAAAGCGAATCTCCGTCTTCTGGGGGGAATATCCTGGAAAGCCGGGGGTCTGATCTTCATGGTCCCCCTTCCGGGGTGTGTACTGGGTCAGGATCCCGCGACGACGCCAAGAGAGTATGCCACGCCCAGGGGTTTCAATCACTGCCAGCTCAGTCGGACTTAGGTCTTCGAAAGATTTCCGAGCCAAGAGTGACCGAACCCTGTCCAGACTCGAACGAGTTTTTGACCGTAGACTGCCAGATTTCTTGCCGGAGCGGTCACTTGTCCGAGAAGGACGGGGGCGCTTGGGAGATGGTGTATACACCAACTGCTTGGAGGGGGCAGTGTCGCTGTTCTCGGAAGTATCGGACGAGGAGTACACCCGCTGGACCTTGAGTTTCCGTTTGGACCGCAAAACTAGGGTTTCGCTGTCTGGTGGAGAACTATCCCCGCCAGCCACGTCCGCTTGGGGAGGATCCACTTCCACAGTTTCAGGGACCGAGCCATCGAAATCAGGGTCTTCCAGGTTGTCCTCCTCCTCAGACGAGCTGCTATCCGAGACGTCTGGAAGATCATCGGTCAGATTGCGTAGGTCAGGCCATTCAGCAGGCTCGATCCCTTGCTTGAGCCAGCTTTCCAGAAGCACGTCTGCCATCAAGTAGTAAGATGTGGGGACGTACTTCGCCCAAGGAGTACCATCCAACTTACGATGATACATCATGGCAGCAAGCATGCCGCACAGACTATCCCGATGAAAGAGCGAATGCTGGACGCCGTCAGCCAACATCACCTCGACCGCTTCGTCATAACCCACGCCAGTGCGCATAGTCCACTGGACGTCCGGACGCAGGTCTTCCCAGGCTATGAACTCCGGAAGGAGAGCACAAGCCTCTCTAACGGTGAACGGGAGCACGGAGGATGCTGGACGAGGACCCACGTCGGACTCCGGATGGACAGTAGGGCGACACTGGACCTCAACCTCAACGACACGCTGCGACGAGGCGCGACGCTTGGACCCAGCTTGAGCCTTACGAGGTTCTTTCCCGCGAGGAGTGTCCCGCTTGGGGGGCAGGGAAGGTGGATTCTCTTCCGACTTCTCCTCCTGTTCTGCGTCGGCGTCGTCATCGGCATCACTATCCGGGGGAGCTGGACCAGGGTACGGAGGTATCATGCGGAACGACTTATCCGCAGCCTCCACCGTGATCCACGTCTTCCAGGATGGAGGAGCCGTCACACCACGCTGGAACTGACCCAAGAGTCTACGAAATCTCGGCCAGTTCCCCCGAACCTCGTTACTTCCGGAATTCAGGAAGGAGAGCAAGCCATCCGCATCAAAGCTCTTATCCCGGACACGCTGTTCCAACGTTGAGATTTGGGTCTGGGCGTATCTAAGCTGAGACTCAAGGTCATCATTGCGTTGACGAAGAGCAGCAGTCTCTTCCAGATTCTCCCTGGCCAGACGAGCGAAGTCGGCTTCCAGCAATCCCCGAGCGTGACTGGCTTCATCTCGAATGGACTGTGCCTCTTGCTGATGGTATCCGTACAGGAATACGAAGTCTTCCTTGAGCCGGTCGTACTCGCCTTGGAGACGTAGGAGACGCCGGACGACGGAATTCTCGTCCATACCTTGGACGACGTGTTCTCGCTGCCGATTTCTCACCAACACCCGATGCAACAAGGAGACCGTATAAAACGTTCTCTGCGCAAGCTGGAGGGGGGAGAAGTGGGTGATCAGGGAGGCAAACTCTCGACGTGCCAGCAGAGAGCCCCACGTAGTCTCTATCGCGTCCAAAGTGGGACCCTGCTGACCTTGGTAAGGACGAAGCACCATCTCGCGGACCTCCGCCGAATCGCCAACCAGGTTACACAAATCCTGGACGTCAACCTCGGACAGTCCATCGAACAACATGAGAGCTTCGACTCCACCGTAGCCTTCCCGGACGTACGCGCCATTGCGATATGCCAAGGCATGCGCAGGAATACCAACGATGAAGGAGTCTCCAACCAGGTTGCGTGCCGGAGGAAGAGTGAACCGTGCTGGCGGAGTGTTTTGCGTTCCCGGAGAACTTCGGTCACGACTGGGGAGCACGCCGGCCCGGACGTGGCCGACCACTTCGTCAAAACTGAGCATGCCAGTACGGGAGACGACAGACTCCGACGGTGCTGGGCGCGAAGCAGTGTCTTGCCCGACGCTGGAAGACGTATTGTCGCCAACGGTGCCACCAGGATGCGAAGAGCTTGGAGAAGTCTCAACCGGAACGGGAGATTGTCCCCCACTGGGGATGTCATCGGAAGGAGGAGTGTCGCTGTGGTGGCTGCCATCGTCACCGACATCGGCCGAAGTAGCAGGCCGGCCTTGGGAGCTGGCGTCAGCCAAGTTTGGCTCGCTCATCTTCTGCACTCGAAGGAGGAAATCAGGTTGTGAGCTGTAGGCGTACCGTCGCGATCCTGAAAGCGAAAGAGAAGGTTAGGGACCCGGCTGGGAAAGGGCACACAGAACGGTCGCCAGAGCCGGAAGATTCTCAACGGGGCGAACGTTCAGACCCACACGCCGTCGAGACAACTGTAGATCGTGTGATCTAGTCATGTTCGACCAATTCGGCAAATGACCTCAGTGATTGATCACGACTAGAGGGGCGGTTGACACGATGGGAATCAAGATTTTCACTGTGGAACGTGGTGATTGGTTGAAAAGCCAATGCAGCAGTATGTATGGAATTGTGGGACATGGTGATATTCTCGGGACGCGGCGTTTTACGTCCAGCCATGAATCGGGTTGAGTGCTCTGGACGTAATGAGTCTGGACGCACCAACTACCGGACGACGGGTCAAGCCTACAGGAGCGATTAAGTACCCCAGTCTACATTAGACTGGGTGTCACCCGTCCGGACATGACTGGACGTGTCGAAGAACACCGAAGAACACCGAAGAACAACGGACACCCTGGACGAGAGGATCAAGGTATAATCAAGCCAAGTGATATCCGACCGACCAAGACGACCAACCAGGTTCCAGGAAGATTCCGTGGAACATTGAAGTCCTACGCCTGTACCCACGACATCACAATGAGATCAAGGATGCCTAAGATGATGACGCCCCCCTCAAGGTATACTAAAAGTAAGTCAAAAGCTGAATGTGTGTCTATTGCAGGAAGATAGCCACAAAAGATAAAACCAAACAGAGTTCAATTATCCGTGTACCCTGCAAGCGCTCGGACAGCTTCGGCCGGACAAATACCGGCGGCCCCGATCAAGTGCTGAAGGCGAAAGGCCCTCTGTAGAAGGACATCCAGAGGTGTGGACTCCACTCCCCAAAAAAACTCCAAGTCCAAATTAGGGTAAGTAGCGGGTGTGGAGCCCGTGGTAACTCTGCCCTATTTCATATTCAGTGTGCGTTTAGGCGATCCTACATTTCATATCCCATATACATCCTGAAAAGAGTGGAAGAAAGTCCCATTCAGGATCGTGATCGAAGGACATCTTGTGTGATAGGTAGTGAGATTGTATTGAACTATCCCTAGTACTTCTAGGGTGGTGCGCGTTTGTAAAAGCTGACCGGGACTGACCAGTGTCCTGGAAGTGCAGCTAAGTTGACTGGTGTACGACCCACCGTTCAAGGGTCTAAGAATAAGAACGGTTGTATATTTGTGTGTATAACTCTGTATTGATTTTGGTTATCTTGGCTGTTGGAGCTACGTCCAAGTTGGTGACGTTACGCTCTTCTCCAAAGACCGATATTGGTATACAAAACAACTAATCTCCGCGGTGCATCTCCCGGTTCGAAGACAAACGAACCTAGAGGGGTTACCACAAGGAGCACACGTCACCTGGACGTTTACGTTCAGGAGTTCCCAGTGGAGGGCTTCCCAACCGGAAGCACCTTCCAGAGTCTGGAGCACAGCACTGTACACCTGGGCGGTTAAAAGGCGTTCACCCGCCTCGCCACATTATTCTGGCCAGAGAATTGTTCCACAGCGATGCAGAACCCGTCCCAGTATCCAACATGGTGCGGCTACTCATCTCAGACATCCGCCATGGCGCAGTCTCCAACCGACGGGATCTTATTAGCATTAGGAGGACCAGACAGGGTTTCTTCAATCTTACGTGTGTGCTGTCTGACATCCAAGCATTTGGATTTACCATGGCTAAGATAATGGTAACTTGGAGGTTGCGGAAGCTAGCAACACCCTTGGGTGTTGCGGTTGCTGACGAAGGCAGAGTTTCCTAATGCAGTAGTGTAACTATAGATAGATCCGGCCAGGAGCTCGGGAAGAGGGAGTTCAAACTCCCCTCATTCTCAAATCTCCTCGCCGCAGCTAACCCGCCACGCCACGCCCTCAGGTGATGGCAGAATACAAGATATTCATTTGCCCCAACGAAGCATTACTGGAAACTCGGCTAATGCTCCCGTACACCACTTGCTACGAAGTCGCCTCCGAAGGCTCCGAGCAAGGCGTCAAATTTCGAGGTACATACGATCACGGCGTCTTGGAGCTCGACCAAAGTTGGTGCGCGAGGAGGAGTGGAATCTTCTCGTAGGCATGTGCGCCGAAGATCCGCTGACAGGATGCCAATGCTGCAAGTCGTCCAGAACATCGACGGGTTGGCGCGAAAAAAAGATGGGACTGGGATCTCTGGACGTGATGCCAACGCGGTCATCGCAAACATCGATGCCTACACTCACAACGGCGAAACGATACGCGATATGCTAGAAGAGGCTGACGACCGTTGCAACCACCTTGAGGACTCCAGCTCAGTCCACCAGCCTGTGCTTGATCGACTCGTCGACATCTACAAGCAACTACAAAACACCGTGACCAAGCAGCTTAAGGTGGAAGACTTTGTTCTAATCCTCTATGGTTTTATTCGCTTGCTTGATGATGAAGACACCTTTCCAAGCGAGCATAAATCCTGGACCATCGCTGGAAAGAACTACAGCGTTCACCAACAGATTGACAGATTTTTGGCTCGATCCACGCTGAACTATACTGCAGAAGTGCATCATTGGCACCCAAAAGCCCAGCCCGGTGAGGCGACGAGGCTGGTGTTGATCAGAGAGGACGAAATTGGGGAAATCCCTATGTGGTTCATCCCTGTGCATCAGATTGAACTGGGGCGGCATATCTCAAGCGGGTCTTTTGGCGCGGTGTATGAAGGTGCGTGGCTCGGATCGAAAGTGGTTGTGAAGCAAGTTCTTACAGATCAGGCAGACGCTGACAACCGGAGACAATTCAAGACCGAAGCCGACTTGTGGTTCTCCTTGAATCACGACCACATTATCAAGCTCTACGGTGCCTGCCACGAGGAACGACCATTCTTCGTGTGTGAACGAGCTACCCGCGGCACTCTAACGTCGTTTGTCAAAGGCAAGGAGCGACTGGAGATTTGGAGATACATCCACCAAGCTTTGCTAGGCTTGCGGCACCTTCATGGCCACGGAATTGTCCACGGAGACCTCAAAGGGAACAACATTTTAGTGTGTGATGATGGGGTGAAGTTGGCGGACTTCGGCATGAGCTTCATCGCGGATCGACCTGAAATGGTAGCTGCGTTAAATGGGGCCCTAGGCGCTTTTCGATGGAAGGCTCCGGAGTGTTTGAAGGGTGAACCGCCGAGTTTTGCGTCTGACATCTACTCGTTCGGGGTCTGCATCGTGGAGGCGTTAACGGGACAGGTACCATGGGGGAGCTTAATGCCTGATCAAGCTGTACGGCACATGGTCACAGAGCTGAAACAATTCGTGCCCCGCCCTGATGCTGTGAGCGATGACGAATGGAAGCTCATATATCGCATGTGCTGCTTTGATCCCTCTGAGAGAATCAGCGCTACTGCAGTGGTTAATTATGGGTGGAGTTTTTCCCCGTACTGAACGTATGATACCATTTAAGCCTCCATCTTTACCTGCTAATGTATTACTATCTGTACTATAATACCATATTAGACTTGCGGCGGACGCGAATCTGGCAGTGCTCCTGTCAACCGGTTCGGCGCGAAGTGGGTAGGTGAATGATACGCTTCTCGTCAAATCGCTCAAGTTGTTACGCTGTGGGTCCATTCGCGCCACCCAGAACGAAGTGCTTGTCGCGAGCTCTTTTACTAGAACGGGCGAAAACATATTGTCAAAAACTTGAAAATGACCATGTAACAAAACAATTTCTTTATTCAGGTCCCAACTGTCTGTTCGGCTTATTAAACAAGCCACTGTTCGCTATCCGTCTCCATGTCAGCGTCGAGCTCCATCTATAGCATCCTCCACGTTAGATCGTCTCGCAGAAACGAACAACACCATGCAAGTTATAAACCAACAAAACGTACCGATGTTGTGGTCGAGTTCTTGCGTGAGAGGATTTCTGCTTGGGCGCTGATAACCGTTGATAGTTCATTCAGCTCTGCGTTCATTTTCTCAATGTTCAATTGGAGGGCTCTCAGATCAGGTCGATTCACCCCGCCATGCGCTGACCTGTCACACTCGCATAGGCTGACAATGTTCCTCACCCTCAAAGATTGCCTTAGTGCTGCGACAATGAGCAGAACGTACCTCTCGATGTCTCCCAGGAGCACCAAATTGCCCGAGCCGGTCGATACGAACGCAGGGATTCCGATTCGAGCAGCACATTCAATGCGTTGCGGGAGTTCAACTCGCTCGGCCTGCGCAATGATAGCAGCGATCATCGACGACAGATCGTTCTGAGACGCCTTTATGCCAGAAGAGAGGGTCTTGATTTCTTGAGCGACTCCTTTGTGTGGTGGACCTGCGTCTTCACTAAGACGAGAAGGAGTTTTCTGACCTGTGGCTGCGAGCGCGAACTGACGGCGAGCGATCCCAGCGACAGAGCGCAGTAAGTGAAGGTCAATGTCTTGAAGCAGTTGAGCTCGCCACCCACGCGCCGTCAGAGCAGCTTCGTACGCCCCGAAGTGCACGAGTTGGTCGCATCCGTCAGCTGCAATGAAGGGGATCGACTCCTCTTTCACCGACTTGATCGGTGCGGACAGCTTGGTGTCGTCTTGGGTGGCAACAGGCTTCTTGCGAGGTTTTCGTACCTGGCGCTTTACCGGCTTGGCTTTTGATTCTGATTTACCATCAGCTGTGCAGAGGTTCTTACGACGCTTCCGCGGTGGTTGTTGGGGACCTGAGTTTGTACTTGCTGTTGGCAACGTCTGCTTTAGCGCTGTCGTGGGATTTAGAGTTCGCTGCGTTGTTTCCGCGTGAGCTGGTGGCTGCTCCATTATCTCCACATCGGACTCTGATTTCACCTTCGATTCAGACGACCAATCTTCACCCGGTAGCAGGAAGCGAATGCCATCTATAACACCACGAGGACATTGCATAGTACTCGGATCTATACACAAGGGAGAATTGGTTTGAACCCCTTTAACTGTACCTTTGTCAAGAATGTAAGCATAGACCCCCCCCCCCACCAACGAGAAAGTCTTCACCTTGGACGATCATCTCACCTTTGGCTCTACCTCCTGGAACATAGTAGATTTTGTGGTAGATTATTAAACGGGTCAATTACGGGTCGGGTAAGGCCGCGGGTCAGGCTGACCCAGATCCACATCCAAAAATATATTACAGCGAATATAAAAATAGTTTTCAGGCCCGACCCCAGACCCATGCCTGAGAAATATTGATTAGCAAGCTAGGTGACTTACTATATTATCTAGTACATGTACTACTATTTAGCTACTGTAGTAGTAGATGCTGTGTTGTTGTATGATATAGGTAACGACGCAAATGACTTGTAGATAGTAAAGCCGCAGCAAACCCGCGCGAGGCGATCACTCAAGCGAGCCGAGCACTGCAGTGGCCATAATGTTGCAGCGGGGGCGCATAAAAACAAAGAGGCCTCAGAGAGACCGTTTGCAACCGAAGCGAAGCGGAGGTCTACAATGGTCGGCGCGTGGGCCGGAGTAGTTGCCCTGACAAGGAGTTTTTTTTCTTCTTCTAGACACCGCGCCTGGCCGAAGCCGAGGCCTTAGAGTAAGACGCAAGAGGTGGGGTAGGACGCGAAGCGTCGCCCCCCGAGCGAAGCGAGAGAGGGGCGCCCCCCCCCCCCCCCCCCCGCAGCGTCGTCGCTAAGTCCGCAGGCGAGTGCCAACGCGCGAGTGTCCTGCTGGGCTTCAATGACTAGCATGGTACTAAGAGAGTGTAGTGGAAAGGGGAGCTGTAGTCTACGGTAATTTATTAGTATTTTACGGGTCAGGTGCTGGTCAGTCCGACCAGGAGCCCGACCCACAAAATATACATACCCGACCCGCGGCCTTACCCGACCCGTAATTGACCCGTTTAATATCTAACCGATTTTGTGCTCTAAGAGCCTTCGGGTCACCAACTTCCCAGCCCTTGAATTCTCACCACCTCCTTCCCCATGAGGTAGCAGTCAGAACCACGACTTCGGCTCCGTGACATATACATAGGTTGGTGTTCCCAGTGCCGTGCGGTCTACACACCTGACGGTACAGTCGGCCGGCTCTCCCTTTCTCGAAACACTCATTCGCATAGTTAGTGTTATGACGGAGCATCGTTTGCCTTGGCGGTTGTTGAGGTGACAATCACTTTATAATAGTACGCATCCACAATGCTGCAAAATTGTTAGGTGCGGGAGTTGTTTGATACGACGGACGACTAGTGCTGGTTGCGAACAGGGGTGTTCCTATTGTTCCAATTCTCGGTTAATTTGGCTTTCTATTTTGTTTGATGTTATAAAATATAACATAGGCAGTCTTTGAGATCTGCCCTGTCTTCCTCGAAGATTTTTTCACTTCAATATTTTCCTTCAGGCTTGCATGTGGTGGGTGCCTCATACCCGTTACAGGGGATCCTCTCTGAGGTCTTGTTTGGTCGATGTGGGTCTTCACGCCAAGTTGAGTATTTCCGGCTTTTGCATGCTGAGGTGTCCGTATCCGCTAGGAACAGTTTACCACTCGGGCTCAGCAGTGGTCCCTTTGTCGGTTTACCGGGTCTTCACTAGATAGAAGAGTGACCAGTTCTTCATCACCGTGGGGTGCCGTTCCGTCATTATTCTCTTGTAAGTGCAGACGTCGCCTGGGAGTCGATGTGAGGGGTAGAAGGTAAATCCGAAAGTGAATTCATTTGAGTTAGATGTCATTGTCCTGCTAGCTTCTTCCTACTCATACAGTCTCTCTAGTATCTCCCTCGTTTGACTTCAGTTGACTATTGCATATGCAGCGGGCACACTTGAGTGGGACGGGCACACTTGATTAGGACGGGCACGGGCCATCAGCCAATCACAGTGCACTGCAGCGGGCACACTTTAATGCAACGGGCACACTTGGATGGGACGGGCACACTTGGATGGGACGGGCACACCCTAACCCAGCCAATCAGATTGCACCATTCGCCTCACTTCAACTGCAGACCTTAGAGGCACGCGCCAGCCACGCGCAGGCCGTGTGCCTTGAGGTCGGGACCCAGTCTTGTAGACAGCGAAGTGCAACCGCAACACCCCCACTCGATTCGATGTCTCGAGCTTGGGGACAACGTTGCTCCGCATCATCAAGTAGCGCAACGTCTTCGACGATAGATCCTTGGTCATGAAGTCAGCGAGCTGGTTCTTGGTATCCACGTACTCCAGCTCCACTTCGTTGCTCACCACCTTCTCTCGAATGAAGTGGTAGCGAATGTCGATGTGCTTGGTGCGAGCTTGATAACCGACGTTCTTCGCCAAAGCCATCGCTCCTCGGTTGTCCTCGTAGATCACTGTAGCCCCCACTTGCTCAGTACCAATGTCCTTTAGCAAGTGTCGCATCCAGACGCACTCCTTGACACAGTCACTCAGCGCCATGTATTCGGCTTCGGTTAAGCTCAGAGCGACAGTCTTTTGGAACGTCGAGCGCCACACCACAGGCGCACCACATAGCATCAGCAGCATTCCGCTCACCGAGCGTCGGTCGTCACGATCGCCGGCCCAGTCCGCATCGGAATACGCTTCAAGCTGCGTTCCCAGTAGGCCATCGTACACGATGCCCACATCCTTGGTCTTCAACAGGTAGCGCACCACCTTGATACCAGCATCCCAGTGCTTTTCACCGGGGTTCTCCAGGAAACGGCTGAGCTTGGCGACTGCAACCGAAATGTCAGGTCGCGTTCCACACGCCAAGTACATCAGGCTCCCCACAAGCGACCGATAAGGCTTCGACTTCATCTTGGCCTTGTCTTCTTCGGTCTGGGGTTCGTCAGCCTTGGTCAACTGCACACCGGGTTCCAGTGGTGTCAGACACGGCTTCGCGTTCTCTTGACCAAACTTCTTGATAATCGACTCGGTGTACGCCTTCTGGCTGATACCCAACGTTCTGCGCTCCATATCGTAGTCGATCTCGATGCCAAGAATGAAGCGAGCTCTTCCCAAATCCTTGATCCGGAACTTCTCCGCGATTCCAGCCTTCACGGACGCGATCACTGCCTTCTGTCTTGACGCGATCAGCATGTCGTCCACGTAGAGACACACTATGCATTCATCATCACCCTCGCCTCTCGTGTAGACGCATGGGTCGGCGTCAGCAGGCTCGAATCCCATACTCTTGAGATGCTTGTCGATCGTCTCGTTCCAAACACGCGATGCCTGCTTGAGTTCATACAAACTCTGGAGCAGCATGCAGACGACGTCGTCCTCGCCTTCAGCTTCGGCTAAGTCCAGGAGCTCCCTGAGTCCTTCTGGTAACTCCATGTAGATATCCTCTTCCAGCTTCCCATACAGGAACGCTGTGTCGACGTCGCACTGCTCGATCTCCATTCCTTCTGCGCTGCATTTCGCCAGCATGGCACGGATCGAGTTGAGGTAAGCCACCGGCGAATACGTTTTTTCGTAGTCGATGCCGTGACGCTGCGAGTACCCCTTGGCTACCAGACGAGCCTTGTACCGAACGACTTGTCCCTTTTCGTCTCGCTTCAACGCGAACACCCAGCGGCAACCGATCGGGCGCTGGTGTGCTGGCTTGGGTACCAGCTTCCAGGTCTTGTTGACAATGAGTGACTTCAGTTCACTTGCAATTGCCTTCTTCCATTCATCTTGGTCTTGACGTGTAGTTGCCTCAGCATACGTCTTCGGAACCTCCTCCGTTGCAGCCATAAGTTGGCCTCCTTCAATAGCGAGCAGCTCGTCACTTGGTTTGACGCGAGCCTGGCTCACCTTCTGTCGTTTGGTTCCAATAGCGGATGGAGCGACAATCTGCTTCTTGCGTCCTTCCGCCTCCTCAGGATCCGTGGTCTCCTCAATGTGCCGAGTACGCGAGCGAGTAATCATCGAGTGAGAAGGTGCAGGAACGATTGCAGTCTCTGTGGTCACCTCATGTTGAAGTGGTACCACCTCATCATTGAAGATCGTGAGCGTCTGCGTCTGTCCACAACTTGGAGCAGTAGCGTGGGGCGCGGCTACAGCTTCATCTTTGTTGTCACCTTCGACCTCAGTCATGAAGTCGCCCGTGCTAGTGGTCTCCATGAACTTCTCCGTACGCACAATCTTCACTTGGCCAGTTTCCACGTTCAGGACGCGGTATCCCTTGACACCATCCTCGTAGCCCATGAAGCGGCACTTGAACGCCTTGGCGTCGAGCTTGCGGCGCTTCTCGTCCGGGATGTGTCCATAGCCGAGTGCACCGAACACCTTCAGGTTCTTGAGCTGAGGTTTCTTCTGGTACACGATCTCGTAGGGCGTCTTCACAGTCACGGTGTTGGGAATCCTGTTGATGATCCACGCCGACGTGTTGACTGCTTCAGCCCACCGCTTCTTGTCGATGCCCTCGTGATAGAGCATGCAACGAGCCATCTCCACGAGGCTCCGGTTCATGCGCTCAGCCAGTCCATTCTGCTGAGGCGTGTACAGCACTGTCTTCTCATGACGAATGCCTTGCTTCGACAGGTACGCCTTGAAGAGTCGACCCGTGTATTCCCCGCCGTTGTCCGAGCGGAGGCGCTTGATCTTGCGGCCTGTAGTATTTTCCATGTCGGCCTTGAACTGCTTGAACTTCTCCAAAACTTCCGCTTTCTTCTTCATGAAGTACACCATGACGTGACGTGAGAAATCGTCGATGAACGTGACAGCGTACGTACAGCCACCTGGTGTCTTCGTCTGCATCGGGCCCATGACGTCCGAGTGGATGAGGTCGAGGACTCCAGCACTCTTGACGGTCTTTTCGGGGCTGCGAGAGAAGTTGTATTCTCGCATCTTGCTCATGCAGCAGCCAGCACACACGTGGTCACTTGGCTCATCTGCGATGCGAGGAACTCCACAGTAGCTGTTCATAGCGCTTGAACGGGATGTGGCCGAGACGGGCGTGTACAACCGCCCATGGCACCTTACGAGATGTCGTCGCGACATGACACACCTCATCCCCCACTGTCTTCAACTTGTAGACGTTTCCACAGCGCTTGGCCTCCATGACGGTAGCATCGCCATAGCGAAAGACACACTTGTCCTTGCTGAACTGCGCGACGACGTCCTTCTCGGCCAGCTTCGCCACCGAGATGAGGCTTCCTTCAACTTCAGGGATGTACAAAACATCCGATAGCGTGACAGACGTCCCGTCCACCAGCTTCAACCCGACGGTGCCAATTGCAACTGCGTCGATCTTCTTGCCATCCGCGATTGTGATGCGGACTGGCGTCTTCATCTCCTTCATGGACACGAACTTGTCCCGGACGCTGGTCATGTGCGAGCTTGCACCGGAGTCGACGAGCCATTCATTCTTGGTCATCGCACTCGTAGCCGTAAACGCGTAGTCGGATGTCTCCCTCGTGACTTGTCCGCGTTCCTCGTCGGCCTTCTTCTTGCGGCACTCCGTTGCCTTGTGCCCAGTCTTCTTGCAGTAGAAGCACTTGCCGTTGAACCCACGCTTGTCGTAGCTCTTCTTCGCCACGAAAGCCTTCTGTTGAGCCGATGGCGATTCATCCGAGGCATCAACACCGGAGAGAGCTTGGATCGCATACGCCAACGTCATGTTCGGCGTGTTCTCGAGTACGGTACTGATCATCCGGTACTCATCCGTCAGACTACCGAGCAGCAACACGAGCTGTCGGGTCTCATCCAGAGGCTCACCAATCGTCTCCATCTGGAGGACGATCTCCTTGAACTGGTCCACATGCACCGCGAACCGCGTACCGGACTCCATCTTGAAGTTGTGCAACTTCTTGGTGACGATGAGTCGGTTCTTCAGCGTGTTCCGGTTGAACTGCTCCTCGAGCATGCGCCACGAGTCAGTAGCAGTTGTCGCTCCACGGATGTAGACTTGGTATGTGAGACTCACGTCTCCTGCGATCACACCAAGGGCCTTCAGATCGTTGGTCTTCCATTGAACCGTGGAGCGGTCACTCAGCGCATCGAACTCTGGCTTGATGATGTGGGCCAGCAGTCCCTTGCGCGAGAGCTTCATCCTCATGTTGAACTCCCAGTGGAAGTAGTTGTCTTCCACGAGAGCTTGACGGTGTCAGCGTAGCTTGGGCTCATAACCTCTTGTAAGTGCAGACGTCGCCTGGGAGTCGATGTGAGGGGTAGAAGGTAAATCCGAAAGTGAATTCATTTGAGTTAGATGTCATTGTCCTGCTAGCTTCTTCCTACTCATACAGTCTCTCTAGTATCTCCCTCGTTTGACTTCAGTTGACTATTGCATATGCAGCGGGCACACTTGAGTGGGACGGGCACACTTGATTAGGACGGGCACGGGCCATCAGCCAATCACAGTGCACTGCAGCGGGCACACTTTAATGCAACGGGCACACTTGGATGGGACGGGCACACTTGGATGGGACGGGCACACCCTAACCCAGCCAATCAGATTGCACCATTCGCCTCACTTCAACTGCAGACCTTAGATGCACGCGCCAGCCACGCGCAGGCCGTGTGCCTTGAGGTCGGGGCCCAGTCTTGTAGACAGCGAAGTGCAACCGCAACATATTCGGACTTGGTGAAATGCTTCTCCTGTCAATAAGGAATAGCGTTACAGCACCTTTAATACAACGTCACGAAAGTAGTTAAAGGCGCCTAAGGCACCTTTAACCCATCAACCTTCCAGTTCTAGACAGAAGGGGTGAAATTGGTACTCTGGGGGTTGCACCCCCAGACCCCCGCGATAGAAAAACTAACTCCGAGTTGCGGCAACGGGTCCGCTCGCTGGAATGCTCGGCGCTGGGCCCGCCTCCGCAAATACCACGCGGCCCTGCTTCGCGGGCCCCCCGCGTGGGTTTGCTGCGTCTACGCGACCTCGCAACCGCTCACTACCGCAACCAGCGATGCCATCCACCCCCCATACAAAAACTACATGATTTCATAAAGGCGCTTTACGATAAAGCGCCATAAGGTGTGGGTCACATACAGATGATGTGGACCACATGAGGAGGGATGACATCCCCACTAGGCGTCTTTGAAATCGGGTCTGCAAGGGGGGTCGCTCTAGACTCGAGGCCATATCTCAGCAAGGAAGGAACGTTTGGCTGCGCTGTTTGGTGCGTTAGATGGGCGTGGCACATGCTAATAGACTTAGTCGCGCGAAACCGCAGGGTATCCGTGTCATTCCACGTGAATCGGCGCCAACCAAACGTCGGTTTTGGACTTTGAAAATCAAAGGCGACAACCTAAGGTATTCCCATCCTGCGTAGAAGGGCCCAGTAACGCGCAGAAATGATTCATTGGTTAAAGGTGCTTTCTGTTGCTTTAAGACCCCTATCGTGACGTTGTATTAAAGGCGCTTTAACGACCTCGGTCAATAAGCGGGCCTTCGTGTCGAGAGGTTCGTATATGGACTGATGTGTTGCACTCTGGGGAGGGAAAATCGTGAGCACAGAGGGGTCCCATCTCCTTTGTGGTTGGTGCTTGAACTGAAACGCGAAGGGCTCACCAGGCCCGATGCGTCTTGGTGTGTGAGAGCGCGCTTGGTGTGAATCTTGGACACACGTGGAGGTCACCAGGTTCCTCGTGCTGCGGCGATGTTGATAACAGTCTTGGTGGCAGACACCAGACACGGCGCCGCGTCCGTGCCAGGCGCACAGGAACACCCCATCTCGCCTTCTCGGCCCCACGCTGGGGGGGCTTCGTCCGAGAAGCGAGATCTTCCGAAGAGTCGCTGGAGGTGTTCCTGGAACCACTTGTGCCAGAGGCAGGGTTTACCAGTAACTTGATTTTTGCCTAAATTACTACAGTACTATCCTGTAGCTCCAACTAAATTACTGCTAGAGTAGTACAGTGGTCACCGTAATTATTCTCAGTTCCAAAATAATCTCATACCCAAAATAATCTCACTCCATTTTGATGAGACTGGAGGGTATCCCGTAGCACCATATCAATTAATTCTTAAACACCCAAACCATTTGAATGCCGTCATTCAACCCGCAGTGCTTTCGAGCACAAGGCACTCAAGTATTCAAAGTTCTAGTGGCGCCATGTCACAACACTTGTGACCACACTCTATTTTCGCGCCATTTTCAAGACTTTTTATTTTTCATCAAGAAGTATTAGAAGTGAAAGCTTGCTTGCATTCCGAGATACTGCACATATGGCTGCCACCACATTCCGTGGCAACCGATGCTGCTTTTGCCTCCTTTGTGCGGGTCATCGACCTCGCCCAGCAGCGGTTCGCCTCTTCCTGGCACGAGCTTCACGAACGTGGCCCGTAGCGTAGTCGGCACCTCGATCGTGGTCTGGTAGCGCTTGCCCAGATACACGTCGTAGCCGGCGGCCTTCGGGTCGTTTCTGAGCGTCAAGTGGACCACGGGGATGTCGTACTCGTCCACGAGCCACTTGGTGTGGCCGTCCGCCGCCTCGTCGTCGATAGCACGCGCCAGTGACATGACGGGCTTGTACGTAGGCGCGAGGTTGCTTGGGCTCACGTCTTGGCCAGTCGGCGCGAGCTGCAGCTCGTGGAGCTCCTCCTGTGGTTGGATATCGACTCGCTGCGGGCGTGCGAGGATGACACCGATACGTACGACGCGCGCCGACTGCTGACGATGAGTCAGCACGTGCTGCTCAAGCTGCTACCGCACGTGTGAACAGCACGCGGCCTGAGTCCACCTTGCGCACCGCGTAGCCGCTGATGTCCATGGTGTGCGTCCAGATATTGTCGGTCAGCTCGAGCATCGTCTCGCACCGCCGGTAGAAGCGCGGTCTCATCTCGAACGAGAACTTCCACTGCGTGGACAGCGGCGTCGCCATAAACGTCTGCATCGACAGCGCCGGCCATAAACTTCAGCATCGACAGCGCCGCAGGCAGATGCGCGAGCTCACCACGAACGGGAACTTCCACTGCTCGGACAGCGGTGTCGCTGAGAGCTTCTCCATCGACAGCGCCGCCTCCGTGTTTCTGTCTGTCGTAGTAGGAACTCGAATGGAAAGAGACATCATCTGTCATTTAGAGCCGCTTTTTGGCCATTAGGCTGCTTGAAGGGGGCCCCCGACCCCCCTTCAAGCAGCCTAATGGTCAAAAGCGGCTCTAAATGACAGATATTCTCTCTTTCCATTCGAGTTCCTACTACGACAGACAGAAACACGGAGGCGGCGCTGTCGATGGAGAAGCTCTCAGCGACGCCGCTGTCCGAGCAGTGGAAGCTCTCGTTCGTGGTGAGCCCGCGCATCTGCCTGCGGCGCTGTCGATGCAGACGTTTATGGCCGGCGCTGTCGATGCAGACGTTTATGGCGACGCCGCTGTCCACGCAGTGGAAGTTCTCGTTCGAGATGAGACCGCGCTTCTACCGGCGGTGCGAGACGATGCTCGAGCTGACCGACAATATCTGGACGCACACCATGGACATCAGCGGCTACGCGGTGCGCGAGGTGGACTCGGGCCGCGTGCTGTTCACACGTGCGGTAGCAGCTTGAGCAGCACCTGCTGGCTCATCGTCAGCAGTCGGCGCGCGTCGTAACCATCGGCGTCATCCTCGCACGCCTGCAGCGAGTCGATATCCAACCGCAGGAGGAGCTCTACGAGCTGCAGTTCGCACCGACTGGCCAAACGGTGAGCCCAAGCAACCTCGCGCCTACGTACAAGTCCATCATGTCACTGGCGCGTGCTATCGACGACGAGGCGGCGGACGACTGCACCAAGTGGCTCGTGGACGAGTACAGCATCCCCACAGCACTCAGAGACGACTCCGACGCCGGCAGCTAGGACGTGTGTCTGGGCAAGCACCGCCAGCCCACTGCCAAGGTGCTCACTACGCTACAGGTCAAGTTCGTGAAGCCAGGAAGAGGCGAGCCGCTGCTGGGCGAGGTCGATGACGCGCACAAAGGAGGCAAAAGCGGCGTCGGTTGCTACGGAAGGTGTTGGCAGAGGGCATCTGTGCTGTATCTCGGAATGCAAGCAAGCTTTCACTTCTAATACTTCTTGATGAAAAATAAAAATTATTGTAAATGGCGAAAATGGAGTGTTGGTCACAAGTGTTGTGACATGGCGCCACTAGAACTTTGAACACTTGAGTGCCTTGTGCTCGAAAGCACTGCGGGTTGAATGACGGCATTCAAATGGTTTGGGTGTTTAAGAATTAATTGATTTGGTGCTACGGGATACCCTCCACTAATTACCGTGAACAAGAATTTTGGATATTCAAAATTGATCTCACACCGCGAAGTTCAAAATTAATCTCACTGTCAGTTGAAACTGGGCTTGGCTTTGGTGCAGTGGTTAGATTACGGCCCTTATTATCACCACAGCGCTGTACAATACGCCAGGGTTCGAGTCCCGCGGTGGGAAGTACTGTATATCGGGTAGAGTATTAATAGGTATGTGGTGTGTGTGACTGACTGTCTTTAGGTATTGTCCGATCGTGGAGAGCGAGCCAGCTATTTCCCCACTTGCAAGAAATCATCCGCAAGTACCCTGGGCACTTTAACAAAGGTGCCGCACATGGCGACGATAGCGCTAACGACCGCACTGGCGGCTCAAATACCAGCCCAACTATCCAGACTTTTCCTGACGGTGTCCTTTACTCGGGCCTCTAGCTTTATTTGTTTACACCCTAATTAGTCTCAATCCGTAATTAATCTCACTCAGATTAATTAACGTGAGCTTCTCAAAAAGCACCTCACACAAAATAATTTCAATGAGATTAATTACGGTGACCACTGTAGTATTTTAATACTATATTAAAATATCGGCGATCTGGATTAGGACAGTAGTAGTACTATAGTAATTTCCAGTAATTTCAAGTAGTCGACCACCTAAATGGCTACATCGCCGTCAACTTCCCCGTTGTGCTTGAGCACCACGTGCATTTCTGCGCGTTCCTTATCGGTTCGTGTACTCTCACCCCATGCAGACGGCGACGAAGTCACTTGAAGAGGCACGTAGCGTTGCAGACGCACTCGAAGACGCTGCCGGAGTCGTAAATGTCGATGCGGTGCCCCCAGACCACACACGCCGGAATGGTCCGTCGTCGTGGGGTCGGCACACGAACAATCGAGGCTTGCACACTTCTGGAACGGACGACGCGCTGCTTCGGGGACGTCTTGGGGCTTGGTGTCAGGATGGCAAATTGCAGAATGGAAGCACATTACAGTCAATCAAAAGACATTAAAGTGGCCCTGTGCGACGATGACTACTACGTAGTACTTGCGAATGTCGTAGGGATCGGCTATCTACCATACAAACAACAGGCTTCGCGCCATCGTGAAAGCCTGGGAGTGTGCTGCGTTGATCAAAACACAAGATCGCCTGGATTTCTTCAGTTGCCCAAGCCGTAATTAGCAGTAGTTTGGCAGTACTACTTGCCCTCGATCTGAGTTACTGGTTGAACAGTAGTAGTAGTAGTTTGATCAGTAATTTCCAGTAAATAGTAACGAAACAGTAGTTTCCGACAAACTACTGGTAAACCCTGGCCAGAGGGCGCGAAAGGCGAAGTGCTACTGTATTGTTTCGGTTTGATCCGATTGTTCGGTGTTGTTCGCGTGGTTCGTATTCGCGATTAAGTACGATGTTGAAGTTTCACTCGAGTGAGTGCGGAATCGCCTCAGTGAAAGGAAACCCACATCAGAGCGAATGCTTCCGCTGTCTCCAGCTCCAAGCACGCCGGCTCGGCGCCCTGATCTTCAAGGGAGACCGCCTCCAAGTTGCTCGCGACGCCCACCAAGCGGCCCCCGACGCCCTCTAACTAGCTCGCGCCGTCGGTGCCTCTTGTAATAGGAACACTTTCGGAAACGTTCCGAAAGAGTTCCGGTTGTTCGCAATCAGCACTACGGACGACGCTTTCTTGCGCTTGGGGCGTCGTCATCGACACAGGTGAACTTGCGGAAAATTTGGATAAGTAACTGCTCAATATCCCGCAGTGGTTGGTCTCTTGAATCCGTACTTTTCTGCATTTTGTTGCTGTAGGGTCGGCTCGACGCATTCTCCGCTGAGCTCATTTCACATTTGAACGTCGAGTCGAGAGATGCGGGTCGGGAAAAAACTCACGCAGAAGCTGCGTGAGGCTCGAGCACAGTTGAAGAATTCACGATTTCCGTGGGGCGCACTTGGCCAGGGATTTCACGATGATACTATTAAACTTATTGGCATCCCTGCCATTTTGCCTTGCTTGGGCCGTGTAGTAGACCAGAAGTTGTCCTACCACGGCACCGAAACGTACGAGGATCGAATGCTCTTCGAGCTGGCAAACTTTGCACCACTCGTCCACATTCACGTCTCTGCGATCAAGGATGTAGTGAATGCAGTACACTCAGAAGAAGCTAAGAGGGGGGAGATGTTTACGACATGGCTTCAAACGCTACAGGCGGAGCGTGATCGCCAAATGGAGTTTTTCGAGGAAATGTTGCAAGATCCCACCCGTGTCTTGGTTGAGATTGGCAACGAAACCCAGCAGTTGAAGCTCCTGACGCGGCTAAAGCACAGCGTGGAAAGCTACGGCGAGGTGTTAACTGCGCACGAGCTAGACGTGATATCTGCGATGTACGACACCGTTGCTCAGTTCTCTGACCTCGTGGTGGTCGAGATTCCGGAGTGGTTCACGACGTCAGAAATGGAATGGGAGGACGCCCAAGTGTCGACACTAACAGGGGGAGAAGAGGAATGTCTACGGACTGTTTCGATCTGGGTCGAGTTAAACCACCCGAACATTCGCAGGTTTTTCGGCGCGTGCCACGTTGGGAAACCGCATATTGTCCACGAAAAAACTTTTCCCATAACTAGCAGGGTCTTTTCGTGGGACTACATGCTCGACGCTGCGTGTGGTTTCGCGTACTTACATGACCGTGGACTCGTCCACACAAGTCTGTCGACGGGCAACATCGTCTGGACAGCGCGTCAGCAGCTTGATGGCAAGGCGGTACTGAGTGGCCTCAATTTAGTTCGGATGGAGGATGCATCCAAGCCCCAGCTCGTTAAAAGGTGTGGTCTTGTCAGTGACGCGGGTCCGATAGCGTTTCTTACTATTCTGGACAGAGGATTAGATAACAGCTTTGAATCCGCCCCAGAATCCAATGCGGCGTGGCTAATCTTCTCAGCCATCCACAATATCGCAGTCACCTACGGACAGATTTTTATGACCAAGAGGAGGACCAGGCTGGGCTGCTGCAATTCTCCGTGTGTACTGTCAGACATCCAAGCATTTGGATTTGTCATTGCTGAAATAATGGTAACCACGGCTAATACTCCTGTGCAACACTTGCTGCGAAATCGGCTACGTACGTTCAGAGCAACCCGTCAACTTTTAAGCTGCGTAAGATCACGGCGTCTTGGCGCTCGACCAAAGTTGGTGCGCGAGGAGGAGTGGAGACTTCTCGTAGGAATGTGCGCTGAAGGGCCTGCTGACAGGATGGCAATACTACAAGTCGTCCATAACATCGACGGGTCAGCACGAAAAGAAAATGGGACTGGAATCTCTGGACGTGGGGATGCCAACGCGGTCATCACGAACATCGATGCCTACACTCACAACGGCGAAACGATACGCGATATGCTGGAAGATGCTGAAACCCTTTGCAACCAGCTTGATGAATCCAGCTCAGTCCACCAGTCTGTGCTTAATCGACTCGTCGATATCTACAAGCAACTGCAAAACACCGTGGTCAAGCAGCTTGAGGTGGAAGACTTTGTTCTACTTCTCTCAAGCTTTATTCGCTCACTTGATGATGAAGACACCTTTCCAAGCGAGCATAAATCCTGGACCATCGCTGGAAAGAACTACAGCGTTCACCAACAGATTGACAGATTTTTGGCTCGATCCACGCTGAACTATACTGCAGAAGTGCATCATTGGCACCCAAAAGCCCAGCCCGGTGGGGCGACGAGGCTGGTGTTGATCAGAGAGGACGAAATTGGGGAAATCCCTATATGGTTCATCCCTGTGCATCAGATTGAACTGGGGCGACATATCTCAAGCGGATCCTTTGGCGCGGTGTATGAAGGCGCGTGGCTCGGATCGAAGGTGGTGATCAAACAAGTTCTTACAGATCAGGCAGACGCTGACAACCGGAGACAATTCAAGACCGAAGCCGACTTGTGGTTCACCATGAACCACGACCATATCATCAAACTCTACGGTGCCTGGAACAAGGAACGACCATTCTTCGTGTGTGAACGAGCTACCCGCGGCACTCTAACGTCGTTCGTCAGAGGCAAGGAGCGACCGGAGATTTGGAGTTACATCCACCAAGCTTCGCTGGGCTTGCGGCACCTTCACGACCACGGAATTGTTCACGGAGACCTCAAAGGGAACAACATTCTAGTGTGTGATGATGGAGCGAAGCTGGCGGACTTCGGCATGAGCTTCATCGCGGATCGACCTGAAATGGTAGCTGCTGTAAATGGAGCCTTAGGCGCTTTCCGATGGAAGGCTCCGGAGTGTTTGAAGGGTGAACCGCCGAGTTTTGCGTCTGACATCTACTCGTTCGGGGTCTGCATCGTGGAGGCGTTAACGGGACAGGTTCCATGGGGGAAATCAATGCCTGATCAAGCTGTACGGCACATGGTCACAGAGCTGAAGCAATTCTTGCCACGCCCTGATGCTCTGAACGATGACGAATGGCAGCTCATATGTCGCATGTGCTGCTTTGATCCCTCTGAGAGAATCAGCGCTACTGCAGTGGTTAATTATGGGTGGAGTTTTTCCGTCACCATAGCAAAACAGCCCGTACTGAACGTATGATATCATTTTAGCCTCCATCTTTACTTACCACTGTATAATAACATATACTTTTATCCTTTCAAAACAGGGTCTTTGGACTCGCCCACGGAGTGCGAGTAGCGTGATAGAGTTATTTGCTGTATGATTTGACCCCACAATTATGTATTTTGACCAAGAATCTGTATATTCTGACACCCCCCTCTTTCGAAAAATAGAATACAGATTCCGCCCTCCATTCCGTCCGATCTACCACTTATGTTAGCTTATAGTGAAATTTAATATAGAGGGTTATTATCTATCGGCTGATTTGCTGGCGACTCTTCTACTTCTTCGTTCTGCTCTTCTTAGTGCCTACAGACAACTCGTTCATGCCTCGGAAAACTGTCCCTGTGTACCGAAATCACTTCATGATGATGGTCGTATTCTGGATGATCTCTTCACATCACACCATTGCCTGCAGAATGCGTACGACGTGCAACTGGTTCACGTCGTACACTTTCTGCTCTTATGTTCCTATGGTTCACGTCGTACACTTTCTGCTCTTATGTTCCTATGCGATCGATTATATCGTAGCCCACTTCGGCTACTTACTTCTGTAGGCTTTCTTAAACGTGGCAATGATCCCGGCGTCCATCGGCTGCAAGAATGCAGTCGAGTTGGGATGAATGAACTGATTAACGTTGGAGAGGTCACACGACCTCTACAAACTAATGCTATAAAATCGATAGAGGTTATTCGCGGACTACGGGGACGGATTGGAGGGCGGAATCTGTACCATGTACTGTACTGTACAAAAGGCAACTACATGTATATGCTTTGCATCGATACCTTTTTGTCCGGGGAGGCGGGATAGAGAGACCACAGCAAAATGCCCACACTGGCAACTTCAGCCGGTGCCTTGCCCTTACCCACAACAGCTCAGAAATCTAGGACAAATACTAGGGCTTCGCGAAGGCTCTGAGCTCGATAGTGAAAGCAAGTCACGAATTTAGAATTCGAATAGATCATGGTGAAGTTAAAACCTGCGATACTGCAAGACACATCGGATGGAGAATAACAACTCTCTACCGCGATACTTTTACCGCAGGATAAAACCGTATTAGACTTGTGGCGGATGCGAATCTGGCAGGCTCCTGTCAAGCGGTTCGGCGCGAAGTGGGTAGGTGAATGATACGCTTCACTTCAAATCGTTCAAGTTGTTACGCTGTGGCCATCCAGAACGAAGTTCCTCTTTTGCTATTAGTACGGGCGAAAAAAAATATTGTCAGGATTGTCTGTTCAGCTTAAACAAGCCATTAGAGGCTTTCAGAAGGACCGTTTTTTTGAGAAAAACGGTAGTGAAATACACGCAGTGTTGTCCACAAAACTTTTCGGGCACGAACCTACGTGTTTTTCACTTCCGTTAAACAGTAAGGTTGGGCCTTCGTACCGCATTTTGTAATCCAAAAACACGTAGCAACAAACACGATTCTAGGCAGGTGCGAGGCCACAAATAACTGAGAAGCGATGAAGAAGATGTTACGATGGCTGAATGCGCGTCATGCTCGATATTTCTCACCCAACTGTGCTCCGACACCTTCGATACGTGCTTTTGCTACGTGTTTTTGATCGACGGTATCATTGAACCTAGCGCTGTTTAGTGCATGGTGTGCATGAAAGTCCAACATGGCTATGCAATGTAATTTTCAAAACTCGTGTAAGTACGATTAAAGGAAGCACATGACAACTTGCGTTTTCATTTGGGCTATGCTCGTATTGTGCCTTTCTGATCAAATGGCCAATCGGACTGCAAAAAGTAGGTCCTAAGCATGAGGGGTTAGGGCTCTTGGTAGGATTTGCGATGCAGATGGCTGGGATTTACCCTTGTGTCTGAGGTCCTACGTAAGGGCTCACCTTGGTCTAAAGCAGGCCTCTTTAATTGTGGGTTTGAGCCCACAAACCCACAATATACCACAATTAATATCCCCGGTCAACCCACCAAAAAAATGTTAGCGAGCACTCCTAAACTTGTATTGCTGTCACTCAATACTGTAGCAAGATGTTGTCAATTACGTGTCAGCGGAATTTAAAGCCTCGCTACTCGTCTTGGGCAACAAATAGCACAACTTCACGATCTGAACAACAATTTATCGGCCTAGGTCTCCGTGTTAGGTCACTTCCTGGAGATATTTTTCAGCTGTTACCATCAAACGACTACGTCGTCAGAGGCGCTCGTATGCCGTTAAGGTTGCTGATGCACGTGCGCATGATAGACCGCGGTAGTGTACAATAGATGCCTTATCTAAGACTCTAAAGGGTGCCTTTAAGCAATTAAGGTCCGAATGGCCATTTTTCGCCGGCCATTTACTCCTACGGAAGAGCTGCTGCTCAGCCATCTTCCATTATCGACTCTTGTAACATAGGACATGCTAAATTTAATTACCATCAGACTATCCTTTAGGAGGTCTTACGTAGGACCGGTACTCCTACGTAGGACCTTAAATCTGAGGGCAAAATGGCCGAAAGGCACAATAATAAACTGTTTTTGGAAATCTGCACTAAAGTACTTTAGTGCACGTTCACGGACTTTCGTGCACTGGGTGCCTTCCAAAACCCATATAAAACAGTTTGATCCGTTTAATCCGTAATCTATTTTAAATTACCGGAGCGTTTAATGCGACCCCCAGGCGGTTGCCAGAACGCGACCTTCGGGTATAGTGAAGTTCAGTCGCTATTTTAATCACGTTGCTACTTAAGAGTCGCATTAGAATTGTTTGATCCGACCAAAAAGTGGTCTCACCAAACAATTCGACGTGATTAAACTTTAATGCGCGACCTTTCGTCAGGGTTTTGGAAGGCACCCACTGGGTGCCTTCCAAAACCCATATAAAACCGTTTGATCCGTTTGATCCGTAATTTATTTTAAATTACCGGAGCGTTTAATGCGACCCCTGGTGGTTGCCGGAACGCGACCTTGGGGTATAGTGAAGTTCAGTCGCTATTTTAATCATGTTGCTACTTAAGAGTCGCATTAGAATTGTTTGATCCGACCAAAAAGTGGTCTCACCAAACAATTCGACGTGATTAAACTTTAATGCGCGACCTTTCGTCAGGGTTTTGGAAGGCACCCACTACTGCACTAAACAGCCCTAATTGAACCCAGAACTTCAGTAGAAAAACACGTACCAAAAGTCGGTATCGTCGATACGTGTATTTGGCTACGTGTTTTTATTTTGCGGTGCTTCTGAAAGCCTCTACTGTTCGCTATCCGTCTCCGTGTCAGCGTCGACATTCATCTATAGCATCCTCCACGTTAGATCGTCTCGCAGAAACGAACAACTCCATGCAAGTTGTAAACCATCAGAACGTACCGATGTTGTGGTCGAGTTCTTGCGGGACACGATTTCTGCTTGAGCGCTGATAACCGTCGAGAGCTCATTCAGCTCTGCGTTCATTTTCTCAATGTTCAATTGGAGGGCTCTCAGATCAGGTCGATTCGCCCCGCCATGCGCTGACCTGTCACACTCGCTGAGGCTGACAACGTTCCTCACCCTCAAATATTGCCGCAGTGCCGCGACAATGAGCAGCACGCGCCTCTCGATGTCTCGCAGAAGCACCAAATTGCCCGAGCCGGTCGATACGAACGCAGGAACCCCGATTCGAGCAGCACATTCAATGCGTTGTGGGAGTTCTACCCGCTCGGCCTGCGCAATGATAGCAGCGATCATCGACGACAGATCGTTCTGAGACGCCTTTATGCCAGAAGAGAGGGTCTTGATTTCTTGAGCGACTCCTTTGTGTGGTGGACCTGCGTCTTCACTAAGACGAGAAGGAGTTTTCTGACCTGTGGCTGCGAGCGCGAACTGACGGCGAGCGATCCCAGCGACAGAGCGCAGTAAGTGAAGGTCAATGCCTTGAAGCAGTTGAGCTCGCCACCCACGCGCCGTCAGAGCAGCTTCGTACGCCCCGAAGTGCACGAGTTGGCCGCATCCGTCAGCTGCAATGAAGGGGATCGACTCCTCTTTCACCGACTTGATCGGTGCGGACAGCTTGGTGTCGTCTTGGGTGGCAACAGGCTTCTTGCGAGGTTTTCGTACCTGGCGCTTTACCGGCTTGGCTTTTGATTCTGCTTTACCATCAGCTGTGCAGAGTTTCTTACGACGCTTCCGCGGTGGTTGTTGGGGACCTGAGTTTGTACTTGCTGTTGGCAACGTCTGCTTTAGCGCTGTCGTGGGATTTAGAGTTCGCTGCGTCGTTTCCGCGTGAGCTGGTGGCTGCTCCATTATCTCCACATCGGACTCTGATTTCACCTTCGATTCTGACGACCAATCTTCATCCGGTAGCAGGAAGCGAATGCCACCTAAAGCACCACGACGACATTGTTTAGTACTCGGATCTATACACAAGGGATAATTGGTTCGGGCCCTTTAACTGTACGGTACAGTTAAAGGGCCCAACACAGTCTGTACCTTTGTTGAGAATGTATGCATAGAGCCCCCCCTCGCCAACGAAAAAGTCTTCACCATGTACGGCCATTTCACCTTTGGCTCTACCTCCTGGGGCATAGTAGAGTTTGTGCTCCTGAAGAGCCTTCGGGTCACAAACTTCCCAGCCCATGCGCTTGAGAATTTTCACCACTTCCTTCCCCATGAGGCCGATTTGCTGGAGCAGTTCGGACGGTTTAGCGTAGCGGTCGGAACCACGGCTTCGGTTCCGTGACGTGTGCTCCATAGTTTGCTCTCGTTGGTCTAGATTTCCCCCCTGCTGGGTCTCCTGCGATGACTGCGACGCTGGGTTCAACACCGAGGCAAGCGAGAATGGCTCCGTCATCTATTGCGAGTGAGTCTTTCAGATCCGATGTGAGCAAAACGAAAAAGGGAGAGTCGGCCGACTATACCATCAGATGTGTGGACTGGTACCGACTGCAACTACTAAGGGGTTAAGAAGTGTTATCTTGAGGTTACAACCACTATAGTACTCAGTACTAACTGTAAGCACTGTACACACCCCAATGTTGCTAAATGCTTAGATGCGGGAGGTGCTTGATAATATCAATTCTCTTGAATTCGTTGGCGTCCGACTTCCTTTTTGTATGAAAACTTTTGCGTTTCCTGTGCGTGTGTGCGCACACGAATTCGTTTACCCCCGGCGACCTTTCCATACAATCCTGCCATCCGGAGTCCCTACGAATTTGTTGGCGCCGAACGCACATAAAATTTACCGTGAAACACGAAACTCAATACCCCCTATTGATATTATGCAGAGGTGTGTGATGGAGCAGTCGGCCTGCGCAATGTGGAACGTGATGACTCCTCCAGCGAACACAGAGACAAATGTCTACATGAAATTTATAGCTTACGACGAGCACATTCAGGTTTTGATATCCCCACCATGTTGTTAATATGGGCTTGAGAGCACTGGTGAGCAGATCAACCGGTTGCCGCGCTCGACGCCGTGCGACTTGGAGAAGCTCAAAAGCTGTGAGGACACCACCGAGTGCGGCAGGTCGAAGCCCACGCGCTCGTCGCGCAGCGTGTGCGTGACGCCCGTGGCCTCGACGCACACGTAGTCGTGCGGATCCGAGTCGGCGTACAGCGACCAGTTGACGCTCACGTGGCGGAACGGGTCGGCCACACTCGGCCGCGCGATCTCGTGCAGCACCTTGCGATCGATCAAGCCGTCGTGTGTGCAGTTGGGTTTAACCTTCATGGCCTGATCCGTGGGGGTCACGATGGCGTACAAGACGTCGTCGAGGTTGCCCTGCATGGTTCCGAGCAGTAGCAGGGACATCATGGGGGAATGTCGTTGGCGCAAGGGCACTCCTTGTAAACGCGTGTGTTGTCCTTGCGCCATAGCTCCTTTCAGGCCCTGGGGTCGGCGTGGCCGTCCTTGGTCACAATGACCGTGCTGCACTGTGCAAGGTTGTGCTGCGTCAGTGTCTCGGTGAGGCCCACCAGCATGTTACCCTCCTGAGGCAAGATCTCCAGAGGATGTAGCAGCCCGGCGATGGCATTCAAAGATGGTATATGTTTGACCCGATGCGTCTTTGCGTCTTGAAGTGAGCAAATTGGATATCTTGGTGCGACAGCTATGATAGATATCGGAGACTCGCGCATGAGCTGGGCCTCAATTTTGTAAGAAGACAAAGTTAGCAAAACCTTAAGTGTTGACCTGACCAGCAAGGACTTCCGATGCAGCGTCCCGATCTATGGCGTGCCGTATGATGATGTTGCCCTCCAAAAGTCACACACCATTCGTTTAAGTACGATCACAGGATAGTCACACAAATTCTTGCTACATAATATGTAGCAAGAATTTGTGAGGAATCGCATGCCCAGGATTAATCCTGCAAGTTATCCTGGACATTTCCATGATTATAATCCTGGCCTCCAACACCTGCCTTATTTATAATATAAATATAATATAAATAAGGCAGGTGTTGGAGGCCAGGATTATAATCATGGAAATGTCCAGGATAACTTGCAGGATTAATCCTGGGCATGCGATTCCTAACTTAAATGAGTACCCATATGGGGAAGATTGTATTGACTTGAGAAAACGTAAGTCCCTCAGACCGACGATTCAAGGAAGCACTTCTATTGGTTAAAAATAGCTTCAGCCTGGCACCGAAGTGGAGCTGAGTCAGCTCAGCTGACACACTTCTCGCTCATGTTTTCCGTGGGCTTTATGCTGCGAATAAGTGCAGGGTGATCGTGCGTGGATGCTGTTACAGTGGTGTTTAATGTGTACTGATATGTGCTATTGTATGTATGAGTTATTTTGACTTCGTTTAGCTCTTCGAGCGCAAGCTTCATACGAAATTCGCGTTGCTCAGAGGTAGCTGCGCCGGTGCCGCCGACGTAAACAAAATGCGTCATTGCTGCTGCCGACTTTGAAGTGGCTGTGTCGCTGCTGTTGTTGATGCTGTCGTCGATGAAGGCGGCTGTATCGCTGCTGATTCCGTCGTCGAATGGCGCGCTGCCGACGAAGAGTGCATTACCGCTGCTGCTGTCAGCAAAGGTGGCTGTGTTGCTGCTGATGCTGTCGTCGAATAGCGCGTTGACGCTGCTGTCGACGAAGAGTGCATTGTCGCTGCTACTACAGTCGGTGGGGGCTGGTCGACACCATCGTCTACGGAGGCGTGATACTTTCGCCGCTTGAATGGAAACGAGCGCCTTCCGCCGGAGCCTTCACCATGGCGAATCAGTCTCAGAGGTGTGCTAAGTTTTAGCTGGCTCGCTCTGCGCTTACGTTTACATGTACTCGCTTTAATTTTAAAGTTGACTCCACAAATATCCCTGGGGTGAACTCGTTCAGATTAACCCCATCATCTTCGTGCATTATTTTGTTGTCGTGGCCATCAAGAGTCAGCGCATATACGTCTCTTATCCACTTTTTGATGCTCTTAATGCTGCTAGAATACTTATTTCTAGTCTCGCTAGAGATACACGCGACGCGTATTGCCTTCACTTTCGCTGCATCCTGCGATCTTCCATCAGCCATGTTTGCACGAGATATACTTCTTCAGTTTTTCCAGCCAATCGGAGTGGTGACTTTTCGTCGGCTGCCGACACTTACGCCTTCTCGGAAGGGTTCGATTCCTGAATGCTCTATAGCCAAGTTAAGTAACTACGTGTGTCACAGACGGCGGGGAATACGCCGATTCCGGAAAGCATAAGCCGATTCGCCGACGTTTTGACAGGATACCCCATATATAACTTACGTAAACAAGAGAATGGAGAAGATTCATCGAGGACGCGGAAGATGGGCTCTGACGACATGCAGGATTCGCTCAGTATTAATCATGGCCTAATACTGGTGTGCACAAATGTGCATCAATGTAGAAGATAGAGTCACTCCAGTGGGTGGCAACATGGTTGTTCACTACATGATGAAGCACGACAAATCAAATGAAAGTTGCATGCATTAGCCTCCGAGCAAGCGGTTATAGTTTCGCGAGACTACTGTGAAACTTGCGTCTGCGGGACATCGTCTTCGTCTTCACTGACGTGGACTCCTGTGTTGGCTGGGGCTTGTGACTACTCCTCGATGTAGGCGCCCTTTGACGATACTGCCACAGCGCGTCCGTCATCTCCTGCGTCTCCACCGCTGCGTCCATCATCCCCTGGGTCTCCACCGCCGCGTCCGTCGTCTCCACCGCCGCGTCCATCGTCTCCTGGGTCTCCTCCGCAGCGCCCATCGTCTTCTGGGTCTCCTCCTTGCGTGCTGTCACTGCCTGGGTCACAGCGCGAGGTGTTGTCCCCGATAGTGAGGGCCAGTGGCGTGGGCGTGCCGCGAGTTGCCCCCCCACGGCGGCGCTAGCAGCTCCGTTCACCACCCTCTCATTGCAATGGCACAAACCAAAATGAGCGCGTCGTTTCTCCCTCGTGATAAATTCCCGGTTTTTTATTTTTAACTTCGAAATCCTGGACAATCCATGATTTAAATCCTGTGTAAGTCCAGTATTTAAATCCTGGCCTCCAACGGCGCCGTATAAAGAATACTTGGAAGTACTTCGAAGTAGCTGTTTTTCATCCTAGGCCTTCGGGCGTCGGTGTACCCTGATCTTCGTATCACCGGTAGTCGCTGCCAAAATGTCGCTCCACCTCGTAACAAATCGGCGAGGTCGGGATAACTCTTCCACATAATTAACCGCTGCGGAAGCGCTAATTCTCTTGGAGGGATCGAAGCAGCACATGCGAAGTATGAGACTCCATTCGTCATCGTTCAGAGCATCGGGACGTGGCAGGAATTGTTTCAGCTCTGTGACATTGTATCGTACAACTTGATCAGGCATTGAGCTCCCCCATGG
The DNA here is from genome assembly GCA_033557925.1 of Phytophthora x cambivora. Classification (NCBI taxonomy): domain Eukaryota; phylum Oomycota; class Peronosporomycetes; order Peronosporales; family Peronosporaceae; genus Phytophthora; species Phytophthora x cambivora. The sequence continues at coordinate 499,757 of JAUCEB010000009.1, forward strand.
CACCTGTCCCGTTAACGCTTCCACGCTGCAGACCCCGAACGAGTAGATGTCAGACGCAAAACTCGGTGGTTCGCCCTCCAAGCACTCCGGAGCCTTCCATCGAAAAGCGCCTAGGGCCCCATTTAACGCAGCTACCATTTCAGGTCGATCCGCGATGAAGCTCATGCCGAAGTCCGCCAACTTCACCCCATCATCACACACTAAAATGTTGTTCCCTTTGAGGTCTCCGTGGACAATTCCGTGGCCATGAAGGTGCCGCAAGCCTAGCAAAGCTTGGTGGATGTATCTCCAAATCTCCAGTCGCTCCTTGCCTTTGACAAACGACGTTAGAGTGCCGCGGGTAGCTCGTTCACACACGAAGAATGGTCGTTCCTCGTGGCAGGCACCGTAGAGCTTGATAATGTGGTCGTGGTTCAAGGAGAACCACACGTCGGCTTCGGCCTTGAATTGGTTCTGGTTGTCAGCGTCCGCTTGATCTGTAAGAACTTGCTTCACCACCACTTTCGATCCGAGCCACGTGCCTTCATACACCGCGCCAAAAGACCCGCTTGCGATATGTCGCCCCAGTTCAATCTGATAAACAGGGATGGACCACATAGGAAGTTGCTCAACTACGTGCTCTCTGATCGGCACCAGCCTCGTCGCCTCACCGGACGGAGCTTTTGGGTGCCAATGATGCACTTCTGCCGTATCGTTCAGTGAGGATCGAGCCAAAAATCTGTCAATATGATGGTGAATGCTGTAGTTTTTTCCGGCGATAGTCCAGGATTTTCGCACGCTTGGGCAGGCGTCTTCATCATCAAGCAAGCGAATAAAACCATAGAGGATTAGAACAAAGTCTTCCACCTCAAGCTGCTTGACCACGGTGTTTTGCAGTTGCTTGTAGATGCCGACGAGTCGATCAAGCACAGGCTGGTGGACTGAGCTGGATTCCTCAAGCTGGTTGCAAAGGCTTTCAGCATCTTCCAGCATATCGCTTATCGTTCCTCCGTTGTAGGTGTAGGCATCGATGTTCGTGACGACCGCGTTGGCATCACCACGTCCAGAGATCCCAGTCCCGCTTTCTTTTCGTGCTAACCCGTCGATGTTATTGACGACTTGCAGTATTGACATCCTGTCAGCGGGATCTTCGGCGCACATTCCTACGAGAAGACTCCACTCCTCCTCGCACACAAGCTTTGGTCGAACGCCAAGACGCCGTGATCGTATGTACCTCGAAATTTGACGCCTTGCTCTGAGCCTACAGAGGCGACTTCGTACCAAGTGATGCACGGGAGCATTTGCCGAGGTTACCATTATCTCAGCTATGATAAATCCAAATGCTTGGATGTCTGACAGTACACACGGAGGATTGCAACAGCCCAGCTTGGTCCTCCTCTTGCTAATCAGATCCCGTCGGTAGGTGACTGCGCCATGGTGGATGGCTGAGAAGATTAGCCACACCAAGTTGATAAGTACTGGCAAAAATTCATCACAGCTGTCGAAAAAATCCCTCGCCAGGATAGTAGGAAACGCTACCGGACCCGCGTCACTGACAAGTTGTCCACACGTTTTGACGAGCTGGGGCTTGGATGCATCCTTCAACCGCACTAAATTGATGCCACTCAGTACTGCCTTGCCGTCCAGATGCTGACGCGCTGTCCAAACGATGTTGCCCGTCGACAGAGTTGTGTGGACGAGGGATGAGATTACTTCCAAGGTGAGAAAGGTGGGGTTTCAATGTTTCTAAAATAAAGGTGGGACTTTCAATGTATTTGTACATAACACAGACTCATTGGTTAGAAACGACCGGGTCTATACAAATCTCAAGTGTCCTCAGAGGCCTCAGAGAGACCGTTTGCAACCGAAGCGAAGCGAAGGTCTGCAATGGTCGGCGCGTGGGCCGGAGTAGGTGCCCTGACAAGGAGTTATTTTTTTTCCTAGACACCGCGCCTGGCCGAAGCCGAGGACTTAGCGTAAGACGCAAGGGGGTGGGGCAGGACGCGAAGCGTCGCCCCCCGAGCGAAGCGAGAGAGGGGCGGGCCCCCCGCAGCGTCGTCGCTAAGTCCGCAGGCGAGTGCCAACGCGCGAGTGTCCAGCCGGACTTCAACCATTTAGAAATACATTGAAGTCCCACCTTTATTTTAGAAACATTGAAACCCCACCTTTCTAACATTGGAAGTAATCCGCACCCTGTGGACGAGTCCATGGTCATGCAAGTACGCGAGACCACACGCAGCGTCGAGCATGTGGTCCCACGAAAAGGCCCTGCTAGTTATGGGCAAAGTTTTTTCGTGGACAATGAGCGGGTTCCCGACATGACATGCGCCGAAAAACTTGCGAATGTTGGGGTGGTTTAACTCGCCCCAAATCGAAACAGCCCGCAGACATTCCTCTTCCCCGCCCGTTAGTGTCGATACTTGGGCGTCTTCCCATTCCATTTCTGACGTTGTGAACCACTCCGGGGTCTCGACCACCACGAGGTCAGAAAGTCGAGCAACGGTGTCATACACCGCAGATATCACGTCTAGCTCATGCGCAGTCAACACATCGCCGTAGCTTTCCACGCTGTGCTTTAGCCGCGTCATGAACTTCAACTGCTGACTTTCGTTGCCAATCTCAACCAAGACACGGGTGGGATCCTGCAGCATTTCCTTGAAAAACTCCATTTGGCGATCACGCTCCGCCTGCAGATTTTGAAGCCATCTCGTTACCAACTTCGCCCTCTTAGCTTCTCTCGAGTGCACGATGTTCACTGCAACCCGGATCGCAGACACGAGAATGTGTACGAGTGGTGCAAAATTTGCCAGCTCGAGGAGGATCCGACCTTCGTAGGTTTCGGTGCCGTAGTAGGGCCACAGCTGCTCCATCACGCGGTTCCAGCAAGAATAAATGGGCAGGTCGACGGACTCCCAGTCGATGCGGAGTGTAAGAGCGACGAGGTTGTGGAGAAATCCCTGGCCAAGCGCGCGGTACGGAAATCGTGAATTTCTCCTCTGCGCTCGAGCCTCGCGCAGCTTCTGCGTGAATTTCTTTCCGACCCGCATCTCTCGACTCGACGTTCTTGGTGTTCGAATGTGAAATGAGCTCAGCGGAGAATGTGTCGAGCCCACCCAACGGCAACAAAAGTACAGATTCACGACCTTTATGGAACAACCTCTGCGGGATATTGAGGCTCAATTTTTTGAGCAGTTACTTTTCATCCATAATCACCTTCCCGTGGCGATCTTGACAATGCAGTCGCCCCAAGCATACGAAAGTAAAACGGAAAAATCATGACTAGGTCATGCATGACCCAGGTACACTTCGCCCCGAGTCAATGGGTAGCGGTGTTAAAACCCCGGCTTGCTATCCCTGGGCGTGCCCGCGGCCATCATAACCGTTCGGCAGCGGCCTGGGCAGCTCCAGGTGCGTTTCGCGACGTCCCTCGAGTCTGTTGGAGATCAAGGGCGTGTCGGCGATTCAGAAGGCGCCGCTGTGCCAGGCGGCCGAGCACACGTACTTGATCTGTCTCGTACAGGATCGCGCTCGCTACTGAGCAAAAACCAAACTGAGTGTATTGGGGACTCTGAGCTACCTCTGTCGATCTACGATCTCAAACGAACGCGTGGCAGCCTCTGGACCTGCCACCGGCTATACGAGTCTGTATACGGGGTTGACAGCTCGGAGTACCGGCGTATACGGTGTATACGTGGTCGGCGCTTGACACCTCTGCTGGTACACTGGTACCCAGGCAGATCACTTCCCCCTCCGACGGAGGCAAGTAGCGCCGCTAGTGGCTGGACTCCCGATGTTCGGCGCGAGTACGAGGTCTGCCACGTGAGCGAGCTCGAGGTTGGTGGGCAGGCGCAGGAGCCCGGCGGAGTGTCAGGGCGGCGAGCGCATCCAGCATTCGCTTGCGCTCAGGATCAGCAGGTTCGGCGTTGATAAACGCCTCGAACAGCAGCGGGACGTCCTCGCGAACTGCGTCGGCGGGTTCCCACGAAGCTTCCAGCTCGTCCAAGCCGTACCACTTGATCAAGATCTCCCAGCGATGCGTCTCCGGGCTCAGTCGGATGGAACGGAGGGCTTCGACCAGATGGCCGCCCTCGCCATGAATTGCCTGCTCGACTAGCGATTCTTCGAGATCGCGATTAGCATCTCGATACAGTTGAAGTCGCGATGCGTGGCGTAGAGACGTAGCGAATGGCGCCATTAGATCTTGAACCTCGAAGGTGTAATCATTAACAATGCCGACAATGCGTTTCGGTCCGCGCCAAACAAAGGCAAGCTTGTTACCACTTCGACCTGTCGCGGTGGCAGCAAGGACAAAGTCGCCTTCACTGAACTTGGGCAGCGTAACCCCTCGCTTCTTGGCGTGCCGATCGCGAGCAGCACGACGTCGCTTCTCGCTGGCACTCGTCATCTCGGCGTGCATACCGTCCAGAGCTGCACGCACAGTTTGCAAGTGAGTCGTAATTTCGGCTTCAACCCACGTGACACTTGCCTCAAGTGGGTCCTGCGGGTGAAGAATGCTTCGCAACTGGGATTCCCCAGGTAGCGCCGTAAATGCCGTCAATGGTGTCGCCCCGCCCAGCCGGTCCGAGGGCATAGAGTTGAGTGCAGCTTGGACAACAGGCAACACTCGCGGCCAGTACGTGGCCTGCAGCTTGCGTTCGCTGAGCAAAGCTTTGACACTCTTGAGCACCTCGCGGTTAACGACCTCCACTGTGCCGTTGGCCCACGGTGTATAGGCCAGCGTGAAGTGGTGGTGGGCGCCGAGCGCTGATTGGAGGCGAGCGATCACTTGATTCTTGAAGTGTGCGCCTTGGTCAGACACCCATAGGCGGACAACCCCGAATCTTTTGAACCAGTCTAAAAGACTGGCGTACGCCTGATCACTTGTAGCATCAATACATGGGACGAGTTCCACATACCCGCTCATACCATCTTTCAGGACGAACACATACTTAGAGCCATCCTCGCCTTCCAGCATGGATAGAAAGTCGAAGTGAAGGAGTTCGTTAGGCTTGGTCGCAACCAGCGTTTCACCGTGCGGCCGCGGTATTTTACCCCCGACTGTGACCATGCAGTGCAGGCACCCCTGCACAAAGGTACTGACATCCGCAGGCATGGTCGCCCACACGAAAACTTCCGACAGCGCTGCCGCCGTGGTCTTTGCACCGCGGTGACCACTCGCACCAGCGTGAGCAATGACACACAGGCGTTGTTGAAGCTCTGTCGCGTCAGGGGGAATCCACACTTGGCCGGTCGGACTTAGCAACAGCGCACGCTCGTCATCCCACTTCACACCGGCGGCTCTAGCTTGCTCCTGGTACTGGGGGTCTTGATGAAGAGTGCGAATCTCGCCTTCAGACGGCCACACAAACTCTGCTTCTTGCAGCGGACAGACGCGATCGACGACGGCCAGTCGGGCCACGCGTCGCGCAGACGACTCAGCGGGTAAGACCGGACCAGCTCCCCAACGACTGAGCAGATCACCCCATGCATTAACCTCTCCTGGGACATGCTCAATTACGTACTTGAAAGACATGAGTGACAACGCCCAGCGCTGCAACTTGTCGGCTCGATATCTTGCCATCGTACCATCGGATCCATACGGGTCGAACATATACACGAGGTTCCGGTGGTCGGTGTACAAATGGAACCCCCGCGGTCGTAGCAGCAAATATTCGAGTCTGCGCGTCGACTCAACAATGGCGAAGGCCTCCTTCTCGATGGTGGCCCACCGGCTGGATGCACCCGCAAATCGCCCGCTCAGGAAAGCCAAAGGGCGATGGTTCTGCTTCTCAAGTGGCAACTGGAGCTCACAAGGGTCAATCTGAGTCACCACCGCGCCCCAGTAGTCTTGACTGGCGTCCGCGTAGAGACATACCTCAGCCGTTGGGCTTGGATGGGCCAGAGGTACCATATTCAGCAGCGCGTCGCACACGGCGTTCAGACATGCCGTGTCTCTCTCGGTCCACCCTGCATCTGCAAGCAGGAACCTGTTCAGCTTCTGCTTCTTGCGGGAACCGGCTAAGACCATAGCGCGCTCGAGAACTGCATATAGATCGCCCGTCAGCCGGTTATACTCCGGAATTCCTTGCCTCATCCAATTAATCGCGCAGAGGAACTGCTACTCGCCGGCCTCGGTAACGGCATGTCGATCAAACCTTGTACCCGTTCTGGGCAATGCCTCACGCCCTGGGCGGAGATAAGCTTGCCGCACCACTTAACTTCGGTCGCGAAGAACTGGCACTTCTTGGCGTGGAGCTTCAACCCATACTCCTCGCACCTAGCGAGAACTTTGTCGAGCAGCTCCATGAGCGCAGCGGCGTCCTCAGCGTAGCCCAAAATGTCGTCGAGCCAGCACAAAATACCGTTCCCTAGCTGGTCACCAAATATTTCCTCTACCACACCTTGACAATAGGCGACTGCGTCAGTGGCTCCCATGGGGACTCTTGTCGGCGTGTACATACCGCGATGTGTGACGAAGGTGAAGTACTCGTCGGGGTGCAGGGGTAATTGCCAATAGCCCCTGGACCAATCTAGCACAAAGAAGACGTGCGCACCTTCCAGCTCTCCAATAACAACCTCGAGAACGGGCATTGGCCACGGCATCGCCTCCGTGCGCTCGTTCACGGCGCGCGTATCGACAGTCATTCGGGGATCGGCGAGAGGGTCATGATCTTGCTCCTTCTTCCTGACAATTCTCGGCGCCGATGCCCAGCGACTACGTGGGTTCCTGAACACCAATGAGTGCTGCAACAATGCGTCCACATGTCGCTCGAGGAAAGCGCGGTCGTCGGGTGAATATCGCCGGGGCTGGGACTTTGTCGGTGTGACACCTGGCTTCAGCCGGACCTGGAGGGGTGCGACACGAACCGGAATCGCGTTACAGCACCTTTAATACAACGTCACGAAAGTAGTTAAAGGCGCCTAAAGCACCTTTAACCCATCAACCTTCCAGTTCTAGACAGAAGGGGTGAAATGAGTGTTCTGGGGGTTGCACCCCCAGACCCCCCGCGATAGAAAAACTAACTACTGGACAGGGCAACGGGTCCGCTCGCTGGAATGCTCGGCGCTGGGCCCGCCTCCGCAAATACCACGCGGCCCTGCTTCGCGGGCTCCCCGCGTGGGTTTGCTGCGTCTACGCGACCTCGCAACCGCTCACTACCGCAACCAGCGATGCCATCCATCCCCCATACAAAAACTACATGATTTCATAAAGGCGCTTTACGATAAAGCGCCATAAGATGTGGGTCACATACATATGATGTGGACCACATGAGGAGGGATGACATCCCCACTAGGCGTCTTTGAAATCGGGTCTGCAAGGAGGGTCGCTCTAGATTCGAGGCCATATCTCAGCAAGGAAGGAACGTTTGGCTGCGCTGTTTGGTGCGTTAGATGGGCATGACACATGCTAATAGACTTAGTCGCGCGAAACCGCAGGGTATCCGTGTCATTCCCCGTGAATCGGCGCCAACCAAACGCTGGTTTTGGACTTTGAAAATCAAAGGCGACAACCTAAGGTATTCCCATCCTGCGTAGAAGGGCCCAGTAACGCGCGGAAATGATTCATTGGTTAAAGGTGCTTTCTGTTGCTTTAAGACCCCTATCGTGACGTTGTATTAAAGGCGCTTTAACGACCTCGCACGAACCGGAGGGTCGTCGCCAAACTGGAGCCGGAACACATCCTGCCGAGTGCTCAAGATTGCTTTGAGCCGAGCACGCGGCTCTAGCACCAAGCCCATCTCCGTGGCGACCTTGAACCTCTGCTCAAGTGTTCGAATCAAGTCTGCCAGCACATCCGGGGCCATAGTGGGAAATGCCGTACGCGTCTCGTAGCGCTCGACATCGTCACTCGCAGCAACACTCGGTTCCGATGTTTCCATCGCCGCCGCCTGCAACCTGCAGACACGTTGAAGTGGCGTGGTTCCTTCCACCGTAGGTGCTGTAGTGTCGTCGGTCCCAGCGAGTTCCCACTCGGTCTGAGCGTCGCGTGCTCGCACCAGCAATTCGTCCGTTGAGTATCCCAATATCTTCATGATGGGGCGGCCAACAATGAGGCCATGTGATGGGTCGGACTCATCGACAAAACACTCCAGGTTCCGCAACATTAGCGGGCCGGCTGACGTCGCCAGCATGACTTCCTTAAATTGGACGACCCGAGACGCTACAAGCTGGCCGCTACCGATGGGCTTCAGCTCCTGGTCAGCAACCTGGCGGATGTGTACCAATACCCCATCAGCTTGGAGGGCGTCGATGACGCCTCTGACCACCAACGACGTGTCAGCACCCGAATCCAGTAGAAGCGCCTTTACCTCCAGACCGTCCACTGTCGCATCGACAGTACCCGCATCTTGGGTCCTCTCAAGCTTCAGGTCTTCAGACGCATCATCCGCCACTTGCAGTCGGCGCATGCTCGTCGGAGGGGCGGACTCCCGTCGTGCACGCAGCGCTTGGAGAAGCTCGGAGGTTTCACCTGGCCTGATATTCGGGCACTCCCGTACTTGATGTTGTGTCGACTGGCACTTGAGGCAAGCGCCACGCCGCCGCGGGGCGGGCGCCCCGTCGGCACCATCAGCTCGGGCGGGTGATGTAGTAGCAGGGGCTGTACCATTTCGGCCAGTACCACCGCCTCGACCTCCGTGGCTACCTCCACCACGTCCACCCCCATTGCCGCCACTGCGCCCCCCCTCCGTTAGCACTGTTGCTTGCTCCACCGCGGCCACCACGTCGACCGCTTGAAGATGGGGTGCAGCCGTGCGGGGCGGGGGTGCTGCTCACAGAATTAGCAGCCTGCTCCCACGTCATAAACTCCTTTAAGAGCACCTTGACCCACGGGCAGAAGGGAACGACTTCGTTCTTAAACTTCTTGTTCTCCTGCAGCGTAAGGCGAGTGGCCACTACGCTGCGGAAGCTTGCCGGCTCCAGCGCATTAGTGAGATATCGAACAAGTCGCCGCTGTTCGTGCTCAAACGCGAGCTCAGCCAGATTGAAGCGGTCGAGGATAGCCTCCAGATCCGCCTGTAAATTCATCATGCGGCTCTCAGGTTCTAGCCACTTCGTCTGCATGCGGAGTTGCTTCATCGCCTCGTCGACCACTGCGTAGTCAACGTGGGAGGGCTCGTTAGCCTGCTTGAAATACGTAATCCACTGCTCTTCCGAAATCCTTTCAGGCGAGCAGTTAAACTCGTACCGGGCGATCATGCGCTTCGTCTTGCTCTCGATACAGGCACCCACGGGCATGGCAAACGCGCTACTCCACTGGGTCTGTGGCGCATTGATCGCGGTGAGGTAAGTCTCATACCCACGCATGAAGTTCCGGCGGTCTTGCATCGTGCGATCTTCGAACCTGGGCGACTGGGGCAGTGCGGGGGCCGCCGAGACTCGCTGTTGTAGCTGCCCCGCGAGCGGGCTCGCCGTCGGCATGTCTTCGTCTTCAACGCCTAGTTCCTCGCTACCAGCGCCAGCCGCGTCGAAGGGGTTCGGGATCTGAAGTCGCAATCCCGGAGAGCGCACCGGGGACTCGGGCGCCCCGGGACTCGAAAGTAGCATCGCGGCGATCCGCGCCGCGAGCTCGTCAACGGAGCTTCTAGACTCCGCCATGTTGTAACGCGTGGACACCTTGCCACGCGGAGTTTAGACCGTGCACTAGCACAGGACTAAAGCTAGCTTTGATCTGTCTCGTACAGGATCGCGCTCGCTACTGAGCAAAAACCAAACTGAGTGTATTGGGGACTCTGAGCTACCTCTGTCGATCTACGATCTCAAACGAACGCGTGGCAGCCTCTGGACCTGCCACCGGCTATACGAGTCTGTATACGGGGTTGACAGCTCGGAGTACCAGCGTATACGGTGTATACGTGGTCGGCGCTTGACACCTCTGCTGGTACACTGGTACCCAGGCAGATCAGTACTGCAACGTGGCGTGCGATCTCATCGATTAGCTCATCTCGTCGTGCGGCCGGAAGGACTGCCGCACCAAGAAGCCGACGGCCCTGGCCTTCCAGGATCCAGACGTCGTCATCGTCCTGTGCAACTCGAACGTCAAACACGAGCTCAACGGCGGCGAGTACAAGGAGCGCGTGCTGCGGTGCCAGGCGGCCATCAAGGCGCTGCAGAATCACAGCCACCTGGGCATGACGCACCTGCGCGACGCCACCGTGCCGGAGCTCGACTCGGTGCGTGAGGCGCTGGGCGATGAGGTCGTGTACCGACGCGCGCACGGAGGACGAGCCACGGTGACCACCGTGGACCCAGGGTTCTGGGATGGGGTATATTGGGTCGGGATTGTTCCTTTTAGTCCACCCACCCACCCCAAGCCGTGTGGATCGCTTGAGGGTTATTTAGTTTTAGCGACACATTTTCACTATTCAGTTTACAGATATAAAGGATAAAACAGTTTTTCAGATACATTATTCCAGGTATCAATGATATAAACAGTGCATATAGGGCTACCGGAAAAGTCGTATTGATAAAGCACCCGCAATGATAGAGCACTTGTGGAGTTTTTGTCTTGCTCATCTTGCATGAACGTGTACCTCCTATTTCAGAAACCTCAAGTTACACAAAAAGACAAAATGACTTGGAATTTGTATCCATTGATTTGTAAAAAGTGCTCTAGATCACTTTCAAATCACTCACAAGCTTTAAAGAAAGTCAGCATCAACTAGAAAAGATGCAGTCACTGACATGTTCATTAGAAAATTGGTGCTCTATCAATACGACTTTTCCGGTAGGTGGGAATTATCCAATTGATCCACCCACCCCGACTCGTCAATGAACCCTCCAGCGATTTATAGATTTCGGGGTTTTCCAGAACTGTGCGTGGACCACATCCGCGCGCGCCAGTACGCCGAGGCGGGCGAAGTGCCACGAGCCACGAGGCTCTGCGCGACGACTACGAGGGGAGCACGCCTGAGGTGGACCACCTGATGGAGACGGCGCGCGGCTGTGGGGGAGTCTTCGGCGCGCGCATGACGGGTGGCTTCTGCGGCTGCATCGTGACCCTCGTGAAGCAGCAGCACGCGCAGAAACTCAGGGCCACGTTGGAGCCTTCCGATTAGGGGGGGGGGTTCTCCCGATTAGGGGGGGGTTCAAAGCGCGCATCGATGCTTTTGCAAAAAGAACAGGATTTGTTCGCCCAAAAGATGAGCCTTCCGAGACGCATCGTTTGGAGTAATTTTACGTGTTTTTACGGATATATTTTTACGGAATACGTGTTGACGTTTATTCTCATGTGTGGTTCCTGGGGGCCAGTCGACGTTGAGTGCTGGCAGCGGAAGATGGCGCGTGGGCGAGCTGCTGGTGCCGCTGCTGACAGTTCTGGTAGTACTGGAAATGCTGGTGGGGGGGGGGGGGGCATACAACCCTGCTACAAAAGCAGTTCATAGTAGAATGGCTAGAAGTTCCTTCCCAGTTCAATATCATTGTTGGCAAATCGACAGATGAACGTGTCAAGGCCTTTGGTGGAGCGCAAACAAAGATTGCTAGGTTTGGGCTAATGGCTGACTACGTTTATGCTTCCTGTATCAGTGCTTTTACTGACGAAGGTCAGGCGGTGCCACCGAAGTACACTAAGAAATGGGAGCCTTCTGTCTGTCAAAGTAGGTGGGCATCCTACTTTAAGGTGTACAAGAAAACCAAGGCGCGTGTCGACTCGCAGACCGGCTTCGGTTTGACGCTGAAGGAAATCAACGAGGGCAAGACTTTGGAGGAAGCAATTGAAGCGGTTTGCCCGTTTTACTTCCGGCTCGATATCCTTTTCGGTGACCAGAACGTACGACCTCACTCCGTAATGGATAGCGGCGCAGAAATTTCCGGCGGAGACGATCAAATCTCGCAGCAATACGATGATGTGGCTTTGTCACCTGTTGCCAGTGGTGATGTGCAGTACGGCCATTTTGACGTTAGCCGTACACAGGCACCAGAAGCCTTGTCTCGTCAGTTGCATCATCAGGAACTGGCTTGATTGCATCGTCACCTACCACTACAAGAACCCTTGGCTCAGCTCGCTCGGCAAGGAACACTGGGTTGGACAAAGCGCACCAGGCTCGGAAGCACAATTTCGCCTCGACCTTTCGAGATTTTAGCGAGAAGAGACTTGTGGCTGAGTCTCAATGGCGCCGAGACGAGCTAGCCGAAGCCAGAGCCGGTCGACTGGCTGATCTAGAGCTGAAGAAGCAAGAACAAGGCAACCGAAAGGCCACACGCGAGCTGCAATTCATGGAATCGCAGTCTGCGCTGCGGAAATATATGTTTCTCAAGCTGCTGGAACGTGGTCGAACCGAAGAAGAAGCGCTCTCCATTGTAGACAAGATGATGCCGATGAAGGAAGTCGCCCCCCCCCCCCCCCAAAAAAAAAAAATATACATGCGGTACAGTTGGTTAGTCTGATTTTTGCCAAAAGATGAACCTCATTAATGTGTACTTTGAAACCCCCTAATGAAATGTTCGCAGCTGGAACGAAGATTGACCGAACCTTGGTTCCCCCGATTTTCCACGAACCGATAAAACCCCGAGAACTTGGTTCGCGAGGTTTTAGTGGTTCGGTTGGGATTGTGCTGTGGGTCGCGAACACAGTTTTTTTTTTCAAAGGAAGACGAAAACCCGTGAATCCAGGTACGGTCGAATGGGCATTCGTAACCGCGAACCTAAATCCGCAGTGTTTCGCGCTCGGGTTGCTGAAGTTCGTTCCAGCTGAGGAAGTAGTATAGTGCCTTTCAGCGATTTTGACGGGCAGGGCTCTAATTCGGCCGGACTAAACGCTAACCCTAACCACGTGCACCCACAAACTATTCCGGTTTTAACGCGTAAATACGAACCTCGAATAATAATTACAGACAACGACGCAGAAATCCGGCACCACTGAATGCCATCCCCCATAGTAAAATAACGAGAAATCCCCGTCCATTACCACAGGGAAATGCAGAAAAAACACGCGTAATTTCATATAAAGTACTTAAAAGCATATGATAAAGCCTAATGATCAAATCTGATTGGCTGAAGAGGTCCACATGCACGGCTTTGTCTTGCCGGATATTTGTGTCGGCCGGATATTTGTGTCGGCCGGATTTCTGTGTCGTTGTCTGTAGCCATGTTTTATTTGCCCCAGGCTCGATTGACGGGTAACCAACCGCCTTTCGTTGTCAACTTTGTATTTATCCAGCTTCACTTTGTATTTGAGTGTGTGTGTAGCAGATCTCGCCATGAAGGTCTCTACAGACCTGCGTTGAAGGGCTATCGTGCTAGTCTATATGTACGACATCGGTGTAACGAGTCTCTGGTCACCTGCTCGCCGGTGGGTCCGTATGGCTCGTCACAGCGCTGCCGCGGTATGTGCTGAGGGTCCGTTAGTGTAGGTATCGAAACAATAAACACCGTGTAGGCCACGTAAGTAGCCGTACTCGCGTCCTATTTATTCCTGTAACTTCGTGCTTCAACTTCGACCTCCTGTTCTTCTGTTCTTCGTGTTCTCCGTCCTCCGCGTCCACCCTTCTGCTAGAACTCCGACACTAACGCAACACCGGCCCAGCTCCCGTCTCCGTATGGGTGCCCCAGCCACCGATAGCCTGTAGTCACCTTCGTTCGTAAGTTGCCTCGAAAGACCTTCGTGTCCCGCCTCACAGAGCAACTCGTGCCCCGCTCAGCGCCGTCTCTCCGTGTGCGGGCTCTCCAGCCCGCAAGATCTTGAGTGAGCTTCCCCGTCGCCCACTGGTCTCCGTCCGCTCGCCTTGGCCCAATCCGCTGCTGCTGCGAGCGTTCGTATCGGTCCCCACGTGCTCGTGGCGACCCTCCAGCACGCGATCTTCGTGTCGGGCGTCCCAGCCGCTCATGCCGTTCTTCCGGTCCTTGCAGCTCACGGGTCGTGGCGTGAACGACCCGCAGCCCGACCCGAACCTCGCACTCGTCACATCAGTATGGCTATAGTTGCCTGCGTATTGGGCGTGTCTGTTCGATCTATTGAGAGGTGGCACGTACTCTTTAAAACAAGTTGGTCGCACGATTAACGAGGCTGATTGGAGAGTGTGGGTCCAGATCTCGCTTTCAAGGTTCATTATATAGCTACTTAGATCAACATTGCTCAATTAGATGCGTGTGCGGGCGGGGGGGGGGGGGGGGGGGGGGTGACTTCAACCACTACAATATGGTAGTAGAGATCGACGTGAGCTTGATCTCGGAGTGCCGACAGAGGTTAGGTTTTGCTCACTTTGCAAGTTGCTTTCAAGCTCCAGATCACCGCTGAACGCTCGCGCCACCTCTACTTTCATTACACCGTCGCCACCATGAAGTGCTCCTTCATGGGCTGTGCCAACCCCGAGTAGACGAAAACGCACGACCATGTAGCCATTGAGGAAGAAGGCGCTCGCGTCCGAAGCCATGGAGCTACCCGCCTCGACCACCGGGCGCTCAGCGAAGTCTGCGCGTTCTAGCTCTAGGTTGCCGACATGCGCGACAGCGGCCACCTGGTGGCGAACATGGCCAGAAGCCCACTTGTCGGCAGTTTCTCCTAACCTTAAGCATGCGCTGAAAGTAGCACTACTGTACAGCGTAATCGCTGCAGTGGTGAGTCGCCAGTATGAAGACGCAGGAGCTGTGTTTCTACACCTTCACAGCATTATTCATCGCTCACATCATGCGCTGCGCCAGCACGAACGATTGGCGTGTTCTGCATGGCATATCACGAGATGCCGATGCAGTTTCCATGGAGGTGACGACCACACAGAAGCTGTTTTGGTGGTCGGTAGCTAGTAGTTTGATAGTACTATAGTTGGGGGCAAAGCCCCCCCCCCTATAATCAAATGCCACTACTCTTTTTACCACTACTTTTTACCCCTTTTTACAGAACTCTTGTATACGTTTTCAGAATGGGTTAGGGTCGATGAGTTATTATAGCGCTCCCGGGGGCGATTTCGATCGAAATTTACCCCCTTATACGAACGTTCAATCGCGTCTGTTAAAGCTCTCAAACGAAAAGTCACGAAACGTACCTAACGCGAAGGTTCTAACAGCCACTAAACTGAGGTCAACTTTTAATAGAACCTTGAACAGTCGCGTTTGTATCAGAATCCGACTGATTACGTAAAGTGCCACTTTTTACTCGACGATTTGTGACGCTCTGGGATGGATGGTTTATGTGCTCTGGCCGATCCATCCCTTTGTAAGCGTTCGGCTTACTCAGATTAGTCACAGGATGGGGGTTAAATCAGCGTCGAGGGCATTCGTAAATAATGTGTGAGAGGTCGCGCTGCTCGTAAGAAGTCTGCGAGTAAGTACGGAAAGTGTACTGACTGTCAAGTTGATATATGTTATTTATGCATATGGAGCCACGCCCTCGCACTTCTATCAGGCCATTGAGCAATTTGCTCCGCCGACCTCGCACCCACCTCACCGCGCACCGCCCCATTAAAATGGACGTCCGTGACGCCATTCATCAGGACGTCTTCTCAAGGGTGTACGACTTCCGAGAGTTCGTCGACGCGACGAGCGGGGGTGCTAACGTCTGCGTGGCTCAGCGCCCGGGTAACTGTGATCGACGAAGGGGCTTGTGTACGGCGAGCCTGAGTAGCAGAAGGGCGTGGACTTGGAGGACGGTAAGTGCGTGGAAGCTGTGCTTGCTCCTGATATAATATTGATAGTGCTAATGCGAAATGATGAACAGGAGGACGCGGTGAAGGAGGGACCCGTGAGCAGGACGTCGGGCGAGCCCGAGAAGCAGGAGGTCGTGGACTTGGAGGACGGTAAGTGCGTGGAAGCTGGGTTTGCTTCTGCTGTAACATTGATAGTGCTAATGCGAGATGCTGAACAGGAGGACGCGGTGAAGGAGGGACCCGTGAGCAGGACGTCGGGCGAGCCCGAGAAGCAGGAGGTCGTGGACTTGGAGGAAGGTAAGTGCGTGGAAGGTGGGTTTGCTTCTGCTGTAACATTGATAGTGCTAATGCGAGATGTTGAACAGGAGGACGCGGTGAAGGACGGACCTGTGAGCAGGATGTGATGAAGAAATCGACGAAGGAAGAAGACTTGGTGAACGCGACGGATGAGGAGAAGGGCTTAGTGAAGTTGAGGATGAAGGCGCATACGCAACACCGACCGACGTGCCGACAATGTGAAGCAAGGACAACTTCAGTAGTTAACCCTACAGTGTGACATTGTATGATAATATAGTTCGAGCTACGCTACTCTTCTACGCCTTGGTAGCTTCTGTACTCTAGGCGGAGCAGCGTTTGCGGTCTAAGCTCATGCTGCCTGTCGTTTTAGATAGCGAATTTCCGCCACAGCTCGTGGCGGTAGCCCCATCCGCAAGCACGTACTGTAGATAGATCTATGATGGGCCTTCAACCCGGATGCACTCTACAGTAGATTCAACAGAAGCTCGGGCATTCCACGAACAGGTGCTCGGTATCGCACACATGCGTGTAGTGGGTTGACTCCCAGAGATCCACTTCGTCGCAACGAAGATGGAACTCTGGATACGGGTAGGTTAGGGATGAGTGCTTGAAGAAGAAATTTGACACCGTCGAAAGGAGCGAGGACGCCTTCACAGGCAAACTTTCTGGTCGATGGTAGAATTTAAAGCATGCGTGGCGGCAGTTTATGGCATTGTATGATGATACATTTAGAGCTACGCTACTGTTCTACGCCTCAGTAGGTTCTGCTCTCTGGGTGCTGCATGTCGTTTTAGATAGCGAATTTCCACCACAGCTCGTGGCGGTAGCCCCATCCGCAAGCACGTACTGTAGAGAGATCTAAGATGGGCCTTCAACGCGGATGCACTCTACAGTAGCTTCGATAGAAGCTCGGGCATTCCACGAACAGGTGCTCGGTATCGCACACATGCGTGTAGTGGGTTGAATCCAAGAGATCCACTTCGTCGCAACGAAGATGGAACTCTGGATACTGGCAGGGTAGGGATGAGTACTTGGCAGAAACAATTGGACACGTGCGAATAGTCTGAGCACACTGTGTGAGGAAAAAATACTATTCAAGGGTAGCATTGAGTGCTGAAGCATACGTGGCGACAGCGTTTGATATTACATGCTGTGAGGTTTTGGTGCTACGGTACTTTCTACACCTTAGATGGTTATGTTCGCTAGATAGAGCAGCATGTGGGTCCGAAGCGCGCCCGAATCAGTCGCAGCTTATGCAGCCATAGTCACAGCAGCAAGTACACACTACAAGAGATCTACGATAGGTTTGTTGAGCTTATACCACAGTAGTTTCGAAACAAGCTGGAGTATTCGACGAACAGGTGTTTGGTGTCCTTCACATTCACGTAGTGGCTCGATTGGCAGAGATCGTCTTCGTTTCAACGAAGATTGAAGTCTGGACACTGGTAGTTTAAGCTAGCAATTAGTGTTTAAACGATTTAAAATGTTGTGGTGCAAAATATAGGTTAATTGTATGCGGTGTAGGTTGCAGCTTGGGACAGTGGGCGGCAGATCGTGACATTGCTGCTCGTGGTTTCTGCAAACTGGGTCAGTTAAGTGCAGAACTCGGCGTTTGATTCGATTCGCTGGCGCTGTAAGTGAATGTCCAAGCACCGCGAAAGCTGCCATGTCTGAGGCAAAGATGCCTAAATGGATGTCTAAATCGTTGGCTACGAGGTGAAGCAAGACGTTAGCGTGACTTAGCTTTAGTTTATGGGCGCTTTAAAACGACGCGACTCGTGTAATGTATTAAACGATTTGGATTTGATAGTATATCGTTCGTAGCAGTGAAAGGCTCGCTGTGGACGGCATTCGGCGGTCATGGGATCTCGCATTTTTATCTTGTCACTTCGCATTTCGCTCCGCTGAGCACAATACCCCCCCCCCCCCCAAGAACTCACTATCGTCCAACCAAAATGGACCTACTCGACGCCATTCGCCAGGACGTGCTCAAGCAAAAACATGAAGAGGCCGTCAACTTCTTCTCGAAGGTGTACGACTTCCGACAGTTCATCATCGCGACGAGCCCAGCCGCTGATGTCAGTGTGACTGTCAAGATGTGTTGCCTCTCTTCCGAACGACTGAGAGCGAACAACGGCACCCGCGTGACTGTCATCGACGCGTCACAACACGGTGTGTTCGATCCGACGCAAGAGGCGCTGCATGATCTCACTGCCGGCAAGCGTAAGGCGTATATTGCCCAAATCACTGTCTGGGATTCGAAGGTGAAGAAAGGTGTCGCGAACAGGCCTAACTTGATATTTCATCCTAGGGCGCTGTACGAGTTTCGCCAGATTGACGGCGTCGGCTTTTTCGCCGATATCCCGATTGGACGGGTGCAATTTGAGGCCGACAACATCAAGATTGTGGAGCTGTTGCCGCCGTCGAACAAGCGCTAGGCGGCCCATGGGTCTTTCAAGAAGATCGTCAAGGCCAAGGGTAAGACCAAGGCGAAGGAACAAACTTCCAGCCAGGACACGGAGCCGGACGATGAGCCTGAGGACGACGAGCCTGAGGACGACGGTGGCGACGGCGGCGACGACGACGTGAGCATGGACTCGGAGACCAAGATGGAGGAAGCGGTGGTGGCTGCGAGGACCCGCAGTAACAACCCCCTGGTGGTTTAAGACGCGCAGAGGTGGGCGCCGAAGAGCTTGCATATTCGCACGCAATGTCGACGACTCTAAGTAAGGTGAGAGCGCGAAGGCAAGGTGCAAGTATTGATGTTGAACTATTAGGCAGCAGCTGAGTAGTTTGTATTGACAGCAGAGGAGGGGTGACTGACTGAATACATTCTTCTTTCAATCGAGGAAGTGTTTGTGAGAGCTTTTAAACAGTTCAGGATCCGTGTGCGCAGCACGCGAGGTCTAACCCAGGACCAAGCACGGTCACCTCTTGCTTGGCTTATGGTGTTGTCACCATTAAGCCTTGGTTGTAGAGTTCATGTCGGCTACCCCGATATTTGTGATGCAATGACACCCGACCCCACTATAAAAGCGCTAAAGGAGGTATTGTTCTGTAGGAGAGGATTGATAGAAGTTAAGGGTGCATCAAACCGCGTAAGGGAGAGCGTCGTGGGTGTCGTAGTCAAGGATACAGTAACTACATTCTGTGGCGATGGACAGTGATTTGTTTGGTACTACTTTCGTAAAAGTAGAACGAATGGTGGTGATCGTAAAGCAATCTGTATGAATCCTTTGTATCAGCGTTGCCGCTCTCTTATGTCAGCATTTTCCATTTTGCAAACAATGAAACAGCTATTACTGGATGCGTTTTTAGTCCGGGATGAAGCCGCTACATCAAGAGCTGAGGCGCGTGAGATTCAGGTAAGTAACTGTGACAGCACTAACATCGTAAAGATACTAACTTGGTTAGAAGCAAGATGGTCGATCTGTCCTACAAGCATTTGCAGAATACGAAGACGTCGAACAGAACGTGTACGTAGCGCGACCGAGACACCGACTGAAGCAGGTGCGATTTGCGAGATGACAACAGTCTTTACGTTTGGAGACTAACGGCAGACCGTTCGTAGGGCGAAATTCCATACTGCAAATGTAAGCCTCTCGCTGGATCAAGCGAAACCTGCGGTGCAAGTTGCGAGAATCGGGTGGTAAGATCATGTATACGCTTAACAAAATCGATTTCGGGGTATGCTAACTCTAATGTAGACCCAGACTGAGTATGTGAGGGGCCATTGTACTACAAAGTTGAAATGTGGAAACCAGCGAATGCAGGATAATTACCACTCACTTCTTGCTCTCCGACGTGTGGAGGGAAAAGGTATTGGCCTGTTTGCAGATTCCCCAATCGATAATGGGGATTTAGTAGCCCAGTACGTGGGTGAAGTTATCACTCGACAAATGTACATTGATCGGGAGAAGGTTGTGCGTTATCAAGTATCTATGTATTTTGCAGTATCTAATTGAGCTCGTTGTCGTTACAGGCAACCCGAATTTCCAATCGAATGTATGGATTGGCTGTTTCGAGTAAAGAAGTGATCGACGCACGCTATTTAGGTGGAATGGCTCGCTTTGCGAACCATTCGTGCGACCCGAATTGCGAAGTCCAGCGATGGGAAGTGGCGGGGGAGACATGCTGTGCATTCCTCGCGCTCAAGAACATTACCAAGGACAGCGAGATAACCATAAGCTATGGCAAGATTCCTGACGGAAACAAGGTACGGCAGGATTGGTGCAAATAGCTCCTACGATGTGAAAGCTAACATTTTTTGAGGTAGGCCAAAGACCGAGAGAAGTGTTTCTGCCACGCGCGCAATTGTCAAGGATTTATATAGCTCCAAGAAGCGACGACGCAGAGCAGTCTACTTGATGGAGCCATCCGCTTGACTGTAGGAAACAGAGGTAGCATGCATTTGCAAGAGAATCCCAAAGCGTATATAAAAAAACCTTCTGATACATTACGATATTGTAATCCATCCACGTTGTGTGTCAATTTGCACAGATCGTCGTTGCTTCAAAGTAGATTACTTATGAATACTGGTAGGCTACTTCTGGATCAGTGTAAGGTATGCATTATCATGACGAAGTTGGTGGAGATATTACCTTATCAGCAGCAGGAACTGCTAGCGGCCGCGAAGCCGCGGACAAGCTGGTGTAGCAGATAAAGGATGTTTTACCAGTTTCGGATCTCGTGGCAGCCGCCGCGACGCGCTCGCCAACGCCGCGGCGCTCAGTACGGAGTTCCAAGCGAGCTATCTGGGCTGTGGAAGAATCTCAACGGCTTACGCAGCTATGAGCTACGATTCTCCGTCCCTGCAAAGCCTACTTGCTGGGCTGTAGAGAGGTCTATGATGGGCCTTCAACCCGGATGTACTCTACACTGTAGAGTACAATGCCCGAGCTTCTATCGAACCTAGTGTAGAGTCTACAGTAGGTTCGATAGAAGCTCGGGCATTCCGCGAACAGGTGCTCGGTATCGCACACATACATGTAGTGGCTCGACTCCCAGAGATCCACTTCGTTTCAACGAAGATGGAACTCTGGATACGGGTAGGTTAGGGATGAGTGCTTGAAGAAGAAATTTGACACCGTCGAAAGGAGCGAGGACGCCTTCACAGGCAAACTTTCTGGTCGATGGTAGAATTTAAAGCATGCGTGGCGGCAGTTTGTGGTATTGTAAGATGATACATTTAGAGCTACGTTACTCATCTACGCCTTGGTGGGTTCTGCTCTCTGGGTGGAGCAGCGTTTGCGGTCTAAGCTCATGCTGCCTGTCGTTTTAGATAGCGAATTTCCGCCACAGCTCGTGGCGGTAGCCCCATCCGCAAGCACGTACTGTAGATAGATCTACGATGGGCCTTCAACCCGGATGCACTCTACAGTAGATTCAACAGAAGCTCGGGCATTCCACGAACAGGTGCTCGGTATCGCACACATGCGTGTAGTGGGTTGACTCCCAGAGATCCACTTCGTCGCAACGAAGATGGAACTCTGGATACGGGTAGGTTAGGGATGAGTGCTTGAAGAAGAAATTTGACACCGTGAAAGGAGCGAGGACGCCTTCACAGGCAAACTTTCTGGTCGATGGTAGAATTTAAAGCATGCGTGGCGGCAGTTTGTGGTATTGTAAGATGATACATTTAGAGCTACGTTACTCATCTACGCCTTGGTGGGTTCTGCTCTCTGGGTGGAGCAGCGTTTGCGGTCTAAGCTCATGCTGCCTGTCGTTTTAGATAGCGAATTTCCGCCACAGCTCGTGGCGGTAGCCCCATCCGCAAGCACGTACTGTAGATAGATCTATGATGGGCCTCAACCCGGATGCACTCTACAGTAGCTTCGATAGAAGCTCGAGGATTCCACGAACAGGTGCTCGGTATCCCACACATGCGTGTAGTGGGTTGAATCCAAGAGATCCACTTCGTCGCAACGAAGATGGAACTCTGGATACTGGCAGGGTAGGTATGAGTGCTTGGCAGAAACAATTGGACACGTGCGAATTGACTGAGCACACAGTGTGAGGAAAAAATACTATTCAATGGTAGCTATGAGATACGTGGCGACAGCTTTTGACGTTACATGCTGTGAAGTTTTGGTTCTACGATACTTGCTACGCCTTATTTCGCGATAGAGCGGCATGTGCGGCAGAATCGCGCCCGAATCAGCCACAGCGTGTGCAGGCGTAGCTACAGCAGCATGTACGCAGCCACATCGTGTGTAGCCATAGTCACAGCAGCAAGTACGCACTACAAGAGATCTACGATGGGTTTGTTGGGCTTACACCACAGTAGTTTTGATAGAAGCTGGAGTATTCGACGAGCAAGTGCTTGGTATCCTACTCAGTCACGCAGTGTCTCGATTCACAGAGATCCTCTTCGTTTCAACGAAGATTGAAGTCTGGACACTACATGTAGTAATTTAAGCTAGCAATTAGTATTTGAGCGTTTTAAAATGTTGTGGTGCAAAATACAGTTCAATTGTATGCGCTGTGGGTGCCAGCTTGTGACAGTGGGGGGAAGCTCGTGACATTGCTGCTCGTGATTTCTGCAAAGTGAGTCAGTTATGTGCGGTAGTCGGCGTTTGATTCAATTTGCTAGCGCTGTAGGTAATGTGTGAGCACGTGGAAAGATGCACTGAGTGAATCAGAGCTAAGGGATCCTCAGCCATTATGTGTTCCATACCCAGTGCTAGTGAAAAATGGGCTTCTACCTTTTCTACAGTTTTTCGTGGTCGACCTTGCCTTAGCATTTGCGGATTTGAGCTACAATGGGGACTACACCCCCGATGACCCGCCGGGCAAAGGCAGCCCGGAGGAAGATTAAAGCAGTTTCGAAGACGAGCTCAACCAGGCCAGCAGCAACTCCTGCAAACAAGCGAAAGCAACAATCCGTTGAGGATATAGAGCTCTTAAAACAGAGTGCAAGACAGGCACGCTGCGACGAAATGAAGAAGCGGAATGCGGCAGTCCAACAGCTCCCTCAAGCTAAAATGCAAAGAAAGCGGAATATCCGGGTGGGCTCAACTGATTCCCACAAGCTCGAGCAGGACAAGATTGGTAAGATTATTCGTAAGCAATGAAATATACTACCACAACTGACCCCCATTTTAACGATTACAGATTTCTTTTCCGCTATCGACAACCCTTTATTTCGTGTATGCGGCAGCTGTGGGGAAATAGCCAACTCAGCGCAAGCTACACTTAAGCTGTTCGACCCAAAAGATGATTTTTTTCTCCACTGAAAAATGAGGTTGGTGAGGTGGAGATCATCGCAGAAGGATTCGTGCATGGTAAATCGGGTGAGCAAGTGTCTATGTGGATCTGCAACAGGTGCTACAAATCTCTACGGGCGCGGAGCACTCCAAAGTTTTCACGCTGCAGTGGTTTCCGTATCGCCGCTGTTCCAGACGAGCTTGCTGCACTGAACAGAATGGAAGCGAGATTGATTGGCTTGGGGGTATCGTTTACTACGTGCGTAAATCTGTATCGGGATGGCCAAGAATTCACCAGAGGTAACGCTATCAATTACTGGAATGAACCCGGACAGGTTGCACGAGAGCTACCACGCCCGCTGAAGGAGTGTGGCATTGTTTTTCTTGCATCGAAATCAGAGAAGTCAACCAAGTATTTCCGTGTGCGTCCTGACCTGGTGAGACGGGCACTGAACTGGTTGATTGGGAACAACGCGCTCTACAAGAATGTTGTCGTATCAGAAGAAAATATGCGTTCTCTAGAGCAATATGATGCCGAAGTGCCCACCATTGATGTAACAGAAGAAGAAGTGCAGGAAATACGTGGCCAACCCTACCAAGTCAATGAAGATCGTCCTCAGGACGTCGTTTGTGAAAGGATTGGAGACGGCGATGACATGTCTCCGGCCGACGGTGACGATGACCAACGCACATGCGACAGCAGTTCCATGAATGCAACCCGCGAGATGAATACAACCTCAAACTGTTTGATATGCAAAGATTTATGCTGCACTTGTTCGACGTCGATTAACCTAGATAGTAAAACCAATAGTCAAACATGCCGTCCGAATTCTAATGCTGAAGAGGAAGACGTTCTGGAGCACTTGATAGAATCATTTGAGCTAGAGGGGAACCACAATGGCAAGCAGAGTGAGCTTGAAAAAATTATGACTGCGGTTGGTGTAGACGCAACGACGTCTAAGTACCCTATTGGAGAGCTGCGTTGTTGTAAGGATCCGATCAACGAATATGAAACGAAACTTCTAATGCAAAATTGTTTTCCGACACTTTTTCCAGACGGCCATGGAGGATTGAATCCTATAGATGAAGAAGAAACTAGGAAGCACGAGTACAGCTTATCCGAGTATTGCGCACACCTGATGAAGTGGCATGACAGACGTTTTATTATTCATGGCAATTTCAATTTTTTTGCATGAATTTAATACAGCGCCGTCAAATTGATGGCTTAGTTCGGCGAGTTGGCGCTACTGAGCGTAGATATGATGCTATTCAATCTGCTGGCATCGATCGTGATCGCAGTCGCAATGATGAACAGAACAAAGAGAACGAAACTGTAGAGTTGAACGCAGCAATGCAGGTTTTGGATTGTTTAAAGCCTTTTTTTCGGGTTGTGCGAGGAAGCGGATTGTACTGGGCTAATGCTCGAGATGACCTTATGTCGATGATCGGAAATCGATCGCTTCCTACACGGTGGCCTACGTTTTTTCTTACACTAAGCGCGGCCGACACTGTTTGGCCAGACTTCGAAAGAGCCGGCAACCCTTCGTTGACACTAGACGATTGCAGACGTTTGTCGTGTGCGGGGAGAAGACGATACCTCAACGAGAACCCGGACATTAGCGCAAGGCATTTCAACAGGCGATTCCAAGAATTTTTTAAGACTATATTATGCGGAAGAGCGAAGCCACTTGGCAAGATCTCAGACCACTTTTGGCGCGTTGAATTTCAGCAGCGCGGATCGCCCCACATACATTGCTTGCTATGGATAGAGGATGCACCGGACGTTGTGAGCTTATCGGAGACAGAGGAAGGACGAGCTAAGCTTGCAGCATTTGTAGATAAACACATATCGGTTCTATCAAAAACCATTTCTGAACTAGAAACGTGCTCATGCTCAACGTGCACCGCTCAGCGGATAGACGAATTCGACATTATAGCAATGAGACCCCCATTAGTTGAAACTGACGAATGGAACTGTGACTTATCACGTTTAGTTCAGCGGGTGCAGCAACACGAATGCCACGCCAACTCCTCCTGCAGGAAAAAAAGCTCACAGTGCCGTTTTGGTTTTCCAAAACCATTGCAAGACTCTACGAAAATCGAGATGAATTTGGCATCGGACGGTACGCCTTCGATGCAAGTCCATCTAAAGAGAGAAGTGTCCACAATAAACAACTATTCACCCTGCATTTTGTCATGTTGGAGAGCAAACATGGACCTGCAATTAATCGGCAATGCTTACGGCGCAGCTGAATACGCTGGTGCCTATGTGAGCAAGGCTGAACCTGACACGCTTCGGTTTCGGCGCGTTATCGCCAAAGCAGTACAGCGTTGTGACCCGAACCTACCTTACCACTCGATATTAAAAAAGGTTGCAAATGCTACTCTATCTGTGCGTGAAGTGGGGGCACCAGAAGCCATCTATACGCTTCTTCGAAACTTGCCAATGCACAGCAAATCGCGGACAATTGTGAAGGTCAAAGCGTTGCGTCATGATCGACGTTACTATCGCGTAGAGCCGAGAGGATTACAAGATCTAGCCGCCCTGGCAGAAACTTCCGATCCGAACGCTATTCGAATTGAAAAAATCGAGAAGGCATACATGAACAGACCCACTGATGAAACATTCGAGGCTACGAGCTTTGCTACTTTCATAGAAAACTATGATCTGCTCGATAGCATCACAAAGAAGCAAGAGTTAGCTGAGTTTTGGACTCGTACTGATGGAGAAGGGTATATTGTACGGAGAGCAAAGGCGATCGTGGTGCAAAAGTCGCCGTGGATGCGGCCAAACAGTACTGAACCTAATTTTTGCTTTTCTGAGATTTTCCTATACGTACCATGGCGCAGCTTGGAGGATCTTCCTCTAACCGATGACGCGTGCATTGATCGGTTCTTTAAAGAGCAGAACTCTCGCCTTCATAGTGAACTTCTAGAAGAGTCAAATGCAAAACTTGCTAGACAACAAAAGCTCGATTTGCTCAAGCAACATACGCAGGGTGCGTGTGGAGTAACAGCACTACCGCCTTCAGAGTACGTTTTTATTAGTAATACAGGCACAGAGGGCTTCGAACAACAACTGGAACGGGATAACCACGAACCTGAGGTTTCGCAGACTATAAATGAATGGAAAAGTAGGCATGACTACTCAGCGGAAGTAGTCAACAACGCCCTGGATTTCATGAAAAGTTGTTTGAAACCCTGGCTAAAAGAGAAAAGTGAAACACGCAGACTTGGCAGTGCTGTTCGGCAAATTGAAAACCGTACTTCACACTACCGATACCCTATTAATGATAGCGATGACGTATCCGATGAGCTAGAAGCAATGGCAGAGTCACAGTGGATACCTTTTGCGCAAGCAATGGACCAGTCAAGGAAGAGGTTTCAATCTTCGCTGGATAATTCATACTGTAAACCAATGCAAATGATTATTAATGGCGAGGGTGGGTCGGGTAAGAGTTGGTTAATAAAGCACATTGTTAAGGACTTACACAATGTGTTTGGCGAGCACGCTACTACTAGAAGGACCTCCAAAAGAGTATTGCTGCTTGCTCACCAGGGCACTGCTGCTTTTAACATCAAAGGGATGACCCTGTGCTCTGCACTATCATTTGCTTCTTTTACACGATCAGCTTTTTCTGTAAACTATACATCGCTGTCGGAAACCAAGAGTGGGCCGACAATACTGAAGAAGTTGCAACAGCGCTACAAAGACGTACATCTAGTAATTATAGATGAATTTAGCATGATATCATGCGGTATGCTATACTGGATAGACAAAAGAATGAGAGAAATTTGGCCTGACCATTGTGACGAGTTGTTCGGAGGAAGAGATGTTTATTTTACTGGTGACGCTGCTCAGTTAGAGCCTGTAGTTCCTTACGCGCTTTCTACGCCTCAGTCAAAAATCATGAACGATGTACAGCGTAGAGGAAGAGAAATTTGGGAAAGTATTGCTAATGTGTGTATGCTTACTAGCCAAAACAGGGGGAAACGAGACCCTGAATGGTTTGCAGCGCTACGGCGTCTAAGAAAGCAAACCCCTACCTCTGCTGATGTTGATCTCTTTAACTCCCGTTGCTTGCAAACAATTCAAAAACCTAGCTGGATCTCCCAAGCGAAACACATAGCCTACAAAAATATTGATGTCAACGCTGCCAATGACGAGAGAATTCTAGCTTCAAATACAGCCATCGTAAACATCACAGCGCAGCATTTTGTACAGCAAAAACGACTAACCGCCAAGAGGGACATCCCTGTAGGAACTGTAAATGCACTCATAAAAGATGCTAAATTGCCGAATTCAGATCACGATCGAGTTATAGCAAGCAGATTAAAACTGTGTGTAGGAGCGCCTGTGACTCTAACATTTAACATGGCTCAGACAGCAGGTTTGTGCAATGGTACTAACGCCGAGGTGTACGATTTTTTATTTGTGCCGGAAAGCGAACTACCTATCGTACTTGTAAAAATTACAGATACGTATCTGGGGCCTTCTCTACTTCCGGACGTACCAAACATTGTTCCTATTGCCCCAAAGGAAATATCATGGGGTAAAGCGTCAAGCGACTTGCGTGTTGTCCGCAGAGGGATTCCGCTAAGGTTAGCCTACGCAATGACAGTCCACAAAGTACAAGGTTTAACCTGTATGTGCATTGTTTTCCATTCAAACTCTATTCCCAACGTGGCATTCACATACGTAGCGTTGTCGCGCATACAGCACAGAAACTCCATTGTCATAACTCATGAGCTAAGTATTGATAAACTGACAGCGAAACCTGATCAGATTCTTGCCTTTGAGCGAGAAAGGAACCGGGTCTTACTGGCGGTTCAAATGACTACAGAAGTAGCAGCACCGATTGTTGCCTCTATGAAAGAAATCGCCCTAGCTCACAACATGGGTATTGCGCCACGTTAAAATCGGAGGCTCGATACAACGAAGTGACTAAAGTATTGGTCACTTCAGCGCCTAGCGCCGTGTTCCATTTTACATGAAAGCACTGCTTGAGTTGGCGCTGTTCGACATCGTGAACAGTAGCTAGGCCTGTTCTTACCCGCCCAAATCATGCCCGTGCTTAGTTGGCTGACCAAAATGGCCAGCAACTCGCCAACTAACGAGGTGGTAAGTAACAGGGATAGGATGTGTGCAACGCGTATGATTAACAGAGTGTGTGCTTTTAGCTGCGGTTGGATATCGTCAGCAACAATCCCAACCAGCCCAAGCCTGCTGCTTGGTCATGCTGACCGGGATTGCGGCTATTGAAAGGTGCTCCGCAGCACTGGCCAAGGTGAGATCATCACGGTCTTCAATGGCTCGGCGCAGCTCGAGCACTTCATGGACGCCACGTGCCTCTACACCGCCAGCTCATCAGCAAGGACTTGTTGACGAGCCACGCGTGCTTCCCCGGCTTCAAGCTCTACTCGGACTCGGACGGTTCTGCACAGAGCGCAGATGGCCCACTTGACCGAAATGGCCGTGTAGGCGAGACGCGCTTCTGCTTGCGTGCCGTGTGCACGATCTGGAGGAAGTCGGCAGCCCACTTGGTCGCGCGGATCTCAAACTTGAGCGACTCGATGAGGCCGCGCACGAATCTCTTGGAGGCCTTCGGGCTCACCACGTTGCACGTGGCCCGCACGTCGGCTGTCAGGTATCGTCCACGGAGCTCTCGCGCCACATCTCTCGGGGCTGGAAACTGGGCGGAGAGGAGGCCGCGGGTGGCCGCCTCCTGGTAGCACCGTGCTACCAGGACTAGCAGTGCTAGTCCTGCTAGTCTAGCCCGCATCGGACTCGATGAATGACGTGATGACGACCGCCGTCGACGGGCGAGGTCGTCGTGGTCTCTGCTGATACCGAGGAGGTTCTGTCTGCGCTCCTGGTGGAGCGAGGACCCGGAGGATCCCCAGAACGAGCTGGAAGGCGAGGAGTCGAACGACGATCTGATCGAGTATTGCAGCGACGACGAGCGTGACGAGCGCTGCGGGAACACGCCGACGCACGAGGGCGGCGACCCGGAGCCTGAAGCTGAAGCTGAAGTTGCAGCGTCACTTGGTGTTACTTCGCAGTATTAGTAACTTTCTATTAATAGTACGACGATATAGACTACTACATGTAGCTGTAATACTAGCTCTGTTCAAGACGTCTAAGCTACTATAGTAATAGTACTGCAGAACTATCGAACTACTACCTACCGACCACCTGAACAGCTCGCTAGTACTGTAGTAACTAACTCGGTAGTATTAATACTATTCGATCGTTTGTTGTGCTACTAGCTACTACAGAAGTAGTAGAATCCGATCCGTCCGAATAAATAGACATCATATTAATTTAGTAGTACTATTGTACTATCTTATACTAGCGCCGTGAGTTACTACCAAGCCCTAGTCACGCGCGACAAGTACTATTTAATAAACCTAGATCAGACAATAAAAAGACCCACAATTTGAACCTGCATTGACGCATCATTCATCGTGAAGAATGGGAAATGATTCCTGGGCGATAGAATGTTTTGCGGCGGCAATTCACAAGGTGGCAAAGTAAGGATTACTTTAACGTCAAGCTCAAGCAGAGCAACTTCGACTGGCTCACGACCAGGTGCGGCGACCGCATCATTGTGTACTGTACGCACGAAAAATCAGTGTTAGCTGAGAGACTCTTGCGCGCAACGTCGCGCTACAGTTTTAAGTTTTGGTAATTTAAAGATTTGCGATATTAAGCGCCCGTCAAACAGTTATAACTTGGACATCAATTGCAGACATGTATTGTTTTTACGAATGAGTCTCAACCTAACCAAATAAGCACAATATAGAAAACTAACACGCAACATCCCCCAACTAGATCTCGCAAAATTGATCCCTCCACATTGCGACGCACTTCCTCATGAAGCAGTCGTCTTTCAGAATCCGCTGAAGAATGAGGTAGCGCTCTGCGTCAGTGATCTGGCCTTGTGACTCTGGCATTCTTTGGTCACGACTGGAGCGTTCGACTGCTCTCTCTGCTGTAGATGAAATTGATAGTTGAGATGTTCCACGTACCGCTTTGCGTGACGCCACGCCAACAACATCAACGAGGTGGGAAGAGTCGTTGGCGTGCAGGGTCTGCGATTGTGTTCGCACTTGGTCTCTCTGCGCCGTTGTGGTTGGCATCATCGGAACGGCGACTAAAGCGGCGTCCATAGGAGAAATCGCATTCACCGAGCATGGTTGGCGAAGCGTAACTGGCACATACATGTAGTATGTCTGAGGATCGCTGTCTAGCAGCGCCACCTCGTGAATAGAGCGTTGTTCTTGCATCGGTGTGTTCGTATCACCACCGGCGTCCGTGCCAGCTCGTGAACCAGACGTACAGCACGCGTTCTCTTTCTCGTACCCGGGTAATGCTTCCGCTCCATGTCGGTCTCTGCGTTTCTTGCGCACAGGTGAAAGCTTTTTTGACGGACGATCCCCCGGCGTTGGTGCCTTGGGTCTGCGAGGTGCCTGGCGTGGTCCGTCCTGTTGAAACGGCCGAGGGCGTTTTTCTGACGTCAAGCTAGCTTCGTCCTGCTCTCTTGGTTTTCTTTTCCTGTTCGTCTTCTCTCGCATCTCCGGTTTTCTTTTGCTCTTCGATGACTTACATGACGCTTGCTCACTGCTTGCATGCACGCGCTCCGGTGTAGCACTTTCGTCCAGCAAGGCACGTCCATCTTGCTTCGCCTTCTTCTCTGCAACAATCCTCTGATAGCGCCCACGAGCGAGGGAATTCTGGCGCTTACGATGCATATCGCAAAGCGTATGTCGCTCGCCACCACGCTTGAAAGATCTCTCCAGAGTGCAGCCACCAACGTAGTGGCATTGCCAAGTGTCCTGCATCTACATACTTAGTTTCTCCAAGATACCCAGCCCCCTCATTGTATACACGTACCGTGTCAGCATTATCAGATGTTGAGGTCCCAGCAGAGGCCGGCGAGACAACCAATTGTTGGTGAGGCTGGGCGGAAGCTTCTGTATTACACAAGCATCAATGAGCGCATACACGCCATACACCAATTCAGACGCTTAGTCAGTACTCATGTGTCAGCAAAACACAACGACCTAGCACCCTACAAGAGGCTGTAGATCTACGTACCCTTCTCCATCCCTCCTCTATGCAGACTCGCCGCGCTTCGTCTACCAGTCTTGGCACTCAAAATGCGGGTGGAGAATTGAATGGGGGCTTGATCTTTCGAAAGGTCTCCCGGTATGCTTTAAGAGGGTGGTCTTGAAAACTTACGATATAGAATACTTTATGCATCGGGCAACCCAGAAAGCAATCGCAGCAAGAATAGTTGTAGCAAAGTACATAAAGCAACGAGAAGAAGGCATACTAGAGGACCACATTGTATTGCATGTTCTGGATGTACCCCTAAAAAATCTCCAACTCTTCTGCTACGAGGTATCCTTATCCGCGATCTCAGCTTTCAGTTTCCGAATCCTCAGCTTTACTGCTGGGAACAAACTCCGACGACTCGACGCTCTCCGCATTCTCATCGTTGCCGTCGCTCTCCGCATTCTCATCGTTGCCATCCTTCTCCTCATTCTCATCGTTGCCGTCGCTCTCTGCATTCCCTTCGTTGCCGTCGCTCTCTGCATTCTCTTCGTTGCCGTCGCTGTCTGCATTCTCTTCGTTGCCGTCGCTCTCAGCAGGTTGATACTCAGGCGTTTGAGCTTCAGCTTCAGCTGGAGTTGGAGCCGGCGTGCTCGGCGGAACACCATACGCTTGGGGAGAAAGTAGGGCCATAGGCATGAGACTGTTGAGCGGAAGTGGCGGGGGTTCGCTAGCATTGCCACTGCTCGAGCCTTCAGAGTCACCGCTCGAGCCTTCAGAGTCACCGCTGCGACCCATGCCAGCGCGTTCGCTAGCATTGCCACTGCTAGAGCCTTCAGAGCCACCGCTGCGGCCCGTGTCAGCACGTTCGCTAGCATTGCCACTACTCGAGCCTTCAGAGTCACCGATGCGGCCCGTGTCCTCTTCGCTTCCGGTAGTCTGGATAGCTGGACCACTCGACGGTGGTCCAAGATTCAGGCGCTTGGTCGGCCTGGGCGACGAGCCGTTTTCGCTCGAGCTTGAGTGCGTACGCGTGGCCATCGTTGGTCTGGTGGTCGAGGTGTGCACCTGCCCGACACGCGCCTGCTGCAACACGGCTTGAACGCGCTCTTGATGTTCTGCCCTACGGTGATCTCGCTCTGCGACAATAATCCCCCCCTGCGCGCGTTGGTACATGGTGGCGGCTTGGTCGGTTGCACGCATCGCAACTGCATATTCGGTGCGTCGCAGGTCTAGCTCCGACACCGCATCGTCCACCGTTGGGCTGCCGGCCCGGTGATGCTGCAGTTGTCGGTGAAGGGCCCTCTCGGCCTCAACAACCGCTACAGAGGCAGCTTCTTCGTCCTGGATCGCCTGCTGCCAGGTATCTTCCTCTGTCTGCATGGTTTGTGGCGAAGTGAGGACTTTGGCTGAAGCTTTTTAGCCAGCAAACCGTTTGATTTGATTTCCATCAATCAGCTAACCACGAGAAATGTGCTCAACCCGTTGGGCCCATTTCGTGGTTAGCTGATTGATGAGAAGTGATCGTTGGCCGTTTGTTGTTTGTTATTGGGGATGGTGCTAGAACTTTCGTGAGGATAGTGCCATACTAGCATTACCAAACGGACTGAACTAGGTTACAGTATCAGATAGTGCTCGATTTGATGTTAAGTTTTGCTAAGAGAGAAGAATTGCGATAAAATGATAGCTGTTTTTAGCGTTGATAGGGTCTCCTTCCGCATATTTCACGTCGTAGACTGATCTTTACTACATACCGCAGTACATGTTACCATGGTGAGCGCGGTGAGGGGGTTGGAACACAGCCGAGAGACATCAGATAGAGCCTTAGTCTGCGAGACGTTTCTCTTAATTTTTTTAAAGCGATTGCGATTCGAATGCGCAGCATTTGGGGCTGGGGGGCGGTGCTGAAACCTACAATACTGAATAGTATTCAGCATTGCCCCCCTCAGCAACCGTGGCGATTTATCGCTGTGCGGATGCTCGGCAGCTTGCTGCCATACTAGTACTATTACTATAGTAACTCAGAAGGCTTGAACAGAGCTACTAGTACAACTAGTAGTTTACACCGTTGTACTACATGTAGCGAGTTACTACTAGTAATTCAGAAGAACAAGCCGACATCGGCATAGGTGAACGTGCGGATACTTTGTGAAGTAACTGCTCAATATCCCTTCTATAAAGTTCGTGAATCTGTACTTTTCTGCATTTTATTGTCGGCTCGACGCATCCTCCGCGGAGCTCATTTCGCATTTGAACACCGAGAACCGAGAACGTCGAGTCGAGAAAGATGCGGGTCGGGAAGAAATTCACGCAGAAGCTGCGCGAGACTCGAGCGCAGTGGAGAAATTTTCGATTTCCGCACCGCGCACTTGGCCAGGGATTTCTCAACAATCTCATCGAACTTATTACCGACATCGGGTGGAGGAAGTCCGTGGACCTGCCGATTTATTCTTGCTGGAGCCGCGTGATGGAGCAGCTGTGGCCCTACTAACGCACCGAAACGTACGAAGGTCGGATCCTCCTCGAGCTGGCAAATTTTGCACCACTCGTACACATTCTCGTGTCTGCGATCCAGGTCGCAGTGAACATAGTACACTCGAGAGAAGCTGAGAGGGCGGAGTTGCTAACGACCTGGCTTCACAATCTGCAGGCGGAGCGTGATCGCCAAATGGAGTTTTTCGAGGAAATGCTGCAAGATCCCACCCGTGTCTTGGTTGAGATTGGCAACGAAACCCAGCAGTTGAAGTTCTTGACGCGGCTAAAGCACAGCGTGGAAAGCTACGGCGATGTGTTGACTGCGCACGAGCTAGACGTGATATATGCGATGTATGAGATCGTTGCCCGGCTCTCCAACCTCGTGGTGGTCGAGATCCCGGAGTGGTTCACGACGTCAGAAATGGAATGGGAAGACGCCCAAGTGTCGATACTAACAGGCGGGGAAGAGGAATGTCTGCGGACTGTTTCGATTTGGGGCGAGTTAAACCACCCGAACATTCGCAAGTTTTTCGGCGCGTGTCATGTCGGGAACCCGCTCATTGTCCACGAAAAAACTTTGCCCATAACTAGCAGGGGCTTTTCGTGGGGCCACATGCTCGACGCTGCGTGTGGTCTCGCGTACTTGCATGACCGTGGACTCGTCCACACAACTCTATCGACAGGCAACATCGTCTGGACAGCGCGTCAGCATCTGGACGGCAAGGCAGTACTGAGTGGCATCCATTTAGTGCGGATGAAGGATGCATCCAAGTATCAGCTCGTCAGAAGGTGTGGCGAACTCATCAGTGACGCGGGTCCGGTAGCGTTTCCCATTATTCTGGCTAGAGAATTATTCCACAACTTTGCAGAACCCGTTCCAGTATTCAACATGGTGCGGCTACTCATCTCAGACATCCGCCATGGCGCAGTCTCCTACCGACGGGATTTTATTAGCAAGAGGATGACCAGGCTGGTTTGCTTCAATCGTCCGTGTGTGCTGTCCGACATCCAAGCGTTTGGATTTGCCATGGCGGAGATAATGGTAACCTCAGCAAATGCTCCCGTGCAACACTTGGTACGAAATCGCCTCCGTAGGCTTAGATTAAGGCGTCAAATGTCGAGGTACATACGATCACGGCGTCTTGGCGCTCGACCAAAGCTTGTGTGCGAGGAGGAGTGGGGTCTTCTCGTAGGCATGTGCGCCGAAGATCCCGCTGACAGAATGTCAATGCTGCAAGTTGTCCAGAACATCGACGGGTTGGCGCGAAAAAACGATGGGACTGGGATCTCTGGACGTGGTGATGCCAACCCGGTCGTCACGAACATCGATGCCTACACCTACAACGGAGGAACGATACGCGATATGCTAGAAGAGGCTGACGCTCTTTGCAGCCAGCTTGAGGAATCCAGCTCAGTCCACCAGCCTGTGCTTGATCGACTCGTCGACATCTACAAGCAACTAGAAAACACCGTGGTCAAGCAGCTTGAGGCGGAAGACTTTGTTCTAATTCTCTCAAGCTTTCTTCGCTCACTTGATGATGAAGACACGTATTCAAGCGAGCACAAATCCTGGACTATCGCTGGAAAGAACTACAGCATTCACCAACATATTGACAGATTTCTAGCTCGATCCACGCTGAATGATACGGCAGAAGTGCATCATTGGCACCCCAAAGCTCAGTCCGGTGAGGCGACGAGGCTGGCGCCGATCAGAGAGGACGAAATGGGGGAACTCCCTATATGGTTCATCCCTGTTCATCAGATTGAATTGGGTAGACATATCGCAAGCGGATCTTTTGGCGCGGTGTATGAAGGCACGTGGCTCGGATCGAAAGTGGTGGTGAAACAGGTTCTTACAGATCAAGCGGATGCTGACAACCGGAGACAATTCAAGACTGAAGCCGACTTGTGGTTCTCCTTGAACCACGACCATATCATCAAGCTCTACGGTGCTTGTCACGAGGAACCACCATTCTTCGTTTGTGAACGAGCTACTCGTGGCACCCTAACGTCGTTTGCCAAAGACAAAGAGCGACCGGAGATTTGGAGATACATCCACCAAGCTTCGCTGGGCTTGCGGCACCTCCACGACCACGGAATTGTCCACGGAGACCTCAAAGGGAACAACATTTTAGTGTGTGATGATGGGGTGAAGTTGGCGGACTTCGGCATGAGCTTCATCGCGAATCGACCTGAACTGGTAGCTGCGTTAAATGGAGCCCTAGGCGCTTTCCGATGGAAGGCTCCGGAGTGCTTGAAGGGCGAACCGCCGAGTTTTGCGTCTGACATCTACTCGTTCGGGGTCTGCATCGTGGAAGCGTTAACGGGACAGGTACCATGGGGGAGCTCAATGCCTGATCAAGCTGTACGGCACAAGGCGAAGCAATTTTTGCTACGTCCTGATGCTCTGAACGATGACGAATGGAAGCTCATACTTCGCATGTGCTGCTTCGATCACTCCAAGAGAATCAGCGCTACTGCAGTTGTTAATTATGTGGAAGAGTTATCCCAACCTCGCCGATTTGTTACGAGGTGGGGCGACATTTTAGCAGCGGGTAGCGGGGATAGGTACTCCCCCTTTCTTCCTCCGTCCAAGATCAGAGTACGCCGACGCCCGAAGAAGGTCTAGAATCACAATGTTGTGCTTTCGGCTCGGGTTTAGCTGAGAGAATAGCACCTATTTCCCGAGAAGTTCGGTATTTCTGACATTGCTCTTTAGTTTTTTTTCCATTGACTTCACGAATTAATTTGATGACATGGGGGGGGGGGGGGGTAAGTAGCGTTGTATGTGAGTATCGTGTATCAACCAGATAGGCTGAGCTACTACATAGTACTAGCAGCAAAAACAAAAACACTCAGCAAATGCGCCATCCAGCGTCTGTGCTGCAACTGTGACGGGCTACCGTCACACTTGGCCATCGCAGCGACCGCGATGGCCAATCACAGTCTAGAACGAATCTAATGGCTGGGACGGTGTCGATACCCGACACCGTCTCGTCAATCAATCTCAGAGAGTCAAATTTGCCTATTGCTTCCTACGCTATTCAGTGTAAGTTGGTAACGGGCTATTACCCCGTTACACCTGGTAGCACTTTGTAATCCGTCCAACGCCCAAGATCAAGATGACCGACACGCCGATGAGCGACGTGTCCAGAGCGCCCGGCATCTCCCTCGAGCACGCCAGCTTTCCCCACCTGTCGTCGATCGAGTGGGAAGCGCTGCACCGCCTTGCCGCGGTGTCCGGCGACGGCGTCATCAAGACATTGCTGACCGCCGGCACGGAAGAGCAGCACCGCCTGGCCGCTCAAGAGTTTATGGTGCGTGAACTCGCTGACCTCCGTCAGCGAGTGTCGACTCCCACGCACAGCAAGAACCGCAAGACCGACATCGTGAAGCTCGATGTCTCGATCTACACGGGTGAAGGCGCCGCTCGCCTTCACTTGAATCGGTGGTTCTGCGAGGTGGACATTGCTGTCGAAGCTCGGCAGCTATCTACCGAGCTTGCGAGGACTCGATTCCTTCTCTCCAAGTTGGGAGGTAAAGCTAAAGAGTGGGCACTCGGCAAGCTCGTAGCCGACGCCACCTGTTTCCCAACGATGACGTTCATGAAGTCCGACTTGCGGCTCGCGTTCGAGCCACCTCAAGACGAGAACGTGCAACGGTCGGCCTTCTTGTCGCTGAAGCAGGGACGGTTGTCCATGCTCGAGTACATCCAACGTGCTCGTCACCTCATCTCATGTGTGACGGCACAGCCGATCGACATGGCGACGCAAGTCCACGTCTTTGTTTCCGGGATGAACGCTGGTTACCAGCGTTTCTACCTAACGCGCAAGACGCCGAGCACTCTGGAAGAGGCCTTCGCGGTAGCACTCCGTGAAGACTACAGCGTGACGGCATCGCATGCATTCGACTTCTCCCGTCCTCTGACTCCAGCTGAGCCTGAGCCGACACCGATGGAGATTGATGCTATTCAACAGTACGGCGGACGTCGGGAGCCGACGTCTTCCCAACGATCATCCAACACATCGTCGACGCGCGGGTCGCGTCCGATGCGTTGCTTCCGCTGTGGTAAACCTGGACATCGCGCGGCAGTGTGCCGCGCGCCGTCGCCCGTACTGGCGAATGTCACCACTACCGACGTCGCCGCACCAAAAAACGGCGACAACCAGTAGGTGCGGGGCGCCCTACTGGTCGTGGAAGGGGGGATGGTTCTCTGGTGGCAGAACCTCCTCCTAGCCCTCCCGTGCTTCGCGCACATCTATTTGCCACCACCTCCGGCAGTGACTCGAGGCTGATCGTGCTCAGTCTCCACGTTGAAGGCGCGAAGCGCCCGCTTCGTGCCCTGCTGGACTCGGGCGCGACGAACAACTTCGTTCGCGCCGAGAGCCTGTCGGTGTTTCCGGCAGACCTGAGCATACGTGAAGGTCCGGGTGACATGATCGTGAAGTACGCTGACGGGAAGCCGCGGCGCACGCCGCGGCGCTCGGCCACCTTCGCGTACGAGTTCGACGGATTTCACAGTTCCGAAGAGTTCTTGGTGATCGAGCTGAGCGGCTCCTTCGACTGCGTCTTCGGGATCCCGTGGCTTGCACGGCATCAGCCTGACATCGACTGGCTTACTGGAACAGTCCGTCCCCGAGACATTGACGTGAATGCAGTACTGGCGTTCCTGTGCGGAACGCCCAACCAGTGGCCGCATGTTGCAGTCATGGACCCCGACTCCATGACCCATGCTGCACATGAAGTGAGCGATGGCCCTTCGTGTGCAGTATGCGAATACGCAACCTGCGCCGGTCCTGAGCAGGAGTCTCAGGACGCGTCCGACGTGGTCGAGCATGGGTTCCCACGTCCCGATGAGCAGCGGCTCTCGGAAGACGACGATGACGACGTGGTCGAGCATGGTTTCCCACGTCCGGATGAGCAGTGGCTCTCCCCCGAAGAAGCAGATGACGTGGTCGAGCATGGGTTCCCACGTCCGAGTGAAGATGTGGTTGAGCGTGGCCTCCCACTTGCGGTCGAGCATGGGTTCCCGCGGGTGGTCGAGCGGGAGCTCCCCCAAGAAGAAGTTGACGCGGCCGCACAACTGGCCCCGCGTCTTGGTGCCGATGTTGAGTTCCGGCACCCCGAGTCTGCTGACGTGATCGAGCATGGGTTCTCACTGTCAGCTGTGGAAGACACTCCACGCCCGGTTCGTCGTCGCGGTCGTCGTAAACCGCGACGACCTCGTGCGCCGTCGCCAGATCCAGTCGAGACTGAGTCCGAGGTGATCTCAGTCCTGGTGGGGAACAACGCGGACGAGCCTCCGCGTGCGTGCAACGTCGAGGTCGCACGTCCCCCATGCGACGCCGCCGACATCACTCGGCTGCCTGGTCTCTCGTGGAAACATTTCCTTCGCGACTTGAAGAAGGGCGAGATCGAGCAAGTGTGCATGATCGTCGCCGAAGACGCTGCATCCATCGCAGCCGTCGAGACCCACGCATCGGACTCAACGTCCGACGCTCGCACACGTCCGAAAGGTGCTGAGCCGAAGAACGCTCGCGCAGCGCGATACGCTGCCCAGTCGTTGCCGGCTCTAGAGGCTGCCGGCAACCCAGTCGCTCCTCTTGTACGCGAGTTTAGCGACATCTTTCCGGACAAGGTTCCAGCCGTCCTTCCACCCGATCGTGGAGTTCGGCACGAGATCGACCTCGTGCCAGGCGCGAAGTACTGTGTGACGCGGCAGTGGCCGCTTCCCCGTGATCAAGTCGAAGCGATCGACGCTTTCTTCGAAGGTCGCCGGCAAGCCGGCCACGTCCGTGAGAGTCTGTCCCCGCATTCCAGCCCGACGTTCTGCGTGAAGAAAGCAACCGGCGGATGGCGGATCGTCCACGCCTTCAACAAGCTCAACGACGCCACCATCCCGGCGCAGACGCCGATTCCGAGGAAAGACATGGTGCTCGACACCATGTCCGGCAGCACCAAGTTCAGCGCCATAGACTTGATGGACGGCTTCTACCAGATCTTGATGCGAGAAGCCGACGTGCCGTTGACTGCTGTCAGCACGCCCAGTGGAATGCTCTGGGAATGGCTCGTGATGCCGCAGGGGCTCAAGAACGCCCCTGCCACCTTCAATCGCATGGTGTCGAATCTGCTCCGGCCGTACCGCGACTTTGCGCCCAGCTACTTCGACGACATCTTCATTCACAGTCGTGCCGCGGGCGGCATGACGGACGTCGAGATGCACCTTCAACATCTGCGGCAGGTGTTCGAAGTGATGCGGGAGAACAAGCTGTACGCCAACTTGAAGAAGTGCATCTTCTGCGCTCCCGAGATCCCAGTGCTCGGGAGCTACGTCAGCACGGAAGGTGTCCGTGCTGACCCGGAGAAGATTGAAGCCATCTGCGCTTGGCCCGCGCCTCAGGATCAGAAGCAGCTCCGGCAGTGGCTTGGTCTCGCGACGTACCTCCACCACTACTCGAAGAACTTCGCGGCAACGATCCGTCCGTTGTCGCAGCTTCTGAAGGCAGACGTCGCGTGGTCGTGGCGTCCTGAGCACCAGTCGGCTTTTGACGCGGTGAAGACGAGCTTGTCCACCGCGCCCGTACTCATGCTTCCAGATCACTCGAAGCCCTTCCATGTCGTGTGCGACGCGAGCGACTTCGCGATCGGCTGCGCCTTGATGCAATTCGATGACGAAGGGCGCGAGCGGGTCATCAGTTACCAGTCGCGCCAGCTGAAGCCGGCGGAGCGGAATTATCCGGTCCATGATAAGGAGCTGCTGGCCATGCGGTACGCCCTCATCAAGTTCCGCGTCTATCTCCTCGGCGAGCAGACCTTCGCAATCTACACCGACCACGCGTCGTTGAGAACAGCGACGAAGAGCCCTCACTTGTCCCAGCGCATGGCGCGCTGGCTCTCGCTATTTTCCGAGTACAACTTCGTCGTCCACTACAAGCCGGGCAAGACCAACATCCTCGCCGACGCGCTCTCGCGTCGGCCAGATTACGTGCAGTCGGGTCGACACGCAGTTGGCGACGAGGACGACGACGAGTGCGCTGTGTGTGTCGCCGAAGAGGTCGCTGCCGTTGCAGTCGCAGCGACTACTCCGCTCCGAGACCTGATATCGGCCGCGTACGAGGCGGACGCGGCGTGCTCCGAGATGATCAAGTACTTGAGAGACCCGTCCGACACGGCGCGGCGCCGATTGTCCGCACGGAGCCGTGCCCGCGTTGATCGATACCAACTGGAAGGAGGCCTGCTGACATACAGCGTCGATCGCGCCGATCCGCCACGCATCGTCGTCCCGCTGGACGATGATCTTCGGGCTCGGCTGATTCACGAGTTCCATGACGCTCCCAGTGGCGGCCACCTCGGACGCGAGAAGACTTTCGCGTCGCTCTCGCGAGACTTCTATTGGCCGCACATGTACAAGTGGGTGCGGAAGTGGGTACGCTCCTGCGAAGCGTGCCAGCGCGTCAAGCCGTCGCAGTCGAAGCAGGCCCCGCTTCGCTCTCTCCCCGTCCCCCAAGACGCATGGCACTCGGTGAGCATGGACTTTATCTTTGGTTTTCCTCGGGACACTCGCGGTCGAACGGGTGTCGTGGTCTTCGTCGACAGGTTTAGCAAAATGGTGCATCTCGCTCCAGTTGCCCCCACCATCACCGCAACCCAAACTGCGGCGATCTTCGTCGACGTTGTGTATCGACACCACGGAATTCCAACCTCGATCGTGTCCGACCGAGATCCTCGCTTCACAGCTGCGTTTTGGCAGGAGTTGTTCAAGCTCCTCGGCACTCGATTGCAGATGTCCACTGCAGCCCACCCAGAGACCGACGGCCAGACCGAGCGCGCGAACCGCGTGCTCGAAGACGTGTTGCGTAGTTACGCCACGTCGTTCAAGTCATGGAGTACATTCTTACCCATGGCCGAGTTTGCGATAAACAACGCCGTTCATGCCTCGACGGGGCTCACGCCATTCTTTGTGAACTACGGTCGACATCCTCGAGTCCCAGCGCTCCTTGAGTTAGAGCGCCCAATCGCAACACGAACCACCAGTGCAGGCGACGCAGCAGAGTCTGCGCCCACAGCGACTGATCGGTCCTCGAATTCCCACAGCGCATGCGCCGTGACGACCCGGTCCTCACAGGCTCCAACAGCTCCCGGCGTCCAAACGCGCGCCGCCGCGAGGATGGCGTCTGAACCCATAACCGAATGGGCTTCCAGGACACTGATTCGCCCACAACATCAGCGTCGCGCTATTGCACTCCAAGGTGAACTTGACGCGACGCCTCCGGTCGCGTCGATTCCAGCGAACTTCGATCCTGTTCCGGCAACGCAGCCGCGTGATGTCTCCGCGGTCACCGAGTTTCTCCTTCAACGCGAGTCCGTTATTCGCTACGTGCGTGATGCAATCGCGTCTGCCGTCGATCGCCAAAAAGAGAACGCAGATCGCCGAGGCCGCAAGAACCTCGACAAGTTTGCTGTGGGCGACCGTGTATTGCTCTCCACGGCTGGCATCACACCTACTTCTGTGACGAACTTGGGCGCGAACAAGCTCGCGCCACGTTACATCGGTCCGTTCAAAGTGACGAGAGTGTTAGGTGAGGCTTATACGCTACAGCTACCGACTGCGCTACGCCTACATCCAACATTCTACGTCGGCCGTCTGCGGAGATACCACCCGTCTCTCATCCCCAGCGACGCGGACGAGTATCCGCGCCCCTATTCCCCGAGACCTCACGCGACTCGCCCCGACGCGGCAAGAGATCCCGCAGCTGCTGCAGCTCCCGTTCCAGATAATCCAGGCGACGAGCTTCCCGACTCCGACGCCGGTAGTCCTCAGCGTCCTCAAAGCGGTCGCGCTCCATTCGCGCGCGACGGTCCAGCTCCTCTCGTGGATAGTGCGGGTCACGTTCGCCATATCGTCGATCGAATCCTCGATCACGACGATACCACAGCTGCTCCTCGGTCTGGGCGTACGGGCCGCGGCGGTCGTCGCGGCGGCGAGACCGTTCCTCCGGACCGCCAATACTTGGTGCGCTGGCTTGGTCCGCTGCCCGATAGTTGGGAGCCGCGCGAGATTCTTCAACAAGATGTTCCTGACGTTGTGGCGGCGTACGAGGCAAGCCTCGCTCCGATGGGAGGGGTAGGGCTACGCCACGCGGCGGGCGCGGCGAGCGGCCGCGCCTAGCCTCATCCAAGGCTCTGCGAAACCGTCCGATCACATCTCTCTCCGCTTCAGTTACGGGAACTTCATCAGCAAGACGCTGCCATGCAGCAGCGTCAGGTCGTGGAACACCGCGGCCACGACACCGGACACACTCATCTTCAATGTACGCCAAGCAGCACCGGCGTCCCTGGTCATGCGAGAGCTGGCAGACCCGAGTCGCCAACGCGCTAACCGACAGCCGCTCGTGATCGCGCTCACGAGCCTCCAGTACCACTTCGAATGCATCGGGGCCTTCGACGTTCCAGCGTCTGACGAACGCCGTCCAAGCCGCGTCGAGCGACTGCATGGTCACGGTGCGCGTGACCGTGACTCCCTTTCCACGCGTCGCCCTCCAGCGCTTGAAGAAGTCCTTCATGGCTTCGTCGTTGTGCCCATCCACGAAGCCGCTGCAGTCGTTCAGTGGCCACCTCTGGTAGAGCTCTACGATCGTGGTGATCTCGTCGTTGTCCGCCTCCGTCTCCATCTCGCCTTCAAGTCTCCAATTGCCAACTGATCCAGTTCCTCATCTTTAGTGGGGAGTGGTGTGACGGGCTACCGTCACACTTGGCCATCGCAGCGACCGCGATGGCCAATCACAGTCTAGAACGAATCTAATGGCTGGGACGGTGTCGATACCCGACACCGTCTCGTCAATCAATCTCAGAGAGTCAAATTTGCCTATTGCTTCCTACGCTATTCAGTGTAAGTTGGTAACGGGCTATTACCCCGTTACAGCAACGACTTCGTCGGCAACAAAATTGCTCGCTCTGTCTTCAGTTCATGGTTCTTCAGTGAGCTAAGTACACGAGTGTGGGCGGAAAAGCTGATGCATCCGTTGAAACAAGCAATCAAGCAATCAGCCTCGGCGAATATGCATTCCCAGACTATGGCCAGAACCCACATTAACGTGAACGTAAACTAAAGTGACATGCAACTTAACTTGTCTGGTCTTTCCTCGCCCAGTGTCACGCTTGAGGTTCATAGTACATCATCATTGGCCCTCGAAGTTGTCGGGTACTGGAAGATAGGAAACATGTTTTCTTGAACCAGTTCTTTAAAACTTAAGTTCCCGACTTTTTTCCAGTTTTGCTACAGAAGGAGCTGCAACCCCGGCGAGGCCATCACGACTCACCTACGGGTCATCACTCGGCAATTATGAGTAAGAGTCCAAATGATCAGAGTGGAGTACTCAGCACAACGTGGACCAGGCGCATCTTGGTCTCTTTTTCGGCTAGCCTTGGTGGAAGAGAACCTTTACTTATGTTATTCGCTAACTATAAAGGCCTGAACATGCATATTCTTTAGGCACCGCCTAGTCGATGTTGCCACAGTGGGCGTTTTGATGCCTATCTTCCGGGGAGCTGGGAGCTTGAAGCTCAAATACTTGGAGGTGTTTGACATGTTTGGACACATGAGAGGTCACCAAAGTCTCTCATGCTGTTGAGTCCTTCCTTTTACTTCTCTTCTCACTTGCACTTCGCAGTCGGCACGCCTCAACGAAGCTGTCCAAACTGGTTGGGGCACTTGGGAGGAAGCGCGGATCCGTTGACCAAGTGTCCGGGGTTATTACACGTACCTGAAAATGGGGAGGCCGTTGCTACCATCGTAGCTAACACACGCCGCGCGGGGACAGGGGGCAGAGGGCCCGGAGGCCGCAACCGATTCACCATGTCGGATGTTACACGGTCTAGAACGAGTCTTGCCTGGTCCTGCCATCTTCCGATCGCCGAAGTTGACAAACTTGGCTCTCTTGTCGACCTTGGAGAAGACGTCGCAAACGCAGAACTGGTTCCATTTCAGCCAAGAGCAAAGCTGGGAACAAATACAAGCCGGAAACTGGATCTCAACGGAGCGCGGTCTCGACACAGTTCACTACCGTCTTGCCACCTCCGCCGAAGTGGTCGCCACGATAAGTGCTTGGTGAGACGAGCAGTCCTTGGAGCTTCTGTGGTGCTTGCTGGAGCGCGAAGGTGCACCTTATCCTTGCGCCTTGGTAAGATAATGTCAGCACTGGAGGGTTTACCCGGTCCTCCGGCCTAGGCGGCGATATCTTGAACGCGACGGGTCCGCCCGTTCCGACGCGTCTTGGTGTCGATCTTGGACACACGTGGGGTTCACCCGCTGCAGCGTAGCAGTTGATAATCTTGGTGGCAACCGCCAAGCACGGCGCTGCTTCCGCGCTTGGCGTCCTGGAACTCCCCATCTCTCATT
This sequence comes from Phytophthora x cambivora, assembly GCA_033557925.1. NCBI lineage: Eukaryota > Oomycota > Peronosporomycetes > Peronosporales > Peronosporaceae > Phytophthora > Phytophthora x cambivora. Next base: position 544,751 of record JAUCEB010000009.1, read on the forward strand.
CTCGGCCCCACATTGGGGGGACTTCGCGTCCGAGAAGAGAGATCTTCCGAAGAGGCGCTGGAGGAGTCCCAGGAACCACGTGTGCCAAACGGCGCTGATTGCGAAGTGCTAGCCTGATACAGAAAGTTGCGGGTTGGTGTGTCTAGCCCACAGCATACTGGAAGCCACGGGTAATCGCTAGTTGCATCGTGGTCTATCCTGCAATCGAGACCAAGTAGCGTGCAACCGCCTGCAGCTTACAGCGTTTTTTTGCCTCTAATTCGCCTCGATGGGGGCAAACAGCAACAAGAGCAGAGCGTACCTTTATCAAGGAAGTATGTGAAGTACTACCGTACCAGAGCGGGCAACTGTCCGCTGTGAACAGGAGCTCGGGCTGCGACCCAAGACTCCGGAGCACCGCACTGCAACGAGCCGTTCGGCGTAGCCGTTGTTCTCGGCGCCCTCCAGCACCGACCCACCGGACAGCAACGTGCCGACGGACACTGCCTTGGCCCAGCTGCAGTTGCAGCACACTGCAGCGTGGGTGAAGCTCGGTGGCGGTGCAACGGATGCTGCCGTTGCCCAGACTGGGAGGACGACGCCTTCACTGGTAAAGCTGCGATTGCGTGTGCCTGCGAGTACACATAGTTATACGTAATATACATTGCAATGGGTTGCGAGGGTAGGCAGGCGAGCAGCGTGCGCTGCGCGCACAGAGCTGCAGCTCACAACTCAACTTACCTTGAGCCTGCCAAAGCCCCTCAAGTCCCTGTGAGGCTGCGCCTTGCACAACTGGTGTCCACGTAGTGTTCCTCTGTCATCGCCACCTGCACGAACACAACACAAGCTTGGTGAGCACCATGGAGACGCCGAGCTCCAGCGCGCCCACCACTTCTCAGGTTATGAGCCCAAACCCTACATTGACACCGACCTCGACATCCAGCCAAACGACAACTTCCGTCATGTCGACGACTGAGGTTTCCTCGCCCGCGACCAGTCCCGTGCCTGTCCAACGCCCGTTGCCAACTGTACCAGATTTCTCGTCTGGGCGACTGCTGGGGCCAGACACACACTGGAGCCAAGCACGCGTGCCGCCGGCCCCGTTGGCACGGTCACTCGTCTACGGCCAAGCCCCCAGCTACGGACCCGACTCAACCGAAGACGCTGCTGCGAGCCAAGCTGCTCTCGCCCCCGGTGCTATGCCAGCCATCACCAAGTTCGAAGTGGGCAAGAAGCTCTCGCAGCCGTCGGAGTACCCAGCGTGGAGGATGCGGGTCATGGCCGGCCTAGGAATGTCTCGCCTCGAGCAGCTCGTGCAAGGCAAAGAACAGTATGATGCTGCGATGACCCCGGCCCAAAAGAACTGCAGGGACGTGCGTCTGCGCAAGGCGCAAGGGCTGCTGGTCTCCGCCATCTCTGACGAGGTGCTGCTTCGCTACGAAGACATCGTGTTCAAAGCCGACCCAATCTTGCTGTGGGAGCGCGTCTACCAAGACTTCGGTCGCGGCGCTGGTGTGAACACCGACATGGTGTTAGCGGATTTGTATGCGCGCAAGCTTCAGCCCGACGAGAAGGTCGAGCAGTACATCAATGATCTCTTGCGCATGCAGCGCATTTTGGCTGAGAACAACGACCCCATCGCCGACTGCCGAATCGCGCGACTCATGCTGACGAACGCGATGAAGGTCTACCCCAAGCTCACCGATGACGTGACTCGCCGCGGCATGCAGCCCGAGGAGTTTACTATCTACGCCTCGCGTGCAGAGTTGGTGAACGCAGAGATGACAGCCCGTGCTCGCGCACAGCATGAGGGACCGTCAAGTGGGGGTCGCGGCCTCACGAACGGTAAACCGGCGCAAGTCAACTCCATCCAGCATAGCGAAAAGGGCAAGGGCAAGAAGTCCAAACAGAACGGCGGCAAATACGGTGGCAACCGTGCGCGCTCTGTATCGGGTGCTTCCACCTCGAGCTCGAGGGCCTCCAGCCTGGCTGCCAAAAAGAAAAACTCTCGATGCAAGACGTGCGGGGAGCTTGGTCATTGGAAAGGCGACAAGGAATGCAGTGGGGTTACGCAGCAAGGCTCCAACAACAGCAAACCACAAAACGAAAAGCGCATGCAGGCGTTCTCGGGTGGTGTGATTATGGTTCCCACACCACGTCAAGACCCGTGCAGCGATGTTACTCGCCGAGTTGACGAGCGCGTGGTGGGGTTCTCGCTTGATGAAGTTCGGGCTGTGTTGGGTGAACGTGCTGCCAGGCAGCTTCAAGATGAACATGAAGAGAAGTGTCCTGCCGCTTTGCTCGATGCGTCAGCTGAAGTATCATCGAAGTCTCCGCCATCCCCTGCCCCCTCATCGACGCAATCACGAGGAGGATTAGTGGGCATGGTGCGTGACACCAACAATGACAGTGCGCCTCACGCGTTGGCACCCGATGAGATGGAGTGGTTGCTCGACAGCGGCTCGCAGGTGAATCTTTGCGGTGATCTCTCCTGTTTCTCGTACGTGCAGCGTGGTAACTCTGGTGAACTGAAGATGGCGCTCGGCCAGACCGAGGTGCTGGACACTTGCGGTAGTGTTGCAATGCGCGTGCTGAACGAACTTACGGGCCAGTGGGAGCCTCGCCGGCTGGACGACGTGCAGTATTCCCCCAACGCTCACGTGAACCTTATGAGCCTGGGATACATGCAATCCTGTGGGTTTTCGGTACACTTCAGTGGCGATCAACGCACAGCCTGGCTGACTAAAGACTCAATCAAACTTCGCTTCGATCGCTTCGACAAGCTCTATCGACTTCGCACGAAGAGATCGCTCAGGCTTGTTGCTGCCGTTGAAGCGCGTAAGAACGCGATGGGCCTGCTGCACAACAGGCTGGGGCACGTCAACATGAAGTTGATACGTGAGATGGCATCGAACAGGGTGGACTTTGGAGTTAACGTCAATCTGAAATCGCTTGCCGCCTACGACTGTGTACCGTGCCTGTCAGCAAAGTTCAAGCGCATGTCGTACCAGCGCGGCCCCGAGCGACGCAGAAATCCATTGGAGAAACTCTCTGTGGACCTGTGCTCGGTAAGCGAAGAAGCGATCACGGGGGAGACGATGTTTCTGCTGGCGCTAGACGAGGCCACACGCTACAAGTGGTGTTATCTCCTGAAGAACAAGAGCGATGCTGCTCCCAGATTGAAGAAGCTGATCCTGCGGCTCAACACCCGATTTAAGCGCGCCGGTCACATCGTAATCACCCTCCACTCGGACCAAGGTGGAGAGTTTCTCAGTGAACAGCTCCTTGACTTCAGTGAAAGGCTTGGCATCACTGTGCAGAACACCAACGGCTACTCGCCTGAGGAAAATGGTCTGGTGGAGAGAGCCAACGGCATCATTCTACCGCGGCTTCGTGCGGTGCTGCACGCCACGCACCAAACGAATCTGCTGTGGGGAGAGGCAGCGCTTCACATTGTGGATACTCTGAACGTTCTGCCGACAGATGCTCTGCAGGGCAAGTCGCCTCATGAAGCACTGTATGGCTCCGAGCCTTCACTGCGGGAGCTGCGAACCTGGGGCTGTGTGGTGCACGCTCATATTCCGGCGGAGAAAACTTCCACCCGTGACAAGCTTGACCCTCGCGCAGAGCTCGCGCTGTTGCTGGGATACTCGTCGAATACAAAAGGCTACAAGCTGTTGAACTTGAAGACTGGAGGAGTGTTGCAGAGACGAAGTGGAAATGTATTCTGTCATGAGCGCTTCACTGTAGCTCAAGCTTATGTGCGGCAGCTGCTCCTGAACGCCTACAAACACGGAGCCTACGAGTTACCTGCCGACATACCAATTGTGCCGATTGTTACCTCACTCGAAGAGCGGCTCTTCCCTGAAGCAGGAGTTTCTCGAAGACTGCTCGAACAACCGGTGTCGGCACTACCGACCGGTAATGATCCTGAATTGGTTGCCGTCGATGAGCAAGTGGGAGAGCAAGTGGGAGAGCGAGCAGAAGGGCAAGTGCAGACATCTACAGCACAGTCGTCAGCACCAGTACCTAGCCGCGAAATGGTGGAGACTGCTGAGTGCCCAGCCCAGCCCAGTCGACGGAGCCAGCAAGCTGGACGTGATGATCCGGACGACGACTATGAGCCTCCAAAGAAGATGCCTGCGGCCATGCCGCCTCGTGAGGCTGGTGCTCGCCGTGCGAGGAAGCCACCCGCCCACCTTCGGGAGTATGTCGTTGGGTCCGTCATCAACTCGACAGCTGACATTCCGGTGCCAAGTACTTACAGACAAGCCAAGCAAAGCGACCACTGGCCGGAGTGGAAAGCGGCCATGGAAGAAGAGCTCGCGTCGCTGCGCGAGCACGGCACCTGGAAGCTGGTCGCAAGAGTCAAAGCAAAGCGACAGCGTGTGATTACGAACAAGTGGGTGTACACGATCAAGCGCGACGCGCAAGGTCGTATAAGGCGGTTCAAAGCCCGTCTTGTGATCCACGGCTTCCGACAGCAGGAAGGAATCGACTACGCAGAGACTTACGCGCCGGTGATACGTTTCGAAACGATACGAGCGGCGATTCTGTACGCACTAAAGCGCGGATGGAATATACGTCAATATGATGTTAAGACTGCGTTTCTCTACGGGTTACTGGAGGAGCTGATCTTCATGGAGATACCCAGAGGATCGGATGAAGGCTCTCCAGGAGGTGAAGTGATATGCCAGCTCATCAAATCTCTCTACGGTCTCAAGCAAGCACCAGCAGTCTGGAACAAGACGCTGCACACCTTCCTGGTCAGCTTGGGGTTCACCAGGCTTGACAGTGACTACGGTCTCTACGCCATGTATGAGGGCGACGAGGTGCAGATGCTGCTGACAGTGTATGTCGATGACCTCCTTCTGATGGGGCCACCCGCGTTGTGCGACAAGGTGGCTGCTCAACTGGAAGCCAAGTTCACGATGACCAGCATGGGCGAAGTGAAGTACCTTCTGGGCATCGAGATTACGATTGACCGCGAGCACAACAAAGTCGTGTACAGCCAGCGGACACACATTGACAAGCTGCTTAAGAAGTTTGGTCTTGCAAACTCGTACGGCTGCTGGACACCTCAAGCAACGAGCGAGTCCAGGGCCAAGGAGCACCCTTCCGAGCCAGGAGACCTCCCGTATCGTGAGCTTGTCGGCGGCCTGCAGTACCTGGTGTCGGGCTCACGCCCCGACATCGCGCATGCTGTGCGTCACCTCGGGAAGTTCCTGTCATGCTACACAGTGGCTCACTACCGTGAAGGCCAACGAGTACTGCGCTATCTCCTGCAAACAAGGGACTTTGCGCTACACATGGATGTGATTTCCGGCAACAATGTGTCGATCACTGTGTTCACCGACTCCGACTACGCGAACGATCCAGACGACTCCAAGTCTGTCTCGGGGTACATCACCTTCCTCGATGGCAACGTCATCTCCTACGGCTCTCGCAAGCAGGGCATCAACGCACAATCCAGCACTGAAGCCGAGTATATCGCCATGAATGAGGGGGTGAAGGACATTCTTTGGATCGTTGGACTATGTGAGGAGTTGCGATGGCCGGCATCTACACCAATGCTGCGGGGCGACAACCAGGCAGCGCTCTATCTAGCCGCGAAGCCAGGCAAGCACTCCAACACAAAACACATCAACAACAAGTATCATCTTGTGCGCCATCTCGTTGAAGACGGCAAGCTGCGCACGTTGCACGTACCAACGAACGACAACACGGCCGACATCATGACAAAGCCGCTGGCCAGAGACAAGTACAGCCAATTTCGGTCGCACCTCAAAGTGTTACCGATTGCGGGAACTGCTGCTGCTGCCGCAGACGCCCTGCACGGAGCCACCACCAAACGCAACACGAGCAAACGAAAAACAGCTGGCTAATGAAGTGCAGTTTTCATCAGCGGCCTACGCTACGCCCCCGACACTTGCCAGACAGCGTCAACGCCCAGCTGCATGCTGGAATCTTGGCGCGCGTCGTGTGCGAGTGGGAGTGTGAAGTACTACCGTACCAGAGCGGGCAACTGTCCGCTGTGAACAGGAGCTCGGGCTGCGACCCAAGACTCCGGAGCACCGCACTGCAACGAGCCGTTCGGCGTAGCCGTTGTTCTCGGCGCCCTCCAGCACCGACCCACCGGACAGCAACGTGCCGACGGACACTGCCTTGGCCCAGCTGCAGTTGCAGCACACTGCAGCGTGGGTGAAGCTCGGTGGCGGTGCAACGGATGCTGCCGTTGCCCAGACTGGGAGGACGACGCCTTCACTGGTAAAGCTGCGATTGCGTGTGCCTGCGAGTACACATAGTTATACGTAATATACATTGCAATGGGTTGCGAGGGTAGGCAGGCGAGCAGCGTGCGCTGCGCGCACAGAGCTGCAGCTCACAACTCAACTTACCTTGAGCCTGCCAAAGCCCCTCAAGTCCCTGTGAGGCTGCGCCTTGCACAACTGGTGTCCACGTAGTGTTCCTCTGTCATCGCCACCTGCACGAACACAACACAAGCTTGGTGAGCACCATGGAGACGCCGAGCTCCAGCGCGCCCACCACTTCTCAAAGTAGGCGTACAGCTCGCCTTCACTCAGGACGAAGTCTTGACCACATTTGCCTCCTCGCCTTTAACTTTGCCTCCTGGTCTTGGGCTCACAAACTTCCCAGCCTCATTTTACGATTTCTGCCCCAGCGATTACAATTTTTGAATACTGTACTGACATCAAGTGAAATTTTCTTTTACTTGATTTCAGTAAGGCAAAATGCCAATTTGATGTCCATGTTGAGTGACCCGCACAAAGAAGTCTATAACTTGGCGGGCAACGGTCGTTTTGCCGAGCTATTGGTACCGTTGAAAAGAGGAGACACAGGCGAATTTTTGTGATTTTTTATGCATTAAGTCATGCAGTTTTGACAGCTCTTGGAGGCTGACAGTCTGATGCATCGGATTGACGCTCTTGCCAGTTTGATGTCCATCTTTAGACTGGATTTCACTATGTGAGACGAACCTGCCCGATGCCGACGGGTCAAGTCAGGGCTAGGGGAACTCGAACCTCTCGCTAGTCATATTGACAGATGCTCACCACTTAGCTGAGTTTATTACGTCCTACAACCTACACCCCATGCTTCCGTCATGATCTCCGTCTGATCAACGGGTGGCTCGCGCTGGCAGCACTAAAATCTCCCGCCGCACAATGTGGCAAACCTGAAGCCAAGCTGCATCACGGTGCCAGTTAGGCAGCCCGTTGCGCTCAAAGTTCGCCAGCTTAGCGTGCATATTCACGCGCGAAAGAGGGGAAATCCCACAGCTGCTAAAACAAGCAACGAGGTTGCTGCTGAGGCATGCATAGTTCCAGGCCAATCGCTGCAACACCTAGAGCCTCATTACGGCATTTAGACACAGACTGAGAAGCACGTAGGGTGAGGGACGGGTGGCGCTCCATGAAGCGACGAAGCCACCCTTCTCCCACCGTAGCTTACGGTTGATTGGCGCTGATGGTGTTCTGCACAGATGCATCTACGAGATCGCGCGGTCCTTCGACCTCTACAGCTCCTCGTGCGAGTTCACCCAAGCGTTCTTCGCCTCTTTTGAGCCCTGGTTGGTCTCGTGGCTTGCAGAGCTCAAGACAGCGTTCAAGACGGCGTTCAAGACGATGAGTGACGGCAATGTCAAGTTGCTGCTGCTGCAGCCGACGGAGCATCTTACCATCGCCTTCGTGCGGGACGAGAAGTCGCTGGCCCCACTGTTCGACGAAGCGGAGGTGGACCACCGCATGGCGTGGCAATTCTCTCCCGGTCACTTGATGAAGCACGAGGCGGAGTCGTGGGAAGACCTGGACGTCGAAGACGTCGATATCGTGCAGACGCAGGAGGAGGTGCGACTGCTGTCGCTGAGTCTCGTGTCGTGCCTGGGTCTGTCCAGCCGCTTCCTTACGCAGTTAACGACGGCGCACCCGCACCTCGAGCACCTCAAGATCGTCGACTGCTTCGACGCTCGAGCAGGGCGCTGCGCTGCTTTGGCTGGAGGGGGGGGGCTTTTGACTTGGAAGTCGTCACGCGGAATGACAGTCAGTCACTTGAGTGCGCGAATATCAAGTGCTTCAGGTTTTCACCCTGAATCCAGCTGTTTCCTTTTTGGCAAATCAAATCTATAGTAAAATGGATACATCGCGAAGATTGGTAGAAACTAGTCTGACCATCAAACAGGCAGTGGACATCAAATTGGCATTTTGCCTTAAACGACGAAAATCGGACATAATTACCCGCGGAAGCTCATTGCAGAGTTGCTGGATGCGGTGCCACGCCGCATTCTGGGCCTTCGTGCAGCAGCACGGCACGCCACACGCGGCCATGATCGCCACACAGCGAGATGAGGACGTGGGTAGGACGACCAAGTGGCTGCTCAACCGCCAGGGCAAACACCTCCGAACCGCGTGGCTCGCGCTGTCGCCGGCCAATCGGCAGGAGCTCATGGACGCCACGCCGGACCCAAGTTTCCCCGCGACGGAGAACGGTATATACGACGACAGGCAGGGTCGTACGATCAGGCTGCACAGCGCCAGGCAGGCAGCAAGTTCCGGTACTTCTGCAAAAAGCAGAATTGATACTTCTGCGACTTGCGGAATTGATACTTCTGCACAAGCAGATACGTCGTTCATCAGCTCTGCTACATCTCTAGCCAGTACTGGGGATCGCGTGCAATCCTCAAGACGCGAGGAAGTCACGGACGACTTGTCTGCAGAATTATCGGTAGCAGAAAACGAAGTTTTGTCAAGTACCGAAGCTTCTGCACCGGAACGGAGACCCAAACGACGCAAGAAGCTCGTGACGAGGAGCAGGAAAACCCAGAGCCAGACCCTTAATGAAGTTCGGCAGCAAAATGTGACGAATCTTGAAATTGAGCGTGCTGGACAAGCGGTGTCAGAAGTTCCCCGTGCTCATCAAAGCCATAGTCAACGCGAAGAGCTGTCACTGTCAGACACAACTCACGAGCGGACAAAGGTGGACGGGTACGAGCTGGCGCTAAGCGCCCGAGGCTGGCGCGCACAGCTGCTGAAGGACGTGGATCTGCACTTACTTCGGGCTGTGGCAGAAATCGCCAGCTGCCTGGAAACAACTGAGTCGTCTAGCGCTGATGGTCAACTGAATTCCAGTGAAGGTGCCGAAAGAGACTCGACGCAGGCTCTGAGAGAGTTAGAGACGGCAGCGAGCAGAGTTCAAGCGGCGCAAAGGCGTCTTTCTTCCATGGTTGCAGCTACTATCACCCAGGCGGAAAGTTTGTCTGGTGCTCGGGGCGCAAATGCCGTGCACGGTATCAATACGCCTCGGTTCGTGTCAACAGGTGGAGGTAGCTTGGTGTTGATGAGCGATATTGAGCGGTATCTGCTGCTGATGGGCGAAGCTGTGCGTCGATATCGCCGAGCGAAGGCTTCGATTAGTCAGAGTGGATCGTCAGCTGCGTCTGGTCAAGCAGGCGAAGTCGTGGATTTGTGGCCGCTGCAGCTGCACATTGAAGGACTCATGGCAGAGCTGAAAGAATTATCTGCGAGCATCTATGACCAGGCTAAAAGACGACTCACTGCTACGTGAAGCCACTCCCTACTTTCCTGAGGAAAGATTCCTGATCGCCGTTCAGTATTAGTTGATTAAGTCGATGATAACGAAAGAGAGGAGAGCAAACTTTTTTATTCAGAAACGGGAACTGGTTTCATGGTACTTGCCATAAGAGAGCTCTAAAATACATGTAGACGATGGTGACGCCACCGAGGGGGTTGCAGGAGGCAGAAGCAGAAACAGGAATCATCACGAGAAGATCGCTACGGCAGCTAAACAGATGTGGGAACGCGCTGGTCAAAATCGATGCACATGCACTTCTCACGATGGCAACTAGCGACATCTCCGTCCTTTGTTGCAAGTTTTCTAGGTTTTGACAAGCACCAGCTCTTTGGCCACAATGTCACGTGCTGTTGAACACAAACTTCTGTAGCCATTTTTCAACAATGATTGTTGTATACACAAGAAACCTAGCTGGACAGCCCTACACGCCTGCGCACTCGGTAAGAAAAAATGAAGTCATCCGACTGCAACATTGAGAAGTGAAACTATGTAGCAAAATAACGTAATGATGCTTGCAAATATTCCCAATTATGGGTTCCTCTCATCAGTCATTTTGCCCAATTACGTATTGACAATACGGTATTGTGCACTGTATACCCAAAAATCGAGAATAGGTTCAGTATCCATTAGGTATGTCGTCCGACTCCGAGTCCGAGCCGGAGCTGCGCCAGAGCGTGAACGCCGCGGACCTGCCGCGCTGCGTCGAGTGCGGCGGCTTCGGCGTGGGGCTCGTGGCCAACCCGCAGAGGCTCTGCACGCACTGCGCGCGCGTGACGAAGACCTTCTTCGACCCAAACAGCAGCAAATTCTGCACGGACGAGGGCTTCGTGGACATTTCGCCCGCGGCAGACGGCGGCGTGCTCAAGAAGGTGGCGCAAATGACAGCAACAATATTATTTTATAAGGAAAATTATTTAATTAGGTATTTTATTTTATTTTGTTAGATTATTCGGGAGGGGGAGGCACCTGGCAAGCAGAAGCTGGAGGAAGGCTGCCCCACGTTCGTGCAGTATGTGGGGCGGCTGATGGACGGCTCGATCTTCGACACGACGTGAGAATTTTTTATTTTTATATATTTTTTATTTTACGTTATGGAGGAGGATGTTGTTGATATATTTTTTTGTTTTTTGTTTTTTATCAGACGAGATATTATTGACGGGAAGCATGTGGGCGGCACGGATGACCCGTTCGAGTTCCAACTTGGTCGAGGTTGGTGCAATGTTGCAGGGTTTTACTTTTTGGTGGAGGGAGAACTTACAGCTTTTACTCGTGTTTTTTTTTCTTTTACTGCAGAGAAGGTGATCAAGGGCTGGGACATTGGAGTGGCTACGATGAATGTGGGCGAGGTCGCGCGCTTCATCATCGCTCCGCAGTACGGGTATGGACACGAGGGTTTTGCGCCCAAGGTCGAACCGGACGAGACGCTAGACTTTGAGATTGAGTTGCTGAGCTTCAAGGTGCGGTCGGCGGAACTGGAATTTTTGCTGGAGTGGGTGTGGTGCTGATACCATGTGATGTTATTTGCTGAGCAGGACCCTCTTCCTCGCTTCCCTACCCAAGCTGAACTGGCAGAATCCCGCAAGAAGCAGTACGAGGAAGATAAGAAGACTCTGGAGGAAAACCCTCCACCTACCGTCGGTAAGGATTATCCGTTTGAATGAGTGCAGGTAGATTTTAAGCTAATGCGATGTGTTACGGCTTCTTAGATGAACGCATTGAAAGCGCGTTGGAACAGAAGGAGAAGGGCAACGCGTTGATCGCGAAGAAGGACTACGAGCAGGCCCAAAAGTGCTACGACTCGGTAAGTGAATCGATATGCTTGCTAGTATATGGTTGATTACCCATGCTCATGGCGGCTGCACTGCTCGTAGGGTTTTGTACACATCTTTTATGCGAAAGAGGAATGGGAGAACTTTGTGTCTCAAGAAGATAAGGACAAGGTCAACAACGTGAAGCTCGTGCTGTACCTGAACCGGGCACTATGTAAGATCAAGCTCGCCAAGATCGAAGATGCTCTTTGGGACTGTGATCAGGTAGCATCTTCCTGGAAAAGTAGCGCCAGTCATCACGTGAACTGAACAGTTTCCGTCTTGTTGCATGTAGGCAATTCTCATTGACGCGAAGAACAGCAAGGGTCACTTCCGCCGTGGCCTGGTGTTCACTGAAAAACTGAAGGCTGAGCTTGAAAAGGAAAAGAAGGGCGAGTTCTGGATCGTCGACAAGGGCTACGAGTATGTTAACGAGGCTGAGAAGAGTCTGGAGAAGGCGAAGGAGCTCGTTGGCGACGATGATAAAAAGATGCTGCTTGCGGTGGCAGACCTCAAGCGAAGCCACGTATGTCTGCTCCTGGTTGTTTGTACTGTGTACACATTCACTCACTGATCTGGGGTTATCTGCAGGCACTGCTGAACAAGTACGCAGCGAAGTACAAAGAAGACGAGAAGAAGCTCTACAAGGAAAAGATCTTTGACCGCTTGCAGGCCAAGAACAAGAAGCTTGAAAAGCAGGAGAAACTGAAAGCGGAGGCCGAGGAGTTTGACGACATGCCGGCACTTGAGTAATTCAGAGTTAGTGCATTAACCCGCTGCAAGAACGTTTACATAGTTGTCACTTTCTTAGGTTTCTTTACATTTTTACGTTTGATTTGAAAGTGCTACGAACTCCTATGGTTGGTCTTTCGACACATCTAGAGGCCCTGCTCGTCGTCGGACTCGATATCACCGTACTGCCACAGGCAACGACGCTGCTTCTTGGCGGTCTCCTGTGCGTTGAGCAGGCCGTCGACGACGGGTTTCTGGAACGGCAGGAAGGAGCGAAGAGCCTTACGGTCAGTGCGCAGCAGTCCAGCGTCCAGCAAGTTCTCGGCAACGCTCTTGCCGTCCGGCAGATACAGTGAGACCTGGAGGCGGCCGTGGTCCTCGGTGCTGTGAATGCGGCACGAAAGGGTCTTGCCCCAGGCAACCTCGCCGAGACGCATGGCAGCGTCGGCACCAAATTCGTCCGTGGCAGCCAGCGGTTTGATCCAAGAGAACGCAGCCTCCTTAGCCTGAGGGGGGAACTGCAGCACATCGGCATCGAGCGGGCGAAGACGGTTGGCCGTCACGGTGGTCTGGTTACCGTAGTCGAGGAAGCGAACACGGGCGGAGCCGTCCGGGTGCACATACTCGACCTTGGCGCGGTTCCAAGCGGGGCCACTGCCGTCATCAAACAGGGCGGCGCACACGGCGTTGCGACGTACTTCGAAGGCCTTGCCAGACAGTCCGTGCGTACGCGTGAACGCCTTCATCTTCTCCTCCACAGCCGCGCAGTTGCGGTCGGCCACGTTCTGAATGAAGAAGTGCGTGCCGTTCACAATCTCCGACAGCTTCACGCGCGGGATCACTTCATCCTTCGTCTTCACCTGCTTCGCCTGGGCAGCCTTGGCTTGAGCCTGGGCGTCGTGCGTGGACCAGTACTTCTTCTTCTGAGCCTTGGCACGCTCCTCAGCACGCTGCAGCACGTTGCCAAGCGCCGTGCGCTCCACACTGAAGGAGTCAACCCACGCCAGGCCCTCGTCCAGGAGACGAACACCGAAGTTGTGCTGGTCGTCGCGCAGAGGTTTGCCGCCGCTGGGCACCACAAACAGAGGGCCGAAGGCGTTGCCACCACGGTCCATGTCCTCGATCTCCACCATCACCTCACGCTGCATGACACTGCGCTTGGTGAACAGCTTGGCCTCCTCTCCAAGAGGCTCGGCGGGAGCGAGAATCACCCCCTGGGCTCCATGACGAGCAGGCTGCGGGCACTTGATGCCGGCGACGACAAAGTTCAACAGACAGTTCTCCTTGGGCACAAAGAGCTTCACGCGCGTGGCCGAGTACACGTGCTCCACCACAGCGCGGGTCGAGCGCTCACGCGTCAGGAAGGGCAGGAACTGCTTGGCCTTGGTGGCGTCGAAGCACAGGTCCGTCACGCGGCGCTCAGAGGCAGGGGGCTCCTTGGTCGAGTGCAGGTTCTTCTTCTGCGTCTGTGCCTTGGTCTCAGCAGTCACGAGGTCGTCGTAGTACTCGCTCTTCTCCTCGTCGGGGCGGTGACGCACCACTTCAGCCAGACCAGCGGCCACAACGTCGATAGCGAGGTTGGCACCCTTGGCTGACGGGTTCTTCTTGAGCGCGTTGGCCGTCGGCTCGAGGAACACCGAGGCGAACGTCATGACGTCGCCCTGGCCGGACGGACTGGGCTTCTCGTACTCCACTTCAATGTGCACCGTCTTGGAGATGGCGCGGTGGCGCAGGAACTCCTTCGCCTCGGCGGCGTACGGCGCATTGGGCTCCTGGCGACGAGCGTTGCCGAGACGCGGGGCACGCAGCGAGCTGAGGTACACGCGCTTCTCCTGCTCGGCGGGGGTGGCCGCGTCCGGCACGTAGACCACGAGGCAGTCGCCGCTGATGACCTCCACTACAGTCCCCGTGAGGTGCTTGGCCGAGAGCAGCACGGGCGCTTCGTAGTCGCGCCACACGCGCAGCTTCTGCTGCTTGGCCTCCTTCTCGGCCGTGCGCATGGAGGCACGCGCCGAGGCGCTGGTGAAGGCCGAGCTCCAGTCGGCCATGCGGCCGAGGCCGTTCTTGAGCAGCTCCACGCTGATGTTGCGGCCGGACGGGTGCACGACGCTGCCGAAGAGGTTGCCGTACTTGTCCACGCCCTCGAGCTTGAGCTCCACGTCGCGGTGCAGCAGCCGCACCTCCGTGAAGTGCTTGGCTTCGCGCGCGTGCGGCGCGGGGCCTACAGGCGCCGGCGTGGCGTTGTCTGCCTCTCCCTCCGTCGCCGCGTTCACCGGCGCGTTCACGCGCGGACACTGCACGCCCGAGAGGCCGAAGTTGACGAGCTGCAGCGACGGCTTGAGGATCACGCGCAGCGACGCGCCGTCGCGCACGGCCTCCACGATGGCGGGCACGAGCTTGCCCTTGTACTCGCTCACGAGCGCAGCGGCGTCCGCGCCGTGCCACTGCACCGTGGCGTTGGACTCGGCGTCCGCGTCCGCGTACATGCCCTTCTTCTCGCTGATGGCCACCTGCTCCTGCTGCAGCATCTTCTCCACGTCCACGCACGCGCCGTCGCGCGACTGCTCGGGCGTCTTGACCTTGGCGTAGCCTGTGCGCGCCTGGATGACGCACAGATTCTCCTCCACGCCGCGCGCGTTGGGCGGCAGCCACACGGAGCCGAAGTCGCGGCTGATGGCGGCCACGCGGTACTCGACCTGGAAGCGCACCTGCTTGCCCACGCACAGCTTGCGCAGGTGCTCGCGGCTCGCCCACGCGTACGGCTCGTTGCTCTGCTCGGGCGAGCGCGCCAGCCGCGGCGCCTGCAGCGACGACAGCGTCAGCATGAGCTCGGGCGGCGGGCCGTTGGTGGCCGCGCCGATGAGCACCAGCGTGTCGCCCGAGAGGACGGCCTTCACGGTGGCGTGGCCTGATGCCATGGTTTGTATGATAGTAGGGAGGGAGGAGGGGCCTTGAGCCTTGGACGGCGACTTGGGCAATGAGCACACGAGATGAGCTGCGCGGCGTTGACACGTATCTTTGATCGGGTTGCAAGGGGGAGGGACGGTGTGCGCCACATAACGCGGGCGGACGATACGACTTCAACTTGATTGAGTTTTGGCCCAGCACGTTACGATGGCAGAGTATTTTATGCAGGGATTTACCTTTGTGTCTGAGGTCCTACGTAAGGGCTCATCTTTGGTCTAAAGGGTACCTTTAAGCACTTAAGGTCCGAATGGCCATTTTTCGCCGGCCATTTGCTCCTACGAAAGAGCTGCTTCTCAGCCATCTTCCATTATCGACTCTTGTAACAAAGGACATGCTAAAGTTAATTACCATCAGACTATCCTTTAGGTGGTCTTACGTAGGACCGCTACTCCTACGTAGGACCGCTACTCCTCCGTAGGACCTTAAATCTGAGGGCAAAATGGCCGAAAGGCACAATACATGTAATATAATACTCTGTATTTTACATGTAATACTCTGCCATCGTAACGTGTTGGGCCAAAATTTTTAAAATACATGTATGCGTCATGCTCGATATCCCAAATGTGCTCCGACACCATCAATACCTGTTTTTGCTACGTGGTTTTGATCGACGGTATATTATAGTAGGCCGCGTCCTCTTCAGGTGGAAGAGTCCGTCACTCGTGTGCTGCTTCGTGTGGAGTTCGCACTGCGTCACTGCCAGGCCTGCCCCTAGCTACAGGACGGTGTCCGGTGGCTGCAACCACGGTACTGTCGCCTAGCAATATTATTGTGTTTTGCCGCCAATTTGCCGCACTACTTAGCCCCCTAATTCGTACACATGTTTTCCTCTAAATCGTGCACGATTTAATATAAATCGTGGGGCAAAGCCAATCTGTGCCCCCGAGTGGCTGTAGCCCGTGGCCAACTACAGGCTCAAGTCATCGCCGAGCTCACGCACCTTCGCTACCTGCTGACTGGCGTGTTGCAAGCAGGGCTTGGTAGTACTGTAACAGCTTTTCTTCTGAATTACTAATAGTAACGCTGTAGTACAACGGTGTAAACTACTAGTTGTACTAGTATAATAGCTCTTCAAGTCTTCTGAGCTACTATAGTAATAGTACTATTGTACTGGCCATGTTGTTGTATTAAATACATTATTAAATTTTAATAATGTGGAAACAGTACCGGAAATTAAAGCCATCGCACGGTGGGTGCGTCTTCCTAACATGTTTTATTCTTTGTTGATGTATTAATATATAAAAGCTCTTGAGGTGCTTTGGTTGAGAAGATCTAAGTCAGCAAACTTAGCGAATTGATCAAATTTAGCATTAAAATGTTGCGTTTTGAGTTTTCAAATCACCTGATTGTATCCGCTCGATTTGAAATGCGATACAAATGTGACGATATAACCTCTATTTACAGATGTTTTGAAACACCCACCCCTTCTACATGTCGCTGAAATCGCAGATTCGATTCGTGCTCGATTTTGACCAGTTAACCCCAGTGGATTTTATCCTACGAAAAAGGATCAAAGTGTGGTGCACACAGCTATTTTTGTCCTTGCGCCAGGGTCGCTAGGACAAAAATAGACTTGACAATCGCGGAATGTTGCAATCATTATGGCATGTCCGTTGTAACAAAGTATCTCGTACCCAGCTACTATTGGCTATAATATAGCTAAACCCCCCACTCAACGCCAAATACCGTTTATTTTTGTCCTAGCAGCCAGGATAAACAGCTATTATGATATGTTATAAAATACACCTTTGCTTTGGCTGTAACGTCACAGAGGACACTAGAGGACATGAAAAAAGTGGATGAACGCAAGCATTGACGGAAGAGCTTTCTGTCCACATCTGCTAGAACTCCCATATCGCTAAGCTGCCACCAAGAAAGAGCGCAAACTTTTTGTCCTATTTTTTGTCCTACCGTTTGGCTCACTGGGGTTAAGAGGCTGAAAAGTGGTAGTGATTACGCAAGTGCGCGATTCTGCAGACGCCGACAAATTTGACGGTATTTGTACTTTCTTGAAATTCGGTCTAGAAGTGCAAAATTTGGGCCGTTGAAACAGGTGTTTCAATGCGAGTGGCCAGTACAATATAGTACTATCGAATTACCGACCACTTAAGCAGCTTCTGCGTGGTCCACACTGTCGATAATCGCGACCATCACGGAGTGGGCCTCCGCTCTACGTCGACTCACAACTGGCAAGCGTCACCTTCGCGGAAACCTGCGTCAGCATCTCGTGGTATGCTACGCAGAAAACATCAATCGTTCGTGCTGGCGCAGCGCAAGTTCTGACCGGCGGATAATGCTGTGAAGGTGGAGAAGCAGAGCTTCTACTTGCGCCTCCCCGTCTCAACCCCCGTGCCACTTTCAGCGCACGCTCAAGTAGAGAAGCTGCCGACAAGTGAGCGTCTGGCCAAGTTCGCAGACCAGGTGGCCGCTGCCGCGCATGTCGACAACTTCAAGCTAGAACGCACACACCTCGCTGAGCACCCGGTGGTCGAGACGGGCAGCTCCATGGCTTCGGACACGGGCACTTTCTTCCTCAATAGTACATGGTCGTGTGTCTGAACGACGACTTGTTCTTCGACGACCACCTCTGGACGTCCATGGAGAAGGCCGACGGCGTCAACTCAGCGCTGGAGATCTACATGCTCAACATGACCGGCACCGAGTGCGAAGACGACGACGACGGATAAAGGCAAACACAGGCGAGACCACGCTCACGCTCTGCGTAGCCGCTCATTCGTTCACAGCTCACTTCGCAAGACAGACGAATCGCAGGTGAGCACTCCTACCGAGGCCGACGCCGCTGCTGCCAGCAAACAGGGCGGCTGCTCGGTGCAGCACGATAAGAAGGTGACTGTGGCCGACGCCATGGCTGAAGACTGCCCCGTGGTGAAGGATGCCAAGGAGGAGAACGAGATCTAAAACGTGTACCGACCCAGGACCCGAACAACGAGCAGCGCTACCCGCTGCCGCAGGACTCTGGAGCAACTACCTATTTGTCCCCCGCCGGCTACAAGGGCGTGGCGTTCTACTCCAAGTCCGGCATGGGGCAGAGCTGGAACGCATTGCCTCCAGGCACTTTGAAGGTGATGCTTGTTCCTATAATCCCCGAACACGCAGATTGCCGATGGATAAACTTAATTCAGCGGTTGGAAGTATGGCAATTGACGCGTGGCTGAAGATGATGTCGCGGCTGGTGTTGTACCTCGTGATTCAGCACCGCTGTGGGTTCTCAATCATTCATCAGCTGGTGTTTGTGCTGGATCGGTGCAGGGACGGGTGTTTGTCTGGACTGCGTGCATTCTCACGTTCACTCTGGAGTATTCGAGTGAGTATTCTACAATGATGGTGTCGTAAGCCACTGTCCCCCTATCTAATGCTGGTGGCATTACATGTACAGGATCGGACTTCAACTTTCAATTCAAGTGGATGCGGGACAAACATTCGTAGCTATTGCAACGGTAAGCACAGACATTCGTAGTTTGACATCATTCAATGCAGACCTTATTATGAGTGTACACATTCAGCGCGCCTAACTATTCGGCACTGTATAGGCCTTGCTGCTCCAGACGTAGTACGGCTACTTCTGGAACTTCGCCGAACAGCAGGGGACGTAGCGTCGTCGCACGGGTTGATAAGGTTCTTGCCGGCGTAGATCACGCCGTAGAATCCGGCGGCGGCGCAAATGGCAGCGATGGTGACGTAGAGCAGCTTCTCCCAGGCCGTTCGTTATCCATTTCCATCCGGCGAAATTCGCTACGGTTTTGCTTCATCAGCACCTGCATCTCCGCTCGATGATTGTCTGTGCTCGAGCGACGGGAGTTCATGACGAAGGCTCCCGTGGAGAAAACGCGCTCCTGGAAAGCGTTTGACGGACTTCTGCCCAACCAAACGCGTGCGAGAGCAGCAATGGACGGGAACTTTGCTGTTCCTGTCTCGCGGTACCAACGACACACGTCCACGTGCTTACAGAACGCTTGAAGTCTCCAACAAACTTCGCTATTGCGACGAACAAGAAGCTGCTTTGTGAAATCTTCGGTCGTCATACTTTCGCCCGTTGTTTGGTGAACAGCAACTCGCACCCACTGCTCCGTGTGCGTGAACCACTCGTCGAGCACTTGGTTGACTTGGTCGCGGATACTCGACATCGACTCGCTGTTCGCCGGCGTAGACATCAGCGGCGCACCGCAGATAACTAGGTCATCATCGACAGTAGGTACCAAGTCCATGTTGGACGGGGTGTCTACTGCCGCGTTCTGGCTGTCATTCGAATCAGCAGCGCGCATCGCGCAAAACACCTCTTGGTGTGCGCATCGCAAAAGTTGCTATCCATCTGCGATGATAGCGTCGGTGTTATCCGAGTCAGCGTCTGTGTCATCGCGAGCAGCCGGTCGGACAAGACTTTCAACCGTGAACTAGGTGCGAGGATCAAGTAAAAGAATAGCAACCGACTCCGCCGTCAGCGTCGGCAATCGCTTCGCCACCTACCCCTTAACCCGGGCGACGCAAATATGATCCTCAGCCGAGAGTGCGCTGAGGTGAAATGAACGCCGGGGAAGCGTCTTCTCGTTCGTCTTCGGCGTTCTTAGAGCATCCATATCGTAAATGTTGTAGCTGTCAGCATCAAGTCGGTCGATGGCAAATTTTAGCAGCACGATCAACTCCGACGCAACCCGGTTGCTGCGCTGAACTTCAATTAGCAATTCTTGCTAACTCGGCGAGAGACTCAGTCACGGCTTCCATTTCAACCAGAAGCCGCCAGTCGGCAAAATCGAGCTTGCTGAACACTTGCGGGTCATCATAGGTCGCGCACTGCTCAAAGTAAACCTTGAACGCTGCGTAGTTGATGATGGTCCGCTGAAACAAGGAAACCGTCGACGCCACACGCGTATCACAATAAACGATGGTGCTCAACTCGTGTGGCGAAGTCGGTGACAACTTTTTACCGCTGTGTATAGTTCTCGCGTGCTTGTAGGGACCTATCCCCCCCTCCAAAAGGAGAACTTCCAGGAGGAGAACAGGCGGGTATACCTCCAAACGAGAAACCTCGTTTGGAGTTGGCGTGTGTACCTTGCGTAATCCCCTTCTCGGGCCGTTTATCTTCGGCGGACCGGATTCCACCTAGTGAGTTGTTAATATATGGGTATAGAAAATATAAGAGTACTGAGCGTGGACGTATACCCCCGAACGACGCTCGTACAGTTAGTAAGAAGTAGTGATCTACTAACCAGATCCACTCCCAGAGTTAAGATAACCAATCTCAAATATTCAGAATACAAATACGCACAACTACCCGTCACTTATTCTTTTGGACCCTCGGACGGTGGGTCAACACTCCAGTCAAATTGGGTTCTCTGCTTGAAAGGCACTGGTCAACCTCCAAACGAACCCTTACCAATAATTCTTCTCTTCGACTCACGCACCACTTCAGTTTGGAGGAAAATAGACAGACCTAATACACAGTCTTATCACACAGTAATCTATCAACAATTCCAGGGGCCGATCACTAACAAACCTCCCAGACTGCAGTTAATATGGAATGGATAAAGCTCCTCTGCGAAAGAGTGTACTTCCTAACTAATAATATGGAATAGTAACGGATCACTCCTGGTGTGCGACCCCGGTTCCCCGTCCTAACTGTGACTTGACTTTTTGGGTGAGAATCCCCACACGTCTCCTGGCACGGTCGGTGTGTCTGGATGTTGACGGTTGGGCAGTCAGACCTCCGGGGGCGGTCCCTAAAAATCGCGGTAGGCTGCTGTCCTCTGGTCGCAGGCGATATTCTCCTCGCTCTCGTGCTCGGAATTACGATGCACTTGCGGGTCTTGAGGCAAAACGGATTCTGTTATTAGGTTATCTTGGTTCCTTACTCTCTCTCTCTCATTTTTATCTTGGCTAGAAGAGGTCTCTTGCGTTCTGGGCGTCGATCTTCGACACACACTCTGCTTTTATCTTGATATTTGTATGGGACGCGTCCCAGCTTGGATTGCCGGGAAAACCTTTTCATTTTGCATTTCGTACACTTGTATTCAGACGTTGATATTTTTCGTGATCGGGGTCCCTGCAACTCGATTTTTAGGTTCTCTTGACAGTGGCCCTCGACAATTGGCCAAATCCCAATTTTACCGTCAAAGTAGGTTTTGGTCGAAAAATTGAACCGTGGCTCGCAAGAAACATTACCTTGCTGATGTAGCGATTGTTAGGGCATGATCGGTAAGATTACGATTCACCGGCAGCCAAGTAGTAACGAGACGAAGCCTTGTACATGTTGAACCATTTTCCATCTATATGTACAACATTATACATAGCATCAAACGGTACAATCTACCGCCTCCAAAAATAATTTTCAAAATATGTTACCGAAATATTATAAATATCTTAACGATAGGCCTTTCAACATGCGCAATGACCCATGTGAGCCACTGTAGATTGTGTGCGTCAGAGAGGTCCGGCTTCACGCGAATCGCCGAATGACCTTGTTTATGAGATGGCGCTGCAGCGTCGACTTGGGTATACCCCAGGCTGCCTCAAGCGCCGGCAGCGTCTGCCGCTGACACAGAGGTACCGCCGCAATGCGCTCGGCGACTTCGTCAGGACTGAGACGGGTCGCGCGTTGCGAGTACGGCTTGCGGAGCTGGACCCTTGCTTCTGGGTCGCCCTGGAGGGTCCAGATGCCTTGGATGAACGAGCAGCTCAAGCGAAAGAGCTGCTTAGCCCTAGCCATCGTGCCGTAACGATGGCGACCTTCCTTACTAAGCGTAGTAAGGAAGACCGCCACGGCAACGCAGATCTTGGGTGTGATGTGAGCATGCGAAGGTTGCTGATCGTTTCTGGGGGGGTTGAGGGTCAAAGTATAATGTGACGATTTAGAAGCCGCGGCCACCCGTTTCGCAAAAACGTTTATAGCCCTAACCTATTGACTTTTGACCAATGAAATAATTTTAACATTCTTGTGTGGGACACAAGAAAATATATTTTTGGTGGGACAAAGAAGTATTTCGTTGGCGTGCAGAGCGCGCGCCAAAACTGGGGATGTGCTTTGCACGCGGCCCGCAATTTACACACTTCATGTTGGGGTTCGGTGCTAACCTAATGTGTTTTATTAGTGGCTTTCAGAAGTACCGGCATTTTCAAAATCACGTGGTGAAAATCACGTAGGGAGATACCGCATTTTGACTACGGGATTTCCGTAGTGAAGTGCTGTTCAGACAACCCGAAATTTAAAACCACGTGGTAAAATTACGTAGTGCGACTTCTCGCGCGAAAACAAAAAGCCGCGTGACAAGCAAACAGAAATTACCTCACCTTGCTTCTTCGTCCTGCGGTATCGTCGGCAATGGACGACGAAGACACACTCGCGCTGGTTCAAACTGTCCAGGAGGAAGAGATCGCTACGCTTATCCTGTTCGAGCTCGTCCTTAGTGCTCCTCTATCGTATCGAGATCGCCTTCTAGTGACGGATTTCCGCCTTGACATTCTCGCCATGCCGGACCAAGAAGCCAAGGACCAATTTCGCTTCATCATCAGCGACTTACAGAAACTGGTTCAGCATCTGAAGATTCCTGACCCTGTGATAACCAAGGAAGGCGTCCGAGCTACCGCACTGGAAGCCTTAGCCATTTGCCTTCGCCGCATGGTGTATCCCCAGCGCTGGATCGACATGGCTGCGATGTTTGGACGAGCGCCATCCCCGCTATGTCATATCTTCTATTTTGTAGTTGAACACCTGGACAAGAAGTTCGCGGACCTGTTGTACTTCGATGCTGATCGAATCACGAAGAATTTAGATCGCTACTGTCGGGCGATTGCAACAAAAACGCCCAACTACATTGAGGGCGTTTGGGGATTTATTGATGGGACCGTACCAATATGCAGGCCTGACGTGGGTCAACAGGCTGTTTACAACGGTCACAAGCGTGTTCACGCTTTTAAGTTTCAAACGGTAGTCGCACCGGATGGAATTATTTGCCACGCATATGGACCTGTTGATGGAAGGCGCCATGACATTTATATGCTGAGAGAGAGCTGTCTGATGCCACTACTGGAAGGCAGTCGTGCCTTTCACAACAAACTCATATATGGCGACCCTGCCTACGGCTACACCAATATTTTCAGCTGTCCGTTCAAGGGCTGAGATTGATGCACCTCAACAAGAGGTAAACAAGGCAATGAGCAAGGTGAGGGTGGCCATACGGAGAGATCACCCGATAGTTCTCCTACCTGGACTTCAAGCGGCAGCAACAAGTGGCTACGACACCTGTGGCGACACTCTACAAGCTCGGCATACTACTCACCAACTGTATCACCATCACAAGAGGCAGAAACAACAACTCCAAGTACAGCGTCACCTTCAGATGTTCGCTCAAATTCTCAGCGACTTGCTCGTACCGCTGTGTTTTGTGCCCGTATCCACCTGCGTAAGGCTCAATGCTGAGCATCTCCTTCTTAAGCGCAAGATCGGCTTCTTGGGTGAAGAAAAACTTCTTTGTCTTCTTTGTTTTTTTTCACCTGCTTGCTGCCTTGTTGATGTTTGCCCTTTCCTTTCTTTTTGGGTTGAGTCATCGAGGCTTTCACGGCTTCTGTTGAGTGATCACTCTGGCTTCGTCGTTCTCGCAAGCCCCATGATCCGCGTTGCCACCTATCCCAGGCACTCCCAAATCTGCATTGCCAAGTTGCGTATCGTCATCCGATTCGCCAAGAATATTTTGAAGTCTCTCGGCGTCCTGTGCTCTAACGCCACGCTTGTTTACGAACCCGCTAACGCCATTGGTGCAGATTGCACCGACTAATGTGGCATTCGCCTGCGTGTTGTCGAACGTAGTTGCCTCGCCCGAAATGTCGCTCCCGTGTGCGGTAGACCGAGAGGGGGAGCGATCTTCAGTGCATGCTGGAACGGGCTCATTGAGGTGCGAATCACTGGCTCGAGGACGCCGGGACTTGGTTCGCCGTCATTTGGTTTGAGAGGGAGGCTGCGTCTGAAGCTTGGGCACGACGGGATGGTTTCACCTTCTTGGATTTGGGAACAGGTTTTAGCGCCGCAGGACGTTTCCTGGTGTGCTTGTTAGCAGCCATGGATGCTCGTTGTTGCATACTTGCACCATCCGATAGCGCGGTGAGAGGTGGGCGAGCACAACGATCGCGGCAGATGACGGAACATACGCGCACATCAAGGCTTCCGTCGAGTAGAATGTTGGAGCACAGGTGGTGGACAGCCTTCTGACACACCGTACATGGCTCCACGACAAGCTCCTCGCCGTGCAGGATCTCGCATTTGTCGTAGGAACACGGGCCGCTGATCTTGGTCATGGTGACGTCGGAACGGAGATTTCCGTTTGCTTTTCCCGTAGGAGTCACCAGTTCCACGGATATTCGGAACTGAAAATCACGTGGCAGAACAGGCGCCAAAAATAGATATGCTCGCTACGTACATTTGACTACGGGGTTTTGCCAATTACCCGTGCTTCTGAAAGCCTCTATTATGAAATTTTGGTTAGCAGGGGGCATTCGTGGGTAGTGCCCATATTGCATTGGTCGCGCTGTGTGCATTTCCTTGAGAATGGACTGTATCATTAGCGTCACAGGGACCAGGGACCATCATACCGGAGCTCTTCTGCTCGCAGGATCTCTCCGACGCTTGCTCATGTGCACACTATGCATCAGAGATGCGACAATTTCGGATTCTGGTGTACTACAAGAACCTGTAATTCCGGATTCTGGTGTACTTCAAGAACCTGTAAAGCGTAGTAATTACGGTAATATGAAGGCCAACAATAATAAGTGGATTAATATGAGTATATTGCAACATCGTAGTACTCAGCCTCGGATAAATGCCGGTGGCACGAAGAAAAAGTCGCGTTCCACAAGTCGCGATTCGTGCGCAACAAAACCGTATATCAAAGTTAGAGGACAGTATGCTAGAGCGCCGAAGTGTTCGAACAGGCATACACTACAAAATGAATTGCTCGAACGTATTTAAGGGTGGCAGACCGACCTTTGCGAAGTCGTTCACCAACGCAGCACCAGATGCCCTTGCTTTCTATCTACTCGGAGAATATGTTATCCGCTTGACGACCTCTTCTTCCTCGTGCCGCTGCATGTAAGAGGTTCTACGACGAATCGCTGGACATTTGAAGTTGAAAACTACCTCCGTTGCTTCTTCGTAAACGCCAGCATTGCAGAGAATTGACTGAGGCAGTTTACATATTCCCCCTACCCTAACCTAGCCTTCGCTAAGTGAGGGAGCTTGTACACGTTACCCCCGTCACATCTTAACCCTTTCGCCGCAGAAGGGCACATTAATCGCTCATATAGAGCGTTTGCAAAACACGGTGCGCAAGTACCGCCTACAAGGGCCCTTTTACACAAGTTCAACCGTGAATGCACCATCTGTTATGACAAATAATAAAGAGTACAGTCAGTAATCATCAAGACATACAAATATTAAGTAGGATGCATACGATCGTGTGCATCTGCAAATCACTGCAGGTACTATGTTACAAGAGTCTTGCAAAACGAGTACCGTGATTATCCTGAAGGGCGCATCCTGTGCCATTTTAGAAGCAAATGACTTAGGTGTGTATAGTATACTTAAGGCAAGAGGCTCGCGAAAGAGTTAACACATATTTCATAACTTGTTGGAGAGTGATGAAAATGTTATCGAGGGTATCTTTGTCTAGACCTTCAAATTTGGCTTGTCGCAATAAGTTGCTTGGTGTTCGCCCTCTATCCCTCTATGGGGTTATGTGTCACTGAAAAGTACTCTAGGCCAAACACACTATCGTCAGGTGAGTTAGCAGGATGACAAAGTACCACAATATCTCAACCGTCCCTCCCTTATTTAACAACAGCAGGATCATTAGGAGCCAAATGAGGACGAGCGTTGTCTTGTTGAACGTAGACCCGCTTCTTCTTTCACCGTGAGGCCACTTCGCCTTAATAGCAGAACACACAAAATCGAGGAGAAGGTGTTTGGAGACAGACGCATCAACACTCGATATACTTCTGCTCATTCGTCCCCATGGGCCTATTCTTCTTCGCTATATACTCCTCCGTAAAGGGCCACGCGCCGATTTTACCGTCGATTTTTTTTACGGTGGTGTCATTTCTGCAGACAATATTGAACAGTATAGACACGTTAGTTCATAAGATTTGAATATATTATAAAGTCTTAGAGATTACCTCGGTCGTGCCACCACTGCAAGGAGTGCCCAGAAGACACCTATCGCTATTCACGACACATCGGGAAAAGTGAATTGACTTCTCAACGTGTCGCGCGCTGTTATGTTGTTGCGGCAACACGTCCTCGCCTGCACATTGTGCAGAACCACCACGCCTTCTTGTCTGGTATACACCACTTCTCGTCGATGTGGACGATATCCAGCATCGAATCGTAGGTCATCCATCTGGCCGGGCTGATCGGCCAATAATCCGAGCACGTATTGCATTGAACGCTCTGTGTGCGTTTCCATGAGAATTGTTTTGATCGTTGTCGTCACGGAGACCATCACCATGCTATTTAGCCTACGCTGAATTACCCCTACGGGGACGTCAGCCCCGCTGGTGGTAGCTCGGATGTTGGAACATTTCTAGAGTAGCAGGACACGGACCTGGGCATCGATGACAGCCGGACTACCCCCTTTACAACCGGAGTTCCCCTTGAACGTGTTAAGAACGCCGCTCAGCAGCTACTTTGGTGATGCTGTCGTCTTGTAGTTCTTGCATACGCGCTCAGTAGTGTGCCAATGAACGTCAAATGCGTCGACCGATGCTGAAATATGTTTATGCTCCATTTCTTCGCTCATGCGGATCGTTAGAAGCTGCAGCAAAATTGATATTCACTTGTCGTCGCCTAGGCTTCGTCTCACAGTGGTATTGAACGTCTTTGAGGTTTCGTCTGAATGTGGCGGGTGAACATATAAAATTTTGGTCGAGACGGTGATTTCCCAACGTACAGCTCCACCATTATTTCGCGTTAGAATGTGGAGATCCCCGACTTAGTATCGACACTGTTGGTTGTATTTGGACTAATATTGCGTAAGAAATCATGGGTTTTGCCGAATGTCCCCAATTTTACGATACAGAGGAATTATATGGGCTTTGGATTATCCTCACCTATATTTTGCGGATGGCCCCGACGAATAGGTGTCAACGTCCAACAAGGTTGCGTGCACACAACGCAAGTATTGCGAGATGAAGCGAAGGCATGTAGCCAACTCTCCCCTCGATGCAGCACAAACATCAACAGAAGTGTCACTTTGTTTCGAAAAGAACGTCTCCATTGAAATACAAGTCCCTGAATCGGCTACTAATTCCGACTGCGATGCGATTATTAACTTAACTATGTCAACATCAATGCCGTCAATTGTGGGGAGCCCATTGCAGCCGACACTGTATCATCCCGTCGCCTTAATTGCTGGTGATGTTGACCTTGTAGACGTATCCGATGCCGCATCAAATAAAGAGGATTCGGAACCCAACACCCCAGACGAAGGGCCAGGAATTTATCAAGCTGAGCGAATTTACGCGCGTAGAACAGTTAACTGACATGGGAGGTAGATCATCATTTGCTGGCACAAATGATAGCAGCGTTCGAGAGAGAAGAGGTCCATGGAGCTTGACCTCACCTACGCCAGAATTCCAAGAGACCCCGAGCGACGAATAATTGGAGTTACAGAGTCAGCATGAAAAAAAAAACGG
Source organism: Phytophthora x cambivora (assembly GCA_033557925.1). Classification (NCBI taxonomy): domain Eukaryota; phylum Oomycota; class Peronosporomycetes; order Peronosporales; family Peronosporaceae; genus Phytophthora; species Phytophthora x cambivora. Next base: position 572,536 of record JAUCEB010000009.1, read on the forward strand.
TGGAGCAGATAACAATATCTTGCTTCTATCGTTATACCCACTTGCTGCTAACCACGGCTTGTGTGTTAGCCGGGACTTCCATTTTGGCAGTGACGATCACGTGCCGACTGTCGAGCCCCGGGCAGTTTTGTTTGTGACCTTTGGGTCGTGATCTCGTTACGAAATAAAATGCACTGGCCTATTGAGTGAGCCAGAACCCCGCTTGGATAATGATCAACATGATCCCGATAGGAACATTCCTTAGGCGGGTATTCGGGCTCGTAAACGAGGCGTGAAATGTAATATTCCATATATTAGTTGGTAAGCACACTTGTTCGCAGAGCAGCTTCTCCATTCCGTATAACTGCAGTCTAGGAAGTCTGTTAGTGATCGTCCACTAGAAGCATTGATATATATTTGTTACTGTGTGGTAGGACTGTGTCTTAGTCTGTATATTTTCCTCCAACCGGAGGTAGTGCGTGAGTCAAAAGGAAAGGGGGCATTTGGGGGTTGACCAGCATGGCCAAGCGGTGAACCCGGTTGTACTGAAAGTGGCCCACCGTCCGAGGGTTCAAAAGAATAAGTGGCGAATAGTTGTGTGTATTGTATTATATATTTTGAGCTTGGATATCTTAACTCTGGGACATGATATGGTTAGAAGGTCACTGCTTCTTACTAACCGTACGAATAGCATTCGGAGGTATTCGCCTGCACTCAGTACTCTAATATTTTCGAAATCTGTACTAACAACTCACAAGGCGAAATCCAGTCCGCCGAAGCCAAACGGCCCGAGAAGGGGATTAAGCAAGGGTTATCACCCGGAAGTCCTACTTTAGGAAGGGGGGGGGTCCCAAAAAGGGTAGCGCGAGTACTAAACACCTCGGTGGCAAAAAATTGTCCCCGACTTCGCCACAATAGTCGCTATGCGAGAAACGGTGCCCGCGGTGACCGAGGCGGACACGTACCGTACGGGCTGAGCAAGGTCGGTGCAGGCGGTTTTAGGAGCGTGGGGCACCGCCAGCTTGTGTCATGTATCGGTCGATGACGCCGAAGTGTAATCCATGTGGCGGGAGCTCGCGCCTTCAGAATGGGGATTCGCTCGGCCAATCCTGAGGCCACTCCGAATAGCTGGTTAACGGTGATCTAGACGCGGCTATTTGTGTTGGTCGGGTCCGCGTCCATTTTGGCATCACGACCTCACAAGCGCAACAATATTTGCAGATACTAGTTGTCAAAAACATGAGGCCATGAACCGCACTGAGCAAATCCTGATGGGTCGGGCATATAAGCGGTGTGAGGAGCACTGCATATTAACTCAAAGTCCCGTCGAATGACTGTGCAGCAAATCGGCTTCACGTTCAGCGCGCAGTAAGCGTTCAAATTTGGCCCCCGGGTTCTCATGCCAGTTTCATACGTTGTCACGCCGATAGTATTGAATTCTTTCTCAGGTTCTTTACGATAAACATTATGAGTGTGGTACACGCGTAAAGAGCTTCCAGAAGTGGACCAATAACTGTGCTTGAGTATATCAGCCCCCCCCCCCTCCTCCGGGGGCCACGGTCAGAATTACCGTCAGCGCCGATATCGGCAGTATATACAGCAATAGTCGGATGACTACTGGTTCCGAATGCGGCGATTGGTGCATGTGAGTCCATTTCAAACGAAATGATCGTTAAGGCGTTTTTGAGGTTTTTTGCTAGGGGGTTTTGAAGTTGGAGCATCGATTTTTCGGACTTATACGGGAACGGAGAAAAACGGCAAAATGTAAATCACGTGAGAATGGACGAAGAGAGCGCGAGTCTGCCTCCGACTACTCCAGCGGTGGTGGCTCTGGATCCGCGTCCAAGCCTCAGCCAGACGAAGAAGAGGTGGACAGCACCCTTCTGCCTCGGTCTAGTAAGTCTGTGAGGGAGAGAGCTGGCTATGCGTGCGGCGGTTCGCCACGTAGAGCGTCATCGGCTCTCCAGCATCCTCCCTTACTTGGCCCAGTATATCGGGAGAGTGTTCACGGCAACCTACGGTGTCTATGCAGCTTCGTTGACTCAATATCGAAGTCAGTTTAACCCGGGGGTGATCGTATTCTGCAGATATCAAAGCGGGCACCGAAGCATCCTAGAGGGTATTCCTTTGCAAAAGGCGGTAGTGTAGCCTCTCAACTCAGATTTGAATGTTCAAAACGAAATGATCGTTAATGTTACTGTGACTTCGTGTGCGATTTAGAAGCACTTTAGGCGCGACCTGGGAGCTCAGAGTCCCATATATGATACCCCATCGTCTAAAGATCAGAACAGGCAAAAATAATATTTTTTGATTTTGTCCGGCAACTCGAAGATGTTTTTTTCATCCGGGCATAACTTTTTTTCTACCCAAGGTTTTTCGGTAAATGATGATTCTATCGCGTAGAGCAAAAGCTCAGCCTTTTCCTGGTGTGCTTACTTTCATCTTGAGGTTAAATAGTTAACGATCATTTCGTTTTGAATGTCCTTAGGACAAATTTTGTCCTAAAAATATGACCATAGGCGTTTGTAAATACGGCAGCGGTACGACCGTGAGCTCATAAACAAAATGTTTTTGCAGAAGCTGGTCGTGGTCACATAAATGCAACAGTGGGTCAGTATTGATATCATCGTTGAATATGCATTTACAGAAGCCGATCGTGGTAACCATTTTAGAACTAATGCAAATACGGTGTTATTCGCCGAATTCGGAACAAGCGGCCAAGCAGTGCATGACGCCGTTGACAGTGCAATGTAGATCAACTCCCTTTTTGTCGATACCTACCAGTTGTGTTCATGAGAGGACGATCGGAAGTGGCTGACCATTGCAGAGGTAGGCAGATCGCTGAGTGCTACACGGTCAGGACTAAGCTATTATTTCCCCAAGTGGCAACATCTCTGCGACTAGACCGTCGGTTGGCAGCGTGTTGAACATCCTGCCGAAGCGTGATCATTCGAAAAGCGCAGGAGATGGCTTTGCTCGGTTGTGGTGAATATATTAGGAAGGGGTGGTAGAAGCTCTTCTTTAACGAGCGTAATCTATTACTCACCTGTCGGTCAGTCCAGTTGCTCTCTAAAGGGTAATTGCGCCTTCTCCGCTGATCTAACTACTCTATTCAGCACTGCTGCCCACTTGAAGTTGACCGATGACAGCTTGCTTCTTCTCTCTCGGGTAGGGGTTAACCATTGCGCGTGATGAGATATGAATTTGCCGTTAAGGCTACCAAACCAGATCTGTCCGTCTCTGTCACCAGTTGGTGAGTTCCCACCACCTTTTTTTCGCCAATCTGCTTCAAAGTGAATAAGTTTGTATATTGTTCAGACATAGTAAGCTTATACGAATGCCAGGGATATAATGGAGTATCTGCAATAAATCGTTGCTGATTATGCTGCAAATAGGGGGCCTTCGTTCATTTATTATTTCGACCTAAATATGCAAAAGATCGCAGGTGGTGTGCAACGAGGCATCTAGTGGATAGTTTCTCGGATAATATCTACTCTACGAATTCATTAAACATAGCCCAGCAATAACATTGGTTGCGACTGCTGGTGTGTATATAGCAAGTGATGATTCATGTAATTCATCATGTGCATTAAATCATAGAACATAGGGGCTGCTTAAGTACCAGCACATTTTTGGATTCTCGGATTTATGTTTTTTCTTCTAAATTGGCGGCACTAGTTGCAGGCATCGGCTGTTCAAATACTTTGCGTGTGATTTACCCCTCAGTCGTTGCATGCAAATCGTTGATTTGCGGGCGATTCCTCGAGGGCATTCTGACTGTTTCTCACAAATATATGTGCGCACGTATATTTCAGAGCTTCAACACACAAACTAGGGGAAGTCAAACCTACCAGAGAAGCTGGATGCATTTGTTTAAAGTTGCTTTTACGATCCCTGTTTGTTTATTTCTCAATCAAGCCACCTCCGGACGTGAAAATTCTAAACTCACCCATGTTTCTTGAAGTGGCAATCATAATACAACTTCAGGCTAACCCACGACATATAGTCTTTCAGACATGCAAGAGGTTTGATACAGTGTTGGCGACCACGCCGTTCTCTCGACCTACCTATTCCACAGTAACGCTCAGTGTTTTCAGTGATAATACACATTCTTACAGTGTTGCAGGCGGTCCATCCTCATTTGACGACTCGATTTCGCCCTATACATAAGAAACAAATCAAATTATGAATGCAGACTAGGTACTGTAACTACCCCAGCGCCGTTCTGACTAAGCTCGTCATTGAAGACAATTCACATGTTTTCAGCATGGATGATACCTTTTTCCAAAAGCTACTCAAGAGCAAGAAAGTCGTTGCTCAAGCAACTTCTGGAATGCAGAGCCTATTGCAAAATTTCATTTCACGATCGTGGCGTGAGGAAGTGCTGCGCAGCCGTCTAGAATCCGCGCAAATAGGCTTTGAGCGGACTTAGGCACCGATTCTGCAGGGAAAAATGTAGTCATATCTCAACTAAATCCGTATTCATGAAGCACGAGGGCGTCGTCTTCAAAGCGGCCCCTGATACATCGAAGTTCTCCATCAAACGTGACGACACGATTTTCACAGGCAGGATATAAACAGCTGGCTCCGTGGTGACTACCTGGTATCTCAGGCAGGATAAAAACAGCAGGTCTCCAACCTTCCATCCGGTGCGGTGAGCGGCCTCAAGACCCCGTCTGGGATCATGTGCACGTTGAAGACGGTATGCTTGAAGTGCGAGAAGATCATCCACAGTTCCGGTAAGAGTCATGTCGAGGGGATCCGCTATCATTTCAGCAATAAGTGCTCGAAACGCCTCAAGACCCCCCCCCCCCCCTTGGTGTTCCGCCATTTTACCCAAGTGAAGATTTTCCAGTTCCAGAAGCTCTTCGCCATGTGGTTCTACTCCACTGGGATGGCATTTCACAAGGTGGGCCATAAGACGTTGCATGTATCGATGCAGCAGTTAACGCCATCGAATATTGCCCCGACACGTTAGCAGTTGACTGCTTCGCTCCTCGATACCTACAGTGTGTCCAGTAAGTAACCGCCCAGGCAACAATGTATGCAAGGCTATTCGCATCCACTCATCGTATTGAGACTCGGTGCACACCAGCGTATTTGCGCAAGCGAGCCGCAGACGAAAACCTAAGCCAATCGCATCTCAGAGCAGTATTACTCCGCCAAAAATCGTTAAACCAAAAAAGGGTGCAAATATGAGACTGCGTCAAACAAAACTTTACTCAGGTGCTAAGTGTGAATCGCGATTTGAGCATACCGTTGAAAAGAGGGGCGTCCCCTCTGTCGACTGAGCTATCGAACGTCCCCAGATTCAAATTTCCCGCCAAGGGGCGACCGTTTGAAAAAAATTATCTCATTTTGAAAAAAAATGTCGAAAATATTTGGGGGATGTTTTGGGGGGTAAATCACCCCAATGAATCGATTTGGAGCGGTCCCATTGGCTAATTCGATCTCCTTCCCATTTAAAATTGCCCCTTTCTCCCCACAAATATGGGGTCTACCCTTTCAGGCAAAATAGAAAATCGTACTTAATAGGAGTGTCAAAGATTCTTTGAGGCCCTATATCTCGATAACTCTTAAAGCCGCTTTAGTATCATTTTATTTGACACAGGAAAACGGTCCGCTGGGCGGTCCGTGCTCCTGTCATATATATTAAAGTTTGTATTCTGCTAAATGAGGAAATTCATGTCACTCGACTACTTAGGGCGTGGTTGTGTTACTCGTGTTTGGGGTCAGTGTTGATACCTCGTGTCCACCCTAACCCTATTGTACTGGTCTGAGTGCACGTGTCAGTGTTTCAACACACGATCAGTTTCCAAGCTGCTCCCCACAGAGAACACATTGAGCCGAGCTGCCACGTGCCATCATGCCCACAGACCCAGGCTCTACAGCCCCGCCCACTACGCTCTCGGCTGGCCGTGAACCCATCGTGCATGCGCGAGCGGTGAGCGTCACGGAAGCACCAGGTTCCGTTGCCATCGACCCTATGGAGCCGTCGCAAGTCACGGGTGGCTCCTCATCATTCGCTAGTGCGGCTGCAGCAAGATCTGCTTCCGGGGCAGGAGTCACGGCAACTGCTGGCAGCGCCAGCTCAGCAAAAGACCCCCCAGCGCTGTGCTGGACGATCGAGCTCGTGGACAAGATGTTCTCACTAAGGTAATTATTGTACCGCTTGCTTAGTACGTGATATATTTTAGGCAACATTAACCTTAATGACTGAGACAGATACGAGCAGTTTGCAGTTCTCTTCAAGAACATCCGAAACAAGCACGCCGTACACAGAGGCTGGATCGCCGTGGCGAAGGCGCTTGGGAAAAAGCGCGGCGTCGGTGTTAGCAGCAAGCAGTGTCAAGACAAGGTATTAAAATTTTTGATGCTTGTATCTCTACCAAAACGGTCTAACTTTTTTCACGTCTGTCATTTTAAAAAAAGATGAAAGCAATGAGAAGACAATGGGCTGAGTACAAGAAGGACCTTAATCGGACGGGCAATGACACAGACCGCCCGCGCGTTAACCCCCGCAACCTAGATACAAATATGCGTTATTGGGGGCAATCGCTGGGAATGGATGCAGATACACTTTTTGACGATGCGACTGGGCGTCATCAGGCAGAGGTTGGTGATAACTCAGCTGGTGAAGGTGAGAACACTGAGGACGAAGACAACGAGCACAAGTCGGAATCAAACGCCGGCTTGGGCAATAGTCGTGGAAGGTTGACGACTGCCGCCGCAATATCAGAAGGTAGTATACAGTACCTTGGTAAATATTTGTTTCAATGATTTTTAGAGGCACTAACTGGGATATTGATGTGAAGGTCTTAAATCTTTGTCCCAGGGCATGAGTCATATCGGTGATTCGTTAGCGACCAGAACCTCCATGCCAGCTGAGATTTCAAAGCTGACTGCGGCAATCGAAAACCAACAAGAAGAATTGAGCCGCCAAACGGAGAGCATTCAATCGCTGATCGAGATTTAAAGCAACGAGAGCTTCAAAGGTAAGTATATTTATTCAAGCAAATAATCAGCTATGTCATTGCGCAGAGCTAACCCTCTTTCACGTCGCTCACGTGATTCCTGTGTTTTCGATTCTGACCCATCAGTAGTTGACTCCCCTATTGGCCCCTCCTCCGTCGACGGAATGACGGCGTCGGAGATTGGCGTGGTGTCACGAATGTCGATAGCGATATTATGGAGAACCATACTAGCTACAATAGTAGAGGTTACATTGCAAACTGTTTTTGCTTCTTGAGGCCTCTTCAGAATGCGGAAACGATTTTTCCATCTCGCGAAAGTACACTCAACGACAATTCTTGTCCGGCTGTGGTGAAAATTGTAATTGCGCTCACGGCGACTTAGATCCAGTTCATGGTCACGAGTTTCATACGGCGTCAGCATAGTGTTAGACAGCGTGTAGCCCGCATCACCTACAATTAGTCCACCGGGCGGTAGTATCTCATCCACGCGCTGCCCAAATTGAGATGCCAGCCAAATCTTCTTGTCACTCCATGAACCAGGCCTCAAATCAAATGAAATAAACCGCTGCTTGTGATCTACAACTGCTTGTAGATTTACAGCTGGGTAGCCCTTACGGCAATACCAGCCCTCGTAGTCCTCAAAGCGATTCAGGTCAATTAGTGTTCCATCTACAGCTGCGCACACCAGCGGTACGCCCGCGCGCATCTCGAACGCTTCCTGTTCAGCATGCCACTCTTCTAGCGACAACGGCAAATGGATAAAGCGCTTGTAATCATTGGATATCGCCCTCAGCATGGCGTTAACAGCCGTAATCGTCCAGCTTTTGGAGACACCAGATGTTTGAGCAGCCTCTCGGAATCCTCCCATGGAGTTTAAGTAGTACAAAGTGACTGCGACGCGCTTCTCGAAGGAGTGGCTTATATAGGCAGCGGGCTTGGTCTTTCGAAGGGGGCGAAACAGCTTGCATAGAATACGAAAGCTCTTCTGTGTGAAGCCCAAATTGTCTTGAAACCACTTATTGTAGGATGGGTCCTGCAGCATGGCGTCGATGTCGCGCGCAGGTAGGGTCAGGATGTTGCTCTTCTCCTTCTTAACGACAGCGGAGACGATAGTGGCGGCGGACGTGGCACAAGTGCCTACAGCAGCAACTAAAGCTGCGCTCTCATCGACTTCGAGATCCATCCGAGCGCCTTCGTATTGCAAAGTGTAAACTTTCTATGCACTGGTGTCGACCCGAGACACGACTCCGCGGCTCGTGTCTCGGGTCGACACGAGGGAGGCGAGAGCGGCCAATCAGAACAGGGCAGGTTGCATATCTATGTCGCCGAAGGCCGACACCAACACCAGACACTGTTAACGCAACCACGCCCTTATAGGTCTCCTTCAACCTACGAACTTCGTGCAAGACAACGCTCCAGCGCATAGCGCCAAGGCCACCAAGAAGCTCGCCACGAGCCTGCAGCTCAACGACCTGCGACACCCGCCTCAGAGCCTGGATCTCAACCCCATTGATAATGTGTGTGTGATCATGAAGCGCGAGCTTAATCAAAACCCCGCCAGCTCCATCGAGAACCTAAAAGTAACACTACTTGATATCTCGACGAGCATTGACGAAGAGGTGACCCCCAAGTGTGTCATGTCGATGCCGGTTTGCCTGAATACGGTCATTGCCGACAGAGCAGGCCACACGAAGTATTGACTTAAAACTTGATTTGAGTATGGGTCTCATGCTGGGCGGTGACTTTGTGTGGAGTAGCGGCCTCGCAGAAATCTCGCGGGGTCGGTCTCACACAAGCTCGGCGCGTCTTGATCGCGTCGCGTCGAGTAATTTACCCGGTTGTTGGAGTAGCGTATCTTCGTAATACAGGCCCAAGTCTTCGCAGGCTTCAGAGTGGGGGGGGTTATTGTGTTGACGCTTGTTCCTTGTCGTAGAGCGTCGAGCCTCGGGCGTGCGGCGTTATCGGACCGGCGTTTCCTTGACGTTCCCGCCGGGCGTGCGGCGTTATCGGGCCGCCGTTTCCTGGGGCGTTCCCGTCGGGCGTGCGGCGTTATCGGGCCGCCGTTTCCTTGACGTTCCCGCCGGGCGTGCGGCGTTATCGGGCCGCCGTTTCCTGGGGCGTTCCCGTCGGGCGTGCGGCGTTATCGGGCCGGCGTTTCCTGGGGATTGTTGCGTGGCGTTATCGGGCCGACGCGGGGGTCTTGTGCACGGCGGTTGTCAGGCCAGTGCGGTCCTTCGCCTAGGCAGCGCGTTATCGGGCGCCCACCTAAACGGTTTACGTTTAACGTGCCTTTGTTCCAGCACGGGTCTGAGGGGGGGGGGGGGGGGTGAGTACCCGAACCTCCAGGCGACGGGGGGCCGCGATATCGAGGCGGCTCTGCTTGCCGACGCTTGGAGGTCCCCCTGAACCTCGGAGAAGACGGGAGGTCTTTGTGGTTCAGAAAAAGTTCGGGACTGAGTCCTTACCCTATCCTATGTCCTTGCTACTGGCTACTCTGTACTACTGCTCGCTAAGCCTACCGGTCTGCGCCTGTCCTTACTTCTGTCGTGCTTGCACTACCGTCCTTCAACCTGATTTACGTGGCGTAATCAAGATCTTACCTCGGCGCGTTTTGGTCGGCGGGGTTTAGTGTCGGCGCGTTTTGGTCGGCGGGGTTTAGTGTCGGCGCGTTTTGCTCGGCGGGGTTTAGGGTCGGCGCGTTTTGCTCGGCGGGTTTTGCTGTTGGTCGACTCGTCGGATGATTACGCGTCACAGTGGATTCTGGCACCGTGTCTCACGGTTCATCACCCATGTCGCATTTCCCGTCGAGCTGTCGCGCCCATCAAGCCGCGTCGCGTTTCCTCAGCCACGTCGAAGTCCATCACTCACGTCCGTCGACATCCATCTCGGCGCTTTCTTCCTCCGGCGCCCGGCATGCCTATTTCCTTGCGGAGCACTCTACCACATCCGTCCCGCTGCCACGCGCGCGCACTCCACAGGTGGGTGCGTCGTTGCAGACCGTGCCCTGTGTATTGTTTGTGGTCTCACTCGCGGTGTTACCTACAGTTCCGCACTTCTCGGCCACCGTTGCTATCTTCCAAGCTCAATAGCACGTGGCGCGGATCTCTTCGCGATCTGGCACAGCAGGCAGTCGGCCTCGCCAAGCGACCGCGTGACGACACCTTCGCCGAGCGCGACCGACACCGTCGCACTTTGGTAATCGTCGAGCAAAAGTGAGACGGAGCCGTCGACATGCGAGACTAGGCGCGCCGGGCTTCGGTGACCTTGAGACGCCAACGGGATGCGGCAGTCGCGGAGAGAGGTCGGGCTCGTCAAGCATCGACCATTCTCGAGCAGCAGCCAGTTCCTACGATTGAGGAGCTCCATGTCGCGCGTGCCTCGCTCACTCAGAGTCGCGCCGAGGTTGAGTCGGCTCAGCGCCTAAACTCGACGACGCACACGCCGAACGCGACGACTTGGGCGTCCAGTTCGCGGCCGCCCAAGCTGCGCCCCCTCCTGTCCAAGCGCGTCTGGATGCTGGCCGTCGTTGCTGAGCGCGATCTTGCGCAGCAGGCAGTCGGCCTCGCCAAGCGACCGCGTGACGACACCGTCGCACTTTGATAATCGTCGAGCAAGAGCGAGACGGAGCCGTTGACATACGAGACTAGGCGCGCCGGGCTTCGGTGACCTTGAGACGCCAACGGGATGCGGCAGTCGCGGAGAGAGGTCGGGCTCGTCAAGCATCGACCATTCTCGAGCAGCAGCCAGTTCCTACGATCGAGGAGCTCCATGTCGCCCGTGCCTCGCTCACTCAGAGTCGCGCCGAGGTTGAGTCGGCTCAGCGCCTAAACTCGACGACGCACACGCCGAACGCGACGACTTGCGCGTCGAGCGCGACGACTTGCGCGTCCAGTTCGCGGCCGCCCAAGCTGCGCTCCCTCCTGTCCAAGCGCGTCTGGATGCTGGCTGTCGTTGCTGAGCGCGATCTTGCGCAGCAGGCAGTCGGCCTCGCCAAGCGACCGCGTGACGACACCGTCGCACTTTGGTAATCGTCGAGCAAGAGCGAGACGGAGCCGTTGACATACGAGACTAGGCGCGCCGGGCTTCGGTGACCTTGAGACGCCAACGGGATGCGGCAGTCGCGGAGAGAGGTCGGGCTCGTCAAGCATCGACCATTCTCGAGCAGCAGCCAGTTCCTACGATCGAGGAGCTCCATGTCGCCCGTGCCTCGCTCACTCAGAGTCGCGCCGAGGTTGAGTCGGCTCAGCGCCTAAACTCGACGACGCACACGCCGAACGCGACGACTTGCGCGTCGAGCGCGACGACTTGCGCGTCCAGTTCGCGGCCGCCCAAGCTGCGCTCCCTCCTGTCCAAGCGCGTCTGGATGCTGGCTGTCGTTGCTGAGCGCGATCTTGCGCAGCAGGCAGTCGGCCTCGCCAAGCGACCGCGTGACGACACCGTCGCACTTTGGTAATCGTCGAGCAAGAGCGAGACGGAGCCGTTGACATACGAGACTAGGCGCGCCGGGCTTCGGTGACCTTGAGACGCCAACGGGATGCGGCAGTCGCGGAGAGAGGTCGGGCTCGTCAAGCATCGACCATTCTCGAGCAGCAGCCAGTTCCTACGATCGAGGAGCTCCATGTCGCGCGTGCCTCGCTCACTCAGAGTCGCGCCGAGGTTGAGTCGGATCAGCGCCTAAACTCGACGACGCACACGCCGAACGCGACGACTTGGGCGTCCAGTTCGCGGCCGCCCAAGCTGCGCCCCCTCCTGTCCAAGCGCGTCTGGATGCTGGCTGTCGTTGCTGAGCGCGATCTTGCGCAGCAGGCAGTCGGCCTCGCCAAGCGACCGCGTGACGACACCGTCGCACTTTGGTAATCGTCGAGCAAGAGCGAGACGGAGCCGTTGACATACGAGACTAGGCGCGCCGGGCTTCGGTGACCTTGAGACGCCAACGGGATGCGGCAGTCGCGGAGAGAGGTCGGGCTCGTCAAGCATCGACCATTCTCGAGCAGCAGCCAGTTCCTACGATCGAGGAGCTCCATGTCGCCCGTGCCTCGCTCACTCAGAGTCGCGCCGAGGTTGAGTCGGCTCAGCGCCTAAACTCGACGACGCACACGCCGAACGCGACGACTTGCGCGTCGAGCGCGACGACTTGCGCGTCCAGTTCGCGGCCGCCCAAGCTGCGCTCCCTCCTGTCCAAGCGCGTCTGGATGCTGGCTGTCGTTGCTGAGCGCGATCTTGCGCAGCAGGCAGTCGGCCTCGCCAAGCGACCGCGTGACGACACCGTCGCACTTTGGTAATCGTCGAGCAAGAGCGAGACGGAGCCGTTGACATACGAGACTAGGCGCGCCGGGCTTCGGTGACCTTGAGACGCCAACGGGATGCGGCAGTCGCGGAGAGAGGTCGGGCTCGTCAAGCATCGACCATTCTCGAGCAGCAGCCAGTTCCTACGATCGAGGAGCTCCATGTCGCGCGTGCCTCGCTCACTCAGAGTCGCGCCGAGGTTGAGTCGGCTCAGCGCCTAAACTCGACGACGCACACGCCGAACGCGACGACTTGGGCGTCCAGTTCGCGGCCGCCCAAGCTGCGCCCCCTCCTGTCCAAGCGCGTCTGGATGCTGGCTGTCGTTGCTGAGCGCGATCTTGCGCAGCAGGCAGTCGGCCTCGCCAAGCGACCGCGTGACGACACCGTCGCACTTTGGTAATCGTCGAGCAAGAGCGAGACGGAGCCGTTGACATACGAGACTAGGCGCGCCGGGCTTCGGTGACCTTGAGACGCCAACGGGATGCGGCAGTCGCGGAGAGAGGTCGGGCTCGTCAAGCATCGACCATTCTCGAGCAGCAGCCAGTTCCTACGATCGAGGAGCTCCATGTCGCCCGTGCCTCGCTCACTCAGAGTCGCGCCGAGGTTGAGTCGGCTCAGCGCCTAAACTCGACGACGCACACGCCGAACGCGACGACTTGCGCGTCGAGCGCGACGACTTGCGCGTCGAGCGCGACGACTTGCGCGTCCAGTTCGCGGCCGCCCAAGCTGCGCTCCCTCCTGTCCAAGCGCGTCTGGATGCTGGCTGTCGTTGCTGAGCGCGATCTTGCGCAGCAGGCAGTCGGCCTCGCCAAGCGACCGCGTGACGACACCGTCGCACTTTGGTAATCATCGAGCAAGAGCGAGACGGAGCCGTTGACATACGAGACTAGGCGCGCCGGGCTTCGGTGACCTTGAGACGCCAACGGGATGCGGCAGTCGCGGAGAGAGGTCGGGCTCGTCAAGCATCGACCATTCTCGAGCAGCAGCCAGTTCCTACGATCGAGGAGCTCCATGTCGCCCGTGCCTCGCTCACTCAGAGTCGCGCCGAGGTTGAGTCGGCTCAGCGCCTAAACTCGACGACGCACACGCCGAACGCGACGACTTGCGCGTCGAGCGCGACGACTTGCGCGTCCAGTTCGCGGCCGCCCAAGCTGCGCTCCCTCCTGTCCAAGCGCGTCTGGATGCTGGCTGTCGTTGCTGAGCGCGATCTTGCGCAGCAGGCAGTCGGCCTCGCCAAGCGACCGCGTGACGACACCTTCGCCGAGCGCGACCGCGTGACGACACCTTCGCCGAGCGCGACCGCGTGACGACACCTTCGCCGAGCGCGACCGCCACCGTCGCACTTTGGTAATCGTCGAGCAAGAGCGAGACGGAGCCGTTGACATACGAGACTAGGCGCGCCGGGCTTCGGTGACCTTGAGACGCCAACGGGATGCGGCAGTCGCGGAGAGAGGTCGGGCTCGTCAAGCATCGACCATTCTCGAGCAGCAGCCAGTTCCTACGATCGAGGAGCTCCATGTCGCGCGTGCCTCGCTCACTCAGAGTCGCGCCGAGGTTGAGTCGGCTCAGCGCCTAAACTCGACGACGCACACGCCGAACGCGACGACTTGGGCGTCCAGTTCGCGGCCGCCCAAGCTGCGCCCCCTCCTGTCCAAGCGCGTCTGGATGCTGGCTGTCGTTGCTGAGCGCGATCTTGCGCAGCAGGCAGTCGGCCTCGCCAAGCGACCGCGTGACGACACCTTCGCCGATCGCGACCGACACCGTCGCACCTTAGTAATCGTCGAGCAAGAACGAGACGGAGCCTTCGACATGCGAGATTAGGCGCGCCGGGCTTCGGTGACCTTGAGACGCCAACGGGATGCGGCAGTCGCAGAGAGAGATCGGGCTCGTCAAGCGTCGGCCATTCTTGAGCAGCAGCAAGCCCCTACGATCGAGGAGCTCCGCGTCGCGCGTAACTCGCTCTCTTAGAGTCGCACCGAGGTTGAGCCGGCTCAGCGTGTAAACGCCCCGCTGCAGGACGACCTCCGGCGGGTCAACGCCCTCCTCGTGGCTCACGTCGAAGAGCTCCGTCGGGGCACGACGCGTATCCACGAGCTGGAAGGGTCGGTAGCTACAGTCAGCACTCTTCGTGTCGCTGCCGAGTCGGAGATGGCGCGGGCGGAGGCCAGTGGGCTCCAGGCCACGTCTCGCTCGGCGTGGTATCGTGCGGGATGGTTGCGCATGCGTCAGGCGTCCAAGCGGCGACGGGAAGCCGTGGATGCCCACATCCGCCGCCTTAGCGTCCGGGTAGCCAACAGCGTGTTGCAGTTAGCAGTCGCGTTGTTTCGGTGGGGGCTCGCCGACGCAGATCTCTTGTTGGACCCCATTATGCCCCACTTCCCGCCCGCGCACTCGCGGATCGGCCGATGGTACACCAACCTCCAGCACACGACCTTGTAAGCAGCGCTCGACGATATCGACGCGCAGGAACCTTGGCGTCGCTTTTTCCGGTCGTCACTCACCTTAGCGGAACTGGAGGCCAATGTGCGCTACGGGTGACGCGTGCGCCCCTGCGTACCGTGTGCGTCGCCTCGCAGGCAACTTCATCCCGCAGGTACAAGCCTAATTCGTCGTCGCAGTTACCCATCCGCAACCGCCGTAGCTCGTAGCTCGTAGTTGTCATAGTCGTAACATCAACATGCTACTTTTGGTATTCTCCCTTGTTTCTTTCCACTTCTTCACATCTTTTATGAGACGACCCTCCGCCGTCCCATCTTCAGCAACAGGCTGGTCCTCCACACTTCCCTCATCCAACCCCTCGACTCGGACATTCCCAGAGTCGAGGCCTTCCACCAATCCACCTGTCGGCGGCCTCCCCGCCGACTTAGTCGCCCCCGTGGGCGCTTACCCACTTGGGCTCGCCACCTCCGCGCTCTCGTGTGACTGCTTCGCCTCGAACTGGTTGCGCCCCGCGCGGAACTTGTTTGAGCCAAAGAGAGTCTTCTTCTGGTGGGCCCATCCACGTTGTCGGGCTCGCAGCTTCTCCTCCAGCGCCTCAGAGTCGGCGACCTCCATCAGCGTGAGACGCGAGGCCAGTTCGGCCTCCTGCGTGCTCAGCGTCCGGATGAAGTGCTCGACGTGTTCACGTTTCTCTTCAGTCGTACCATCGGTGTATGGGAGGTTGGCCCTCAAGCCCGCGACGTTGAGCCGGTACAAGTAATCCAGAGGGATCTCGTCGGGGTGTTGAGTCGCATGGTAGTAGCGGCTGGCCATTGACACGCCCTTACCGCAATACTGCACCCGGAATTGCCCCATCAGCTTGGTCCATGATTTCTTGAACTTCTTGGGCAACTGGAGATACCATTGGCGCGCAGGGCCGCTCATCAGATTGCTGGACTGCCCGCACACTTCTTCACCCGTCATCCCGTCGCGCTGCGCGGTGGACTGCAGACGGTTGAGCCACAGTCTGGCTTTTTCTTCGCTGGCGTCTCGTCCCGAGAATTCTTTCAACTCCGACGACGCGGAAAGGCGTACGCGAGTGAGGCCTACGCCGGCCGTCGCAGTACGTCCTGGCACAAACTCGTCGCGTCGGTATCGCTGGCGCGTCGAGTATTTTCCCGGTTGTTGGAGTAGCGTATCTTCGTAATACATGCCCAAGTCTTCGCAGGCTTCAGAGTGGGGGGGGGGGGTTGTTGGTTGACGCTTGTTCCTTGTCGTAGAGCGTCGAGCCTCGGGCGTGCGGCGTTATCGGGCCGGCGTTTCCTTGGCGTTCCCGTCGGGCGTGCGGCGTTATCAGGCCGGCATTTCGTGGGGCTTGTGTGGCGTTATCGGGCCGACGCGGGGGTCTTGTGCACGGCGGTTGTCAGGCCAGTGCGGTCCTTCGCCTAGACAGCGCGTTATCGGGCGCCACCTAAACGGTATACGTTTAACGTGCCTTTGTTCCAGCACGGGTCTGTGGGGGGTTGAGTACCCGAACCAGCAGGCGTCGGGGGGCCGCGATATCGAGGCGGCTCTACTTGCCGGCGCTTGGTGGTTCCCCTGGCACCGAGGGAAAGACGGGAGGTCTTTGTGGTTCAGAGAAATTTCGGGACTGAGTCCTTACCCTATCCTATGTCCTTGATACTGGCTACTCTGTACTACTGCTCGCTAAGCCTACCGGTCTGCGCCTGTCCTTACTTCTGTCGTGCTTGCACTACCGTCCTTCAACCTGATTTACGTGGCGTAATCAAGATCTTACCTCGGTGCGTTTTGGTCGGCGGGGTTAGGGTCGGCGCGTTTTGCTCGGCGGGTTTTGCTCGGCACGTTTTGCCGAAACGGGCGCGCTGGTCGACCCGTCGGATGACTACGCGTTACACTGGATTCTGGCACCGTGTCTCACGGCTCATCACCCACGCCGGCTCTCCCGTTGAGCTTGGCCCTACGTCGCGCCCATCAACCCGCGTCACATTTCATCAGCCGCGTCGAGGTCCATCACTCGCGTCCGTCGACATCCATCTCGGCGCCTTTCATCGTCAGCGCCTGGCATGCATATTTCCTTGCGGGGCACTCTACCACATATTCATGTCCTCATTGTTGTAAAATTAAACGAAATGTATTTAGTTTTAGAGTTTATCATATTGTCATACATAATAAAGTAAGTAAAAAGATCCCGAGAATGAAGTCATGTTCATCCTTCTATCTAGGTTGCTCACTTTTCGTTTTCCTCAAGTCTAACTTTCCGCGAAAACAATGGTCCCAATCAACTCGTGACAGAGCCATGCCGCTCGCTTCAAGCACATCGGTGATCACTTTGAGCATCGAGGCGCAACAACTCAACGCTCAGTAAGCCATATGCAGAAGAGGTAGAAGAGAACCCGCAGTGATGAAGAAGGAGAAGACAGCGTTAATTTTATCGCTAGAGGTGGGAGAATTGGTGTAAGCACTTCCGGCGCACAAGCGTTCTCGGTACAGCGATTCTGAGCCAAGTAACGTGTCAACAGCGTCGTATTCTTCTTCGTTGAATGGGAAGCCTGCGCCGAGCTCCAATGATTCCACAGGCTGACATATCATGGCATGCCATCGCCGAGTTCGAGCGCGAGAACGTCGACGCGATCTGGAACCTGCAGTCTACCGATGGAGGTGTCGCACGCTGAAGCGAGACCAACCGACGCGGACCAGCCGCCGCCTTCAAGGTAAGACTTGCTGGAGTGCTATCAACACATATGTAACATTTATTCTTGCGATAGATCGCGAAGTACTTCGACGACAGATAGGATGAAACATGAAAGATTGCCTTCATGATACCAACGATAAGTTTTCCCTGAATACATTAAGGGCGGGTCGCAGTCGAAAAAAGAGGTCGCATAAAGAGGAACCGCCAATCGATCAGAACCTTCCTTCTTTTTGTCTGTACACTCCCAACTCGACATGGCGGAAGTTTTTCAACCCCTTTATTTGTTATAAACACGCACCCCTACTCGATGATAACTTTTGTCATTATATTATTAAATTAAAATACCACAATCTTATTCTGTCATGAGCGCGAACGGCGCGACATTATCTTGTACTGCGGCCTCAATTTGCGTGCTTGTGCATTTAATAAAACAGCAGCGATTCAATAGGAGCATCATCCCACTACTCGATGCGTTTGTTAGAGCTATCTGCCGTCTCAGTACCCCGGTAAGTTTACCCCCCAGCGTCTCCGCCGACCTGTTTCACAGCTCAAAGCCAAATGTACAATGAGCTCAGCACTAAATCTCTTAAAAGAGAACTGAGAAAATGTGCTACGGCCCGACCTTCTCTTTATCATAGAGGAGGTCGGGCCGTAGCACATTTTCGAAAATAGCCAAAAAGAGAAGAGCTGCGACCCGCCCCTAACCTGTAAATCTACTTTGAGCGAATGGGGTGGGTCGGTTGCCCCAATATTCCATTTTTTTCATTAACCCTATTGCGAGGGATGTCATGTAAAACCAGCCACATGACCATGTTCAGCAAAACAGGGTATCTTTTTGAAATTACTATTAGTATATAAACAGGGACAAGTGACGATCAACCTTTTTTTACACAGCAAAGGTCAGCATTCATACTTTTTTGTACTCAATCCCGCTAGCTATCCTCACAATTGAATGCCGGATTAAAGAAATCACGTTTCTACTAATCAAAGAAACTTGCGGAGAGCGCTCTAAAACATTGCATCTAGACATGTTTTACGTTTGAGGTGGAACTGTCTTCCTCCAAAACTTCCCTAATGTGATGGTTTTAGTTGCGGGGAGCGGGGTAAAACAGTGCATCTAGACATGTTTTACGATTATTGTATGGATAGGTACCATACTGAAATCAAGTCAAAATACATCGCTATAGGGTTAAGTAAAAACCCTCCCGTACAACCAAGTAGGTAGACAGAGTTACATAAGTAGGTAGAAACCACATGGTTACATACACACAAATAGGTACAAGCAAACGGCTAACATGTGTCATGTTGTTATAACTGGAATGGGTGAAAGTTGGGAGCCAGACAATCAGACTAACATTTGAGTGGTTTACAAGAGGATGGGGGCCTCCGCCCCCGTCCCATAAACAAACAGTTAGTCGACTTGTGCAGATAATAGCAGGGTAAGAGTGTAACCAGTTGATTCAGATCCAAAATAGCAATTTAACCTTTCCGCGAGCCTCTTGTCATAAGTATACTATGCACGCCTAAGTAATTTGCTTCTTAAAGGGTACATATGCGCCCTTACGGAAAATCATGGTACTCGTTTTACATTCCCCTTGTAACATAGTACCTGCAGTGATTTGCAGATGCACACGATCGTATGCATCCTACTTTATATTTGTATGGCTTCATGATTAATGATTGTACTGTTTATGATTTATTATAAAATATGGTGCATTTACGGGTGAACTTGTGTTAAAGAGCATAGGATGCGCCCTTGTAGGCGGTGCTTTCACACCGTTTTGAAAACGCCCTAAAAGGGCAATAAATGTGTCCTTCCACCGCGAAAGGGTTAATCGTAAAATGAAAGTCGAACACAAATATGCACAAATAGCAGTTATACCTCTTAATGACTGGTTAAAAAAACAGAGCAGGGCGGCTTTTTGAACCAATCATTTCAATCTCCTGCCAATAACGACCACACCGCATCTAGCGTAGTGGGTAATAAGGATGGTGGCGTCAGAAAAAAAGAAGAGGCGCTCTTTGATCCAGGCAGGAGAGGACCAACTTCTTCATTACTATTTTAGAGCCCGTAATACGTAACAATGCGTTAACAACCGACATAGGAGTCATGGCGTCTAAGCATTTCGCGCATGGGGAATGGACGGAATTGCTGCTGACAAGGGTAGGTAGGAACACAACCTATTCGACATCAATATTGTTAACGTAGAGCTTCCCTTTAGATCAATGCCGCTCTAAGTACTCGCGCAGTATGATGCTTTCAAGCACATTTGTCATATTAGCGGTGTTGGCTCGTGTAGTACGACAAACAGCCCGACTTATTTCGAAGAAGGATGGCAAGCGCTCGCGCAAGCGCACCCACGCAATGCTGGTTTCTTCAAGCGTCTCAGAGCGGACGGCTTTGCTCACGCGAGCACGTGTGCAGTTCTAGCTGGTAATTCAGGTGCTACTGCTAAAGCTGCTGAGACTGTAATACAGTTTGACGCTAGTGTATTGTTGCGGAGTCTACCTGATAGCACCAGCGTAGTGGATGCCATTGATGACAGAGCGTCATCTATCACAACAATCCCTGACGAAAAAAACGCCAAACGACAAAAAGGAGCAAAATACTATCCCAGTAAAGCTGTCCGTACATCCTAGTGCAGGCAAGAGTACTGAACGTATCAATTGCTACCGGAACGGCCGCATGAAAAATAAAGAAGCTGCAACAAAGGATGATGCCAATGAATTGAACATCCTGGAGGCCACCAGACGCGTTTAAATTACTTCTAGATAGTCTCTCGTGTAAAGTAAGTCGGTAACCTTCCATTCAGGTGGCTTTCGCTCAAAACCACATCTGTACAAATGCTAAGTGCATCATCCTAAGTCGGACAATACTGAAGCGGACGGTAGAATCATAAGCGTTGTATATTAATGCAACGAAACAAACTCTCCTACCGTCTGCTACATACCCGCTTCGCGGACACGAGACACCTATAATAAACTCTCTAAGTGCACACAATGAAGCAAAAGAGTAGTGGATTATGCGTAGCGATTAGGCTTCTCCTACAGCATGCAGCCATCGGCTCCACTCATCCTTGGCTTCTTGCTTGCTCTCCTCCTCGTCCGTCAGTTCGACGCGCTCCATACTCGCCTTGAGGTCGCGGGCTTGAAGCTCATCCATCGCCTCGTCGAACCACTCGTGGATGCGGAGGATAGACAGCATATGCGCCTCCGCCTTCGTGATGTACGCCCAGCCGGTCCCTGGGTTCTGGTTGTTCACGTGCGCCCAGCAATAGGCAGGTGGAAACGCCGCCTTCACGTTCCGGGGGCTGCTCGGATGGTTGCCTGGACAGGGCACCGACGGTAGCTGGCTCACGTTGACGAATAGCTCGACGTGTGGGAGAGGCATAAGGTTGCGGCTTGCTGGCCTGGCTTCAAATAACGAAATGCTCCGATTTTCAGAGCTGGATCGTGCTTAGGCTGTGAATTTCAGACGGATTCATACTTAGTCTGTGAATTTCATACAGATTCATACTTAGGCTGTCAAATTTAGAATCTCGTTCCGACTAGATACGACTTCCAGTGGTCGCGCGATCTTATCAATTGCAAGAGGACCTGTAATCGCGAGATAAAAAAAAGGGAGGGCATGCTCTATCCGATTTGAAGAGAAGCAAATCGTGAATGGGGTGAAGAGGGGATAAAAAATGGAGGGGGACTATTTCCCCCCTTCACCCTTTCTATCTAAATACAATTACATCGCTCCTCATTATATCAGGTCAGAACAGCTAATGGGGGAAAGAGGGCGAGTTTAACTCCCCACAAATGCTATAACAATATCGTTTATAGGCGTGGGCCTCCCCCATTCTATAATTATAGATATATATGTTATACAATTTTGATAAAAAAGCTACCCCATTCACCCCCTTCCTGATTTGGAACCATGATAGACCAATGAGAGAGACCATGAGGATCGATTCAATTAAGGGGAAGGGAGCAAAACTTGCCCCCCCCCCTTCAACCCCGATCAACCCCCTTCGCCCACTTCGTTGTTTTACAATTCTAATTAGAGAGATTAATCATATAAGCATATACCCCATAGCACACACTGCCTCCGCGGACAAGTAACTACCTACCATGAGCTGTCAAGGATTCAACAAGACCAACGGCGAGCAATGCTCTCAACTCGTTAGTGGATTCTGCTGGCACCACAAGGATCAAAAACCACGGCAGGAACATCCGCATGCTGCACGGCGAGAGAGCAGATGTTTGGAGATAAATCCTTTATGGCTATCAGAGCGTACGACATCGGCCCGCAGACTATGTATCCCCTCTCTGGAGAGGTTTATTACGTCAGCAGCGATGATTTCGGCAAAACTACGTTGATTAGTCATGGTCGATTCTGTATTTTGAAGAATAGGTTATCGCCTCACTATGATTCAAATGCTGAATCGATTGTACGGATCGATAAGGTTTTGATTCGAGATATAACGTTTTACAATATTCATATGATCCGAGGATACCGTGAAATCTAAGCGTGTAACACTTTTTTTGTATCTGCCGCGGACAAGCAACTGTCGTGTAGGAACACGCTGAAATTCTCGCTACCGTAAGGTACGAGCCCCACCAACAACACACGTCTCCCTAATTAGGTTAACGAAAGTTGGAATCAAAACCTGAGGTCCAGGAACGATCCCTTACACCGGGTTGGATATAAGCCTCTGTGTACCAAAGGTGCTTTAGGTCAACCCAAAACCTGCACTAACTAGCCACGAACGAGGGCTAGAATGCAATATAGCGCTTTCGCGCAACCCTTTTGCAGTCCCTCAGATGGAAGGGTACCGGCGGATTAGGCCTAATACAAAGGGGACCGAGGTAATCCTCGGTCGGTAGTAGAATATACTCTAGGGGACTTAACCCCCCCCCCCCCCACACACACACACACACACAGAACGACACTCTAAGTGCCACTCTAGCCTCTCGGCCACGCCAACTCTTGGCTTGACCTCGGTGGACTATTGATTAATTAATCTCTAATCCGCCAACAGCCATACCACTAAGCCAGGCGTATCCAGGCACTACAGCAAGTTAGCTAACACTTACCGGAGTCGGACTTAACCTCTGAAGACTTGGGGGGAAGACTGCTGATTTATTACTGAATATTCAGAGGCTCTGAGAGCCTCTGCAGATCGTCCTATAGCTAATCCCAATCCTACATACAAATATCTAGTATAAAACGAATCTCGATGCGGCGACCTCTGTACACTCATCAATAATGACGGTGATTACTCCAGAAGTACCTCGAGGGTCGACCGAGGCTTCGGTCGTCTGAACGAGGCTTCGGTCACCTGACCGAGGCTTCCACTTAAGTACGACTGAGGCTTTGGTCGTAAATAGCACTGAGTCTAACGTATTTAGCCTCGGTCGGGTGTTTATTAGGTCCCAACGAGGCCTAAGTCACTACTTGTCACTCTACCGAGGTAAATGTGAGTGAAAGCTTGTCACAACGGCAACTTCCTTTCCGTCAGCGAATCCGACGGAGCACTCTTGCAGCGCAGCCCTGCCGAGGTCACTTTTCGGCCGGATCTCTACACCACACAACAAAAAATGAGTCGGCGCTTACAGCTCATTAATTTTGTCAATGAGCCATGTCTGATTCTCTCTTACAAATTTGCATATACGCAACCACTCAAGATATTTGCTGTCCAGTTGTTTGATCATCTTCAGCGACTTTCCTTTGTGTCTGCCCCACGTTATGGCATATGACCCATCGTCGATGGGCTTGAACTTGCTACTGAGAAAGTCAGTGATCTCAGACTTTCGATTCATCGACTTTTGATAGCTCAACCATCGGCAGTAGGTGGGATCAATGTCAAATACGTGTTCAATGCACATGGTGCTGTACTTACCTAATCCAAGAATAGTAGCTGCGTAAGTGTAGCTGACATTGTTATGATAATTCTCGACGCGAAACATTCCGCATGAATGATTGGAATCGCTATCGAAGAGTTTAGGAGGACTCATGCTACTTAGGTTTATAGCTATGTCTTTACTTAAAGATGGACTTGCGACTGATCCCAAAAAAAACATATGTAACGAGATGGGTCATATCGGTATAATATACAGTCCGTTGCACATGATGTTATATGGGTTGGTTCTTACTTTTGTAGTAGGTATGGGGGTATATTATACCCGTATATTATACCCCCATACCTACTACAAAAGTAAGAACCAACCCATATAACATCATGTGCAACGGACTGAAAGCCAACGGCGAGAAATGCGGTCGCAAGGCCGAGTGGTGCTTCCAGCACCTCAACCAGAAGCCGGATAAGACCTCTGTGGTCGTCGATCAAAAAAATGAGGAGCCCGAATTAATTGAGGCTGATGAGAAAATTGTTCAGACTGATATAGTACCACCCACATCGATGCCCCCTAACGCAACTTCCGTCTCAGCCACTGAACCCGAACTACCTATATTGGAGACTGAAAAGTCTGAGCCAGTCGAAAATAATTCGATTGGAGACCTCGTACATATCGTAAAAGTATTCGACTACCAGAAAGCCAAAGACTCTCATGATATCGTCGATTGATCATGGATGCATCAAACGGCATACAAACTTGTTAAAGAGGACGGACTCAAAGTAGAATTATCAACATGTGAGGGTTTAGGGCTCTAAACGGCTTGGGTAAGATGCTTGTACAGTTTGTATATTTCGCCTGCTCGGAATATAAGTTTGATGAGAACTTGATACCCGCAAAGACAGGTCGATACGTATTTGAGTCTTTGTCTGACTTCGAGCTGGCGACCGATGCTATGAATAAATATGCGAATACGCCTCTCATTGACTGGTTTTCAAATCTAAAGATTACGACGAGTACCTATACGATCTATGCTGTCTGATCAATGATACCTGGTTTAGAGATAGTACCAATATGTGTAAATTTACCCGTACGGGTAAATTTACTATCACATGCAAAGCGATAGTATGCTGTATCGCCGAACATTCGCGGCAGTTCTTGCCAGCAAGTTTGGCGAACACTTCGACGAGACACGTGCGATGACTGATTACGATCGCATCGGATCTGACACAAAGTATAAAGATCAGGGTAGTATCACTACGTTGCAGTCAGTTGCCGGTGGACCCAATGCTGAATGCTACAATAACTGGAAGACTAACCCTTCTAGCCCCGTATTCTGTATCCTACAGAATAAGCAATGTCACAGGATTTAATACCCAGCAAACTTGGCTTCGACTTCAAACTTTGCATATAGACTTTTGTATAGAAGATTTTTAGCACATCTTCATGTCGGATTGGCGATGGGTAGATAGACGGGGATTATTCTCTGGCAATAGAAAGACTGATTTAACCCCCCGACAGGTTTGAAAATCGAGGTAGAAGCCCAAACCGGACGCGTGTCAGCCACTCCGTCATTTCAGAAGAACAACGCCAGAGCGCGTACCGACAAGCCACGGTGGAGTGAGCCAATGTCCAAGAGGCCTCGCGGGTGACCAAGGACCAGTACTACGGCTATATGCGATGCCTACAGCGGGGGGGGGGGGCGGGGGACGGGGGTACGTTTCGCGTATACTCTAATATTTGGACTAAGAATGTTTTGAGTGGCTTCAAGACGTTTGTATATCTAGGACGTGACCGGGTCAAGTTTACTCTTTCTACGGGCATCTGCTGGAGGCCCGACAACCTGCTTCTGCGATAGTGAATGCCACATGCACCTGTGCTGCTGACCTCGTCAGCTCCAACCGCAACAAGCACCCCATGCCACTGAACAACAGTGTGGGCAAAATGCGTGGCTAGGATGGATTCTACAGTGTAAGACGGATCAACTCGAGTAGCAGCGACGGAAGATACAGCGCAAGCCGATGGACGGCAGGAGTTGCGACGAAATCTACTGACCAAGACGACCTGTCTTCGTGGCTCCGACTGAATCTACAGAACATGCGTCTCGACAGGGGAAGCTGCGACTGAATCTACAGAACAGGCGTCTCGACAGGGAAAGCTGCGGCGGAGGCTACAGAACAAGGTAATACGGCGTGTAGGTATGTCGGACGCGGGCGTCGAGGGCATGCTGTATGATCGAATATAATGCAAGATGCGTTGAAATGAATGTATTGATATTCTTGCTATATCTCTCGTCTTGTATGTAGTGTATTCCGTGCGGCGTTGAGAGTGCAAATAAAAGCTCAGACATGTATATGAGGCGATGATGAGGAGGAACAAGTGTATGAGAGTGTGTTGGGTCGGTTGTGACCTAGATACTGCGCTGCTGTGCGCAAGGAAGGAATCTGCGCAAGGAGGGAATCGCCCAGTTCCTCCTCATTAATCCGTTAGTTAGGAACTGGGCGATTTCTTCCTCCGCGCGTATTGCGACGTGCTACCCGCGCCAAAGATTGGTGGTTGACACTCGAAGCCGAGGTCGCAGCAGCATTGAAAGGTAATGTCGAGCAACAGGTTTTGAGCGTGCTCTACGCTCGCCACAGCCAATAGAAAATCGTCATTCTGACAGGTGTAGGATACATTGACAATGTTATGTCCACTTTCGTTGCTGTTCTGTTCACGTTGCACCCAGAACTTAACCGCAAGATGCGAAAGGGCTTCCAACTGCAAATCTTTGACAGGTTTTGAAGTATACTTTAATCAAGATTAATCCTTATTCGGTAGGATACAGAATAAGAGCTGGGGTTAGAAGGGCTAAGTATGCCCCGGAGCCGATCAAGATCAAGAAAGAAAAGACAAAGCTACATGCCTCGGATGCGCATCGTTCACTTCCGTTCACCATTGAGATGTCGTTCATCCACGTCAGAGTCGTCACCATCGCCGTCATCACTGTCGAAACTTTGGTCGGACTCGGAGTCGTACTCGTCCTCGTACTCGTAATGGCGCACGGTCGAGTGTTTCATAAGTCCATTTCGCGATTCGCGGTTTTGCAACTCAGCTATAATTTCCGTCAGTGACGCTTCCGCGAGTGCACCACGTGATGGATTGCGGTCGTCATCACGTCGACAGTCGTAAACACAGTCCCATCTGTTTCGACGGTACCAATCGCGGACCTCGTCACGTAGCTCGTCACGTCGGCGATAATTGTCGCGACCTCGCGAGGGCTCCCGACTGCGCAAGGGCTGTTGCTGTTGCGTCTTGAGCGAGTTACGATCCTCCATCTTCAAGATCTCGTTGATCATACCTTCCAGCTCATGAATGTCGCTCACTTGTAAGTACCCCAGTCGCTTTTGTAGGCTCTTATCACCACACGTCTTCAGGAATCGTCGAACGTGGTCACGAGCTTCGCGACCACTGTCAGCAAATCGAACACCAGCGTTCCGCGCGTAACCATTGAGTCGGTTCAAGTAGTCGTAGATATGTTCACTGTCGGAGCGATGCGCAGAGTAATAGCGAGTCTTCGGTGATCCATGGACTGCGAGCAGTAGTACTTGATGAACTCCGCATTCAGCAGTTTCCAGTCGCGCCGCGTCTTCTTCGGGAGTTGATGGAACCAGTAAAAGGCTCCGTCCCGAAGGCTGAGTTCAAAGACCGTGCACCACTCGTTAGGGCGAGTACGCGTGCATTTCATCTCATACACAAAAGCGCGCAACCACTCCATCGAGCTTTCCTGCCTGTCACGAAGCCCAACATAAGGCTTGATCCGGGCGAGGGGTCGGTGCGTCGCGATCTTCAGTCTTGGGGTCACCCTCATACTCTTCATCTCACTTGCTTCACGAATCTGACGCGACAACTCTGTTGTCAAGTCGTCACCATCATCTCCGTGGCCCAGGAGGTCACGCCAACCATCACTCAAGTCATCGTTACCGGATTTGCTCCACCTCGGTCGCTGTATCAATCTGCGTCGCGTCGACTGCACCGAGTTCGCCGCCGGGGGGTCTTCGTTGAACCGAAGACGGCTGCTTCAAGGCTTCGCCGAGCTCCTATCTCTTCTCGCCGATGGCTCCACTTTTGCGTAGGCATCATCATTATCATTGAAGGCTGGATACAGTCTTGCGATGTCGTCCAGCTCCTTTGTCCCATTGCGCGACACCAACCGCAATCCAACATTGCGAGTCGCCGTCACCATCGCGCCTTCCAACGTCTCGGGTGTCACCACCCCTGGCGCGCGCGCCTTCTCCTCCGGGTCATCATAATCTTCAACCTCTTCATCCTTGGTTTCGAGATCGTCCGCCGAGTCATTCTTGAAGCTGACCGAGCGCTCGGCAATGACTGCCATGCGCGGGGTCCCCGGAGCCGAACTTGATTCGTCGCCTTGGGCCCCACTAGTCTTCATCGGCGTAGCTGGTACCGCTCTTGATCCGTTCACCGTCGTGTCCTTCTTCTTCTTCCTTGGTTTTGCTCGTAAACCCGGTCGCCTCCAAACAAACCGCAACACCCAGAAAGTCACACCAACCCCGGGTCGTGGCACCAGTTGTCGTGTAGGAACACACCAGATTTCGTATAGGCTAGTACTCCCACCCACAACGTACACATTGTCCGCTAGGACTCGGTGAAAGATCGGGAAGATTAAGACATGAAGACCTAGACTCGATCCCTGCACCGGGTTGGTAAGTAACCCTGAGTTGTGATTTGTCGGCAGGGCAACCAGTTGGGGTTTCCAGCAGCACCAGCCACGAGCACAGGCTGGTCTGCTATCACACACTTGTAACCTCGTCGGCCCTCAGTTAGGAAGGGTCCAAGACTTTTCACCCGGTGAACAAGGCGCCGGAGTAGAAATCCGACTAGGGGTAAAAGACTCGGGGCTCCCAGGCACTCCGAGATCGGACGAGCAGTTCTCGTCCTAATAATCCAAATACAGCTACACACGTCCTTCTCTAGGCGCTGCCGGGTGGATGAATGCTCGGCTATCCTAACCTTCACGCCCACCGGCAGGCATAATCCTAGCGGCCAAGCGGGACCAGACACTACGAAGACTTACTCTGCGTAGCCGGACTTGACTCTTGTGCGATCGGGAGGAAAAGCTGCTCTGTTGGTTGCGTTCGAAGGTGCTTATCTGTCTATCTACTCTTTTCTCCTATACAACTATCTAGTGTAAACGCTTCCGTTATGAAACCACCGAGATCTCGCGACTGCTCACCGAGACTCGAGGGGTCGTTACCGGATATCTTTCCGGATACGGTGGCAGTGTGTGCCACACGACCTCGCTCCAATGCCCTCGTCACTCAGTCGCGGGATTCCCTTGGCCAATCAGCGCTACGCCACACATTCTGCCCACGTTTCCCAGAATTATCTCGTCAATCCGGCAATCGGCAACGGCGGCAACATCAGCGGTGGCGGGGGCGGCGCATGCATTTCCCGACACCACACCACGTTCATCATAAATTCAAGCATTTCCTTTTCAAGTTTCGTCCGCGCCTTTTTTTCCACGAGATGGATCGCCACATGAAACGGAAAGGAGCGCCAATGTTCCGTGATTGCGTGGAAATGTGCCCCTTTTCTGGAACCTTGCCTTTTTCTCCAGCTTGAACTCATGTTCTAAACGACGCAGAGCTTCGATATCACATCGCGGAGAAAGAAGTCATAGCAGTGTTGCGAGTCCTCCAAGTCTTCCGGACGTTGATCGAAGGATGTCCTCTGAAAGTTTACACCCGATACTCCGTTCTGAAGTGGATCATTCAATCCAAGACGGCGGACGGAAGGTGTGTTCCGTGGGGAGTGACTTTGTCACATTGGAATTTGGACATCCAGAAGGTGAAGAAGGACGAAGACGGCTTAGCTGCGATCATGGGCGCTGGGATTACTCCCAGAGAACATTTGGATGAAGTCGCAGAGTCACTCGTCCCAGCGAAGGGTCTCGTTAAGGCACCCCCGGTCATCAGCGTGGGGATGTTGGAAGACGACTTTGAAGGTGAGTTTCGATGGAGCTGCGAAGACTTCGACTCGGAAAGGAAGTTGTGGTTGCGTCTTGTGGAAGTTGCCGGGGTGGTCCGTCATGGAAGCCCAAGGTTTCATCCTGGAAGACGTCACGGTGAACGACGCCGAATACAACGGACTCCTGAAGGGTTTACAAATGGCCCGTGAGAAAAACATCACAGAGTTGGTCGTCGTCGGCGACTCCCGGATTGTCATCCAGCAGGTCCAAGGTCTCATCAACTGTCACCAACCGAACCTGCAAAGGAAGTTGGCCGAGTGCGAAGCCATGAAGGAATACTTCACTTCTCTCAGATTGGTTCATGTCAAGCGAGATTTCAACCAGGCTGCTGACTATATCACTTCGAAGACACTCGTGCTCGACGACTCCTGGACTGTCCAGGAGGAGGACGAACGACGTCACCTGGAGCAGGTATGAAAGATCCCTGAGCGGTTGATGAAGTCGCAAGCGAATCCCGGAGTGGATATCCGCGTCCCGGAGAGTTTGGCTGATGTAAGTTTCCAAAAGGAGAATGTGGATGTTGGTTCCGAATCGGCCCCACTTCCAAACGCAGCTCGAGTCATGGCAGCCGTGACCCGGAGTGGCGCACAGCAGGAGGTGGAAGATTCTTCCCGACCTCCTCTGGGACCGTTGGAGTATCAAGCCGAACGGTGGCGACGTATCAAGGTCCACCAGAGGAGTGAAGAGTATCTCGCAGAGTTGGTGCGTTTTCTGAAAGGAGACTTCGAGTCGTTCTCGCTGAGACGTCTCCGGAAGATCAGCAAAGTTGCTGACTTGTTTGCATTAGACTCTCGCGGTATTTTATACCGATTGGCACGGTCCACCCGAGATCGGCCACGAGACTTCGCAGATGAGCCCCGACTAGTTGTACCGAAGGCTCTCCGAACGGACATTCTGCATTATGCCCACGAAGACTACCAAGGCGGACATCAAGGCAAGACTCGAACTCATGAACGACTTCGTTCGGAGTTCTACTGGCCTGGAATGTACGCGGACGTGGATCGTTTCGTGGAAGAGTGTGTGGATTGTGCGAGCGGAAATGGTCGACCTCCGAACCCCGGTCCGTCTCCTGGAAACATCACTCCTCGACGACCATTCGAAGCGGTGTCGATGGACTTTGTGACACATATGCCCAAGTCAGCTCGAGGAAACACGTTCTTATTGCTGTTCCAGGATGTTTTCTCGGGGTATGTCATGTGTAAGCCCATGAGCTCTACAACGGCTCAGGACGTCGCAGAGGCGTACGAAGAGCGCGTCTTCCGGAGTTTTGGAGCCAGCTCCCTGATCCGTCATGACCAAGATCCTCGATTCATGAGTGAAGTCTTCACCCGATTCCGAGAGCTTTTGGGGAGTCGACAGCGAGCGACTTTAGCGTATCGACCCCAAGCGAACGGTCAGCAGGAGAGATCCGTCCAAACGGTGATTCGGAGTGTCCGAGCGTATATCGCGGAGGCGGACCAAAGCGACTGGGACGACCATGCTGAGAGATTGATGTTCGCCCTGAACACGTCTTTTGATTCAACTCGTTTGGAGACTCCCTTCTACCTAGTCCACGGATGGGACGCCCAAGGGACGGTATCCGCGATGTTGGGACCCCGACCTTCGAGCGTCCAGGAGAAAACCGCTTACGAGTGGCGCCGCAAGTTCCAACGAGATTACAGCTACGCCCTCGCATGTGTGGAGGACCTCCAAGTCCAAGCGAAGAAAATGCGCTCCGACGTCCAAACGCAGAAGTGGAAGGAACTCACGGAGAGGTTGAAGACTGGCTTCGAGAAGGGTGACGCAGTGTGGTTATACATTCCAAAAGTCCAAACGGGCTTGATCCGGAAGCTCGCCCACATGTGGCACGGCCCCTTTCGGATTGATGAAGTGCATGACGACTTCCGGGTGCGGCTCAAAGTTGAGGGCACGGGTTACCGTGTCAACCCTTGGGTACACATTAGTCGCCTGAAGCCGCGAGCACTCCACCCGAAGCGACCGGTCGAGGAAGTCGAAGTCGGAGAGGAGGATGATTTCGATACCGCACTCCTCCCGGAAGACAGTTGGGAACCCGACTCCGAGAGAAATGAGTACGAAGTGGAAAAGATTCTCGACCTGAGGTGGTCCAAACGAACAAGGTCGTCCAAGCGCAGTAAGGAGTATTTGATTAAGTGGAAGAATTACGACGATCCTGAGTGGCTACCTGTCTCTCAGCTCAGTTGCGGTGCACTACTCTACGAGTTCAATCAGAGCGCCAAGGCCAAAGCTCGTTTCCAGTCGATGCAGGCTGGAGATGATCATCCCCGAGTGTAGCGGAGTTCGCCATGCCGAACCCGCTGAATTTGGATCGAGGATGTGTGAAGGAATGGTAACTGTTTTGAACGAGAAGGATGAGAAGTGAATGAGCCGAGACTGATTTTGGAGAGACGAGAACGCTATGATGAAAATGAAGATGATTGATATTCCGGACGATTAAGATGATTACCACTACGCGTGGCAGGACGCTCCGGGATATGCAAGAAGAGATGGACGACGACGCTACGCCTGGAAAGTGACGCTGGGACCACCTCAGAGCGCGTCAGAGATGAGATCACGTTGACCAGCCGGAATCAACATGCCGCGGTTGTCCGCAGGAATGTGGGCAATACGCGCCTCCTCCGTGATGCAATGAGCCCACTGCACCCGTGCAGGTTCTTCGAGATCTAGGTTGGCGAGCTGCTCTGGGAGCGAATGTGTTAAAGACGCCGAAGGGTCCTCCAAGATCCAGTAGCAGACTTTCGCTGGGAACTTCCAGATCCCCGGCTCTTGGAGCAAGCTCGCTCGGACACCCTTCTTCAAGTAGCGTTTGACCAACGTGGCCATGCGCCTGCTGATGGACTCCTGACCTTTACGACGGCGGGTGTAAATCTTGGAGGCCACCGAATTTGGAGCCCCCTGGAGAAAGATGACCCAATGAAGAGCGGTCCAGAATGCTCGACTATTCCCGTTCATGAAGTTGTCCATCTCCTCCAGGAATTTGAGTTCCACGTCCGAGAGATCCTCCAAACGGTGAAAGTAGAGCTCCTGGATCCGATCTGCGTACATATTTTGCCAGGGGACCTCAGCCACCAGGAATGCATGAAACGCGTCCGGATCGAAACGTGCTTTGAGAAGATTCAAGTCGTGGCGATTGGGCGTGTATGCCGGGAACCCGGGAGTTTGTGACTCTTTCGTAGAACTGGGATCCGAGTGTTTGACTCTGACCCCATGGCATCGCCAGGAAGTCACACCATCTCCGGGAACCTCAACCACGGTCTTTTCGTCCGGTGTCAGCTCGGAATAATCCTTTTGGGCGAGTGGTGAACGGCCATCTTGACGTGCCTCTCGACGCGACCGCTTCGCCGGAGGCTGATCTGGGACGGACACGTGGGAGCTTGAACGTTTGCGCCGATGGGAGGAGTTCTCTACAGTAGGGGGAGTTCCCGTGTCGTCGGCGTCGCTTTCGGAATCCTCCTTCCCGATACCACTCCAAGCAGACTCCTCAGACGCGTCATCCTGCTCTGACACCGACTCCTCCAGAAGAGTTTTCGCGTCGAGGACTGCAGACGGCACGAGTTCTCCCCAGAATGGTGGCCGGACTCCTTGATCGACCAGGTCATCCAAACGAGTTTCTGCCGCGAGGTAATATCTCTCCGGGACGTACTTGGGCCAGAAAGAGTCATTCAACTTGTTCCAAAACATCATCCGAACGAGCATCTCCACGAGGTCGTCACGATAAAAGCAAGTGTGCACGGGACGATCCTCTCCGAGCCAGTCCAAAGCACCCTGGAAGTATATCCCCGTGAGCATCAAGTGTTGAATATCCAGCCGAAGATCCTTCCAAGTGACGGGAGCAGGGAGAGACCCGCGAGCCTTCTCAACAGACCACACCTGGGGTCTCTCATCTGGACGACACCCGGCAGTTTCTCGCACCTTTGTCACAGGACGAAGCTGCAAATTTGCAGGCGCCCTGTGCGCACTTCGTTTGGAATGTCCGGTCGAATCCCCGGAAGATGAGGGACGCTTTGACTGCCGCCGAGGCGGAACCGCCTCAGGAAGTGGAGCAACCACCGATCCTGGATTCCTCTCACACTGACTGACGTCGTCGGAGCTACTGTCCGGACGAGCCATGCTCACGAACGGTCCAGGTTGTGACAGTGGGTCATCGCCTGTCGTCGTAACAATAACAGTCTGCCAAGTGCCTGGGACGGAAGTGCGATCGCGGAAGTGCACCAACAGATCTCGGAGTCGAGCCCAGTTGCAGGCCAACGTCGCGTGGTCGCCCAGGAAGTTCACCAGGTCCGCCACCTTGAAACGAGTTTCCTGGCGCTGCCGATCCTGGACGCGCTGGAGTGCGAGGGAATCATCGAGCTGCTGTTGCAGTCTGGAGTTCTCCTCCCGGAGTCGCCGAGTGTTTGCATCCTGCTCTTGGATAAGGGCTTTCACGTCGTCGCGATATCGCTCAGCAGTGTACGAGTTCGCCTCGACGATATCCTTGCACTCCACCTCCAACCTCGCTTTTGCGAGTTCTTGGGAGAGTTTGATTAGGCGGAGATGGTCTTGCGCCTCCAATGCGTCCTGTCGTGAGCGGGTCGCCGATGCATTCAGCTGCCGACATACCCGACGATATCTGTCCAAGATGCGTCGAAGCAACGACACTGTTGCGAACGTCCGTTCGGCCAAGTTGTCAGCGCCATATTCCGAGAGGAGAGCCGCCATTTCACGCTGGACAGGGAGAGATTGGAGTGCGGATGCCAGCTCGTCTCCGGGAGTCGCCTCCGTACGGGAACGTAAGATCAAGTCTGACGCCGGCGGACCATCCTCCGGAAAGAACTCCTGGAGATCCAGTAGATCAGCATGATCCAGTTCCTCTACCTGGAGCAACGCTTCCAAGCCACCATACCCTGGATGTGGCGAAGCAGATGATCACTCGAAGCAGGGACGCCCACTAACCGGGTGCGACCCAGGGACGAGGGATCCGTCGAAAGGTCACAACGAGTCGGAGCCACCACGTCGCCGCGAGGGCCGAGCTCTGGAGAAGGTAGCGAGTTGTCCACCTCGAGGCGCCGCACCTCTGGTTCCGTCAGGAAGCGAGCCACCATGGTGTCTGCCATCCGCGTCCCAACGTTCGTGGATCCGATGGTGCGCGTCTGGTGTGAGTCGACTGCGCCGTCCAAACGAGGGCCATGAAGAGCATCGGAACGCGGGGAGA
This sequence comes from Phytophthora x cambivora, assembly GCA_033557925.1. Taxonomy (NCBI): domain Eukaryota; phylum Oomycota; class Peronosporomycetes; order Peronosporales; family Peronosporaceae; genus Phytophthora; species Phytophthora x cambivora. Next base: position 606,987 of record JAUCEB010000009.1, read on the forward strand.
CGGCGGCTGAAGGTTCTTCACCAATGCCATTTTTGCCATGATCCTTCCCTCCGGGCGAAGGTGCATCTGGAATGCCAGCGGCACCTGGGGAGCTGGTTGCCTGGCCACCTTGGACACCCGTGCCCGCAGTGTCGCGCTCACCAGAGGTGTCGCCTGACGGGAGTTGCACGGAGGCCGGCGGAGTCGTAGCAGCAGATGTAGAGTTCATCGTGGTGTGGAAAACTTGGCGGATTGCAGACTGAACATGCTGAAAACCCCGCAGAGCTGGATGGAGACAAGTCGAGTCGATTTCCGAGAGATGGCGATGGGAAAAGACGTGGATGGAAAACGACCCCATCAACTGCCAGACCAGAAACGTCGTTTGGATGTCCGCCCTCCGTTCGGAGGATCGGTGCTTCGTGTGGTCTTATCACAGTCAATCATCTCGGCGATCAGTTTTTCTATGAGTGACTGGGTTCAGAGGGACGGTTGACACGAAGTGACTGAACCAAAATCGCCAAGCCCTGTGCATTCGGATCTCGGAGCCCCTGCATGTAGAAGTGAGACTCAGGATACAAGCGAACCCCAAACGACCGGTGATCAAGAGTCCCAGAGTCGAAGCGCAAGCGAGAATCCAAGAGTCGACAATGGGTGAGTCCAAGAGTCGAGTCATCGGGAAGTCCAAGAGTCAGCTGTAATGTGAGTCCGGAAGTCCAAGAGAAGACGTGAGTCCGAAAGTCCAAGAGAAGCGGAAGTCCAAGGGAAGCAGGAGTCAAGTGTCCAGAAGTCAAATGTCCAAAAGAAGGAAGATGTCCGAGAAGAAGATGTCCAGGAGGAAGATGTCCAAAAGAAGATGTCCAAGAGTCAAGCCGTGACGTGATGTCCAAGAGGAGAAGTCACGGAACGAAGTCATGAAGAGGGTGATGCTCCAAGATGAGTCACCATACAAAGTCCAAGTCAAGTCAGATCTCAAGATATGTCCGGAGCGAAGTGTGGTACTGATGTATCACTGTCACCCACTGAGTCACACCCACGTGCGAGGATGCGGACCCGACGCGTAGGACGATTACGCGCGCCAAAGTTGAAGCTGGGACGCGCCCCATACAAAGATCAAGATAAAAGAAGAGTGTGTGTCGAAGATCGACGCCAAGAACGCAAGCACAAATCTAGCAGAGATCTTCTAGCCAAGAGAAAAGAAAGAGAGAGAGAGAAACCAAGATAACCATTAATAACAGAATCCGTTTTGCCTCAAGACCCGCAAGTGCATCGTAATTCCGAGCACGGGAGCGAGGCGAATATCGCCTGGGACCAGAGGACAGCAGCCTACCGCGTTTTTTTAGGGACCGCCCCCGGAGGTCTGCCTGCCCAACCGTCGACTTCCAGACACACCGACCGTGCCAGGGGACGTGTGGGGATTCTCACCCAAAAAAGGTCAAGTCACATTTAGGACGAGGACCCGGGCTCGCACACCGGGAGTGATCCGTTGCTATTCCATATTATTAGTTGGGAAGTACACTCTTTCGCAGAGGAGCTTTATCCATTTCATATTAACTGCAGTCTAGGAGGTTTGTTAGTAATCGCCCCTGGAATTATTGATAGATTACTGTGTGATAGGACTGTGTATTAGGTCTGTCTATTTTCCTCCAAACGGAGGTGGTGCGTGAGTCGAAGAGAAGATTATTGGTAAGGGTTCGTTTGGAGGTTGACCAGTGCCTTCCAAGCGGATAACCCTATTTGACTGGAGTGTTGACCCACCGTCCGAGGGTCCAAAAGAATAAGTGACGGGTAGTTGTTTGTATTTGTATTCTGTATATTTGGGATTGGTTATCTCTACTCTGGGAGTGGATCTGGTTGGTAGATCACTACTTCTCACTAACTGTACGAGCGTCGTTTGGAGACAAGTCCACGCTCAGTACTCTTATATTTGCTATACCCATATATTAACAACTCACTAGGTGGAATCCGGTCCGCCGAAGATAAACGGCCCAAAAAGGGGATTACGCAAGGTACACACGCCAACTCCAAACGAGGTTTCTCGTTTGGAGGTATACCCGCCTGCTCTCCTCCTGGAAGTTCTACTTTTGGAGGGGGGAACAGGTCCCATTGAGGGTAGCACGAGAGCACTATACACCTGGGCGGCAAAAGGTTGTCACCGACTTCGCCACAGATCCGGCCAGTGCTTCCGTGGCGACGAGGGGCCTGGACGTGGCCGCGCTGCTGCAGTCGAGCACATTATGTCGGGCGACTACGACGAGGAGGTGGTGTGTTCTGACTGGGGTCTGAAGATGACTGGGGTCTTACGATGACTGGCGTCTTAAGATGACTGGGGTCTTATTAGATAAACAGGATAGAAAGAAAAAGCCAGCTCACCGATCCGCCCAATCCCAAATGTACCTCTTTTTTGTCATCCAACACGTTTTTATTAGGGTTACCAGTATCGTATTTTGTTACTGTGAATCTCTGAGCGCGTATGAACACAAATCGCTGATCGCTGACAACTCTTCCATCGCGTCCACAATTTCGGCTGCTTGTTCCGATGAAAAAACTGAGGTCTCCCAGCATCGGCAGATTTCCCCATAACGCTTGTGATTGTGCCGAACATGGACACACATTTCAAGGCCACGTTCGCGCATGAATTTGAGCATCTCCTTTTCAAGTTTCGTCCGCGCCTTTTTTTCACGAGATGGATCGCCACATGAAACGGAAAGGAGCGCCACTGTACCGTGATTGCGTGGAAATGTGCCCCTTTTCTGGAACCTTGCCTTTTCTCCAGCTTGAACTCACGGGCGAGTTCCGTTTCTCGTGCTGGCATATCCTGGTTTGTTTCATCGATCTTGTAGACGCCATGGGTTTTTGGATATTCCTTCTTGACTCGTGTAGTTCACCGAAGTAGCCAAGCCGGTAAAAGTAGATATAACTTGGCATATCTTGTTCTTCGGATGAGGAGCCTTTGTGAGTGGGGATATAGCTGGGTGTCGATGTGCTGGGTAGGAAGGAAATTCAAAAGTGAGCTAGATCTTCATCTTCTTGTCCTGTTAGATTATTTCGGATCATGCAGTCCGTTTGGTATCTCCTTCGTTTGGCTTCAGCTATGCATATATAGATGTCACATGTTTTTGGGACGGGAACGTGTCACCGTCCAATCACAGTTTACTACCATAATCACAGCGTACCGGGACGGGCACACTTTGCTGGGATGTAGGTTTCTCAACGTTTATCTCAACCTCTTGTCATCCAACACGTTTTTATTAGGGTTACCAGTATCGTATTTTGTTACTGTGAATCTCTGAGCGCGTATGAACACAAATCGCTGATCGCTGACAACTCTTCCATCGCGTCCACAATTTCGGCTGCTTGTTCCGATGAAAAAACTGAGGTCTCCCAGCATCGGTAGATTTCCCCATAACGCTTGTGATTGTGCCGAACATGGACACACATTTCAGGGCCACGTTCGCGCATGAATTCGAGCATCTCCTTTTCAAGTTTCGTCCGCGCCATTTTTTCACGAGATGGATCGCCACATGAAACGGAAAGGAGCGCCACTGTACCGTGATTGCGTGAAAATGTGTTCCTTTTCTGGAACCTTGCCTTTTCTCCAGCTTGAACTCACGGGCGAGTTCCGTTTCTCGTGCTGGCATTACCGGCTTGGCGACTTCGGTGAACTACACGAGTCAAGAAGGAATATCCAAAAACCCATGGCGTCTACAAGATCGATGAAACAAACCAGGATATGCCAGCACGAGAAACGGAACTCGCCCGTGAGTTCAAGCTGGAGAAAAAGGCAAGGTTCCAGAAAAGGGGCACATTTCCACGCAATCACGGTACAGTGGCGCTCCTTTCCGTTTCATGTGGCGATCCATCTCGTGAAAAAAAGGCGCGGACGAAACTTGAAAAGGAGATGCTCGAATTCATGCGCGAACGTGGCCCTGAAATGTGTGTCCATGTTCGGTACAATCACAAGCGTTATGGGGAAATCTACCGATGCTGGGAGACCTCAGTTTTTTCATCGGAACAAGCAGCCGAAATTGTGGACGCGATGGAAGAGTTGTCAACGATCAGCGATTTGTGTTCATATGCGCTCAGAGATTCACAGTAACAGAATACGATACTGGTAACCCTAATAAAAACGTGTTGGATGACAAAAAAGAGGTACATTTGGGATTGGGCGGATCGGTGAGCTGGCTTTTTCTTTCTATCCTGTTTATCTAATAAGACCCCAGTCATCTTAAGACGCCAGTCATCGTAAGACCCCAGTCATCTTCAGACCCCAGTCAGAACACACCACCTCCTCGTCGTAGTCGCCCGACATAATGTGCTCGACTGCAGCAGCGCAGCCACGTCCGGGCCCTTCGTCGCCACGGACGCAGAGACCGGCGTCACCTTCACCAGCTTCGATCTCTTATCAGGCTCTACCCCCGTTGTAGTCGGCCGACACCTTCACACAACTGCAGTCGGCAATGCGCGGTGCCTGGTTTTAAACACATTTCAATAATATTTTATTATGCGGTTGATAAACGATTAGTTGAAACTTAACCTGTGTTTTTAACGTTGCATTAAAACACGAGGTTGAGATAAACGTTGAGAAACCTACATACCAGCAAAGTGTGCCCGTCCCGGTACGCTGTGATTATGGTAGTAAACTGTGATTGGCCGGTGACACGTGCCCGTCCCAAAAACATGTGACATCTATATATGCATAGCTGAAGCCAAACGAAGGAGATACCAAACGGACTGCATGATCCGAAATAATCTAATAGGACAAGAAGATGAAGATCTAGCTCACTTTTGAATTTCTTTCCTACCCAGCCCCAGCTATATCTCCACTCACAAAGTCTCCTCATCCGAAGAACAAGATATGCCAAGTTATATCTACTTTTACCGGCTTGGCGACTTCGGTTAACTACACGAGTCAAGAAGGAATATCCAAAAACCCATGGCGTCTACAAGATCGATGAAACAAACCAGGATAGAATTTGCCGCGGTGAGGAGAAGCCGCCAGTGAAGAATACCGGTCGGGCGCTAACCGTGCTAGAAGCGCAAGTGTTCATGAACGGTTTGAGACAACGACCACTGCTCCACTAAGGTATACACGTATAGATAATACCTGAAATGCGGCAGGCCCACAGACACTAATTTTGCTTTTACAGACTAACAAGAGCGAAGACCGCAAGCAACCTCGACCAGGGGTTCCGAATAAATAATACTACGTGCAATATATTATAATAGTTCCGTAAAATAATTTAATGCTGGATTTCGCAAACTAAAATTCAATATCGTATTGTCAAATTGAGCCAGAATAACCTAACGGTTGGGGATGTGTACAGTTCTGAACTTAAACTATTATGTCTTGGGCTGTAATGAACCCCCACGCCATCATGACCAACCATTTTACCTGCATACTTGCTTTTTGAAATCAAAAGCGGTTCAGCTGCTCACTTTCAATCTCAGTACCCTACAAACAAGAAGACCATGGTGCTCGCGCCAAAGTTTACCTCGAAGCAAGTCTCGTCCTACTTTTTCACGCCGTTGCTCGACGAGCAGGACGAACCGACTAGCTTCTTTCGATGCCAGTGCTCCACGGTTCGAAAGCAAGACCCCAGTCAGAACACACCACCTCCTCGTCGTAGTCGCCCGACATAATGTGCTCGACTACAGCAGCGCGGCCACGTCCAGGTCCCTCGTCGCCACGGAGGCACTGGCCGAATCACTTTCATGAGCTTTGAGCAGTCGGCACACACCACCTCCTCGTCATTGTCGACCGACACGCTGTATTCGACTGCAGCAGCGCAGCCACGTCCGGGCCCTTCGTCGCCACGGACGCAGAGACCGGCGTCACCTTCACCAGCTTCGATCTCTTATCAGGCTCTACCCCCGTTGTAGTCGGCCGACACCTTCACACAACTGCGGTCGGCAATGCGCGGTGCCTGGTTTTAAACACATTTCAATAATATTTTATTATGCGGTTGATAAACGATTAGTTGAAACTTAACCTGTGTTTTTAACGTTGCATTAAAACACGAGGTTGAGATAAACGTTGAGAAACCTACATACCAGCAAAGTGTGCCCGTCCCGGTACGCTGTGATTATGGTAGTAAACTGTGATTGGCCGGTGACACGTGCCCGTCCCAAAAACATGTGACATCTATATATGCATAGCTGAAGCCAAACGAAGGAGATACCAAACGGACTGCATGATCCGAAATAATCTAATAGGACAAGAAGATGAAGATCTAGCTCACTTTTGAATTTCTTTCCTACCCAGCACATCGACACCCAGCTATATCTCCACTCACAAAGGCTCCTCATCCGAAGAACAAGATATGCCAAGTTATATCTACTTTCGAATAGACACAATCTGCACTTTTGATCGGATGATTTCCTTGACCTTTTGTTATAGTTTCTCGCAACATTTTCTATTGTATCAATGACTTTTAAGTTGATCAAACTACCTACCCTTGTGTGTCACTTGTTTATGAAGGATTTGCTTATACTAGATTTCACTAAATGTTGGCCGTTTTTAGAGCCAATCCCTATACAAACGTGTTAAACATACAACGTGAATTCATGATTTTTATACAACCTTGGTCATTGGGGTGTTAAGCAGTCGTTAAGACGCTCGACTACATGCCGAGCTTTGGCATACCTCAAGTTGAACAGCGGTCTACCTGACCCTTCGCCAAATTCTTTTAGGTGATAGCGCACACCACGAAAGGGGTGAACACCATTGGGTGAAGCGCGTACCGGCATCCGCGAGCACGTACACCCCGTCTGCAATCTCTTGATCTAACTCGCTGCGGGCCATAATCATTGAGTCATGCCAGTGCCCTCTGCGCCTGGGTAGATGTAGGCTCCGTTTAGTTGCCAGTCCGAGGCAACGAGGACGTTGGTAGATGCCCGTCTTTTTGCGGTTTCGAAATCGTTCTGCGTCATCCGTCGAAACCAGGATCGGTTCATGAACACCGTCGACCGCCACTAACGCTTGGTCGAAGTATAGGAGCGTTTCGGCGATGCCCCTAGGCACCGACTCAGGATTCGGTATGGTGTCCGCTATGGCTCGAATAATTGCATAGAGACCGACGTGTCGGTAGCGATGAACGGTAGAATAGGCCATCCGGGACTTGATCTCTTGCTCTCAGCAAGCCGCAACTCGCCCAAGCCAGTCTAGCATTTCACCAATCACTTCCCGTCGATATTTGATGTTCCTGCGTATGAAAGGAGCACACATTATTTAATGCGCTGTACACATTTCGTTCCATTCGGAAATGGTCACGCTATAAGAATGCGTTAGCACTCTCGTGAATCTTGTCGAAAAAGCGTTTATCGTTTGGCGCTCTGAGCGACTTGTCGATTCGGAGCCGCGAGGCCCCTCGACAGTCGCCGAAACTGCCCAAACCGGCGACCTTCCAAAGTCGTGACCCGGAAGCGACGCTCCGCCCCAACGAGACGACCATTCGCCGAGATGGTCCATCTTGATGCGTCAGGCGCTGGCGCTGGATTGTCGAGCGCATTGTGGATCATGACACACGTAGGACTCGCGCAATGGGTTCGGCGTTAATGTCCAGTCGTGCATTGATGCCAAAAGTTTGATGAGGAGGACAAGTGGGGGCCTCGAAAGCGTCTGATGGAGGACATTTCATATATCGTGAAGGAGTCCGAGACCGCGCTCGCACTAGTATCCGACGATGGCAGCTGGGAAGGTGATCATGATCTCTTGGGCGCCGTCGCTCACGAGTACCCGCGACGTGAGTCCCTGACGCCGTTGAGACAAGCACCAGCAATGAAGTTCCAGCAAACAGTCGCGGCGCGGACAGTCGATGGATGTCACGCCTCAAGGAGCGTTGGCATGGACGTGTCAGGAGCCACGTCATCCACTACGAGATCCACCGATCGTAGCGTCATGTTCCCCTCGGCATGCACTTGCTTCACGCGGGCCTAAAGGTCTTGATGCCACAGTGAAGCGCCCACTCGAGTGCACTCGACTGCACGTTGCCAAGCAGGCCCGAGACGGTTGTGGCAGCACGCATGTTGGGTAAGCGCAATTTGAGAAGGGGTGATGTAACGGGCTGGATACGGTTACACAAGTAGGTAGAGAGAGTTGCAGAAGTAGATAGAAGGCACATGGCTACATATTAAAAAAATAGGTACAAGCACACGGCAAGCGTGTTCTGTTGTCATTATGTGTCTGACTGAATGAAAGTGAGGAGACAGACCCATTTCATCCAATTAGGCATCGACTTAGATCTGAGTGGTTCACAAGAGCATGGGAGACCTCCGCCCCCGTCCCCTAAACAAACAGTTACATTTTCCCCAAAGCTATCACTTGGTGCTACTATTGCGAGCTGCATTTTGCGACCATAATGTACGCTAGTGACGGTACTTCCTACCCCGTTACAAAGGCGGACGCAATCCAGGTGGCGAGCATGGCTTCGCGTGGATCTCGGATCGGTCAGACCATCAATAACGATTTACGGCTTACGGTTTGTTTCTACTGGCGTTAGTACGCGACTCAATATTTTCGCGCGCGATGGCGCGCCACGACATGTCCAGCTAGCCACATGACTACAGACGCAAAATATTGTCGAAGATATGATCTTCAAGGTGCCATCGACGCCGCGCAAGAACATCAGCAATAAGCGCAAGCGCGTCACAGTTGGATGGCGACTTCTAACACACGAGGTATTACCGGCTATTGGGTCTGGTTACTCAAAACCGGGCTCAATGGGGGCGACAAGAAACGTCCGTAATACTGCTCTAAACTGCTCTAAATATGCTCTAATGACACGATGGGAATCGAGATTTTCTACTGTGGGGTATGATGATTGGCTGAAAAGCTGATACATCAGTGAGTGTGGAGTTGTGACTTGGCGTTACTTGTGGGACAAGGTGTTTTCACGTTCAGCCATGGATCGGGTTGAGTACCCCAGACGTAATGAGTCTGGATGGGTCAACTACCGGACGACGGGTCAAGCCTACAGGAGCGACCAAGAGCCCCAGTTCACACTGAACTGGTGGCCGCCCGTCCTGACATGACTGGACGTGTCAAAGAACACCGAAGAACACCAAAGAACACCGAAGAACAATGGGCATTCTGGACGAGAGGATCAAGGTATAACCAAGCCAAGTGATATCCGACCGACCAGAACGACCAACCAGGTTCCGGGAAGATTCCGTGGAACCTTGAAGTCCTACGCCTGTACCCACGACATCACAATGCGATCAAAGATGCCTAAGATGATGACGCCCCCTCAAGGTATACTAAAAGTAAGTCAAAAGCTGAATGTGTGTCTATTGCAGGAAGATAGCCACAAAAGATAAAAACCAAACAGAGTTCAATATTCCGTGTACCCCGCAAGAGCTCGGACAGCTTCGGCCGGACAAAATACCGGCGGCCCCGATCAAGTGCTGAAGGCGAAAGGCCCTCTGTAGAAGGACATCCAGAGGTGTGGACTCCACCCCCAAAAACTCCAAGTCCAAATTAGGGTGAGTAGCGGGTGTGGAGCCCGTGGTAGATCTGCCCTATTTCATATTCCAATTGTAGTGTGCGCTTAGGCGATCCTACATTTCATATCCCATATACATCCTGGAAAGAGTGGAAGAAAGTCCCGTTCAGGATCGTGATCGAAGGACATCTTGTGTGATAGGTAGTGATATTGTATTGAACCATCCCCAGTACTTCTGGGGTGGTGCGCGTTTGTAAAAGCTGACCGGGATTGACCAGTGTCCTGGGAGTGCAGCTAAGTTGACTGGTGTACGACCCACCGTTCAAGGGTCTAAGAATAAGAACGGTTGTATATTTGTGTGTATAACTCTGTATTGATTTTGGTTATCTTGGTTGTTGGAGCTACGTCTAAGTTGGTGACGCTACGCTCTTCTCCAAAGACCGATATTGGTATATAAAACAACTAATCCCAGCGGTGCATCTCCCGGTTCGAAGACAAACGAACCTAGAGGGGTTACCAGAAGGAGCACACGTCACCTGGACGTTTACGTTCAGGAGTTCCCAGTGGAGGGCTTCCCAACCGGAAGCACCTTCCAGAGTCTGGAGCACAGCACTGTACACCTGGGCGGTCAAAAGGCGTTCACCCGCCTCGCCACAGTAACATATATTACCAAAATTCCAACCTTTTTCGACAATTCGACCTAAAAGTGTGATAAAAAACCTGAACCGGTGAAATTTATAACTATACTAAGATCAAGTTACCAGCTCTAACAACATGTGCCAATCAATTAGAGGCTCGGTTGAACGCCAACTTCCGGCCACCGCATTCCTCGTTTTGCAATGGAGTACAAAGTCTTCATATTTTACCGCCAGCGCATCGTCGAAGTGACTGACACTACGTATTATATCTGCTCCCGTTATCGAGCTGGCTGTTGGGCTCGCCTTTTCATATGGGACAATGCGGCCATGGCACGCAACAACGACACTTGCAACGAGAATGTTGAAGCTACCCAAGCCCCCGCCATCACCGATGTGCGAGCTGAAATGCGGACCGCTCTCCAAGAGGCTAGTATTTCCAACCTTTCCTTGCTATCTAGCTTGATGTGGGAGCGCGTCATGGCTTCATTTCGCGAAGCCTACCCAACCGCGACGCTAAACACGATCCCGAGGCTGCCCAGCATATCCATCGTCAACTACTCGATGACGCCAGCGACGGGGGGTGACGCGTTCCGCGCCATCGAGAGCGTCCCGACCGGGAACGTCGTGGAGGACGACCGTCGGCATTTCTTCCAGGTCAATGTTGCCAAGTGGACAGCACAGATATCTGGCGTTTGGATATCCGGACCTAGTTTGCCTTCTCCGTTACTCGAGCTCCGCTCTCCTCATCGGCGGCACATTTAAGATGGTGCATCGACCGTTACCGCAATGCATCATCATGGTCAAGGATCTGGAGGTGGACGTGTACATCCCCGCAGTGTACGTGCTGCTGGATTCGCAGCTGCAGGAGACGTATTGGAATGTACTAATCTACGTAATCATCCAGACAGGACGTCTGTTGGAACCAGCGACTGCCACCTGCGACTTTGAACATGCTGGCCATCGAGTTCCTCATGCCGGTGCTGAGCTGCTACCTGTCCGAGACACTGACCGCCGTCTCGCACTGTCAGCAGATGCGCGAGCACGAGCTCATGTGCGCGCACGTGCAGGGTTTCAAGGCACTCACCGGTTACCAGTTCCCGCTTGTCAAGACCGACGAGTGCCTGTTCCATTGGAAGCAGGCACTTCGTCGTAAGATGTTAGAGCTTCGGATCCCTCAGGAACCGACATCCTGACTGGACCAAAAATCGCCGACAAGGTACTGAATTCCTGTTATTTGATTAACATTTATATCGGGAGTGCTAAAATTAATTGTGATGGGTTTGTGCGCAGCAAAATTACTGAAACTGGCGGCAAGACGAAGTGTGATGCATTCTGGCGTCACTTTCGGATACCTGGATGCATTCGTACGGTGCCGACCTCTGGAACGTCGATAGAAAAAGTTGGCATGCCATTAACACTCCACAAGCGACAACGCGTGTCAGTGATTCGAAATCGAGCTTGGATAACTCCAAAACATGGCTCCACGACTTTTCGACACGATTCCTGGTTGTTAGCGTGAAGCTGCTGCTTTTTTCGCGTGGGCGCACAATGCTTTTAGCAAATACTGGTCATTCGGGATATATGCCGTCGGCAAGTAGATACGGCGTGTAGTATCGGTTCTCAGGTATCAACATAGCAAACCACGTAGCAGATTAAGAAAGCATGACGATACTAAACGTGACAAGTAGTCAAACGACCAACCCATTGTCATGAGAGGATTCAACCTGACGGGTTTTACCATGAAGAAAATCATGAAACAAATTAGACTGGTCTAGGATATTCAAGTCATCCAACGACCCAGGTGTCCCGTAGTCTACTACAGCTTCGAGCACCTTTGTGGGCCTTTTTTTTCTTGTGATGGCCTGCAAGAGATGTAGCACAGTTCTTCCATTGTCAATGCATGCAGTCGATAGAGCCGACCATTACTGTAAAACCACGGCGGGTATTCTGCTCGAACAACAATCGTAGCTCTCATCGCCGGGGGGTGAAGATACTCGTTGTTGTACCTAGCAATGATGGCCGCACAGAAGCACTCCAAACACCCTTGTACCGTTGTTTCCGGTATTTTTAGGTTCTCATTAATGGCATCGGCGGCCGTGGAATATACCAACAGCCTCAGTGCAGCAGTGACTTTATCAGGCTGGGACTCCCATCTTGTATGTAGCATCCGGGCGCTGTTCGAAGTAGTCGTCAGTATCAACGACTCCCTGAAGTATTTTCATGAACAAGATCTGCCTCATCCTGAACCGATTTCGGAAATCTCGGGCGTTGTATATCGGCTCGGAGCCGAAGTACTGCTGCAGAAGACGAGTATGGCGTGCTGCTGGATCTCGCTTCTAGTTCGGGGCGCGCCTAGGCAGCGACCTCCATGCTGTCGAGTGAATACTACCCCTCTTTGTATTGCATTGTACACTGCTACAAAATAATCCTCTTCTCCATCTTCTTCCTTTAGTAGCTCCAGTGCCCTTAAACCCGGCACTGCTATTCTCTCCACTACAACGCTTCAATTGGGTGGACAATGTAGTATATTTCGTTTAAAAACGACTTACTGCTGCCAGGATTGATGTCGACAATTGCTCCGAAATCGCTCTAATTCGTGAAGTGACTTTAATCTACCTCAGATCAAAATCAAAACCAAAACTCTAATGAAATCTCTCTAATCGAGAGATTTCAGAGTTATCCTCACCCTCACATTACCCGAGACAAAGTCGTGCTTCGCACGAAGACAAGCTCGAAATTTTATTACGCTGTGTGGTCACTTAGTGATGCATACAAGTACACCGCAAGTTCTCAAATTGTCCGTGGATTAACCGTGTCACTGGCGTTCTTCGCAGCATAATTGTAAAACAAGTCTCGGGGCACCTGCTTGCCAGTGGATCGTAAGGCCCCAGTGCTGATACTGCGCCTCGCCTCGCTGTGGTCGATTCGCGCCACGAAACTCGCTACTGGCCGCCAGGAATCCACTTAGTTCCCCCGTGCCGGACCGTTCGCCTACATATGCGTCCGTTCCTACTTTGTATTACTCGTTCTCGTAAAATAACAGCTAGCTACTTGCCAACAACTAAGTCTCATCTCAATGCCCTACTGCATACGGACTAGCTAGCCAACAGCTCCTAGCACCCACGTGTCGTGCCTCCGAAGCTAAGAGATCTCGTTGTCTGCTGCCTCTCCTCGTCACTTTGCATGCCGTATACGACCCAGCTGGCTGTGCCAATCTGCGCAGCCGTTGTCACCACTTGGAGGTGACGCGAGATCATTGAGCTGTCTTGGTCGCGGGATCAACAGGTACATGTACTTTATGTAATCGGTTGCCGGTAACGGCGACCGTGGCGCAGGGCAGATGGTAGCAAGGCAGCGACACAGAGGGCACGCGAATTGAGCGGAAGCGTCCGAGGGTGACGGAAAATCGGCAGCCGGCAAGGGTGTGACGACGGGGACGCGGGATCGCAGCCCGGCTGGAGAGCGGCTGGACTCGGGCCTCGCGGGCCGTAATGGTTGACGAAACAGCGTATTTGGAGATGGGGTGCTTGAAGTACCTCGGTCCCCCTGGATCCGCAAATCAGCCGTGAGGGCAGCGGCCTTGCGACCGCGAGGGCAGGCACTCAGTTAAGAATCTGCGGCGTAAAAAACAAGTGCTTTGCGTTGCGACGAGTTTGCCAAGGACAAGGGCAGATGTGCGCTCATGAAAATGCAGTCTAGCTCAAATGTATTTATGCAGTTGACTACGCTGTGATAACGCGGTTGCCAGCACTAGAAACTCGCTTCGCCGAGTATAAGCACCGTTTTCCACTGGAACACAGGGTTCGTATTAATACTAGCGCTGGTTGTACATCATTTTTGCAATGCGTTCACATGAAATTACGCATCTCCTGCGCCTGCTCCGCAGCCACAGCATCTGCGCGCGTTTCATGCAACATTTCCTATTAATAATGCTGTACGAATGTTAACCGAGGTTACGCTTACGCAGTACTGTGAAATTAATCCGCATGGGGCTGCCAATCCTTCACAACATAGCCACAATGCACCACCCCTCATTCTTCGGTATTCCCAGTATAACATCCATGAGGTCTTGTATATGGGCTAACCTTCGTGCAGCATTGAACTCATGCAATTGGCTGATCATATATATATATTTCTGAGTGCCCTTTTGGGTTGTACCGTACGCCCGTTTTATTAGTGAACCCGAAGCTTTCGTGTCACGTTTTATCCTTTTTTTCTATACCACCTCTTATCTTCGGATGGGCAGACTACTCCCCAATACGGGGCTCTGTGTGCACCACATCGTTGATCTGTTCTCTGTGCAGGGTACAGTCATACCTCTCTATAATGTACTCCGTATATAAGAGACTATGCAATGAGCCGCCTGGATCTACAGGACTTTAAGTCAAAACAAATCTGCGCGAGTTGTGATTAATTCTCCGCGTGCGGTCATAGGAAAAGCTGCATCTTTTATTTTTGATGTATTTGAGTTTTGTCTCTGATTTTTGTAGCGCATAATAAAGGTGTTACCTCCGCTTCGCATCAAAATTTTCTGGAACACATCGAACCCTAACGCAAACTATCTAACGCAAACTAAAAGAAACATATATTCTGAGCATGCATATTTTAATAATGCGGTGTACTATGAATAATACGAACAATGAAGCGAAGGGTGGTGATAGTGCTTAGGTTGGGTGTTTTGACAAACGGAGGATACCAGAAGCAGTAAAAGCGTTTGCTCTTATGACCAAACGAATTCTAAGTAAGTTGCAGGCATGCGTTGCCCGACAAGTGGAGTAGATAAACCCTATATCAAGGTGATTACCGTTGAATGTGAAAGTTTTTCTCGGATACTATTTATCACGAGTAGTTTGTCCAAATGTTCAGCAGCTGGGTTAAATACTACATGTACTACTACTTACTGAAATACTAAGTATTATAATAGTCTTACGATAGAGGTTATTATATGTTGCTTATGTATTTCAGATTGGATCGTGCTACAGCAACATAAAAACACAGCACAAAATTGGTTTTTGCACAGAAACTCAGCTACTTTCGGTGTAATTTCGGTAACGTATAAGGGCTTACAGATGATCGGTGAGGGGATAATGTTTAACAGAAGGAGGGTGACGAACCCAGACAAACTGCTGACTTCATAGTGTAAATGCGTTCGTTACTCGCACTTCCACGCCAGGTGGCTAGGTCGTCTCGCCCACTGTCGCACACCTTCCTTTGCCTCGGGGTCAGGTCCGCGGGGACTGTTTTGCGAGTAGGGACGTAGTACGGGGTCGATACCGAGAAGACGTGAAGCGTAGAGTAGTAGTAAAACAAATTAAAGTTGTTTGTTGTTGTTTGTTTTAGGTAGGGAAGATTTACGAGTGAATGACAAAGTCGAAAGTCGGCGGCGCCGATCCCTCTCATGGGGACGACACTCCTCCTCTCCTCTCCTGGGGCGGCGTTGGTGAGTCCTCCATCCGGCGGCATGACAACCCGTCCACGTAAGTATCAGATAGTAGGGCACAACCACGGCGACACTCGTCCTCCGGGGTCCATGCAGCTCACGACGACCGCCTCACGATCCCACTCCGAGCACTCCGTGGCCTCAGATGAGCGATCATACCGCTCTCACCATCATCGTACCGAAGTTGGGGCAGCTACGCACGGTACTCCCGTATGCGTATAGTTGAAGAAGTTATAGTTGTAGTCGAGCAGCGCGCGCGCAGGACGAGTCCACACCGGACCCTCTGGTATATCACCCGCATATCCAGGTGCGGGTCATTCTCCCCGACCACCAGTACGTCGCCCTCGGCGGACGCGGTGTTGGGCGAGTTCCTGCCGGAGTGCATCACCGCTGACTCCCATAGCACGCAGATCGGCAGAGGTCGCCACGGGCGACAGCTCGGGAAGGTGGATTCCATGACCACGCAAGGTTCATCAAGACCACCTTTAGGGGCCTACGCTAGCAGTCACTCGAGGCTCTAGCTTCTTCGTCAGCAGCCCGTACACGTAAGAGCACTGCGACTAGCGCACCCCAAACAGAGTAGGCGTATCCAACGCCTCGGAGACGGCGTTCTTCTTAATTGCCCGATACTGCCCGAGGCAGGCGTCCCACCAATCCAGGTTGAAAACAATCTCGCAGCTCAAAGCGGCCACGCATTACGCAGTCCATGGCTCCGCAAACGCACACCGATCCCACCGCAGTAGCAGCCGCGTCGTTCCAGCGTCCTTCACGGCGGGATCGGACTAAGTCGTTCGACACGACGAGCCGAGTGATCACAAGTAGGGGGCCGTAAGTCAAAATGAAAAAAGGCTCCAACCGTCAGTACCTTTATCTCCTCCGTCCTGGTCGGGTTCCTTCTTCCGATCAGTCAGCCCCACGTCAACTTTCTCTTCACAGATTCCATTCGCCAATTCGCCCCGGACCCAGCAAGGCATCTTCCGAGCCCCCACGCCTCGCCGGACCAGACCATGAGCGACCGGAACACCAAGCTCCTGGCGCGCTTCCAAGCGTACCTGGAGAATGAAGAGAAGAGTGACGTCCAAGAGCAGGCGCAAGAGACGAAGATCGCCCAGACAGCGTTCTGGTCGGAGATGCGTAACGTGCTCGCGGTCAACGCGGGCTCCAGCGGCCTCGACTCCTAGCCGATGTCGCCCAGGCGTTGATTGAGGACACCGGTCTCGCAGCTCAGATACTGAGCGGACCGGTGACGATCCTGCCCCACTCTTCGCGGCAGGCCATCTGCACTGGGGCCACCCCTCACCCGTCCTTCACAGGGCCCGCCAAGAAGCGACCAGCAGCGGCCAAGTTGGCGGGAGGCAGCTCCGCCAAGTAGCAGAGGACCGCGGCCAGCCCAGCCTCGTCGCCAGCAGCGCTCAGTACGCCGCTAATCACCTTCCCGCTGGCCACGGGCCTTCCTAAAGCGTTCGTGTGCGACCTTGAGCGCGTCTACCGGCACGTAGCGGCCGTGAAGTTGAAGCCGTGGCAGCGGGCGTACCCATGGGAGGGACAGCATCTCTTCTATGATCCGGAAGAGTACCCGGACATCAACTTGGCCCACTGGCGATTCTGGCACGTCTTTCGCGAGGTGTTCTTCGAGTGGGCCTTGCACGCCCCGGTACGGACGGACCCCGACAAGGTGCAGCGACGGAAGCGTATGGGTGCCGCAGTACGCGAGCGCTCATCTTCCTCAGTCTCTGTGTAGAGACATGGGGATACTACAACTTCTTGCGACGCATTGAGGCGCCCGGCAACGACAATCTCATGTGGTGGGGAGGCCAGGCCGGCAACACTTCGAAGGAAGCGAAGGCGTACGCCTGCTTGCCGGTTAACGATCTTTACCGGCTGTGCCAGAAGAACAAGCCGGCATGAGCGCAAGATCCGCGATGCGATCAAGCCGTTCAAGATCGACCAAGGAGGGTTCTCAACGATCACGGAGCTGCTCGAGACCACCGAGGCGCTCGATCCGTCCCTCATGGACGTCTGTCGGACAGAGCTCTGGCCCGCATCGTCAAGGGTTTGACGTCAGCGTACTACGTTCCGAACCACTGGACTCCGTCGACTGGAGTTTGGAAGGCGCTTTGCAACGATCGGCGCATCGGCGCTCTCCTGGTCCACATCACGATCGAGATGAGGGAAGGGGGGTACAAGCTGCCGACCGTGTCTTCCTACAGCCCGAACGAGTTCAAGCCCGATTACACGCCTCTCATGGGCCCGGGCGGCCGGCCGACTGCTCTTGGCCCGCCTACTCAAGTTGACGACACGAACGCCGTCTATCGCCCGGTTCCGACGACCTCGTGGCGGCGGAATTGACTACCGACGAAGCCAAGGCTGCAGCTGCAGCATCGCAGCAGGAGGTTGAAGAGGAAGAGCGGTCTCGGGAAGAGGGCGAAGTCAAGGCGATTTGAGGACTCAGCCTCGCCAATGACTTCGCCTTCGTCAGTCGAGACGGTCTTCATCTAGTAGTAGTCGTCGTAGCCGTAGTGATGGCAGTTCATTCTCCTTTACAGCAATAATAAATCGAGTCTCGACCTCCTTTCTTCTTCAAGCAGCCGTACTTTCGTAGTATCTTCAACAAGTAGTTCATCCAATATGCAGATACGGTATCCGACCGTATTAATCCAATCCAAGTAAAGTAAAAGTAGAAAATGCAGGGTGCAAGGGCGCTCGCAAGCTCTCCAAGTCGTGAATGATGCGTCTCCAATCCAGCTCTCCTAGAAGAGCAGTTCATCTTCGTCAACCGTAGCGTTTGCCTTTGCAAGGCGAGCACTTCGACGCGGCTCCGGCCATCCTCTCTCCTTGCCCAGTTCGTCCTCGAAAACGTTCACCATAATTGCAAATTCAGGCAGGAGGGAGGAGGCGGGGCGCCATAGAGTATCGTAGGAAGCCGTCAACATCAAGTACTGCTTCTGACGCCCTTTCACACGCTTGGTCAGGTTGTCCACAATCGGGCAGGACACGCCCGAAAACGCAGTTTCCTCACCACCGAACGTAAGACGCTCCACGAAACTTGTAGCTCAAACGACAACGGTCCCACGTCATTAGCGTTGGGGCGAGTCTCGACCCCGACGGGCACTTCGGTAGGGAACGGACGACTCCAGCGCCCGGCAAACCTCTTCAAGCGGTTCACGTTGACCGTAACAACTCGATCAGGATGATTCGGGATGGCAATCTTGTACGTGTTGTCACCAAGCTTACCCACGACACGGTACGGACCGTGCCATGAGAAGGCCAACTTCTTCGTCTTCCTCTCTCAACGTCGGGCTCTGAAATACTGGTACACCCAGACTGCCTCGCCTTCATCAAAAGTTACTCCAGACTGTCCTTCGAGACGGCGTCCGTGCCGTTCCTGTGCTTTCAATAGTTGTATCTCCACAATGCGCCGGGTGTCTCGCATAGACAGGTAGAGTCGACGGTGATACTCTGCAACCTCGTTACTTTTCCATTCATGCTTCGTGTTCACGAACACCAAGTCAAGAGGCAGCACCGAGTCTCTCCCATAGAGACTGAAGAACGGAGAATCGCCAAAAGCTTCGTGGTAGGAAGTGCGGTACGCAAACAGCACTCTTGGTAGATAAAGATCCCATTCAGACTGAGTTTCACTCACGAACATCCGTAGCATGCCGATCAAAATTCCGTTAAACCTCTCCACCAGACCTTGCGTCTGAGGATGGTATGCCGCACCGTACAGTTTCTTAATGTCCAAAGTTTATAAAAGGACATCGCCAGCTCGGAGATGAAGTTCGAACCACGATCGCTTAGCAAGCGTTCCGGCAAGTCATGCCGTGAGAGAACTTCGTCCACCATGACGTTAACGAATGTCAGCGTGTCGAGCGCGGCAACCGTGAACGCCTCGACCCATCTCGTGAAGTAGTCTGCGAAGACCAAGATGAACTTGTTGCCTCTCGGCGTAGAAACCAAGGGTCCGATAGCATCGACCACGAGCAGAGAGAACGGACCGGACAGCTCCTGCACCGGCATACGCTGCATCAGGCCGTTCTTCCAGGGTCGGTACCCCTTGCCACTTCCACGCACAGAGCAGGCTCGGATATACTCCACGACGTCCTTTTACTAGCCATGCCAGTACGCGTGCTTGCGTACTTTGTCCGAAGCCCTCGTCTGCCCCACGTGGGCGACGAACACATCCGAATGGCAGTAGTGAAGCACCGTCTCGACAAAGGGTAACGGGATCACGGGCACTGTGATGGATCGAGCCGGTCCGGCTCGGGCCATCAGGTGTCCGCGCCTCTGTAGAATACCATCTCGAACCACATAGTGGTGAGCCATCTGGAGTACCTTGACACGTAGTTGACCTTTGAGTGCGAGAGCACCATGCTCGAGGAAAGCGATCACGGCTTGGATCCATGGGGAGCGTTTCTGTTCGGCAATGAAGCGTTCTCTGTCCAGTCCGAACAAGTCGACGGGCGGTGTCACCACGCGCTCCACGTCGTCGTCCTCGAGAATGTCGTCTTCTACACCGTCGTCCTCTCCAGCAGCGGGTGTCGTCAAAGTCGGGCTCATCGGCAGCTCGTTGGTCCTCGGAGGGAGCTGGCGGCTCCCCGACCAGGACAGACGCATCACATTCGGTAGCAAGCTCGACAACGTCGTCTCCATCACCAGTCCGCGACTTCTTCGTCTTTGGCTCTTCCCGGCCGCTTTGAAAGCCTGTCAGGCCGAGCGTAACGCCTACTCAAGGGCGCCAGCTACGACACAGGTAGCCTTACCGTTCTCAGTATGACGGACACCGGAGGTGGGTCTCCCCCCCCCCCCCCCCCCCCCCCGACCTTGACGAAACTCTCGGTCCTGTTCGCCGAGGGGTCGTCCAGCAGTTCGGGTACCGACACGGCGATCGTCTGCGAGTAGAGTCGTGAAGTCTATCGACGCGACCCATAGACGTACCCGGTTTGTGATACACCTTGAAGCGTAGCTGGAAGGGCTCCATCGCCCATCAGGCTAGCTTCGCATTGCTTGTACGGTTGCCTTCGTTGAATACCCACGTGAGTGCCTTGTGATCTGTGTACAGATCGAACTCACGGCGGTCTAGATAGCATCTAAACTTACGGGTCGCCCATACAATACCCCAGCACTCAATCCCAGACACTCCATCCTGCTTGTTGACCCAATTGCGTTCCGACCTGACAAGTAATTTGCTAGCGTAGGCGATCACTCGGCGGCCATCAACGCTCTGCATCAGGCACGCACCGAGGGCCAAGCGAGAAGAGTCGACAAAGAGCTTGAATCGCTTCGCGGGTTCGGGATACGCCAGTTTCGGCGGCTCCACGAGCCGTCTCTTCAACTGCAAGAACATGGCCTCGCAGTCCTCGTTCCAGGCGAGCTCCACCCCCTTCATCTTCCATTTCTCGATCGGGATGTAGCGTATAAAGTAGCTGGTCAGACCCAAGAATGCGCGAACCGTGTACAGGTCATGGGGTCGTGCCACGCTGATCACGGCCTTGACCTTCTCGGGTTCGGCAGTATGCCTGAAGGCGTAACGATATGGCCTAAGAAAGCCACTTGATCGCGACCCCAGCGACATTTCTTCATCTTTAGCTTGAAGCCATCAGCACGGAAGCGTTCCAGCACCTGCTTCAGCCGCATCAAGTATGTGGGGAAGTCGGAGCTGAAAACAACGTAGTCGTCCCAGTACACATGACATGTATGCCAGTTGAGATCCACCAAGACGTTCTCCGTGAAACGTTCGAACGCCGGTGCAGCGCTACACAAGCCGAATGGCATCACTAGTCATTCAAACAAACCGTACTTGCATGTGAAAGCAGTCTTCTCGACACTGTCAGCAGCCATCGGGACGTAGAGAATAACTTCGCTCCCGCTAGTACGTCCAGAATGCCATCGATCAAAGGCATTGGGTAGCCATCCTTGATGATCACAGCATTGAGTCGGCGGTAATCGATGCAGAAGCGTATGCCCCCATCGGGTTTACGGATCATCAACACGGGGCTAGCCCACAGGCTAGTAGAAGGTCGAATCAGGTCGAGCTCCATGTACTTTTGTATTTCCGCTTCTATCACATCTCCTTCAGCCAGCGACACACGGTAGGGGGCTGTTTGATCGGCGCCTGCATACCCGTGTCGATCGAAAACTCCAGTAAGTCGGTCCGGCCTGGTTTAAGGGACGTTTCCACGGAACGCACCGAGGAGGTCGGCCATCAGCACTCGCTGTTCTTCACCAAGCTTCGAGTCCGTAAAGTCCACATCCAGCTCAGCCAGGCGAGCTTCTTCGAGCCCAGGCATGGGTTCTCGCGAAGTAGTAGGCGTAGCAGCAGCCGCGCTGATCACCGAGTCAATCCAGGCCGAGTCCTTGTTCTCCGGGCTCGGCGAGGGGTGGTCCTTGTTGTCAGCGGTCGGTCTGCTCGAGTTCAGCGAGTTGAAGGCTGACTTCGGCACCACAGTCGCGGCCGCAAGGGGCGTACCCTTCGTAAGGATCAGCTCGTCCGTCGAAGCGTTGTATACCTCCACGATAGTTTTGCCTCCATGTACGGTACACAAAGTCCTAGCAAACTTCACGTTCGCATCGAGCTCAGGGAGCCCCTCGAGCAACACGGTCGTGTCGTCAGGCGCCTTGCCCATGACGTCCGTCACGACGAGCGCCTGTCCACCCGGACGTAGGCGTACCGCCGAAGCGATACGAGATACGTGCATCTTCTCGACTCTCGGAGTCCCGAGCGGGAGCGTCTCGCCCGTGTTCTTCAAGGTCATGATGTTCTCTTCCAATTCGATCACTGCACGGAACGCCATGAGCGTGACCGTACCGAGGATTGCGTGCACATGCAGTCGGTCGACCACCACGAAGGTTCTGAGTTCCGCGCACGTTCCCAGCCGTAAAGTCAGCTCGATTTCGCCCTTGATGCGAAGGTTGCCACATGAGACATCCTTCAGACAGCCTAGGTACGACCAAAGAGGAGCATTGGCGAGGCCAAGCCTCTTCAGTACGCGTGCGTCAATCAAACTAGCCACAGCACCCGAGTCGATCAGCGGTTCGGCGGGTAGGTCCTCAATGTAGCAAGTCGAGACGGCTTCGAGCCCGCAGACAGCACATATTACTATCTTTCCTTCGGGTACGGGGCGTAGTTCGTCTTCGGAGAGTTCGTCAGGTTCGGCATCATGTTCGACTTCCCACATGACCAGGTTTCCGACGGGGTCGTACGCGGACTCTACATACGTAATGGCTGATGTCGTTGCTGCCCTCGACGTACGAGGGTCGGCTATCAAGCGCTTCCAAGCGTTCTGCGAACAGAGAAGAGCAATCGAAGCGTACTTTTCGGCGTTGGCGGACTCGTCGGGGTAACGGGGCTTCTATTCGAGTGTTTTTTTGGCATCGAGTTTCACGGTCGGTTCGCTTGGTTCGGATCAAAGTAGCCTCAGCTAGGTACAACTCCACGACCCTACGAACCAAGGCATTCATCACACGGTCGACGAGAATTCCAGCCGCGGCAACAATCAGTTCACGAGCCCGTGTTTCACGTTCCAGCGCGGAGTTGCGCGCAACCCCAGTAGTCTTCGGTAGGTCGGTAGTCGGAAGCATGGGTAGCTCCTTACAGGCTGCTACACCCTTCGCTTCTTCTTCGAGAACAATCACCGAGCCAAAGTTCTCAGCCGGAACGATACCTTGGCGCTCTCGTCGCGGGAGGTGACCTCAGCGGCGGCGCCTCGGTGATCGCGGGCTGCGCGACATCTCCTGTTGTTGCTGTAGAAGTAGTTTCTGCGTTTGCTGGGGATCTGCATCATCTGCAGTATAGCTGGACTCTCGGTCGGAGTCTTGGTCGTGACGACGTCCACGAAGTCCGCGTCGCCCCCCCCCCCCACAGGCTGATGCATGTTCTTCGCGAGCAACACGATGACGGCCTCCTCAATAGAGTTCAACGTCATTGTATCCAATGCTGCCTTCCACTCCTTGTTACGCATGCCAGAGAGGAAGTACTGGTAGTGCATCTGCGGGTCGTAGCAGTCAGTTTCGTTTCATAGGCCGGAGATCAGGTCTCCCCGCACGTCAGCAGACATCCCCTTAGTACGTTTCGCGTTCTTGAGTCGCTCAATTATTTGAAGAGGAGTCAGGCACACAAACTGATTGTGGAACCTGGTACACAAAGTCTCAAAGTCACGGATCATTGAGTACATCCACCATTCTTCGGCTGTCTTGCCCTTCAGACACTCTCGGAACGCACTGAGCCTCATTTGTTCTTCCAAACTCACAGTGGCTCTCTCGAAAGCGTTCCAGAACGCTCTCGTCTTTTCCACGGTAGAACCATCAGAATAGAAAGGTTGAATCATCTTCACGGCGTTCTTGATGCGAGACGGCATTCCGCCGTACGAAGTCGCAATAGTCGTACCAGTACTCGGCTGGACTTGTCCCACAGGAGACGGTTGTTAAGTTGTACCAGGGGTAAAACCACCCGAAAAGCCAACAGGAGTCGGGTTCGTCAGGCCACTCGAGCTCACAGACGGCTGGGCAGGGCCTAGGCCAGCTTGAGTAGTTCCCGCTGGCAGCCCCCTCGGCGAGATGCCGACTCCGAGGCCCATAGTCGAAGTCATTCCCAAGGGCGTGGCGTTCACTAACCCGTGTCGGTGAGTAGACGGAACGCCTCCTAGCGAGTAGCCTCCGTGGGACGGTATCGCAGAACGAGCCGAGTTCAGGGACATCGGTGTCGAGGCAGCAGCCATACCGGTCGTCGTCCAGAACGGTCCTCCGACGATTGGGGTCGGCACCGTCGGGTCGGTAGTCACCGCATGCGTTCCACCAGGAACGATAAGAACGCTGCACGCAGCTGCGCTCGGAGTTTGCGCGAAGTAAGCACCCATGGTCGTCTGTGTCGATGGCGCCCCTTGAGCGTGTCCAGGTACGCTCGAGCTCGGAGCTCCTTGAACAAGACCAGTCGCAGACCAAGATTGGCCAGCACCCAGCTCCGCTCGACGGCTGGTGCTGTCCACCACGCGTTGAAGCACTGACCTTGCCGCAGCGAGTCCTTCCGGAGTCGTCATGTCCGGGGTGGTCGCAACGGGACGTAGTAGTAGTTACTACTGTTCACAGGGCCATACATATTTGAAGACACTCACGTACTCGCAAGTTGGTGTTTCGCGCTCCTTGGGACCAAGAAGGCCGTATCCAATAAGTCGTAAGCAGTATGTAGGCAACGCGACCCACACCACACCTCCCGAGTGACTACTCCAGTCAGCACTCGTCTCCTCAGACGAGCAAGTTCTTCTCAACCAGCACCTTACAAATCATTCTCCAGTTAGCAGCGTACCCTGCTTCTCCACCAAATGTCGGGTCGGGTCCGCTAGGGACTGTGTGACGAGTAGGTACGTAGTACGGGGTCGATACCCAGAAGACGTGAAGCGTAGAGTAGTAGTAAAAAAAGTTAAGTTGTTTCTTGTTGTATGTTTAAGGCAGGGAAGATTTACGAGTGAATGACAAAGTCGAAAGTCGGCAGCGCCGATCCCTCTCATGGGGACGACACTCCTCCTCTCCTCTCCTGGGGCGGCGTTGGTGTGTCCTCCATCCGGCGGCATGCCAACCCGTCCACGTAAGTATCGAATAGTAGGGCACAACCACGGTGACACTCGTCCTCCGGGGTCCACGCAGCTCACGATGACCGCCTCGCGACCCCACTCCGAGCACTCCATGGCCTCAGATGAGCGATCATACCGCTCTCACCATCATCGTACCGAAGTTGAAGCAGCTACGCACGGTACTCCCGTATGCGTATAGTTGAACAAGTTGTAGTTGTAGTCGAGCAGCGCGCGCAGGACGAGTCCACACCGGACCCACCCACGTATCCAGGTGCGGGACACCACAGTTATTCTATGAGATCTAGCATGTCTTCACAGCTGCTATATTGGCTCAGTGAGACGCCTTCTTCCTAAAGTGGATCTTTTGGGGAATTCGAAGGCCATGGCATCCATCTCCTGGAGGGATACTTCGAAGTATATTGCTCTAGACAACTCCTTATAGATTGTTTTCCTATTACATGGTATTTCCATTTTTAAATGCTTCACTTTAACTGTTTAGCTTGAGCTACTTCCCCAGCGAGGGGGCATCTCACGTGTGCTCGGTGCGCAAAATGCCCCGCTTGCGGGGCTCTGCTCGGCCTGTAGATTTCAATATGCTGAGCTTATTGGCTAATAGATTCCGTGCTTAGCTGAGGTGGACGACACAGGTAGTAAGCACGGGATATATCCAGCGAGAAATAGAGAACTGTATTCTCTGCAAAATAGATCTCTGATTTCGCAGGGTATTCGACTTCGCCAAATCGCACGCCCACTCGCAGCGCCTCCTTAGAGCATCTCCAACGCGGAGGTAGCATCTGGGCAGCAAACCGCAAAATAATATGGAAAATAACAGTTTCGGAAAGGGTTTGGTCCCTCGTTTTTCCAATGCAGGACACTCAGACCTCAAACTCAGACGCTACCTTTTCGTTGATCCTTCATCTATTGTCCGGTTTAAAGTGATCATATCATAGTGAGAAAGTAGTGGTAAGAGGCACAAACACTCGGACAGTTGGATACGGTCTGAACCTCAAATCAGGGCCTCAAATCCACGCGATTTGAGGTCGGCAGCGGGAATATATTTGGGGTTGCCTCAAAATGGGGTATGCGTTGGAAGACGTCAGTCCGTAATTTATCGCAAACTGAGGCCTCAACCCCAAATTGAGGTCCGCATTGGAGATGCTCTTCCTAACAAAGACACCCTTAATAAATAAATAAATTTCAGAGAATTTCGGAGTTGTCCTCAATGCTGGCAGCAGCAAGTATTATTGTGAATTCCGTCCAAATTTGCCGATTCCGCCAGAATCGCTCCAATACAATTCCCAAGTCAGATTTGGAATCGCCAGAAGAAGCCGAGGAGCCGCATGTCATGGCTACATTCGTAGTTAATGTGTCTACTAATATACGATACGCTCGGGCGATTGGCCGACGATTGGGCCCGGCGATTCAAAGAACCGCCGGTGGAAATTATGAGTAGAACGCACAATACTGTATTGTATAATGTAAGGAACATTCACGAAAGAAAAGTATCACTATTGTGCGAAGCTATTGTGCGTTCTACTTAAAATTGCCGTGAGCGGTTCTTTGAATCAACCGCGCAGCAAATCGACCAACCTATGTAAGAGTCTTTGACTATGCTATTTAAAGGTTTTATTTTGTGAAACACCTCACTGACGTCCGACGCTGGAGAGATCTCAAAATGCAAGACCGCAGCAACGTCGTTGCTGGTACTACCAGCGCGGAGCAAGCAAATGCTCGAGGTCGTACGCCACCGCCGTCAAGTCGATCGCGAGTGCCTGCGCGAAGAACTCCCCCGGCTAGCTCTCCTGGAAGCGTACGCGTATCACCATACCCGTTGCGTGCTCGAACCCCGCCCCAGTCAACACCACCACCAGCTCCCGCCAATTCACCTGGAAATACGCGCGCATCACCATACCCATCGCGTGCGCGAACCCCGCCGCAGTCTTCACCAGTACCCGCGGCTCCTGTCCCTCAACGAGTATGTGTGTCGCTCGATTCTTCACCTCACACTGAAGACGAGCATCGACTCCAGCTGATTGTTGGACCAGTTGTTAAGAACACAGTTGGCCAGGGTGACGCGTCCGGAAAGAGGCTGGAGGACTTTGTTGCTAATGGTGCGACGTTCAACGATATTCTGCACAAGCTCTGGGAGAAGTTTCGCTGCCACGTGAAAGGTCAAGCCGCTCAACACGACGAAGTGTGTGTGGTCAATTGAAGAACTGTCGAATCCGAGTGGTCGAAGGTCACGCAGTTCAAGTGGAATCGTCACCTCATTCTAGCCACCAAGACGGATCAGGGATGGAACCGCTGGGTGGCCTCACTACGTGGTCAAACCGTAACACTCACAATTTATTAGTATGGACTCGGTATTCCCAACGCTCGCAGCCTTGATGAGTTTGCGTCCGTCCAGAACACACTGATCGCGCTGGTGCAACTGCGGAATCATCGCTTCGAGAAGTAGTGTCCCGGCTACGGGAGGTGTGGGGCGCAACATATCAGGGCAGTGCTGTAGTTTGGATAATGTGGGCCAACGATATTACCCGGGACCTTGACCGTTCCACTTGGGAGGTTTCTATCCTTGACCCTCCGACAGCTCGAGTAGAAATTTTACTTCGAGCTGCTGATTCTGAAGTGGAGCTGCATATTGGGAGGCTAACTCGATCATCGCGTATGGCGATCGATTGTGTCAATGCTGCAATTGCAGACAACGAACGACTTCAAAACGACTGGAAAGCATTTGGCCTGCGTCTTACAAATCAGCGGGAAGTGCTTGCAGCTCGCAAAGAGTGAATTGAAGGGTTTCTTGAAGAGCTACCCCTTCCAGCTGCAACAGACGTGGTAGACCCGCTTACCAACATCGAGAACGTCGAAGACACCGAGCATCAAGAGTAAATTTGCGATAGGAGCTTTCATGAGTGAGTTAGTTTTCCGTATCCTGAATCGGCCTCGTTAAAATTCCTAATCCGTCCTCTCCGTCACTTTCGCTCAAAGCTAAATCTTCGCTTTTCGTCACTAGTCTTCTCTCCTTCAACAATGGCCCAGTCGGGTAAAAATGGCCTTGAATCGTCCAGCCGCAGTGCTCATATACTCTGGCCATGTCAAATTTCTCGAACCTCTCAAAGGTTTCCACAACGAACGGGAGCAGATCGCTGTTATTCGACTCGACGTAGTGCCTCTGAAAGGATTTCTTAATGTAGCCGAACATGTACTCGATGGGGTTGAAAAATGGGCATTATGCTGGAAGAAAGATCGGCACGATTCCTATGCTGCGTAGGAAGTGGACGATCTCGGGATGTCTATGAATAGATGCACCATCAAGTATCCACACTGAATTAGAGCCCGGATACTGACGCACATTTCCCCTCGTCGAGTATGCAAAGTCGCCGCAGCACTCAAGGCTGAGCTCCTCGATGAATCGAAACACGTCTGCCTCCTTGATGTGCATAGCTCGCCTCCCGAGCTCCTTTCGTGCCAGGCCGCACCCGTGAATAAGCCGCCCCACGGTTGACTTGGAAATGGTGATTTGGTGAGCAGTTCGAAAAGCACCTTGGGCTTCGTCCAGGTACGCTAATGGGTGCTTCTAATAGAAGTTGCACAACCACTGCCGATGAGCAGCTGTAAACGTATTATCGCGACCACTTGGAGCGCGCTGGTAGGTGCCGGTCTCTTCGTAGGTGTTAATCCAGTTCCCGATCGTCCTCACGGCCTTGTTGTAGATGATGGCAAGATCAACATGCGAATACCCGAGACAATAAAAGCCGTAAAGGCAATGGAAGACAGTATTCGGGTGGGCGTGCTGCCTCGTGACTGTGTCTTCCATCTTGGCGATATAGCAGTTTATAGCACATCGTCAACATTGTGTGAGCAATTAGACTTAGCAAGAATGAGCTGCAAGATATACAACACCTTCTATCATCGGTTGTTTGCAGACATACCTGTTATTGCTTAAGCTGTCAGCACGTGTAGCACTCCCTTCGGCCACTTGTTGCTACTGCAGTTCGTCGAGCGAGGTCGTCCTTGGCGGCGACAGCGACAGGGCGGCGGCGGCGGCGACACTCTCGCTGCGCCTTGAAGTCTTGGTTTTGTTGCTGGTGTGGTGACAGCGACGATACTCTCGCTGCGTCTTGGAGCCTTGATTCTGTAGCTGGTATGGCGGTAGAGACAGGGACGACGGCGGCGGCGACACTCTCGCTGCGTCTTGAAGCCTTGGTTCTGTGTGGCGGCAGCTCTTGCCTGGGTGGAGAGAATATTGTGTTTTGTCCAATCAAAGCGAGCGGTCTATTTGCTGGCGGTTGGCAAGTAGCCCGAAAGCGGCAAATTTGGGTGGAATTCACAATAACACGGGCACACCAGAAGCAAGCAGCAGCTGGATTAACCCCCGTTTGCGGAGCCCATTTCCGTTTGGTGACAATGAGAAGTCGCATGCGATCTTATTCAGCCACATAGCAACGACAGCTAAATGCTTTCGATAGCCGCCTTCGCGTCAGACATCGTTAATAAAAGACCCCAGTGCTGACAAATGTGAGGTATTTCGAATGAGTGGCGATTTTTTTCACGTGTGCATTTGCGGTTTGCCACGTGTGGCAACTTGGACCGAGGTTTTCCACGTGCGGTTTGCCACACGTGGAAACCCTGATGGAAACCATGTGTGTGATCTTTTTCATTTGCGGATTGACGTTTTCATGTGTACGATGGTTTTTACGTGCAGATGTATTCAAATGTGCTTAGCTAGCTAGAGAGTATCTATAATGGGCTTACTTAGCCCAATACTTTAGCTTACACGTGTGCGCACGTGTATGAGGAAGCGCAGGTGTATGTAACTTAGATTAAGTATACTTGTGTCAACAAGTATAATTAAACCTAAACATGATAGACATGGACGTCACCAGTGTAGTAGCATTGCTACTAGCAGAGTCCGACACCATAACGCAGGTCGCATGCAACAGCGCTGCTTATACTAGGCAAATTGGTATTCCCAGTCAAAGTCGCATGTGACTGGGAATACCAATTTGCCTAGTATAAGCAGCGCTGTTGCATGCGACCTGCGTTATCGTGTCGGACTCTGCTAGTAGCAGTGCTGCTGCACTGATGACGTCCATTTCTATCATGCTGCCCTGCTGCATGTAGTAGCAGTGCTACTGCAACGATGCCGTCCATTACTATCATGCTGCTCTGCTTTCCGAACGGGGCCTTAACGGGTACACGGGTATGCGTGTGCCCGAGGAGCTGAAGACTCAGCGTGAGAAACTGATCACGCAATTGTCTGAGAGTGTTGAGGGCGATCGCAACACTCAGCCGAGGACTGTATGCGACTACAGCTCTCGCTCAAGTTTTTCGCCATTCGGAGGAGCTGCTGGTGGCGGGATTCGTACTCCGTCACCACTTCCGGAACGTCGCTCATCCCGAGCCAATTCTCGGAGCCACCCTAGGTCGGGGGGGGGGGGGGGGGGGGGGGGGCGAGTGAAGACATGTGTACGCGGCGCACAACTGGGGTGCCGCGCGGAAGTCCCAGGGCGCAGAGGCGAGAACGCTGGATCAAGACTGGCTCAACCCGAGCCAACTCTCGGAGCCACACTAGGTCAGGGGCGAGTGAAGACCTGTCTACGCGGCTCTCAGCTAGAGCCGCCTGGAGGAAGAGGAGAAGCAAGTAATACTGGGTCTGCAGTCTTGGAGGAAGCAGACAAGTGTGTGTGGAGTCGTGCCTACATTTGGAAAACCCCGGGGCGAATTGGGTCAAGACACGTGCAGACGAAGGCCTGTTGAGCGGAGAGCCGGCTTCGTTTGGAGAGCATCTGAGGACGACTGGACAAGGAACAAGTGGACGTGGTTGGCTGACGTCTGGGCCCAAAGTGTAGCCCCAGCAAGACCGTCAAGGGGAACGCAAAGGAGGCGCACACACCGCGCCAGGCCAAGAGTTCGAGTTGAGAGGTGTTGGCCGAGTCTTCGTTGAGTCCAGCTGAAGTCATTCAGCTGAGACTCTAAGACTCTGAGCCCCCCTGAGCTTAGATTCAGGATTTGCTGATTCAAGTTTAGCTCGAGGTATATTCTGGACACTGGGAAGTCGCCCCCATCTCACCACATCTTGCACAAACCGTATTACGGCTTGGCGGCGCTGGACAAAGTTCATTGCCTTCGAGCTGACCGCTTTGTTCAGGCCGATGTTCTTGTTCACTACAGGCCCGGTCTGTGTGTGGTTGTTGTTGTTGTTGAGAGTGTCTACACCCGACGTAGACACTGTGCTCTCGTCGATTGGATTACACGCAGTCCGTGCGCGTGTCGACACAGCTGATATGTTGCTCGTATCAGCGTGTTCATTCGGTTTGGTTGAAACCGGGTACCCTCTCCCACTTAAGGAAGGCGCTACCGCACCGATTACGCTCGGTACGCATGAATGCCTCATGACGTTCACGTAAAACGGTGTGTGTCCGGTCGAGACATGCACCGAGTTGTTGATGGCAAACTCTGCCATCGGCAAACAGTCGCTCCAGTGTTGGAACGAGTGAGCGTATCTCTTCAATGCGTCAACCAGTACTCGGTTGACGCGCTCGGTTTGGCTGTCGGTTTGCGGATGATCCGCAGTCGACATAAACAACTGCGTGCCAAGAAGTTCAAACACTTCTTGCCAGAAACGCGCTGTGAAGCGCGGATCACGATCAGACACAATGTCGATCGGCATGCCAGTTGTGAGGCATACTGAATATTACTTAACGATTCCAAGATATTTTTGGAATCGTTGGAGTGGCGGTTTGCAGGTATTAGCTCAATCTAATTGGACAAAAATATGTTAAAGTCGGCTGACGATTGGCTACAACAGCGATAACTGATAAATAATCCGATTGGATTGGTGGCACCATACAAACGCAAAGACTATTGGTTGGATCGCAATGGTAATATGGTAGTATAATATACAGTCGACGACATTTTCTATTATCTTTTTGTCGATACCAAATTGGTTGACACGTGAAAACCCATATTCTGCACGCGAAAAAACCGCACGTGGAAACCCTACGTTCACGTGGAAACCCTACGTTCACACGTGAAAACCATGATCATACGTGGAAAACCGCAAATGCACACATGAAAATAATGCGCACCCATTTCGAATGCTTCATTACTGGAGTGGTCAAGTGGCACGCGTTTGTATGTATATTTATATGTATATACCGATATATGTATATACTTACAATACTTTAGTACTATTATTTTGCTCTTATTAGGCGTTTTGAGATCGTCAGACTTGGAGCAGGGCGCTTCCAATGTAGCAGTTTCAGCTGCAATCGCCACACCGAGAAGCGACTTGTGCATGTATCATCGCGATGATTCGAGCCTGTCCAGCTGACACGCTGGCAGCACAGAGTCTGCGACGCGCCTACAATTGTCAAGCATCACCACGCTCTCATTATAAATTACAAACAACCCTCTCTCTCCACTGCCCCGACGCGCAGGTAGGTAGCCAGCCAGCAGGCAGCTTCAAGCACCACGTTACCAACTCGTAGCCATTTTCCGCCAAAATCCGCACAACACCACAACACCCTTCCTCTCCAGCCAATCACAGCACACTTTCACGAAACCGCAGCCAATCCCCATGCAGCGAAACCGCCAGAGTGATGGTCTCCGCTCGTCGTCCAATCAGAGGCGAGGAAAAGGAACCAAACGGAGGAAGAGCGCGCGCGCCGCCCAGTCTCCCATACAAAAACGAAAAGGGAAACGGAGCCCTCTCTTGAGATCTCAAAGCCTGGGGACTTCCGCACTCCCAGAGGCCCCCATCGCTGCCGTCCGTGCGTCCGCCTCCGTCGCCTCCCAGCCAGGTAGATAGACACACACATACTCATACAGACTATTGCCCCTCTCCAGCGCTAATTCTTAGCTTAATTCGTCCCGCAGCCAGAGCCCTCGAGGCCGATGGAGTCCAAGCCGCCGCCCGCCGCGTCGTCGTCGGACGCGACGCCCTCCAAGAAGCGCCGCGCCGCCGGCCAGAGCGCGCTGCCCGTACCGGAGCCCGAGCGCAAGCGCGCGGGGCTGCCGCTGCTGCTGTGCACGGCCGGCGTCGAGAACCCCCTCCTGGCGGCGCTGGGCGGCACGCCGCGCTCGCAGGCGGCCGCTGCCAAGGGGTTCGCGGAGCCGGAGCCGCTGGATTTGGCCTCGCAGACGAGCGCCGAGTCGTTGGGCGACGGCGTCAAGGAGGAGGAGGAGGAGGAGGAAGTGGAGGAGGAGAAGCCCCGCGTCCTGGAGGTGAAGGAGGAGCCTGTGAGGGTGAAGCAGGAGCCTCGTGAGAATCAGAATCAGAAGCAGAATCAGAAGCAGAATCAGGTCAAGGTGAAGCCGGAGCTGGAAGCTGTGGAGACCAAGTACGGAGTGGAGTCGACCCCTTTCGGTAGGAGCTTCGTCTTCCTAGCAGCAGAGAGGGGGGAAATTTTAGTTGTGTGCTGATTGTGGGTTGTTTTTTTTGCAGCAGGTAAGAGGAAGCGGGAGGATGAAGTGGAGACTAAGACGACGGACTTTGTGGCCTATGCGAGGGAGCACATCCACAGCCAAGAGGCGGGCGAGGAAGGTTTCTCCATCGACCCGTCGGAGCGCGCGGTCGAGCACCGCGCCAGCAAAGTGGTGCGTCGTGAGATTTTGATTGCGTCGCCTGCTGCGAACGACGACGAGGGCTGGGAAGGCAGCGCGCCTCCTGAGGTGAAGATGGAGGAGGTGGAGGCTGTGCTGACACCCTCGGAGCATTTTGACCTGCAGCCGATCGACATCATCCTCCACGTCTTCTCGTTCCTGGTCACGGCGAACGACCTGAAGAGCATGTCGGAGGTGTCGAAGAAGTGGAAGGACCTGACCAGTCGACGGTCGCTGTACCGATCACTCCCGAGTGTGACTCCGGAGGGATCGGTCAACTGGATCAACTTTAAGAACTTGGGCGTCAAGAACAAGGGGACCGAGGGCACATGCATTAAGTGCTGTCAGCGCTCCACTGGCAAAATTCTGGCCATGAAGAAGGCCCGGGTATTCCCCAAGGTACGCGGCGATTGGGTAGTAATTCACGTTGAGCTGCGTTCACGAGCACTGATGATGGCTATACTTTGTGCTAGGGAGAGGGCGTTCCGTATTATATGCTCAGAGAGTTGGCAGTGCTAAAGGGAATCAAGCACGATCACATTGCGTCCCTTGAATTGATCAGCCTTGCCAAGGACGAACTCCACGTGTTCTTCCCATACGTGGACAAAACATTGCACGAAATTATAAACCCGTCGGGTGATCCCAATGGGGGTCGTCTGTTGCCGGAGGCTGTGGTAAGTACTTTGAAGGCGTTCGAAATGATAAATCTCCGTTCTAATGCTGATTGTGCCATGGAATCGCAGATTCGCAAGCTTCTCCACCAACTTTTGGATGCTATCGCGTATTGCCATCGCCGCGGAGTCTTGCATCGTAACCTCAAGCCAAAACATCTGCTTATCAAGACGTCGGACCCAGACAATCTCAGTGAGTTCCCCAGTCATGTTCACGATCGTGGATATAATATACCTGTACTTACAGCATTTTGTGACTTAGGTGATGCAACCCTACAGATCTCCGACTTTGCGTTGGTTCGAGCAACAGGAATCCCTCGTCGCACATATACCATGGAGGTTGTTACGCTTTGGTACCGCCCCCCTGAAATCCTCATGGGAGTCCGTGGATACTCTTCGGCCGTCGACATTTGGTCTGTTGGATGCATATTCGCCGAAATGGCCCAAGGCAAACCACTTTTCACCGGCATATCGGAGATCGATCAACTGTTCCAGATCTTCAGCAAACTGTCGACGCCCACTTCAGAAACGTGGCCGGGTTTCTCCTCTTTGCCGAACTATCATTTCGAGTTCCCTCACTGGAAGCGTCGACCTTTGAATCGCCTGTTCCCGGGAATTTCGGATCTTGGTATCGACTTGTTGACAAAGTTACTTGTGTATAACCCGGACCAGCGTATTACCGCTGAAGATGCGCTTCGTCACCCGTATTTCTCCGATGAGGCACCTGCGTTTTTGCCGCTCACGCCTAAGATTCCTATGGACCAAATGTGCTACACGATGAGCCGAGCACGAATTGGCCCAACTCCGGAGCATGTGGAGCTCTTTCACGCATACCTGCGTCAGACAGAAATGGAATCGTGGAAGGAAATCAAGTACTTAAGGTGCGTAGGCCATGGATCCAATTACTACATGTACATACGCATGGCTCTAACGCGATTTTGTTTTCGTGAAGCCGGCAAAAAACTCTCCGACCCGCTCATCGATCAATGCTAGTTGACTGGCTAATTGAAGGTACGCTATGTTATGATGTTTACTTGTATTGTTCGGTACTGTAAGACTTACGTGCTCTTTCAGTGGTGGATGTGTTCGAGATGTGTCTGCGTACAGCGTTCCTTGCGGTCAACTACACTGATCGCTACCTGGACATTGTCATGGTGAAAAAGACGCAGTTTCAATTGCTTGGGGCGACTTGCTTGCACGTTGCGTCGAAATGCGAAGACGTGTCGTACATTGGCGTGGAGGATCTCGCCATGTGCGCCGACAACGTATACACGTCCGTGGAAGTATTGGAGATGGAAGAAAAACTGTTGAACACTCTCAACTTTACGCTCTCGGTGCCCACTGGTAAGTCCTACTGGCTTGCCACACAATTCGAGTAAAGCTTTGTCTCACGTCGTGCCTTCTTTTGTGTGTTCAGCGCTGGATTTCCTGAATATTTACGAGCGCATGATCCCGCCTATTCAGAAAAAGACGTCCATGCTTGCGCACTACTTACTCGAGCTGGCGCTACAAGAGTACCAGTTCTTGAAGTATCTGCCGTCGGTGGTGGCGGCTTGCTGCTTATCAATGGCCATGTACACGATGGATGGGTTCCCGATGGTTAGTGTGCTCCACGAAATTTGAGAACAAGTGTGCACGTTGCTAACACTGGTATATTGTTTTACAGACAAAAGAGCTGGTGGATGCCTGCCAGTACGACTGGTCGGATTTGAAAGAGTGTATGGGAGAGCTTCAGACACTGTACTCTAACTCGCCGTCGAACAACCTGGCGGTGATCAAGAAGCGCTACTCGAAAGCGGAACGATGCCAGGTGGCGAACGTGCTTCCGCCGACATCGTTTAGTATGGCATTTTAGTTGGTCTAGTCTGTATTTGTGAGCTACATATTTAGAGCTCGGTCTCTAGGTCGTAGGTGCGTAAACTCCCCACGCTGGCTGGCGTAAGCCCAGAAAGCGATACGTGCTCGCCAACCTTCGGACAACGAGGAAACAACAAGTAACAAAAGGCAGAATACAAGCGAGCAGTTCACGGGCATTCAGACCAACCAAGTTGCCAACTTTGCACAAATAAAGTCACAGTAGATTGTCGACGGCTGGAAGACTTTTCGCGGACACGAATGTGGCATCATCTAGCATAGGATCTCATCCTGTAATTTTCTCGACTTCACTGCCAGCGTCGCTGTCAGTCTCGCTGGTTACTTCGAACCCCACCTCGGCGTCCTCGTCGGACTCTTCGCTATCAGTCTCCAGGCCAGCCTTTTCAACTTCCTCTTCAGCCGCCGCTGGCTCAAAGAGCATCTGACGCAGCTTGGCTTCGAGGTCTTTCGCGATATCAGGATTCTCCTGCAGGAATACCTTCGCCTTCGCCTTGCCCTGGGCAATAGGTTCTGCACACATGAGCATCACGAGCTGTTAGACAAACAGACAGACATACTGATAGAGATGCGGCTAAACTCACCGTCGTTTCCAGCCAGACTGTACCATGCACCCGAACGCTTCAGAAGACCATGCCGCACGCCCAACTCGAGCTGACCAAGCAAAAAAAAGAAGCACGGTTAGTCATGGCACCTCCTAAACTCAAATGCTCAAACGCATGATGCCGTACCAATTCAGACTGACGGTCGATGCCGCGACCGAACATCATGTCAAAGTTCGCCACCTTGAAGGGCGAGGCAAGTTTGTTCTTGGCCACCTTCACCACCGTTTCGTTGCCGACAACTTGGTCGCCCTCCTTGATGGCCGTCTTGCGACGAATGTCCAGCCTTACAGACGCGTAATAACGCAGCGCCGTCCCACCCGACGTAACCTCAGGAGATCCGAAGATGATCCCCACCTTCTGGCGAATCTGGTTCAGGAAGATAATGGTGCAGTTGGACTTGGACAGCGACCCCGTGAGCTTTCGCAGCGCCTGACTCATGAGTCGCGCCTGCAGTGCAATCTGCTGGTCTCCCATTTCACCCTCCAGCTCCGCACGCGGCACCAGAGCTGCCACACTGTCCAGCACCACGAGGTCCACCGCTCCCGACCTGATGAGCGTGTCGGCGATCTCCAGAGCTTCTTCGCCCGAGTCCGGCTGCGAGACGTATAGCGCGTCAATGTCGACGCCCAGAGCCTTGGCGTAGTGGGCGTCAATGGCGTGCTCTGCGTCGATGAAGGCGCAGACTCCGCCCTCCGTCTTCTGGGCCTCAGCAATGCAGCTCAGCGCCAACGTCGTCTTGCCGGAGCTCTCGGGGCCGTAGATCTCCACCACACGTCTGTCAGCAGCAAAAATGTCAAAAGTTGCAGTCCTATTTTCACACCTCCGTCTCAACTCACGCACCCCCGTGGGATGCCGCCGACCCCTAGAGCCAAGTCCAGCGACAACGAGCCCGACGAAATGACGTCTACGCGCTCCGCGATCTTGCTGCATCCAGAAAAGTAATTGATTATCAACTTTTGTCACAATTGGCCAGAACTTCTGCTGCAGGCCGCGTACGTCGACCCCAGCTGCATGACGGCGCCCTTGCCAAAGCTGCTCTCGATCTGGCGGATGGCCATCGTCAGTGCCGCGCTGCGGTCTGCAGAAACACATTGCACGTCGTTATTAACGCGATAGGCCCGTTTCTCAGCTTGCACAGGCCGCACCGGAGCCGGACGCGGCGCTCACGCGCGCAGACTTGGCGGCCGAGCGCTTGAAGCGTACAGAAGACAGATACGGAGAGCCGCAGGCCGTGGCGGTCGGCGCCAGGCGCTGGCCCAGCGTCGGAAGTCGCAGCCCAAGTCGCAGCATTTTGGTGACCAAGGGATCAAATGAAATGGGTTCACGTTTCTAAAGCCGCTTAGAAACTCTACTGAATAAGACGACATTCGCGCAAGAATATTCGGGTAGAATTGCTTCAACTTCAAGTTTCTTCCTGTGTTTATTGTAATTGGTTTGTGTTTTATTTGGAATTTTGGTGTAAGTGGTACACTGGTACTACGGCTTTTTTCCGCTCCAGTCAATATTGTCAATAATGACGCCGGCGTCGCCGTCGCCTCCTCCCGTTGGTGGTGCGTCCAAGCGGCCACCGGTGACGACGCTACGCAGCAGCCAGCACGGTGTAGCCATGTCCCACGAGAAGAGGCCACCACGTGAGCTGCTCAAGAAAATCGGCATCAGCGGCAAAGAAGTCGTGAAAATCATCAAAGAGCGCAAGTGGGGGATCGTCGAACCGCGCGGCCTGCAGCAGCAGAAGTTGTACTACCTCCCCGGCGTCAAGAAGGACGCAGCAGAAGAGGGAGAACTAAAGCAGCGGCGGGACTTTTTCGTGGGCGAGGGGGAACTCTACGCTTTCATTCTGAAACGAGGTAGGGAGGGCGCTTCTACCTTTTCATCCGGCAGAAAAGGTAGAACGGGTAGAGTGACCGACTAAAATGGCTCGTTTTAATTGCTAGGCGGGCTACGCTATTTGCTGCCGGACGAGGACTTCTCCACCGAGTCGGACGAGTCCGACGTGGAGCCCACGCAGCCGTCCAAGTCCGACGCCGATTCTACCAATTCTGCTGCTACTGCTGCTGCTGGAGAGCAGAATTCTGCAGAAGATGAGGACGGCCTCGGAGACTCGTCCGACTCGGCGGGTGAAGCTGCTGGCGCGGGCTCCGAGTCGCGCAAGTGGAAGCGCCGGAAGAAACTCTCCACCGCTCGGAGCAAGTCGGCGGAGAAGTCTGCACCCACCGAGAAGCCCCCGCCGCCCAAGCGTCGACGGAGGTTTGGGAAACCGCGATCTGCTGCTCAGGACGACCAGGACAGAATCCGCGTGAGTCCGCGCGTGAAACTGGAGCAGGCCACGCACGTTGCCGTCGGTCAGCAGGCAGAATTCAGCGAGTACATGTCGTCGTTGACTGCGCGAGGCTGGCGAGCGCAGTTGTTGCAGGATGTGGACGTGCATTTGCTTCGGTCCGTGGCGGCGGTGGATCGACGACAACGGGCGTTGGAGGCTGTCGTTGAGGGGCAGAAGAAGAGCGGGAGACCAACGGAAGGCGCCGGGCCGCACGTGCAGGATGCAACCGAGAATCTCCAAGAGCTGGAGGGACTTGAGTACAGCATCCGCACGTCACAAGATGATCTGTCGAGTATCGTCGAGGCCGTGATCCTGCAGGCGGAGAGGTCGACGGTTCCCGATCGTATCGACCCCGTCGGCCGCATTGGAATCCCAGGCTTCGTGTCGACGGGTCCAGGGAGTCTCATGCTCTTGCGCGACATCGAGCGGCACCTGCTCGTGTTCGTCGCTGCAGTGCGTCGCTACCAACGGACGAGGAGAGCCGTCTCGGCCAACGAACCTTCGAGCGGCCCGTCGACCAAAGCGGTGAAGCGCGCAGATCTGCGTGCGCTTCAGCTGCGCATCGAAGAGTCCAAGACGGAGCTACAGGAGCTGGCGGAGATCGTCAGTGTAGAAGTGAAGACGCAGGCGGACCAGAGCGCCGCTCAGGAGGCTGCAGCGTCCCAGAGCACCGCGAGGCCTGTACGTGCAGATGGCGCCGAGCCATGAGTCAATCGACTTCAGAGCTCAACTTGACCACGTTGTCTAACGACTTACCTGGACTCTGCGTGTGGACAGACCACCGGCTGCGATGCGGACGTTGACACCGATCACGACCAGTCTTCAAGCCAGCAGAGTGGGGCGTCCTCACCCCAAAGACTTGAGGGAGGTCAGTGGCTTGTCTGAAGACGACTACACTACACTAGAACCTTTTTGTATTCTTTTCATGTGTGCATCAGGAAATAGAGATCACATCCGGTCATGACTTCTAGCAAGCTGCACTACATGATAATACATGTACCCCCCCCCCCCCATACACGATTTTGAGAGCCGCCAAGAACCCACAACAAGGAGTACGTCCCAACAAAGGGAATTCGGTACCCGTTGTGCTATTAAATTCCAGGAAAACCTTACAATGATTAGTCACGGTATGACGGTGAGCTCGTACATGAGGTTTGTGGGATGCTTGGGCTTGCCAAACGTAGCGTCTGTAATCAATCACCTTACCTGTGCGCTCACGGGCCCTGTGACGGGGGTTGCCGGAGTCGTCAACAAGCTTCATTCTCCAAGTTGCTTCTGACACGAAACCTCTCCGGTGCCCGTACGATGATCAAGGTTTTGCTTCTACTCGTGATTGCACTTGCCATTTTCGATGGTGGCGATGCTGTCTCCAAAATCGAAACGTCCAAGTTGAGTCCCTCGAACGTGGGTCATGCCGTCCAGACGGACAACGGCGGCAAACGATCGCTTCGTGGCCTCGCGTTAATCAATGACGCAGCCAACGAAGAGAGGGGCGTGACGGAGGTAGCCAATAAGTTCAAGGCTTTGGCGTCCGAGTCTGAAGCCGGACAGAAGTTGCTGTCGTTGGCCCAGAAGGGGGGCTGGGATAAGGCGGCGATGAAAACAAGGTCGGCCAAGAAAGTGAGCTTGGCCAAGCGGTTGATCGACGAAGACGTCCCCTACAAAACGCTCTTCAAGAATCACATCACACCAGCACAGTACTTCGAAGCGACGGGGTTCGACATCGGCCTTCGTTTCGCTGGTAGAAGGGAAAACATTTTGAAAAGCAACCCCGGCTTTGAAAAGTGGCTTGGGTACGAAGAGTATTGGAACGAGAAGATGTCGAAGTTGGCAGCACGCAATAAAGGAGACTGATCGACGATCTGTACAGTGGATTCCTCATGAAACGATAGTTGTAAATACAACTACCGGTAGGATTCCAAGATAAGCCATGAGAATAGTATTCTCAGAATACGATCTGCCTCATGACGGTAGCACTAGATTTCCCTCTATCCTTAGCTGTGCTGGTTCGCTTCACCTTAATAACTTTCGCGGTTGATTCTCCCTTGCTAGGCAATCATTTATACTTCATCCTACCAAAAAAGGCTTATGCTCAAGCATACTACCGGTAGTATTGTGGTCGACCTGCGCTGCCGTGCATACGTTTCTAGGCTTTTGTGGTGTCAAAGTTCCGGCGCCCCTGTGGTGGACGGCGCGGGCATGTCCGGCGCGCTGGGCAAATTCGAGGAGTGCGTGCTGGAAAGCAACCCGCTGATCGAGTCCTTCGGCAACGCCACGACGCTGCGCAATGATAATTCGGCAAGTTCATCGCGATCCAGCTCAACCAGATCCTCAACTTCCTTCCTGCTGGAGAAGACGGGCATCGTGTCTACAGGGGATTCCGGGACGAATGACGATGACGAGTCTACCCGCGAGCTCATGCACTAATGGCTGGTGGACAGGGACTTCAACTACAAGATCGGGCGACGCTTAGCTTAGCCGCTAACTGCCGTATCCGCCGACGGCACCGCTTCGCCCGCAGTGCAAGATATCTCGAGTTCGACTCCAATGTCGGAACACCAGCATCTCCACCATGAGCACAGCAGCTACGGAGCCATTTCGCCGGTGAAGCGCGCGTTGCAGCAGCTTCACAGTCCGCAGTATCATCACCAGCATACTCTGAACTTCGGTAAGGTCAACCAGGTGCAGTTGTCCTCGTCACTACCGCTAACGCGTTGATGGTGCTAACCGCAGAACCGGAAAGCGGGGATCTGTCCTCCACCACCAAAATCCTCAGCGATGGACATGGCTCGCGAAGTCGAGATCGCCTCAGTCGGTACGGACGGGAGAGCCCCATTCATTCCATTTCGTCGATCACTTGGCTAAGTGACCTGTTCGCGCAGATACCTGGACCACAGCTCGTTCGGAGTGGGGCTCGATGTCTTCTTGGTGCTGATCTCTGTCGTCTTCGCAAGCTCATACATTGCCAACACCTACATCCTCTCCAACGACGTACGTGCTCTATGTGTCCTGCGCCATGGCCTGGGTTGACCGGTGGTGGTTGTTATTGAATCGCAGATGCCATACAGTCTGTGGGTGACAGATCTTGTGTGTGCTGGTCTCCTGGCGGTGGACTTCTTGTTCCGTGGCATCTACCTCTCTAGTCGCCGCCGGGATTACATGCTGTCGTTTCCGGGACTTGTGACTCTGGCTGTGGTGCTTCCCGTGCTGCCAACTTCGTTCTTCCTCCAATACCAGTTGAGTGACATAGATTGTGAGAGTTCTGGAACCTGTGTAGAACTAACCTTTTCATCTCTTGTGGCATTTCTTGGGACAGCACTCTCTGGTACGATATTTCGGACTGGAGATTCGTCTACCCGATGCGCTTCGCCATGTGCTACATCGAGGCCAAGGCGGTGCTGAGTCGCTGTCATGGACTCATGTCCCCGGTGCAGCAGTTTGCCATGCTCTGCTACCTGCAGCTGACGATCATCATTGCAGTCGCGGCTGGTGTTATCCAAATCGCCGAGACTGCCGACGAGAAGTACGCGAATGGAAACCTCGGGGAGTGGACGTTCTTCAACTCGTTTTTCAACTCCGTGCTGGCGTTTGTGACCATCCAGTCGCCCCCCGCCGATAACCCTCTGGCTAAGGTCTGTGTGGGTGCTCTCGTGCTCGTTCTCATCCTGGTCGTGCCGTACCAAGTTTCGCAAATTCTGGCGCTTGGCAGCTCCTTCTCCCCGTACGAGCTCGCGAGTCACACCCCGTCCCCGACTAGCAAACACATAATACTCTGTGGAGATCTGACCCCGTCACGCATCGACCATTTCTTCCGAGAAGTGTTTCACGATGACCACGACCTGGTGGATATCAACGTAGTGGTGTTGAGTGAGGAGGAACCCGCCACGTCGTTGATCTCGCTGCTCATGGACCCCTTCTTCGAGAAGCGGGCGAGTTTCATCCAAGGCTCGTTACTCGACGTTGATGATGCACAACGAGCAGCCTGCGGTTCAGCCGACGCCATCTTCATACTCGCTCGACGCGTCGCTGGAGAGACACCGGCCAGTTGCGACCACCGTGCGTTGATGCGAGTGCTAGCAGCTCGACGCGAGGCTCCGAAAGCTCGAGTGTTCGCACAGCTTCATCTGTCGGCAAACCGGGGTCTTGTGGCGGATCTAGGCGTGGCGAACGTGCTTTGCTTCTCGGAGGTCATGCACTCGCTGCTGGGTCAGAACTGCGTTTGCCCAGGCTTCTCGACTTTCATGTACAGCCTCACGTCGACGTCGAGCTACGATGCGAGCAGCGACTACGATGAACCTCCCGCAGCGGACGCATCGTGGGAAGATCGGTACTTGCACGGGTCGAGTCATGAGGT
The DNA here is from genome assembly GCA_033557925.1 of Phytophthora x cambivora. Classification (NCBI taxonomy): domain Eukaryota; phylum Oomycota; class Peronosporomycetes; order Peronosporales; family Peronosporaceae; genus Phytophthora; species Phytophthora x cambivora. The sequence continues at coordinate 650,476 of JAUCEB010000009.1, forward strand.
GTACTCTGTGGAGCTGCCTCCAGCGTCTGTTGTCTACGGGAAGACGTTTTCGGAGGTGGCTTCGCTGGCCTACGCTCAGTGCTCCGGGGTGATCGTGTTTGCGATCACCACATCGCAATCGTCAAAGGGGAACGGAGGCAAACTGCTGCTAAACCCTGGAGATTCCTACACTTGCGTTGGGGAGGAGACTGTGTTCGTGATCGCCCAAGATCGACGCGAGGCTAGCGCCGTGACGGACATGCAGGCGAGCGACACGATGCCGGATGCTTGGATGGCTCAGCGCAGAGGCTCCAAATCCAGACAACTATCGCGCGGAGCTAGTAGCAAGGTGAAGCGTCGATCGATGACAAGCAGCAGCAGCACTGGAAACGATACACCAAGCAGTCTGGGCGGTTCTGAGGGGGTGTCTTCACCTCACCGACGACAGTCGCGGTTCGTGAATTGGCAGGCAGAGGCGTCAAGTCCCGCGTCAACGTTTAGTCAGGAGAACCGAGGCACGTGGAAGCCAGAAGAGGACGACGATGACCCTGTGGCTATCAAGGGCAGTGGACTCTCGTCTATTGACGCTATGAGTGCGGAGGCGGCGGTTGTCCAGGACGTGGCCTCGCTGCACTTCGAAGTCGGTCACATTGTGGTGTGTGTGCTGTCGCCTTCGTCGTTCCCCCACCACCTCGAATACCTCATCGGACCGCTACGCGTGCGTGCATTGCGCCAACACCGTCCGGTGGTTATCGTGACCGCGACACTGCCTGACGTCGACGACTACGAGCACTTCTGTCGCTTCCAAGGCGTCCACTTTGTCGTGGGAGACCCGTTCCGTCAGAGCACACTGCGAAGAGCTGGCGTTCAACGAGCCTTCCGCATTGTGCTCATGGGCGCAGAAGGCGAAGTGTCGGACACCGGAACATCCGAGCTCCTCCAGGATGCGGTACGTTGGGCATTTTCCATCAGACACTTGCATCCCGCCGCTTGTTCTCACTGCACTATGGTTTTGTACTCAGGCCTGCATCGCGCTGCACAAGACGATCACGACGTTCATCGGACCCACGCGCGCGCCTCGCATCATCACGGAGCTCGTGAACCGGGCGAACGTGCACTTCATCGCCCAAAACCTCTCGGTCAGCGGTTGGTTCCCGCTGGCGGAGTGCGATGCTGCAGCTGCATCGACTTCTTCGCTCGAGTTGGCTCGCAACTTCGCCGTGTCGCCCGCCTTCGCCGCCGGACTCACGTACAGCACGTCGCTCTGCGACAGCCTCTTGATCAACCAGTTCTTCAACGCGCGCATCAAAAACATCCTGCGCGAGTTCATCTTCGCCTCGTGGACGGACGGAGGCGTCGGGACGCTGCCCAGCACCCCGGCCACCGTCGGTTGTGGCTTTGGAGAGGCGGTGGCATCCCCAACGCTGTCGACTTCGTCGACTATGGGCGTGCAGCGCAGCTCCCTCTTCGCGGTGGAAGTTCCGATGGACTTTGTGGGTCGCACGTTCGAGTTCGTCTTCCACTATCTGCTGTCCTCGGACGGCATTTTGGTCATCGGACTCTACCGCTGCCGGCCGGACGCCATGCTGCACTCGTCGTCCGTCCACTTGCTTAACGAAGGTCAATGGACCAACGAGACGAAAAGCGCCCCACGAGCGCGCATCGAAGTGCCGGAGAGTGACCGCAGCGTGCCGTTCGGCTACGTGTACGTGAACCCTCAGCCACACGAAGTGCTCACTGGCAACGACTTGCTATACGTGCTGTCGGACATTCAGCCGTGCTGGGCAGAGGCCGACAAGGAGTAGAGCACGTCAAGGTCTGCAGACTACGGATGTCATTGCGAGTCTTTGCCGTTGTCTTGCCCGACTGAGTCCGACTGAGTCCGACTCCCAGCTCGAAGTGGAGGAATATCGCCATGAGAATTACTGAGTTGCATCATTTCCCAAGGTACATGCTTGTACATGAGTATCTATCCATTCATCTACCAGTAAGCTTAGTCCAAGTGTTGCTTACCTAAGTTGAAGATTCATGATGAAAAAAATGTAAAATGAGCGGGTGGAAGTGCTGCGATTTGCTCTTCCTCCAGCCGCCAACCGGGAAGGAGCCAATGTCCCAGCCTCACGATCTCGACTGGTATCCTCGTATCCTGGTCACTCTCCACTTCGGAATCGGCTGTCAAGCGCGCAAGAGCTGCTGCCCAATACAAAAGTCGATAGCTTCATCATGCGGACAAGTTTCTTGGCTCTGGCTGTGGCGTTGGTCTTCGTTGCAAGTTTTCTCGAACTGGCAGTCGCCGAGAAGGCCGTGGACGTGGCAGACACGACCAAACTCCTGCGTGGGGGCATTCTCAAGCCAATCGAGAAGGAACGGGCCACGCCTCTCAGCGAGGAGGAGGAGAGGGGAGCGAAGCAAGCGGTCAGCAAAGTCTCGTCTCTCCTTGGCTTGAACAAGGGCCCGACCAGACTCACACAGGCCAAGCTCGACAGACTCCAGACGTACGCCAAAAGCAACCCGGACAAGTGGTATGCGATGACCTACTACCTGACGTACACGGTGGGCGTCGCACTCACAGCCTTCATAGCCTACGGTTATCTCTTCCTCGGGTGGCGTCCAGCCACGATGGGCAGTCCGAGAGCCAACTGAAGTGTCTTCGTCAGAATATCAATCAACTCTATGTGGCAGGAAGTCTGCCTGCCTATTGTTTCATTCTTTTCTCTCCTTGTCGTGCTTCCGAATGCCGTGACGCTTTCGGAAGCGATGTGCCCAGCCCTTGGAGAAGCCGGGGCGCTTGTCCGCTGGTAAGTGGGTGAAATGGGCCTCGAAGAAGAGCTTCGACCGGTACATCAGCGCCTTGTCCGTGATCTTTGAGATGTCCTTCTCCATCCGGTGAAGCTCAACGAGTAGCGCTTGGTCGAACGCGTCGGTCTCAGGATCGGCGAGCTGCTTGTGCGTGTAGGCAGCTTCGGGTAAGTTCAGGAACTTGGCTTCGGCGTTGAGGATGCCTTGGAGAGTGCGACTCGAAAGGGGTCGGGGCAGGTCGAACTCTTGCGTTGCCCATTCTTGCAGGGCTTCCAGTTTGCCAGGTTGGTCACGAGCCCTTTTGCACAACATGGCCTTTTGACCGAGCGTCAGGCGAATGTACGTCCGCTTGGAGTGCTTGGGTTGCGGTTCTGACGGATGGTGATGGTTTTATCAATGATGCATGCAACTGCAATATTTGCTGTTCACTGTGGGCCTCTCATTTACCACTGCAACCACCTGACACTTTCCCTCAAATATTAATCTAACTCAGTTCATACACCCCTTCCAGTCTATACAGTCGAACCCTGACTAAAAAATACATGTACTTCTACCTGTATTATACTGCAATAAGTTATTCAATAAAAGAGCCGTAGCCGTAATGGCTTTGCTGAAAGTCGAAATATCTATTTGCTACAACTATATCAGACATCTGAGACCATGACTCTTTAATTTTTTTTAGAATGTAGACTGCGGCGCCGACCGTAAGGCGTACCGGTAACCAGGTTGCCACTCGCAATACCCCCTGAAGGCTGACTCATTTCGAAGCTCTTGCGGTAAGTCGATAATGATGAAGCTGCTTGAGCTGTGTCGCAGGCACATCGTGGTTGCGATCGCAGATGAGATCCATTGGACTGTACGTGTATACAAGCAGCTTTTTCTTGTCCTCACTTTGGAATCGGTCGGCAAGAGAACAAGAGCGCCTTCCTGTGTGCATCCGAAACCTCATTATGCGGGCGGGTGTTCTCCTTCTTTTGGTGGCAGTCGCCTCCCTCGCAACCTGTAGCGACTTTGCAGTTGCAGAGAAGGCCGCCCCCTCCCACTTAAAACTCCGACAGCGACAATTCACCTCGCAACCTCAAAGGAACCTCCGAAACCACAAAGACCGACGTCGACGAGGAAGAGCGAGGGGCGACGCAAGTTATTAGCAAGTTGAAGTCCCTCCTGGGCAAGGACCCCAACAAGATTTCAGAGAAGAAGCTCGAGAAGGTTCGCTCGTATGCCGAGAAGAACCCCGACAAGTGGTACGCCTTGTCGTACTACCTGGACTACATCTACGGCATCTCGTTCGTGGCGCTGATGGGGGCCGGCGCTCTGTGGTACGGAATGCGCCCGGCCGGAATGGGCGGCCCAAAGTCCAACTAAGTCGAATTGAATACTACGTAGTACATTGCTTCTCGCCCTGCACGCAGTTGAGCCCGCTTGCAACATGCCCAATTTCAAACTGGCATCAATTTCTCTACTGCTTCAACTTGGGCGGACACAGGTGCGTCAAGGTCTTATGCGGGCACACTCACCCACCTGTTCGCAGCGATCCCCTGCCGCCAAGTATCCGCCAGCAGCAGGTGGGCACTGTGGCATCATTTGACCCAATTCTCCACTCTCGACCGCCCATTTCCCGACTCAAATCGGAAAGGAGTCAGACAATCGAGTCAGAAGGAAACTAACATGTAAGTCGCGCCATCGCAACGGTGCCCCTCCAGCTTCGTTTAGAGAAGTCTATCCTTCCTTCAGTGACCTTGACTTATTCCCTCACACGGCATCGACAGCGCCTTTCACTTCCGTGGCGGCAAAGACCCGCAGCGATTCTTTCGGTGGCTCCCCATCACCGACCGAGGCCCGTGTTGAGCCCAGATGGAACCGCAGCAACGCGAAGCAAAGTTCCGCCGGAACTTGGGCCGAGCGGAATGAGAGCGAGTGTGCCGCTGCCGTCGTCAGCTGGCGGAAGAAAAAGAGCAAAAGTGCCCAGTTCCTGCTCGCTTTCGTGTGCAACAAGGCCCAAGTGTGCGTAACGGCTGTTTTCATACATTTGCACTCGCGCCATGTGTAATTGGGCTCTTCAGTCCGCGTTCGGCCCTCTTGCGAGCAGCGCGGTTAGAGACACCTAAGGCGAAGGCGGACACCTCGCTCTCCCCTCCCTCGACATGGAGTCGGACGACTCCATGTCGGTGCTGCTACCGATGGTGTCGCTCATGCTGCTACTCGTGTTCGCCGGTCTGCTGTGGTTCCTGCGCACACGCAACCAGCTTCGAGGCGCGTCGCAGTCCTTCTTGGCCAGGTACGCCTCTCTAACCCCTCTCTCTCCGTTTAAGCTAGTGTTAAAACTTTACCATAACCATATCTTCTTGCCACTGTTAGGATGTTGCTGCAAGAGCAAGAGACCATCACAAGGTTGGACCTGGAGCGTGGCGAGGCCCACGCCGAGCGCTGGAAGTGCTCCGTGTGCGACTTCAGCAACACTGCGGACCGCCCCACGTGCGTCTTGTGTGGCACAAAGAACGCAAAATACGCTCGCCAAGTCTCGGATAGAGAGGAGTTGCCGCGGCTGAAGCTCTCCATCGCCGGGAGAGACGAGCGGCTCAGCTCCGCCAGTTCCGTGACAATGTTGGCTCGCCCCTCTCTCTCCACGCAACGGTCGTCGGTGCTCAGTGCCGGCACAAGGGCAAGTTTGCGGCCACTCCGACTCTCTACCTTAAACCCACGGCAAAAATACGCCAGACGACGGAAAGAATGGGTCCGTTGCCTGGGCGAAGATGGCGAATCGGCCTTTTGGACCCGCGCGGATGTTGCCGCTGCGACACGGCGCCTCACCGTGGTTAACACCACTGGTGCTAACCAGGGGGGTCACCGCGTCTCCGTGGGCTTCGTTACGCACATGGTGAGACGGTCCTCCGTAATGGGGGACGCCGGGCGCTTCACATTTGCCGAAGCCTCGCAACTCGACGCCGCGGAAACACTAAGTGGGTACAAGCTCAGCGCGAGGGAATTGGAGTTGCTGGACCGAGTTTCCAGGTTGCCATTTCCCAAAAAATACGCCTGGTTTTTAGAGAGAATGGGTGCGTTGCTGCGCCCGTGGGAGGAAGGCCGCATCAAATTGCGCGTGCAACGCGAACATATTCTCGTGGAAAGTATGGAGCAACTTTTGGGTATCCAACCGGAACATATCCATTTCCCGCTGCGAATTGAGTTCGTGGGAGAGGCGGGAATCGACGCCGGTGGGCTGCAACGAGAATGGTTCTCCATCTTATTTGGGCGCTTATTGGACGACGAATTGGGTCTCTTTATGACTTGCCACCGCCACACGCAAGCCGTGGCCATCAACCCGCACTCGGAAGACTGCACCGCCGACCATTTGCTCTACTTTAGGGGAATCGGTCGCCTGCTCGGCCGCGCACTGCTGGAAGGCCAAACCATGCAGGCGCGACTGTGTTTACCCATTCTCAAGCACTTTTTGGGTACCCCCATCACCTTTTCCGATTTGCAGTACGTCGACCCAGAAGTGTACACCAGCATGATGTGGATACGTGAGAATGACGGCGTGGACGCACTGGAACTGACCTTTTCCGTTACAGAGTTACGTGCCGATGACGAAGTGGTTACGGTGGACTTGGTGCCCGATGGACGGGACAAAGCTGTTACCGACGCCAATAAAACCGAGTTCCTGCACCTAAAACTACGCTATCTCATGTTGGACCGCTACGCGCCGCAGTTGCAGGCGCTTTCTCTTGGTCTCTTCGAGGTGATCCCGCAAGAAGCGCTGCTGGTGTTCGACTACCAAGAACTGGAGCTCGTGCTCTGTGGATTGCCAGAGATCGACCTGCTCGACTGGAAGCGCAACACGGTGGTGGCCCCCAGCTTCGGAGACGCGCCGCTGGTCGTCGACTGGTTCTGGGAGGTGCTGAAGGGCTTCTCGGAGGATGAACGCGCGCGGTTCCTGCAGTTCTCCACGGGGTCTTCGCGCGTGCCCGTGCAGGGCTTCAAGGGCTTGACGAGCTACGACGGCCGCATTTGCCCCTTCTCGCTGCGGCCGCTGCCCAACCAAACGCGCGGCTTCCCAAAGGTGCACACGTGCTTCAACCGCGTCGAGCTGCCGCTGTACACGAACAAGGCGGAGATGGAGGCGGCGCTGTCCGCTGTACTCGACATGGAGTGGACCGAGTTCAGCGAGGAGTGACGAGGAGCTTGGTGGTGTGTTGATGTGTGCAATATTTAATGAAGTGGTTTGACTTGATGCAGGCTCCGTCATCTCCCGTCGCTCAGCGTCTCGTCCCGTGGCTCGGTTTTCTTTCTCTCTCTTCTCCCAGCCAATTAGTTGTCGTTTTGCTTCGCCCAGGGGTCAAGTGCAGGATTCCGGACCAAGACAAGCTGCCGCGCGAGGGCGGCCGGAGTTTGGCGGCGACGGCGATGCAATTCCTGAGGAAGATGAGCGCGGCTGGAATGGGGGCGGACTCGCCGCCTCCCATGCACTTCCCTGCGCTGCCTTCCGGTGAAGAACGTGACTACCGTGCGGATGATGAGGACGAATTTGACGAAGAGGTCGACAACAGCTTCGACTACATCCCCACGGTGAATTCCACGGGTGCGAGTGAGTCCAGCGAGGACTTTGCGGGGGACGAAGCGAAGAAAGCTGACAGCGCAGAGCAGCAAGAGGACGCAACGCACGTGCCAAAGTCCCCACTTGTGAGTGAAGACGAGGAGGAGAAGGACTCGTCGCCTGCTGCCGTGGAGAAAGTGGAGGTGGAGCAGCACACCGACACAACTGTCGTCGAGGAGGGTTCGCATGCCGTTGCAGCTACAGATAAGGGGCAGGAGAACGAGCTCATGGCTGGCACTCCGAGCCCTTCCTATGTAGTGATTGATCGCGTGCCTTCGTCGACGCTTGGATCAGCAGAAGCTGAAGGCCTGGCAGACGGCAGCAGCGGCTGCGAATCGACTAGTGGCGACGGTACTCCTCGCCCCAGCAACTTGCTCGACACTGCTGAGGAGTCGAAAGTGGAGAACGGAGTGGAGAAGCTGCACAACGAAGATGATGAACAGATTGACGAGGAGGAGAAACCCGCTGCAAAGATTCCACATACGTCCGAGAACGACGAAGTTGTGAGTGAGACTCCGCAAAGTGGAGACGCATCGCGTGAAGCGGATGACGAGAGGAGCGACGCTCCGGAGCAGCAACAAGAGCAAGAACACGAGCAACCACTCGGAGACAATGCACCAGCACCGCTGAAAGACCAGGAACCTCTGCCTGATCCAAGTGTCGAGCCAAAGAAATCGTCAAGCCCAACACTAAAGACGAAGAAGATGGCAAACAAATCGACCAAGTCGCGGAAGAGGAAGCAACGCGACCCTCAAAGTGGCGACAAGGGGGACGCTGATGGACACCTGAAAACTGTTGCTGCTACTGCACAGTCGACTGTCAAGAAACCAAAGAAGTCCCGCGCCAGTGCTGAGACTGGCGCCTCTGGTAACGAAGAGCCATCACCATTGCGTCGGTCTTCACGGATCAAGATGGGGCCCCCGAAGTTCACGTACCCGGTTAAGTTACTTCCCGATGAAGCCGTGATGAACCACTTCCACCGAGCTAGTGCAAGTGGCGCTTCACCGCCAGCTACACCGTCTATGACTTGCAAGTATTGTGGGGCGACGGTGACGGCTTCCCGTGGGCTTGCTGCCAGACACTTGATGAGCTGCGAGCCGTTCGGACGCCATGAACAAACTGCATTGAAACTCGCTGAAGTCGACGAAAGCGAAGAAAAACCAGCGGTGCCTTTACCCCCAGCGGCTGCAGAAGCCCCACACGTCAAGACCGAAGCCGCTTTGAACCACAATAGTGCAGAGTCGATCGTGCAGTTGATGGGGTCGGAAGCACTGGCCAAGAAGCTGAAGGGCGCATTTCAGCACTCGGTTTTTGCAGGACATGGACCCATTTCTCGGTTCCAGGAGTTGATTCGAGACGACGTCACGGGGTTGCGGCACCTGCGCGTGCAGGATCTGCTGGACGCTGTGGACACAAAGGTGGACGGTCCTATAGTGCAGCTTCGAGTCAAGCAGCCAGGGGCTCAGCGCAGCACGGGGCAGGACGTTTTGGAACCAGTGTCCAAAGCGAAGGCGCACAATCTCGAGAAACTTCCACTGCGGTTCCCAGCTCCTCGCAGTGTCGCCGAGCACTTTATCGCGCCGTTGGCCGCTGAATTGGGTCTCGGGTATGCAATGGACGGGCACAAGGCCCATTTGGTGAGCTGTCCGCAAGCAGAGACGCTGCTGGACTGGCGATTCCATCGCACTGAGACTGTGGTGTTTCAGCTGGGCGGCAAGTCGCTCTGGAAGCTGAAAATGGGTCACGTGGAGCACCCGCTTCACTGCTTCCACCCCGATTCGTGGCTACTGGAGACGACAGCTCAAATTGCCAAGGCTCACCGCGTGGCTTCGATGGACAAGGACGCGCTGGGGTTCTTGGGTCCGCCAGGAGACGACCTCCATGTTTTTGATGTCAACGGAAGCGGAGAGCAAGACGAACACATGCTGAAGCCTGGCTCCGTCGCGTATGTCCCTGCAGGCGCGTGGTTTGAGGTTGAAACTCAGGGACCGAACTCGATGTGGCTCGAGGTCCAGTTAGCGTCAATGACGTGTCAAGATTTGGTCTTCTCGGCCTTGAAGCAGCTTGCGTGGGGTGACAAACAATGGCGGATGGGGCTGCAACTGTACCCTGGCGATCGGAACCGAACACGGTCGGTTCGAAACCACGTGAGAGCATGCATCGAGTCGTTACACGACGCGAGTGAAGAGCTGGAGATGACCGACTTGCTGCCGGAGTATCTGTGCACTGAGGACATGCAGGACCTCGTCAGTCTGGGTCTACTCCACAACCTGAAGAGAACCCCCTCTTGCACGAGTTTCGAGGTGGATCTGACGAACCCAAGACTCAAACTGAAGCACGAGAAAATATTCAAGGACGCCGCGTATCGCGTGAACCCGGTGGCTGTGTTGGTGAGTGCTGATGAAATCCCACACGTTCGACCTGACGAAGGTGAGGAGGAGGCCGCTGGTGGTGATGACCAGCCGTCGCACCACGCGCTGAAGAGGACGCCAAAACCGAAGCCGAAACGGAAGCAAACACTGCGAGTTATCACTCACAACAGCAAACACACGTATATTCTGGACGAAATGTTTGGGAACGAGGCACTCAAGTCGCAACTGCACGTCCAGTTCCAGTGCTCGGCGGATCAGTCGAGAGTGGTGGAGTGGCTTCGAGGTCGCGGGGCCGAGCCGTTTAAGCTGGAAGAGGTTATTCGCTGCGATTCGACTCTTCACGAGAGCACGAGTCGTGCTCGACGCGAGGAGAACGCGAGACACGTGTTGCGGTTCCTGTGTTTCGTCGGGTATGTTACCCAGTTGAAGAGGCCTGGACCAAAGTTGCCATGATGTCCGAATTGTGCGTTGATTACTTGCCGGTTTTAAGTCGACATTTTGGCTACCCAGGCTGTTTGAACGCTAAATACTGCAGTTGCATGTCTTCAAGAAATGAGAAGAATTGCTCTCTTACATGTATGTTCATGTATGTACGTACCTCCGTTGCTAGTACCGGTAGTCGCCGGGGTAAAATTCCCGATAGAAAGTTTCTATGGTTTTCGCATTACCAAAAAAAGTGAGGCTTCTAGGGGATCAGGCTTCGCAATGACGCAATATTCAAGGAGAAAATAACCAACGAAAGAGAGACCACAACGGCCATCAAGACCGCAGGAGACTACCAGGCACGAGCGATTGCTAGTGCATGGAAACAACACCCAGCAAAGCAAATTCAACGGCATGTCTTGAAATCTGTAACAGCATTATGATGGCACTGCACGAAGACGATGAAGCTCCAAGCCTCGATGTCTGGAACATCCACACCACTGAGGACAAGTTGACCACGGGAGGATGGGTCCTCTATCACTAGATGGCTGCTCAACTGTGGATTCTCAGAAAAGCAGGAAGTCTCTACATGGGACCAACAAATACCCCGACGGAAGCCGCAGCACGAACGCTGAACCAAGGGTTGGCAGAGCTCAGTGCGATGACAACCCTGGCCTCAACGTATCTCCGCATTGACGGCCTCGACAAGAAACTACAAGTGCAGCTCCAACAACTCACGACCGACAATCAAGAAACGGGCCCAGCAGCCGCACTCGCCAAGGACTTGGGCGCTATTTTCTCAGTACAGTGGGGTACACCTGCTGGAACTGCGCTTCGAGCGTCTAAGTTGCTAGCAAAAACAAGCACTACGATCATCTACGATACTCACAGCACCGGAGAAGCTTTGATCCCAAACTCCATGACAAGATTCCACACCCCAGCAGCAAAAGCAACAAAAATACTCAAAGACGGTCGACATACAGACACGTCTCACTACATATCAGGCTTCTATAGGTCAGTGAATTAAGCTCAAATAGAAGGCCACTTACCACCACCATCTTGAACCTTCCTATTAATTAATGTGCTGCACCTTGAGCGTCGTCGTGTCGATTCGGCAAAAGGAGATGTTTTATTGAAGTTGCTTATCCTGGGCTGGTGAATGCGCGTTGTTACAGGTACACGTTACTGGGCGAGTCATTGACCAATGTGCAGTAGAATGACCCCATTTTGACGCAGACAATACTAAATTTTAATTTTAAAAGGTGATTGATTTCCAGTTCGCCGCTAACGTTAGTGTTTTAAAGTTGTCCCCCGAAAATGTTAATGCGCAACCAACTTGTGAGTTTATTCGCTTTAGATTGTTGTCGCGTTTTGAGGATTTTCACTCGCAGGCGGTGTTCGAGCTCAGTTTGTAACCTAGTGTAACTTTTACAGTACCGGTACTGTAGGTGCTGCGTGAGAGCATGTGATTCCAGAACATAACCTTTTTCTTTCTTTTATTTTGTGTTCTGGTTAGGACGTTCTGTTGATGTCGTGGTTTTCCTTCACGACGCAGTCTAGACAAACTTGTGCTCTTCATGGTTCTGTTGGTCTAGTTAGTAGTAGGACTGTGCCATGCCAGATACGCCCTCCAGAAGTTCTCCTTTGCTGGAAAGTCAGCAGAGTTCGGCCCCCCCAGGCGAACGTACACCATCTGGGGGTTAATGTCGTGGTCGTTGAGGTAGTTGAATGCTTTCAGTTTCTTGCTTTCGCTCCCCAGAATTTTCTCCAATTTCGCTGTTGAGGCATTCTCGAGGTCTAATTTGTAGGGCTTGACCTTGTTAAGTACATCGCCCACGCTCCATACTCTCTCTTCAGCGCTTCGGTCGAAAGCGCCATCGACGTCAACAGAATCTTCCGTGTTGTGAACCTTCAACGACCTCTTGGCGTTGCCTCCGTCGGCTTCGCCAGTAACGAGGGCTGGATTGGATCGCAGGTTCACTGCCGAGATGGTGCATGTACCGATGAGCAGGGTGATGAAGAGAGCGATGCGGGGCACGAACATTGCTGGTGTTTGAGGCGACTTGACAGGTTGGAGGTGAATTGCGAACTGAAGTCGGCAATGCTCTTGTGGCTTTAGGTTGATGCGCCTCCAGGGAAGAGGCAAAGCGCAATTCGCATTCTCGATCGACTGGCTGCCTGCCGTACACCGGTAGGCAGGGAGTCGATAGAGAATATGCTCGTGAAGCTGGCATGTGCATGTAGTAATCTCGAGCGTTACTACATGTATCGGCTGGCAAACCCACATCAGCTGCTTGGCGCGTGGGACAGAGAACTTGATGCTCACTTAGTATTTCTCAGAGCCTGCTGTCTGAGAGGCAGGTTTTCTCTATTAATAATGGTGGTTGCATATTCTGACCACACCACACGGTTAAAAGGATTTCGATTGCTTTTCTTACTTTTGCGGGACGTTCTCGGGATCGAAAAGTGCATTTCGTTTTATCGATAGTTCTGCAATAAAATTGCTGTCGCGTTTGGATTGATTCTCACGACGAAATTTCAGGTCGGGTTTTGATGTAGTGGGGATCTGGAGACGTCAACGGATAAATGCCTCCAAGCTGGCACTAGGAGAGCGTAGAAGTAGCGAGACCAATGCGACCGACAGAGAGTCAGATAGGCGCTAGCAGAAGTTGAGCCGCCGACAGCAAGTACATGTACATGTACTGTGAGACAGAGATTACTTCCACCGCGGTGCCCCGAAACATACCACAGTTGTTTTCGTTCTATGGACTCTTCAGCGAGAGTTGCGTGACACCTACGACCGCAATCCGTATACGGTACCCAGACTTCGTGACTCATTCCAGCAGTCTCCGGCTCATTGGTAAGTCTCAGCTTCAGACTTCAACTTCCGGATGAAAAAAGTACTTGTATACATGTACTTGTATTAGTCGCCAACTTCGTGAGGTTCTCGACGATTTGGGAAGCTAAGCCAATGGTCGTGGTGATGTACAGTACATGTAGGGTAAGTTACCCTGGGTAACTCATGACTTGTAGTAATAAAATTGTGTTTGAAAGTGTGTTTGGGCCTGTGGCAACTTGCACTGTCAAGATGTTTACTGTGTCAATACCATCTGAAACGTTTATCGCAAAAGCAATACTACGAAGTACGTCTGAGCATTTGGAAGAGAAAAATGTTGCGGTGCTGCATGCGAGATCATGACAAGGAAATCAACCTCTTCTCATTGTGTGGCTCTTATTCAAAGGCTAAACCACAAAGAGGATGCCACCACCCTGTCGTCTAAACAGGAGTTATACCACGGTTGCGCATCAGAAACACCAGCTTCTTCGTCTTCAGAGTGATGCGATGGTCGACAAGCCCAACTCCAGCGAAAGCTTTAAAACCAGCAATATACTGGAAATCATCTTCCAGTAGAGTGGGGTCCTTGGCTGTCAGCAGGTAGTCAAACTGCGTTAGCTGCTCAACGGTAGTCAACGACTCGTCCTTTGAGTATCTATTCAGTACAAATGATACAGGTTAGTACAACGAACACACAAGTGCGTGAACTTGCTTAGTAGCTGCATCTGCCCGCTCAGGGAACGCACCTCCAGGCAGGGAACTCCTCTCCAAATCGAGACACACCAGTCATGGCAGCGGGAACATCGATGTGTACGCTACGAGGTACATCACGCTCGTTCAACCCAATTTGGTGCAGGCGCACGAAAGCCTCACCACCTAGGAACCAAATTGTCAGGGGACGAAACTTGAAGACGTCTGAAAAACGTACAGTAAGTATAAACTTACCTGGATAGTTGATTTGGGCGGCTGCAAGCAAGAACAGCGTGCCAATAAATGTGACCAGCATACATCCAATTGCACCAACAAAAGGTAAAAGCGCCTGTGCCACACACGAGTACATATTAGCCAGAATGTTTGCCCATAAAATACCACGATGATAAACAACTAACCTTGCTTCTGTTGCGGTAGAGCTTGGCAAGTCCCTTTTGTAGCATTGACACAGCACGTTGTGAGTCAACCAGTTTGTGAAGGCATCTAGAACAAAAATGCACCACCTACCACGGCCGACACAATGTTGAGAATCGGAATCGCGTTGAAGATGAAGCGCAATTCCTTGTGCGGGAGGAGCGAGTAGAGTCCCAAGTATACGAACACGGGCCAAACGAGCGAGAGCACACTCCAATCCACTATCGGTGCCGTCTTGAACGACCAAACGATATCATGCAGCGACCTGCTCTTCAGCAGCGTTGGAAGAAGTGTACTGCCATAACACAACAAGCAAAAACACGGCTAAGTCTCAACTCCAGCAATTCAGTCTTGAACTTTGTGGGGAAAAAAACCTGAGTCCAAGCGGGATCAGCAGAGCTGTCGCCTGTAACGCGCGCGGCAGTGCGGACGTAAAATACCACAATGGGGGACTGACCCCCCACTCGCTGCTCTTATTCTCAACCGTATTGAACCACAACACCTCACCCTCAGGCCAGAGCCAACGTTGCCAGAAGTACGAATCCACCAGCACTGTCAACGCTAACGACACCACTCCCGCCGAAAGTCCCCACCACACCATCGTGAGGAACGAAACCCGACGCGACAGCAGCATATTCAGCACCAACGGCGCAAACAGCACCACTGTATCACCTCGGAACACCACAGTGGCAAATGTGAACAGGAACACACAGCGCTGCCACTTGTCCTGAACATTATTTTTTTCGCAAAAAAAAAAACTTAAGACCTCTCCAAATAAATAAAAAATACTAAAAACCATACCCGGAGGTAGAACCCCAACGCGAACAACACCAGCGCCAGTGCATACACATTGGGTAGCGTTCTACTCATGTAGAACAGCAGGTGGAACTGGCAGACGCACAGTAACAACAGGAAGCGACTCGCGTCGCGGCCGAAGCGCATCCCCACGCCGTCGCTGAAGAAGACGAGACCGCCTAGCGTCATCATCCCGAGCACCCACCGAGTGGCCACCTGCAGCCACAACTTGTGCACGTCCAGAGCCTGTAGCAGCCACACAAAGGGGCGACTGACGCCCGCCACCGCCAAGGAGCCCACGAACGTGCGCGGCACCACGCCCGGGAACTCGAGATGGTCGAACTTGTCCACATTGCGCGGTCCGAAGACCAGCAGGTCGTGGGTCGCCTGCAGGTTGAAGCTCTCCTCCACCTTTGCAAAGGGACAGAGCAAGACGTAAGCAGTCATGGCACACGCAACCAGTAGCTCAGCACGGCGTCCACGCATCAGGAACGCCATGACAATACAGTGTACAGTGTACAACTGATACTGCTGCCACGTAACGGACGTGACGTGGATTGGTTAATAATCGGAAGCAGCATTTTGACGAATGAGGAAAGGAGTGACCTTTATAGAGGACCCTAACTTCAACTTGGAGTGGAGACATTGATGCAGGATGTATGTACGTGTGAAGTGGTGACTACGCTTACGGGTGGTCGGTCTGTACGTCGGCGCTGGAGGGAGACTGGGGCTTGTGGCTGGTGGGGACACTGGCCACGAACTTCTTGAGTGAGTCGCTCATGAAGTACTGACCCGACGCCTTGTTGAGCTCCTGGTCCTCGCAGAAGCAGAGCAGGATCGTGTCGATGGCCATCTCGTACACTCCGAGCAGCGTGGAGGCCACGAACCAGCCCAGCAGCAGCGACAGGAGGATAGGAGCCATAGGAGACGACAACTCGTGGGCTCCTCCCACGCCGTAGTCGGCGCTGTTCTTCTCCAAGTAGGCGAACGTGGCGATAGCGCAGCTCAGTGCGACGGCCACTTTGCCGGCGCCTAACAGCAGGAACGTCACGGTGGAGACGGCGCCCACTTGCGCGATGTTGCTCAGCAAGACCTTGAACGCGTCCTTGGCCGACGAGCAGAAGCTGTGGCCCTTCATGGCGATGAGGATGTAGGCGTTCTTGGACAAGAAGCGGAGGCACTTCTCCAAGCACCACAAGCAGCACTGCACGACTTTCATCACGACCTTGAGCACGAGATTCGACTTCTGCAGGTCCTGCGTCTGGTGGTCCAAGTACAGCAACGCAGCGCGGATGAACTGCACCACCGCGATGATGAACGCGCCGAAGGCCAGCGAGCCGAAGTGGAAGCGGAAGCAGTTCTTGAACGACTCGAGCACGGGGAAGCGCCCCATCTCCTCGCTGGTTTTGTTTCGACTCCAGTAGTAGCGACTCACTGCGCCAGCGATCGTGCACATGCTGATGGCGTTGATGAGCTGCGCCGTCCAAAGAAACCCGAAAAAGTGATACGCCACCAGAATCTTCATGGTTTGGTCTGGGCTCACCGTGTTCAAGGTCGTAGTGGCATTGCTACTCACGGTTTGCCCAGCTTGCTCTGCTAGCTCACCAGCCAGCGACGAGAGCTTCATTTCTCCTGAACTGTAGATGTACGCGCCGACGATTGCGGCGTACGCGAAGAGAAGCAGCAGCATAATGAACGGGATAATCGGGAACAGCACCAGCATCGGCAAACTCTGCAGCGCACACGATGCCTCCTTCACGATGCCGACTGCGATGCGGATTTTCTTCTGGAAGAAGCACACTAGTAGCAGAGCAACACCAGCCAAGGCGTACGACACGTACGCTGCTACCGCGTACGCTTTCTGCTTGTCTTGACTAGCTTGCAGCGTCTGGGGCAATACGATCGTTGTGGCATTCACTGCACTTGTATTCACTCCAGCCGCCGCTGCTGCTGACGCGATCTCCGACGTGAGCGCACTGAGCTCGGAGCTGCCGATGATGCCTCCCTTGGTGCTCAACATTAGTGCAAACAGTAGCAGCAGCAGCACAAAGCTCCACAACGTAAGCCACACGACGCATCCAGCGCAAAATCGCAGCAAAACCACAAATGCAAACCCCAGCACTAGCGCCAATACCCCTCCGCAGAGAAGGAATACTGGCCAGGTGTCCTGCAAGTCTCCGATAACACGTCCGATAGTAGCCCCTGCCGTCTGGAGCGTGGAATACAGCGGGTTATCCTGGGCGGGCCCCACAGCTTCCGAAGTGGTCACGACTCGTTTGATCTCGCACTTGTCGTTTGGTGTCTTCACACCGTTTACTTGGTCGTAGTACTCTGGTTCATCTCCGGGCACCACACACTTCTCCACCGACGTCGAGTTGGTCTCCGTGATCTGAAGGCAGCGGTAGAACACTTGCTCACTGGGTAGAGCCACCAACCAGCACTGTCGATGGCTGGGAAGCACCATGATACTCGTAGCTCTCGTCTTGCGTTCCTTTTCTCGTTCTTCATCAGTCGTTAGCGACGAATCGCTTTGGATTTTCGCCTCCGCTTCGTAGTTGCAGATGTAAGTACCAGCATCCGGGCAGCTCGCCACGCAGACTCCGTAGAAGGAAAAGTCTTCGGGAGATAGCGACGGGTTGGACGCCTGCTCCACCAAGTCCTGCGTGATGCGTGGGTAGAACGTCAGAGGCTGGTTGTCGTGCTTGCCAGTGCCACACGTGGTGCCGTTGTAGTCCGTGCCGAACAAAAGTCGCTTGGGCTCGCCGTGCATGAAGCCGACGATAGCAATGGCGACCATACCCACCCAGAAAACCGCGAACAGCAAAACGCAGAGCACGTCCCGACATTTCCGAGAGTTGGCAGGCGCCACCCCCTGCAAGGCAACGCCATCCTTAACACCCACCTGCTCCGTATTGGAGCAGCAGCCCATTCTCGTTCAATTTCCTATCGAACTTTGGCCGCCCGCTGAGCTTGGGACGTGGATTTCATGAAACTACCGACCGATAACGGACGCGAACCAGAACAAAACTGACGTGTGATCATGCGAAGCAAGGCAAAGTAAGGCTCATCGAAATGGCTACAGTACACCGTGCGGCATTTTCCACCCCGATAATTTAGCACAGGATCAAGAATTGAGGTGACAGCTTATAAGAAGTATTACTTGGGAAGTATAATACTTTGCGCTTTGCAAAGGGGGTATTGGTATTGACACGGACGAAAACCGAAGTGCTGCAACCGCACACATAGGAATTCTAAGCTTATTCCGCAAAGGGACAAGCCTTGCCCAGCTTGTTCTGGAAGTTGCCGTCGCTGAAGGGCGTGTTCGCCGCGCCCCAGCCCACCGAGTTGAGTGCACGCCGAGCGTTCTCGGACATCTGCCCCCACATGATAAGGTCTTGGAAGTCTCCACCCTGCGACGTCACATCGGTGGCGTGGTTGACAGGCCAGTGGCTCTCGTAGTTGACCTTGGCGCTCGTGCCGTCGATGATGTCCGCCTTGGGAGGAGCGTACTTGGAGTAGCCACTGTGCGCCGACGGCGTCACGGCCAAGATCTTGGGGTTCTCGAGCTCCGGGTTGTCGATCCACACGATGACGTGCTCCCAGTCGTGACGGTGGCCCAGTCCCGACGACGGCGAGTCCTTGGGGAAGTACCACGAGTACATGATGGCCCAGACCCCACGGAACCAGGTGGAGCGTCCGTAGACTTGCGAGCCCCATCCAGAGCCCTTGCATCCAGCACTAGGGGCGCCCTTGATCTTGAGACCACCACTAGTCTCTCCGGCTTCGTTCACCGCAGGGTACGGGTGGCATCCGTTCGTGATGTGGATCTGAGGTTTGAACTTGACCGCGGCCTTATCGGAGATCGTGACAGGCTCAGGCTGCGGGAACGGCTTAACCTGGTCGTGGCTAATCCACACGGCAACCCA
This sequence comes from Phytophthora x cambivora, assembly GCA_033557925.1. Lineage (NCBI taxonomy): Eukaryota > Oomycota > Peronosporomycetes > Peronosporales > Peronosporaceae > Phytophthora > Phytophthora x cambivora. Next base: position 669,325 of record JAUCEB010000009.1, read on the forward strand.
CGGACCCGGATCCGGAGTCGGAGCGGGCGTTGGGGCTGGAGTGGGGGCCGGGGTCGGAGCTTCGGTCGCTCGAGGATCCGGACGCTGCGTCTTCGGCTCCGGCGTCTCAATCTCCACCTCCTGCTCCGTAGATCCCGACATGCTCGATTGCTGTTGCTGCTCCGTAGATCCGGACATGCTCGATTGCTGTTGCTGCTCCGTAGATCCCGACATGCTCCACTGCTGCTGCTGCTGATGTTGTTGTTGCTGCTGCTCCTGCTCCTGCGGCAGACCCTTCTTCGTGCCCGGCATGGTCGTCGTTGGCGCCCTCGTGAACTTCTTCAGACCCGAGTAGTCGATGTACTTGACAGGAGGCTTGGTCGATTCTTCCTCCGGCTCCTGTGGCACAACCTTCTTCGTGCCTAGACCATTCCTCAGACTCGAGTAGTCGATGTACTTGACAGGAGGTTTGGTCGCTTCTTCCTCCGGCTCCTGTACCACACCCTTCGTCGTGCCAGGCATGGTCGTTGGCCCGTTCTTCAGGGTCGAGAAGTCGATGGACTTGGTGGTCGAATTGGTCGCGTCTTCTTGGGCTTGCACCGAAGCCACGGCAGCCAAAGCGACACAGAGGATGAGGTACGACTTCATCGTCCGATGGAGTTCGTGATTCACGTCGGGGTGGAAGAATTGCAGAATGGACCGTAGACTCAGTCTAGGGTGTACCGGTACGAGCAACACTGTAGTACTGTATAATATCCCTTCGGACATTAGTAGAGACGGCGTCGACCGATCCAGCATGTTATCTTGCTGTTCGCAGACTCTGCATGGCTCTGCGGCAGAGCCATGCAATGTGAACCGTAAATTCTTGAAGGCTCACTACAGGTGTACATTCACCACTCCAACTAGTGAACGGTACACCTGTAAGAAGATACCGGTACATGTACTCGTATACTTGAGCCTCGTATACTTGAGACAACGGGATCAACCCTGTACTATAGCGCTGCCATGTGAATTCATACTGTATCCGATCCGCTGCATACAGTAGTGTACATTATGAAAACGTTAGCGATTATTTTAATTTAATTTAGCTTTTTCGAGTCTGTCTCTGGCAACTGAGATCAGCGACACCCCGGTAAGCTGTCTTTGCACGGTACTGTACTGTGCATGTGCGTGGTCACCACGGTGGTGGTATTAAAAAGAGTTAATACATGTATTGTGGGTTCTACTCAAAATTTTCCCGGCCGATTGATTGAATCGATCGGCCCCCAATCGCCCCGCGTGTACTCTGGCGTATACAAGTTCAACTAAGTACGAGTGTAGCCATCACATCGCCTGCGGGTGATTCAGCTAATGACTTGGGAATTGTATGTGGACGATTCAGCGAACCACTCAGGATTTCTAAATTTAGCCGGAATTCACAATACATGTAGTGAACTACAGCAAATCCAGGCGGATTCCCACCACGGTGGTGGTACAGTAGTGTACCGAGCAAACAACAGCAAATCCAGGCGGATTCTCAAGAACATGCCGTCGCGACAGGTCGGATGACAGCCGCAGTACAAGCTGGGAAGTACCGTATATGAGCTCTCATAATTCAGAGATTTCTCTTACTTCATACCTGGGATTAGCCAATCATATTGTACATTGGCTCCAGCTCAGCAGTTGAGATCTCATAATTCGTAGTGTAAAAATAGAGCTAAAAGGTGGCAGAGAAGGTCCGTTCATTGCAAGAAGAAACCAATGACCCACACTACCTCGTACGTCATGGCGTAGTTGGCAGTAGCCGCGACATCGACTCATTGATCGCCGAAAATTAGATAAACTGCATCAATACATCTAGCAGCTTTCATTGCATTCATTACCCGATTTCCTTGCAGCTTAACTTGTGGACATAGAGTCGTCGGTACATGTACATCTCGTGTTCAGTTTACGAGGACACAACTTCAAGAATCAAGGGTAGGAATTATGAGAGCTCATATACGGTATGCAACACCCCTACTGGTATCTCCTCTGACCGTCACCCCAATAACCAACTGGTTCGCTGGGCACGGCTGTTATGCTCTTTTCAGCAGTGTTGTGGAGCCGCTCGAACACAATAATATTAATAGAATTCAGTACGTGCACAGTGCACGTAGGATCGACAATATACTTGCCCAGAGGGCTTATGTGGAGCTGACAACACGTAGGTTTTGAGTGCACGCTATTCATATTATAGCTGTAGGACGAGATAACTTTTCTCCACATCTACGTCGTCCCTGTTCTTAATACTTCAAACCAAAGGAGAAGAGAAGTGAACAGTGTTTCCGTTTGAGCCCGTGCAGTGGGTAGGGTCAACATTCAGTACAGTGCTTACAGTAATTAGTCTGACTTCAAAATTAGTCTGCGTTCAAAATTAGTCTATGTCAGACTAATTCATGTGAGCCAGGAAAGAACGAATTCATAATTAGTCTTAGCCAAAATGTTCAAAATTAGTCTGCATGAAATGGGCCCCTATTTTTGAGCCGCCCCCATATTTTTCGGGTTGGCTAAGAATAGAAAAACAATTTGCTTTTCAGCAGCTAAGACCACATTGGAACAACCTCGCTTTTTAAAAGCTCAAAAGGCATGTAACTCGGATTGAGACTACGGTAGTAACACAATACACCTCACCCTTGTTATTAAACTTGCTGAGGACTCCGCTTTTTGCAAAAATCCTCTGGTCAGGTCGGGGATGCGTGCGATGATTATTCGGCTCTGTTGAGGATACTGATTGCCTCTTTCTATAGCACTTCATACTTCACTAGACTTCACTATACTGTATAAGTAGTACACTATAGTATCCAAACTGGTGGATTCTCCACAAGTAGCCTCACTTGCCTTTTGCCGGCTCCAATACACTAGCTCTCTTTCGTCACCTCCATCATCTAGTATAGCTAAGTAGCTTCACAGATGACACCTTCGTAGAGTCCCTCTCTGTCTCCACTTGTCTAGCAAGCGCCAAAGACGGAAATGGATTTATTTCAATCTTAAGATTGGGTGGCAGTTTTGCCCAATTACTATCCCCATTTCTTTTTCACTTACCCATTTAGTACCCATTCTCATTTTTGAGCTCGATTAGATTAATTCTGAACATTCAGAAATAGTCTGTGTTCATAATTAGTCTATGTGAAGTTCCGCTAGACTATTTAGTGTGAGGTCGCTGAAAATATGCTTACATAAATTAGTCTTACTCAGACTAATTCAGACCTTCTTAATATGGGCACATGCCGTAAAGTGTCAAATTAGCTATATACCGGCACCCTCAGAATCTTATTTCCGGCACTATGCCGTTCTAGAGCTACTTAGACTGAGTTTATCTAGTGTTTCTTGAGCAGATCAAACTGTTTCGCCTGGAAAATGCCCGCCAATGGTGTAGTGAAGTCAATGCCGTACGACGGTCGTTCAATTCCCACTTGAGAATAGATAAATCCGGCCCCACAGACGCCGTGTTGGCGAATACAGTTGCTAGCCCACAGCACAACTGTCGAAGACGCGAAAAGTGTGTGACGCCCCCCGTCGAGTGCGTCCTGTCGTAGTTTTCTTCGTGAAGTACTGTCTTGACAGATTCATAATGAATGTCACCATAAATCTCGCATACGAACCTCACCAAAGTGTATGTCATTCCATATAGCTGTGGGTTGCATGCAGCTTGTGGTTTTGCTGCATATCACGGAAAAGACAACCCAACACCCAAATGTTGAATTGCGAGCGAGAATCGAAGATAATTCTTGATTGTAATATCGTACACGCCATTTTCAGACTGCACGAAGTGCCGTCGCTACTGACACGTTCTCGTCTTCCGAATTAAAAAAATCTAATCATATCGTTCACAATTGCCTCAGGCAATCCTAATAGCAATCTGAAGACGGAGGAGCTTCCTTCAAAATGTGATGACAATTTTTTGCTGCGTGAGGTTAGACCCTGACCAAAACAGTAGTGCTCATGTTGTTAAGTGGACAGCGTAACACGCGTGTGGGATGCAGACAAAGCCAGTTTTTTGCATACTAGAGTCGATAGCGTGTCTTGTAAAACTTTGTATTTTGCGCCCGTTTCCGCTTTCCATCCGCTACAAAAGTACTGACAGAACTGGCAGCGAACAGAGCAACAAGGGTATCTCTCATCGCAACGACTAGTCCATACTGAATCACGTGGGCTGGCTGGAACGGTGTATTGGAAGTCGCACTTGATCCGTATGGCCAGCAGCCAACACTCGGGGGATAAAGATGAAAAAAAAAGTAAATTGGCTGTTAGTGCTGCAGCTCGCATCAACTCCTTAAAAGCGGATTCAGCAGCTTCACATGCACAGACCCTACATACTTGGTTTCACTATACTCCACAGCGTCGCAGCGCTTATCATTGTTCGCAGGGTCCCAAGGCCTTTGAGTCACAGCAGTTTAAGTCGGCCTGCAGTACGCATTCCAACACGGTGTCTTGCGCGAGGGGGCAGAGACACTCGGTTTGAGCTTTATCATCGTTCCTTTTAGTTTTTCGATACTGAAAAGTCGGCTAAATCTGGCACTTCAGAAAACTATATCCCGGCACATTGCCGGGTATTTTTGCAAAGTGCCTATATGAGACTGCGCCAAACAAAACGATGCTAGTTAACCTTTTTGCGTTTTCGAGATAAACGGCTTTGAAGTTGGCGCATCTTTTTTCGCACCTAAGTGAAATTTTTCAGAAGGTTGACTTTTTCAAAATCTCTAAATTTGACTGGAGTGTATCAACAACGAAGATGGAGGCGCTCGCGGCGTTTGCCGCCGCTGGGAGAGACCAGACCGCCAACGCCGCTAGCGGGGCAGACGCTAGCAGCTACAGTGGCTACAGTGGCTACAGCAGTGACGGCAGTGCAGACAACAGCTGAGAACCTGACCCGAAAGACGCAAGCTCTGCCGAAAACGAGGACGAGCACGGAGAGAATCAAGACGGGGGCGAAGACATGGATACAAGCATCATTTTGTTTGACGATGCCTTGAAATACAAGGGTGAATGGTGGCGAGCGAACGCAGTGCATTATGACGGCGCTAGCTGTGCTCAAGGAGACGGATACAGTGCAGCGCTATCGTGGCACGTGTCTACGGGAGCAGTATCACTACTATCTTCCACTCGTCGGGCATGTTTCGGTAAATCAAAATGATTCTTGTTTCCATCGCTACCAAATTCCAAAATATACACCTCTATTTTTAATTTTCTGAATTTTGTGCTCATAACAATGCGTCTAAAACATAGACGAAGTCGAATTAGGACCTCGGAATAAGCGCAATCGCTCCGCAGGCTCAGTTTACCCCCAGTACAACAATAAAAAAAAATCGAGTTCGGCCAGATCGAGAGGCAACCTTTTTTTCCAGAGACCCTCCCTCAGCGAAGACTGGGTGGATTTTTGTGCTGGGGGGCTCTACGTGTAGCTGAGACTCTCCTCTTTACGGTGGTGTGCCTATCTCGTAATTTTCTAAATGGTTAACTAGCATTCTTTTGTTTCACGCCGTCTCATATTAAGAAGGTCTGGACTAATTGCTGTAACCACTGTAGTGATTGAGCTACATGTACATGTAACATCGGGGAAACTGACCGAATCGGTATGCAACGCCTAAACACGTGTTGTCACGAAACTTCGTATACCGATCGACAGGCCTCTCTATTTGAGGGGAATCGCACCATTTCCCTCACAATCCCTCAATTAAGAAGCCCGATCATACCTCGGTTAAGATGGCCAGAAGACACCAAAACATCAACTAGGGCTATGATTTAGACTGTGATAGCAAACTCACTGGAACAGTAGCCGATTTTAGTTTAAGATTAAATTGCGCAGTTCATAGTGTGCAGGTCCTCTTGTCTTGCCCGGGCCGCTGGGCAAGTCGTATGCTCACGCTGCGAGTTCGCGTGAGGTGGTTGTTTTCTCAACACCGTGCTGGCCGTCAGAGATCACCTGATCTCCCCCTGCCGGAACGTCCGCTGGCCACGTGCGTTCCTATTTTATTAGTCGTTAGCTAAGCCTCGTTGAATAAAGCTAGCTACCGCACACTACACTCGTTCCCGTCTCGTTCTCGTTCTCGTTCTTGGCCACTCTTGCCTCGTACGACCAGTACGTCCGACTGTCCTCGAAACCCGCGCTGTTCGCTACTGGGACTGTGGTGTGGAGATCCGGCCGAAAAGTGACCTCGGCCGGACCAGGCTGCAAGCGCACTCCGTCGGATTCGCTGACGGAAAGGAAGTTGCCGTTGTGACAAGCTGTCACTCTCATTTACCTCGGTAGAGTGACAGGTAGTGACATTGGCCTCGGCGGGACCTAATAAACACCCGACCGAGGCTAAATACGTCAGACTCAGTGCTATTTACGACCACAACCATAGTCGTACTTAAGTGGAAGCCTCGTTCAGGTGACCGAAGCCTCGTTCGGACGACCGCAGCCTCGTTCGACCCTCGAGGTACCTCTGGCGTAATCACCGTCATTATTGATGAGTGTACAGAGGTCGCCACTTCGAGACTCGTTTTATACTAGATATTTGTATGTAGGATTAGGATTAGCTATAGGATGATCTGCAGAGGCTCTCAGAGCCTCTGAATATTCAGTAATAAATCAGCAGTCTTCCCCCCAAGTCTTCAGAGGTTAAGTCCGACTCCGGTAAGTGCTAGCTAGCTTGCTGTAGTGCCTGGATACGCCTGGCTTAGTGGTATGGCCGTTGACGGACTAGAGGTTAATTAATTAATAGTCCGCCGAGGTCAAGCCAAGAGTTGGCGTGGCCGAGAGGCTAGAGCGGTACTTAGAGTATCGTTCTGTGTGTGTGTGGGGTGTATTAGTCCCCTAGAGTATATTTTACTACCGACCGAGGATTACCTCGGTCCCCTTTGTATTAGGCCTAATCCGCCGGTACCCTTTCATCTGAGGGACTGCAAAAGGGTTGCGCGAAAGCGCTATATTGCATTCTAGCCCTCGTTCGTGGCTAGTTAGTGCAGGTTTTGGGTTGACCGAAGACAACCTTGGTACACAGAGGCTTATATCCAACCCGGTGTAAGGGATCGTTCCTGGACCTCAGGTTTTGATTCCAACTTTCGTTGACCTAATTAGGGAGACGTGTGTTGTTGGTGGGACTCGTACCTTACGGTAGCGAGAATTTCAGCGTGTTCCTACACAACAACTGGTGCCGCGACCCGGGATTGGAATAACCTTCTGTGTATTCTGGTTGTTGTAGGTCTCAACCCCTACGAGCAAAAGAGGAGAAGAGAAGAGAAGAGAAGAAGAAGATGGCGCGAGGAACCAAGTCTGCGGCTCCAACTACGCCGATGAAGTCGAGTGGGTCGCGCTCCGAAGCGCTGGACCACTCCGGAAGCTCGTTCGAATCTTTGGCGACCGTGACGATGGACAGAGTCGACGAGCATCAGGCGACCTACGATTCTGCGTTTGAACCCTCGGACGCCATGGAAGAAGACGAAGATGATGACTGGGAAGTCAAAGGCGCCGTGAACGAGGCCGCGGAAGCAGCGGTGGTGTCTGCAGGGCGAAGCAGTGGTGTGCGACCGCTCGCCCGAAACCTCGTTGACGAACTCGACGACGTCGCCAAGCCGGAGCCAGCTTTCGGTGAGGACGACGGAGAAGACGGTGCGAAAGACTTCCCAAAGACGGCTGCAGTCACGACCCAGCCGACGGGAACCCGTCCGCCGCTCAATGGAGACACGCCAGCGGCCAACAAGGTGTTGGGCCGGTGTGTGGAGTTGATGAGGACGAAGAGCAACTGGATGAGGCAGTTCTCACCCAAGATGGTTCGTCAGGCCGTGTGGGCGGATCTTGGACGAGAGCTGGCTGCGCCTATTGACTCAACGAGCACCCGAGCTGTGGCTCTCAAGACGGAAGGGCTACTCCGGGCGATGGGGTGTGACTACCAAATGTACCCGTCGGCCATGGCGCTCGCCGACTGGAGCCCGACCGAGGCGGCCACTGCTCTCTCGAAGTGGAATAAGAAGCTGAGGACGGCGTTTGGTGCTACCAACGCGAGCGTAGCCACCCTAGTGTTTGGCACGAAGACCTACCTCGTCCAGACCGAGGCGGATCCGTCGCAAGTGCCGCTGCCACCGACGCCCCTGAAGGGAACCACCGACGTCAGCGGAGGGACGTTCGCCGCGAAAGGGCTGGCGCCCCCGTACATGCAAGACTCGCACATGGTGACACCGAGGTCAGTCGACCGCAGTGACCGCTTGGCGAAGGAAAACGAGGCCTCGTTCACTACGCCGAACACTCGCCGAACGATGGTCCGACCTCCCGAGAAGAAGTTCGAGGCCCGAGAAGAGTCGTCAGACAGCGACAAGGATCGTTTTGACCCGGACTACTACGACGGTGTCCAGACGGGTGAGTGGGCACGCCAAGTGAGGGAACTGAGTGCAGCGAATGGCCGGAGTAACACACCGAGGCTTGAGATCGCGACGCACCTTCCACTCGGCAACATCAAACCGTTCCTCGGTACTCGCAACAAGAGCGAGCGGTCGATGCAGTGGCTCCGAAAGTTCATGTATGAGATGAAGGGAACGCACACTCCGACGAACGAGTGGTGCATGGCGTTTGAACTCAGCCTCCAAGATGGGGCACTCCATTGGTACCGCCAGCTTCCTCGCAAAACGAAGCGTACGTGGAAGCTGTTGAGTGATGCTTTCATTAAGTATTATTGCTCGAAGTTCACCCAGTCAGCGAAGGCTTGCTACTACTCGGCGAAGCGAGAGGATAAGGAGCACGTCTGCGACTACCTCAACCGCTTGAACGGGTACGCGCGTAACGCTGGCGTGCAATTTGAGAACGGCGGACGTGAGGCGAAGGATCACGTGGATCACTTCCTCGATTCATGTGACGACCGAGGCTTGGAAGAACGACTGTGTCACGCGCGGGTCAAGGACATCCACGACCTCGAAGAAATGATCAACGACATCCTGCGCAGTAGAGAGCGGTAAACGGCGCGTGAACCCTCGGTGAGACGCCACCGAAGCCAAGACGATGACCGGCGACGTGAAAACCGGTCGAACGAGGCTACGAGAGGCGGTTTCGGCCGCGAACGACGCTACCGAGACGATGGCCGACGCCGAGAACGACGCGACGAGTCCCCGTACCGGTCGAGAATCACCCTGGTAGAAGCTTTGGCCGATGTCGTCACCGCATTGAATATCAGGACCTCGGACGGTGATCATGAGGATTCCCAATCTGTTCGCGGATGCGGACGTGATGCGACCGAGGCCAGCAGCCTACGCTGTGCGTCGTACGACGCTGACGAGTATTCAGATGCGGAGTCGGATTCGAGCGAAGTCTCGGCCGACGCTCACGGACATGTGGACGCGACGAACGACAATGAGCGCCGAGCAGCCGCGGCTGGGACCTTCGCTCGACCGGACAATCGCCGCCAGTCGGGTGGAAACAACCAATTCCAGCGCGACCGAGACGGCCGTCGCCAGTACGGACCGTGTGCTGCATGCAACAGCCCGTACCACTCGGTGCACTACTGCAATCGGAGGTGCAAGTTGTGTAAACAAGTACACGATGCCGGCAAGTGCGACGCCCTCCGGGAGCTGACAAGTCTGTTGCGAACGAAGGTCGACAAGAAGGATCTCACCCCAGAGCTGCAGAGCCTGGTGTTCGGGAGCCATTTAAACTAGGCAGCCCGCCAACTGAAACTGGGTTGGTCCCAATCGGGCTGCCACAGTTAGCTGAGCCTGCTGTCGACGCAGACTATTTGTTTGCGTTCACAGGCAAAAGCAAATGGCCCGATGATCGAACGAACAACAAACGAGTGAATACGATGGAAAATGGAAATGACAGAGGCTTACGCCTCGGTGCGAATGGAACTGATGAAACAAGTGATGACGAACACGTACATGCCCCGACCGAGGCTGTCATCACGAGTATGGCTCAAGTGGAAACGGCCGACCGAACCCTCGGTCGGGCAATAAAATTACTGCCCGGCGAACGAATGGGGTGGTGGTCGTCCCAACGATACGACAAGAGGAAGAGAATGCGCGCGCTGGTCAAGGGCGCAGTGGATGACACCCGGGTACGGATTCTGCTCGACACCGGAGCGAATGTGAGTGTGATCTCGGCGAGTTTCGCCAAGAGGCTCCGAGTACGAGAGGTATTTGACCACGGTCGTAGTCTGGAAGTGCGGGGGATCAACCCGGGGATCATGGAGACCCAACGACGAGCTTCGGTGAAAGTCACACTCGGCTGGCGACACGTATATGAGTTCGAGGTGTGGGTCATGGACCACAGTGCCGGAGTGGACGTAGTCCTAGGCATGGACTTCATGGTGCCTGCCGGGATTCGGCTGGACCTGTTCCACGGTACAGCTCGACTCCCGGACGAGGACATGGTACCTCTCTTGAAGTCGAAGGAGCTGGAGGAGCCGGTGTCCTACGGAAACCACATTGTAGGAGGCCCTACCGAGCTGTTGACGATCCCTAGCAGGGAGTGGCGCGAATTCCGTCTGCCTCGTCGACAACCGTCTCGAACGACCCACGAGATGTGGATTCGCAGATCAACGAGGCTTGTGCCGACCGTGGCGAAGAGTCAGCGAGGTCGGCCGATCTGGATACGACTGACTAATGTTACCACGAAGAGAGCAAGTTGCTCGGCGCACGAGCCTGTGGTGTTATGGGTACCTCGAGAGGAATTACCCAGAGAGCCGGGTTACGCGCAAGTGGCATCTGACAAGTATCAAGAATGGCAAGTGCTGGCGTACGCAGAGAGCAGAGATGAAACGCTGTTCGGACGCGAGGGCAAGCTCTACCAAGAATGGCTGGCTGCGCAGCCCTCGGCCGTGGAACGACGCGGGTACCCAACTCCGCGGGCACTCCTCAAGCGACCGACCGAGGCTTCGGCGTGCACCGATATGCCAAGCGAAGCTGACGATGGTCAACTAGCGACGGCCCACGGTTTGGACCTCGCTGAGGCTGTCGACGAGGCAAGCGAGTGCCGGCCGTCCTCGGTCGACGCCGAAGGTTGTCCAGCGAGAGATGGAGGACAGGATCTATGGTCGTCCGAGGGCTACGCGACTGGGGAGATCGCAGAACAACCCGAACCTGGTAATCCGGATCTCGGAGTCCGAATTGATGACTCCGCGCGTCCTCCAGGCGAATCCGGAGAAATCCTAGCCTCGGTGACAACAGGAGACGACTCCCGCGCTGATCAAGTGGGCGCTTGTGGGGTGACCGAGCCCAGGGGTGAGTCGGAGACAGAAGGAGCGAGTGATCGGACAACCACCGGCTCAACCGACGGACAATGTGTCCAGTCTGACGCAGAGCGTTTGGAAGCTGTCTACGTCTCGGTCATGGCCGGAGGCAGTCCGGCGACAGTCACTGATGCAGACTGGGGCACCAACGATACGGCAGAACACCTACCGAACGAGATCGAGTTGACGGACTACGCGCACGAGCTCGCTTTCTTACCCGACCTGACGGAACCATCGTCGACGACGCTGGATTACTCGGGTCCGAATGTCCAGAACCCCGACTTGAAGGCCGATCAGCAGGCGAAGCTCGTGGCCGTGCTTCAGAAACATGAAGAGATCATGATTGCGAGCGGCAACGCTTTGCCCCCACCTGTAATGGGCTTACTTAGCCCAATACTTTAGCTTACACGTGAGCGCACGTGTATGAGGAAGCGTAAGGTGTATTTAACTTAGATTAAGTATACTTGTATCCACAAGTATAATTAGATCTAAATAAAGGTACAAATAGTAGCTTTTGCGGTAAAATGAGAACTGAATTGTTTGTTAACTGTGGCTTTCCTCCTAAAACTGATATCTATAAAGAGGGGTTCTGCCAACGAGTGGTTGGCAGAAACCCTGACCTAATGCTTGAGTATTACTGGTAGAAAGACCCTTCTTTCTGACCAATAGGACTGCTTCCTATTATGAATGGTGACCACACTGCGATTCGGCCCACCTGAATGTATCCACTTAGTGCGTGTTGCACTAAGGTGAGGTTAGCCGAATGTGTAGCCCCGCTACACCATCACCCCGTTAGGACTTGATGTGCCGGTCTCGACACATCAATCCAAAGTCTTCTTCGGAGAGAACATCGTGCTCATTTCGAAATGAGCACGCCAACGACGCAGACTTCCGACGAGCTTGCTGCACCTGCAGCAAGCAACACAGTCGTCGCCAGCACAGCGACGACTGCCGCATCTTCAGCCTCTTCGGCGTCCGTCGTCACTTCCACGGTGACGACGCAAAGCTCCCCCAAGCGTACCATCTCGATGGGGGAGTACAAAGCGCGCAAAGTTACCTATGCCAACGAAACTCTCTTCGATGGCATGGAGGACTTGAATGTCGACAATGATGTCGACATGGAGGAGGGCGAGGAGAAGCAAGACTCCTCGTCCGCAGGGCGCAATGAAGCTAGCGTGGGGACTCGTCGTCCTCGCGAGGACGACTCGGACGCTTCGAGTTCCAAGCGCTCGCGTAGCGGCAGCGATAGGCCGCTCGCAGATGCTGGGGCGTTGTCTACGCCGCGGGGTGGAGACGATGACGACTCCACTCCGTCCGCGACTGTGACGTCGCGCGCTAAGCCGGCGCACGACCCGTGGATGCCGTCTCCGAGCGAGATCCGATCTCGCTACGGCAATACCACGCCGGTCAGCAAGTACGCGCTGTACTCCTGCAGCGCCATCGTTGATGACGATGTCACCAAGGAGCTCGACTTTGATCCGGCGACGGATCAAAGACGTGATTATTACATCGGGCTCTTCCATGAGCTCCGATTCTACGGGAATAAGAGGACTTCCCGTAAGAGCAAAGTGACAGAGTGGGAGGCACTCTGTCAAAGCTGGGGCGCGTTCGTTGAGAACTTCAACCGCGACCCGGCTGGTTACCGTGAGCGAGTCCGCTCTGCGAGTGAGCGCCACGAGCGCTTCTCGAAGCGGTCCAAGATTTTGCGGCTGCACGAAGGTGCAGTCGAGGCGGGGATTCCGTGCGCAGTGCCGTCTGGCGTTGCGTGCGCGCAGTGCCAACCCGGGGCAGTGCGGCTTTCGGAGCGAGACCTTCTCGGGTACACTGGTGTTAGTGTGCCCGTGGAGTTGAAGACACTGCGTGAGAAGTTAATCACGCAGTTGTCGTCTGAGAGTGCTGAGGGTGAGCGCAACACTCAGCCGAGGGCTGTAGGCGACTACAGCTCTCGCTCAAGTTTTACGCCCTTCGGCGGAGCTGCTGGTGGCGGGCTTCGTACTCCGTCACCATTTCCGGAACGTCGCTCATCAGGACGTTCCGCGGCTCCCATGTATCGTGGTCAGGAGAGTATCCTAACCAACGAATACGAAAATGAACCGGACCTTGGGTCCGGATCTGATGATCAACAATTCGCTGGACAATCCAGCGAGTTTTCCCGCGTGCATCTCGCAACGGGGGCGGCGGCGGTGGAAAGACGCCACGGGCCGTCGCCGGGCGAGGTCTGGGATCGTTTGGAGGCTGTGGAGCGCCTCCAGACGGCTGAGCTCGCCGAGATACGGCAGGAGCTAAAGCTCTTGAAGGCCCGGATCGGTCAGGCCGGGCAGACCGCTTCGAACATCCAGGTCGACCTGGGGACGCTCGTCGCTCGCCTGACGGATCGCGTCTCCGCGCTCGAGGCGAGGATCGCGCCGAGTCACCGGTCGTAGGTGACTCGTGTTGCGAGTACGGCTTCAGCCGCCAAACGTAAAAGGTTGGGTGGAGGCGCATGCTGGACGGTATGTCTAGCGTGTACGCGTTGCCATGCTTCGCCAACACGGTGAATGGGCCGATGAAGCGCGGGGCAAGCTTGCTTGCTCCGAAGTCGGAAACTGCATGTTTAGCTAGGTTCTGTGTAGCTAACAGAACTAATGAACCCACTTTGAATTCATTTGTGTTTCCTCTGCCATTGTTATCCGCGTTCAGCTTCTGTCGGTCGACAGAAGCTGCAATAGCATCCTGCACAAACCGTATTACGGCTTGGCGGCGCTGGACAAAGTCCATTGCCTTCGAGTTGAACTCCTTGTTCAACCCGTTGTTCTTGTTCACTACAGGCCCGGCCTGTGTGTGGTTCTTGTTATTGAGAGTGTCTACGCCCGGCGTAGACATTGCGCTCTCGTCGATCGGACTACGCGCAGTCCGTGCGCGTGTCGACACAGCTGATATGTTGCTCGTATCAGCTTGTTCATTCGGTTTGTTTGAAACCGGATACCCTCCCCCACTTAAGGAAGGAGCTACCGCACCGAGTACACTCGGTACGCGTGGATGCCTCATGGCGTTCACGTAAAACGGTGTATGTCCTGTGGAGACATGCACCGAGTTGTTGATGGCAAACTCTGCCATCGGCAAGCAGTCGCTCCATTGTTTGAACGAATGAGCGTAGCTCTTCAGAGCGTCAACCAAGACTCGGTTGACGCGCTCGGTTTGTCCGTCGGTCTGCGGATGATCCGCAGTCGACATGGACAGCTGCGTGCCAAGAAGTTCAAACGCTTCTTGCCAGAAACGCGCTGTGAAACGCGGATCACGATCAGACACAATGTCGATCGGCATGCCATGGTGTCTAAACACCAAGTCAACAAACAGACGTGCCGTCTGCTTGGCTGTCACTTCGGCTGGTACTGCAGCAAGATGCACCATCTTACTGAATCGGTCGACAAAGACCACAATACCAGTCCTCCGCTTGTTATCAGGCGGAAGACCAAACACAAAGTCCATTGAAATGGACTGCCAACACTCCGACGGAGTCGGTAGTGACTGAAGTGGAGCCTGCGAGAAGGCTGCAGGCTTCACGCGCTGGCAAACCTCGCAAGCACGAACGTACTTGCGTACCCACTTGTACTGGTGACTCCAATAGAAGTCACGCGTGAGAAGCAAGTATGTCTTCTCACGACCCGGATGTCCCGACGTCGGGGCATCGTGATACTCGTAAGTGATCCTGAGCTTCAGCTCATGATCGTCCGGCACGACAATGCGATCAGCGTTGTCGTCGACTGCGCTGTAAAGCAACAGTCCATTGTGTACACGATAACGGTGTACACGTGCACGGAGATGTTTCGCTAACTTCTGACGAGTCTTGTCAGAAGGAGCAGCGAAGTAGTCCAACAACTGCTTCGCGTCCGCATCCTTCGTGTATGCGGACCTCACGTCGTCTAACAAAGACGACGAGGGAGTAGACGTCCGTGCGACGCCAATTGCATTGGCGTCGGCCTTGTGCACCGCATAATCAGGTCGACGCGACAACGCGTCGGCCACAACATTCAACCTTCCAGGTTTGTACTCAACCTGGAAGTTGTATTCCGCAAAGAATGAGAGCCACCTCGCCATTCTTTGTGAGATGTGCGGCGACTTGATCGCCGTACGCAATGATGCGTGGTCGGTGTAGACCACAAATGGTCTACTCCCAAGTAGATACACTCGAAACTTCGCGAGTGCATACTTCATGGCAAGGAGTTCCTTGTCATGTACCGGGTAGTTGCGCTCAGCTGGCTTCAGCTGACGCGACTGATAGTAGACCACGCGATCACGTCCTTCGTGATCGTGCTGCATTAGAGCGCATCCGATTGCGAAATCGGACGCGTCACACACGACGTGGAACGGACGGTCTTGGTCGGCCACCGCCAAGATCGGCGCCTCAGTCAAGCCCTGCTTGACTGCATCAAAGGCCTGCTGACAATCAGCAGTCCAAACCCATGCAGCGTCCTTCTTTAGAAGCTGCGACAACGGGCGAATCTTGCCCGCGTAGTTGCTCACGTACTTGCACAAGTACGTAGCGAGTCCAAGGAACTGCCTCAGTTCCTTGACATTGGAAGGCGTAGGCCATTCATTGATCACTCTGACCTTTCCCGGGTCAGGGCGTACGCCGTTCTTCCCTACGAGACACCCAAGGACGGGTATCTCGCTAGCCCCGAAGATACACTTCTTCAGGTTCGCGTAGAGCTTGTGTTTGCGCATGAGCGCAAACAACCTGCGGAGATGTTCCTTGTGCATCTCCACTTCCGACTTCCCGTCCACAGCCCGGCTGTGGATGAACACATCATCGAAATAGCTCGGTGCGAAGTCGCGCACCGAGCGCAACAAGTGCGTGACGCACCTGTTGAACGTCGCAGGGGCATTCTTTAATCCCTGCGGCATTACAAGCCACTCCCAGAGCATACCGCTCGGAGTGCTTACCGCCGTGAGAGGTATATCGCTCTCACGCATGAGGATCTGATAGAATTCGTCTCTCAGATCCAGAGCACTGAAGATAGTGCTCAGAGCCATCGAATCGATGATCACATCTTTTCGCGGTATCGGCGTCTGCGCCGGTACCGTTGCGTCGTTCAGCTTGTTATAAGCATGAACGATGCGCCACCCGCCCTGTGCCTTCTTGACACAGAACGTAGGCGCGCTGTGCGGGGACTTCGATTCCCGCACTTGCCCAGCCTTGCGACGACTCTCAAAGAAGTCGTCGATCGCTTTGACTTGCTCTCGCGGCAGTGGCCACTGCCGCGTCACGCAATACTTCGTTCCCGGCACGAGATCAATCTCGTGCTGAACACCCTTGTCCTGCGGCAACTCCGCAGGGATATCGTCCGGGAGTACGTCTCTGTACTCACGCAAGACCTCGTAGAAGGGGCTCGACTTCAGCGAGTCCCAGCTCTGCTCGTCGAAGCGTTCCTTCTTCGACTTGGCGCTGAGGGCGTCGACGCCCTCAGCGACGAGCTGCTTCAACTCTTCCGCTTCACACTTCATCCTCTCGACATCCGAGAGGATGCAAATCTGCTCGATGCGTCCATCGTGCAGGTCGCGGGCGAAGCGCCTCCAGCTCGTGACTGGAAGCGAAGTCAACTCCGACGCCAACGTCGGAGGGTTCTCCAACTTCATCTTCTTATACTGGAGACCAGTATTCGTACGCGTCAAGACACTCAGCGTCTCGACGGTCGTCTCCAGTTTCTGTGTCTGCCCGGCAGACACTGCGAGTAGCGTCTCGGTCCCTGACAGAGACTTGCGCAGCTTTGCTCGCTTGCGCCGTTCGCTTCTTGTGCGGAACCCGGTTCCGCGCGTCTTGTTTTGTCCGGGCCCGGCCGCGGACAGATCTTCCTTTTGATCGCCGGCGGGTTCAACCCGCGGGCGCACGCAATCAAGCCCGGCTTGATCGCGTATCGCTTCTTCGTGCAGCCCGGCTGCACGTGAGCACGCAATGCGTTTCTTGTTGTCGCCGGCGGGTTCTTCCCGCGGGCGCACGCAGTCAAGCCCTGCTTGATCGCGTACCGCTTCGTCGTGCAGCCCGGCTGCACGCGAGCACGCAAGCATTTCCGGTGCGGGACGTTTGCAACCGTCCGCACTGCCTGCAGCGTCGGCTCCCAGAGCCGGCGCGCCTTCTTTACCTCGACGCCTGACGGCGGAGCGTCTTTCGACGTTTGGGCCAATCGCATCAGCTCCCTGAGCTGACGCGTCCGAGTCACTGTACTTATTAGTGACTGGCTCCTCTTGTTGAACTTGTGTGTCGACACTAATAGTCGACACGACCGCGTCACTCTTGACGCTTCGAGAACCTCTCGAATCCGATCGAATCTGAGTCTTCTGATTCGACTCACATTTTCTCCTGACGACCTTCTCAGTCGTCGGTGTCCGTGCGGGGTGATCGGAGACAGCCGCGCGTCGCGCTGTCTCTCCTGGTGGGTCGCGTGCACCGCGAGGTGCACGTGCTGCGCCGACAGGGCCATCGCTCACTGTCGCGCCGCTACTCCCGAAGTGCACGATCGTGCGCTTCGTCCAATCGCTCACTGGATCATGCCGTGCAAGCCACGGCATGCCCAACACCATGTCGAACTTATCGTCTAAGTCAAGCACGATAAGCTCGTCCACGAACGTTCTCTTCCGATACGAGAAGCGTACGCGTACGACACGCTTCTCGGTTCTGACAACGACACCCGTTGCCAGCCTTACTTCCAATAGACTTCGAGGTAGTTCCACTTCCTCGAAGTCAAGCCTCGCTAGGCTCTGCAGTCGAACAAAGTTGTTCGACGCTCCACAATCCACTAGCGCACGAAGAGACATCTCTCTCTTCGAGCGAACCTTCAAGATGACAAGGTTCGGCCTGTCATCTTGCTTCTTACAGTGAGAGTGACTCTCACTGGGGGCAGCAGTCTTTAATACGGCGTGTCCAATATCGACACGCTCGACTGCATCACCAGCAGGGCGCCCCGCGCCTGCTGGTCGTTCTAGTTTTTTGATTGCCCGTGGCGATACCCGGTATCGTCACGCCGGCCCTTGGCCGCCTGCACAGGCGCTGTGCATTCACGGGCGTAGTGACCGTTGTTTCCACACCGGAAACAGCGGACATTCGTTGGTCCACGACGCTGCTGAGATCCAGCAGCCGTCGCACTCGAGAGGTCCATTGGTTCGGGACCTCCCGTCGGCTTCACCGTCGGTCGCGGCATCGGCCGCGGGACGTTCACATGGAGCTTAGCCTGTCGCAGGCTAAACTCTTCTTGCATCGCAAGGGTAATCGCAGACTCGAGAGTACTTGGGTTATCTCGGAAGAAATAGGTCTTCACAGGCCCATCTTTCAGGCCCTTCATGAACGTGACGACCTTTGTCGCCTCGTCTATCGGGTTGGTCACGATGTTCGAGACCAAGTACCGCGCCCTTTGAGCGTAAGCATGCACGTCATGCTTGCCCTGTTGCAGGTCGAGGAACTCAGCCCTCGATCTGAACTCATTCTGCGGGGGCTCAAACGCTTGTCTGAGCTCCTCCTTGAACACCTCGTACGTGCTAAAGCACGCAGGGTCAGTGAGTCGGCGTCCGTACGCCCAACTCCTTGCTCGCCCGCCAAGGCATGACATGGCGAACGCAACCTTCGACAACGGGTCGACGATACGTCGAGCCGTGATGGCTGTGTCGACTTCGACAAGCCAACGGAGGAGAGGCTCGCCCTCTCTTCCAACATAGCTGTTCACGTGGAGTTTCAATGACTCCACGCGCGGTGTGGACGGAGTCGACACCGTAGCGCGAGCAGCGGTCTCGCGCTGTTCCTTCATGATGAAGCCTAGAGCAACACCGTGTTGCTCTGTCGGCGACAGCGTGCGTAGCATTGTTGCTACGGCCGCCTCTCCAATGACCGTCGACAGTCGTTGGAGCGCCTCCCACTCTGGATCCGCCAGGTGGAGACAGTCTTCGCGTGCAACATGCGTTGCACCCGTGTTTGGGTTACCAGTAGACATACTCGTGTCCACAGGCAGGTCCTCGGCCCCCGTATCGAACTTCATTCAATACGTAATTAGTCGGTCGTTGGACGGACTACAAAGTGCTACCAGGTGTAATGGGCTTACTTAGCCCAATACTTTAGCTTACACGTGAGCGCACGTGTATGAGGAAGCGTAAGGTGTATTTAACTTAGATTAAGTATACTTGTATCCACAAGTATAATTAGATCTAAATAAAGGTACAAATAGTAGCTTTTGCGGTAAAATGAGAACTGAATTGTTTGTTAACTGTGGCTTTCCTCCTAAAACTGATATCTATAAAGAGGGGTTCTGCCAACGAGTGGTTGGCAGAAACCCTGACCTAATGCTTGAGTATTACTGGTAGAAAGACCCTGCTTTCTGACCAATAGGACTGCTTCCTATTATGAATGGTGACCACACTGCGATTCGGCCCACCTGAATGTATCCACTTAGTGCGTGTTGCACTAAGGTGAGGTTAGCCGAATGTGTAGCCCCGCTACACCACCAGCATACGGTGTGGTGTGTGTGACATCGACGTGCAAGGGCACCCCCCGATTAAGCAAAAGGCTCGGAGGACCCCTATACGGCTTCTGGGCAAACTCTACGAGTTGCTGAAGGGTCTACTGACGGCGAGATTGGTCTCGTTCTCGGACAGCCCGTGGGCCTCACCTATCGTTATTGTGTTGAAGAAGAACGGAATCGACATACGGTTATGTATCGACTACAAACGAGTGAATGCGATCACCGCAATCATGGAGTATGCTATGCCGCTGGTCGACGATCTATTGACTGAGATGGAGGCATACCTGTGGTTTTACTCCTTGGATGCGGCGAGCGGGTTCTGGGCGGTGATGATGACTCGCCGAGCCCGCAAGATCTCCGCTTTTGTCTGCGCGCTGGGCCACTTCGAGTGGCTACGCATGCCGTTCGGGCTCAAGAACGCGCCCACGATCTACCAACGAATGATTGACAACGCCCTCTGGGGGTTCGTTCAACCAAAGGAAGGCTGGGCTAGCTTCTCGGAGAAGATGCGGATAGCTGAAACGGCCGACGCCGAAGACAGGGCAGGGGTGACCGAGGCCTCGGTCAGCCTGAACGAGGCTCCCCGGACCAAATTCGAAGCCGACCGGGCTCTGTCGACCACCGAAAGCGCCGTTGCAACCCTGGTGAACAGCCCTCTGGCCGACATATATTCCAGCGGAGAACCGGACGAGTCCTCGTTGGTACCTGTGCTCGATCGGCGTTCGTTCGTGGATGATATTTGCTTCGGCTCCGAGACGTTCGAAGCGTGTCTGTCGACGTTAGACCGTCTGCTAAGTCGCTTCCAGGAGTGTCGAATCAGTGTTAGCTTCTCAAAGAGCCTGTTCGTACAGCGGAAGGTGGGCTTCCTGTCTCACGACGTCTCGGCAGTGGGTATTGCTCCCGACGCTAAGAAGGCAGCGGCAGTGACCGAGCTCAAGTTCCCCACGTCTAAGAAGGGAGTTCAGTCCTTCCTCGGAGCGCTCAACTATTACAGCCGTTTTATCCAAGATTTTGCGGTGTATGGAGCAGCGCTCTATCAGCTCAAGGATTCCGACTTCGACCTCGGTGGTGACCTCTCCGCTGCCCGACAGAGCTTTGCAATGCTGCAACAGCGTGTCCGAGACGCCCCGATACTTCGCCACTTCGACAGGGGCAAGGACGTCCACGTCACGCTGTTCGCAAATGAGTGGGCTCTCAGCTCGACCCTTATGCAAGAACACGAAGGCAAACTACACCCCGTTCGCTTCTGTGGTCGTGTATTGAAGGACGCCGAGATGAACTACCACCCGGCCGAGAAGGAGGTCCTAGCTCTACTGCTAGTATTGAAGGTGTGCTATACTCAACTCGTTGGGAAGACTATACGAGTCTACACTCGGTTTTCGACGCTCGAGTGGGTGCACAAGTCCAAGACACTCTTCGGTCGGGCCACCCAGTTTGCCGTCTTGCTATCGCCGTGGCACCTGGTGGTCGAACGAGTGAAGGAAAAGGATTGTGCGTTCGCTCAGCTGCTCCAAGCTGGACTGACGAGTTTTGTCGATTTGGACGAGTCGTTGGCCTCGGTGGCCCCTCCATCCAAAGGGTCACCGAACGTTCGTTTGGACCCGCATATGTTATATGCTCGACTACCGACCTCGTACAGTGGCCACGTCCTCTCGTTCGACGGCTCGGCGAAAACGGAGAAGCACGGTGGCTATGGGAGTTGCTCATGGATCTTATGAAAGCTTCCGGAATGGACGATAGTGATCGCTGCC
Source organism: Phytophthora x cambivora (assembly GCA_033557925.1). Classification (NCBI taxonomy): domain Eukaryota; phylum Oomycota; class Peronosporomycetes; order Peronosporales; family Peronosporaceae; genus Phytophthora; species Phytophthora x cambivora. The sequence continues at coordinate 690,751 of JAUCEB010000009.1, forward strand.
AGTGCTTATCTCGAAGCCACTACGGTCAACCTCGCTGAGTACGCCGGCATGAACAACGGCGTCTCGGCAGCGCTCGGTCTAGCCATTACTGACCTTGTCATTGTCGGAGATTCGAGACTCGCCATTCAGCAATCACTAGGGGTGATAGCGTGCCGGAAGGAAACGCTGATGGCGAAACTCAACCACCACCGAAAGCTCGTAGCCAAGCTTAGCTCGTGGCCGTGCTTCAGAAACATGAAGAGATCATGATTGCGAGCGGCAACGCTTTGCCCCCACCAGCATACGGCGTGGTGTGTGACATCGACGTGCAAGGGCACCCCCCGATTAAACAAAAGGCTCGGAGGACCCCTATACGGCTTCTGGGCAAACTCTACGAGTTGTTGAAGGGGCTACTGACGGCGAGATTGGTCTCGTTCTCAGACAGCCCGTGGGCCTCACCTATCGTTATTGTGTTGAAGAAGAACGGAATCGACATCCGGTTATGTATCGACTACAAACGAGTGAATGCGATCACCGCAATCATGGAGTATGCAATGCCGCTGGTCGACGATCTATTGACTGAGATGGAGGCATACCTGTGGTTTTGTTCCTTGGATGCGGCGAGCGGGTTCTGGGCGGTGATGATGACTCGCCGAGCCCGCAAGATCTCCGCTTTTGTCTGCGCACTGGGCCACTTCGAGTGGCTACGCATGCCGTTCGGGCTCAAGAATGCGCCCATGATCTACCAACGAATGATTGACAACGCCCTCTGGGGGTTCGTTCAACCAAAGGGAGGCTGGGCTAGCTTCTCGGAGAAGATGCGGATAGCTGAAACGGCCGACGCCGAAGACAGGGCAGGGGTGACCGAGGCCTCGGTCAGCCTGAACGAGGCTCCCCGGACCAAATTCGAAGCCGACCGAGCTCTGTCGACCACCGAAAGTGCCGTTGCAACCCTGGTGAACAGCCCTCTGGCCGACATGTATTCCAGCGGAGAACCGGACGAGTCCTCGTTGGTACCCGTGCTCGATCGGCGTTCGTTCGTGGATGATATTTGCTTCGGCTCCGAGACTTTCGAAGCGTGTCTGTCGACGTTAGACCGTCTGCTAAGTCGCTTCCAGGAGTGTCGAATCAGTGTTAGCTTCTCAAAGAGCCTGTTCGTACAGCGGAAGGTGGGCTTCCTGTCTCACGACGTCTCGGCAGTGGGTATTGCTCCCGACGCTAAGAAGGCAGCGGCAGTGACCGAGCTCAAGTTCCCCACGTCTAAGAAGGGAGTTCAGTCCTTCCTCGGAGCGCTCAACTATTACAGCCGTTTTATCCAAGATTTTGCGGTGTATGGAGCAGCGCTCTATCAGCTCAAGGATTCCGACTTCGACCTCGGTGGTGACCTCTCCGCTGCCCGACAGAGCTTTGCAATGCTGCAACAGCGTGTCCGAGACGCCCCGATACTTCGCCACTTCGACAGGGGCAAGGACGTCCACGTCACGCTGTTCGCAAATGAGTGGGCTCTCAGCTCGACCCTTATGCAAGAACACGAAGGCAAACTACACCCCGTTCGCTTCTGTGGTCGTGTATTGAAGGACGCCGAGATGAACTACCACCCGGCCGAGAAGGAGGTCCTAGCTCTACTGCTAGTATTGAAGGTGTGCTATACTCAACTCGTTGGGAAGACTATACGAGTCTACACTCGGTTTTCGACGCTCGAGTGGGTGCACAAGTCCAAGACACTCTTCGGTCGGGCCACCCAGTTTGCCGTCTTGCTATCGCCGTGGCACCTGGTGGTCGAACGAGTGAAGGAAAAGGATTGTGCGTTCGCTCAGCTGCTCCAAGCTGGACTGACGAGTTTTGTCGATTTGGACGAGTCGTTGGCCTCGGTGGCCCCTCCATCCAAAGGGTCACCGAACGTTCGTTTGGACCCGCATATGTTATATGCTCGACTACCGACCTCGTACAGTGGCCACGTCCTCTCGTTCGACGGCTCGGCGAAAACGGAGAAGCACGGTGGCTATGGGAGTTGCTCATGGATCTTATGAAAGCTTCCGGAATGGACGATAGTGATCGCTGCCAGTGCTTATCTCGAAGCCACTACGGTCAACCTCGCTGAGTACGCCGGCATGAACAACGGCGTCTCGGCAGCGCTCGGTCTAGCCATTACAGACCTTGTCATTGTCGGAGATTCGAGACTCGCCATTCAGCAATCACTAGGGGTGATAGCGTGCCGGAAGGAAACGCTGATGGCGCAACTCAACCACCACCGAGAACTCGTAGCCAAACTTCGTTCGGTCAAGTACCTGCATGCAGTACGCGAATTCAATGCAGCAGCAGATTCTCTAGCCAGCGAGACGTTGGAGTCTAAGGTGTCGGCAGTGACGACGTCCGAGGCGAGGATCGCGGAACTGCGGGCTCTGAACCGGATTAACGAAGTCATCTACGAAACCTCGGTGGAAGGAACGACGGAAGAGAAACCCTCGGTGAGCGTCTTGCGAGCGTCTATGACCCGCGAAGAGCCCCGAAGTAAGACTTTTTTCGATTTTGTGCGGTCCGAAGGCCGAGATTCAGGCCATGTGACGGTTACGACTAGGCACCAGGCAAAGGCGATGACGAAGCGAGTCCGGTTCGCGAACGAAGTATCGGTCATGGGTCAGGACGATGCAGCTCGACTTGCTGAATCCAACGCGGTGCCGAACGAGGCTCAGAACACGCTGGAAGAAACACTACCGCCCACCGAGGCTTTGACAGCCGCCGCGTCGGCCCCGCCTGATGCAGAGGATGTAGACCCGCTGACAGTGCAAGAAGAGCGTCGGAGAAGAGTCGCAGCTACACAAGAGGAAGAACTGAGATGGTCCAACCTGAGAGCGGTCCTCCGAGGCGAAGATGCTCGCCTGGGCTACAAGGCGGCGCGTGACGCGTGGAAAATGGCTGACCGGTTCGTTTTGAGCGAAGACGGAGTCCTCTACTTTGTAGGAACCAACCGTCGTTCGGACTCGGATGAGCAACTGGGAACGTGGATGCGTCTCGTAGTACCCTCAACGATGGTCCAAGAAGTGCTGCAGAGCTGCCACGACTCGTTGGAAGGTGGACACCAAGGTATTAATCGCACTTACCACAGAGTGAAGTCGGACTACTATTGGATCGGACTGTACGCGGATGTAGAGAAGCATGTCAGGTCATGCCCGGACTGCTGTTCGAGCAAGAGCCGACCTCAGCTGAGGGGCTATTCCCCAGGAAACGTGTTAGCTGAGAGACCGTTCCAGATGGTCTCTATGGACTTTGTGATCCCGCTACCGAAGTCTCGGCGAGGAAACACGGCACTACTGCTCTTCCAATGCTCGTTCACCGGATTCGTGATGGGTAAAGCTATGTCGAATACCACTGCGCTCGTCGTTGCCCAAGCTTTGGAGGAGTGTGTCTACCGAAGGTTCGGTGCACCCTCGTTAATTCGCCATGATCGAGATCCGAGGTTCATGAGCGAAGTGTCAACTCAACCACCACCGAGAACTCGTAGCCAAACTTCGTTCGGTCAAGTACCTGCATGCAGTACGCGAATTCAATGCAGCAGCAGATTCTCTAGCCAGCGAGACGTTGGAGTCTAAGGTGTCGGCAGTGACGACGTCCGAGGCGAGGATCGCGGAACTGCGGGCTCTGAACCGGATTAACGAAGTCATCTACGAAACCTCGGTGGAAGGAACGACGGAAGAGAAACCCTCGGTGAGCGTCTTGCGAGCGTCTATGACCCGCGAAGAGCCCCGAAGTAAGACTTTTTTCGATTTTGTGCGGTCCGAAGGCCGAGATTCAGGCCATGTGACGGTTACGACTAGGCACCAGGCAAAGGCGATGACGAAGCGAGTCCGGTTCGCGAACGAAGTATCGGTCATGGGTCAGGACGATGCAGCTCGACTTGCTGAATCCAACGCGGTGCCGAACGAGGCTCAGAACACGCTGGAAGAAACACTACCGCCCACCGAGGCTTTGACAGCCGCCGCGTCGGCCCCGCCTGATGCAGAGGATGTAGACCCGCTGACAGTGCAAGAAGAGCGTCGGAGAAGAGTCGCAGCTACACAAGAGGAAGAACTGAGATGGTCCAACCTGAGAGCGGTCCTCCGAGGCGAAGATGCTCGCCTGGGCTACAAGGCGGCGCGTGACGCGTGGAAAATGGCTGACCGGTTCGTTTTGAGCGAAGACGGAGTCCTCTACTTTGTAGGAACCAACCGTCGTTCGGACTCGGATGAGCAACTGGGAACGTGGATGCGTCTCGTAGTACCCTCAACGATGGTCCAAGAAGTGCTGCAGAGCTGCCACGACTCGTTGGAAGGTGGACACCAAGGTATTAATCGCACTTACCACAGAGTGAAGTCGGACTACTATTGGATCGGACTGTACGCGGATGTAGAGAAGCATGTCAGGTCATGCCCGGACTGCTGTTCGAGCAAGAGCCGACCTCAGCTGAGGGGCTATTCCCCAGGAAACGTGTTAGCTGAGAGACCGTTCCAGATGGTCTCTATGGACTTTGTGATCCCGCTACCGAAGTCTCGGCGAGGAAACACGGCACTACTGCTCTTCCAATGCTCGTTCACCGGATTCGTGATGGGTAAAGCTATGTCGAATACCACTGCGCTCGTCGTTGCCCAAGCTTTGGAGGAGTGTGTCTACCGAAGGTTCGGTGCACCCTCGTTAATTCGCCATGATCGAGATCCGAGGTTCATGAGCGAAGTGTTCCAAGCTTTCACCGAGATGATGCAGTCTCGGTCGCGGGCTACGTTGAGTTACCGGCCGCAGGCGAATGGACAGCAAGAACGGTCAGTGAAAACCGTCATGCAGTCAGTGCGCGTGTACGCCGAAGACCCGTTGCAACAGGACTGGGACGAGATTGCAGAGAAGTTGATCTTTGCTATCAACAACTCGCAGGATGGTACCCGGAAAGAGACCCCGTTTTACCTCGTTCATGGGTGGGATGCACAGACGACGCTCAAAGCGATGTCATCGTCCCTCAAACGAGGCTCCGGACGGCAGTCCGACGCCCTGGCGTGGCGCCGCGAGGTCAACCGACAGCAGGAGATTGCACTCAGTACGGCCAAAGAATACCAAGCAACGGAGAAGGCTCGGAGGGCCAAAGAACACAACGAGACACTCGGGCGGCAGGAGAGAGAATCACTACCGAGCCCTTCAGGGGAGGTGGATCCAAACGAGGCCTCACTGAGGTCGCTGTTCGGGCCAGGAAGCCGGGTGTGGTTGTACATGGAACGAGTGAAACCCGGCCTGACGAAGAAACTTGCGCACCGGTGGCATGGACCATTCCGTATCAAGAAGAAGGTGGAGGAGTTCGCTTACGAGCTAGAGCTACCGAATCGAAGCGGCTACCGCTTCTATCCGGTCGTACACGTCTCGCGGTTGAAGGCAGTGAGTGAGTTCGGAAACCGGCCTAAGGTTCGGCTGGCACCAGAGGTAGACGAGGAGTCAAGAGTGGACTTCGACGAGGAGTTGCTGCCCGAGGACAGCTGGGAGCCGGACCACCCGTCGGGCGAGTTCGAAGTCGAAGCAATCCTGGACGACCGCACGCCGCTATCAACGAGCACCAACCGAGCGGTTCGGGAATTCGAGGTGAAATGGGTCGGCTACGAGGAGCCAACTTGGGAACCAGCTACCAACTTGTCGTGCGGAGGACTACTCTATGATTACTTGCGTCAGAAACGCAGCGACCGACGGCTACAAATGGCTCAGACTGCGGACGAGGAGTAGTGCTTGGCGCTATCGACGAATGAACTGATTGCGAGGGGCACCAGCTCGCAAATACAGACGAAAGAAGTTACTGGGAACACGGTCGCCCGCGGAAGGGTTGGAGATAAACGAAGAGAACCCACCGCTGAGGCGACCGAGGATTGAACTGCCTGCGAGGAGCAATTGGCTCGCAGTAGCAGACGAAAGAAGATACCAAACGAACAATGCATATGTACATGTGAACGAATTAAGATGACGACTCAAGAACACGGGACTATCCCTCGGTCGGCACACCAGAAGAATCGCAGGATCAAGGCGGAGAAGGCAGACCACCGAACGAGGGGTAGATCAAGCTCACGACGGAAGATGCAGCAGGGAAGGAGTTACGAATGGTTAAAATGATTATGGAGAATTAACGAAGAATGAACTACAACCCCACGAGCCGCCTGCAAAATTGGAGCGTCGGACAGTACTGGAGCAGCGAGAGTTGATGCTGGAGATCGGGAATGACGGGCGACCGAGGGCAGGAACGCCTAAGGAGTGTCCGTGCCGGCGTTCGGCGAGTCCTTCGACTCCTCGTCCGAGGCGTCATCGTCATGACCGGCACCAAATTGAGTGACCCATGGAGCAGTCACCCACAACGCAGGAAGAGACGGCTCCACGACCACAGAAGCTGCCACCTCTTCGCTGGTCATTCCGCGTGGCACGAACAGCGACACTGCAGGATTGCAAGCGGCGAACGTCGTGTTGAACGGGTGGCTCGCGGGGTCATCGATCCAACAGTTGCGCCAAGGTTGACGAGTGTCCAACTCGTTCACCCCCGCGATCCAATCTGCTGTCCGGGGAGCCCACTCCACGACCTCGAACGAGTATTGGAGGTAGGTAGGCTCCAACAGAGTCTCAGTGTGGAACACTTGAGGCTCGCGGCTGTATTCGATACAACCCGTCCACAACCGCTTCACCATTTGTTGCCGAAGACGGTCTGCTCGGAGGCTCCGGCCTCGGGCGTACTCTCGCCAGAGCTGGCGAAGCTTGAGGAGGAGTGGGTGACGACGACCGTGCCTCATGGACAACTCGTCGAAGTACGCCTCGACGGCCGATACCGAGATCCAATGGCGACGCTCCCACAAGGCGAAGCCCAGGTCGGCCTTCTCAGTCGCATTAGTGGAGGTGCCTTGGAACTGCCGCCAGAGCCGAACGAGGAGAGCTTGACCAGTGGCCCGAACGGAGATCGCCACACCGTCGGTAAATTGACCGACACCGAAGGTGCACGGCTCGGCGGGGAGCTTGACCCTCACCAGCTGCCATGGGTGAAGGGGATTCGCCCAGTCGGAGAACGCCGCAATTCCAGCTTCGGAGATTGGCGACACAGGGTCCTCGGCCGGAATGTCTGGCACGCTGAGATTCTGCAGCAGATACCAGCATTCCTGAGCACCCGGTGCCGCGAAGCCGGGCACGAGGAACAGAGCGCCGAGCTCGGACAGCTTCCGAGCCCCTCCGCCACGTCAGACACACTGGTGACGACAGGCGTGAACCCAGTCTGAACGGTGCCAGGGGCGGCCGAGAGAGTAGCAGTCACTTCAGACCGGGGACGCCTTTGTCGTGGAGCGGCAGACGAACCCTCGGCCGGCGGCGTACCAGATGCAGAGGACACCGGTGACGACGCAGCGGGTGTGAACGAGGCCTGGGACCCAGCCCCGGCTGAGGAAGACAAGTTCTCGTCTTCGCTCTCCGAGCCAAACATGGCCCGCTCGAGTGTGTCAGGGGACAAGTCGTCGAGATTCGTGGGCGAAGCCGCCGACTGCTGGGGCGGTGTTGCGGGAGGGGACTCGCTACCATCCGACGCAGCAGAAGACCCGCCGGACCCGCTTGAAGACCCGCCGGAACGCTCGCCATCGTCAGAGCCTGGCGGGGACGGACTGCCACTACTTGGAGGCGAACCACCAGCCGGAGAACCTGGCGAACCGCCAGTTGGAGACCCTGGTGAACCACCAGCTGGAGACCCTGGTGGACCTTCACCGCTCGGGGAATCACCTCCACCCGGTGAGCCACCGCTCGGAAAATCACCTCCCCTCGGTGAACCAGGTTGACCCATGCGGTCATCCGACTGAGTAGCTGGGGCCCGAACCAGCAGGCGGTGACGGACTAGCCGACGCCGACGACGACACCTGAGCCGGAGAAGCGTCGCCGCCCTCGGTCGACCCACCAGCGGGTAGCCCGGGGGAAGTAGAAGACGACGGAGAGGCGACCGAGGGTCGCTGACCACCAGGGGACCCACCAGCTCGTTGTGCAGCAGTGGCCGCAGCCCTCGCCCGCAGGTCGACAGACGCACGACCAAGCCGTTTGGACGGAGGCAGCTGTGAAGCAGCAGCGCGGAGAGGCGACCGAGGGTCGCTGACCACCAGGGGACCCACCAGCTCGTTGTGCAGCAGTGGCCGCAGCCCTCGCCCGCAGGTCGACAGACGCACGACCAAGCCGTTTGGACGGAGGCAGCTGTGAAGCAGCAGCGCCCTCGGTCGATGACCGAGGAGACGAGACCCGTTTGCGCTTCGACGATGACGACCCGGACGAGGGTGACGCCGGAGGGCTGGAACGAGGAACCGCGGGAGTCGAAGGACCCTCGGTGGGCGGCTCATCCGGGCTTGACGATTCGTCACCGCTCTGTGGAGACCCGACGATGACGTCAGGAGGGTTGAGACCCAACAACGTCCAGGAGATGCCCGCCGACGCCAGGACGAGAGTGTCCACGTCCACCTCGTGCATTGCAGAGTGGCGCCGCAAGACCGAGTTCGCGCGACGCAGGCTGTTGTTTTCATCTTGAAGCGCCTGGATGCGCGCGGGTATGACCCCCGACTGGCCTCGGTCTTGGTCGGCTAGTTGCTGCCGAAGGCGGTCAAGCTGGGCGGTGTGCGCAACGAGGCTTGCTTTCAACCGCTCGCGGTCCGTTATGACCTGTTGACGAGCCGTGGTCGCCTCGGCGTTGGTGTCAACGAGACGCCGTTCGAGCGAAGCAGTCACCTCTCGGTGAGACGCCAAGGTGGCTTCCGCTTCAGCCAGCCGTCCGAGAAGCTGCTGCCGCTCCTCTCGAAGCTCGTCTAGCCGATCTTGAGCCTGGTGGAGCTCGGTCGACGTCTGAACGCAGAAGATGTCGGACTTCACACGGAGATCCATCTCAACGTGGAGCTTGTCCTCTGTGTCCTTCGCCAGAGCCTGAAGCCGGTCCACCTCCTGACGAAGGGAAATCATTTCTTCAGACTCGGCAACGGGCAGACGCCGAGGAGCCACGGCAGCAGCAGCCACCTCCTCCAGGGTCGTAGCGTGCGCAAGGCGCCGATCCAACACCGGATCGACCCGAGCGGGAGGCGCACGAGCGACGCTGACGACCAACTCGGCAAGTCGGTGAAGCTGGCGGTCTGACGCCGTCAAGACTGGCGCGAGAGACTCGGTCGCACCCGCTGTGGATGCAGCGACCATCACGCCAGCGGTCACATCCCCGACCGACGCCCCGCGAGTTGCCAACGATGCTGAAGGCGCGGGAGTTGGCGACGGAGGAGGATTGCGGCGCGGCGGAGAAGTCGGAGGCGAGCGATACGGAGAATCGCCCGGTAACTCCGCCGGCGTGGACCCGGGAGCCTCGGTCGACTCTGGGTATGGACCCAAGAGACTGCCCGGAGGTGCGAGACGCTCGACCGAGGACTCGGGAGCCGCCGGAGCCGCGTCGTCGAATCGAGAAGCGGTCGGAGGAGCGTCACCACGCGGACGAGACCTGGCAGCGCCGGTGGGCAAGTGTGGCTGAGGCTGCGTGGCCTCGGCGAGGACGTCCAGGGCGCTCTGAAAGGATGAACAAGAGAACACAAGTCAGCACCAAGATGATCAAGATAAGAACGAGCTGCGCAAGACGGTGCTTACGTCGCCAGTGCAGCCCAAGGATCGGAGCGCACGCGCGGTGGCTGAAGCCAGCGACCGAGATTCGGGACGACTCGGAGGGCGAGACATTGCGCCGCGCCGTTCGCCAGTGCCGGATTCACGACGTGGCGGGGGCAGTTGTGGTGTGGAGATCCGGCCGAAAAGTGACCTCGGCCGGACCAGGCTGCAAGCGTACTCCGTCGGATTCGCTGACGGAAAGGAAGTTGCCGTTGTGACAAGCTGTCACTCTCATTTACCTCGGTAGAGTGACAGGTAGTGACATTGGCCTCGGCGGGACCTAATAAACACCCGACCGAGGCTAAATACGTCAGACTCAGTGCTATTTACGACCACAACCATAGTCGTACTTAAGTGGAACCCTCGTTCAGGTGACCGAAGCCTCGTTCGGACGACCGCAGCCTCGTTCGACCCTCGAGGTACCTCTGGCGTAATCACCGTCATTATTGATGAGTGTACAGAGGTCGCCACTTCGAGATTCGGTTTATACTAGATATTTGTATGTAGGATTAGGATTAGCTATAGGATGATCTGCAGAGGCTCTCAGAGCCTCTGAATATTCAGTAATAAATCAGCAGTCTTCCCCCCAAGTCTTCAGAGGTTAAGTCCGACTCCGGTAAGTGTTAGCTAGCTTGCTGTAGTGCCTGGATACGACTGGCTTATTGGTATGGCCGTTGACGGACTAGAGGTTAATTAATTAATAGTCCGCCGAGGTCAAGCCAAGAGTTGGCGTGGCCGAGAGGCTAGAGCGGTACTTAGAGTATCGTTCTGTGTGTGTGTGGGGTGTATTAGTCCCCTAGAGTATATTTTACTACCGACCGAGGATTACCTCGGTCCCCTTTGTATTAGGCCTAATCCGCCGGTACCCTTTCATCTGAGGGACTGCAAAAGGGTTGCGCGAAAGCGCTATATTGCATTCTAGCCCTCGTTCGTGGCTAGTTAGTGCAGGTTTTGGGTTGACCGAAGACAACCTTGGTACACAGAGGCTTATATCCAACCCGGTGTAAGGGATCGTTCCTGGACCTCAGGTTTTGATTCCAACTTTCGTTGACCTAATTAGGGAGACGTGTGTTGTTGGTGGGACTCGTACCTTACGGTAGCGAGAATTTCAGCGTGTTCCTACACGACAGGACAACCTCGGACCTCCGTGTCCGCTGCCGTCTCCGTTCACGCCCTGCGCCGCCCGAAACCCACTCGTCGACTGCTCCGCCGCTGCCGTCGTAGACCAGTGACGCTCTCGTCACTCCACTCGTTCTCGTCTCGTTGTCCGCTCTCGGGCGCACTTCTCGCCGCTCTACGGACGTCTCCACGTCCAGACTGCAGGTCTGCTCGCTGCTCGTCAAATTCCAAAGTGAGCTCAGGGCCCGCCGCCCTGAGTTCGCCCACAAACTGCTTGCGTAAGCTACCGCGCCGCGGTACTTCAAGGCGCGTCGTGCTGTCGATGCCTTCGTGCGTGTCCGAGCAGCTCGTGCGTCGTCTGGAGGGTCGCCCAGCCGTCGCCTCGCACGCGTCCACCGGCCTCGTAGCGCTCGTCTGGCACGCCGACGCGGCGGATACCGGTTGGTACCGCCCACCCGTTCCACGCCATCTTCCACCCCAGAGTCTTCCACGACTCTGCCGGACTGGAACAGCCCGTCGTACTCCTTGACAGACACCCATCGGCTGCGATCGGGTGCTGGCCCATGTTGCTCTCGCTGCTCTCTCGTACGGGCTGGTCGCAGCTCGTACTGTGACGGGGGTCACACGCACAATAGCTAGGAGGAAGCGTAACACGCTAACCACAACGGACGCCTGGCGTCTCTGTTGTTGCTTGTGCAAAAGGCCTTGCCTTATCGGTCCTCTTTAGTACCGAGTACTTAAGGAGACTTGCACACTTGTAGGTTAGAGTTAAACTCTCTTGTATTAATAACACTCATAAAATTCTATCTACTGCTTTCTATCTGCATACTGAATCCCTGTCTAAATTGCAATCTTCCTCAGCGGTTGGCCTCGTGCATCGTGGTCCTTAAGTACGACCAAACTAACTTAAGTCAGTACATTGGGGAGGTCTACCGTGGACACTCTATATAAGGAACATGGTGCCCCGTACCAGTCATGGTGTGTGACACTCAGTTCTAGTGGGCCACACCGGAGAACATCTCTTTTCCTTGAAAAGGTCACTGACCAATCCTGGCCCCATTACACCCTCCCTCACCTAAACGGGAAGCACCTTTCCCAGCGGGGAATCCAGCGGAAACGCGAGCACAGGCTCATTCGCAATCCACGCTCATCCGAGCACACGCGCGCCACGACGCCCACCGGGCATGACGACGGAGAACCGGATCATCGTGCGGCCCGCCCAAGACACCCTACGGGCTGTAGGCCCCATCCAGACCCCCGCCAACGCGCCCGCTCCAAGCGACATGGAAGAGAAGCCTCCGGCGCCTGCTTCCAAGAAGCACTCGGGCGATCCGGAGGTGGCGAAGGCCGCGTCGGCTTCCAAGAAGCCCGCGAATGACACGGAGAAAGCGACGGAGACCCCGGCTTCAAAGAAGCACGCGAAGGAGGCGGGCAGAGCGAAGACGCTGCCCGCTTCCAAGAAGCCCAAGGTCGCGGCGACCAAAGCGAAGGCGAAAGCGAAGGCGCCTGCTTCACCGAAGTCTACGCGGAAGCCAAGGAAGGTGGCTGCTTCGTCGAAGCCTGCCTCGAAGAAGCCCGCAGTGAAGAAGCCCGCTGCCAAGCAGCTTCCGAAGAAGAAGGGGTCCGCGAATGAGGCCCCCAAGACGCCAAAGCTGCCGCCCAAGCGCACGGATGTGCGGCTGCCCGGCCCCTACGAGGAGGTGTCCAGCGACTCGTCCGACACGGACACTCCGAACCCCGGGTTTGTCAGTGGCGGCCACCCGCCTGTGGCTGACGCCTCGCAGGCTCTTAGAGCTCAAGCGCCTGCAAAGGAGACTGCGGCTTCCGCTAACGTCGCGACCGCTTCCCCTCTGGGGCGTAGTCCTTCGCCGCATCCATCCTTGGACGTGGACTACGAGGAGTCGGAGCCCGACCTAGACCAAGAGGACGGCGAGGTCGAGTGGTCGCCCAAGCGGATCAGAGATGCCCAGCGGGTCCTCCATCCGGGAAGTCCCATGTCTCCCAAGCCTGTGGTGGCGGTGGAGCGCGCCCGACTCTTGGAGGAGTCCAAGTCTCGCCGAGACGACCCGCCCGCTGCGGTGTCGGAGCCCCAGGTCATCACCAACGCCGGTGTCGACGAGGGGGTCCCGCCTGAGCTGCTTCGGCCCGAGAATCGGCAGCACCCGGCCGATCGTTCCCGTCAGGAGGCCTCTCAGGCGGTGGGGACCAAGCGCGATCGCGAGGTCCATGCCCCTCGCACACGCGAACAACTACTCGCGTTGCGGTATTGGACTCAGAGCGAGTACGGCGAGCACCTCCGCCAGAGTCGAAGGCCTGGCCCAGGCGCGCCGCAGTGCGACAAGTGTCCGGTCGTGCTGCTGTCAGACAGCGGCCTGGCCCGCCAGCGGAACGAGACTGAGTTCGAGGAGTGGTTGCACCACTTGGGCTACCCTGAGCCCGAGTTCTTGAAATCTCCGTTCCGGATTGATTGGCTGGTCCAGCGTCGTCTTCGATTTCGCATGGCGAAGATGATCGCTGACGACACTTGGTCGGGTCGATACCTTGATCGACACAAGCCCATGCCGGGCGTCATCCTCGAGGAGGTGCTACAGAAGATACAGAGGTCTTGGCAATCGCAGCCGATAGAGCCTAAGAGTGTTCTCGGCTCTGTCAGCGCCGACCAGGTCCGTGGACACGCTCAAAAGCGGCCACGAGGTCGGCGCAGTCCTCCTCGAGGCGAGCCCCAGGCTCCCACGAGCTACGACTACTCGGGTAGCCACGCCACTTCACCAGGTACTGGTACTGACCGCTACGCCCGCGGCGCTTCAGTAGCTTCTCGACATGGTAGTAGAGGACGCCCGCGTTACCAAGCAGAGGCGGCGGAGCCCGCGGCGGCAGTGGTCTCCGACCAAAACGCTCAGCGTCGTTAGACTGGCTCCCGTCCTGACCTGGAGGATCTTCTCTCCGGGGTGGAGTCATGTCAGCGACTGCTGGATGCTCAGCGGGCCGAGACGGTGGCGCTTCGCGCTCGAGTCCAAGACGCGGAGACCCGCCTGGAGGAGCTCCGGAACGTCCGACAGGACCTGGACCGCCTGCGAGACCGCGTATGGGATGTGCCTCGGCAGCTTGGTGGTGAGGTTGACCGCTTGCGTGGCCGAGTTTCGCAAGGCGAGAAGAACGACGGGCGGGTCCGCCAGGACCTGGAGAGGCACCTTGCCTGGATCCGAGATCTGTTCGACCGTGTGCGTTACCTGGAGGCACAGGAGGCTCGCCGCGTAGCGGCTCGTGCTCCTGATCCAACTCCGGCACCTGTGCCTGCCCCTGCCCAGCTTTCCTCGGAAGATCTCGTCCGGATGATGGCGACTGCCTTCCAGCAGTACTCTGCGACCCAGTCGGCTCCTCAGGCTCAACAGCCTCCACCGGGTGATAGGGCTTGAGCAAGCCAACATAGAACGTTGGATGCGTGGCCATGGACGATGACAGATCCAACGTGTAGGCGTGGCCGTGGGTCCCGATGACCGTGAACGGCCCCACAAAGCGAGGACGCAGCTTGGTGCTGCCCACAGCGGAGACCGCCTGAGTAGGAAGGTTCTTAGCGTTCAATAAGACTTGGTCTCCTAATTTAAACACTTGCGTGTTCTTACGCCCGTGGCGATCACTGTGTTCCTTCTGTGTGTGTTGAGCGGCGGCCATGGCGTCACGTACGCGCTGTCTGATAGCTTCACCAGTCTCGATAAACGAGAGCAGGTTCCGTTTGACGGACGTTCGGAGGTCTTTAAGGCCCCTTGGGTCTTCGGCATTAGCCTCTCCCCCACCCAAACTCGAGGCTGGGGGCAACGTCAGCGGCGTACGCGGGTGCCGCAGGCCGTTCACGTAGAACGCGGTGAAGCCCGTGGACGAATGCACTGCATTGTTGAGCGCAAACTCCACTTGTGGAAGAAGCGCACTCCACTTCGTGGGCTCTGCGGCGCAGACACTGCGAAGAATGTGTTCCAGGACTCTGTTCACCCGCTCAGTCTGACCATCGGTCTGAGGGTGGTCCGCTGTGGACATGTCCAATCTCGTGCTTAAAAGGCGGAAGAGGTGCTGCCAGAAGTGGGACACAAACCTTGGGTATCTGTCACTCACGAAAGCCTCGGGGAGGCCGTGATGACGGAAGACATTGTCCACAAAAAGCTGGGCCGCCTGAGGCGCAGTCACACTCTTCCGCACAGCGGCCAGCCGCACCATCTTACTAAGGCGGCACACAAAGACCAATATGCCAGTGTGGCCACGCGCGTCGGCCGGAAGCTCGAAGATGAAGTCCATGCTCACAGAGCGCCAGCAATCCGCCGGCACCGGCAAGCTCATCAAAGGAGCGGACGACGAGGGCGCAGGCTTGACACGCTGACACGTCTCACATGTCTGTACGTACTTACGTACCCATTTGTACATGTGGGGCCACCAGAAGTTATGGGCCACAGACGTGTACGTCTTCTCCCGCCCCAGATGACCGCTAAGCGGCGTGTCATGAGCCTCGTAGAGGACACGATGACGCAGGTCCTCGTCGTTTGGAACGACAATGCGAGGCTCATCGCCCCCGTCTACTTGGTAGTAGAGCAAGCCCTCCACTACCGAGTAGCGGTGCAGACGTGAGCGTTGTCGCGCCGTGAGCTCGACAGCCTTGCTTGGAGCGCTCAGCGCCTCCACTAGACCTGCAAGGTCGTCGTCTTCGGCATACGCCTCGCGAATAAGCTCATAGAGCGGTGACTCGAGGTAGGCCAGATGTGCCAACTCGTAATCTGGCCGCCGGGAGAGCGCGTCCGCTAGGACATTCTGCTTGCCCGGTTTGTACTCCACCGTGAAGTTGTATTCGGCGAAGAAGGAGAGCCACCGCGCCATGCGCTGAGAGAGGTGAGGCGACGATGTCGCCGTCCTCAACGAGGCATGATCTGTGTAGATCACAATGGGTTTTTGACCTAACAGGTGCACCCGAAACTTGACCAAGGCGTACTTCATCGCCAAGAGCTCTTTGTCGTGGACAGGGTAGTTCTTTTCCGCCGCCTTCAGTTGGCGAGATTGGAAAGACACTACCCTTTCCCTGCCTTCAGCATCCACCTGCAGCAGGGCACAGCCGATGGCGAAGTCAGATGCATCGCATACCACGCTAAAGGGGCGCTCCTCATCGGGCAGCGCCAGGATCGGAGCGCTCTGAAGGCTGCTCTTGATGGCTTCAAAAGCCTGTTGAGCCTCTGAGGTCCATGACCACACAGCATCTTTCTTGAGAAGATTCGTTAGTGGTCGTGCCATCTCGGCGTAGTTGGCACTATACTTGTGCAAGTAATTGGCCAGGCCGAGCCATTTACGCAGGTCCTTCTGCGAGACGGGCACCGGCCACTGTGCAATGGCACACACCTTCTCCGGGTCCGCACGGACACCGTCCTTCCCAAGGAAGCAGCCCAAAAAGGGGATCTCTTCGGCTCCGAAGATACACTTGTTGATGTTCGCATAGAGGCGATTCTCGCGCATGCACAAGAGAACCTCACGGAGGTGGCCAAGATGGGCTTCGACGGCCGTCTTCCCTTCTGACGCACGACTGTGCACGAAGATGTTGTGGTATAGTGCCTTTCTGGAACTTTGGCAGGCATACAGCGTGAATCGTTGGGATGCGGACCCCTTCGGACGACATTCGCTACACCGAGCCGGGTGTACCCACGCAACGAATTCGTACCCAGCCGGGAAGGTACGGTGAAACCCAAGTGGATGGTCAGGATTCAGCAGTCGACGTTCGACGTTCGACGTTCGACACTCGACGTTCGAGAATCGACTTACGGGATTCGAAGTCCAGCGATTCAACGGGTGATGAGCAAGCATCGGTTGAACTTCAAGGAGAGCATCTTCGCGAGCGGATACAAGATCGCAACACCACAAGAAACGCACAGGAGATCGCTCTCTGACAACGGATGAGTGTACAAAAAGTAAGCCTGAAGTAGGGGTGAAGTAGCGGCAAAGGATAGGAAGATTGTAGGGTCAGTCACGAATTAGCACCCGAGAGCATAGGCAAGGCAATAAACCTTCTTGGACACCAAGTGTTTCTTCGCTTCGCTTCAGTGGATTGGAGAGGGCTTGTCGTGGTCTCAACCCCAGCAACCCGTGTCTGACAGGAAGGCACGTTAAACGAAGTCCCGCGAGGGCAGGTATAGCGACAAAGTCCCGCAAGGGCAGGCATAGCAACAAAGTCCCGCAAGGGCAGGAATAGCGTCGTCCCCGACAACAACCAAGGTATAGCATCCCTCTTCGGAGAAGAAGTCACGTCTATTGGAGAGACGCTTCGACTTGAAAGACTCGACGTTCGTGTGAAGGTTTCCACGCAGACGTCATCCGCCGAAGACACTTGCGACGAAGTCCGACCACTCCATCCCAAGAAATCACGCTAGTCAAGACCCCGGGAATTCTACGCACCACACGCGGCGTACAGTGTGTGAAGTGCGTTCTTGTGTGTCGACCGAGCCCCAGAGAGTAATTTCTGAGAGCCCGCTCCACCACAATGTCGTCGAAGTATGTCTGTACGAACTGCCGCATCGGCCTGAAGAGCTGCGTGACGAGCCTGTTGAACGTGGCGGGTGCGTTGGACAGCCCCTGGGGCATGACCAACCACTCCCACAACATCCCGCTGGGAGTGCTCACAGCAGTAAGCGGAATGTCCGACTCGCGCATCAACAGTTGATAGTAGCCGTCGACCATGTCGAGTGCACTAAAGATCGTGCAACCAGCCATGTTGTTCTGCAACACATCCTTCCGAGGAATAGGCGTCGACGCCGGAATGGTTGCCGCGTTCAACTTGTTGAAAGCGTGCACCATGCGCCACTTCCCATTGAGCTCGCGCACACAGAACGTCAGTGACGAATGTGGCGACTTAGACTCGCGCACCATGCCAGCGGCGTGTTTTGACGCGAAGAAGGCGTCGATGACGTCGACCTGCTCCTTCGGAAGCGGCCACTGCCGCGTGGTACAGTACATAGTGCCTGGCACTAAGCCAATCTCATGCCGCACGCCCCGATCCGGGGGAAGGACCGAAGGGGGTTCGTCGCTCACGACATCCGAAAACTCCTTCAGAAGGCCGTAATACGGATCCGAGGGGTCCTTCAAAATGGCAGCGCCATACCGCGTCTGCCTCTTGGAGGTTCGTTCGTCTTCCAACACCTCGGGGTCCATGACCGACGAGGAGTTGAGCTCTAGTGAGCTACCTTCTGGGCGAAGCATAACCACTTCTGTCAACTCTCCTGCCTTGAGAGAGTCCATAAACTCAACAAACAAAAGCTCCTCGAGCTCAAGTAGCTCTGCTACTGTGGGTAATGGAGTCAACACCTCCCCCACCTTGGGTTCGCCCGTGAAGACGTCGACCACTTGAGGGCCCTTGCCCTCAGCCGCGGAATCCGCATCGCGGCTAGACGCCTCTGTCTTGGGCGTGCTCGTGACCTTGTCACTCGTCTTCTCCTTGAAAGTGGGAGCCCCTACTCGACCACTCGTGGTTGCGCGAGCACCAGCTCTAGCGCCTTCTGTCGCGCGAGCTGTACCAGCTACAACGCCTTGCGTAGTGGGAGTTCTAACTCGACCACTCTTGTTTGCGCGAGCAACAACTCCAGCGCCTTGCTCGACGTGGGCTGAGCCTGCCACCACGCCTTGCGTAGGGGGAGCTCGGACGCTACCACCCCTTCCTGCGCGAGCTGCTACAGCGTCCGCGCCTTGAGTCTCCACTGCCCCGTGGGCAAGTGCAACTCGGTTGCAAACTGCAGAATCCTTGTCCCCATCCTGAGAGGTACTAGGATCCCGCGGATCTTCTCCACCACCTACCTCGAGCTCCCGCGCTCGTGGAGGCAATGCCATGGGCAATTCCAACACTTCCGAAGTGCCGGCAAACTGCCGTTCGCCGCGTGGCACTCGGTGCTCGTGCACAAACCCGTCTCGGGAAGAGGAGGGGACATGACCCGCCAGGGCTCTGTCCGCGAGGGGGTTGTGGCTGGCACCAATGGTGCGACTACGTCAGTCTATCCACGGCTCGTGCTTAGCAAGCCAAGGCATGCCGAGGATAAGATCGTACCGATCATCCATGTCCAAGACAATGAACGGTTCGACCGAATTGAAGTCGTCAAACTTCACGCTTAAGGGTACCGTAACCTTGCGTGTTGACACGATGGAGCCAGTCGCTAAGCGAACAGATACATTGGTATTACTCTTAGAAGCTTCTAAAGCACTAGCATACAATGCACTGTTCCTAGCCACACTGGCTTTCGTCGCAAAGTTGAACGACGCTCCTGAATCGATCAGGACCGTCATCGGTTCGGGGTACCCTTTCACACTGGCAGTGACGACCACGAGGTTAGACCGCGCGGCGGCCACGGAGAGACACAGAAGTGTCGTCCCAGGGACTTGCTCCTTTGGAGAGGCTGGTGAGGGATTCACCTTCCTCGCAGAGGAGCGAAGTCTCCCAGCAGGGCGTCCCGCCCCTACTGGGAGTCGCCGTTTTCCGACTCTGTCACCTCGAGGCTGCTGAGAGCCGGACGCGCCGCGTACCTCTTGTCGCGTGGCGCCTTCCATGGGTTGGTGGGGCAGTTCCGACGGAAGTGACCAGGTTGGTTACATCCGAAACAGCGACCACTCGCCCGTTGCGACTTCTGGGAGCGTGCCGACTCGGCAAGGGAGATCTCCATCGGAGTGGGACCCTCGCTTGCCTCGACATGAGGCGTGTGCCCTTGCGCTGAGCGCACGCAGTGGTCCTCCAACATAGCAATGTGGACCGCATCATTGAAGGTCTTCGGCTGACGCCGGAAGAGCTCCGTCTGAACCGGACCCGTGCGGACCCCGTCCATGAAGACAGTCACCTTGACGTCCTCAGAGAGGGGTGCGCCGGCCATAGCGGCTTCGAGGTTGTGGAGCTCCATGACGTAGTCTTGAAGCGACCGCTTTCCTTGCTTGCATCGCAAGAAACTTGAGCGGTGGCGGTATGCCACATTGGCAAGGAGGAAGGTGGAGCGTAGCTCCTGTTCCATGAACGACCACGAGGTGAAATACCCCGGCGTCGCCGTTTCACGGGCCATAGCCCATGCGCGTGCGCGCCCTCCAAGGTTGGACAGCGCGAACGCCACTTGAGCCCGAGCGTCATAGATCTGACCGGCGCTCAGCGCGATCTCGATCTCGCGGACCCAGAAGACCAGACTGTCTGAGTCTTTGCCGTCGAAAGTCGGAACCGACATCTTGATGGGCTTCGTCGTGGTTGGACGCGCAGCGAATGAGGCCGCATTCGTGGCGGACGCTTGTGCCGCACTTTGTGCCTCAGCTCGCATCGTCGCACGATCGGCTTCCTGCGCAGCAGCGCTCACGTGATCAATCAGCGACGACTCGTACTCGTCGAAGCGTTCCACGCGCGCCCTTTGCTGCTCAGCAGGAAGGTTGGGGAATCCAGCGAAGGCTGGCTCGCCCAGGAGGCTGACCATCTTCTTCAGCATAGCCCAGTGGGCATCGGAGAGGTGAGGAAAGGCCTGCCGCGCCGGCAGCCGACTCCTTGAGTCTTCCATACTCAAAGAGACCCTGATTGTAGAGATCCGCGTCGGTCGCGGGATTGACTACAAGTGCTACCAGGTGTGACGGGGGTCACACGCACAATAGCTAGGAGGAAGCGTAACACGCTAACCACAACAGACGCCTGGCGTCTCTGTTGTTGCTTGTGCAAAAGGCCTTGCCTTATCGGTCCTCTTTAGTACCGAGTACTTAAGGAGACTTGCACACTTGTAGGTTAGAGTTAAACTCTCTTGTATTAATAACACTCATAAAATTCTATCTACTGCTTTCTATCTGCATACTGAATCCCTGTATAAATTGCAATCTTCCTCAGCGGTTGGCTCTCGTGCATCGTGGTCCTTAAGTACGACCAAACTAACTTAAGTCAGTACATCGGGAGGTCTACCGTGGACACTCTATATAAGGAACATGGTGCCCCGTACCAGTCGTGGTGTGTGACACTCAGTTCTAGTGGGCCACACCGGAGAACATCTCTTTTCCTTGAAAAGGTCACTGGCCAACCCTGGCCCCATTACACGTACTCCAGGACATAATGCCCGGCTTTGTTTCTTCGACGTCGGCGGCGAAGCTCCACCAGGAGCTCACCCGGTCCCCATTGCACTACCGGTTTCGCCACTGTTCGCTCTCGTCGCTTCGTGCCGCTCGCTGAAGCTGCTGCCGTGTCAGGAGCCGCCGCTGCTCTAACAACCGCCGCTGCCGCCTCACCATTCGCCCGTCGTTCCGCTGCATCCTCGTGAAGTAGCTGCTCCTCGATGTCGGCCGCCACGCGCTGCAGTGATTCCACCGGGGTGTGGTACGTCACCAGGAATGACACGTGAGCGATGAATCGCTCCGGATCGCCACTCACGTCCTCGCGCTCCACCAGAAAATTGTCATAGCCCGCCGGCTCGACCACCCGCAGCGGCCCAAGCCACTGATGCACAAATTTAGACGCTTTAGCCCCTCGTGGAGGCTTAAACATCCACACACGATCTTCAGGACTGATCGTCCGCCTGTTTCGCACTTTCCGATTGTAGTACTTCGCTTGCCGTTCTTGCTCACTCGTCCTCGCCAACTCCGCGCACGTCCTGCTGCTCTTCATCGCAGCCAGCAGCTGCCGGTGATATGCCGTCAATTCTCCAGCCTCACTGACGCCCGTACTTCGTAGTAACTCGTTAGGGCTCCTCAGCGCCCGACCCAGCATTAGTTCATTTGGCGACAGCTTGACCGTCGAATGCTGCCCGGAGTTGTAGGCGTAAACCGCGAAGTCCACCCACACGTCCCAGTCCCTCTGCGCGTCCTCATGCATGTACGTAGCGACGCAGCCTTTCCACGTCCTATGAAAACGTTCGACTAACCCGATCATTTGTGGTCTGTATGGCACAGGATTGATCTGCTGCGCCTGCAGCAGCACAACCAGTTCCTCGATCACCTTGCCGGTCAGCTCCGGCGCCCCATCCGTCAGCAACTCTCGGAACGGGCCAAACTTGAGCACGACGTGCTTCATCAGGAACTTGGCCACGTTCTCGGCCGTGTGTTGTTTCACCGTCACCGCCACCGCGTACCACGTTACGTATTCGAGCGCTGCGATCATGTATCGTGGCCCACCGTCACTCGTTGGCAGTGGCCCAGCCACGTCGAGCGCCCACCTGTCGCCCACGTCGCCGCCCTTGATGCTCCGAAGCGGAGGCACGATCTCACGTGGCCTCGCTTTCCTACTCCCGCATTCTTGGCACCCACGCACCCATTGCTTCACTTCCTGCAGTAGCACCGGCCACCAATACACTTGCGCGATTCGCGCATGAGTATGGGGAGCTCGCAAGTGCCCGACCCATACGGAGTCGTGGCACTCTTTGAAGACCACGGGCCAGAGATCCGGTGGTAGGACTACTCGTCGCCCCACCGCCGTACTGATCAGCACTAGCCCGTGTCGCCTCTCGACCTTCATGCCCTTGTGCTCCCCCGCCTGTAGCAATCGCTGCACCAGCCTGCTCTTCCGTTGCGCTGCCGCAATGTCCTCGTCCGTCAGCTGCAGGGTCTGCATTCCGGTTCGCTGCGCCACACTCTCGCTGCTCGCCTTCGTCGGACGCACGTCGGCGTCTTGCTCCGCGGTTTCCACTCCGTCTCCACCGAGTATCGGGCCCACGCGCCGCTGTCCGTCGTGGCCGTCGCCTCGTGACACCGCCGCCGTTTGCTTCATCTTGGGCATCTTGCCCTTACGACTACTTGACTCATCGTTGCTGCTCGTCGTCCCTGCGCCGTCGTCCGTCTTGCGCAGCACCTCGCGCGACTCCGCCGGGGTTCTGCGAAATGCTTCCATCCTGGGCATGCTCGTCCTTTCGCCACTCGTCCGCTTTGCGACCATCGACGCCATCGGTTTGGCCGCCTTGTCGGACGGCAGCTCGCTCCGCCCTTGCCGTGCCTCGTGTCGTCTCGCGACACCACTCGATGCTTGTACTGCCGGTGCTTCACCGCCACTCGCGCTGGCGTGCGTCGCTTGGCCTGCGTCCCCATCTCCAGCGTGGAGTCCACCGCTAGCAGGTCGGCGTCGTCCGTCACCGCCTGACTGCGTGGTGCTTTGCTCTTGCCGGTCGGCCAGTTCGTCGTTTCCTACGACGTCGCTCGCCCAGGTCACGCGTTTCCGCCGTGCCGCCTGCTCTTGTGCCACCCGTCCGCCGCCCGCATCGCCGTCTTCGCCTCGCCGTGCTTGCTGACCGTCGCTGCCTGCGTCGTCACCACTGCGTTCCGCCGTGCCCGACTTCAACTCGTCCGTCGCCTCCGCCGTGCCGCTCATCACCTCCGTCGAACCGCTCGTCGCCTCCGCCGTACCGTTCGTCGCCTCTGCCGCGTCAGCAGCCGGCGTCCGTGCTGCCGGCCGTTTCCTTGCCCGCCGTCGTTTACCAATCGCCGCCAATACCGGAGCTGTGGTTGGTGCTCTGGAGAGAGCGTCTGCCACCACGTTAGTCGCTCCCGGCCTATACTGCACGTCAAAATCCAGCTCCTGCAGTGTCAGGGCCCAGCGGTGCAGCTTCCCCGTCAAGCTCGGGCTGGTCATCAACCACTTGAGTGCAGAGTGGTCGGTGATAATAGTGAACCGTCGCCCGTAGAGGTAGGGTCTAAAGAGCTTGATAGCCCATACTACTGCGAGACACTCTAACTCCGTGATGCCGTAAATCGCCTCAGTCGTGCTGTTCACCTTGCTCGCGTACGCCACGGGCTGCCAACCCTCACCGCGGTCCTGCATCAAGCAGGCTCCCAGTCCTACTTTACTCGCGTCCGTCACTAGTCGAAAGGGTAGGGTGAAGTCAGGGTAGATTAGCAGTGGTTTGCTCGTCAGGACAGCCTTCACTCGATCGAAAGCCGCCTGCTGCGCCTCTGCCCACTCCCATTGCGCTCCTTTCCGTAGCAGCTTAGTCATCGGGGCCATAAAACTACCAAAGCCCTCAATAAATCGTCGGTAATATCCGGCCAAATGCACGAAGCGCTTGACTTCCACCGCGCTTCGCGGCTGAGGAAAGTCTCGTACTGCCGTAACTAGACGATCTAGTGACCGCACGCCGTCCGCACTCAGTTCGTGCCCGAGATATTCCATTCGCCGTGCTGCGAACACGCACTTCTTGAGTTCTCTCTAACAAGCAAGCCAACTCCAAGATGTGTTGCTCAATGCCGCCTCGTGTATAGACCACGATATCGTCTAAGTAGACTAGACACGTAGTCCAGGTAAGACCCCGTAATACACTGTTCATCATGCGTTGAAATGTTGACGGCGCGTTAGTCAACCCAAAAGGCATCCGGACGAATTGATACAGCCCTTGCTACGTAGTAAATGCCGTCTTTGCCTTATCTTTTTCCGCCACGCGGATTTGCCAATATCCAGCTTTGAGATCCAAAGTGCTGAACAGTAAAGCACCGCCGAGTGCCCCTAGCGTTTCATCTATCCGCGGAAGCGGATATACATCCTTTTTCGTAACTTTGTTGAGTGCGCGATAGTCTACGCAAAATGCACCCCTCCGTCCTTCTTACGTACTAGCACGACGGGGAAACCCCAAGCACCATCGCCCTCTTCGATCACGCCAGCGGCGAGCATCTTTCGTACGTTCTCCTCTACCACCGTGCTCTCGGCGCCACGTCACCGGTATCGATGTGGTGCTCGGTACTGAGTGACGTAGCGGGCGGGCAGTCCCCTTTGTCCGCCGTCAGCTGACGGTACACTCTCAGCAGTTTCGTGATCAGCTGCCAACTGCTCTCGTCCTCGACCCCAATGTTCACATTCTCCTCGTCCTCGAGAGGTTCTTGGCTGTTGCCAAGCTCGTCTAACCACTCGTTGATCCGCCCGCGCTGCAGCTCTCCGTTCACTCGCAGCACCTCCACGTCACTGCTCAATGGGATCCACTGCCCGAGTTCTCGCCTCGCTGGCAGCCGCGCCTTGTCGTCCTTCGCATTCACCGCGGGGACTAGCACCCTGCCGTTCTTCACCTTCGTGACGGTCGCCGCCAGCACCACCGCGCCCGTGTTCTCGGTGGGTAGGAAGATGCCCACCTCCCCGTCGTCCGCCTCCACCGACACTTCAACCGGCGTGGCCGTGCATCCGGCCAACTCCGCCCATCGCACCATCCGCACTGCCGCCACGCGTGCGTTCTCCGCGTCGCCGTGCGTCCTGAACGGTATGACCACGGCTCGACCCGCCGTAGCGTAGCGCACTTCGTTCCTCTCGAAGTCCATCATAGCGCCGTGCTCCCGCATGAAGTCTACGCCTAGGAGGAACTCGTCGGTGCACCCCGACACAATGCATGCCTCCACACGGATGATCTCCCCGAAGGATGTTGCGCATGCTGAACTCCCACACGCCTACGACGTCTAGCAAGAAGCCTCCGATCCCTTCGACGTAGTCCACAGGGGCTGCTCGTGCCACCCTGTCGCCATACTGCATCCAGTCGGTGCCCGCCACCGTATACCGAGCCCCGCTATCCAACTTCAGGTGCCGTCTCGTGCCGGCCACCTCCACGATCGCGGTGGGCAACCCGTCGTCCGCGCCGATGTACTCCACGTCATCGTCCCGTGTCGCCCGGCGCGTGGTGCTCGAGTCTCGATGCTGCACCAGGCTCACTCGTGCCTGGTTGCAATCTCGCCCCGTCCGTACGTCCACTTCCTCATGCTCGCGCAGTCGCCTGCGCTCGCGCAGCTGTTCCATGGCCTCGTCGGCCACTTGTTGTCGTTCCTCCAGCCGCGCATCACTCTCGCGCTGCTGTTCGTCCGCCTCATCGCGCTCTCGACGCTTCTTCCGGGCCAGGCAGACCTTCGCACGCTCCCGCTTCGCGCGCTTCCGTGCCTGTCGTCTCGCTGCTCGTACGCGCTGCACTTCGTCGCCTCCCGCGACCTCATTAATCACGTCCTCACTTGACGCTCCGCTTGGCCCGCCGTCACTCTCCTTGCACTCCGTCTCCTCGTGTGACGCCTCCGGGGCTGCTGAACGCGGCTCCGTAGCCCTTGACAGCTCGGGCTCACTCGCGTCCGCGAGCAACTTCCGCACCGCCGCCGTTTGCTGGACCTCCACTGTTGTGGGGACCACTTGCAACGTCACCGTTACTGCCGTCGCGCACTTGACCGCCATGGCCGTCATCTCCGTGCTCGTGCCCCGCTTCACCTCCGCCTCGCCCGACCCCGCGCCTTCTCCAGTTTGAGCGACGTCGTCGCCTTCTCCAGATCGAGCGGCGTCATCTTCTGGTCGCCCTCCGTCGGCTTCGTCGTGCCCTCGACGGTGGTCAGCTCGCACATACCGTGCTGCCGCCATCGCTGACCGCACCGTGGCGACGTACCTCGCCGCCCTCTCCTTGTACTTGTCCTTCGCCTTCGTATCTTCGTTCATCTGCTGCACGACCGCCGCCATGCCGACTTCCGCACGACCTACCTTGGCCGCCACTGTCCGCGTCGCCGCCAGTTTCACCCGCGCTCCGTCTTCATGGCTCGCGCTGGTATCTGCCGCCGCCGTCTCGTTCCCATCACTGGGGTCGCCCCCACTCTCCCCCTCCATCGTCTCACCACCATCTCTTCCGCTCACCAGCCGGACAGTTGCCTGATCGGCTCCTCCTGTCCGCCAATCGTCCGCCGCTGGCATCTCCTCCTGCCGCATCGTTCCTACACCTTCCTTCGTCGTCGACTTCACCAGCCGGGGATTTCCTCCTCGTCCTGGACGCCATACCCCCGTTATCGCGTCCCCGACTAGTTTTCCGGCGCTGCGCGTACCTTCCGTCCACGCTGCTGCATGTAGACGTCATTCCGGGCCTTGGCGTCTGGATCAGTACACGCGCGTGCGAAGTGCCCGGGCTGGTTGCACGCAAAGCACTTCGGCTCGTTCGGGCACTGCGTCGACCAGTGACCAGGCTGTCCACACTGGAAGCACACGCCGCTGTTCGGCCTGCTCTCCTTGGCCGGCCGCTTCTCCTCCGGCGCCTGTTCCTCGACCCGCCGCTTTTCACCGGCCGCCTGCTTGACGGCCGCCTTCAACTTCTTCTTCGGCTTGGCGTGCGACTCGTCGCTGCTCGGCTCGACGGTCTCGCGCTTCGGCTTCGATCGCGCCGTCTTCTTCGTCACCGTTCGACCACTGGCAGGCGACGCCGCGGCCGCCCGCTTCCGTTCCGTCATCTTCGGCTTGTACCAGTACTTGCCGTTCCACTGGTGGCCTGGTGGCGGGTCCCACGTGCCCGTCACCGCATTGTAGACGCCCTGCGGATTCGTGAAGAGCGCGGCGTGCTCCATGTCGTGCCTCACCTCATTGGTGTCGCCCTGGACGCCCGTGGTGCTCGTCATGTCCGTGGGCAGGTCTGGTCCGCCGATGCCTGGAATCACCATGGTCTGCCCCATCGTGCCCGTCATCGGAATTAGGTAGGGCCGTGGCGCCGTAGCCCAAGGTAGTCCTACGTTCAGCATCCCCTGCGCGACGTTATCCATCGGGTCGTCGATCTCGGTGGCTTTGTCCACCGCTTCCGCGAGAGTCTTCGGCTTCAGAGCCTGCCGGACCAGCTTCCTCGTAGTATTGCCAAGGCAGCGGTAGAACTGCGCCAGTAGTACCCGCTCGCTCACGTGGTTCCGGCCCACCACGTCGCGCAACCCCGCCGCGAAATCGGCGTAAGTCTCGCCTGGCATCATGGGCCGCATGCTCACACGACACTCCGCCGCCGACTTGTCCTTCTCGCAGTAGCGCCGCAACAAGCCCTTCTTGAGGTTGCTCCACGCCCGCTTCCGCTTAGACAGCTGGCGGTTCATGTTGACCCACCATCGGGCAGCATTCTCCATCAACTTGTTGCCTAAGATGTAGTATAGAGCCGAGTCGGACCACTTGCCTCGACCTGACTCCTCTGCGCCCTTGAGAGCTAGGTCTACGCGGTCAATCCACGTAAAGACTGACACTTTTGGCGAAGGGGTGAAGGTGGGTAGCTCCAAATCCTTTACGCTCTTGCGCCGTGGCTGCCTCTCACGCCGTTCTCGCCGACGTCGGTGCTCCCGTCGTGCGCCTCGTCGACTCCGTCCACCACCACCATCGTCGGAGCCGTCTCCGGACTCGTCGTCAGCACTCCCATCGTCGTCCGCACGTTCACTCTCCGTGCTGTCGCCGTCGCTGCTGTCACTCGCGCTGGAGTCCGGGTCCGAGGAGTCGCCGTCGTCTGGTGCTCCTGGTGTCGTCCTTGCCCTCGTGGCTCGCTGTCGGGGTGCCCGTGCTGGGGGCTGCTGGTCCCCGCCTTCTCGACCAGCCACCGCAGGTTGTAGGCGCGCCACCATCGTCGCCTGTTGCTCCATAGCCGCCGACACGTCCTGCGTAACCGTCACCTCGGTTCCGCCGGCTCTGTCGTCGTTTCTCGTGGCTCTCGGGGTGGATGGCTGGCCACCTTCGTCGGCCCGCTCCTGCAGCCCCGCTACCACCGTCGTCAGCTGGTACAGCGCCGATGCCAGCACCGCCACCTCCGTCGCCGGCGCCGCTGCCGTGGGTTCGTCGGCTCGGTGCTCGTCCGGCGTCGGCGACGCATCCGCGGTACGCCGCGCCGTCTCCACCGCCGTCCGCTCCTCGTTCAACGCCGTAGGGGTCTCCGGTGCTGACGCAGGCACCGTGTCTTCCGCCGTGGCCTTCTCCTCGCTCTCCGCTGGACGCGTCACCTCGGGCTGGGATGGGTCTTGGCTGCTCGGCTCGTCCCCCGCTTGCTCGCCGCCCTCGCTGTGGCTCGCCCCGTCGTCGTCCTCACTTTGCATCAGCAAATCCTTCGTCTGGCGTCTCGTGACGCGCTTCGTTTTTCCGGACTTAGTGGCCGCCTTGGTACGTGAAGGCCTCAAAGTCGTCATGAGCACACTCTTCGCCGTCGGCGTACTCCCAAACTTACTCGAATCGTTCACGTTTCGCCCCTGTATGACCACCATGTGCAGGTCCTCTTGTCTTGCCCGGACCGCTGGGCAAGTCGTACAGTGTATACTCACGCTGCGAGTTCGCGTGAGTTGGTTGTTTTCTCAACACCGTGCTGGCCGTCAGAGATCACCTGATCTCCCCCTGCCGGAACGTCCGCTGGCCACGTGCGTTCCTATTTTATTAGTCGTTAGCTAAGTCTCGTTGAATAAAGCTAGCTACCGCACACTACACTCGTTCCCGTCTCGTTCTCGTTCTCGTTCTTGGCCACTCTTGCCTCGTATGACCAGTACGTCCGACTGTCCTCGAAACCCGCGCTGTTCGCTACTGGGACAACCTCGGACCTCCGTGTCCGCTGCCGTCTCCGTTCACGCCCTGCGCCGCCCGAAACCAACCCGTCGACTGCTCCGCCGCTGCCGTCGTAGACCAGTGACGCTCTCGTTACTCCACTCGTTCTCGTCTCGTTGTCCGCTCTCGGGCGCACTTCTCGCCGCTCTACGGACGTCTCCACGTCCAGACTGCAGGTCTGCTCGCTGCTCGTCAAATTCCAAAGTGAGCTCAGGGCCCGCCGCCGTGAGTTCGCCCACAAACTGCTTGCGTAAGCTACCGCGCCGTGGTACTTCAAGGCGCGTCGTGCTGTCGATGCCTTCGTGCGTGTCCGAGCAGCTCGTGCGTCGTCTGGAGGGTCGCCCAGCCGTCGCCTCGCACGCGTCCACCGGCCTCGTAGCGCTCGTCTGGCACGCCGACGCGGCGGATACCGGTTGGTACCGCCCACCCGTTACAATAGCCTACACTATGCGGCATCCACTGCAAGCCTCACGGTCACTGCTATCCTCAGTAGTCTACTGAGGATAGCAGTACTGACAGTAGAAGACAACATTTTTAGTTACTTTTCTGCAGCTTCTACATGTAATGCCGGCACAATTCCGTAAACAACTTGCACAAAATCTTTGGGACTTACTGCTCGCGGCGCGAGTCGTATTCAGCTAGGATTTCCTCAGCCGACTTGCCCGACGTCTCCGGAACCACCTTCAGAGCAGGTAGAAGATCGCCAGTAGGATTACGAGTGGGACGTAGTTGCCAAAAGCGTCCGGAATGTACGGGCACGCCGTGCCAACGATGAAGTTGCACCGATGTTAATGTACGCTCGATCGCGGAGTTGTTCGCCGGTTTGGTTGGAGGAATCGCGACCATTGTTGCAACAAGATCTCAGACTAACCAACCAAGCTCCGACAACGAACTTCCTCCCGTGCTACCACATCAACTCATTGAAGTGCGGACAAGCACCGTTTGTGTTCTCACAAAAGTCGACTGAAAGAAGCGGGGTGGACCGCTGATGAAGTTGCACAAGTCGAGACTGACCACCAGCAGTTGCTGTTAGACATCAGCTTGGATACTGTGCTTAAAACTGAGCTCGAGGCGTGCACTGACAGCACAACACAGTTTAAAGAAGGTTGGCAAGGGTTTGACGGCCGATATCGAGTGCTTCAGCGGTTTTG
Organism: Phytophthora x cambivora; assembly: GCA_033557925.1. NCBI lineage: Eukaryota > Oomycota > Peronosporomycetes > Peronosporales > Peronosporaceae > Phytophthora > Phytophthora x cambivora. Next base: position 720,889 of record JAUCEB010000009.1, read on the forward strand.
TGGAGCGTTGTCAACAACTTTCCGAACACGGCGTCAGCGGAGTCGGGTTTCTCTGTCATTGGTTGGGAACGCGACGAGTACCGGCAGTCGCTCACCGATTTTTCGCTTGAAGGCATTCTGCACTCGAAGCAGCTCACGTAATTGAATGCTCTAGCCATAGCGGATAGCTAGATTCTTCTTAATTTCACTATAGTTGCACCTGGACCTCACCGGACCTCACTTAACTTGCCGTGGCATACCTCCACTAAGCTAATCGAGGGAATGAGGTATGATACCTCAAATAAAGAGACCTGTGGATCGAGTCACACGAATTTTTCGTGAACAAAGCGTGAGTTACATGTACCGGTTGGCGTTTTTACAAACCTAAAGCGAATTTCTTCTACGCCGCATGCCAAGCTCACTTCGTACTTAAAGCGAGTTGAGCTTGACATGCGACGTAGAAGAAATTCTATGGAGATTGAGTAAGGGAAATCGAGATGTTGTAGAAAACCCTAATATGGTGATTTTCAGCTACTGTACTTACATATACTATATACCGACCTATACACTTATAATTGGACAAAAACACCAACTAACCGATTCCTTTTCGACAAAAATCATGAAGAAGCTTCAACGTCCACAGTTCTACAGTGGACATAACTATTATACTGCATATTTTATGCAATTTAAAGGAAGTATCTCTGATGATGCAAACCTTAATGCATTTACAAAGGAAGGTCGATTGACAACCAACCGCCCTGTCCGAGCATTTTGTGTAATGCACGTACAAATAAGGCCTCAGAGAGACCGTTTGCAGCCGAAGCGAAGCGTTGGTCTGCAATGGTGGGCGCGTGGGCCGGAGTATAGTTGCACTTACGAGGAGGTGATGTCTATTTACTGACGCCTTGCCGGCCATGAGCGAAGCGAAATTAGTGAGGCAAACGAGGAGCCCACGACGCATCATCTAGCAACATGTCATGTACAAGCTGACCTGAAATTTAGGTCGGGGGGTATATTGTAAAAACCGGCAAAGTTGTCCAGTCCGGTTAAGCTGATAACGAGAGTATAAAAACATAAAAAGGAGGTACGGAAAATACTAAACCGTAGGATTGGCGATAGTGCGCCACTTCAGATCGACCAGCACGCTCTCCATCAGCCTCTCGAACGCAGGAATCGCGTTACACAGCCCGAATGGCATCACTAATCCCATACTTACAGGTGATCGCTGTCTTCTCGACGCGGCCCGCAGCCACGGGCGCATTCCAGTATCCGGAGGCGATGTCCGTCGTTTAAAGAGTTTGGCGTTCCCGTGGACGTCCAGATTATCGTCAATAAGCGGCATAGGGTAGCAATCTTTGACAGTGCACGGCGTTGAGACGCCTGCAATCAATACAGAAGCGGATGCATCCACTCGGCTTCCTAATAATCAAAACGGGGCTGGCCCACGGGCTAGTAGGGGCTCGGATTAGGTTCAGATCCAAGTACGGTTGGATCTCGGACTCCATAGCGTCTCCCTCAGCTTTAGAGACGCGGCCGGGCCGTTGTTTGATCGGGGCGCTGTCCCCGGTGTCGATGGAGAACTCGAGCAGGTCAGTCCTGCCGGGTTTCAAGGATGTCTCCACGAACAGGTCTCGGAAAGAGTCTAGCAAACCGGTTAACAACTCCTTCTTCTCGCCGCCCAACTTAGAGTCCGAGAAGTCCACCTTGGGTTCAGTCTCCAGCACTTTGTCGAGCTCCGACATGTGTTCAGAAGAAGTGTCCTCAGCTGTGGAAGAAGCGTCGATCACGGCATGAATCCAATCGGACTCACGTTTCGACGAAGCGTTCTCTGTGAGGCCGACTCTGCTTCTTCGGCGGGGAAGGACTGAGCGGCAGCCTTGAAAAAGGACTCGGGTACCACCAATATGGCGGCTAGAGGCGTACCCTTCTTGATGATCATCTCCTCGGTCGATGGGTTGCACACTTCCACGATCACCTCCTTCTCATGTACGGTGCACAACGAACGCGCCACTCGCACCGCGGCATCGAAATCCACGAGTCCTTCCACCAGTACTGTAACATCTTCAGCAATCTCACCTTGGACGTCTGTCTCAACCAAGGCCTGGCCGTCTGGGCGGGTCTATACGGTGGAACTAATCCGGGAAAATTACGCTTTTCCCCCACGCGGGGAGAGCCGATCTAGAACTTCTCGCCCGTGCTCTTGAGAGCCACCACGTTCTCAGCGATCCCCACCACAGCTCGGAACGCTTCAAGAGCGTCAGTACCCAGGATGTCATCAATACACAGCTTGTCAACCATAATGAATGGTCTTGTTTTCTTCAGGGAACCAAGTTGCAGTGGTATATCTATCGCTCCCTTAATTCAAAGAGTGGGACCCGATGCACTGTTAAGGTCGCGGCGGCAAGATCGTAGCGGGGCATCCGCGCGACCAATGAGTTTCAGCATCCTCGCATCGCATCCAGTGCCGATAAGCAAGTCAACCACACACAGTCGATTAATCCAACCGATACCGCTTCAACTCCTCCCACCGAGCTGATAAAGCGTTTTCCTCTGGGGAAGGAGGCGGTATTGTCATCGTCGAGTTTGGGGCGCCCGGGCACCTCGCAAAGCACAGCCTTCCGGCTCCGTTTTGGCGTCGGTTCCGACACGGCGTAGACGTGCCCGAGGACGCTGTCTTCGCGGTCATATCGGCTACCGTGATATTTGAGAGCCTCCGATCGAGAGGAAACAACGAGTAGCACCCGAAGCTCACGCGGTTAGGGCTAATACCTCAATTGGGTAGCGCGGACAAAGAGCGACATCGGCGACACCTCGACCCTCAGTCGACAGTAGTTGCGCAGCGTTTCGGGTGTAGAGGGTCATCTACTCAAGTCGATCCGGACAATTTTCGCCGTTTCTTGACGACCGTGTTCCAAAAGCATCAGATGTATGACAATCGAGTCAAGGAGCTGTACTTTCACCGCTGGACGGATCTCTCGGACGCAGAAATCACTTTCCTGGACGAGATGGTCGATTTCATGTGTGTCTTAGTGGCTTCACGAAGATATTACGACGCGTCACGCACTCATACACAGATGCACCCGGACTACCGACTAACGGAGGGGGTACTCCACTTGCCATGAAGGGCCTGCAGATCTTACCCACCTTGTCTACTCGGTGTGGGCTGTTATGCTCTTCCCGGGTGACTCGGGAAGATGTCGGGATTGATCCTGAGTTGAGCGGGTGTGGACGGCACTTAAGGTATTCGGTTGACGCTTCCGTGGGAACGCTTCACGCTACAGTCGTTAGAGTGTAGATCCGTCTTGAATATACGCGATCTACGTGGTTTTGTCCCTTGGGTGTGTCCCAATGTTCCTTGTTCCTTTCCGTACTTGTCCGCCTCCTTCTAGCGGGATCTTGAGTAGTGGAGATGAGTGCGCAGCCCGGACAAGCAATCCGGGGTCTATGGTGCCTTCTCCCTGCGTTGCTTAGCGTTCCTTGGTCGTCCGAGGGGGCATATACTTCCCAGATCCGAAAAATGGAAGACGCGTGTCTTGCAAGGAAAATCTCTCTCCGTGTTACTGGGTAAATTGCGAATTCTACCTATCCTATCCGTCAAATGTCAATCCCAATCCCACAGTGCACTTTGGAATTACGCGTTCACTCTTGTTTTTTTTCTTCTTCAGCAAAGAGGGCATCAGGCCGAAGAACTGTGAGCGTATGAACACAAACCCCGCTGTACTTCGGTACATTGCAATACAGTTGCTGGTTGCACGTGTAGTATCGTATGGGGGGCTGTAACGCCATGGCGTTCTGCAACGGGCTGTCTGCGAACGTTTTTGCTATGACGGATCGGCATACTCTACCCTGTTGTACGGAGCAAAACCACACCTGTGAAGAAGGTCAAACTCGAGCTAGGCTAACACGATTTAGTATTACTATTAATAGTAATAACAAAAATGTCTAATCCTCGCATCACCTGTCTGCCTAGTAGTACACGTAGTCTTCACTTCGGTTTCCGACTTCAGTTTCGTCCATCGTCTCTTCTTCGTCGCACTCGCGCAGAAGGTCTTCCAAGTGTGAGGACCGGTCAATGTCTTCGTCGCAAATGTTCTTATATATGCACGAGTTTTTCCACCCGATCCGGTGCTAAGCGGTTGCAAAGCTTCGAGTAGATAAACGCATGCACCGACAAGTTGCGTTCCGATGCAGCACTGGAAGCCGCACACCAAAACAACTGCAGTGCAACATCTTGTAGAAGTGGAAACGTAGCCGAACCACATTAAAAGTCGAACAGAGGAACCTTTCGCTCGCATAAGAGGTTCCACTGCTGGGGTTGGCAGGTCTTGAGCTCCCGAGCATGACGGAAATATGCTACCAGATCCTCAATGACAGCATCACTCGTATTCTTGCCGTGCCACTCCTCCAAAACATTTTCAACCGCGTTTCGAACGGTGCTGTCCAGTATAACGCGGGTCGAGCAGGTATGCAATTCAATGAGCATCTCCATAGATAATGTCGAAGCGGGACTTGACCAACGTTTTTACGATCTTGAATTCAGCTGCAGGGAGTCCTACACTATCCAGCTTGGAAGAGAGTTCGACGGAGACTTGGTAGACCTCAGAGACAGGTGTATCATTCCTCTCGAATAGCCTCAGCGCTGCTGCAATGAGTTTGAGCAAGGTAACGGCCGTTTTGAGGCGCGGCGCAAAGTCAGCCGAAGTCACCACGTCGTACACCACTCGACGGACCATCTTCTGCTTTTGTGGATTTGCATTGAGAAATCCACGAGCAGAGGTACAAGAGAACAGGATGGCTTCAGCGGCTAAGACTGTATCGAAGCAAGCCAACAACAAGTCCCACTTTTGTCTCCTGGCTTGGCAAGCACCCGAAGGTTTTTCGCTTTGAAGCGCTCTGAGAGATCAGCCCATATCTTGTGATGATCCTTGAAAAAGCTCACTAGTATCTTGCATCCGCTCTGCAAGGTCGCTATCTACTTGATCTTCTTGATGATGGCCTTGACAAGCAGGTGCAGTACATGACACACGCATGACACGAAGTGACCGAACCAAAATTGTCAAACCCCACACGCTCGGATCCGGGAACCTGCATTCGTGGTAATAAGACCCTAAGCACAAGCGAACTCCAGAAGTCGGGTGATCAAGGATGTCCGAGAACTCAAGCAGTGAGGTGACGTCCAAGAGTGGAGATGTCCAAGAGAAGATGTCCAAAAGGGGATGTCCAAAAGAAGATGTCAACAGGAAGATGTCCAAGAGAAGATGTCCAAAAGGAGAGGTCCAAGAGAGGAAGATGTTCAAGAGTCAAGCTGTGACGTGATATCCAAGAGGAGCGGGTCACAGAGTGAAGCCACGAAGAGAGTGATGCTCCAAGATGATCAACCATGCGAAGTCCAAGTCAAGTCAGATCCCAAGATGTGTCAAGAGCGAAGTGTGGTACTTATGTACCACGGTCACCCACTGAGTCACACCCACGTGCGAGGATGCCGACCCGACGTGTTTGACGATTGCGCGCCATCAAAAGTTGAAGCTGGGACGCGCCCCATACAAAGACCAAGATAAAAGAAGAGTGTGTGTCGAAGATCGACGCCTAAAACGCAAGAGACTTCCAGCAGAGGTCTCCTAACCTAGACAAAAGAGAGAGAGAGAGTGAGAAACCAAGATAACCATTAATAACAGAATCGAGAAGGAGGCTTTCCCGATCACCCATGCGTGCGACAAGCTCGACTACCTGCTACTCCGACCGCAGGGGTTCAGGATCTTTTGCGACCATCGCAACTTGATTCACGTATTCGCGCCTGACAAGCACGTGAAGAAGCACGTCAAAGGAAAGTTATTGAGATGGGCTATGAAGCTCATGAACTACACCTACGTGATAGAGCACATCGCAGGCCCCCAGAATGTCTGGGCGGACATGATCAGCAGGTGGGCCGGCAATCACTACCCGGTCGCCACCGCTATCAAGCGCGTCCGTGCCGAGACACCCGGGGAGCCGAACCAGCATGGGGAGACGACGGAGGAGGCGAACCCGGAGGTGACGGAGCCGATCATCTCGACGCTCCGCCCTCTCGACGACGCCAACTTCGTGTGGCCGACGTTCGACGCCATCGTCGAAGCGCAGTCGGCGTCTCACCCGCCGTCCGGAGCCGAACGCACCCACGACGGGGTACTTCGACTCCATGGTCGCATCTGGATACCAGCCGGCGCTGCTGGACTACTCCAACGACTATTCATTATTGCTCATTGTGGGGCCCAAGGCCACCGTGGCGGGGCCGCCATGACGGAGCATCTCCGCCGTTTGTTCGCGATCGAACACCTCGACTCCAAGGTCGCGGCCTTCGTTCGCCAGTGCCGGCTGTGCCTGCATTCGAAGGGGGGGGACATTATCCCCAGGCCTTGGGGGAGACTCTGGAATTCTCATAACGTAATGGCGTTCTACATTTCGACTACCTATCTATGGGGGAGAGTTTCGGCGACTCCAAGTACATCTTGGTGCTGAAGGACCACGCCTCGCACTACTGTGAACTTGTCGTGGCAGACACAGCCGACAGTTCGGTAACGGTGGAGGCGCTGCTCGCCTGGCATGCCCGCTTCGGGGCGCCACCTACCTGGATAGCAGACCAAGGCAGCCACTTCAAGAATGAAGTGGTGGCCAAGCTCTCACGGAGGCTGCGCACGCAGCAGGAGTTCACGCCCGCCTACTGCCCCTGGATCAACGGCTCCGTCGAGCGCGTGAACAGGGATATACTCCAGGTCATCCGCACGATGATCCTGGAGAATAAGATCAACCCCACCGACTGGCCGTACCTCATGCCGATGGTACAGGCCAGTCTCAACCACACCGCCGTGCCCTCGCTGGGCAACAAGGCCCCGGCCGAGTTGTTCACGGGACTGCCGTGTCCAACCCCTCTTCGCGAGTTCTACCTGCCCGATGCAGGGGAGCTGAAGGAGGTGCCGGAGATCGACAAGATCGACGAGTTTCTCGCCGACCTGAGGGCTAGTATTCAAGAAATGCACAGGGCCGTCAAGGACAAGCGACTTAAGCAACGACTGCTTAACAAGAAACGAGAGCGTGGTGAAAATGTGATTAATTTCACAGAAGGAGACTACGTGCTACGATCCAGAGTGGACGAGAAGAGCGGCAACAAGCTGCTTGTCACCTGGGTTGGGCCGTACCGGTCTTGCGCGCCGACGCGCACTCCTTCCTCATCCAGCACCTCATCACGGGCGCCGAGCTGGACGTCCACGCGAGTAGGCTCAAGTTCTACGCGGACGCCAGCTTGGACGTGACTGAGGAGCTCCTTGAGCACATCTCGTCCCAGGGATCGTCCTGGCGATTGAGAAGCTCAAAGAGCACCGCTGGAACGATCAGATTCGCGACTACGAAGTGCTGGTGCAGTGGAAGGGCCTCGAAGCGATCGAGGACTCCTACGAACCACTGACCAGCCTGGCACGCGATGTGCCAGTTCTAGTGGCGAAGTATGTGGCCGCCTCGGACCAGGGGCTCCAAGAGCACTGGCAGCGAGCGGCTACTGGCGGCGAAGGACAGCGACCGACTGCTGACACCCCCGCTACGACGTCGGCCAAACCTGCACGGAAGAACCGTCGCAGACAAGGTCGACAGCAACAGCGCCGACCGGCAGCCGTCGAGGAACCGCCTCACGACTCGCCGACCGGAGTTTCAGCGTCCGCTACGGGTGCCCCACCTGCCTCTGCGCCGCAAGCAGTGGAGCGACCTAGGCCTAAACAGCAACCAGACGCGACTGCCTCTGAGGTGCCACCTCAAGCAGCTCGTGACCGAAGACGCCGTACACCTCGGCGCCTCTCGCGCTCAAGACGTGGGGAGGTTCAAGTCGAGGGTGGGAGTCGGAGGACCCGCTCGAGAACTGCTGGTGCCCCGATGGCACGAGACCACAGCAGGAGCGGTAACTAACAAGTCGCCAAAGCAACGTGCTCTGCAAGCAGGGCAGGGGCCAGGCCATGATCTGACTGCCTCTGTCCGGCAGCTTGTAGCAGTACTGCTGCGGTGGATCAAGCTTTGGGGGCTGTGTAGTGGAATCCGGATATCAAGCCGGATCCACCGCAGTAGACGAAACCCCAGAGTTCCAGTCTGGGGAGTGTCCTGGTGCGAACACCGGCTCTTCAGCATTGGCAGTGCCTGACCTGGTACATCCAGGTTCAGGTCACCTCACGGCGGTGGTCGATCCACAACAAGTGGAATCGACTACAGTTTCATTTCTATCTGTTATGGGGCCGCCAGAGATCCAAGTGGAATCTCTGGCAGCCGTGCATGTTGCCTTCAAGCTGACGCCAGCTAGAAGGACTGAATATTTCATTGAGTTAGGAGGACAGCAACCTGCTGCCAATTCTACTCACTCTTCAATCTGCCAGCTACTCAGCAGGCAAACCTAATACACTAGGCTACATCTTTCATAGCAGGCTCGCCACCTGCCCCGACCGTCTTTCAACCTCAATCAAAATCCGGAACGTACTACACCTAGTTTAGAATGTTGAGTTCGAGAGGCAAGACGGTAACCAATTAATTAAGTCAAATGGTGTTGCAGTAGCACTTCACTGTCTACAAACTGGGCCCCAACAGCAAGGCACATGGCCTGCGCGTGGCTGGCGCGTGCCTCTAGGGTCTGCAGTTGAAGTGAGACGAATGGTGCCATCTGATTTGCGGATCCTTTGGTATCGGGTGGATACGATTGGACGAGACGGTTGAAGCTGGGATCACAGACACGCCAAGCTTTTTTTTTAAAGCCAATTTTTTTTTATTTGTTGGAGCCACTCATTTCACTACGCTCGCTTCGCTAACAAAAGCAGACTGCCTCCGCTCCGCTCCGGCAGTGACCCCCCCCCCTCGCCTGTGGCTTCGCTTCACTACTCACCCAATGGTTCTGCGAGGCCGCCTTCGCTCCACTCGGCAGCAAATTATTATTATTATCCAATGAAGACCGCCTACACTGCAGTATTTGAATCACTGCGCTCGACAGCAGTATTTCTACCCAATGAAGGACGTTCCTCATTAATGTCCAATAAAGGTCGTAGACGGCGAATTTCGCCCAATGGAATTCGTGTCCCCCCTCCGTTGCGTTGCCCTGATTGATGATTTAGACTAACCAAGCCACGCCGCTACGCGGCGGTAGTTTTTACTAGTTGGAGCCGCTCAGCTCACTACGCTCGCTTCGCAAATAAGTACAGCTGCCTACGCTCCGCTACGGCAGTGGCACTACCCGTTCCGCTCGCCTCGTCGGCTCACTGCACTACTCGCGGTGCTATGTTGGTGAGTCCGATGAAGGGCGGGCCCTACGGTCCCGCTATATCGACCGATGGGGCCGCCTTCGCTGCGCTCGGCAGCCTTTTGGCCAATGAAGGCCGCCTTCGCTGCGCTCGGCAGCAGTATTTGTACCCAATGAAGGATTTTTAGCATTAATGCCGAATGAAGGTCGTAGAGCGCTAATTTTGTCCAATGGCATTCGTGTGGCATCTCCGTGCCGGACAGCACGTTGCTCTGATTGGTGCTTTAGAGGGTGATTAGCATGTATAATCACGTGCATCCCATTACCGTCTCATTATACCCTTTCCGTCTCAACCTTTCCGCTACAATGTTTTCCTTTCCGCTTCATAGACACATGCAAGTGTAGACACAAGCAACCAGAAACATCTAACTCAAATGAATTCACTTTCGGATCTACTTCCTACCCCTTGCATCGACTTCCAGACTACGTCCGCACTAACAAGAGGTTATGAGCCCAAGCTACACTGACACTGTCAAGCTCGGGGAAGACAACTACTTCCACTGGGAGTTCAACATGAGGATGAAACTCTCGCGCAATGGAATGCTGACCCACATCATGAAGCCAGAGTTCGACGCGCTGAGTGACCGCTCCACGGTGCAGTGGAAGACCGACGATCTGAAGGCCCTTGGTGTGATCGCAGGAGACGTGAGTCTGACATACCAAGTCTACATCCGTCTGCTGCTGACTCGTGGCGCATGCTCGAGGAGCAATTCAACCGGGACAAGCTCAAGAACCGACTCATCGTCACCAAGAAGTTGCACAGCTTCAAGATGGAGTCCGGTACGCGGTTCGCGGTGCATGTGGACCAGCTCAAGGAGATCGTCCTTCAGATGGAGACGATTGGTGAGCCTCTGGATGAGACCCGACACTGCTCGGTAGTCCGACGGATGAGTACCGGATGATCAGTACCGTACTCGAGAACACGCCGAACATGACGCTGGCGTATGCGATCCAAGATCTCTCCGGTGTTGATGCCTCGGATGAATCGTCATCGGCTCAACAGAAGGCGTTCGTGGCGAAGAAGAGCTACAATAAGCGTCGATTCAACGGCAAGTCCTTCTACTGCAAGAATACTGGGCACAAGGAAACGGAGTGAAGGCCGACGAGGAACGCGGCCAAGTCGCGAGAGAGACGTCCGACCACGCGTTCACGGCTCCGAGTGCGATGGGCAAGACTGAATGGCTCGTCGACTCCGGTGCAAGTTCGCACATGACCAGCGTCCGGGACAAGCTCGTGTCCATGAAGGAGCTGAAGACGCCAGTCCACATCACGATCGCGGATGGCAAGAAGGCCGACGCAGTTGCAATGGACACCGTCGGGTTGAAGCTGATGGACGGGACGTCTGTCACGCTGTCGGATGTTCTGTACATCCCTGAAGTTGAAGGAAGCCTCATCTCGATGGCGAAGCTGGCCGAGAAGGACGTCGTCGCGCAGTTCAGCAAGGACAAGTGTGTCTTTCGCTATGGCGATGCTACCGTCATGAAAGCCAAGCGCTGTGGAAACGTCTACAAGTTGAGACAGTGGGGGACGAAGTGTGTCATGCCGCGGCGACATCTCGTAAGGAGCCATGGGCAGTTGTGCACGCCCGTCTCGGCCACATCCCGTACAAGCGCTATAAACAGCTATTGGCAATGGCTGATGGATTTCCTTGCATCGCAGATGCGCCAAGAGACCACGTGTGTACTGGCTGTTGCATGGGCAAGAGGCGAGAGGACAACTTCTCTCGCAACCCGAAAAAGACCGCCAAGAGTGACGGAGTCATCGACCTCATTCACTCGGACGTAATAGGCCCAATGCAGACGAATACACCTGGTGGTGGTACTTATGCTGTCACGCTCATCGACGATTTCTCACGTCACGTCACTTCATGAAGAAAAAAAACCGGAAGTCTTGGAGAAGTTCAAGATGTTCAAGGCCGACATGGAAAACGCTACAGGGCGCAAGATGAAGCGCATCCGCTCGGACGATGGGGGGGGGGGGGGGTACACGGGTCGACTCCAGAAGTACCAGTCCAAGCAAGGCATTCGTCATGAGAAGACGGTGCCGTACACGCTTCAGCAAAATGGACTGGCTGAGCGCATGAACCGGAGCCTCGTGGAGATGGCTCGCTGCATGCTCTACCACGAGGGCATCGACAAGAAGTGGTGGGCTGAAGCAGTCAACACGTCGGCGTGAATCATCAACAGGATTCCCAACACGGTGACTATGAAGACGCCCTACGAGATCGTGTACCAGAAGAAACCTCAGCTCAAGAACCTGAAGGTGTTCGGTGCACTCGGCTATGGGCACATACCTGATGAGAAGCACCGCAAGCTCGATGTCAAGGCGTTCAAGTGCCGCTTCTTGGCCTACGAGGATGGTGTCAAGGGATACCGCGTCCTGAACGTGGCAACTGGTCAAGTAAAGATTGTGCGCACGGTGAAGTTCATGGAGACCACTACCACGGATGACTTCATAACTGAGGTCGAAGGCGACGACAAAGATGAAGACGTTGCCGCGCCATACACTACTGCTCCGAGTCGTGGACAAACGCAGACGTTGCCGCGCCATACACTACTGCTCCGAGTCGTGGACAAACGCAGACGCTCACCATCTTCAATGATGAGGTCGTACCACTTCAACATGAGGTAACCACCGAGGCTGCAATCGTTCCTGCACCTTCTCACTCCATGATTACTCGCTCGCGCACCCGACACATTGAAGAGACCACCGATCCCGAGGAAGCGGAAGGACGCAAAAAACCGATTGTCGCTCCTTCCGCTATCGGAGCCAAGCACCAGAAGGTGAGCCAGGCCCGCATCAAGCAAGTGACGAGCTGCTCGCTATTGAAGAAGGCCAGCTTATGGCGGCAATAGAGGAGGTCCCGAAGACGTATGCTGAGGCTACTACACGTCAAGACCAAGACGAATGGAAGAAGGCGATTGCAAGTGAGCTGGAGTCACTCATCGCCAACAAGTCATGGAAGCTGGTACCCAAGCCAGCACACCAGCGCCCGATCTGTTGTCGCTGGGTGTTCGCACTGAAGCGGGATGACAAGGGGCAAGTCGTTCGGTACAAGGCTCGTCTGGTGACTAAGGGGTACTCGCAGCGTCACGGCATCGACTACGAAGAAACGTATTCGCCGGTTGCTTACCTCAACTCGGTTCGCGCCATGCTAGCGAAATGCGGCGCGGAAGGAATGGAGATTGAAGAGTGCGACGTCGATACAGCGTTCCTGTATGGGAAGCTGGAAGAAGAGATCTACATGGAGTTACCAGCAGGTCTCAGGGAGCTACTGGAATTGGCCAAAGCTCAAGGCGAGGACGACGTCGTCTGCATTCTGCTCCAGATTGTGTATAGACACTGTGGCGCTCCTGTGGTGTGGCACTCGACGTTCCAGAAGACGGTTGCTCTGAGTTCAACCGAGGCCGAATACATGGCGCTGAGTGACTGTGTCAAGGAGTGCGTCTGGATGCGACGTCTGCTTAAGGACATTGGTGGTGAGCAAGTGGGGGCTACGGTGATCTACGAGGACAACACAGGAGCAATCGCTTTGGCGAAGAACGTCGGTTACCAAGCTCGCACCAAGCACATCGACATTCGCTACAACTTCATTCGAGATAAGGTGGTGAGCAACGAAGTAGAGCTGGTGTACATGGACACCAAGACCCATCTCGCTTGACTTCATGATCAAGGGACTACGTTGCGCTACTTGATGATGCGGAGCAACGTTGGTCCCAAGCTCGAGACATCGAATTGAGTGGGAGTGTTGCAGTTGCACTTCGCTGTCTACAAGACTGGACCCCAACAGCAAGGCACATGGCCTGCGCGTGGCTTGCGCGTGCCTCTAGGGTCTGCAGTTGAAGTGAGACGAATGGTGCCATCTGATTTGCGGATCCTTTGGTATCGGGTGCATATGATTGGCCGAGACGGTTGAAGCTGGGATCCCAGATGGTGATAAGCATGTATAATCATGTGCATCCCATTACCGTCTCATTATACCCTTTCCGTCTCAACCTTTCCGCTACAATATTTTCCTTTCTGCTTGATAGACACATGCAAGTGTAGACACAAGCAACCAGAAACATCTAACTCAAATGAATTCACTTTCGGATCTACTTCCTACCCCTCACATCGACTTCCAGACTACGTCCGCACTAGCAAGAAATTGCACATTCGGTCATGTGTAAGGTGAATGAACGAGATGTATTGTGTGGTATTATTGCTGCGTCGGGTTGAATGCAGAGACGCACGTCTGTTTACGCTTCGCCATCATAGTCGAAGGAGTGACCCGGCTGAATGCTGTCGTCGAGCTCAACATTTCATCCGTAGACAAGATATCGCTGCTATATGGCTCTTGAGTCCGCGTCAGGATCGACGATTGGACCCTCTCCTTCGCTGATGGCTGCGGAATCAACAATGTTGCTCACGTTTGGCCGTTTAAGTGCCCTCGTGGCTGCGGAATCAACAATGTTGCTCACGTTTGGCCGTTTAAGTGCCCTCGTGTAGTAGGTCACACTTGAAAACGCCAACACAGTCGGGGAAGCTGGTGCTTCCGTAAAGTTGTAGCCGAGTGTATTGCGCTTGTCGACTTGGTTGTAAAAACAAAAGTGAGAAAGCTACACATACATGTCGACTAGCTGCCCTACATTGCTACTACCAGCGTCCTGGTGGTGACACCTTACACGACATTCAGTAGATGCTCCTACTGCAACTTGTGACACGAAGTGACTGAACCAAAATTGCCAAGCCCTGTGCATTCGGATCTAGGAGCCCATGCATGCAGAAGTGAGACACAGGATACAAGCGGGCCCCAAAACGACCGGGGATCAAGAGTCCCAGAGTCGAGTTGCAAGTGAGGATCCCAGAGTCGAGAATGGTAAAGTCCAGGAGTCGGGTCATCAAGAAGTCCAAGAGTCGGCTGTGACGTGAGTCCGGAAGTCCAAGAGAAGCAGGAGTCCAGGAGTCAAGAGTCCAAGAGTCAAGAAGTCCGAGAGTCCAGAAGTCGATGTCCAAGAGAAGCAGTAGTCCAGGAATCAAGAGCCCAAGGTCAAGCAGTCCAAGAGTCAAGAATCAAGAGGTCCGAGAGAACCAAGAAGTCCAAGAGAGTCAAGGAGTCCAAGAGAAAGAATATGTCCAAGGGGAAAGAAGTCCAAGAGTCAGCTGTGACGTGATGTCCAAGAGGAGAAGTCACAGAGTGAAGTCACGAAGAGGGTGATGCTCCGAGATGAGTCACCATACAAAGTCCAAGCCAAGTCAGATCTCAAGATGTGTCAAGAGCGAAGAGTGGTACTTATGTACCACGGTCACCCACTGAGTCACACCCACGTGCGAGGATGCGGACCCGACGTGTAGGACGATTACGCGCGCCAAGGTTGAAGCTGGGACGCGCCCCATACAAAGATCAAGATAAAAGAAGAGTGTGTGTCGAAGATCGACGTCCAGAAAATCTAGCAGAGATATTCTAGCCAAGATAAAAGAGAGAGAGAGTAAGAGACCAAGATAACCATTAATAACAGAATCCGTTTTGCCTCAAGACCCGCAAGTGCATCGTAATTCCGAGCACGGGAGCGAGGCGAATATCGCCTGGGACCAGAGGACAGCAGCCTACCGCGTTTTTTAGGGACCGCCCCCGGAGGTCTGACTGCCCGAATGTCGACATCCAGACACACCGACCGTGCCAGGGGACGTGTGGGGATTCTCACCCCAAAAGGTCAAGTCACATTTAGGACGGGGACCCGGGCTCGCACACCGGGAGTGATCCGTTGCTATTCCATATTATTAGTTGGGAAGTACACTCTTTCGCAGAGGAGCTTTATCCATTCCATATTAACTGCAGTCTAGGAGGTTTGTTAGTGATCGGCCCCTGGAATTATTGATAGATTACTGTGTGATAGGACTGTGTATTAGGTCTGTCTATTTTCCTCCAAACGGAGGTGGTGCGTGAGTCGAAGAGAGAATTGTTGGTAAGGGTTCGTTTGGAGGTTGACCAGTGCCTTCCAAGCGAAGAACCCTATTTGACTGGAGTGTTGACCCACCGTCCGAGGGTCCAAAAGAATAAGTGACGGGTAGTTGTTTGTATTTGTATTCTGTATATTTGAGATTGGTTATCTCTACTCTGGGAGTGGATCTGGTTGGAAGATCACTACTTCTCACTAACTGTACGAGCGTCGTTCGGAGATACGTCCACGCTCAGTACTCTTATATTTTCTATACCCATATATTAACAACTCACTTGGTGGAATCCGGTCCGCCGAAGATAAACGGCCCGAGAAGGGGATTACACAAGGTACACACGCCAACTCCGAACGAGGTTTCTGTTTGGAGGTATACCCGCCTGTTCTCCTCCTGGAAGTTATTCTACTTTTGGAGGGGGAACAGGTCCCAACGAGGGTAACACGAGAGCACTTTACACCTGGGCGGTAAAAAGTTGTCACCGACTTCGCCACACTTGCACCAGCTTGAGTCGACGAGCGCACGCAAGACCTGACCCTGAGTCCGCCAAGCCAGCACTCGCTGGTCAAGGCACTCAGGTTCAACCCCGCTGCTCGCTCCGCAGCGGCACACATGGCTGACTGCAACCACATGCCGCTGAACACCAGCATGCTGCTCAGCATCACCGCCGGACTCGACTGCACTGCGTGGTCGTGGTTGGGCTTTCATGCCGACACCCACTATGCCTCGGTAGCACGAATTCTGTCCGTTCGGGTTGCATTGCCAAGCCCGAGATGACTGCACCCCGTTACGCTACTACTCGCGAGCTAGATTTTCTACTTGCATTCTAGATCGCACAATAAATGCTGCCGATTCCAGTATACAAGACCACTTTGTAAGTACAGACAACGATGCAATTATAAATAAGTAAAGTAAGTACAGACAACGATGCAATTATAAAAAGGTAAAGTAAGTACAGACAACGATGCAATTACAAGGCTGTTCGGCCATACTTGTATGCAGATGCTGCGGCTGCGAAGCAGGCGGTTTGGGGTGATTGATTCGCGATAATGTGCTCGTGCGAAAAGATGCCGACTGCATGTGACGCCAGCCTACCTTTGCACAGAGGGAATCATGCCACGCAGCCCGAATAGCTCTGGCCGAGTGCCCACAGAATACTTTGACGGCGCGCTACCGACAGGTTTTCCACGATGGTGACCGTGGAAACAGGGCCGCCGATTATGGCACACATATTTATGAAGAAAAATATCATTGACAAACCGCTGAAGAAACTCGTGTACTTCGGAGTTTCGAAGTACGCTGTCATATCTCCTACAAGGTTGCTCGCGCCGCGTCGACGGACGCCATCGGGTCCTCAAGCCCGAAGATGCATTCCGACATGACATCTCGCTCACCCACGGTACTTAGGTACGTAATCAATACTGGTGCTTGATATTAAAAAAACAAAACGGTGCAGCAAATCGTTCATGAACGAGTGGCCCTGGCCGCGAAGTTTCAGCGCCTGGCAAACCTAACAAGGGTTATGCGTGGCGGACCCGTTAGTTCTGTTTGTTAGACTGGTTTAGGTAAGCACAGACCTTCACAGCGCGCCATTAACCCTTTCGCGAGCCTCTTGGCTTAATTATACTATACAAGCCTAAGTAATTTGCTATTAAAAGGGCACAGAATGCGCCCATAAGGATTATCACGGTACTCGCTTTGCATGACTCTTGTAACAAAGTACCTGCAGTGATTTGCTGATGCACCACGATCATATGCATACTACTTAATATTTGTATGGTTTGATGATTACTGATTGTACTGTTTATGATTTGTCATAAAAGATGGTACATCCACGGTTGAACTTGTGTAAAAGGGCACAGGATGCGCCCTTGTAGGCGGTGCTTTTACACCGTATTTTGAAAACTCCCTTAAAGGGCGAAAAATGTGCCCTTCTACCGCGAAAGGGTTAAGATCCTGAATAAGCCATGTCGCGTCGGAAAGAGAACATACATGGACGAGAAGTTAACTACATGTAGTAAAATTGACACCTGTTTAATGCGCAAGTACGAAAAGTTAACCGGCAAAATTGACGCACCTGTTTGCAGAGCACACTTCTCTAGGCGCTTGAACGTGGCAGTGCCAGGCTGGCATACACGTGATAACAGGACAACTGTATATTAATTATACACATCGTGACTCGCTCGTCTTTACTGGTCGATACCGAACATACGTTACAGACAACGCGTCTCCCACCAGATACATGTACTCCAAACTGTAATTACTTTTGGGCTCTACTGATAACCGGTTGATACCAATACCATCTGCTTGATCACCCTAACGCTGAGTAAGCGCACAACGCCATAAAAGGATTGGGGACTGGTTTGTTAGCATGGCTCTGCGAGCCGTAAGATATCGACCATGATCGGGGCAAGCTGTCTCTTTAGCTGGGCGTACGAATACATCGCTGCAAGACAGCCTCACTATCCAATTCACCAGTACAAGACGCGCCTTCTACCGGGGATGAAGCTCCGCGCCCTGTTGTTGGCTGCAGTTGTGGTCCAAGCTGGAAACGTCGGCAAAACGCAAGACCAAGTTGAACACACCTCGGCCTCCCAGTCGGGAGAAGACGTCTCTGTCGATGATACCTCTGTCCCCCAGTCGGGATATGGTGATGTCCTTGTTGGTGATGCCTCCCCCGCCCCAAAGACTGTAAATTTTCTCAACTATTCCGACATTTTCGACAAGTTGCCGCCGGTGATTCGTAAAAACAATACCATTGTAGGGACGCTTAGGCCGGACCCAAGAGCGACACTTGCCCCGACATGTGAACCGACACTTCCACCGACAACTGTACCGACTCTTCCACCAACGCCCACTCTAACGCCGGATCCAGGTCCGTGGGTGGCCACGTGGATGGACCACCACCAGGTACCGTCTTTCAAGCGGCCAGAGCCGGTCACCATCTCCGATAGGGCCGCTGTCAAGTTCAAACCTCAGCTTCATATCACGAACGGGTGCCACCGGTACCTGCGGTGAGTTACTGGCGTGAGACCAGTGGCGGTCTTCAAACAATGGGCGGTTCCAGTGCATCATGCAAGGGGACTGGGTGGGGTTCGCAGGTGTACGGCCGCTCCACCTGGCTCCGGGGTGTTTGGGCCATCATGTACTCGTGGTATTTCCCCAAGGACTCGCCGTCCCCTGGGCTGGGCCACCGGCATGACTGGGTCCACGTCATTGTGTGGATCGACAACCCAGAAGCTCTGCTACCGAGGTTTTTGGCCGTTACGCCGTCCGCGCACAGTGGCTACTCGAAGCAAGTCCCTCCAAGTCCTGGCTGCCTCGTTGGCACGAGCGTCAAGGTTCAGTACGTGAGCTGCTGGCCGACCAACCATGCACTTGAGTTTACTACCGATAACGGTGAGTACCAGGACCTTATCATATGGAGCCAGCTGTCTGTAGGCGCCCGCCGAGCGCTAAATGCCGTCGGTTGGGGGTCAGCAAACACACCGATGAGTGACGGTAACTTCGAGCCGAAGCTGGCAAAAGCTTGGCCGTTTCGTTATATCGACAGCACACGCAGCATGTATGGTGCCAACGTTTCGTTTCCCAAATAGGAGTGTTTGGGCCTTCGGTTGGTTTTGAGTGCATGAATTTTGAATACAGTTGATCTAAATGAGTGTATGAATTTTGAATACAGTTGATCTAAAACATTCTCACTGTAACACGCCACTTATCTTGCTCGGCTGTGAAGCAGGTCGCACAGCTCCAGCGGCAGGGGTCCGCCTACTTGGACGGCCGTCTTCGACACCTTGTGGCCGACAGCAAAACCGGTTGCTGCGCCCGACTGTCCACCTCGCGGTTTCTAGCCGTATTGTTAGCCTACTTACACGACCTACGTAGACCTAAGCTAATGCTAGCTACTTGCCAACACTAACCTACGCCCTAAGTCTTCTTCTCCGTGCTCGTACTCGTCCTGCAAGCCGACTGGCTTCGTCCAGCGTCGCCCTGCACCCGTGTCCTACATCCGCCGCTTCTGCGTCTCGTTGTCGTCGAGGCCAAGCCGCTCACCTTCCGTCGTGCTTAGCGCCTTGCGTCCGAGCCGGCAGATTGGATTGTGGGCAGCCTGAACCCACGCCAAATGTGTCGAGTCGACACGACTGCGGCTTGCGGTTCGTGCCGACCGTCGCCACCGTGCCACTATCCATCGCCTGGGCGGCCCACGCGCCGCTCGGAGCTCTCGCATTGGTCGGCTCGGGTGTTTGCGTGCCGCCCATCGCCACTGCACCCACCTCCGGCGCCGCCGCCGCATCCGCCGCCACCTCCGAGCCGCAGATCGAGTCGCCTTCGTCACCGCCAGCCGCCTCACGCCGCCGTCCTCCATCACCGAGTGGGGTCCATCGAGCCGGCCCCACTGTTACAAGACATCTCCAAACCTCGGGTCTTCCACGACCCGTCCATCCTGCAGTATTCGATCGTATTGTCGGATGGAAATCCAACGCTTGGCGCCCTCCGTCTTCCGTCGTGCTCCGGCAGGTTGGACGTCCTGCACCTCGAACACCAGGACATATTGTCCGGCTGCATTGCGCCGCCTTCGTTGATGTAGCCCCACCACGTTTGCACCCGCTCGTCTCCCTGGCGTCGCACTCGCCACTGTTCGACCACGGCGTTTTGCCGTTCCTGCTGCTGCTGCAGCCTGCACGCGAGCCGTCGTTGCTCCCACAGCCTCTCCGTCTTGCGCGACATCACCTTCGAGTACGGTCTCATACTCGACCTGCGACTCGATGTCTGCCGCCGCTGTCGCTAGTAGTGTAGGAGGCGAGTGACAGCTCACCAAAAACGAAGCGTGAGCTATAAATTGCCGCCATGTCCTCTCGTTCCACTAAATAGTTGTCGTAGCCGGCCGACTCCAACACACGCACCGGTCCCAACCACTGGAGCACCAATTTCGAGGCCTTCGGCCCACGTGGCGGCTTAAACAGCCACAGCTTGTCCCAGACAGCAAACGCCCGCCTGTTCCGTACTTTGCGATCGTAATACCACTTCTGCCGTTCCTGTTCGCGTCTGCGAACCGCCTCAGCACATGCCGAGCTGCTCGTCATGGCGCCAACCAGCCGTCTGTGGTAGTTCGTCAACGCTCCCGCCTCAGTCACGTTAGCACTACGTAGTAAGTCATTGGGGTTTCGTAGACGTCGCCCCACTATCAACTCATTCAGGTACAGCAAGACCGTCGAGTGCTGTCCCGAATTGTACGCGTAGACCGCGAAGTCTACCCACACGTCCCAATCTCGCTGTCTTTCGTCACTCATGTACGTTGCGATGCAATATTTCCACGTCCTGTGGAAACTCTCGACTAACCCGATCATCTGTGGTCTGTAGGGCACGGGGTTGGTCTGCTAGGCCTCCAGCAAGACCGCCAGCTGCTCAATGACCTTGCTGGTCAACTCCGGCGCCCCGTCGGTCAGCAACTCCCTGAACGCCCCAAACTTCAGCACTACGTTCTTCATCAAAAAGGCCGCCACGTTGTCCGCCGTGTGCTGCTTCACGGCGATCACCACCGCATACCTCGTGACATATTCTTCGGCCGCTATGACGTAGCGTTTGCCCTCGTCAGTCGTCGGCAATGGGCCCGCCACGTCCAGCGCCCACCTATCGCCTACATCACCGCCGCGCAGGCTGCGCAAGGGAGGAATCACCTCCCTTGGCCGTACCTTTCGACTGCCGCATTCCTGGCATCCGAGGACCCAGCGCTCCACCTCACGCCGTAGACTCGGCCACCAGTAGGTCTGAGCTATCCGAGCATAGGTGTGCGGAGCACGTAGGTGCCCTGCCCACGCTGAGTCGTGACATTCCATCATGGCCGTAGGCCATAAGGCCGGTAGTAATACGACTCGTTGCCCCGTGGGCGTCTTGATCGTTACCAGTCCAAATTGCCGCGTCACCTCCTGCCCTTGGTGCTCTCCCACCTCGAGCAGCCGCTGTACCAGCCGACTCTTCGCCTGAGCGTCCATAATCTCCGCATCGGTGAGCTGTAGGGTTGGTCCCCCTGCCGGTCGTTGCACCGCTTCGCCTTCGTCCCCACCATGTTGCCCAGCCGCATTCCCAACGCTGGGCTGCTTGGCAGCTTTCCGCCGTGCTCCACCACCATTCTTCTCGCCGCCGCCGGTCTTCACAGTCTCCACTCGCACACCTCCGTCACCCTGTTCGCCGCCTTGAGCATGCCGCCGCGTCTGGGCTGGTCGCTAGCCCGCAGCTCCCACTACCGTCGACGTATTCGGCGTCGTTGTCTCCGCCGCTTCTGGAGTTCATGACTCTCGAGCCGAATCACCGACTCTGGTCGTACTCGTTGAACTTCGGGGCTTCGTCCATCGCCGCGCCTTCGCCGTCCTCGGCGCGACCTCCGTTCCTCTCGTCGTAATCTCCTCACGCGTGCTACAGGTACGCTTGTTGTCACCCGCCATCGGGCCGTCCGCTGTCACCACGCCGTTCGCTGTCGGCAATGACTCTACTTCGTGGCCACCGTCCGGCACCGTGTCGGTCGCCTTTACCACGCCATCCGCCTCCGTTACCGACTCCGCTTCGTGAGCCACGCCGTCGTCGGGCATCACGGCAAAGGTCACGCGCTCCCGCTTGCGCGTGGCCTTGCCCGGTGCCGGCGCCATCCGGCCGTTTGCCCTTGGCATCACCGCCTCGATGCCCAAATTTGCGTCGGGAGCCTTCGCCGTCACGCCGTCTGGTGCAGTGACATCGTGCAGCGCAGCCACACACTGCCTGCGTCCGCCGCCGTGTCACCTCCCGCGGCTACCGCACTTTCTCGCTCTACATCCCGACGCCGCTGCTCGTCACTTCGACGCTTGGTTGCACACGTGAGGGGCCGCGTTGCAGTCACCGCTGCCTCCGCCGACTACACTCGTCGCCCCGTGCCACCCGTGCGTGTGTTCACTGCGCCCGTTGTCGTCACCGCCATCGCCGTCACCGCTGTCGCCGCTCGCGACTCGCCGTCCACACCCGGCTGCACTTCGTTGCTCTCTGTCAACGCTGCCGGCAACACGTCGCTGCCCGTGTCCGACGGCACCTGGTCGGTCGCGCCTGCGTCCCTCGTCCGCCAACACCGTCACCGCCGCCGTCACCGTTTCCGTCGACCCTGCCATCGCGCTAACTGCTGCCTCTCATCCGTCGCACCTAGCCGTCGCGGCCGCCGCCTTCACCCTATCGCCGCCATTACTGTGGCTACAGCGGGGGCTCGTGAGAGCGCATCCGCCACCACATTCGTGCTGCCCGGCCGATACTCAATCTCGAACTCGAACTTCTGCAAGGTAAACGCCCTCCGATGTAGCTTTCCCGTGAGGTTTGGACTCGTCATGAGCCACCTCAGAGCCGAATGATCAGTAATTATCGTGAAGTGTCTGCCATACAGGTAAGGACAGAAGAGATTGATCGCCCAGACCACCGCTAAGCATTCAAACTCCGTGATACCGTACTTACTTTCTGTCACGCTGTTGACTTTTCTTGCGTACGCAACAGATTTCCACCCTCGGCCGTAATCCTGCATGAGGCAAGCGCCTAGCCTTACCGTACTCGCATCCGTTGCCACTCGAAAAGGCAGCTGAAAGTTAGGGTAGATAAGTAGAGGTCTCGACGTCAATATCATCTTCACGTGTTCAAACGTCGACTCCTGAGTCCATTACCACTCCGCGTCTTTGCGTAGCAACTTCGTTATGGGCGCCATCATCGACCCAATGCCCTCCACAAAGCGCCTGTAATACCGGGCCAGGTGACAAAGCGTTTGGCCTCCACTGCGTCAGTTGGTCACGGAAACTCCTGCACGATCGGGATCAACCGCGGCAAAGGTCGTACACCGTCGCAACTCAACTCGTTGCCTAAGTACTCCATAGATTTAGCAGCAAATTGGCACTTCTTTAGTTTTAGCGTTAGCCCAGCTTGGGACAGCCGCTCCAACACATTGGCCAGCTCCACTACGTGTCGTTCAATCCCTCCACGCGTAAAGACTACGATATCATCTAGGTAGACCAGGCAAGTCACCCAGGTCAAACCTCGCAGAACGCCATTCATCATGCGTTGAAAAGTCGAAGGGGCGTTTGTTAAGCCAAAGAGCATGCGTACAAATTTGTAGAGCCCTCGCCTAGTCATGAACGCCGTCTTGGCTTGATCTTCGGGCGCCACCCGTATTTGCCAGTAGCCCGCCCTCAAATCTAGTGTCGTAAATAGCAATGCACCACCCAACGCTTCGAGCGTATCATCAATGCGAGGAAGGCGGTAGACATCCTTCTTTGTCACCTTGTTCAGTGCGAGGTAGTCCACGCAGAACCTTACTTCGCCGTCCTTCTTCCGTACGAGCACTACGGGGAACCCCCAAGCGCCGTTTCCTTCCTCAATAACCCCGGCTCCGAGCATCTTAGTCACATTCTCGTCTTCAATCTGGTCCTCCATCTGCGCTGTCGCCGGTGCTTCAGCATGATCGGTGCTGAGTTGCCCGTGTCGATGTGGTGGTGAACATCTAATGCAGTCGCAGGAGGGCGGTCCCCCACGTTCCTAGTCAACTTACGATAGACTCGTAGCAATTTCGTAACTAATACACGTGCTTGAGGCTCTTCAACTCCAATTTGTACTCCATTTTCATCGTCCAAAGACGAGGTGCTATCTCCTTCACCAATCCACTGCCCGACTCGGCTGCGTCGAGCTTCCTACTCATAGATATTATTACCATGGCGTCGTTCACAGGCACCCAGGTGCCAAGTTCCTTCTTATTAGGCAGACGCGCAGACGTGCTGCCCGTGTTGATAGCAGGCACCCACGCTTTTCCATTCCGCGCCGTCGTCACTGTAGCAGCCAGCATAACGGCCCCGGTGTACTGAGTAGGTAGGAATAGGCCCCGTTACCCATCTTCGGCTGCCACCGCTACTTCCATGGGTGTCACCGCGTGGCCCGTCAGCTGCGTTCGACAAACCATCCGCACTGGTGCCACTCGGGCACCTCCGACATCACCATGGGTGCGAAAAGGGATGACCACCGCGCGTTGGCTATCTCTGTACCGCACTTACGCTGCGGTCGAAGTCCATGGTAGCTCCCCGTGCCCTCATAAAGTCGACACCAAGTAGAAATTCGTCGGAACATCCCGACACTACACATGCATCAACTTCAATACATTAGTTGAACACCGTGCGCAACTTGAATCTCCACACGCCCACCACGTCCAGTAGAAAACCACCAATGCCCTCCACGTAGTCCACCGGCGCGCTCACGTCCACCTTGTCACCGTGGGCCATCCAGTCAGTGCCCGCGATAGTGTAGCGCGTGCAGCTATCCAGCTTCACGCGCCGCTGCACGCCGTTCACCTCCATCCTGCTGTCGGCAAGCCGTCGTCGGCGCCCACATACTCCACGTCCGGCCTCTCCGCCGCCCGTGACACCTGGTCGCCGCCCTGCTGGTGTTTGACCAGACTCACGCGTGCCGCCGTATCTGCCTCTTGGCATCGAGTTCGGATACTGCCTCAGCAGCCACTCGTCGTCGTGATTCATTCACCGCTTCTTCCCGCACTTCGTCCGTCTCCCTCTCCGCCCGACGTCACTTCATCAGCAGCGCTTTGACACGCAGCTGCTTCGCCGCATTGCGTACCTTCCGTCGTGCGAGCTTGGCCTGCTCGATCTCGTCGCTGACCCGCTCCACATCACCCCTCGCGTCGCCACTACCGCTCGACAACTCATCGTCCTTCGCTGACAGCTAGGCGCCCGCAACCACGCCCTCGGTCACCGCCTACACCGTCTGCATCGCCACCGCGGCCGTCTCGGCGGCCTCCACCGTCGCCTTTGCCTCCGGTGCTGGCCTGGCTCTCGACGTCGCCGATTCACGCCCTTCCGCCGCTTCCAACGTCCCCGACACCACCGCCGGCATGTCCGCCAGCACGGTCGGCTCCATCACGGGCACGCCCGACATCGCCGTCCGTGACGTCGATCCCAGTCCCGTCGTCGTCGCCGCCAACTCCCGTCTGGTCACTAGTATGGGTGCTGTCACCGACGTCGCCCTCTCCGAAGCCGCCGTCGCCGTTGCCGCCGTCCTTGGCGTCACTTCCGCCGCTCCCGTCGGCCTCTCCGCTGCTTCCGGTTCCGTCATGGGCGTGTCCGCCTGCATCGGCACCTCAGGCACCGCTTCCATTCCCCGAATCGTCGCCTGTGTCGCCACAGACGCCAACACTGCTGCCATCGCTGGTGCACGCGTCACCGACGCACCCGACGCCACCACACTCATCGCACCCGACGTCTCCGCCGCTTCCACCGCCGTACGCGCTGTTGCCTTCTCCGTTGCTCTGACTCGCCACGGGCTGGTGGCGAACGCCGCCATCTCGTCACCCGGCTCCTCCGTATCGTGGTGCTCGGCCGAGTCGGTCGACTCAGTCATCTTGAACAGCTCGACGGCCTTGACCGACCTCGCCGCTGCGGCCACCTCCACTGCGCGTGCGCCTTCTCCAGTTGGACGCCGCTCCTCGTTGCCAGCATTTGGACTACATACTGCAGCCGACATTGCGACTCGGGATGCGCCTTCTCCAGTTTCAACTCCGCCGCCTTTGCCCATGTCCTAGCCTTCCAGCTCCTCTTCACGATCCGCCCGCACAAAGCGGACTGCCGCCATCACTGGCCGCGCGATCGCTGTCTCTCGGTGGTACATCCGTCTTCATCTGCTCCCTCACTCCGCTCACTCCGTCACTCGCCGTCACCATCATACACTTCGCCACTCCATTCACCTGTCCGACTCCGCCGACGACGTCGGAGGAGTCCTCCTTCGTCTCGCCGTCACCGCGCATTCTCGTCCTCGTTGGTCGGGGATGCTCATTGCTCCACGGACGCCGTAACCCCTCTACGGCGTCCGCCCCCGGTTTTCCGCCGTCGTCTTGGACTTCGCCTCGCACGGTTGTAGGCAGGAGTCGTTCCTGGCCTTCGCCTCCGCGTTCGGGCACTCACGCACAAAGTGCACGTTCTGATTACACGCAAAACACTTAGGACCCGTCGGGCAGTGAGCTGCCCAGTGGCCCGCCTGCCCACACATGTAGCACGGCGTGTTGCTCGCCTGCCCTCCGTCGTCACCGCGTCGCCGTTCGCTACCAGAGCGACTTTCGCTCCGTTCCCGACCTGCCGCCTGCTTCACCGCGGCCTTCACCTTCTTGCGCCTCGGCCTGGCGTCCGACTCGTCGCTGCAGGAGGCTACTGCCTCTTTCCGCGTCTTATTCTTAGCTGCTGGCTTCTTGGCTTCCGCCTGGCTGCCGGCTGTCTTCGTCTTCCTCACCGTCTTCCTTGGCTCGTACCAATACTTTCCATTCCACGCGTGCCCAGCCGGCGGATCCCAGGTCCCCGAGTAGGCATTGTACACCACCTGTGGGTTGGTAAACAATGCCACGTGCTCCACTTCCGACCGCAGCATCGCCTCGCCACTTGCACCGCCAAACATCTCCGTGGGCAGTGGCCCGCTGATCCCAGGGATCACGTTGGTCTCTCCCGTTGTACCACTCATTCGAATGACATAGCGGCTCGCGCCGTCGCCCACGCCTGCCCTATGTTGACCATGCCCTGGGCAACATTGTCCATTGGGCCATCAATCTCCGTCGCCTTGTCGACCGCCTCCTCCAGCGTCCTCGGCTTCGGAGACTGCTTGACGAGCTTCTTCGTTGTCGTATCGATAGAATTGCACCAGCAAGGCTCTCTCGCTGACTTTATTCCGACCCACCACATCTCGTAGGCCAGCAGCAAAGTCAGCATGCGTCTCACCCGGCATCATGCGGCGCATGCTGACTTGCCACTCCGCAGCCGACTTGTCCAGCTTCTCGCCGTACCTCCCCAGCAAGGCCTTCTTTAAGTTCGTCCACGTCCTCTTCGTCTCGGGCAGCCTGTGGTCAATGTCGACCCACCACTTCGCGGCGTTCTCCATCAACTTGTTCCCGAGAATGAAGTACAAGGACTTGTCGGACCAGCGGTCCCGCCCAGACTCCACAGCGCCCTGCAAGGCCAAGTCGACACGATCGATTCACGTCGACACCGAGACCTTCGGTGAGGGCGTGAACATCGGCAGTTCAAGGTCCTTGACGCTCTTGCGTCGTGAGAGTCGCTCTGGTCGCTGCCTGTCCTGCGTGCATCGTCGCTCGCGTTCGCGTTGCCGTCCCCGTCGTCCGTGACGCCGGTGTCTTCGTCGTCCGACTCCTCCGCCGTTCCCATCGTCGTCCAAGCTGGGCGACTCGCTGGAGCTGCTCTCGGACTCGCTGCGGCTGTCGGTCCGGCGTCGCCCACTCCTCGGGCGACGGTCTTCGCCCAACGATTCGTTGGAGCTGCTGCGGCTGTCGTCCGACGGCTCAGGTCCCGCCACCGTCGTCCTCCGTCGCTCCGTCCGTCCACTGCCACGACGCCGACCGTGGTGCGTGGCCTGGCGACCACCACCATGGCATCACGCTGATTCTGGCCGCGTCGCTCGTGCCCGTCGCCATCACCAGCCGTCGTTGCCTGTGTTGTCGTCATCGACGACCGCGTCTCTGCCGCCGCCTGGTTCGTCGTCGGTACTCGTTGTCCCGCGGGCCCTCGGAGCACCACCGTAATCGTCTGCAGGTCACCTCCGTTCGCGCCGCCCGTCATCGTCGTACCCGCAATCAATGTGGGGATCGGCTGGTGCCGTGTCCGTTGGCGTCGTTCGCGCTGGAAACGGCTGCCCGTCGGCAGTCGCCTCCCTCGTTGGTGCCGCCACCGACTCGTCATCACCCTGCGCATCTACAAGGCTCGTCGGGGCCGCTTCATCATCTCGTTCATCATTCATCATCTCGTTCCTCATCTCGTTTCTCGTCTCATTCCTCAGCTCATTCATCGTCTCATTCCTCATCTCATCCCTCGTTTCGACGGCGGAAGACTGCAAGCTCGCCACCATCGTCGTGAGCTGGTACAGCGCCGACGTGATCGAGTGCATCTCCGCCGTCTTCTCCGTTGCCGGCGAGCCCAAGGACTCGCTCAGCGCCTCGTTCATTGGTGGGTGCGCCGGTCTTGAAGCCGGCGATTCTTCAGCTGACGGTGTATCCTCCACAGCCGGTGGTGGCCTCGTGGCTTCGTCTGACAGGGCTGGCTCTTCACCAGTCTCACCCGGTAACCTCATTCTCATTGCGCGGCACGTCGCTAGCACTTCGTCGAACGCCCGTCTCGCCACCACTTGACTCATCGTCCTCATCATTCCGCTTCGTCTTCGTTTTCAACAGGCGCTTGGACTTGCCGGTCTTGGCCGCCATTTTCGTCCGCGCCGGTGATATCGTCGTCATGGCCCTCGTAGTCGCCCGAGTAGTTTCGCCAGCGGATAAAGTAGGCCCCTGTATGACCACCATGTAACAGGCCACTTATCTTGCTCGGCTGTGAAGCAGGTCGCACAGCTCCAGCGGCAGGGGTCCGCCTACTTGGACGGCCGTCTTCGACACCTTGTGGCCGACAGCAACACCGGTTGCTGCGCCCGACTGTCCACCTCGCGGTTTCTAGCCGTATTGTTAGCCTACTTACACGACCTACGTAGACCTAAGCTAATGCTAGCTACTCGCCAACACTAACCTACGCCCTAAGTCTTCTTCTCCGTGCTCGTACTCGTCCTGCAGGCCGACTGGCTTCGTCCAGCGTCGCCCTGCACCCGTGTCCTACATCCGCCGCTTCTGCGTCTCGTTGTCGTCGAGGCCAAGCCGCTCACCTTCCGTCGTGCTTAGCGCCTTGCGTCCGAGCCGGCAGATTGGATTGTGGGCAGCCTGAACCCACGCCAAATGTGTCGAGTCGACACGACTGCGGCTTGCAGTTCGTGCCGACCGTCGCCACCGTGCCACTATCCATCGCCTGGGCGGCCCACGCGCCGCTCGGAGCCCTCGCATTGGTCGGCTCGGGTGTTTGCGTGCCGCCCATCGCCACTGCACCCACCTCCGGCGCCGCCGCCGCATCCACCGCCACCTCCAAGCCGCAGATCGCGTCGCCTTCGTCACCGCCAGCCGCCTCACGCCGCCGTCCTCCATCACCGTCTGCCGCAGTGGGGTCCATCGAGCCGGCCCCATTGTTACATCACTCTTTCAACTTAACATGAAATTGCGCATCTATCTGCGCGCGTTTCATGTAGCATTTCGTAATGTTGTACAATGTACAAATGTTAGGCCAGTACGCAGTACCGTGGAATTAATTCCTCATTCCCAGTATACGATAGTCTTGTACTGAAGCATAACACTACATGGGCTAACCATCATACATCATTGTGCTAATGCAATTGGCTACAGAAACCGCCCTCACTTCCGGTTCCACTATCCTCGCATATCCTTCCTAAACCGATCATCACAGATCTAATCGTTTCAACGAGTAGAGAGGGATGGTCACAAGGTTGAATTCCGCATTCCGCGCGCACTTCAGAACCCGCACGCAGTATGGGCAAGTGGACGACCCTCGAGCAGAAGCAAGCGATCGTAAAGGAGCACCATAAGCGCCCGGACTTGCTGTTTGGGCGAAAAAGACGTTCAAGATGGCGAAGGCTCCAGCGCAGACGACAATATCTGACATCTTTAAGCGTGGCCGAGAGGGCGCTTGGACATCGGCGACCACCAAGAAGCGCAAGAAATCACTGAAGGTCACTTCTCCGCGCCTGGAGAGAGATCTCGGACAGTGGGTAGCAAAAATGGAGGCGAAACAGATCCGTCTATCGCGTGGGCTGATAACTACGAAGGCGGAGCGGATGCAGGTCCAGCTCGGAGAAGATGCCCTCAATGTTGACTTGTCCACCGGGTGGATGACGAGATTTATGCGGCGCCACGGACTTCGGTTTCGGCAGCTTCATGGCGAATCGGGATCGGTTGACCCTGCTGTTGTAGCTGCAGGTCGTCGCTCCCTGCAGGAGTTTCTGGAGGACTACGAGCCAAGTGACGTTTTTAATATGGACAAGACTGGGCTGTGCTACGCAATGGCTCCTGCGCGTAGCATTTGCACGCCGAAGATGAAGGGCAAGAAGAAAAAGAAGACTCGCATTACTGTGGCGCTGGATGCGAACGCGACCGGCAGCTCAAAGCTACCACCTCTCTTTATTGGACGCGCAAAAAAAACCTCGCTGCTTCGGGAAGATGACAGCATCGCAGCTTGGCTTTCAGTACGCCAACAACGCAAAAGCTTGGATGACTGGTAAGATATTTATTGTAACCCTTTTAAAACGTGTGCGGTTGATACATGTACTGATATGATACTAAAAAATTTAATGTGTAGGTGGCGTGTTCAGACCATGGCTACTTCGCGTTGATAGAGAGATGAGGGCTGCCAATCGCAAAGTTGCGATGCTGCTGGATAATGCTTCATCTCATGGAGCTGAAAACATTCTGCTGGCGAGCGTAAAAGTTCACATGCTTCCCCCCAACACGACAGCATTTCTCCAGCCCATGGATGCGGGAATTATCGCTGCCATGAAGTGCGCCTACAAAAAGAAGCAAATGGAGCGCACCCTGGATTTGGTGGAGCAAAATGAAGACTACGTCGGTGACGTGTACGCGGTCGACCAGCTCCAGGCAATGATGTGGACCGACGAAGTGTGGCGCGATCTGAGTTCCAAAACAATTGCGAATGCCTTCCGCCACACAAGCATCATGTTTCCGCAGCGCAACGATAACCCAAACGAAGACCCAAAAGACCTCCGTGATTCGCGCGTTGAAGAACTCGCTGACGCGCTTGGTCGTTTGTCAATCGACGACCAACAAGCATAAGTTCGTCGTAGCTCCCAGCACAACTGACTTGCATTAACTGTGTTGCATCGCGTTTAACCTTTTCAATTTCAGCGTCATTCATTTTGCAATAGATCACAAGGTATGCTTCCTAACGCACGCTATATGCACTTAGCGGACGTGCTCCTCATCTCGAGCGCGCTTCCCACCTGCAGCACACTCTCCACCTCCGCTGCCTCTCCATCAGCACTTGCACCAGCTTCTGCCGTCACAAGGGTCGTGTCCGTATCAGTCTCCACCCCGAGCTCCGTGTTCACATCACCTTCCTCTGCGAGCGGTGCAGGTTGTGGAGTTTCTTTTTAGGTTTAAAAACCTCTGCACCCACCCAATGACACGGGCTGGCCGGGCTCGCGCGTGCGCTTGAGGATATCGGTGGCCTTGGTCCACAGCAGCCTCTCGCTCAAGATAGGCAGGTCGTCGCGCAGCGGTCCGTCCTGCCCTGCTGCGTCTGCACGTACTCGTACAGCTCGTGCTCCACGTCCGTGTAGCGGCTGCTCTGCACGCGCTTGGCGCTGGGGTTGGCTCACAGGTTCTGGAGCACCGCCGCGCCTATGGCGTATCCGAACACCTTACTGACGACGTCGGTAGACGGGGTGCTGGGCCTTGGCCTCGTACAGCTCGTACTCGGCCAAGGCGTTCTTGATGCAACACGCTGCTGGACTTGGACTTGATGGAGATTGTGTCCAAGTTCTCCATGCCCTCGTGCGACTCGATCTTCGAGAAGGTATCGATGCCGCGGTCACGGGGGCCCTGCACCTTGCGGATGTTGTCGATATCCTGGCCCGTGTGCACGAACGACGCAGAGATGTAGTCGATGTCGTGCACCAGGCCGAAGTTCACTAGGTCGTCCTCGTCCTTCTCCGCCAGCGTCGGCAGCAGCACCTTGCAGCCAGGCAGATTCATATTCTTGCGCTCGCCCAGAGTCGCCGTGTTGTTGGCGCGGGCGATGATGCCGTCCGCGTTCACCTTGGTCACCGTCAGCATCTCGAACATTTCCAGTGGGTGCGAATGCCATTCGGGCTGAAGAATGCCCCCCTAGTTTACCAGGCAGTAATTAACAACTGCCTGTGGGGATTCGTCAGACTGCCTGCAGAAGAAGAGAAGTTGGTAGATCAGGATGTGCTGGAATTCCTCGGGTTAGACCCATCTGAACGAGATGAGTCTGAACGAGAGAAAGCTGAGCGAAGAGTGCCGATACTGACGGATAAGATCACTGCGTTCAAGCGTAATATTCCAGCGCCGTCCCAGATGGGTCCGGTGATTGGACGTAGCTCGTACATTGACGACATTGCTCATGGGGCGCCAACCTGGGATCAGCTGTGCGAAGATCTGAATGCCTTGTTGTTTAGACTCCGCTATTGGAATATCTCGGTCGGCCTCCCCAAGAGTGAACTTGGCAAATTGTCTATCCCATACCTCTCTCATGAGATTAGTGCGGAAGGACTTCGAGCCACGCCCAAGATCGCTAAAGGCGTCCAGGACCTCCCATTCCCAAAGACACTGAAAGGAGTCCAGTGTTTCCTGGGAAGTCTGAACTATTATCACAAGTTCATTGAAGAGTTTCCTGTGGTGGCTGCAGTTCTATATGAGCTCACGGACGAACAAGTACGTGCGGGGAGAGACCTGTCCAAGGCAAAGGGAGCTTTTGAGATCTTGAAGAGGAAAATCGTATCCACTCCGCTGCTCAGACATCCCGACCGGACCAGACCTTTCGTGATTATACCTTATGCCAACCAGTGGGCTGCTTGCGCAGTTCTTGGTCAGAAATATGATGGCATAATACACCCGGTCAGGTTCACAGGGCGTGTCCTGAATGACGCGGAACTCCGATACCATGTCGCTGAAAAGGAAGTGGTGGCTGTAATGAGAGTTCTGGCTGTGTTCCAGACTCTTGTCCATAACTGCTCGATTAAGGTCTTCACTAGACATTCCGTTCTGAGTTGGTTGCTGAAGTCCAAGACGGCCGATGGGAGGTGCGTCCGCTGGGGAGTCATATTATCACACTGGAACCTGGAAGTGCACAAGATTCAGAAAGACGAAGATGGCTTACCTGCCATTCTAGGAGCAGGCATTACCCCACGCGAGCATTTGGATGAGGTAGCTGAATCACTCATTCCGGCCAAGGGGCGAGTCAAGGCACCGCCAGTGATTAGCATGGAAATGTTGGAAGCAGACTTCGCTGGTTACGTCCTAAGTTTGACGGAGCAGCTAAGACTTCAACGCGTCAAGGTAGTTGTGGTTGTATCATCTGGGAGTTACCAGGCTGGAATATCCTGGCTGCACATGGTTTCATCCTGGAGGATGTCACGGTCAACGACGCTGAGTATTACGGACTGCTGAAAGGTCTCACCCTTGCAATAGAACGGGAGATCCAGGACCTAGTAGTGGTCGGAGACTCTCGCATAGTCATCCAACAAGTTGCAAGGGCTGATTAACTGCAACCAACCGAATCTGCAACGACGCTTGTCCGAGGTGGGAATACTGAAGGAGAAGTTCACATCAATGTGGATGGTCCATGTCAAACAGGAATACAGCCAGGCGGCAGATTACCTTACTTCTCAGACGTTAGCGTTGGGGACATCCTTGCAGACTGAAGACCCGGAGGAGCTGAAACACCTTGTGCAGGTATCCAAGATACACGAAAAGCTGATGGAGCCGCTCGTGATCGTGGACGAAAAGACTCAAGATGTTTCCCCCCAGGAAAACCTACCCGTGGAGACCCCGAACAGCATGCGTCCGGGACCGGAATCTGCACCACTGTCTACAGCCGCTAGGATCATGGTTGCAGTAACTCGGAGCCGCGCTCAGGAGCAACCTGAGCGAGGAGAACCAATGGGACCACTGGAATATCAGGCTGAACGATGGCGGCGAAGCAAGGCCCATCAGGAGTGTGACGACCAACTCATGGAGATCAAGAAGTTCCTGAAGGGTGACTTGGTTAGTTTCTCTCGTGGCCAGATACGCAGAATCTCTAAACAAGCAGAGCTGTACGCCCTGGACGTGAGATATGTGCTCTACCGACTAAGTCAATCCACAAAAGATTGTCCTCGAGACATGTCAGATGAGTTACGTCTGGTTGTGCCGGAGTCACTCCGCCCGGATCTCCTTCATTATGCTCATGAAGATTTTCAGGGCGGACACCAAGGAATAACCCGGACGCACGAGAAGTTGAGATCCGAATTCTACTGGCCCGGCATGTATGCTGATGTTGAAACCTTTGTGAAGGAGTGTGTGGACTGTGCCAGTGGTAAGGGGCGACCGCCCAATCCAGGGCCGTCCCCGGGGAATATCGAGCCGCGATACCCGTTCGAAGTGGTCTCGATGGATTTTGTTACTCATCTTCCGAAGTCCGAACGGGGTAATACGTTCTTACTCCTCTTCCAAGACACATTCTCAGGGTACGTGATGTGCCAGCCCATGGATTCAACTACCGCCCAAGATGTTGCAGAAGCATATGAGGAGAGGGTTTTCCGAAGTTTCGGAGCCAGCTGATTGTTGCGTCACGACCAGGATCCTCGTTTCATGAGTGAAGTATTCACCCGTTTTTGGATGGACATGCAAAGAAGACCGACCTGAAAGAGATGAGTGAAAAGCTCGAAGGTGATTATGGGATTACGCTACTTAAAATAAGGTGTCACCTACAAAGGAGTTTTCCTGAACATAAACTTGCTGGGCAGAAGATCACAGCGTCAACGAGACCGGATTTTTCTGACGTTCGTCAGGAGGGAGCAGTTCCTGTTGAAGCTCCTTGGGGACGACATGAGCAATCCGCTCGGCGTCCGTACAATACTTCGTCCACTGGGTCCGGCTGGGCTCCGCCTGTTCCGCCAGAGTAATCTGCTCCTCCAACGAGAAATGTTTCCCGGCCGCGTTCCGAGTGGACTCTTCGGCGAGATAAAGGTGGCAGATCTTGACCGGATATTTCCAGACGCCCGGCTCCTCCAAGAGTGACGCTGGAACTCCCTTTCGAGATGTACTTCCGAATAGGCGCTTCCATCGAGCGGCCCACACTCTCGTGTCTGGCAGCCCGCTCACGATAAAGCTTGGCAGAGACGGAATACTTGTCCAGATCATCGTCCTCCTCATCCCGCTCAGGCTTGTACTTGATCGTGAACCAGTGAAGAACCTCCCAGAAAGCCTCAGCGTGGTCCCGAACGTACTCCAAATACTCGTCCAACATGTCCCACACCTTCGCGTCCAGGTCCGCGCGTCGGTGGAAGTATAACTCCTTGACGCGATTCCGAAACATTGTCTTCCAGTGTTTCTTGGCCCGAAACGCGATGTAGGCGCCTTCGAAGGGGTTCCAACGTTGGGCGAGGTACCGAATCTCGGTTTTCTGAGGCGAGTAATTGGGGAATCCAGGGGTCTGATACTCATGATCACCCTTCCGAGGCGTATACTGGGTCAGGATCCCGCGGCGACGCGACGACAAGATGTTGGGGTCCGGAACCTCGATCATGGCCATCTCGGTTGGGCTCAGCTCGTCGTATGACTTGCGAGCAAGGAAGGAGCGTATGCGATCCAGACTGGAACGTACCCTGGCCCGAAGACTGCCCGATTTCTTGCCCGATTTTGTGCCAGCACGCGAGTGACGAGGACGTTTTGGAGATGGAGTGTATACGAGAGTCTTGGTTGTAGCCTCGACGCTGCATCCAGAAGAGTCCGACGAAGAATAGACTCGTTGAACGGGTACCTTACGCTTGGAACGCAGTACCAGCGCGTCGCTCTCCGGTGGGGAAGTCCCAGCATTATCTGGATTTGCCTGGGGCGGGTCCACCTCTTCCTCTTTTGGAGAGGGGCCAGCGAAATTGGGATCCTCCGGGTCGTCCCCCTCCTCTGAAGAGCTGCTGTCACTCACACTTGGAAGATCTTCAGTCAGGTTATGCAACTCTGGCCACTCCGGCGGGACTATCCCTCGTTCGACCCAACTCTCCAAGAGCACTTCAGCCATCACGTAATAAGCTGTAGGCACGTATCTCGCCCAGCGTGTGTCGTCCAACTTGTGACGATACATCATCGTGGCCAGCATGTCACACAGACTGTCTCGATGGAAGAGCGAGTGTTGGGCGGCGTTGGCCAGCATTACTTCGACGGCCTCATCGTATCCCAACCCAGTACTCATGGCCCACTGAACGTCCCGGCGCAAATACGCCCAGGCGATAAACTCTGGAAGAAGGGCGCAAGCATCCCTGATCGTGAAAGGGAGTGCCTCGGACGCAGAGCATGGACCGACGTCAGATTCTGGATGGACGTTGAGGCGACACTAAATCTCAACGTCAACATTGCGTTGAGACGACGCCTGGCGCTTGGACCCTGACTGAGATTTACGAGGTTCTTTCCCTCGAGGATTCTTCCCACGAGGAGTATCTCGCTTGGGGTCAGGAGAAGGAGGATTGTCTTCAGACTTCTCCTCTTGCTCCGCATCATCATCATTTTCGTCACAGTCCGGAGGAGCTGGGCCAGGATACGGCGGGATCATCCGGAAAGACTTGTCCGCCGCCTCCACCGTAATCCATGTATTCCAGGAGGGAGGAGCCGCGGCACCGCGCTGAAACTGACCCAGGAGTTTTCGAAATCTTGGCCAGTTCCCCCGAACCTCATTGCTGCCAGCATTCAAGAAGGCGAGCACACCGTCCGCGTCAAAGTGTTTGTCCCGGACGCGCTGCTCCAACGTAGATATCTGGGACTGAGCATAGCGCAGCTGGGACTCCAGGTCGTCGTTGCGCTGACGCAGAGTGGCCGCTTCTTCCCGGTTCTCCCGAGCGAGACGGGCAAAATCAGCCTCGAGTACACCCTGAGTATGTCTTGCTTCATCCCGGATGGACTGAGTACCTGCTGGTGATAACCGTACAAGAAGACAAAGTCCTCCTTGAGGCGGTCGTGTTCACCTTGGAGTCGCAAGAGACGCCGAACAATGGAATTCTCGTCCATACCTTGAAGAACGTGCTCGCGCTGCCGGTCGCGCGCCAAGACCCGATGCAGCATGGAGACTGTGTAGAACGTCCGTTGAGCGAGCTGGAAGGGGGAGAAATGGGTCACCAACGAGGCAAATTCTTGACGAGCCAGGAGGGATCCCAAAGTGGTCTCCAAGGAGTCCAAGATGGGAGTCGGCTGGTCTCGATACGGTCGGAGCATCATCTCGCGGACTTCTGCTGGATGTCCTGCATGTTGGGTTCGGACAGGCCGTCGAACAACATAAGTGCTTCTACGCCATCATAACCCTCCCGGACGTATGCTCCATTGCGATAAGCCATGTCATGGGCTGGAATGCCAACGATGAAGGACTCCCCCGCCAGATTTCGAGGTGGAGGATGAGTGAACCGCGCCGGCGGGATGTTCTGCATCCCAGGCGAGCTCTGGTCGTGGCTGGGCAACACACCAGCTCGAACATGACCCACCACTGCGTCAAAGTCGAGCACCCCGGTACGAGAGACGACTGGCCGCGGCGACGTGGGGCGCGAAGCGAGATCCTGGTCGATACCGGAAGGCTCATCGTTGCCGATATCTCGGTTGGTAGGCAGAGAGTCCAGAGATGCGTCCGCTGGAGTTGGAGACTGCGCCCCGCTTGGGACGTCAGCGCCTGGAGGAGTGGAGCCGTCGCGGCTCTCACTGTCATCGTCGATGTCCAGGATGCGTGGGGTCCTGTGTTGACCGCTGGTACTAGCGCCGGCGGGGAGTGGTGCGCTCATCTTGCGCGCACGTGGAGGAAGATTGCGTTGTGAACCGAAGGCGTACTGTCGTGATCCTGAAAGCGAAAGAGAAGGTCTGGGACCCGGCTGGGAAAGGGCATACAGAACGGTCGCCAGAGCAGGAAGATTCTCAACGGGCTGAACGGCCAGACAACCGTTCCGTCTAGACAACCGTGGATCGTGTGATCTAGTCATGTTCGACCAATTCGGCAAATGACCTCAGTGATGGACCAAGACTAGAGGGGCGGTTGACACGATGGGAATCGAGATTTGTTACTGTAAAGTAAGGTGATTGGCTGAAAAGCTGATACATCAGTGGATATGGAAGCGTGACTTGGTGTTACCTGCGGGACGTGGCGTTCTTACGTTCAGCCATGGATCGGGTTGAGTACCCCAGACGTAATGAGTCTGGATGGGTCAACAACCGGACGACGGGTCAAGCCTATGGGAGCGACCAAGAGCCCCAGTTCACATTGGACTGGTGGCCACCCGTCTTGACATGACTGGACGTGGCAAAGAACACCGAAGAACGCCGAAGAACACCAAAGAACACCGAAGAACAATGGACACTCTGGACGAGAGGATCAAGGTATAATCAAGCCAAGTGATATCCGACCGACCAGAACGACCGACCAGGTTCCGGGAAGATTCCGTGGAACCTTGAAGTCCTACGCCTGTACCCACGACATCACAATGAGATCAAGGATGGCTAAGATGATGACGTCCCCCTCAAGGTATACTAAAAGTAAGTCAAATGCTGAATGTGTGTCTATTGCAGGAAGATAGCCACAAAAGATAAAACCAAACAGAGTTCAATATTCCGTGTAACCCGCAAGCGCTCGGACAGCTTCGGCCGGACAAATACCGGCGGCCCCGATCAAGTGCTCAAGGCGAAAGGCCCTCTGTAGAAGGACATCCAGAGGTGTGGACTCCACCCCCAAAAACTCCAAGTCCAAATTAGGGTGAGTAGCGGGTGTGGAGCCCGTGGTAAATCTGCCCTATTTCATATCCTAGTTGTAGTGAGCGCTTAGGCGATCCTACATTTCATATCCCATATACATCCTGGAAAGAGTGGAAGAAAGTCCCATTCAGGATCGTGATCGAAGGACATCGTGTGGGATAGGTAGTGAGATTGTATTGAACTATCCCCAGTACTTCTGGGGTGGTGCGCGTTTGTAAAGGCTGACCGGGACTGACCAGTGTCCTGGGAGTGCAGCTAAGTTGACTGGTGTACGACCCACCGTTCAAGGGTCTAAGAATAAGAACAGTTGTATATTTGTGTGTATAACTCTGTATTGATTTTGGTTATCTTGGTTGTTGGAGCTACGTCTAAGTTGGTGACGCTACGCTCTTCTCCAAAGACCGATATTGGTATACAAAACAACTTATCTCCGCGGTGCATCTCCCGGTTCGAAGACAAACGAACCTAGAGGGGTTACCACAAGGAGCACACGTCACCTGGACGTTTACGTTCAGGCGTTCCCAGTGGAGGACTTCCCAACCGGAAGCACCTTCCAGACTCTGGAGCACAGCACTGTACACCTGGGCGGTCA
The DNA here is from genome assembly GCA_033557925.1 of Phytophthora x cambivora. Taxonomy (NCBI): domain Eukaryota; phylum Oomycota; class Peronosporomycetes; order Peronosporales; family Peronosporaceae; genus Phytophthora; species Phytophthora x cambivora. The sequence continues at coordinate 760,081 of JAUCEB010000009.1, forward strand.
AAAGGCGTTCACCCGCCTCGCCACATTAGTCTTTTCATCCTCCGGAGCACACTGCCCCACATAGTCGTAACCATTTTAATCGTCTGGAATGTCAGTCATCTTTGTTTTCATCATAGTGTCCTTGTCTTTCCAAAATCAGTTTCAGTTCACTCACTCTTCATCTTTCTCAATCACAACAGTTGCCGTCCACTCACACATCCTCGATCCAAGTCCGGCGGGTTCAACATGGTGGACTCCGCTACACTCGGGGATGGTCGTCCCCTGCCTGCATAGACTGGAAACGAGCTTTGGCTTTGGCGCTCTGATTGAACTCATAGAGTAGTGCACCACAACTGAGTTGAGAGACAGGTATCCATTCAGGATCGTCGTAACTCTTCCACTTGATCAAATATTCCTTACTGCGTTTGGACGTCCGTGTTCGTTTGGACCACCTCAGGTCGAGGATCTTTTCCACTTCGTACTCGTCTCTCCCAGAGTCGGGTTCCCAACTGTCTTCCGGGAGAAGTGCAGTGTCAAAATCATCGTCTTCTCCAATCTCGACTTCTTCGATTGGTCGCTTCGGATGGAGTGCCCGTGGCTTCAGGCGACTGATGTGGACCCAAGGGTTGACACGGTAACCCGTACCCTCAACCTTGAGACGCACCCGGAAGTCATCGTGAACTTCGTCGATCCGGAACGGACCGTGCCACATATGAGCGAGCTTCCGGCTCAAGCCTGTTTGAACTTTCGGAATGTATAGCCACACAGCATCACCCTCCTCGAAACCAGTCTTCAACCTTACTGTGAGTTCCTTTCACTTCTGCGTTTGGACGTCGGAGCGCATTTTCTTCGCTTGGGCTTGGAGGTCTTCCGCACATGCAAGGGCGTAGCTGTAGTCTCGTTGAAACTTGCGGCGCCACTCGTATGCCGTCTTCTCCTGAACGCTCGAAGGTCGGGGTCCCAACATCGCGGATACCGTCCCTTGGGCGTCCCATCCGTGAACTAGGTAGAAGGGAGTCTCCAAACGAGTTGCATCAAAAGACGTGTTCAGAGCGAACATCAGTCTCTCAGCGTGGTCGTCCCAGTCGCTTTGGTCCGCCTCTGCGATGTACGCTCGGACACTCCGAATCACCGCTTGGACGGACCTCTCCTGCTGACCGTTCGCTTGGGGTCGATATGCTAAAGTCGCTCGCTGTCGACACCCCAAAAGCTCTCGGAATCGGGTGAAGACTTCACTCATGAATCGAGGATCTTGGTCATGACGAATCTGGGAGCTGGCCCCAAAACTCCGGAAGACGCGTTCTTCGTATGCCTCTGCGACGTCCTGAGCCGTTGTGGAGCTCATGGGCTTACACATGACATATCCCGAGAAAATATCCTGGAACAGCACTAAAAACGTGTTTCCTCGAGCTGACTTGGGCATGTGCGTCACAAAGTCCATCGACACCGCTTCGAATGGTCGTCGAGGAGTGATGTTTCCAGGAGACGGACCGGGGTTCGGAGGCCGACCTTTTCCACTTGCACAATCCACGCATTCCTCCACGAAACGATCCACATCCGCGTACATTCCAGGCCAGTAGAACTCCGAACGAAGTCGTTCATGGGTTCGAGTCTTGCCTTGATGTCCGCCTTGGTAGTCGTCGTGGGCGTCGTGTAAAATGTCCGCTTGGAGAGCCTTCGGTACAACTAGTCGCGGCTCATCTGCGAAGTCTCGTGGCCGATCTCGAGTGGACCGTGCCAATCGGTATAGAATACCGCGAGAGTCTAACGCAAACAGGTCGGCAACCTTGCTGATCTTCCGGAGACTTCTCGGCGAGAATGACTCGAAATCTCCTTTCAGAAATCGCACCAACTCTGCGAGATACTCTTCACTCCTCTGGTGGACCTTGATACGTCGCCACCGTTCGGCTTGATACTCCAGCGGCCCCAGAGGAGGCCGGGAAGAATATTCCGCTTCTTGCTGTGTGCCACTCCGGGTCACGGCTGCCATAACTCGAGCTGCGTTTGGAAGTGGGGCCGATTCGGAACCAACATCCACATTCTCCTTTTGGAAACTCACATCAGCCAGACTCTCCGGGACACGGGTATCCATTCCGGGACTCGCTTGCGATTTCATCAATCGCTCGGGGATCTTGGACACCTGTTCCAGATGACGTCGTTCATCTTCCTCCTGGACAGTCCAGGAGTCATCGAGCACGAGTGTCTTCGAAGTGATATAATCAGCGGCCTGGTTGAAATCTCGCTTGACATGAACCAATCTGAGAGAAGTGAAGTATTCTTTCATGACTTCGCACTCAGCCAACTTCCTTTGCAGGTTCAGTTGATGACAGATGATGAGACCTTGGACCTGCTGGATGACAATCCGGGAGTCGCCGACGACGACCAACTCTGTGGTGTCTCTCTCACGGGCCATTTGTAAATCCTTCAGGAGTCCGTTATTTTCGGCGTCGTTCACAGTGACGTCCTCCAGGATAAAACCTTGAGCCTCCATGACGGACCACCCCGGCAACTTCCACAAGACGCAACCACAACTTCCTTTCCGAGTCGAAGTCTTCGCAGCTCCATCGAAACTTAACACCACACCTTCAAAGTCGTCTTCCAACATCTCCACACTGATAACTGGGGGTGCCTTCACGAGACCCTTCGCTGGGACAAGTGACTCTGCGACTTCATCCAAATGCTCTCTGGGAGTAATCCCAGCGCCCATGATCGCCGCTGAGCCGTCTTCGTCCTTCTTCACCTTCCGGATGTCCTAGTTCCAATGTGACAAAGTCACTCCCCATGGAACACACCTCCCGTCCGCCGTCTTGGATTGAATGATCCATTTCAGAACGGAGTATCGGGTGTATACTTCCAGAGGACATCCCTCGATCAGCGTCCGGAAGACTTGGAGGACTCGCAGCACTGCTATGACTTCCTTCTCCGCGATGTGATACCGGAGTTCGGCGTCGTTCAGAACACGTCCGGTAAAGCGTACCGGGTGAATGACTCCATCGTACTCCTGCCCGAGCACAGCGCATGCAGCCCACCGATTAGCGTGTGGAATGATGACAAAAGGTCTTGTCCGATCCGGATGTCGGAGCAACGGAGTCGACACAATCTTCCGTTTGAGAATCTCGAACGACTCCTTGGCTCGGGACAAATCTCGTTTGGAGCGTATTTGCTCGTCCGTCAATTCTTACAGGACAGCAGCCACTACCAGGAAGTCTTCAATAAACTTGTGATAGTAGTTGAGACTTCCAAGAAATGACTGAACTCCTTTCAGAGTACTTGGAAACGGCAGATCCTGGACTCCTTTTGCAATTTTCGGCGTCGCTCGAATGCCTTCTGCACTGATCTCGTGGGAAGGGTAAGGGATCGACCGTTTTCCAAACTCACTTTTCGGCAGCCTCACAGAGATGTTCCAATACCTCAGCCGGAAAAGTAACTTGTTCAGGTCTTCACAGAGTTGATCCCACGAAACTGCTCCATGCGCAATGCCGTCGATGTTGGAACTACGTCCGAGGACAGGTCCCATGTGCGAGGGCGTCGGGATGTTCCTCTGGAATACCGTCATAGCATCCGTCAGAGCTGGGACTTTCTCCTCTGGGACATCTCCTCTTGGACACTTCAGCTGTTGGAAGTCCAGTACGTCTTGGTCGACTTCGGCCTCCTCTTCGGGTGGCAAACGGACGAAACCCCACAGGCAGTTGTTGATTACTGCGTGATATATCAGGGGAGCATTCTTGAGTCCAAACGGCATACGCACCCATTGGAAGTGTCCAAACGGACAAACAAAAGCCGAGATCAGCTTCGCGCGTTCCGTCATACGAATCGCCCAGAAACCACTGGCCATGTCCAGACTCATGAACCACATAGCGCTCTCGAAACCAATCAGCAGATCGTCGATCAAAGGCAGCGGGTAGTTCGAAAGTTTAATGAACATGTTCACAACCCGGTAGTCAATGCACATCCGGATGTCGACCCCGTCGATGACGATGGGTGAAGCCCATGGCGATTCGTATACCTTCATCGAGAGATGTGGGGCCACATATCGTGAACGCTGAGCTACCGGCTTGGCATCTCCAACATCCAAATCGCACGCGACTCCTCGAGCCGGGGCGGGGGCAGCATTACCGTCTCCCAAGAAGATGCTGCGATGATACTTCAGAATGTTTCTCATCTTGCGTTCCTCGTCTGGAGTCGTAATACCAGGTTCTCCGACGTCCGCGGTTTCGATGTCACAGCTGGGACTCAAATCCTTCAACTCTGGGAGGAGTACCAACTGATCCCGGAGTTGGGACAGCAACTCACTCCCTTCGTGGATGTAGATGGTCGGCTCAGAGTCCAGATCTTCCGCGTTCATTTTCATGCAGCGCTTGTACTCCAACTCCAACTTCCGCAAGGGTGTGCAAGGCCAATCTTGGACCGGCACATCATCCTCCTCCTCCTCGAGAATCTCGTTTGGAGGGTCACACACATAATCGTCGTCCAGACTGATCGCATCAAAGAATTCGTCCCCGTCGTCATCTTCGCTGGGGGACATGACCTCTTCTAGAGCATCAACAAAATCACCTTCGTCTTCGTCACCTCCTTCCGGACCGACAAGCTGAGTGTCCAACCCACGCTCCGAGTTCATCTCTAGTTCAGGGTTTGACTCCTCTCGCTTGGACGTCTCAGAGGACGTGTCGTCTTGATGGGTCTCTTGGACAATTCGCACCGCGGCTGATCCCGGAGTGTGACGTTTCAACACTCGAGTTGGCCATCCATACTCCTTCTTTTCGACGCAAGGCGGGTCCTGGTCCTCGTACATCTGGGTCACTCCGTCGATCTTGCGTTCCATCTGATCCGAAAAGGTAGACTCGTAGATGAGATGTTGCCACTCCAGATATTTTCGGCTTCCTGGACGTACGAAACGACCGGCCATCGGGAAGGAGTCTCGTTCCACAATCCTTGCAATGGGCGTTTGGAAACTGATGGTCAGGTTCTTGTCCGAAATGTTCACCACTTTCACAGCGACTGGATACGATCTCGAAGCGAAAATCAGTTTGGTCACCCAACGGTCTCCTCGACAGACCACATCCTTGTGTGGATCCATCTGAGCATAGCGAATTTGCGTTACAATGCTCCTCCCCGGGAGCAACCTCGTCGTGAAGTCTGGGGTCACAGCGAGATCCAAACCTTGAGCCTTCCGGATTACTCCTCCCCGATTGAGCAAAATGGTTTCCTCATCTGGGAGTTTCACCAGTCCTTCTCGAACGCAGATCCGAACACCAGCAGAGTACATGAAATCCATACCCAGAAGAGTATCAATTCCTTCGCCAATGTTCGCAACCCACAAGTCCAGGACGTAAACCACTCTTGGACCGATGGTGACCTTGACTTGAGCTTTGGATCGGATTATGGTAGGCACTCCTCCCAGACCGGACACTCGCAGAGGACTGTGAACACTTAATTTGAGTTGGAGCTTACGCGCTAAGTCCGCACTCACCATGCTCACAGATGCTCCGGTATCCAGCATTATTGGGATGCGGTGATTATTCACCGCGCCATGCACCATCGCTACTTTCCGATCGTCATCCGACTCGTGGTCCTTCCACCATCCAAATCTCTCTCCAGGCTCCAGATGGAACTCGATCGGCGGATCCAACTCCGGGATGTCCAAACGAGAATCGTCCGAACGAGAATCATCATCTTGAAATACAGTCATACATTCGTGATTACCTTGTGTTCGACTCTTCAACTCGGGTCCCATATACACTAAGGCACACAATTCTGGGGGCTTTCTCGGCCCGGCGCGTTCTGGATCCCCATCCAGCGGGCTTACAGGTTTAACTGCTCTTCCCCAGAATTTTCTTCTCCCCCTAGAGTCTGCTTCCAGAGTGACTTCGGCATCTCGAACGTCCCCTGGGAGGCCAAAGACCTCAGCTTTTGGAAGATCTTGAAACTGTCGCACACTTCACCATGAAAACCTGCACAGAACTTGCATGGGGATGTCTTGCAGAACTAAGGTGGATGTCCGTGTTGGTGACATCGATCACACTGGAGCCCGGACCAACAGCGATCTTCGGTGTGTCCAAAACGCTTGCATGACTCACAAAATCTGGACGTGTCCGGCGGCTTGCCAAATCGGGGCGACGAATCGTTAGGTCGAAACTCTCTCGAAGGAGGTTTCCAACCGGCGTTTTCCATCGCCCGGTACACTTGTGACCATTCTTCCGGAAGTTGACTTTCGGACGAACCTGTTTCTACTTCCTGATCTGGGATCTCCTCAGTTGTTTCTTGGAAGTGCACTTGTTTCTCATCTTCCGAGCTTGACTCGACCTTGCTCTGCGCGACATAAGCTTTGGCAGGACGCTTTGGTCGAAACTTCCCAGCGGACATATAGTCCGGACGAGATTCACGTCTGGGAGGAGGAGTCTCATACTGTAGTCGTCATCTTGATGCATCTCTTCATACTGTTTGAGCACGAACTCCAAATCTTCCAGGCTGTGTAGGCGTTGACCTTGCAGAGTGGAGCGGAGCGAGGGGTTCAGGAGTTTCTTCATGAATACCTTGAAATGACGTTCTCTCTCCTTGGACGACTTCCGGAACTTGATCCCAGCCTTGTCAGCAACCCGATTCAAGCGATAGAAGAATTCCAGCGGAGCTTCCGTCTTCTTCTGAGTCATACTGTAATATCTCTCGGAGTCCGAGGTCTTCGCTTTGCAATACTTCTCCTTGAACGCCTTCAGGAATTGCTTCCAACTCTGACGTACGCCCTCATCCAAGTTGTAGCGCCAGTCTCGAGCGGACGACGGCAACTTCAGCTTCATCTCATAGATACGCATTTTGTCAGACCACCCTCCTTGAACTGCCATACTTTGGAATTTCTCCAACCAGCGAATACGTGTCGAGAGTGACGCCTTCTCATTGAAGTCTTCCAGAGCCGAGGCGTTCACATAAGGCTTGTACGTAAACACCGTAGTCCCAGCTTGAGACGTCTTTGAAGTCATTGCGTTCGGAATCGACTCCTCGAAGAAACTGCTGTCCGAGTAATCAGAACTTTCATCGTCCTTCTTGTCCGAGTCGGAATCCGGGTCGGAGTCATGAGGGTCATTTCCTCGTTTGGAGATTCTCCTTGTGGAACCCCGTCTCGACGACCCTGACTTCCCAGTGTCCTTCTTGGACAGGTCCGAACCTCCAGGCGGAGTACGTCCGGGAGGACCTCGCTTCTCAGAGCTCTGCTCGGTCTTCACTCGAGTCATGCTTCTGCTTTTACTCGCAGCGTCGTTCTTGACCTTGGCCTGTTGGAGGTTTCGCAGAGTCGCTTGGAGTTGTGCCGCGAAATGACCATCCGCAGTCGTCTGAGCGGCTTGCGCTGGGACTTGAGATGGCGTTGGGACTTCGACGCGAGGGTTAGATTGCGTCGTCGCTGCACGTTTCTCCCGAAGTTGACTTGCATAATACTTCTGGACGTTGATAGCAGCTTCTCGATCCTTCTCGCGCGCCTACTGGAGGGCCAACAGCTCCCTTCGGGTCGCTTCCAGTTCCAGCGCTTGTCTTTTCCCTTCGGAGTCCAAACGAGCTTTCTCCTCGGCGACTTCCAGAGCTTGTCGATTCTTCTCAGACTCCAACTGCGCCTGGAAATCCGTCAGAGTCGCCTCCATCCGTTGACGTTCATTCAGAGCCGCTTCCGCTCGCAGCGCCTCCACAACTTCTGGAGACATCGGAACGAAATTTGCCACGTCTGGCGAAATCAGAGGCGGCACGTTCTTCTTCTCGACCCTTGCTCCCTGCTTCTGGACTTGAGTGACCTTCTCCTCCATACTAGCCATCGAGCCTTTCATTTCAATCATCGATTCTTGCATCTTTCGCATGAACTCCATCGCTGCCACGGTCGACCCCGTGGACTTGACAGAGTACCCCCGAACGATTGGACCTCTCAGAGTGCCGCGAAGTCGATCTGCGACGTCCGGACGTCCGCTTGGACGAATGACGTCTTCCCCTCTCCCGGCGTCTCGAGTAGTAGCTGTACACGGAGGATTCTTCATCTGATGATGTGTCGGATCGACGGTGTTTGCGGCGTGTTCGTAGCTGGGACGTCTTCAACGCCTTGGCATCTCTTTCGGAGTCCATCATGTCCACATCACCAACATCAGGTTTCGACTCTTGGACGGGCGGGATGATCGTCTGTTGGGCGTACATACCCATCTCCGGACCACTTGGCACGAAACCACTATCCGTGGTAGACCTATGAGGAGCCACTTCGTGTTTAGCTTGAATAATGTATGTGAGGTCGCTTCCATCGATACACCGCGGGACACTAAGGGAGCCACTCCCACTGACCTTATTTTTGTATTGAATGTGACCGGGGGTGATGTGCTGAAGAGGGCGTCGCTTCAGAAGGGCATGCACAGCTCGTTTTTGCGGCTTCATTTTCGTCCATTCGGAACCGTCCACAGCGCTACTATTTACGAAGCAAGCCGCGATCTGGGGGCTGTGTTGTAAAGCACAAGCTCTCGGCTCACAGCAGAGCCCAGACCTGCAGCAGAATTCGACGTGCAAGTCGTTCAAATTCGCGCGCGAAAACACCTTTGCTTTGGCGGACATCTTGGGTTTTGTATGGACAAGGTGGCACTATTTTTGTCCTGGCTCCTTTAAGGTCTACCACGGATAGCTCCGTGAGCCGTCATCACCAGGGGGTGATAACCGACGTAAGGCATGTGTCCGCCCTCATACGACCACATCGAAGATCCAGAGGACTCAATCTCTCGACGACAAACTTCCAGTCGCGAAGCTTCGCTGGGAAACACTTGACTGCCCCGAGACATCCGACTGACTCGGAACGGAATTTGACTCCGTCTTCCGGGAGACACTCATCTGGGCCACGGAGTTAACTTCGCTGGGAGGCACCGTACTTGGTCCCGTCCCTGACGAGGCGTACAGCGGCAGCGAACTCAGAGATGGAGGCTGAGGCGGATGAGCTTGTGGACGCTTGGCATCTGGTTCACTCTGGGATGATCCTCTCGGACTTCTCGTCGTTCGGATCCCCAGAGTCCGGAATCGCATCACAAACTTGCGACCCAACAAGTCTGACTCGTAGTCATTCATGAAAAGGTCTCCTTCGGAATCTTCAGCGTGGTAATCCAATCTGGGATGACTTTCCGGCTTGACTCCTTCTGGAAGCACAGACCTCCCGGAAGCCATAGCCGTCACTTGTTGTCATTCCAGCATCTCCACAACCAAGAGTTGCAGCAAATCCGCCACTACTTTGTAGACCTTGCTCCGACGGATCTTGGACGCACGCGTCTTGAACCACTCTGGGACGAGATTTGTGAACTCGAACCCAGCTTCACAAAGTAGAGTTTGGAGTGCAGCCACACTTTCCCTTGGAGATGATAGTCCGGGTGGAATCGTCGCCGCGGTCAAATCTTGAGCCATCGCTGGCATTCGTCGTTCCGGGTGTAGTTCCACCACCCAAGCATCTTCTGAAGTCGCCGACAGAGACCACTCCCGGAGATATCCAGACGTTGCGAGTATCGCCGTCTGCCAACCCGCGGTATCCAAAATCACAGCGGGCCACGTATACTCCACAGAGGGAGGCGAGATCCTTCCAGACGGAGCACGCTCCCAGCGCCGAACTTGTTCTGCGACGTAGTCGCGCGCTTGGATCTCCGCAACGCTTACTCCGAGGTCTCGTCGAGGAGTCTCGACCAGTCGACGACCGGGAGTCTCCAAAACGGGAACTGCAGGATCAACTCCTGGAAGTTCCTTGTCCTCCTGGACAGTCACCAATTGCTTCTCAGTCTTGACCAGCGACGCCTTGTCCAAGAGTTCAACGTCGCCTTCCGGAAGTACTTCGACTTCCTCATCTGGCTGCGGAGAATCCGAAACTCCATCCACAACCAGGGATACTTCGTTTGGAGAACCTTCCAGTCTCCGAGCGGGATCTTCCAAAATCTCGACTTCGTTCTCAGGCATTCCCAAAGCCGGTGTCTTGAGTTCTTATTCTCCCGCGATTACGCTAACCACGTCGTCCGGCGGGTCTTCGTCGGGACCGTCGTCCAAAAGTACTTGGTGCGCATCTTGGACATCCAGTCCGGGCGACGATTTCTCCTCAGCCGCGGCCAGCTTCTTCTTCTCCTCGGCTGCCTTACGCTTCGCAGCGTTGGCCTTCCGAGCCTCGCGCTTGACTTCGTCCAAGCTCTTAGTCTCTTCAGGCGGCAGCCCTTGTACTCGGTGCGAAGCCCGCGACGCCGAACCGCGTCCCGCCTCTTCGCGCTCACCTTCGTGCATGCTACTTCTCCGAACCATAACCACAGTTAGGAAGTAAGTCAACAATCAGCACCCTAAAATCAATCCAATATAACAAGTCGGTGAAATCACTAGACAACCAAATCCGGGCACGCGCACCAGCTGTGGCGAAGTCGGTGGCAACTTTTTACCGCCCAGGTGTGTAGTGCTCTCGTGCTACCCTCGATGGGGCCTGTTCCCTCCTTTCCAAAAGTAAAACTTCCAGGAGGAGAACAGGCGGGTATACCTCCAAACGAGAAACCTCGTTTGGAGTTGGCGTGTGTACCTTGCGTAATCCCCTTTTGGGCCGTTTATCTTCAGCGGACCGGATTCCACCTAGTGAGTTGTTAATATATGGGTATAGAAAATATAAGAGTACTGAGCGTGGACGTATCTCCGAACGACGCTCGTACAGTTAGTGAGAAGTAGTGATCTACCAACCAGATCCACTCCCAGAGTAGAGATAACCAATCCCAAATATACAGAATACAAATACAAACAACTACCCGTCACTTATTCTTTTGGACCCTCGGACGGTGGGTCAACACTCCAGTCAAATAGGGTTCTTCGCTTGGAAGGCACTGGTCAACCTCCAAACGAACCCTTACCAATAATTCTCTCTTCGACTCACGCACCACCTCCGTTTGGAGGAAAATAGACAGACCTAATACACAGTCCTATCACACAGTAATCTATCAATAATTCCAGGGGGCGATCACTAACAAACCTCCTAGACTGCAGTTAATATGGAATGGATAAAGCTCCTCTGCGAAAGAGTGTACTTCCCAACTAATAATATGGAATAGTAACGGTTCACTCCCGGTGTGCGAGCCTGGGTCCCCGTCCTAACTGTGACTTGACCTTTTTTGGGTGAGAATCCCCACACGTCCCCTGGCACGGTCGGTGTGTCTGGAAGTTGACGGTCGGGCAGTCAGACCTCCGGGGGCGGTCCCTAAAAAACGCGGTAGGCTGCTGTCCTCTGGTCTCAGGCGATATTCGCCCCGCTCCCGTGCTCGGAATTACGATGCACTTGCGGGTCTTGACGCAAACGGATCACCGTCCAGTTCAACTGGCTGCCTGCGAATGTGCCGCTCTGGCACTCAATGAGTTGGTGCTGCTGGTCCTGGACCGGCAGCTTGATGTCATAGTTCTTCACCTGGGTCACGATCACGGCCCACCCCACGTCCGAGGCGTCCGTGAACAAGCATGTCGTGGCCGTGTCGTCAGGAAAGGCGAGCGTGGCGGCGGAGGCAAGCATGTCCTTGACCTTGTCGAACGCCGCCCGTTCGTCTTCATTGAGTGTAATCGAGATGCCAGCAGCCGCACGCTTCGTGCGTCGGGTGCTGGCCAGAGCAGTGTCTAGTTTGCGCTGGAGGGGGGAGACCTGTCTTGCATAGTCGACGAGGCTCTCCCTCATCCAGTTGATAGCGCAGCTAAATTGTTGCAACTCCCCTGCCGTACTCGGGTACGGCATTGCACGGAGCGACTCGATGCGAGCGGGGTCATGTCGAACTCCGTTCGCATCAATGAGTTTGCCACACCACTTTACCTCTGTCTGATAGAGGCTAGACTTCTTAACGCTTAGCTTTAGACCGAAGTCGTTGAGCAGCGAGAAGAGCTCTGCGAGCTTGTCTAGGTAGGTGTCGATGTCGTCGGCGTAGAGCAGGAGGTCGTCGATCCACACCAGAAGATGTTTGTAGAGGAGTGTTGCAAAGCATTTCTCCATCGTCTTCTGGAAGTGGATCGCGGCGTCACTGCAGCCTTGAGGGGCGCGGCGAGGAGTGAAGATCTTCTCATCGGTCATGTAGGACATCCACTCCTGGCAGAGCTCGGCGAGAGGCAGCTGCCAGAAGCCTTTCAGGAAGTCAAATAGTCCAAAATGTTGTTTTCCACGTGCATTTTCCATTACCAAAGAGAGAATTGGCATGACGGCGGCCATGACTTCGGTCACCGAGTTGATTTCGCGATAGTCAGTAGTTTGCCGTAGGTCCATGAGCTCTTGCGACTTTTTGACGGGTAGCACCGGGCTTGCCCATCGACTGGTAGGATTTTCGTAAACCAATCATTTCGATGGTTGGGTCCCCTCCTTCAAACGCACTTCGAGCGGCGGCACGCGCGCTGGAGGATCGTCACGCAACTACAGACGCTAGACATCGAATGCGAATACGACGAGCCGCAGTTTGTCCACCTTGTCAGGCGGAAATCCGTGCTGCAGGGCCCTTTCAATCAGGACCTCGACTGCAGCACGGACTTCATCATCGGTAGCAGCTTGCCGTTCAGCTGGAGGCTCATCCGCCTCCAGACTGAACGGATCATCACTTGTTTCATTGTCACGATGAGTGGCAAGCTGTTCCAGCTGCCGGTCCACGTCGATCCAGAGAGTAGCGAGTAGGTCTCGACCGATGATGAATTCGTCGTCATCCATGTCCATCACGAGACACGGCACCGCCTCTGCGTGCTCGACGGGCCCGGCAGCGGTGTGAATGAGGACATGCAGCAGAGCCTGCGTCTTGGCCACGACCGGGTGCGAGCCAAACGTCAGGCACTGCACCGGCGTGTCAAGCAGGGTCTGCTGAACATTGGGGTCTGCAGCGATTAGCAGGTCCCAGTGTGATCTGCTGATCACCGTGTGGTCGGATCCTGAATCCGGGCAACACGGTAGCTCCAGCACACCGTTGATCGTCACGGTGCGTGAAGCAGCGGGTATCAGCCTCTTGAGTCTCTTGACTCGAGACCCGCGAGCCTTGGAGGCTTCGCGAAGCTTCAACCGGAGCGCAACCTTCTCCGCGTCGGAGGCCTTGGGGCAATCGCTCAGCCAGTGCATCTCTTGGCACTTCGGGCAGGGCGATGGTGGCTCCCTGTTGTTGTTGGTGAAAGGCTTCCTGGCGGTCTTTCTGTCGGCCGCCAGGTTCTCAACCTTCCTGTCGTTCTTTGGGGCGGTGGCCTTCTTGCTGAAGTCGCCACGCCCCTGCTTCTTCGGCTGAACCGCAGCCGATCCAGCTCGGCCGGACTTGGTCGAAACGGAACTGTCTTTTGACTTTTCCTTGACCTTCGCCATCATCCGCTGGCGCTTGTTTTGCTGGAAATGACGCTCGTGTGCGACGGCCTTGTCGTACACGAGGGTGTAGAGTTTCTGCATACTCTTGGCGGCGGCCTTGTCGGTCCACCGCACGGCAGTCTTGACGTCTGCCTTCAGGACGGGAGGTGCAAGGCACGACACGAGTCGTTTGCACTTCTCCTTCTCTCCGTCGTCTCCGGAGAACACGTCCTCCAGGCCGTGCTCGAGCACGACCTGCTTGAACGTCTGGAAGTAGGCGAGGATACGGGCATCCACGTCCGTCTCCGTCAGGTCCATGACCAGCTCCTTCTCGAATAGAGCCTTGATGTCTGGCAGGTCATCGTTCTTGACCTTGGCCAGCAGGGCCTTGATCTCGGCGATCAGCTGCCCCTCGGTGACGTCAGCGACGTCCTTGCGAAGCCGCAGAGAGCAAAACGACTCGAGGAGCTCGACGTCGAACGACTCCTTCACGTTCTGCGTGACGAGGTTGTAGTCCTCGCCGGAGCTTCGGCACCGTGCTCGCATCTTAGCCTCGTACTCCCTCCGACGCTTATCCCACTTCACGAGCTCCTCGTGTGAGACTGATCGCAGCTTCGGAGGGAGAATGGGCGTGAAGATGGGCACGGGCATTGGGTGTTCGCAGGACCCCTCCTCATCACTGGGATCAAAAAGATCGCTGGCGCGCCTCTTGGACATAGGTCCTCGAGGTGATTCAGCGACAGTAGTCGGTAGTCAAAGACGAGTCGAGTAGGCCTGCCAGGGTTGTCGTCGCCCACCGTCGCACGGTCGGAAGTTGGAGTAGTGCGGTCCGTGGTAAATTCTACTAAAGAATTCTTTGTAGTACGTTCCGGATTTTGATTGAGGTTGAAAGACGGTCGGGGCAGGTGGCGAGCCTGCTATGAAAGATGTAGCCTAGTGTATTAGGTTTGCCTGCTGAGTAGCTGGCAGATTGAAGAGTGAGTAGAATTGGCAGCAGGTTGCTGTCCTCCTAACTCAATGAAATATTCAGTCCTTCTAGCTGGCGTCAGCTTGAAGGCAACATGCACGGCTGCCAGAGATTCCACTTGGATCTCTGGCGGCACCATAACAGATAGAAATGAAACTGTAGTCGAATCCACTTGTTGTGGATCGACCACCGCCGTGAGGTGACCTGAACCTGGATGTACCAGGTCACGCACTGCCAATGCTGAAGAGCCGGTGTTCGCACCAGGACACTCCCCAGACTGGAACTCTGGGGTTTCGTCTACTGCGGTGGATCCGGCTTGATATCCGGATTCCACTACACTAGGGCGTCTGCGACTTAGACTGGGAATACCAATTTACATAGTATATAATATAAGCAGCGTTTTTGCATGCGACCTGCCTTATGGTGCCAGGCTCTGCTAGTAGCAGTGCTACTGCACCGATGGCGTCCATTGTTATCATGCTGCTCTGCTAGCGGTAGTAGCAGTGCTACTGCACCGATGGCGTCCATTTCTATCATGCTGCTCTGCTACATGCAAGTAGCAGTGTTACTGCAGCGATGCGTCCATTGCTATGCTGCTGCTCTGCTACCGGTAGTAGCAGTGCTACTGCACCAATGCCGTCCATTTCTATCATGCTGCTCTGCTACATGCAAGTAGCAGTGTTACTGCAGTGATGCGTCCATTGCATTGATGCTGCTCTGCTAGTAGCAGTGCTACTGCACCGATGGCGTACATTGCTATCATGCTGCTCTGCTAGTAGCAGTGCTAGTGTACCGATGCGTCCATTGCTATCATGTTACTCTACTACAGTACCGGTAGTAGGCACCGATACCGTCCATTGCTATCATGCTGCTCTGCTAGTAGCAGTGCTACTGTACCGATGCGTACATTGCTATCATGTTACTCTACTACCGGTAGTAGCAGTGCTACTGCAGCGGTGCGTCCATTGATATCATGCTACTCTGCTACCGGTAGTAGCAGTGCTACTGCACCCGGTACTGCGTGCGCGTAAGCGTAACCTCAGTCAACTTTCAAGCAACTTTCATTAACATTCGTGCAACCTGGTAATCGGCAGTAGCACTGCTAACTACTGGTAGCAGAGCAGCACTGCTACTAGCAGCGCAGCTGGAATTAATCCCTTGAGGGCTGTCCATCCCTCATTCTTCGGTATTCCCAGTATAATGTTTGTTGTGCTGCAAAAATTGCGCACTGATAAGGTACTAGTGTAATGAAATCGTCCAGAATCATGCTATCATGACAACCACTAATATTGGCACCACCGCTGGGAATGGTAAAAACAAAGCAAAGCGAACTGCTAAGGCGGCAGTCTAGCGGGTTTATACGACGTTGCGATCACAAAATACGATACATGTGCAGTACGTCTAGCTACTGAAAGGCCAAGCCCTTCCCAACTTGGACTGAAAGTTACCGTCGTTCATAGGCGTATTGGCGCTTCCAAAATTCACCGAGTTCAGTGCCCTGCGAGCGTTTTCAGTGAGCTGGTCCCACATAATGAGGTCTTGGAAATCGCCCGCCTCCGAGGTGGAATCGAGGGCGTGGTCCATGGGCCAGTGGCTCTCATACGCGACCTTGGTAGTGGTGCCATCGACCGTGCCAGCATTAGGAGGGGCGTACGTATGGTACCCGCTGTGGGCCGATGGTGTCACAGCCAAAATCTTGGGGTTCTCGACGTCAGGATTGTCAATCCACACAATGACATGTTCCCAGTCGTGGCGATGGCCAATGCCAGAGGACGGCTCATCTTTGGGGAAGTACCAAGAGTACATGATGGCCCAGACGTCCTGGTACCAACCCGAGCGGCCGTAAACTTGCGAACCCCATCCAGACCCCTTGCAGCCAGCACTAGGAGCACCCTTGGTCTTGAGGCCACCGCCGGTCTGGCCGGCTTCGTCTACTGCAGGGTATGCGTGACATCCGTTGGTGATATGGAGCTGCGGCTTGAACTTGACTGCAGCCTTCTCCGAGATAGTAACTGGCTCAGGTTGCGGAAACGGCTTCACCTGGTCGTGGTCGATGGTGATAGTCGTCCACGGGCCCGGATCCGGAGTCGGAGCAGGAGTCGGCGCTAGCGTTGGCGCAGGTGTCGGAGGTTCCGTCGCTCGCGGGTCCGGCCTCGTCGACGGCAGCGTTACGTTTTTCGGGGTGACAAGTGGTGACATCGTGTGGAGTAAGCCCGAAATGTTCAAGTACTTGACAGTGGGTGCCGGAGTGGTAATGGTGTCTTGGTCTTGAGAAGCACTTTGGGCTTGAGTAACTCCTTGGACTTGGAGCGTGTCTTGGGCTTGTGTTACCGCGGCAAGGGCCACAGCGGCGTACAGGAAGGCATAGAGCTTCATCGTAAACTCGGCGATTCGAGTCCGCGTGGGAGAATTACAGAATGGCCGACGGGGAAATTCGTCTGCTCTCTGATGAGAAGTTGCCTTCCGACCGAACATACCGGTAGCTCTCTTTCGATCACGCAAAGATGGCCGGTGCAAATCGTACGTGTGCTCTTCATCTACGCAAACTTGTGCGGAGGTCTGAACTGCAATGGCGTCCTCAGGCAGCGCTTATTATATGGCTGTTCTCACCGTCTTAATTCTAAGTGTTGTGAAAGAAGCTGTTAGTGATGAAGGTTCCCACTCCTCATGTGGAAATGCAGGGTACTTATGGTATGATACAGTTTGCATGTTGTTAGGGTGACTGTGTCGCACCTTTCGTACGAATCGTATTAGCTGCCGCTTTCAAGATCATTTTTCTCCTTCAACAAGCAACGCAAGATGTCGAAAGTCACCATCATGAAGATACGGCGGATGTCGGAAGCTGCAAGCCCACTGACAAGCTCGAACATCCCGTTGTTTTGCTGACAGCAAGTTGCTGTGCGCCCGGCACAAAATACACTCACAATCGTCGTGTTGCATTTTGTTGACATCGTGAAGATGTACATGTGTAATGTAGTGCATGTACATGTACCAGAAACGCTGCTCTCGACGATGAGCAATGAATGACATGGCATAACACTGCGTGTAACGTTACATGCTCGGCCATCAACAATTCGAACAGTTTTCTTAACACTTTAAGATTATTTTCTCGAGGCAGGAATCGCTTCCAAGAATCGTTCAACACTCTTCCATCGAGGAACAAAACATGTATCTCTTGCCTGAAGTCCGATAGCCGCGCGTAGTAGTATTTGGTATTATTACTATGCGATCGCATTATAAAACCCAGCGCGAGCCCCTGAAGTTCGTCTTCCAATTTATCCTAAGGCCCACTTCGTGAAACCGCTGCCAAGACCGGGTTTGAATCGAGATCGGCGAGCGCAGCTCGAATGGCGCCAAGAGCCAAGTTGATTCCCCACCGCTGGGATATGCATGCGCTACAGGCATTATCAAAAAGAGATCCTGGAGAATTGGCGCGTGTTTTCATCGAGATTAAAGGCCTCGCTGCCCCAGCAGTGGATACGCAAGTAAAAGTGTTTGGGTTTGGGGCCCCAATGCAGTTTAACACATTCGGTGAGTCCTAAAACTTTATTCTCTTTCCAATCTGAGGCTTAAAAACTCGATCGACTGGCAGGTTTCTTCGACAGAGCCAGCTCGGCTTCATCAAACACCTTGGGTCTTTTCGATCGTGTCGTTGAAGGAGACACCATGCTGCTGCTAGCGCTGCGTCATCATGATCCTCAATGCGCCATCGCACTCCTTAAACTTGGAGCCTCGATCCATCTGTCGAATTCTATCGCTGAGTATCCGCTGCAGGTTATATTCGACGCGATGGCATTCTATCGGCTCCACCCAGCAGAAAATAAGGAAGAGTGTGCAGGAGACGACAAACTCCTCGAGTGGCGCACCGAGTACGAAGCACTGTTTTCGATCTTGGAGAAGGAGCTTTCGGCTTTCGACAAAAGCAAGAAGGAGACAATCGAACGGGAGCTGCGAGAGCTTTATCAGCAATTTGCGCCTGACCGCGTATCCAAAATCCCGACTCAACTTGAGGCATATGCTTACCGTGAGCATGTTCTGCTGGAGAGCGTTAAGAAAAAGTATCTATCTTGAACATCGGATTCATAGTTTTGTTTTGAAATACTTATCATTTGAGGTGACCATCTAAGGAAGCAGCGGCGCCAAAATCTTCTCCAGTAGTGTGGGTACAGTTAGTGCACCCCCTTCAAGTTGTCGGAGGAGTTCTTGCATCTCGTTGATGTCGTACGTAATCTCAACTAACGGTACATCGGTGTCACTTGCTGCCCCAACACCCACCGTTTTAACTGTCTGTACTCCTGCCTCCTCTTCAAACCACGAGGAGATCAGGTACATCGCGAATCCTTTGCGAAGCACCATGCGCCAACGTCGACCGTCTAAGTTCAGAATTGCCGCTGTCTTGAGTCTAACGGCCCAGTCGAGCTCGAGAGGATCAGTATCAGCTTCAGCGCCAAACATTTGTCCGCCATCGTCAAAGTTGCATTCATCTGGCTGATCAGCGTTGTGTCTCTCGCCTTCACTCTCGCTCACGATCGTCGATGGACATGTTCGTGGTCGCAAGCGCTCGCGTGGGGAATTAGAGCTGCTGCCATCGTTTGGTCCTCGTATCGGTAAGACCCAAGAAATCAACAGCTGGGAGCTTGACGCGGTATTCGGTGGAGTCGGGGTCACCTGGAAGCGCAGTTGCTGCACCACACCAACGAGTAGTTTTTGAAGTTCGTCATCTGTCAACAACGACGAGAGGCTTGGAACATTTCCTGCTTTCGATACTTGCGTTACCGTCTCGAGCTTAATCCTGTCAGGACAATACAAAAAGGTGGTTAGTTGTCAGTTTCTAATTGCCAATTCATCGGCATCCGCTTACATGATCTCGAGATCATCTACAATTTGAGCGACTTGCACCAGCTTATCGTGATCCACCAGAAATTCACCAACAATGTCGTCTTTCCAGGATCCATGAATCAGCAGTCCGCTAAAAGTACACAAAGCAAAGTTGTCAATTGGTCTGCAGCACAGTCTATCATTCGCAAGGGGTTCTACGCACCGATCTCCAAGCTCAGCTATGCCAGACCGAGTTAGCTCAATCTGCAGCTCGTCTACCGAGACCTCGACTCCTTGTCGAGTCGTGGCCTCCAAGAGCAAACAAGGTGACAATTCCCGACACTGCGGGCCTTCTTCGTCGTCTACCACGTCAACGTCATCTTCCTCACGTACAGAAGCGTTGGAGCGACGGCTTTGCAGCTCCCTCAGTCGTCCTGCCCGACTAGCATTGGATTTACTCTTGCTTTCAAGTGATGGGAGTCCGCGCACATTCGAGGCGCTACCTCTTGATAAATTGCGCTCGCGAGTAGTTTTGCACCCTCCTCGTGAAGGCGAAGCCAAATTCTTAGCAGGCGTCTTGGGGTGTGGCAACAGGTATCCGACCGTGGTGTCCTGGTGCAAGTGACTAAACCTGTGCGCATGCTGCTGCCACTCGCCATCCCACTTCTTGGTGTTGTAGTACGGCTTCAAATGTGCCAGTCGCTCCTTCAGTCGCCGGTTTTCTTGGTCGATCGCGTTCTGCCGGCGTTTTTGAACAGCACGATTCACGAGTGTCGGCTTCTTGCAGGCATCTCCACGGCCCATCGCGTACTCGGGAGATAGGTGACAATCCAGAAGAGGTGTCTGCGTTGCGTCGAGCCGAATTCCAGGCATGTGCATGTGCGCTGGACTGTGAACAGGTTTTCGTGGCGATTGATATCGCGGTGACGAGGTTGCTGCTTGTGAATTGGCCCGAGAAGTTGCATCACCTCCAACTGGCACTCTCGGCATTAAAGGCTCGCCAGGTTTGGGGAGGCTGCGTGGAGCCAACCGCGTTCTAGCAGCCGAGGAGGACGAGCCAGCTAAAACGACGTTCTCCTGGCGGTTCATGATCTGGTCCATCTTGTTGGCAAGACGCTGGTTTTGGTGGTAAATGTCGAGCTGTCTGTCTCGCTCGATCTGCTGTCGCTTGGCGTTGGTGGCCAAGTGAGGCTGAGGTACAGGGGCATTGCTGTCCAGGTAAACTCGTGATGGGGAATGGCTCGTAGGCACCACCTGATCGAGCTTGCGCTGATGAAGCGCTTGCTGCCGGATGACATCGCGCTCATAGCACAGACGATTGTCGAAGGCCAATCTCCTATTCATCGTTCGTGACAATGTGTCAATTGCCAGGGATCGAGGCTTGATCAAGCGGGTCCTATTCTGACGACAGTCGCTGGCAAAATAGTTTATTTTTGAGAGAGGCCGGTCAGATTGAATCAGGCTTTCATGCTCCACAGCGCGATGGCCCCATCCTGATTAGCGGAGCAGCACACCGGAAGCTTCGGGTGCCAGTCTAGATCTGGTAGTATTAATATTTATTGTTTTGAGGATTTATTTTTCGAGATCCCTACCGGTGAGAGCTCTGCCGCATTTTCCAGTTAGACGATTGGTTTCCGTGGTTGTCAGTGAGAACATGGGCGGTGTATCACTACCATCTCCATAATCTTGCGGCAAGATGTCCTCGTCCACTTCGTCATCTTGGTCGAGTACCTCGTCATCACTTAGTTCATCGACTGGCAGGTACACCTCTGCACCGCCGGTGTGAGCTCCGTCGCATTTTTCAGTTAGACGATTGGTTTCCGTGGCTGTCAAAGAGAACATGGGCGGCGGTGTATCACTATCACGGATATTGTCTTGCGTCGCCACGTCTAAGATGTCCTCATCGACTTCGTCCTCTTCGTCATCTTGGTCGAGCACCTCATCATCACTCAGTTCATCTACTGGCAGGTAAACCTCTGCTACGCGTGGCATGTCTCGCGGGTCGACAGGAACCGGGGGGTCGACATGGGGACTTTCCTCGCTGCTGATGCCGAAAAGCTCTCCGATCTCCTTCATCTGCTTGTGCGTGAGTCCAACACCCGGTATTGGGGCCCCATAGCTCCGACTCCGACTTCTGGTTTTGTTACGATTCTCACTCCCCGTATCCACATAACTAGGGGTCGACGCTGAGAAGTGCTCCATGAAGTTGTGCTGCACCATCATACGCAGAATCGAGTGGAGCTGGCGTCCCGCTTCCTCCAGCTTCTTAATCTTGGTCGTCGCTTCGCTGTTGTACAGTCTCAACCTCGTGGCTTCCGACTGGCTCACTTTCAGCCGCAGCTTGAGCGTCGGCTCCTCCAGTCTCGCCAGCTGAAAGGCCAGCAGCTTCGGCAGCGGCAGGTTCCGGAACACGAGCGACAGGAAGTTGCGGAGCGTCGTCACGAACGCTTCGAGCCACGAGTGGCTGAAGAACACCTGGAAGTACGCGTCGCTCTCGGGGTGCTCGATGTAAGGCAAAATGAACCAGCGACTCCACGAGTCCGAGCCTGAGCCCCCGTGGGCAGCCACCGAGGCGTTCAACTTGTCTGCGTGGAGCTGGAAAAACTCGGCGGCCTTCTCCCTGTGCCCAGTTTTGATTGCATTGACCACGTAAAGTCTCAGCAGCGACGTCTCGAGCTGCTGGAGGGTCTGAGACAAGGAAAAATAAAAAATAAAAGATAAAAAATAGTAAGAATATAGTTTCTACCTCGTAACTTAAGTTAGAAGCGTCGTACCGAGGCGTAGGACGCGTCCAAGTGGTTGAAGAACCTGGCCGTCAAGAACCTCCATGTCTCAAGCACTGATTCGATCTGATACCTGAGATAATAACATAAAACAGTAGTGTTAAGTAAAAACTCAGTATCTCGGCTTCTAGCGCGGCTGTGGACGCCGCTCCGCCGTGAATCGGACGCACGTTTGCACCGCCACCAGCAGCTGGGAGATGATCTGGTCCACGTCGAAGCCCCGCGCGCGGTCGCGCTTGCGCTCGGCGCTAAACACTTGGAAGCTCTGGCGGGACACAAATCTGTTAATATCTCGGCGAAGACGCGGCCGCGGAGACTGCGGGCGGCGGGGAAAGACGCGCCTGTACCTTGGTGAAGCCCCGGAACAGCAGATACTCCATCACCAGCTCGTCCACGTGCGGGAGGAGGCTCGGGGGCTCCATACTCGCCCTCTGTGCTCCTGTTGTTACGTTGCGTCGCGAATCCTTAATCGAAATGCATACAAACTTCAAGATAACCGCGTAATAGACGTGGTCCACATATGAGACCTTTATAACATTATAATTTAACGTGTCGCACCCATTTGACCTATCATACAGACTGACCCGCTCTTCAACGTGACAGTTGGGCTTCGCCTTGAAGTAAAAGGTGGAGAATGAGGAGCAAGCCTGCGACCCGGCGGGGCGATGGCAGCCTCCATTGAGGCTTCTTCATCCGGCAACAGCGTTTGGCTCGAGTCTTTTGGACGTCATAACGCAATTTGCGGCTTGGAGCGCAGACGTCTTCAGTTTGTCCATCCAGTCGAGAGTCGAGAGTGATGGTCCCACTTCAACTTGCGCTGACGGTAGTTGCAGTTGCACTTGCCAGTGGCAGCCAAGCGGTGGACTTGGTGTCTGCTGCTGTCGAGACTTCCACGGTCCAGTGCGCCAACGAGCCAACGCAGCGCGTGGACTGCTACCCACCGAGCCCGAACTTCCCCGAGCCGACGGAGGAGCTGTGTCTGGCTCAAGGCTGCTGCTGGAAGAGTCTGGAGAACGAGGGCGTCCCCTGCGCGTTCGCAGTCGAGGAGCCACCAGCGCGAGCCAAGTGCAAGAACGTGGCCAAGCCGTCGCGTCTGGCGTGTCGAAACCCGAGATTCGCGTCGCCAAAAGTGCTGGAAGATGAAGACGCGTGCGAGTCGGCGGGCTGCTGCTTTGACGCCGGCGACTGCTTCCAGCCGATGAGCGACGGCTACGAGCTGCTGACGCTGGACGAGACCAGCAACGGCTGGCGCGGGACGCTGGCGCTGCGTCATGGGAATCGTGGGCCTTTTGGCAACGATGTGCCGCTGCTGGAGCTCCACGTGGTCCGAGAGTCGTCGAGCCAAGTGCGAATCCGCATCACCGACCCAGCTTTCCCCCGATACGAAGTCCCCGGTCTGCCCGTTCGACGACAAGAGCATGGAGCCGATGTTGGTGCAAACGAGAGCGACTACAAAGTGCACTTCACACCGTGGCCGTTTGGAGTCGCGGTGACACGGCGACACTCTGGGGAAGTGTTGTTCAACTCGACGCCGCCCGTTGAACGGGAGGAGGACGGAGCGAGCTTCAGTGGGCTCGTGTTTGAGAACCAGTTCCTCGAGTTCTCGACGCAGTTGGCGGAGACGGAAGACGGCGACGACCCGATTCTCTACGGGCTTGGGGAACGAGTGGGGCCTGCGCGGCTTCATGCCGACGAAGGAGGTGACCTCTATCCCATGTTCGCACGCGCGCCCAATGCGTCGGCACCGATCCATACGCGCAGTGGTGGGGACAATTTGTACGGCGTCCATCCCTTCGTCCTGCAGCTGGAAGACGGCCACTCGGGTAGTGCGCATGGTGTGTTTGTGCTGTCGTCCAATGCCATGGAAGTCGTGGCACGTCGAGAGGCTCTCACGTACCGAATCACGGGCGGCATTCTCGACATTTTCGTCTTCTCGGGGCCTTCACCGCAGGATGTCATCGAGCAGTACACGGACATTGTGGGGCGACCTGCGATGCCACCGTACTGGGCCTTGGGCTACCATGTTGGCAGACGTGGAGGCGATGACACGTCGGTGGAGGATGCCACGAAGGTTGTCACGCAGCTTCGAACGGCAGGGGTGCCGATGGATGCCTACTGGCAGGACTTTGACTACATGGTCGACCAGGGGCGTGGTCTCTCCTTGGACGAGCGCAAATTCCCGCACCGTGACATGCGCTCTTTCATCGACGACCTGCACTTCCACAACCAACACTTTGTATGCGTCCAAGTCCCAGCCATCACCTCAAGTTCATCCAGTGAGCGCATGGAGGATCGACACGGTGAGGAAATGCCGAGATATAGTGCTGCAACGAACTTGGAGCGTGGCCAAGATGGCGCAGAAAGTGACGGCGACGATGGTGATCACAGTAGCCGTGGCGATCGTGGTGCTGGCGCGGATGCTTCTGGTCGCAATGACCACAGTGACCAAGGCAGCTATGACAACCAGAGCCGTGACGGTGGTGAACGGAGTCCTCATGGTCATCATGACGAACAAAGTGCTAGTGACGAGCACGGAGACGAAAGCGGTGCAAGCGAGGGTGGTGAGCACGAATGGGATCCACTAGCCCGGGGTGAAGAGCTTGACATTTTCGTGAAGGGTGTGAATGGTGAGCGGTATGCGCAGAAGGCGTTCAAGTCGGGTTGGGCCGTTTTCGTGGACTTCTTCCACCCGAAAGCATCGCAGTATTGGCACGAGCAGCTCGCTAATTTTCACAAGTATGTCCTTCCCTTCGACGGTCTGTGGCTGGACATGAACGAGCCGAGCAGCTCTTGTGACTGCGACCTTGCCGCTGAAGACGATGTTTGTGCTAGGATGTGCGGTGAAGGTGAAGGTGAATCAATCGATCGCGAGGAGGGAGGTCTAGTGTCACTGGAAGAGGTTGCTGTTGAAGGTGATGGTGGCTTTATCCGCACGCGCGACGTGAACTTTCCCTTCGATCCGTATCGCCAGCCATTCGCCCCGGGGCAGAATGAACCTCGTCAAGGTGGTCATGGGAATCTGAACTCGGCTACCCTCCCCATGGCGGCACTCCACCATTCATCGCTGCACTACAATCTTCACTCGCTCTATGGCCACGCCCAAGCGCGCGCTACTCGTCATGCGCTTGATAAAATCGTCCAGAAGCGCAGTGTGCTGCTTTCTCGCTCGACTTTCTCCGGTAGCGGGAAATACGCTGGTCACTGGTTGAGTGACAATGCCAAGGCGTCTTGGGAGCAGCTCCGGCTGTCGATTTCTGGTACGCTGCAGATGAATTTGCTGGGTGTTCCGCTGACGGGTCCCAATGTGTGCGGCTCACGTGGTCGGTCTTCGACGGAGCTTTGCGTGCGCTGGCACCAAGCCGCTTCGTTCCTTCCACTACTGCGCAACCATGCTGAAGATGACGGAGGGAAGCAGACTCCTGTGGATTTCGATGCGGATGCGTTGAACATCTTGCGCTCGACACTGCTGAGACGCTATCGATATCTGCCGTACATGTACACTTTGTTCTACGAGGCGCATCGCTCAGGCAGCCCCGTGGTTCGACCCCTATCGTTTGAGTTTCCGGACGACAAAAGCGCTCGGGACATCGAGCACCAGTATTTACTGGGTCCTGCTCTGATGGTGTCGCCAGTGGTGCACGAAGGTGCTATCTCGACCGAAGTGTATTTTCCTGATGCTCACTGGTACGATGCGCATAGTGGGAAACTGACGCTGGACCCCGCAGCAGTCGAGAATCGACGCGTGAGTCTGCTGACTCCGTTGCCGAAGTTGCAGGTGCACCTTCGAGGAGGCTACATCGTGCCGACGCAGCAATCTCTCACGACTACTGCGTTATCGCGACGTGGGTCGTTCACGCTTCTTGCAGCACTGGACACTTCAGAGAAGAACCCCGCAGCTTTTGGAGAATTGTACGTGGACGATGGGGACTCGCTTCTAGCTGTGGAAGACCATCGCTACACTTTGATGCGGTTTGGTGTGCTGCAGAACTCGAGCGACACGATTGAGTTCAACAGCACAGTCAAGTTTCACGGATATGCGGGACCCGAGATGCAGGCTGACCTTAAAGAGGTTCGCGTGTATGGTGTGCGTGGAGACGGCTTTACCGCCAATTCGTCGATGGAGTCAACGCTCGTGACCTCAAGTGGTGAGGGCCCCCCGAAGCAGCATTCAATCAAGGCCGACTACTTCGCGCAGTCCGATATGCTGGTTCTGTCGCGCCTTGACATGCGTATCGGACAGGAATTTCACGTGAAGGTGATCGCCAAGGCTGCCGCAGCACCCGAAGGAGAGAAGAAGGGAGCTAACGGCAAGTCAGTCGGTGTCAATGCTTCCGGCAAGTCTGGCAGTGGAGAGGAAGGAGAAGGTGGGGAAGCAGAAGGGAATGACGAAGGAAAGGAGAAGTCTTCCGAGAAGAAGAGGAAGTCGAAGTTTTCTGTCACTTCGATCGTCGGCATGGTCGTGGGCTGTGCCTTCCTGGCTGCAGTCATCTTGGTCTTTTTGCTGCGTCGGCGTCGCCAGGGGTACAACACGATTATCTGACGAGGGTCGACGTCGGAATATCCCAGAACCGCGCTGAATGATGTCCGGCAATTTGGGTAGGTGTTACCAATGGAGAAGGAGTAGCAGGAGTCGCTAACACGAACCATTGTGGCTTGAAATTTCTGAAGTAATATCTTGAATCGAAATGAGTTCCTCCCGAGGAACGATGAAGAAATCTTTGCTTTTGTGTGTTTCACAGTGGAAAGTATAGGTTCTGGGTCAACGTGTCGCGACAGCATTTTGCATATTCCCAGTTTTGCTTCCGCTTTTGGAATTTGGATCCACGCATGATCTGGAATGTGCAAGGTAAATGAGAACACAATCGTGGACGCGTCAATTATTATACATTGTGCAGTGGATGAAAAATACTGTCAGCGGCAGATTCAGATTTGGACACTTCACTGCTGAAGTTCGTGGAGAGCACTGTCCAAAAGTCGACGCCGTTCGTTGCCCAGACGTTTCAGTTCGTGAATCGTTTTCCCGGTCAGCGCTCCGGTTGGTAATATTTTCCCAGTAGGTGAGGCCCTTTGCTCCGACTTGGTTGATATCGGACTCTCCGACAAGCTCTCGGCCGGACGCAAGTTGTCTTCAGTGTCTGGGAAAAATACTTGGACTTTGCGCTTATCGGTGGTCTCGAGATTGAGGAGTAGCGTCTCCTCTTCTTGCTCGAGTCGCGCAATCGATCGCAGTAAATTCAACACGGTCGAGCTGCAGTTGCCGTGGCTCAACAGAGCACGAGCCAAAGGACCGACACCAGGAGAACCGAAGCACGGACTGCGGAGATTGAAGTGCAGTTTCTGGTGCTGGAAAATCCCGCAGTCCATGATGTCAGCGCAGGTCGGTCGCAGGAGAGGGTCTTCTTGCACCATGGCACAAATGAGCTCTGCAATCTGCGGGTGCTCGTCGAGGAGCGAAGGCGGCAGTTGACCCTTTCGAGCGTTGCTCAGCACCACGTAGCGCTCCATCTGCGTCGTAAACGTGCAAAAGAGTTCGCACAGCAGAACACCGAGGCTGTACACGTCGCTAGGAGCTGCACACGTCTGTTGTCCGTGGGTTTGCTCCGGGCTGCTGTACAGTGGGGTACCGACACCGATCGATAGCTCGGAGACCTCCTCCATTTCTTCGTCGGTGCTGTTGTACGTCAAGGTGTCGTAGCTGTCGTCGCCCTCTTCACAGAGATAGCGAGAAGGGTGGATCTTGAGACTGCTCTGTAGCGTGTTCTTGGACAACCCAAAGTCGCCGATCTTCACGCAAGACTCGCGCGTGAGGAAGATGTTGGCCGGCTTGATGTCGCGATGCACGAGGCCCTGCTTGTGCACGTATCTCAAGCCGTTGACGATCTGGTGGAAGATGTGCATGTTCTTAACGGTGTCGATCTCGCCGGGCTGTCGCTGCTCCATCCAGTCTCGCAGTGAATTACCTTCGTACAGAGCCATCTGAATGTACACGTCGATCTGCGTGATGAAGGCGCCTGGGGACGAGTCCAAAGGCTTCGGACGGAGTCTCTCCTCCTGTCGATTGAATGTATCGTCACCGTCTTCATTGATGCGTTGTGGGCTGGTTTTCCCTGTTGCCAAACGCTGTGAGCGAGCAAGTGACATCCTGGGACTGACATCGCGTTCCTCCTCCTCCATCTCAAAGCCCAAGTCTCCAAAGCTGGCGACGCATTCATCGTCCGGGTCGTACGAGTAGGCGTCCGAGTAGTTGGAGGAGCTCATGTCCACTTCATCGTCTTGGTCATTCGATTCGCTCACGGAGGAGAAGCTGGAGCGTCCAGTGGGGCTCGAACCCGCCGGACTGCTCGTCCGTCTCATCAGCGAGTACGTCGGAGAATAGCACGGACTCTCCGGTTGCTCCACTTCCTGGCCCTTGTTCACTGCAGGGATGAGCGAGCCCAGCACCCACGTGTTGTAGTAGCGGCAGACATTTTCATGGTCAAGTCCGGCGAGCACAAGCGCCTCGTTCATCATGACGTCGCGCACCTCCGACGGGTTGAAATACGTCTCCGGTTTGAACCAGAACTGCTCGAGCTTGACCGCGTACCAGTGGCCATCGACGTTGGACTTGCACTTGTACACTTTGCCAAAGCCGCCTTGAGCGATGAGCTCCTTGTCCGTGAAGTCCGTCTCGAACGGGTTGGCTCTCTCGAATAACCCGCTACCTGAACGCTCCCCCGGTCGTTCGTGGCGGCGTTGAGGCGGTGGAGGGGTCATGGACGAAGTCTGCAGCTGGACGGGTTTTCCGTTCTGGACGGGGGTTGACAAGCACCGCGCGAGTGGCAGGATGACGGGACTCTGCCATGGTTTGGGCGGCGTGGTCGAGACTTTCTTCTTGTCGACCCGAGCGGGACTTCTCGACGGTCTCA
Organism: Phytophthora x cambivora; assembly: GCA_033557925.1. Lineage (NCBI taxonomy): Eukaryota > Oomycota > Peronosporomycetes > Peronosporales > Peronosporaceae > Phytophthora > Phytophthora x cambivora. The sequence goes on from JAUCEB010000009.1 coordinate 788,824, forward strand.
GCATCGCGGTGGTTGGCGCAATGAAGGGAGCAGCAGTCTCACTCACACCCAAGAACTTCACCAAATATACCCCATGTGCCCACAGCTCTGAGCGTGCATGCGTCGTGCCGTTGGGAGCACCATCGCAGACATCAATGACCGAATTTAACCACGCTCTGACCCGTGAATTCATGCTGAACGTGCAGTTGATACACCTAAGTGAGCAGCTTGAGTAGTTTCAGTTTCGCCAAAGGGCGATAGCAGGAAGGAGATGGCGAAGGAAGGCATCAATGGCGTCTTCGGGAAGCCCAAGACTCTGCGGAGCAAAATGGGCAAGGCGTCGGATCGACTGGAGGAAGATGCGCAGACCATGGAGGCGAGACTGCTTCAACTTCGGGTGACTATGATGGAGGAGAAGCAGAAGCGAGATGCAGAGCTGCCCCTCAAGCACGCAGGCAACCGGTGGCGAAGTGCTCGCGAAGATCGGGGGAGTGTGCGGCAGTACGCGAAGGACGTTCAGCTGAAAAAATACTCCAAGAAGCAGAGCAAGAGGGAGGTCGAGTCTGGAAATGCGGCAGCGTCAAGTGGCTCCAAGCCCAAGAAAAGCTCGTCGAGAACCAAAGTTGCGATACTTTCACCCGCTACGGTGCAGCGGTGGACGGTTCCTCAGGTTCTCGAGTGGCTGGCGGTCATCGGTCTGGACGAGTTCCAGAGTGGGTTCGAGTTCCACCAAGTTACGGGCCAAACTCTGCTCGATTTGACCCCCGACGGGTATGAGAAGCTTGGCGTTTTCAAGCTGTCGGCTCGCAATCGCCTCCTCGCTGAGATGGAGCAGATTCGTGCCCAACAATCGAAGAATCGTAGCGGAAGTCGCACAGAGGCAGCTGAAATCATCGACCCCAAGCTCCGTGATACTCATCAACGTGTGCCAGAAATGCCGTCACCACCGAGTAAACTGGCGGCAAAGACTCATTGGTCTCACGTTGCCCCGCTCTCGGACAATGCCGTTGCAGTGGACGATGGTTGTGAACCTGTTAACTTGGCTGATGGTGCGTTCGATGAGGAAGCAGGCCACGCTTCGTTCATGAAAGCGCTACTAGAGTGGAGAGAGAGCGATTCAAACCAACCTGCTGCGACATCAAACCAAGAAGAAGAATGGGTGAATCCCGTGTTCAGCGGTAGTAATCAAAGCAGCGGAGGTGCTTTGTTGGAAGGCACGTACGATGAGCAGGAAGCGCACAATTCCTTCCAGGAGGCTCTATTGGCGTGGAGAATCGGGGGTGACGCCAAGCATTCAGGTGAATCAACAGCAAATTGTTCAGCGCCTCCTGTCGAGCAAACTGAAAAAGGGTGTGAGCCGGGAGAACGAAAGAGCTGCTGGCAGTGCTACCGCGTCGTGCAAGTGGACGCGTTGCTGCATGATGACCAAACTAGCAAGTCATTTTGCGGCTCCGCGTGTCAAGAGGCATATCGCGAGCAATACGCCCGCTTCTATACGTCACCATCATGAGCTTTATGAGGGAGAAATACACTTCATCGAATACTGCGTGTCTAAGAACTTAATGGTTGACACCACGTTCGACTTCCTTGCTCTTCTTCCCAGTGCTCGTGCAAACGATCACCGACGAAATGCGCTTCACAGTGCACCGGTCCATGACGTCGAGGTCGAAGTCTTCGGGCTCTGCAGCATTCCCCACAATTCGTGAGATAACTAACTTCCTTCAAACAAATGACGGAAACTCGAAACTCACCTTTCCCGTCGTCTGCAGGTTTGCACGACGGCTGGGGGGTATTCACCCCGAGCACATAGTACGGCTCTTTCGGCTTGGGCGGAATGCGAATGTTGAACGGTGACGTGAAGTTGTCTGCAGACACGACGCCCAGTTTCACAATTGCCTTCGAGCTGCTGGGAGGTTCCCCTTCTGTGGTGGCGGGGGAAGCGTCAGTTGGAGATTGAGACCCACTCGTTGGTGGCGGATTGGACGGACTGCCCGAATCCTGCTGCGTCTCGCGCACGAGCATCATCATCTCTTCAATGGAACTCATGAGGGCGTTTTCGATCCCAGCCATGTCCTCGACGTTCACGGTCTCGTTGGTGATATTTTGCAGAATTTGCTGCAGTCCGATCTGCAGAAAAATGGCACAAAAAGCTTTAGCATGATAGCAGCTCAACGAATTCAGAAGATGGTTGACAAACCTTTAGTGGCCGGACACTCTGGTCAACAAACATGTACTGGTCGACAACGGTCGCCAGCGCACGCTCCACGCTGGAGATTTCGATCTCCTTGACCTCGAGACGCTGGGATGTGCCTCGCTTTGACAATGGAATCTTCTCGGTCGCAATGTTCCGGGATTTCGCCTAGCGGTGCCAACAAAATGAAGACGTGAGGATCGATCACCACGTTCTCTATAAATTCTAGCTGATACGTACGAGTTGGTCGCGCAACATCGCAATGCGCTCCATGTCCTCGTCGTGCTTGGCGTCCAGTTCTTTCTTGATCTCTTCATGAGAAAGACACGTGCGGATGATTTCCTCCGGATCCACTCCTTCGCTGTAATGGCCGAAGCCCATGCGGAGAAAAGCTTGACGATACTCCTCCTGCGGCCCCATCTCATCCGACGACGTTAGTGTCACGACGCTGTTTCTGCGCGTCTTGTTCGGCGAGCCTGTCGAGTCAAAAACAACAAAGTGAGCCGCGTGTGTTTACCAGAACGTTGTGTACTCACGAGATCGAGAAACGCGACGTCCATTGGGAGAGTTCGCTTTGTCGTGTGCTGCTGCGCTCGCTGCGTCCTCTCCGGGGCTCTGCGCATCCAGCAGCGTTTGCATTTGGTCGTTGTAGTACTTCTCGAATTTGGCCTTTTCGCGCGCCCACTTGTGCCGCATCTCGACTTCTCGCTTGTACTTGCGGAGGTTAGCATCCATGTCGGCTTTCTGCTGAGCAAGTCGCGTCTGGATCTGACTCACGGCCTCGCTGGCGTTGATCTCCTTCTTCTGGAGCTCCTGTGTCTGGTGGTTGAGCTCCGCGAATTGCGCCTTCAGCTCGTTCGTCTCTTGCGTGATCTCGATGCGTTCGTTCAGCAGCCGCTTCTTGATGTGCTCGAGGACCATCGTACTGCGCGTCACGTCGTGGGAAGCTTGCGCTCGCTTCTCCAGCTTGGCCTCCAGCTCGTTGATCTTCGTATGCTTGGAGTAAACTGGTCGCCTCGAGATGGACGCGATGGGCTGCAGGCGGTTGGGCTCCTCCACGATTTTGTCGTCAGGAGCGTCCGCCGCTTTGGCTGCTGGTCCTCGCGCAGCGTCTTCGACCTGGTTACCAGCGCCAGTGTAGTGCAATCCGAGCGCCTCGCTGTCCTTGATCAGGTCCTGCAGGACGAGCTTGGCCTTCTCCACCTCCTCGCGCTTCCTGGCCACCTCGAAGTGCAGCTTGTCGCTCTTGGCGCGCTTGAGCTCCACCACCTTGCGCACCTTGTGCTCCAGGTCGCGTATCAACTCGTCGCTCGTGGCGCCCACGCGCTCCCCATTTGCAGCTGTGACAGTCCGAGTCGGCGACTCCGGTACAGCAGCAGCAGGTGGAGCCCCCGTGAGCAGCGCCGCCGACTGCGGCCGCAACTTGCCCTGCAAAGGCTGCTGACTCACCGTCAACGACGCTGCAGTGGCCTTGCGCTGACTTCCCGTGGTCGGACGTGGCGGCATCGCTTCAACGTGCTGTGTGCTGTCCGTTTCGCGTCGACTAAAACTTCAACGTCCTTAACCTGTCATATCCAGGACAGCAAAAAGCTTATTCACTTGTCTTTTGTATGGGCCAAGTTGAAGTACCTGCGCTTCAGAATCCAATCGCTTTTCGACGTGACGAGCGAAGGGACACGTCCTTCAGTTCAAGATCACTCACTCGCACCCGTTGCCACCCACACCGCCATGAGCAGCAGCGCAGACGTCGGCGGCGGCGGCTCCTTCCGCGACAGCCTGCGCAGTCAGAGCTCCGTGCAGCTCATGGGGTTCATCGACCAGTGCGTGCGCGTGGACGTGCAGGAGACGACGGACGAGGGCGAGCTGCGCATCCGCGGCTACGAGACGCTGCTGGGCACGAGCACGGCCGTGCTGTCGTGCATCCAAGTGCTGCGCCGCATCATCCGCGAGTACGCGTACGGCCGCGTGGGGCGCGAGCTGCAGCACCTGTCGCTCACCGTGGCGTCCTTCGAGCGCGTGCTCTACACGTTCATCAAGGAGGAGATCGTCGTGGCCTCCAAGCACTACGCGAGCCGCGCGCCCGTGGACTTCCGCGCCAAGACGGCACTCAAGGACATCATCCCATTGATCCCCACTGACGAGAGGTACACGATCCTGTCGGGGGGCGTGGCGTCGCTGCTGCGGCACGCCACCAAGTCCCTCGAGGAGACGCGACAGGTGCTCGAGGAGCTGCAGTCCGGCTACAACCCGGACCGGGAGAACCGCTGGTCCAGGACGTCCGTGGTGCTGCTCGTGACCTGCGTGTTCCTCTACAAGAGGTTCCGCATCCGCACGTCGTTCAAGCAGTTCCTGGTGCAGGTGCTGCCCACGCGGCAGATGGTCAAGTGGGGCGTCGTGCTGCTGGTCGTGGCCGACTACTGGAACCGAGCCATGTACCGCTTCTCCAACCTGAGGCGCATCAAGGTGCACCACGCGCGAGTGCTAATGGCGCTCAGGCTCTTCCTGCTCTGCCAGCACGTGCTGCAGCGCGCGCGGCCGATCAGCAACGCGTCGGACCACCGACTGCTGATTGACAACCCGATGGAAGCCGACATCGACGACGACCTCAAGAACGCCACGACGCTGCTGGTGGAGCGCGTGCCGCTACCCGCGGAGTTTTACGACCGGTCGTCGGAGCCCTGGGGCTTCACCGCCTTCAAGATCGGCACCAACGTCTTGACCGCCTCGAGCGCATTCGCCCACTCGATCCTCGGGCAGCAGAACAAACTGCTCTTGAAGTTCTTGGGCCCGCCGCTGCTTGTGATGGCCATCCCGTACTACGCCATCCGCAACGCGAAGGCGGCTCGCTACACGACCCGCACGTTGATTGATCACCCCAACGTGGACGTGATTCGGATGGGGTGGCAGGTTTTCGGTGAGTCTCGGCTGGTGCGTCTCATCACAAGTCTGCAGTGCCCGAAGATCCCCGTGTTTGAGGAGCAGTTCCTGGCTGCAGACGGCTCGGGTTTGAGCAAGAAGCGGCAGGAAGCCTCTGACATCGGGATTCACCTTTTCAGTGCTCGACCGATGGAGTCCGTCAAGGCTGGGACGTGGACGAACGCCTGCACACCGTTGACCACGCGGATGATCGCGTGTGGCTTGCCATCGACACGTCCGGTACTTCTGTACATCCACGGCGGAGGCTTTTTCGGGCGGTTCATTGCGAAGGACTTCTACAACCTAACGAGCTGGGCGTGTGTGTTGGGTGCAGTCATTGTCTACGTCGGTAAGCTGTCTGTCTTCCCCTCTCTTATCGATGGGAGGTTGTGTGTTGATTGACAAGGTGTTGTCCGTTGTTGTAGATTACGGTCTTGCGCCGGAGACGCAGTACCCCGACTCCATGAACCAGTGCTACACCGTGTACAAGTGGGTGCTGAATGGCGGATTGGGCTTCCGACCTGGCAAGATTGCACTGTTCGGTGAAAGTGCTGGTGCGTGTCGAGCCTGACCGCAGCTCTATTGCCATAGTTTGAGTAGCTGACTTACTTGTGTTGGTCCGCTTGTAGGTGCGAACATGGGGGCGGCAATGTGCATCCGATGCATTCAGGACGGCGTGGAGCTGCCAAGTGGGAACGTGTTCATGTTCCCAGCTTTGAACATGCACTTGTCTCCGTCGCCGTCACGATTCCTGCACCAGAACGACCCCGTGCTGCCGCGCGGCATCCTCGAGCTCGCGCTCACCTCGTACTACCCGTCGCACGGCCACTCGAACCAGTACAAGTTCAACATCCATGACCCGTGCGTGTCGCCGGGTCTGGCTGAAGACTCACTGCTTGAAAAGTTCCCGCCGACGTCGCTGGTAGTGGGCGACCTGGACCCGCTGCTGGACGACAGCGTCGACTTCTACACGCGGTTGTCCTTCCTGAAGGTCCCGTCGTCGCTGAAGATCTACTCGGGGCTCTCGCACGGCTTCCTCATCTACGGCGACCTGGTTCCAGAGGCACAGAAGGCGATCGACGAGACGTGCGAGCGCGTACAGAACTGCATCCGGTTGCGTTGACAAGCAGTAGAGAAGCTGTTGGGTAGCGATTAACGAGAGAAATACTCGCACTTGTAGTGTAGCTTTGCATTCAAAGGTAACACATCTTTTCCACATGCATCTATCGATATGGGGCAGAATGAACAGAATCGCGTCTACAAAAGGCATTTATGCCACCCCGCTGGCGTCCTGAGCAGTCTTAGTATCACATTGAGCCTCCAAGGTCTTCTCTTCCCCCTGTGTTGATCTCCGATCTTGCTTACCATTGCTGCCATTGTTTCGGTCCCGGAAGCGATCGAGGTGGGTTGAGCGTCGGCCGTATCCGACACCACTGCCCCATCGCGTCTTCTTCTCTTCGCGGTTGTACGTCGTGTTCACGAGACCCTGCTCCACAAGCTCAAGCACGCGCACTTTCAGCTCCATTGCCAGGTCCTTCTCCACGAAAGTCTCTTCAAAGCGGAATGACAACCAAAGGTACAGGTCAATAATCTTGGCCTTGATCTCCACATCACCTAGCGCCTCAGCCGTTCGCGGAGGATACTTCGGCAGGTAGATGTCCAGCTTTACACTTTGGCCCAGAGAATGAGCCCGAGCATATTCGAGGAAGACCTTGCGGGCCAAGGGGTTGCGAAGGCTTACGGGGGACATACAGAATGTGAAGCGATCTGAAAGCGTCAGCTCCGTGTCTCGCAGCAGCGTTGCCGCATCCTTCATGTCCTGGTGGTTGCACATGAAGTAATCACCATCCAGACGCGCCAGCATCACGTACTTATCCACGAGGTCAGCAAGGTCCGAGATTCCAGGCAGCTGCTTGGCGAACTCTTCCATTTGCTCCGAGGACGGGAACAGACCCGCCGATGTGAGCGGCGTCGGCACTTCAGCGTACGACTCCTTGAGGTATTCCAAATCCTCTTCGAGTAGACACGTCGCCTCGCCAGATGCAAAATCGCTGCCGTACCGACCCGCGCGTCCAGCAATCTGCTTCGCCAAAGCAGCTGGAATATCAACCATTCCGCTGCTGCCGCCCGAGTACTTCTTCACCGTAGCAAACACGACGCGCCTGATATTCAAGTTCAGCCCCATCCCAACGGCATCCGAAGCGACCAAAATGTTGAAGTCATTGTTGCGGTCATTGAACAAGCGAGCCTGCTGAGAGCGCGTCTCGGGCGGGAGCTGTCCGTAAATGATACAGCACTTCTGTCCAGTTTTGATCTCAATGTCGCGCTTGATCTGGAAAATGTCGCGTCGCGAGAAGGCAACGACACAGTCTCCGGGGCGAATGTTGCTGTAATTCTTCAGGTGCGTCGTCGAGATTTCCAGCGGCGATCGGCGTTCATAGGACCGCAGTTCAAAGTCGTCTCCTGTCGTCTCTGCGAACTTCTTGACAAGGTGCACAGCTTCGCCAGAACCGCAGACATGGACCTCCCTCGCCTGCAACCCGAACAGTGCACGAGTCCACGCCCAGCCACGCTGCGGGTCTCCAATGAGCTGAATCTCGTCGATCACCGCCACATCCCACGGTCTGTTGATGTTCGCCATCTCCACCGTGCAGGACACGTGGGACGAGTACGGAATGATCTTCTTCTCCTGTCCAGTCACCAGCGACGTGTACAGTCCGTCAGTGTTCAAGCGCTCGTAGATTTCCAGCGCCAGCAGACGCAGTGGGCCACAGTAAATGCCTCCGTCCTCTCCCGCTTGCTTCAACCTCTCCAGAGCCTGATGCGTCTTGCCACTGTTGGTCGGTCCTTCGTGGTAAATGATCTTCCGCTTCAAGGCCGTAGCGTAGGGGTACATCTCATGGGGCAGTCTCAAGTCCGTGAGCTGCTGGAGCGACAGCGCACTGTCGTTCTCCTCGTCTGTGGACATGTAGTGGTTGGCCTTGGCGTAGTCCAGGAAGTATGGGTAGAAGATGAAGGAGCTGTGTCTCTTGACGTCGTCCAGGTCCTGCAGCACACAGAGAGAAACACGAACCAGTCAATATCTCAGCTTCTAGAGCTCGTCTCAGCATGAAAAAGGCAGCATTCTAATACCCTCGCGAAGGCGGTGAGTTCCTCCGGGTCGTCGAAGTATTTGGACGGCTCGGACAGGAAGGATTTGCGGAAACTGGACGCCGCCAGCGCCCACTCCGCCGGGTTCAGTCCCGCCTTCACTGCCAGCTCCTTGGCCTCGTAGTTACGCGGGAAGCTGCGCATCCGGCGGTGCACGCGTCTGGCCACGTCCTGCGGCCACGTGATGCGCTGCTGCTCCGTCGCGTCCAGCGCCAGCGCCGCCTCCGACAAGTTGCGCGTCTGCAGCGCGTAGAGAGGGAAGCGGCTGGAACGCGGCGCGCAGAGGACGTGGGCGCTGCGGAGTGGGGACGCTGCAGCTGCCAGGAGCTGCAGAGGCGACTGGCGGACGCGCAGAGGACGAGACGCCGCCCTGGAGAGCTGCCGAGCCGCGCGCAACATGGTCGTTGAGATGTGCGTCTCTTGCAGCCAATGACCGAGTGTGGCCAGAGATGTGGTGTGACGCACGTAGAATGAAAGGTACCCAGGTTTTGGCACACATATACTCGAAATCTGTGACGCGCGCATCGCTTGAGTTGCTGGTCTCAGTCACAACAACTTCGAGTCGATGAACACAATTGAGGTCCCGACTCTGAACGCACTCGAGTTGAATTTCCACCAAGGTAACGATCATTAAAGCAGTGCAGACTCTGCGTTCTGCGCCGCAGAGCTTTTGCTTCGGGGGAGGACGGCGGTACTTGGTGCTGAAGTCCACCATAGCCGTTAAGAACCTCCTATCAGTTACGAACTCCCTCGTCTGAGATCTCCCTCCCATTCGACCAGCTGAAGTTCCGCCTGAACGGATCTGCTCGCCGCGCCTGCCGCAACCGATGCGTCGGGAAGGACACCAGCCATGTCTGACGAGGAAGAAGGAAGCCCCGATCGGATTACATGACATGTACTGTATTACATGGCGCGAGAGAATGGACGCTTGATGACGCGCCGTATGAGGACGTGACTGGGCTCTGTGCACGAGACTCCTGGACGCTTTGGAGAGAGAGAGAGACTTGCTGTTGGCGAGACGTGGGGCCTTGGGAGTGCACGGACAAAGGGGTACGCGCATGACAACGCCACTGGAGCAAGCTCGGCTTCTAAAATGTGGCCAATAATGCGGGAAGCTGCCTATTGCGTCAGGATCTCGTTGGTGTCGTCGACTATGGTCACCAGAGGAAGTTGGACGATAGAACAGGCGCACACGAAGTTTATTTGGCAGGGGGGGGGGGGGGGGGGGGGGGGGGGCTGGCAACGGTGTTTCGAGCTCTACTGGTACATGTAGTTGAGAGCGGCGCTGCTGGTGGTGGATACGTTCTGGATCTTCAAACGGGAAGGCACGTCATAGTTTGTGGTTGACTGTGGCGCTTTGGATATGAAACTATTTCGCGGTGGACGCTTGTCACTCTGCTTGACAGGTTAATCGTTTCGGCTGCGCTGAGCTCTTAGCCTCAGGATTCCTGAGTCAGGAAGGCGTCGCATTGACTGTTTTTCAGGAGTGGTCGGCACCGTCCCGGCTGAAAACGTTGTGTAAGGCTCATTCGTTGGGCTACTGCACTTGCCACGGACTTGGTATAAGGTCTGAGTCACTTGAGGAGCGAGGGCGTGGCCTGAGGACTCCTCAGGCCTCAGTGAGGAGACGTATTGCTGCTACGTTGTGGGGTCGTGCTACAGGCGCTCGTGGATTGTTGGGCATCATGGAAAGATCCAAGCGCACCATCACCACAGCATCACGCTGGACAATATGGTCGGTGATCAGTTACGATACATGGAGCTCATGGTCGCTCCCATCGTACCGGAGTTCAATGAAGTTATCTTGGAATGTGGAATATTCCAGCTAAGCAGGTTTGGTGATGGGCCTCGCGTTAGATGGAGAGGATAGATTTTACGATCGCGATGGTGATGTCAGTTTGGTGGACGGAAGGAAGCGCTAATGAGATAATAGTGTCTGGTTGTCCAGCGGTAGAGGACATGATTGCTTACCCTCAGACGGGGCCGTGGCTACTGATGTGATTTCACCGATGCTTCCAAATGTGTGCATACATGGACCCAACGACAAGAGTCACAGTGTATGCCATCCCAGCGAATATAATGTCGAGTGTGTAACCATCACGGGTTAGCGGCTAAATTGACAGCGTGCGCCACCGAGGGAAGGACTTGATGTCTGGATAGCCGAGCTGCTCAATAAGTCAATAAGTTTCGACTCGAGTGGGATTATAAGCAGCATATTGGGCGGTGGGGAAGGGGGGGGGGCAGTTCATGCTGCAAAAGAAATTGCGACGCGTCTTCGTCGTTCTCTATTGCTAAAAGTTCATACTGTGAAGTGAACTGCAGGCACGCAAACAATAGTTTTACGGTGGAGGATACTCGGTCGTGAGGGATACTAACACGGAGGATTCATCGTCCACGATGCTGGGCCACGCTCAAGGCACTACCATTGTCGAAAAAGCGACAAACTCAGTGGCAGGCACAGCGACGCTCATAAGTGTAGGTGCTGGTGGTCCACTACGCAGGTGGGGGGAGCTCGTGGTCGAACATGGGCGACGAAGCCAAAGCGAGGTTGGGTCGAGCCAAAACACTCGGGGCGACTCAACTTCAACTTTGTCCGACTCATATGGTGACCGCACAAGAAACTATTTCATGATGGACTGCACTACGTCATTCCTCCTTATGGGTGAATCTTCTTGGAGCTTTCGATTGAGTTGCTGAAGCAGATGGACACCTGCAATTTGTTGCAGGAAGTGTGAAAGTTTTGTATTGGGTGATTGCTCTTGGTGGTTAGCTGTTCCAAGTGCGGGTGAATATTTTTCTGCTGTCATTATGTGCTCGCATACCGAAGGCAAGATGCTTCAGTGAGTTGTGTATTCTTAAGGACAAGGCTGCATGGACAATTACTTGCGATGAATACGGCTGCACATGATAAACTATACGCTGTAATTATTCAATCACATTTGTGTTTTAAGTCTGAGCATCGAAAATCCACCAGACGTTGGGGTTTCAACTTCCTCCTGGTCGAGGATGTCATGCTTGAAGGAGGATGGACATGCGACCATGATTGGCTTCGAAACCGTGCGTACAACACTGGTTGACGATATGGTGGCGACTGACTTTAGCAAAGAAGCGGCTCCTGTGACCACTTAGTAGCATTCACAATGCGAACGAGCAAGCAGTCCAGGATTCTATGAGGACGCCGGAAGACTGTTGGAGAAGGGTGATAACTGATGTCAGACGAGGCTGTTAGCAGATCGTGTTAAGCTCACGTCCAAACGAGGAGAAAATACCCACGATAACGATGATGGAGCGTCATAGCTGAGTTGGACACGCAGAACACCAGAGCACTGTTGTGCTGAATTAGCTCTACTTCGTAAAGATAACAACCTCAACTCGCGAACGCATCTTTCTCGTCATTTTATACATCGTTCCGGTGGTTTGACCGCTCGAACATCCACCGTCAGCTTCCCGATCTGCAGAGATGCTGTTTACTCGCGGTCGATTTAGATTACTTGGTCTTACGCGTCAAAACTATCGACGTTCCTGCGAAAAATCGACGGCAACCTGCGAGTGACGATTCCTGCAGCAACACTGAGTGCTACCAACGTAGAGGCTACACAAAATATGTTACAGTTTTCCAAAGATCTGGTTTTAACTAAATGAAAGCATTATTCCTTTATGTCAAACTAAGCGCGATATCTGTCATGATGTTGGAAGCAATGGATTTGCTGATATTTTCTTCTTTCAGCAGCAACTCCATCCCTCGAAAGCCTATGCAATGCGGTCATACATACCAATCATCTCGTACGTTGGATACCACGCCCCCACAGCATCGTGCTTGGAGTTGAATGACATTGCTTGAAAGTCGGGTGCTTGGTTGCTGCTGTCTGACCTCCACAGACCCTCCTCGACAATAGCCTTAATCGCGAGGCACCGGTTGACTGTTCCCACATCGATCTGCAATTTCCATCGCAGAGCTGGTTTATGGGTGTCGTTGCTGCTGAGTGGCCACGAGCTTATTTCCACGACGAAGCTGTTAGGTGACATGAGCTTTCCGCGATAGTCCCCGTAGCTGTGCGCACCAAGAGGAACTGAGCTAGAGAGACCACTCGGGAAATGACAAAAAATTCGCTGTCGACTGTCCAGCAACAACGTCATGCCGGACGGGTTGTCTGACGCGTTCATTGGGCTCCTAGTACGGGAGCCGCACACGTTCCAGTCGGATAAAATCTCCAGCGACTGCCCATTCACCGGCCTGATGTTGATACGGGCGATCTCGCGCATGAATGTCAGCAGACAACCTATCGAGATGTCGGTCGCAGAGGAGCCTCGGATCGGCGTCAGCAGCGAGCGATGTCCGTTAAACACCCACGAGCCGTCAAACATCGACGTCTGGCTCTCATGTTTCCATGCCAAGTTGCTGCGACTTGGTGCTAGGCTGGCCTGCTGTAGGAGGAACTGCGCGCGAAGTTGCGCCACGAACTCGTGCATGCCGAACATGGTGTTAGCAGAGAGAACATTCAACAGGGTAGATCGCAGCGGCTTCAGGCGGTCGTATTTAAACACGACCGTCGTGATCTCTTCACACAGGAGAGCCAGCGATGTAGACGGCGAAGCGGACAGGTCTTCGCTCCAGCCTATGAAGCGGTCCACCAACTTGCACATCAACTTGACAGCTTCCACGTATCCAGCTCGCAGTCGGCTTTTGTCCAGCAGTGCTGCACCATACGACCGGAGGAATCGTTGATACAGATCTAAGTTCGCACTGTCCAGCGCTAGCCACCCGGCCAGGTTACCGCAGATGTCCACTAGGCGCTGGAGTGGTCCGGGAGCGCCTTCTGCACTTGTAGCATCCCCGTCAAGACTGTCTCCATCGTTATTGACGCGAGCGAGCGGCTCGAGGAAGGCCCACGACAGTGGTGGCTCTGCTCGTGGGTCAGTGCCGCCGCCTTGTTCGCATCCCTCCCCAGCTACCGAGCGGTACCCTGCAATTTGGTCTCTGAAAAGAACGCTCAACTGCTTCAAGAATGGCTGGAACGACGAGGCATCCAGATGCCGCAGGAAGTAGTAGAGGATGGCGAGCTGCTTCGAGGACGTCATGATGTCCGGGTGGCGGCACTCCCACAGCTTCCGGTCCTGCCAGAGCGCCTCTTCTCGGCCTGCTACCTGCTGCACTCGGGAGGTTGATGGCATGTCCTCAGTCACCACCGAGCCGTGCGAGTGGCTGCTGCTGTGGGCGTCGACGTCCGCATTGACGCTGAGCTGGACGCCCGCTGCCACTCGCAGAGCCTCCAGAGCCTCGCGCTCCGCTCGCACCTCGCTAGGAGCTCGACGATAGGACACGACCATGAACTCGGACGACGAGACGAGCCCCACGACGCGCAGCTGCGACTGCGCGCGCTGGAAGACGTAGACCCGCAGCGCGTGCTTGGTGAAGCGCTGCGCCTTGGTGGCGGCGCTCTCCCACTCGTAGTACCATCGCGCGCCAGGGTTGATCTGGAAGAGGCTGCTGTGCTGCGCGAGGGAAGAGGAACGAGCGTTGGTCAGAAACGTCCGCCACTCGAGCTGCAGGCATCGACCGGCCGAGTCGCACGTACCTGGGCGCCAGCAGCGTCGCGCACCTCCGAGCCTTCGATCCACGTGCCTTTGGGGGTCTGCTCCGTCTGGAGGGAGCTCGCGACGGCGTCGTAGTCGATCGTGGCGTCCAGTGCCAGGAAGTTGGTCTGCGCCTCCTCGAAGTGCGCGAACACCAGCAGACTGCTGGGGTTGGTCGTGGAGACGGTCGTCGTGTCCACCTGCTGCTGCGGCTGCTGTACGAGCGCCACGCGCACGCAGAGCGACGAGCCGCAGTAGCTGCGGCTGAGGTGCTCGGGGCAGCAGTGCGGGAAGCAGCGCAGGATCTGACGGCGCACGCCAAAGAGAAGCAAAGGGCGTCAGACTCCTTTGAGTGTGGGTCGAGTGAATTGGCAGGCAGGCAGAGTGGAAAGGCGCCAAGTGGAGGAGGCTAACTACACTGTACTAGCACAGGTCGGTGCAGTACCTTGGTCTTCTTGGTGCGATTGGTCCTGCGGCAGCAAGCAGCATGGACACACTTCAGTTCTCGAGGACCCTTTTCCTCTCGCCCCTCTCCCAGGATTCTGTCTATCTGTCTGTCTGTCTATCTACAGTAGGCATGGGCTCATGGCTGCATACCGTTTGTACTCGCCCAGGAACAGCGCCGAGTGGCGGCAGCCTCGCCGCTCGAAGTGACACGTGACGGCGCTCATGCAGGTGGCCAAAAGCAACGAATCCTACTGCGGCGTCCGAGTTGATAAAACGGCGACTGGCATTGGGGCGTCCGCCAGAGTTGGGCGGGCCATTTCTAGCCGCAACCCCTTCAACGAGGATGGGCCGAATCGGTCCTTCTTCGGCGCCGATTGGTCCTCAGGCCCGACCTGAGGCCAATCGCTGCTTCACGGACTGCAGTGTCCTTCAGCCGCTCCGATTGGCCCCCCGTCGTGAAACTTGTGTGCGATTGGTGGATTAATCCGCAGGCGATTTTAGCGTTAATGAACCAACCGATTTTTTTGATAATGTTGAAACGCTTGTGAGGCGACCCCAAGCTCTGCTTGCCTCTTCACTGAAGAGTCTTCAGTGTTAGTGTAAATTTACCATTTGAACTGTTAACACCCCCGTGATCATTTCTTTCACTGGGGCAGTGCACTGACTCAACATCTTTAGATGCGTTATCGTATTTGGGCTATACAAGTGTCGGAGCTGGGGGCGACTTTGGGGATTGTCGCCCTCGGCAAAGTACAGAGTAAAGCGTGAGAATGAGACGGGCAAGACTCGATGCCGTCATACTTTGATTGCTATCTGACGTCACAGGTTATTGCAGAGTGGTCTGAAATAATCCTTCGAGCAGACCTTCAAGGATATAATATATCCTTGATATTATCAGGCGTCTCGTTCTCACACCGAGCACAGGATCTGTCGGATAACAGCGAATCTTGTGAGCTCGAGCATTTTACATCTCAAATTCGGTTCCTAGATCGAAAAATGTGGAGCGTCTCGGAGGGTATTATAAGTAGGTTGCCTCCATCAAATCATTGGACAATGGTGAAAACTGCGATTTTCGAGTGATCGAGCCGCGGTATATCAAAAATAATAGTGAATCCGAAAGTGATGGATTCAGCAGGCGATCGAAGCAAGCTAAATGCGGCAAAGGAGGATGTCAAACCGTTTCCCTGCGAGAGTCCTTTTCGCAACTATGCCAAAATGTACGTTGATCGACTCAATCGAGGCCATTCTGGTCACTGGAGAAATGGAGGCGTTGTTGCCGCTGGCAAGTCAGCCATAGACTACGGGCGATTCGTGCCATACGCCGCCATGTGTCATGACTCCTGGCCGAACGAACGTTTCACGTCGGCCTTATAGACGATGCTCTGAAGAGGCAAGCAGAGCTTGGGGTCGCCTCACAAGCGTTTCAACATTATCAAAAAAATCGGTTGGTTCATTAACGCTAAAATCGCCTGCGGATTAATCCACCAATCGCACACAAGTTTCACGACGGGGGGCCAATCGGAGCGGCTGAAGGACACTGCAGTCCGTGAAGCAGCGATTGGCCTCAGGTCGGGCCTGAGGACCAATCGGCGCCGAAGAAGGACCGATTCGGCCCATCCTCGTTGAAGGGGTTGCGGCTAGAAATGGCCCGCCCAACTCTGGCGGACGCCCCAATGCCAGTCGCCGTTTTATCAACTCGGACGCCGCAGTAGGATTCGTTGCTTTTGGCCACCTGCATGAGCGCCGTCACGTGTCACTTCGAGCGGCGAGGCTGCCGCCACTCGGCGCTGTTCCTGGGCGAGTACAAACGGTATGCAGCCATGAGCCCATTACCTACCGTAGATAGACAGACAGACAGATAGACAGAATCCTGGGAGAGGGGCGAGAGGAAAAGGGTCCTCGAGAACTGAAGTGTGTCCATGCTGCTTGCTGCCGCAGGACCAATCGCACCAAGAAGACCAAGGTACTGCACCGACCTGTGCTAGTACAGTGTAGGTAGCCTCCTCCACTTGGCGCCTTTCCACTCTGCCTGCCCATTGACTCGACCCACACTCAAAGGAGTCTGACGCCCTTTGCTTCTCTTTGGCGTGCGCCGTCAGATCCTGCGCTGCTTCCCGCACTGCTGCCCCGAGCACCTCAGCCGCAGCTACTGCGGCTCGTCGCTCTGCGTGCGCGTGGCGCTCGTACAGCAGCCGCAGCAGCAGGTGGACACGACGACCGTCTCCACGACCAACCCCAGCAGTCTGCTGGTGTTCGCGCACTTCGAGGAGGCGCAGACCAACTTCCTGGCACTGGACGCCACGATCGACTACGACGCCGTCGCGAGCTCCCTCCAGACGGAGCAGACCCCCAAAGGCACGTGGATCGAAGGCTCGGAGGTGCGCGACGCTGCTGGCGCCCAGGTACGTGCGACTCGGCCGGTCGATGCCTGCAGCTCGAGTGGCGGACGTTTCTGACCAACGCTCGTTCCTCTTCCCTCGCGCAGCACAGCAGCCTCTTCCAGATCAACCCTGGCGCGCGATGGTACTACGAGTGGGAGAGCGCCGCCACCAAGGCGCAGCGCTTCACCAAGCACGCGCTGCGGGTCTACGTCTTCCAGCGCGCGCAGTCGCAGCTGCGCGTCGTGGGGCTCGTCTCGTCGTCCGAGTTCATGGTCGTGTCCTATCGCCGAGCTCCTAGCGAGGTGCGAGCGGAGCGCGAGGCTCTGGAGGCTCTGCGAGTGGCAGCGGGCGTCCAGCTCAGCGTCAATGCGGACGTCGACGCCCATAGCAGCAGCAACTTGCTCGGCTCCGTGGTAACTGAGGACATGCCATCAACCTCCCAAGTGCAGCAGGTAGCAGGCCGAGAAGAGGCGCTCTGGCAGGACCGGAAGCTGTGGGAGTGCCGCCACCCGGACATCATGACGTCCTCAAAGCAGCTCGCCATCCTCTACTACTTCCTGCGCTATCTGGACGCCTCGTCGTTCCAGCCATTCTTGAAGCAGTTGAGCGTGCTTTTCAGAGACCAAATTGCAGGGTACCGCTCGGTAGCTGGGGAGGGATGCGAACAAGGCGGCGGCACTGACCCACGAGCAGAGCCACCACTGTCGTGGGCCTTCCTCGAGCCGCTCGCTCGCGTCAATAGCGATGGAGACAGCCTTGACGAAGAAGTTGCAAGTGCAGAAGGCGCTCCCGGACCACTCCAGCGCCTAGTGGACATCTGCGGTAACCTGGCCGGGTGGCTGGCGCTGGACAGCGCGAACTTAGATCTGTATCAACGATTCCTCCGGTCGTATGGCGCAGCACTGCTGGACAAAAGCCGACTGCGAGCTGGATACGTGGAAGCTGTCAAGTTGATGTGCAAGTTGGTGGACCGCTTCATAGGCTGGAGCGAAGACCTGTCCGCTTCGCCGTCTACATCGCTGGCTCTCCTGTGTGAAGAGATCACGACGGTCGTGTTTACGTTCGATCGCCTGAAGTCGCTGCGATCGACCCTGTTGAATGTTCTCTCTGCTAACACCATGTTCGGCATGCACGAGTTTGTGGCGCAACTTCGCGCGCAGTTCCTCCTACAGCAGGCCAAGCTAGCACCAAGTCGCAGCAACTTGGCATGGAGAGATGAGAGCCAGACGTCGATGTTTGACGGCTCGTGGGTGTTTAACGGACATCGCTCGCTGCTGACGCCGATCCGAGGCTCCTCTGCGACCGACATCTCGATAGGTTGTCTGCTGACATTCATGCGCGAGATCGCCCGTATCAACATCAGGCCGGTGAATGGGCAGTCGCTGGAGATTTTATCCGACTGGAACGTGTGTGGCTGCCGCACTGGTAGACCAATGAACGCGTCAGACAACGCGTCCGGCATGACGTTGTTGCTGGACAGTCGACAGCGAATCTTTAGTCATTTTCCAAGTGGTATATCTAGCTCAGTTCCTCTTGGTGCGCACAGCTACGGGGACTACCGCGGAAAGCTCATGTCGCCAAACAGCTTCGTCGTGGAAATAAGCTCGTGGCCACTCAGCAGCAGTGATACCCACCCACCAGCTCTGCGGTGGAAATTGCAGATCGATGTGGGGACAGTAAACCGGTGCCTCACGATTAAGGCTATTGTCGAGGAGGGTCTGTGGAGGACGGACAGCAGCAACCAAGCACCAGACTTCCAAGCAATGCCATTCAACTTGAAGCACGATGCGGTGGGGGCGTGGTATCCAACGTACGAGATGATTGGTATGTATGACCGCATTACATAGGCTTTCGAGGGAGATAGTTGCTGCTGAAAGAAGAAAATACCAGCAAATCCATTGCTTCCAACATCATGACAGATATCGCGCTTAGTTTGACATAAAGGAATAATGCTTTCATTTAGTTAAAACCAGATCTTTGGAAAACTGTAACATATTTTGTGTAGCCTCTACGTTGGTAGCACTCAGTGTTGCTGCAGGAATCGTCACTCGCAGGTTGCCGTCGATTTTTCGCAGGAACGTCGATAGTTTTGACGCGTAAGACCAAGTAATCTAAATCGACCGCGAGTAAACAGCATCTCTGCAGATCGGGAAGCTGACGGTGGATGTTCGAGCGTTCAAACCACCGGAACGAAGTATAAATTCACGAGAAATAAGCAGTTCGCGAATTGAGATTGTTATGAGAGCTGATTCAACACTACAGTACTCTGGTGTTGTGCATGTCCAACTCAGCTATAATATGACGCTCCATCATCGTTATCGTGGGTATTTTCTCCTCGTTTGGACGTGAGCTTAACACGATCTGCTAACAGCCTCGTCTGACATCAGTTATCACCCTTCTCCAACAGTCTTCCGGTGTCCTCATAGAATCCTGGACTGCTTGCTCGTTCGCATTGTGGATGCTACTAAGTGGTCACAGGAGCCGCTTCTTTGCTAAAGTCAGTCGCCACCATATCGTCAACCAGTGTTGCACGCACGGTTCCGAACCCAATCATGGTCGCACGTCCATCCTCCTTCAAGCATGATATCCTCGACCAGGAGGAAGTTGGATTCCCCAAGTCTGGTGGACTTGTCGGTGCTCAGACTTAGAACACAATGTGAATAAATAATTATATCGAATAGTTTATCGCGTGCAGCCGTATCCATCGCAAGTAATTGTCCATGCAGACGCGCCCTGTAAGAATACGCAACTCTTCCAAGCATCTTGCCTTCGGTATGCACGCACATGACGGCAGCAGAAAAATATTCACCCACATCCAGAGCAACTAACCATCGCGAGCGATCACCCGATACAAAACTTTCACACTCCCTGCAAGCAAAGAGCAGGTGAAGCAGTTGGCGGGACCCCGGGGTCCCACCTGGACCCCGGTGCTCTCATCACATACCGGTAACCGACCGCGGAATGCACTGTAAAATGTATGGGTTGGTTGCAGCGCCCTATTGCCTACACGTTCGCGAGCTCCATAACTGCTCTAATGATCGTTGAATCGATTTTAGCCCAGATATCTCATTTGGTTGCGAATTGCCGAGTTGTTTCGGTTTATATACGTCGGTCTGCCATCGTATACGACCCCAATTACCCACTAATACTGCTATCCCAGGACTTCTGTTTCCACTTTTCTGCTTCTAGAACACAACCTCGTACTCTTATAATTAGCTGCTGGTGGCTGAGTTGAAAATGGTAGGTATCGATAGGCATATCTCCCTCCTCAAATAAAATAAATAATTCCCGATACCGATCATTTTTGATGGGGGACCCCGGGGTCCCGCCAACTGCTTCAGGTGTCCATCTGCTTCAGCAACTCAATCGAAAGCTCCAAGAGAGATTCACCCGTAAGGAGGAATGACGCAGTGCAGTCCATCACGAAACAGTTTTTTGTGTGGACATCATATGAGTCAGACAAAGCTGAAATTGAGCTGTCCCGAGTGCTTCAGTTTGACCCACGTCCACGACGCACACCGAAATGTATCATCACTGACAACAACAGCAACAACCCACGTCCACGATGCTGGACCACGCTCAAGGCTCTACCATTGCCGAAGAAGCGACAAACTCAGTGGGAAGTGGCAGGCACAGTGACGGTCAGAAGTACAGGTCCTAGCGGTCCACTGCGCAGGTGTGGAGTGCTCGTGGTCGAGCATGGGTGACGAATGCGATATCGAGGCCAAAGCAAGGTATAGTCTCTCTCACCACCAAGTATCCTCCACCGTAAAACGATTGTTTGTGTGCCTGCAGCTCACTTCACAGTATGCCCTTCAGCAAAAGAGAAAGCAACGGAGGCGCGTCCCAGTTTACTGAACCTCCAGAAGCCGGAGCACCATCACCACAGGAAACGGGAAGAATAGAAAATCAAACGGAGACACTTCGTCGCATTGGGCTGCAGCGTGAAGACCATCCAGCTGTGGTCGCCTACAGCTCTCTCCTCAAGCACGACGCGCTATACGTTTCCAGCAACTCGTCAAGCTCCGAGCTCAGTCAGACTCCGCAGACTTCTGCGTGACCAAGGCAGTTCATCAACACGTCCTCGCTGCGTCCGTAATGTAGACTCGGTGTGCAGAGGCCTCCCTTCGGTGGTCGATGTCGCCGTCAATTTAGCTGGTCGTTCGGTTCGTAACCGACAGCACCCCACTTGAAAGTGTATTTGTATTTTGAGAGGTGCTACCTCAGAAGATTGACCGAACGTTGGTTCCCCCAATTTGCTTTGTCGGAGGAAGTGACGACGAAAGTCGAACCGATAAACCCTGACTCCCGAGGTTTTTATTGGTCCGGTTGGGGAGGAACTTGCTCCTTGTTTTGCCATTGGACGCCTACCAAAACTAGCTTAAAAGCGCCTTAAAGTGTATCTCTAAATTTGTCTCTAAATTTAAATTGGGAGAAACTAACGAGCACAATTTTTCTGGGATAGCAGTAACCCCGGAGGGAGTGCTGTGGCCAGCCCAACACACGTTAATTAGGCGGTCGCCCGGTAACTGAAGCCGGTAAAACTGAAGCCGGTAAAACTGAAGCCGTTAACCGGTATTGATGTTTTATGACGGCTTAGCCAGCCGACATAAGTACGTAGCCCCCCCCCCCTCCCTGGATACATGTAGTGTTTGGGACTATAGTATATTATTACTAGAGGGCTGGGCTGGTAGCGCCGATCTTAAATACACGTTTACGTGAAATTGCGCATCTCCTGCGCCTGCTTCGCAGCCGCAGTATCTGCACGCGACATATCCATAGTAATATAATGCACATGATGCCATTCAGGATGCTGCGGGTATCATGCTGCCGAGTTATAGAATTCCTCGCACCGATTAGCGCAAAACTGGCGGACTCCTGATTGGATACCTTACGCTCTAGCTTCACTGTCTCGCCTACCTGTAAATTGAATTAACGATGTCTTTCTGTTAGTATACTTGCTAGTTTGCCAGTTACCTGTGCACGAGGCAGATGGTGCGGCTGCGAAGCAGGCGCGCCAGATGCCCCTCTCGGTCGAAGGCAAGTGAACCCGACTCACATGTACTCTGCATCTATGGTAGGCCATCACTGCCTATAAATGATTCTCATTTTTGAAAAGGCCACAGTCATCACTAAATACAGTACAAATGTACCGTACCAGTGCCCCGCATTTCGCTTCAATCAAAGTTCTTTAGCTATCCCAGCCTATGCAAAGCTCTCGTTGATTGTGCTCGCGAAGAAAACGTGCAGAAGTACAGATGGCAATTACTTCGAATCGAGCTCACTTCAACTCTTGTGCAGCAGCTGCTGTGAGTTGAAGGGAGTCGCTAACGACGTCCATTTGCCCAGCTCGGCTCTCTTGACGCGTCCTCGGCTCGACCAAAGCGAGACGCTGCGGGGCGATAGGACTGCATTGGGAGGGCTGAGCTGGGCAAACGACTTGCATGCTCAGGCCGGATCCAACACAAGGCAACATGAGCCAGCGAATGATGACCTTAACCAAGATCAATAATCGTGCACAACTTTGAAGTGCATTATTTTGTGAATATCAACTAATTTATGCATGCGTATTCGTATCGCATTCCTATGTAGGCAATATCCCTACTGGTAAAGCCGCAAGCCTGCATATCCCCAGGACCGAGACGGCGTAAATGATTCGGAGAAGCGCATCATATCACGGAGTTCATCTTCATTAAAGCCTTCTTGGGCATCGTCGATCTGTCCAAAGCCGGCCAGCATCGATGGAACGGGGGGGGGGCCTTCGAAATCCAGCGTGACCTGTGGGGAATGCCAATTCTGGGGAGGTGACGCCGGGTGCTTCCGATCAACTCTTTCGCTCAATATTGGGTCGCGTGCTGTGCCGGTGAGGCCTGTTTGCTTGATGGTTTCTATTGGCACGTTTTTTACGTTAAGTTCGTATCACAGCAGGCTCTTCGATGCGAGGCTGCATTCCTGAAGTAATTTCTCGGCGGACCCACCAATGTGGATGGAAGTGTGATGACTTCAACTTTAACACACCATTTGACTCGATGATGCCGATTAACTCATGAACACACGGCCTGCCGTGGATTCTTCTGAAGGAGCCTGTACACTGCGTTCGCTTACGTCGCTGGAAAATAACTGATTCAGCCTCTTTCCACATTAGATCGGTGGCATTTAAAGCCCAGATAGTGACGATACGGACAACCGACGAGTACCGATTGACTTGAAGTCGATAAGGGGTAATGGTAGCATTCCTTTCAGTGAAAAGACTTCGTGCGCGAGCTGCTGATATCCACCACGGAAGCAACTTATGGAACACAGTGTACAAATCGCCTCGGGATGTGTGCAACCATCTTTTGCACTTTGCATGGGTCCCCTCCACAGCAGAAGTTACTTGGTACCCAAAGTGAGAGTATTGCTTCGTCCAGCAACGTACAATTTGAGTCTTGTACTTCCACCAATTGCGATCAAGATAGCTCGCTACAATAGAACTTTTTGCAGCTAGAGTGACGCGATGTTCTTCAAATTCATGTTCAGTTTCTGAGTTCACAGCATCAAAGTAAGATGCCATGAAGGAGTCTGTCTCCCAGGTATTCTCGAAGCGGTCTTGACCAGGTGCAACTTGATCAAGTTCGACTTGTCCTAAAATTTCGCGAGCCTTACTCAACACATTTCGATTCATGTGCCACCTGCAGATGAGTGCAGGAACAGTCGGAAAGACGGTGGCAAGTGCATTTAAACATGCCTGAATTGTACTTCCTTGTTTGCGGTGCACAATAGCCCAAGCACCGTTTATTTGATCCTGATCTACGGCACACAACTTCAGTTTCATAGGACACCCGTTTCGTTTTGAGCCGCGCATGGTTCTCACACGCTCACTATCCACAATACGACCAGAATTTTTAGGTTTCCCTGCTCGATCGCAATCATAATACTGTGTATGAATGGTCTTCGTGTTTTTCACGTATGCAGCACTCTTCTTGGATACGTTGAAGCCGTTCGCTTTTGTCCACTTGTGAAGTGCAGTTTCCGCGGCGTCTTGACTAGGGTAGATGCATTTTGGGGGAGGTGGTATGCTGAATTCGTGTGGTTGACCGGCCGTGTTTTCCATGTTGGTGACCACAACGGAAGAACGCAAATGTCGAACTGGCGCCTGGCGAGTGGGGTCTACATTTGTTTACCGCCCTTTGATAATGCCTACTTCTATAATTAACGATATGCCACGCCGTTCCGCGTCTTCAACTCCTATTAATAGTAGGAATTTGATCAATGACACTCGGCACACTTACATACACACTTTCCAGCAAAGAAGAGCAGCTGCTGCACAAGAGTTGAAGTGAGCTCGATTCGAAGTAATTGCTAGCTGTACTTCTGCACGTTTTCTTCGCAAGCACAATCAAAAATTGTGCTCGTTAGTTTCTCCCTTTGAATTGTGTAGAGGTCGCTATATGTGAAAGGTCGGTCTGATATGCAGTTGCTATAAAAGGTTGGTCTATACTAAACTCAAGTGTAAATTTATGCAGTTGCACATTGAAAGGGCTAAGTGATCTCTCGTTTACTCAGACGTAAAAATCGTCTGAGGAAATATTGTGAAAACCGACAAAGATGTCCAGTCCAGTTAAGCTGATAAGGAGGGGTAGCCAACATATAAAAAGGGGTACAGAAAATACTAAATCGTAGGATTGGCGATAGAGCGTCCATATGCAAATCTCGGCGAAATGCTAATGAACGCTCTGCTTCCTGGGCTAATTAAATAGCCACAGAGATGCAGCAGCCAGAGTAGCTCTGGCTGCGAGTACAAGCAGCTACTGCTTGTGCAAAAGTAGCTCCGCGCATAATATACGAAGATATATGTATTATATGTGCTCATTGGGATTTATATATGCTACAACGAGTTCGCAGCCCACGTTGATTTGGGACGCCGTTTATATATACAAGCTGCCCTCAGAATGCCCGGGCATTCGAAGCGATTTGCTTATAAATCGACGCCAATCCGCGATACCACTCCGTTCAGGAAAGATATCACAAAACTCAAAATTCGCTGCGCTTTCCTTCTAATTATCCCAAACCAAGGTGCATACAGTACCAAAAGACGTAGCTTGTCGTCGCCATTCGTTTGGTGTGCTCAGATCTATATGGGACGAAGTATTGACGTCGCAATGGCTGGTTGTCCGGAGCCAGCGTGTCGGAGTACGCAGGAACATAAAGGCTCATTAACATCCTCACCTCAAGCACCCCAACCAGCATCATGACCAAGACCACAGCTCCCCGTAATACGAAGCTGACCGACGTCCAGCGGCATCAGATCCTGGTGCCTTGCTACTGCGCTCCAACAACGGACACCTGAAACGCGGAGACCTCTCGGCTGTTGCTGCAGCGGAGGGCATCCACCCCTCTACCATTTCTCGACTCTGGGCTCGAGCAAGGACTGCGGCGGAAAGCACTGGCCGTTTTGAATCGCCGTCACGCAGAAGTCGCAGCGGACGACCAGGGTCCGACCACACTCCGACGCTTGAGCGTCTGCGAGCTGTACCTGTCGAGGCACGATCTACCGTGCGGTCAGCTGCTGCAGCGTGCGGTATGCCCCCCACGACGCTGTTTGGTCAGCTGCGGCAAGGCAACCTGCGCACGCATACAAGCGTGGTGAAGCCCGTTTTGACGGAGGCGAACAAGTTGCAGCGCTTGCAGTTTTCCCTCTCGCATGTTCACCCCGAGACCATGCTGCTCGACAACATGCTGGACACGGTACAGGTGGACGAGAAGATCTTCTACATCACGCAGCACACCCGCCGATTCCTGCTGCTACCGGACGAAGTGGCACCGGTGCGTCGTTTGCGCAGCAAGCGATTCATCACAAGGTGATGTTTCTGTCTGCTGTGGGCCGCCCCAGGTACGACCTCCACGCATCAGATTTTCCATGGGAAATTTGGCATTTGGCCCTTCGTCGAGCACGTGCCAGCTCAGCGATCCTCGGTGCGGCGCCCGGCAGGGACGATCATCACGAAGGACGTCTCGGTAACCAAGACGAGCTACCGCTCGATGCTTATTGCTAACCTGCTTGCG
Organism: Phytophthora x cambivora; assembly: GCA_033557925.1. Lineage (NCBI taxonomy): Eukaryota > Oomycota > Peronosporomycetes > Peronosporales > Peronosporaceae > Phytophthora > Phytophthora x cambivora. The sequence goes on from JAUCEB010000009.1 coordinate 814,507, forward strand.
TTCCCGTTGCATCCAGCAAGACAACGCTCCAGCGCACATTGCTGCCGATGATGCAGCTTTTGCTGAAGCTGCTGCTACATCAAGATGCAATGTAGTGCTGCGCAACCAACCCACCCCCAACAGCCCGGATCTCAACTGCAATGATCTCGGGCTGTTTTCAGCTATTCAAGCTCGCCAACGCAAGAAGTGTGCACGTACACTTGACGAGCTCATTGCAGCGGTCATCAAGTCGTATTGGGAGCTACCGACGCGCACCATTAACGCAGCTTTTTTTGTTTACAGTGCTCAATGGACGATTGCATCGCCCAAGAGGGCGACAATAGCTACAAACCTCGTCACATGAAGAAAGCGAAGCTGCAGCGGGAGGGAAGACTTCCCGTGGCGAATGGTTGCTGCCATCGAGCAGAGCAAATACTTACTCAGACATCTGTTTTGTAGGTACCTCGTAATACTTAAATCAAGTGTTAGTTTGTGCTTTCATTCTGGAACAGCGGTCACAGTGGTATTGTGCTATCTTTCCTGAACGGAGTGGTATATGAATAGGGATGGGGGGCGCCAAATCGGAGTGTCATCCTGTTTATATATATCAAAACAAGGGTTCATCCGCTTAATAAGCGCTTGAAGCGATCGATTTGCAAAAAATAGGACATAATCGTCGGTTTTCACAATATTAGCTATCTTATATATATTTAAGATAACTTACCGGTATATTCACGTAGACGTAAAACTTGACCGAGTTAAACGAGGGGTTGCTTCACCCTGTCATTGTGCAACTGCATATATTGTGCCTTTCACCGATTTTGGCGGGTGGGCTGTTAATTCATGCGGAATTAGATCCATAAAAGGGCGACCTTCCTTTATTTAATGCTAATTATGCCTATGGTTGTGAGCACTTCCCCTAACACCCGCGATCGGCTTTGCAAGTTTATCGATGGAGATACGGCGGGATAAACACAGAATGGCGGGCAGCAACCCGCCAATCGCCCTGTTTCCCTCTAACTCGGGCGGGATTAGCTTATTCCGCCTCAATCCATCCTCACCATCGCCACTTTAATTCGGTCACGATCAGATAACCTTGAATTAATGATGGAATTAGCTAACCCAAGACATAATTAAGAGCGAGATGGAATTAGAATTATGCCAAAATTATCACGGCAGAATTGGTGAAAGGCACAATATGTTGACTTGATTTAATTATAGACTAAGGCCGTGCAGTTGCCCGGAACAGCTCTGGATTTTCAGAGTTTTGCTTGTCGCCCTTTGAATTTTACTACAATGATAGTCGTGAGGACAATGCAGGCGATAAAATAGAGGGCTGGGCTGGTAGCGCTGGTGATACATACTCTAAAATAGTACTTTGAAGTATATTATAGTGCTCGGGTACTACGTTAAAAAGCTACTATTAAGCAGGACTATAATATATTACTATTGCATTGCAATATGCTACTATCGTAGGGAGGCTTTGTTACGGAGATGAGACTCCTTATGTATGTGCTCGGCTTGATCACGTAGTTTAGCCCATTCTTGTCTACAATACAATCATTTCGCTTAACGTTCTAAGCTGGTGCTAGTGTCAATACTTGCATATACTACTAGAACAAACTTTTGCCAAATGAGGGCACTATTTCGATAATCTAGACAAACGATGATGACCTTCGCCAAAGGATGGCATTCCGTTGTATTGATGGCAATGATGGCACTCAGCTATTTATTATTGTCAGGCTGCAACACGTCTGTTAGTTATACGTGCCACGATGAAAAGCTGCCATCCTCAGAGCAGCGTTCTCCCTGTCATGAGGACCAGCTCTTTGATCTCCGCCCTACGTGCCATGGGGTTTAACCATTCTCCGTGACGGATACTGAAGGGGAGTCATTAACACTTCGTGTAATGATGAACTTTGAGTCTAAGGTATATGAAGGCTGCAACTACTCACATAAAGAACTTTGTGTTGCCCGCACCGGAAAGGATAACACCACTAGCAAGACTAATTCCTCGTTCATAGCAGTCGCTTTAACCCTATTGCGAGGGATGGCGCTTAAAACAAGCCACATGACCATGTTTAGCAAAACAAGGTACCTTTTCGAATTTACTACTAGGATATAAACAGGGACAAGCGACGATCAATCTTGTTTTAACACAGCAAAGATCAATATTCATACTATTTTTCGTAATATATTCAGCTAGCTATCCTCCGATTTGAATACTGGCTTAAAGGTATCATGTTTCTATCAATCAAAGCAACTTGCGGAAAGCGTTCTAAAACATGGCATCTAGCCATGTTTTACGTTTGAGCTGGAACTGTCTTCCTCCAAAACCTCCTTAATGTGGTGGTTTTAGTTGCGGGAAGCGGGGTAAAACAGTGTATCTAGGCATGTTTTACTATTATTGTATGGAGGGGTACCATACTGAAATCAAGTCAAAATACATCGCAATAGGGTTAAGTTCCGAGAGGCAGCAGAGCGAGGGCTTCCTCTTGAGTTCGTTCTTCGCGCACCACAATGGCTGTACCGTTGAAACTCTGCTGACTTCGCTCACAACACGTGCACGTGTACAAACCACAAGCCTAGAACACCAGATGAGGAATCTTGCGCTGAGCTAAGTGCTATCAATAGGGGGGGGGTCAGAATTAGCTTTTTCGCCGACATTTTTCGGCCGAAATGGTCACCATAAAAAATATGGTCAGCCGACATATCCATTTCGCGAAATGGTTCACCTGTTTGGCCGAACCATTTCTGAAATGGCCAGACATTTTCTGAAATGGTCGACCATCTGACCGTTCGCAACGGCAAGTTTCCTCTCAGTCTTGAATCTTTCAGCGTAGCGCGCACTTAGAAGACCAAGGCTCTCGCCCGCGTGCAGCAGGTACGGGCGATGATGCAGTCCTCACAGTTGTGATCATTAAGCGCATATACAGCTAACCACTCTCGCACCTAGTTGTAGGACACGATGCGCGAGGAAGCCGAGACGACCAAGATCCATCTGACGCGCGAGGACTACTTGATTCTCGTCTGCTGGATGGAAAATCCCGCCAACTTCTCCATTATCCACGGCTGCGAGAAGAAGACGTCTGTGGACGCAAAGACTACGAAGCCCGACGCCTTCAAGCGACTCGCTGAGCACCTACACAAGACGACCAAGACCCCAGGACTCAAAAAGAAACCGCTGACTGCAGAGAGTATGAAGCGCCGATGGAACACGTACAAGAGCAAGTTCACGAGAACATTGAACGCCAAGCGCTCCGAGACGGGAATGGGGCTCACACAGAAAGAGCTGAAAGCAGGTCTCTCTATTCCTGCCAAGCTCGACACAATGTGCCCTCACTTCGCCAGAATGGAGAGTCTGTTTGGGGAGAAGCACAACGTGGACGCTGCCGCGACGAGGGAGCTGGGGGCGGTGTTTGATGATAATCCATCAGGAACTCCGCCTACTAGTGAAGTTGAAAGCGAGACAAGCTCTGACGAAGAGAGTTGCGCTGGCACTGACATTGGTAGTGACGATGAACGTGATGTCCTTGCTGCTGGATGTGATGGTCAGCGTGGTGTAGAACGCGAAGCTGGGAGTGGCGTTGAGCGTGAAGCCGAGTCCCATGATCCCCATGCAGCCCCTTTTGCTGGTGCGCGTAATGATCGGCGTGACGACGCATTGGTTGGTGCAGTGAATGCTGGAACAGGATCCCGAAACGCTGGACACGCTGCCGATCATGTCGCCGGGGGTGCTACGGCTGCTGGAGGTAGCAGTGAGAACAACAGGGCCATCGACGGAGATAAACCAGAGTTTCGCTTCGACAGCTACTCTCCACCACCGCCACCAAGCACTGCAAACCGCAGTAGCGAAAATGTAGGTGATCGAGTTCAAGCCGAGTTCGATCCTGAAGCTCTCGTAATGTATAACGAGTTGGGGCTATCAGATGAGTATCTTCGCGATCTTCAATCTCGACTTGTCGCTGAACAAAACTGTGTTGTTCCTGATCACCAGCAGGCTGCACCCCCGCATGCAGCTCGCACCAACACCAAGAAACAATTGCAGAAGCGCTCTTCCAGCAAGGTATCGGGCAGCAAAAAAACGTCAAGCAAGAAAAAGAAGACAACGCACAAACGTGCACTGAGACCAACTACGATGACAGAGGGACCATCAGAGGATCCAGAGTAAAAAAGCAACATGGAGCAGCCGCAAACAGCACATGGAAACCGCGTTTCGATCACAATGGCGTACGCAGAGAACACGAAGGCCAGAAATGCTCTTTTTAAACGGCGTCTCGAACAAGAAGAGAACAAGGAGAACATCAGACACGTGCGGTGGCTCCAAGAACAGAAAGCGACCAAGCGAGAGCAAGAAGCCGTGCGCCGCCATGAGTTGATCATGACACTTGTGCAGCAAGGAAAGCAGCCCCAAGAAATCAAAGAGTTTCTCTGCATCGCGGGGCTTGAGGCACAAACTCGTGAGTGCTTGTATTCTGGTAATCGCTTGTATTCTGATATTTGCTAACTTGATGTGCTTTCTAACAATTCTTCTACCTGCTTAAGCTCCATCGCATATGTTTAGCACTCAAGTCGGCGGGCACAATCGTGCTGAAAGCAGCCGCGCTTACCAAGCGGATGCATCCGTCGCTGATCCTATCGGAGTTGGCGAATCGGATGAAGTGGACGAGTAGTTGCGCTCGGACCATCATTATTTGAGCTGCATGAATGAGCAAGGCACAAGAAGGCGCTAGGGAGCAAGCAAGGTTAACATGCGGGAGTTTTTTTTGTGTCTGTGTTGGATCGACACGCGATCAGCTAATGCATGTAGTATGAGCGGTACCAAGGAATTCCACCTCTCTCGTTCCCCTTTCGGATAGCTTTCTTTTTCAGGCGGCGGCGGAAGATAAACTCATCGTCGTCGCTCTCGTCCTCATCTTTACTCTCGCTTTCTTCTTCTGGCTCATCACTGTCTTCATCGGAGCTCTCATCATCACTGGTCCAATCGTCATTTTGGCTGAGTAGCATGTTGTACAGCACGACGCATGCTGTGATCCACTGCAGAATCCTTTTCATGTCTTCTTTCTTGTTTAGCTGAACCCGCAGCTCTCTTAAGCATGCCCACCGGCCTTTCAGCACCCCGATGGTATGCTCGTTGACAACGCGAACATGGGCGATGCACGTGTTGAAAGCTTCGATGTCTGTACCCTTCATGTTATTGCGGTACGCGGGGACCAGTGTGTTGTAGCCACGATCAGCAGGATAAGCCGAGTCTCCAATTTGGTACTATCCTGGACAGAAGAAGTGAGGCTTCTTGGAATCCTTCGCGAGCTGCATCTTCTTGTACACGGTGCTATCACAGCATGAGCCCGGCCACCCAGCATAGAACGCAATGATGCGCCGGTTGTCGTCACACACGATTTGGCCGTTGATACTGTAGCGACTTTTGCGATCAAAGTAGCATTCACCATCAACTGCAGGCTTCTGGGAGAGCGGGAACGTCGTGCCGTGAACCCCACACAACCCTTGAATCCTTTGGCTGCCATACGCCTCGACATTGCCTTGCGCTTGCGCTTGTTAGGCCACACGATGAACTTGGATGCCAGGTCGTTTAGGGCCTCAACGACACGCGTCGTATAGAGAACACACGTCCCTTTACCGATTCCCCAGAGCTTGAGCGTCCGCCCAAGCGAGACGCCGTTCCCGTAGTTCCCAAGGCGATCCAAAGCGACAGCAAGCTGTAGTGCGATGTCTGCTTGCGGATGGAGACTGTCGTTCTGAAAGACGGGATGCCCTTCAATCTCGGAGAGCACAAATTGAAACGACGCTTTTGACATGCGCGTAAGCTGCCGGAAGCTGTCGTCAGGCAAGTTGAAAAAGTAGTTCAGCACGAAATCGCGGCTTTTGTCGTAGAGCTGGCGCGGCGTAAGGTACCGGTTAGCCTCGACCAACATCAAAACCTCAGCAAGATCGTCCATCGGCGTATCCATCCACAGATCTCCATCCTCGTCGAGAAAAGAGCCCAACGAGAGATCTCCGTCCTCGTCAAACAGGGTATCGAGCAACAGGTAGTCTTCGTAGTCCTCCTCGTCGAGGGCTGTCGCCGCCATGCCGCTGATGAGGTCTACTATGAGCTGCCGACGATGGGAGACACGAGGCATGGCTGCTGCTTGACTCGAGCGTCAAAATTGCGGGCGTGTACAGAGTGATTGTCAAATAGAAATGACCGGTCATTTCATATCTGACCGGGGTGATATTTTGGAAATGGTTTGGCCCTTTTGTGGGCTCTTGAGCGGAGATATTTTTGACACCATTTGTCAATTCTGACCCCCCCCCCCCTAATACAACGGAGTGCCATGGCGAAGGTCATCAGCGTTTGTCTAGATTATCGAAATAGTGCCATCATTTGGCAAAAGTCCTACTAGAACTATAGGCTACTTCACTACTTGTAGCAAAATTCGCTTCTTTGACAAAATATTGGAAGGAAGTGAGACCGCTGCACCTGGTCTTGTAAGTGCAGACGACGCCTGGGAGTCGATGAGGGGTAGAAAGGAAATCCGAAAGTGAATTCATTTGAGTTAGATGTCCTTGACCTGCTAGCTTCTTCCTACTCATGCAGTCTCTCTAGTATCTCCCACGTTTGACTTCAGTTGACGATTGCATATGCAGCGGGCACGCTTTATTGGGACGGGCACACTTGATTTGGACGGGCACGGGCCATCAGCCAATCACAGTGCACTGCAGTGGACACGCTTTAATGCAACGGGCACACTTGGATGGGACGGGCACACCCAAACCCAGCCAATCAGATTGCACCATTCGCCTCACTTCAACTGCAGACCTTAGAGGCACGCGCCAGCCACGCGCAGGCCGTGTGCCTTGAGGTCGGGACCCAGTCTTGTAGACAGCGAAGTGCAACCGCAACACCTGGTACCCCCACTCAATTTGATGTCTTGAGACTGGGCCCAACGTTGCTCCGCATCATCAAGTAGCGCAACATCTTCGACGATAGACCCTTGGTCATGAAGTCAGCGAGCCGGTTCTTGGTATCCATGTACTCCAGCTCCACTTCGTTGCTCACCACCTTCTCTCGAATGAAGTGGTAGCGAATGTCGATGTGCTTGGTGCGAGCTTGGTAGCCGACGTTCTTCGCCAAAACCATCGCTCCTTGGTTATCCTCGTAGATCACCGTAGCCCCCACTCCCTCAGCACCAATGTCCTTAAGCAGGCGTCGCATCCAGACGCACTCCTTGACACAGTCACTCGGTTGAGCTCAGAGCGACAGTCTTCTGGAACGCCGAGGGCCACACCACAGGAGCACCACAATGTCCAGTCAAAATCTGGAGCAGCATGTAGACGACGTCGTCCTCGCCATGAGCTTCGGCCAATTCCAGCAGCTCCCTGAGACATTCTGGTAACTCCATGTAAATCTCTTCCTTCAGCTTCCCGTACCGGAACGCTGTGTCGACGTCGCACTGCTCAACCTCCATTCCGTCCGCGCCGCACTTCGCCAGCATGGCACGAACCGAGTTGAGGTAAGCAACCGGCGAATACGTTTCTTCATAATCGATGCCGTGACGCTGCGAGTATCCCTTAGCCACCAGACGAGCCTTGTACCGAACGACTTGTCCTTTTTCATCACGCTTCAACGCGAACACCCAGCGTCAACCGATCGGGCGCTGGTGTGCTGGCTTGGGTACCAGCTTCCAGGTCTTGTTGGCGATGAGTGACCCCAGTTCACTTGCAATCGCCTTCTTCCATTCATCTTGGTCTTGACGTGTAGTTGCCTCAGCGTACGTCTTCGGAACCTCCTCCGTTGCAGCCATCAGCTGGCCTCCTTCAATAGCGAGCAGCTCGTCATTTGGCTTGACGCGAGCCTGGCTCACCTTCTGTCGCTTGGTTCCAATAGCGGATGGAGCGACAATCTGCTTCTTGCGTCCTTCCGCTTCCTCAGGATCCGTGGTCTCCTCAATGTACCGAGTACGCCAGCGAGTAATCATGGAGTGAGAGGGTGCAGGAACGATTGCAGTCTCTGTGGTCACCTCATGTTGAAGTGGTACCACCTCATCGTTGAAGATGGTGAGTGTCTGCGACTGTCCACGACTCGGAGTAGTAGCGTGGGGCGCGGTCATCATTGTCGTCGCCTTCGACCTCAGTCATGAAGTCGCCCGTGCTAGTGGTCTCCATAAACTTCACCGTGCGCACAATCTTCACTTGGCCAGTAGCGACATTGAGGACGCGGTATCCCTTGACACCAGCACGTGAACGCCTTGGCGTCAGGCTTGCGGCGCTTCTCATCCGGGATGTGTCCATAGCCGAGTGCACCGAACACCTTCAGGTTCTTGAGCTGAGGTTTCTTCTGGTACACCATCTCGTAGGGCGTCTTCACAGTCACCGTGCTGGAAATCCTGTTGATGATCCACGCCGACGTGTTGACTGCTTCAGCCCACCACTTCTTGTCGATGCCCTCGTGGTAGAGCATGCAGCGAGCCATCTCCACGAGGCTCCGGTTCATGCGCTCAGCCAGTCCATTTTGCTGAGGCGTGTACGGCACCGACGAATGCCATGCTTGGACAGGTACTCCTTGAAGAGTCGACCCGTGTACTCCCCGCCGTTGTCCGAGCGGATGCGCTTGATCTTGCGCCCTGTAGCGTTTTCCATGTCGGCCCTGAACATCTTGAACTTCTCCAAGTGTGACTTGAGAAATCGTCGATGAACGTGACAGCATACGTACGGCCACCAGGTGTCTTCGTCTGCATTGGACCCATTAAGTCCGAGTGAATGAGGTCGATGACTCCGTCACTCTTGAGTGTCTTTTCCGGATTGCGAGAGAAGTTGTCCTCTCGCATCTTGCCCATGCAGCAGCCAGTAAACACGTGGTCTCTTGGCGCATCTGCGATGTGAGGAACTCCATCGGCCATGGTCAGTAGCTGTTCATAGCGCTTGAATGGAATGTGGACGAGACGGGCGTGCACAACTGCCCATGGCTCCTTACGAGATGTCGTCGCCGCATGGCACACCTCGTCCCCCACTGTCTCCAACTTGTAGACGTTTCCACAGCGCTTGACCACCATGACGGTAGCATCGTCATAGCGAAATACACACTTGTCCTTGCTGAACTGCGCGACGATCGTCCTTCTCGGCCAGCTTCGCCACCGAGATGAGGCTTCCTTCGACTTCAGAAATGTACAAACACCCGACAGCGTGGCAGACGTCCCGTCCATCAGCTTCAACCCGACGGTTCCCATTGCAACTGCGTCGATCTCCCTGCCATCCGCGATCGTGATGCGGACTGGCGTCTTCTGCTCCTTTATGGACACGAACTTGTCCCGGACGCTGGTCATGTGCGAGCTTGCACCAGAGTCGACGAGCCATTCAGTCTTGCCCATCGCACTCGTAGCCGTGAACGCGTAGTCGGATGTCTCCCTCGCGACTTTCCCGCGTTCCTCGCCGGCCTTCTTCTTGCGGCACTCCGTTTCCTTGTGCACAGGCTTCTTGCAGTAGAAGCACTTGCCGTTGAACCGACGCTTGTCGTAGCTCTTCTTTGCCACGAACGCCTTCTGTTGAGCCGATGACGATTCATCCGAGGCATCAACACCGGAGAGAGCTTGGATCGCATACGCCAACGTCATGTTCGGCGTGTTCTCGAGTACGGTACTGATCATCCGGTACTCATCCGTCAGACTACCGAGCAGCAACACGAGTTGTCGGGTCTCATCCAGAGGCTCACCAATCGTCTCCATCTGGAGGACGATCTCCTTGAACTGGTCCACATGCACCGCGAACCGCGTACCGGACTCCATCTTGAAGTTGTGCAACTTCATGGTGACGATGAGTCGGTTCTTGAGCGTGTTCCGGTTGAGCTGCTCCTCGAGCATGCGCCACGAGTCAGCAGCAGTTGTCGCTCCACGGATGCAGACTTGGTATGTGAGACTCACGTCTCCTGCGATCACACCAAGGGCCTTCAGATCGTTGGTCTTCCATTGAACCGTGGAGCGGTCACTCAGCGTGTCGAACTCTGGCTTGATGATGTGGGCCAGCAGTCCTTTGCGCGAGAGCTTCATACTCATGTTGAACTCCCAGTGGAAGTAGTTGTCTGCCACGAGCTTGACGGTGTCAGCGTAGCTTGGTCCCATAACCTCTTGCAAGTGCAGACGACGCCTGGGAGTCGATGAGGGGTAGAAAGGAAATCCGAAAGTGAATTCATTTGAGTTAGATGCCCTTGACCTGCTAGCTTCTTCCTACTCATGCAGTCTCTCTAGTATCTCCCTCGTTTGACTTCAGTTGACTATTGCATATGCAGCGGGCACGCTTTATTGGGACGGGCACACTTGATTTGGACGGGCACGGGCCATCAGCCAATCACAGTGCACTGCAGCGGACACGCTTTAATGCAACGGGCACATTTGGATGGGACGGGCACACCCAAACCCAGCCAATCAGATTGCACCATTCGCCTCACTTCAACTGCAGACCTTAGAGGCACGCGCCAGCCACGCGCAGGCCGTGTGCCTTGAGGTCGGGACCCAGTCTTGTAGACAGCGAAGTGCAACCGCAACACCTGGTACCCCCACGGCCACGGCCTTCAGTGAGTTCAAGGGGTAGATATTAAGCGTCCGGCGTACATACAAGAGCACGCTGTCCCTGTTTGCGACTGATGTAGAGTAGTGCAATGAAATTATCTAATTGAAGCTGCTGGATGCTGTGATAAGCTATATATCCATATTTCACTTGTAGCTGCCAATTTGACGATCATCCACAGCATCTTATTTCTTCCTGCTACGCTTCAACCGCTTCTGCGCGGCGAGGAACTCCTCCTCACTGGGTTCACCCGGGTCCTGAGTACAAGCTGTTCCAGCGGATGGGCCAACATACCTCTAGATTTAGCTAAAATCCGCTTCTCTGACAAAATATGGCGCATGTTGTTCCACCAGCATAGATTTATCATCTTCCACAGGTATTATCATAAACAGGTTTTTATCTTAATCTCAACTGGATGGGTCAACATACCAGCATAGTTTTAACACTACACAGGGTATTAATATATACAGGTCTTACCGTATTTAACTTTGGCAATGTCAGGCTCGATTTCGACAGGGTATTAAATCAGTCAATAATCGTACGTCAGTGCGATCCCGCCTAGGACTCTGGATAAAATCCAGAGAATAACCCTGTTATCGCAGCCAGGCCCCATAATAGGGGCTTTCAAAGTACCGAATCATTAGAAAAATGATTTGTAAAAAATCAAACTGATCTTTGGGCCCCGTCGACGGAGAAAGGAACTTTGAAACGCACTAATGATTAGATCATCAAATCGACCCTCCAGGCAACCTGGACGCCTCGTGCAGCATGGCGTGCTGCAGCCCCGCCGTCGCCTCGTGCTTCGTCGGCGTGTAATTCACGCCGCATCTGTATACCCTAGCTCTGCCGCCGCATACTACACCGCTGCCTCGAAGTACGCGGGAGATGGGGCTAAAACGCACTGCAGCGCCGGCAAATAACGACTAGGCTGAAGCACTGTGTACCGCCGCGTTGTGCTAAGCACAAGGTGGCGGCGGGTCTGTAGAAGAAGCGGCAGTTACGGGGGTGGCGTGACAATGGACTCCATCGTCACGCCACCCCACCCCCTCCAGGCTGCAGCCTGCAGCTCACCAAGGCACGGAGGCTCCGCGCCTTGGTGAGCTGCCGGGGACAATTAGGTAGGCCAGACTGGCTCAGCCAGTCCTGTCAAAAGATCAGCTTTACGAAAGATCAGGCGAACGATGGGCCTCTGGAGGCTCATTTTTGGTCTAATCTTGGTCTGATTTTTTACAAATCATTTTTCTAATGATTCGCTACTTTGAAACCCCCTAATATAGGTCGGCCTGATATTATCAGGCCGATCTTTGACATATAGCGACCTCTACACAATTTATATTTAGAGATGAATTTAGAGAAACACTTTAAGCCGCTTTTAAGCTATTTGTGGAAGGCGTCAATTGGCCAAAACACGCTGAGGGTGCTGCTACGACAAATACTACTCCGGTCCGGAAAATAATTAACAGTTAGTTTTTTTGGAGTAATCCACACACTGTTTGCTCATTGATTGGACGAGGTACAAAATTGAGCACGGCTGATTGGGAGAAAAATATATAGTGATTTGTATTGAACTCGAGTTTTGTAGCTTCCACGTGATGTATTTCTTCTCGCGAACTATGACTAAACGCAACTCGTTTTCCTTCCGCGAGATATTTTAGCTTTTCCATGTGAACATTTTGACGTCACAGCGAAAAACACCTTATCACCTCCATAAACTGATCCTTTAAATGACTTCAGCGTGAATGTTATGGCGCAAAAACTGCAATGAAAAAATACTGTGCGAAGCCACATATCGCGAGCTTTACAGCAAGGTATGTAAGTTCTCGAACCGAAGTCGTGAAGTGAAGCGGTTAATTCTTTTCCGGGCCGGAGAAGTATATATTTACTCATCCTAGGAATGACATCCATCTGAACTGAATAAGATAACATTTCCCCAACATGTTGGATATTCTTAGTTCGAACGAGTTGTATATCACTGGAAAATTACTGCTAATACTGTAGCATGAGAGTGCGTTATGCACTGCCGAATGATTCACAATTTCGATGTTTAGTTATGTACGAAATTTGATATGTCAACTTCACACGTGATTAGCATACAACACTCTTGCACAGAGGAAATGCTTTCGGGTGTTGCTACCAATTTGAGCAGCAGCTCACTAGCCCACGACCTCGGCGGAAACTGTTTGTTCCAGATAAATAGGATTAAAGCCCGACTGTATTTTAGGTGCTCAATTTGCTGTCAATACCAGAGGTCCGCCAATACAATAAAAAATTGGATTGTTCGGAGCACGATCCAATAATAAAGATTTCAATTTGGAGCGAAACAATAATAAATATTGCCGCAATTTTCATATTATTGGTACCGCCGACAGATACAAACTCCAAGTGACCCGCACATTGCCTAAAACTCCAAGCGACCCGCACAATTGCCTTACCAAAAAAGATTCAAGCAATTTGGTGCTTGCTCTATTGAGAGCTTGCGTAGTGAGACTGTTGTGCTACCAAAATGCTTAGCGTCTAGAAGGCCAGACACTAGAGCGCTTGATCACGAGCTTGCTGGTCCAGGGTGAAAATTCACAACTCCTCTTGGTTAGACAATACTATTTTAGTTTCAGCCTCTTGGTTAGACAATCTATATTTGTTTCAGTGTGACCGAATTACGATACAATCTTCCCAAGGATAGCACCTTGTGGTTTAAGAACCGCCGGCTGCCACGTTGGACACGGATATCCAACCCAGCCAACAAAATCCTGCATAGTAGTCGTTGTCTTTGCTTGAAATTGCAGCTATATCTCGTAATCTCCACCGTCTCATTTCCGTTGCACCACTGCCCTTGCCAACGATCGCACTAGGCCTTCCGCTACCATCATCCACCTGGCCAGCAGCGCTAACAGCTCGCCTTCAGTGTTGGTGAAAGACCGGGTTTGAACGCCTACGACAGGCAACGGTGGGCAAGATAGAGAGGCTAGCACGTGCCACTCGACGTGTCAGGGCTGCTGTGTGGCCGCTGGCGTCGGTGGATCTGGGTAATTGGGACTGCGTGGACGAGGATGGCATTTTGCCCAAAGTTGACACTAATCGAGGGATGTAGCCGTCCGAAGCGTCCCCGTGGCCCAATGGATAAGGCATCCTACGAAGCGGGAGATTGCGGGTTCGAGTCCCGTCGGAGACTTCCTTTTGACGTCGTCAAACCTCGTCAACTTTTATCGGGCGAAAACGCCATCGCCGCCGATGCACTGCCAAGGCTGGTATTACAGGCTCTTGCCGCTTGTCTGGGCGCTGTTTCCGAGTAGAACGGACACTGGGACGTCGTGTACGGCCTCGCCATCTTGAATAATGGCGTCCCGCTGTGGCCGAAATGCACTTACACTGCCGAGAAGAGTCGTCTGAGACTGGCTATCGGGCCTGCAGCCGGCGGCCTTCGATGGTAGCAGGCTGACGTCATGTCTGCTTCTTCGGGTGACGTCCAAACTTGGTGGGCAGTCTAAACTACCGTGCCAGCCAGTGCTGACACGATACCAAACGCACACACCACCCCGGCCTTGCCGACAACCCCTCTCGGCCTCCCGCTGCCATCGTCGACCTGGCCAGCAGCGCTAACAGCTCGCCTTCAGTATTGGCGAAAGACCGGGGTTTGAACGCCTGCGGCAGGTAATGGTGGGCAAGATAGAGAGGCTAGCACGTGTCATTCGACGTGTCAGGGCTGCTGTGTGGCCGCTGGCGTCGGTGGATCTGGGTAATTGGGGCTGCATGGACGAGGATGGCATTTTGCCCAAAGTTGACACTAATCGAGGGATGTAGCCGTCCGAAGCGTCCCCGTGGCCCAATGGATAAGGCATCCGCCTACGAAGCGGGAGATTGCGGGTTCGAGTCCCGTCGGAGACTTCCTTTTGACGTCGTCAAACCTCGTCAACTTTTATCGGGCGAAAACGCCATCGCCGCCGATGCACTGCCAAGGCTGGTATTACAGGCTCTTGCCGCTTGTCTGGGCGCTGTTTCCGAGTAGAACGGACACTGGGACGTCGTGTACGGCCTCGCCATCTTGAATAATGGCGTCCCGCTGTGGCCGAAATGCACTTACACTGCCGAGAAGAGTCGTCTGAGACTGGCTATCGGGCCTGCAGCCGGCGGCCTTCGATGGTAGCAGGCTGACGTCATTTCTGCTTCTTCGGGTGACGTCCAAACTTGGTGGGCAGTCTAAACTACCGTGCCAGCCAGTGCTGACACGATACCAAACGCACACACCACCCCGGCCTTGCCGACAACCCCTCTTGGCCTCCCGCTGCCATCGTCGACCTGGCCAGCAGCGCTAACAGCTCGCCTTCAGTATTGGCGAAAGACCGGGGTTTGAACGCCTGCGGCAGGCAACGGTGGGCAAGATAGAGAGGCTAGCACGTGTCATTCGACGTGTCAGGGCTGCTGTGTGGCCGCTGGCGTCGGTGGATCTGGGTAATTGGGGCTGCATGGACGAGGATGGCATTTTGCCCAAAGTTGACACTAATCGAGGGATGTAGCCGTCCGAAGCGTCCCCGTGGCCCAATGGATAAGGCATCCGCCTACGAAGCGGGAGATTGCGGGTTCGAGTCCCGTCGGAGACTTCCTTTTGACGTCGTCAAACCTCGTCAACTTTTATCGGGCGAAAACGCCATCGCCGCCGATGCACTGCCAAGGCTGGTATTACAGGCTCTTGCCGCTTGTCTGGGCGCTGTTTCCGAGTAGAACGGACACTGGGACGTCGTGTACGGCCTCGCCATCTTGAATAATGGCGTCCCGCTGTGGCCGAAATGCACTTACACTGCCGAGAAGAGTCGTCTGAGACTGGCTATCGGGCCTGCAGCCGGCGGCCTTCGATGGTAGCAGGCTGACGTCATTTCTGCTTCTTCGGGTGACGTCCAAACTTGGTGGGCAGTCTAAACTACCGTGCCAGCCAGTGCTGACACGATACCAAACGCACACACCACCCCGGCCTTGCCGACAACCCCTCTCGGCCTCCCGCTGCCATCGTCGACCTGGCCAGCAGCGCTAACAGCTCGCCTTCAGTATTGGCGAAAGACCGGGGTTTGAACGCCTGCGGCAGGCAACGGTGGGCAAGATAGAGAGGCTAGCACGTGTCATTCGACGTGTCAGGGCTGCTGTGTGGCCGCTGGCGTCGGTGGATCTGGGTAATTGGGGCTGCATGGACGAGGATGGCATTTTGCCCAAAGTTGACACTAATCGAGGGATGTAGCCGTCCGAAGCGTCCCCGTGGCCCAATGGATAAGGCATCCGCCTACGAAGCGGGAGATTGCGGGTTCGAGTCCCGTCGGAGACTTCCTTTTGACGTCGTCAAACCTCGTCAACTTTTATCGGGCGAAAACGCCATCGCCGCCGATGCACTGCCAAGGCTGGTATTACAGGCTCTTGCCGCTTGTCTGGGCGCTGTTTCCGAGTAGAACGGACACTGGGACGTCGTGTACGGCCTCGCCATCTTGAATAATGGCGTCCCGCTGTGGCCGAAATGCACTTACACTGCCGAGAAGAGTCGTCTGAGACTGGCTATCGGGCCTGCAGCCGGCGGCCTTCGATGGTAGCAGGCTGACGTCATTTCTGCTTCTTCGGGTGACGTCCAAACTTGGTGGGCAGTCTAAACTACCGTGCCAGCCAGTGCTGACACGATACCAAACGCACACACCACCCCGGCCTTGCCGACAACCCCTCTCGGCCTCCCGCTGCCATCGTCGACCTGGCCAGCAGCGCTAACAGCTCGCCTTCAGTATTGGCGAAAGACCGGGGTTTGAACGCCTGCGGCAGGCAATGGTGGGCAAGATAGAGAGGCTAGCACGTGTCATTCGACGTGTCAGGGCTGCTGTGTGTGGCCGCTGGCGTCGGTGGATCTGGGTAATTGGGGCTGCATGGACGAGGATGGCATTTTGCCCAAAGTTGACACTAATCGAGGGATGTAGCCGTCCGAAGCGTCCCCGTGGCCCAATGGATAAGGCATCCGCCTACGAAGCGGGAGATTGCGGGTTCGAGTCCCGTCGGAGACTTCCTTTTGACGTCGTCAAACCTCGTCAACTTTTATCGGGCGAAAACGCCATCGCCGCCGATGCACTGCCAAGGCTGGTATTACAGGCTCTTGCCGCTTGTCTGGGCGCTGTTTCCGAGTAGAACGGACACTGGGACGTCGTGTACGGCCTCGCCATCTTGAATAATGGCGTCCCGCTGTGGCCGAAATGCACTTACACTGCCGAGAAGAGTCGTCTGAGACTGCCTATCGGGCCTGCAGCCGGCGGCCTTCGATGGTAGCAGGCTGACGTCATTTCTGCTTCTTCGGGTGACGTCCAAACTTGGTGGGCAGTCTAAACTACCGTGCCAGCCAGTGCTGACACGATACCAAACGCACACACCACCCCGGCCTTGCCGACAACCCCTCTCGGCCTCCCGCTGCCATCGTCGACCTGGCCAGCAGCGCTAACAGCTCGCCTTCAGTATTGGCGAAAGACCGGGGTTTGAACGCCTGCGGCAGGCAATGGTGGGCAAGATAGAGAGGCTAGCACGTGTCATTCGACGTGTCAGGGCTGCTGTGTGTGGCCGCTGGCGTCGGTGGATCTGGGTAATTGGGGCTGCATGGACGAGGATGGCATTTTGCCCAAAGTTGACACTAATCGAGGGATGTAGCCGTCCGAAGCGTCCCCGTGGCCCAATGGATAAGGCATCCGCCTACGAAGCGGGAGATTGCGGGTTCGAGTCCCGTCGGAGACTTCCTTTTGACGTCGTCAAACCTCGTCAACTTTTATCGGGCGAAAACGCCATCGCCGCCGATGCACTGCCAAGGCTGGTATTACAGGCTCTTGCCGCTTGTCTGGGCGCTGTTTCCGAGTAGAACGGACACTGGGACGTCGTGTACGGCCTCGCCATCTTGAATAATGGCGTCCCGCTGTGGCCGAAATGCACTTACACTGCCGAGAAGAGTCGTCTGAGACTGGCTATCGGGCCTGCAGCCGGCGGCCTTCGATGGTAGCAGGCTGACGTCATTTCTGCTTCTTCGGGTGACGTCCAAACTTGGTGGGCAGTCTAAACTACCGTGCCAGCCAGTGCTGACACGATACCAAACGCACACACCACCCCGGCCTTGCCGACAACCCCTCTCGGCCTCCCGCTGCCATCGTCGACCTGGCCAGCAGCGCTAACAGCTCGCCTTCAGTATTGGCGAAAGACCGGGGTTTGAACGCCTGCGGCAGGCAACGGTGCGCAAGATAGAGAGGCTAGCACGTGTCATTCGACGTGTCAGGGCTGCTGTGTGGCCGCTGGCGTCGGTGGATCTGGGTAATTGGGGCTGCATGGACGAGGATGGCATTTTGCCCAAAGTTGACACTAATCGAGGGATGTAGCCGTCCGAAGCGTCCCCGTGGCCCAATGGATAAGGCATCCGCCTACGAAGCGGGAGATTGCGGGTTCGAGTCCCGTCGGAGACTTCCTTTTGACGTCGTCAAACCTCGTCAACTTTTATCGGGCGAAAACGCCATCGCCGCCGATGCACTGCCAAGGCTGGTATTACAGGCTCTTGCCGCTTGTCTGGGCGCTGTTTCCGAGTAGAACGGACACTGGGACGTCGTGTACGGCCTCGCCATCTTGAATAATGGCGTCCCGCTGTGGCCGAAATGCACTTACACTGCCGAGAAGAGTCGTCTGAGACTGGCTATCGGGCCTGCAGCCGGCGGCCTTCGATGGTAGCAGGCTGACGTCATTTCTGCTTCTTCGGGTGACGTCCAAACTTGGTGGGCAGTCTAAACTACCGTGCCAGCCAGTGCTGACACGATACCAAACGCACACACCACCCCGGCCTTGCCGACAACCCCTCTCGGCCTCCCGCTGCCATCGTCGACCTGGCCAGCAGCGCTAACAGCTCGCCTTCAGTATTGGCGAAAGACCGGGGTTTGAACGCCTGCGGCAGGCAATGGTGGGCAAGATAGAGAGGCTAGCACGTGTCATTCGACGTGTCAGGGCTGCTGTGTGTGGCCGCTGGCGTCGGTGGATCTGGGTAATTGGGGCTGCATGGACGAGGATGGCATTTTGCCCAAAGTTGACACTAATCGAGGGATGTAGCCGTCCGAAGCGTCCCCGTGGCCCAATGGATAAGGCATCCGCCTACGAAGCGGGAGATTGCGGGTTCGAGTCCCGTCGGAGACTTCCTTTTGACGTCGTCAAACCTCGTCAACTTTTATCGGGCGAAAACGCCATCGCCGCCGATGCACTGCCAAGGCTGGTATTACAGGCTCTTGCCGCTTGTCTGGGCGCTGTTTCCGAGTAGAACGGACACTGGGACGTCGTGTACGGCCTCGCCATCTTGAATAATGGCGTCCCGCTGTGGCCGAAATGCACTTACACTGCCGAGAAGAGTCGTCTGAGACTGGCTATCGGGCCTGCAGCCGGCGGCCTTCGATGGTAGCAGGCTGACGTCATTTCTGCTTCTTCGGGTGACGTCCAAACTTGGTGGGCAGTCTAAACTACCGTGCCAGCCAGTGCTGACACGATACCAAACGCACACACCACCCCGGCCTTGCCGACAACCCCTCTCGGCCTCCCGCTGCCATCGTCGACCTGGCCAGCAGCGCTAACAGCTCGCCTTCAGTATTGGCGAAAGACCGGGGTTTGAACGCCTGCGGCAGGCAATGGTGGGCAAGATAGAGAGGCTAGCACGTGTCATTCGACGTGTCAGGGCTGCTGTGTGTGGCCGCTGGCGTCGGTGGATCTGGGTAATTGGGGCTGCATGGACGAGGATGGCATTTTGCCCAAAGTTGACACTAATCGAGGGATGTAGCCGTCCGAAGCGTCCCCGTGGCCCAATGGATAAGGCATCCGCCTACGAAGCGGGAGATTGCGGGTTCGAGTCCCGTCGGAGACTTCCTTTTGACGTCGTCAAACCTCGTCAACTTTTATCGGGCGAAAACGCCATCGCCGCCGATGCACTGCCAAGGCTGGTATTACAGGCTCTTGCCGCTTGTCTGGGCGCTGTTTCCGAGTAGAACGGACACTGGGACGTCGTGTACGGCCTCGCCATCTTGAATAATGGCGTCCCGCTGTGGCCGAAATGCACTTACACTGCCGAGAAGAGTCGTCTGAGACTGGCTATCGGGCCTGCAGCCGGCGGCCTTCGATGGTAGCAGGCTGACGTCATTTCTGCTTCTTCGGGTGACGTCCAAACTTGGTGGGCAGTCTAAACTACCGTGCCAGCCAGTGCTGACACGATACCAAACGCACACACCACCCCGGCCTTGCCGACAACCCCTCTCGGCCTCCCGCTGCCATCGTCGACCTGGCCAGCAGCGCTAACAGCTCGCCTTCAGTATTGGCGAAAGACCGGGGTTTGAACGCCTGCGGCAGGCAACGGTGCGCAAGATAGAGAGGCTAGCACGTGTCATTCGACGTGTCAGGGCTGCTGTGTGGCCGCTGGCGTCGGTGGATCTGGGTAATTGGGGCTGCATGGACGAGGATGGCATTTTGCCCAAAGTTGACACTAATCGAGGGATGTAGCCGTCCGAAGCGTCCCCGTGGCCCAATGGATAAGGCATCCGCCTACGAAGCGGGAGATTGCGGGTTCGAGTCCCGTCGGAGACTTCCTTTTGACGTCGTCAAACCTCGTCAACTTTTATCGGGCGAAAACGCCATCGCCGCCGATGCACTGCCAAGGCTGGTATTACAGGCTCTTGCCGCTTGTCTGGGCGCTGTTTCCGAGTAGAACGGACACTGGGACGTCGTGTACGGCCTCGCCATCTTGAATAATGGCGTCCCGCTGTGGCCGAAATGCACTTACACTGCCGAGAAGAGTCGTCTGAGACTGGCTATCGGGCCTGCAGCCGGCGGCCTTCGATGGTAGCAGGCTGACGTCATTTCTGCTTCTTCGGGTGACGTCCAAACTTGGTGGGCAGTCTAAACTACCGTGCCAGCCAGTGCTGACACGATACCAAACGCACACACCACCCCGGCCTTGCCGACAACCCCTCTCGGCCTCCCGCTGCCATCGTCGACCTGGCCAGCAGCGCTAACAGCTCGCCTTCAGTATTGGCGAAAGACCGGGGTTTGAACGCCTGCGGCAGGCAATGGTGGGCAAGATAGAGAGGCTAGCACGTGTCATTCGACGTGTCAGGGCTGCTGTGTGTGGCCGCTGGCGTCGGTGGATCTGGGTAATTGGGGCTGCATGGACGAGGATGGCATTTTGCCCAAAGTTGACACTAATCGAGGGATGTAGCCGTCCGAAGCGTCCCCGTGGCCCAATGGATAAGGCATCCGCCTACGAAGCGGGAGATTGCGGGTTCGAGTCCCGTCGGAGACTTCCTTTTGACGTCGTCAAACCTCGTCAACTTTTATCGGGCGAAAACGCCATCGCCGCCGATGCACTGCCAAGGCTGGTATTACAGGCTCTTGCCGCTTGTCTGGGCGCTGTTTCCGAGTAGAACGGACACTGGGACGTCGTGTACGGCCTCGCCATCTTGAATAATGGCGTCCCGCTGTGGCCGAAATGCACTTACACTGCCGAGAAGAGTCGTCTGAGACTGGCTATCGGGCCTGCAGCCGGCGGCCTTCGATGGTAGCAGGCTGACGTCATTTCTGCTTCTTCGGGTGACGTCCAAACTTGGTGGGCAGTCTAAACTACCGTGCCAGCCAGTGCTGACACGATACCAAACGCACACACCACCCCGGCCTTGCCGACAACCCCTCTCGGCCTCCCGCTGCCATCGTCGACCTGGCCAGCAGCGCTAACAGCTCGCCTTCAGTATTGGCGAAAGACCGGGGTTTGAACGCCTGCGGCAGGCAACGGTGCGCAAGATAGAGAGGCTAGCACGTGTCATTCGACGTGTCAGGGCTGCTGTGTGGCCGCTGGCGTCGGTGGATCTGGGTAATTGGGGCTGCATGGACGAGGATGGCATTTTGCCCAAAGTTGACACTAATCGAGGGATGTAGCCGTCCGAAGCGTCCCCGTGGCCCAATGGATAAGGCATCCGCCTACGAAGCGGGAGATTGCGGGTTCGAGTCCCGTCGGAGACTTCCTTTTGACGTCGTCAAACCTCGTCAACTTTTATCGGGCGAAAACGCCATCGCCGCCGATGCACTGCCAAGGCTGGTATTACAGGCTCTTGCCGCTTGTCTGGGCGCTGTTTCCGAGTAGAACGGACACTGGGACGTCGTGTACGGCCTCGCCATCTTGAATAATGGCGTCCCGCTGTGACCGAAATGCACTTACACTGCCGAGAAGAGTCGTCTGAGACTGGCTATCGGGCCTGCAGCCGGCGGCCTTCGATGGTAGCAGGCTGACGTCATTTCTGCTTCTTCGGGTGACGTCCAAACTTGGTGGGCAGTCTAAACTACCGTGCCAGCCAGTGCTGACACGATACCAAACGCACACACCACCCCGGCCTTGCCGACAACCCCTCTCGGCCTCCCGCTGCCATCGTCGACCTGGCCAGCAGCGCTAACAGCTCGCCTTCAGTATTGGCGAAAGACCGGGGTTTGAACGCCTGCGGCAGGCAATGGTGGGCAAGATAGAGAGGCTAGCACGTGTCATTCGACGTGTCAGGGCTGCTGTGTGGCCGCTGGCGTCGGTGGATCTGGGTAATTGGGGCTGCATGGACGAGGATGGCATTTTGCCCAAAGTTGACACTAATCGAGGGATGTAGCCGTCCGAAGCGTCCCCGTGGCCCAATGGATAAGGCATCCGCCTACGAAGCGGGAGATTGCGGGTTCGAGTCCCGTCGGAGACTTCCTTTTGACGTCGTCAAACCTCGTCAACTTTTATCGGGCGAAAACGCCATCGCCGCCGATGCACTGCCAAGGCTGGTATTACAGGCTCTTGCCGCTTGTCTGGGCGCTGTTTCCGAGTAGAACGGACACTGGGACGTCGTGTACGGCCTCGCCATCTTGAATAATGGCGTCCCGCTGTGGCCGAAATGCACTTACACTGCCGAGAAGAGTCGTCTGAGACTGCCTATCGGGCCTGCAGCCGGCGGCCTTCGATGGTAGCAGGCTGACGTCATTTCTGCTTCTTCGGGTGACGTCCAAACTTGGTGGGCAGTCTAAACTACCGTGCCAGCCAGTGCTGACACGATACCAAACGCACACACCACCCCGGCCTTGCCGACAACCCCTCTCGGCCTCCCGCTGCCATCGTCGACCTGGCCAGCAGCGCTAACAGCTCGCCTTCAGTATTGGCGAAAGACCGGGGTTTGAACGCCTGCGGCAGGCAACGGTGGGCAAGATAGAGAGGCTAGCACGTGTCATTCGACGTGTCAGGGCTGCTGTGTGTGGCCGCTGGCGTCGGTGGATCTGGGTAATTGGGGCTGCATGGACGAGGATGGCATTTTGCCCAAAGTTGACACTAATCGAGGGATGTAGCCGTCCGAAGCGTCCCCGTGGCCCAATGGATAAGGCATCCGCCTACGAAGCGGGAGATTGCGGGTTCGAGTCCCGTCGGAGACTTCCTTTTGACGTCGTCAAACCTCGTCAACTTTTATCGGGCGAAAACGCCATCGCCGCCGATGCACTGCCAAGGCTGGTATTACAGGCTCTTGCCGCTTGTCTGGGCGCTGTTTCCGAGTAGAACGGACACTGGGACGTCGTGTACGGCCTCGCCATCTTGAATAATGGCGTCCCGCTGTGGCCGAAATGCACTTACACTGCCGAGAAGAGTCGTCTGAGTCTGCCTATCGGGCCTGCAGCCGGCGGCCTTCGATGGTAGCAGGCTGACGTCATTTCTGCTTCTTCGGGTGACGTCCAAACTTGGTGGGCAGTCTAAACTACCGTGCCAGCCAGTGCTGACACGATACCAAACGCACACACCACCCCGGCCTTGCCGACAACCCCTCTCGGTCTCCCGCTGCCATCGTCGACCTGGCCAGCAGCGCTAACAGCTCGCCTTCAGTATTGGCGAAAGACCGGGGTTTGAACGCCTGCGGCAGGCAACGGTGCGCAAGATAGAGAGGCTAGCACGTGTCATTCGACGTGTCAGGGCTGCTGTGTGGCCGCTGGCGTCGGTGGATCTGGGTAATTGGGGCTGCATGGACGAGGATGGCATTTTGCCCAAAGTTGACACTAATCGAGGGATGTAGCCGTCCGAAGCGTCCCCGTGGCCCAATGGATAAGGCATCCGCCTACGAAGCGGGAGATTGCGGGTTCGAGTCCCGTCGGAGACTTCCTTTTGACGTCGTCAAACCTCGTCAACTTTTATCGGGCGAAAACGCCATCGCCGCCGATGCACTGCCAAGGCTGGTATTACAGGCTCTTGCCGCTTGTCTGGGCGCTGTTTCCGAGTAGAACGGACACTGGGACGTCGTGTACGGCCTCGCCATCTTGAATAATGGCGTCCCGCTGTGGCCGAAATGCACTTACACTGCCGAGAAGAGTCGTCTGAGACTGCCTATCGGGCCTGCAGCCGGCGGCCTTCGATGGTAGCAGGCTGACGTCATTTCTGCTTCTTCGGGTGACGTCCAAACTTGGTGGGCAGTCTAAACTACCGTGCCAGCCAGTGCTGACACGATACCAAACGCACACACCACCCCGGCCTTGCCGACAACCCCTCTCGGCCTCCCGCTGCCATCGTCGACCTGGCCAGCAGCGCTAACAGCTCGCCTTCAGTATTGGCGAAAGACCGGGGTTTGAACGCCTGCGGCAGGCAACGGTGCGCAAGATAGAGAGGCTAGCACGTGTCATTCGACGTGTCAGGGCTGCTGTGTGGCCGCTGGCGTCGGTGGATCTGGGTAATTGGGGCTGCATGGACGAGGATGGCATTTTGCCCAAAGTTGACACTAATCGAGGGATGTAGCCGTCCGAAGCGTCCCCGTGGCCCAATGGATAAGGCATCCGCCTACGAAGCGGGAGATTGCGGGTTCGAGTCCCGTCGGAGACTTCCTTTTGACGTCGTCAAACCTCGTCAACTTTTATCGGGCGAAAACGCCATCGCCGCCGATGCACTGCCAAGGCTGGTATTACAGGCTCTTGCCGCTTGTCTGGGCGCTGTTTCCGAGTAGAACGGACACTGGGACGTCGTGTACGGCCTCGCCATCTTGAATAATGGCGTCCCGCTGTGGCCGAAATGCACTTACACTGCCGAGAAGAGTCGTCTGAGACTGGCTATCGGGCCTGCAGCCGGCGGCCTTCGATGGTAGCAGGCTGACGTCATTTCTGCTTCTTCGGGTGACGTCCAAACTTGGTGGGCAGTCTAAACTACCGTGCCAGCCAGTGCTGACACGATACCAAACGCACACACCACCCCGGCCTTGCCGACAACCCCTCTCGGCCTCCCGCTGCCATCGTCGACCTGGCCAGCAGCGCTAACAGCTCGCCTTCAGTATTGGCGAAAGACCGGGGTTTGAACGCCTGCGGCAGGCAACGGTGCGCAAGATAGAGAGGCTAGCACGTGTCATTCGACGTGTCAGGGCTGCTGTGTGGCCGCTGGCGTCGGTGGATCTGGGTAATTGGGGCTGCATGGACGAGGATGGCATTTTGCCCAAAGTTGACACTAATCGAGGGATGTAGCCGTCCGAAGCGTCCCCGTGGCCCAATGGATAAGGCATCCGCCTACGAAGCGGGAGATTGCGGGTTCGAGTCCCGTCGGAGACTTCCTTTTGACGTCGTCAAACCTCGTCAACTTTTATCGGGCGAAAACGCCATCGCCGCCGATGCACTGCCAAGGCTGGTATTACAGGCTCTTGCCGCTTGTCTGGGCGCTGTTTCCGAGTAGAACGGACACTGGGACGTCGTGTACGGCCTCGCCATCTTGAATAATGGCGTCCCGCTGTGGCCGAAATGCACTTACACTGCCGAGAAGAGTCGTCTGAGACTGGCTATCGGGCCTGCAGCCGGTGGCCTTCGATGGTAGCAGGCTGACGTCATTTCTGCTTCTTCGGGTGACGTCCAAACTTGGTGGGCAGTCTAAACTACCGTGCCAGCCAGTGCTGACACGATACCAAACGCACACACCACCCCGGCCTTGCCGACAACCCCTCTCGGCCTCCCGCTGCCATCGTCGACCTGGCCAGCAGCGCTAACAGCTCGCCTTCAGTATTGGCGAAAGACCGGGGTTTGAACGCCTGCGGCAGGCAACGGTGGGCAAGATAGAGAGGCTAGCACGTGTCATTCGACGTGTCAGGGCTGCTGTGTGGCCGCTGGCGTCGGTGGATCTGGGTAATTGGGGCTGCATGGACGAGGATGGCATTTTGCCCAAAGTTGACACTAATCGAGGGATGTAGCCGTCCGAAGCGTCCCCGTGGCCCAATGGATAAGGCATCCGCCTACGAAGCGGGAGATTGCGGGTTCGAGTCCCGTCGGAGACTTCCTTTTGACGTCGTCAAACCTCGTCAACTTTTATCGGGCGAAAACGCCATCGCCGCCGATGCACTGCCAAGGCTGGTATTACAGGCTCTTGCCGCTTGTCTGGGCGCTGTTTCCGAGTAGAACGGACACTGGGACGTCGTGTACGGCCTCGCCATCTTGAATAATGGCGTCCCGCTGTGGCCGAAATGCACTTACACTGCCGAGAAGAGTCGTCTGAGACTGGCTATCGGGCCTGCAGCCGGCGGCCTTCGATGGTAGCAGGCTGACGTCATTTCTGCTTCTTCGGGTGACGTCCAAACTTGGTGGGCAGTCTAAACTACCGTGCCAGCCAGTGCTGACACGATACCAAACGCACACACCACCCCGGCCTTGCCGACAACCCCTCTCGGCCTCCCGCTGCCATCGTCGACCTGGCCAGCAGCGCTAACAGCTCGCCTTCAGTATTGGCGAAAGACCGGGGTTTGAACGCCTGCGGCAGGCAACGGTGGGCAAGATAGAGAGGCTAGCACGTGTCATTCGACGTGTCAGGGCTGCTGTGTGGCCGCTGGCGTCGGTGGATCTGGGTAATTGGGGCTGCATGGACGAGGATGGCATTTTGCCCAAAGTTGACACTAATCGAGGGATGTAGCCGTCCGAAGCGTCCCCGTGGCCCAATGGATAAGGCATCCGCCTACGAAGCGGGAGATTGCGGGTTCGAGTCCCGTCGGAGACTTCCTTTTGACGTCGTCAAACCTCGTCAACTTTTATCGGGCGAAAACGCCATCGCCGCCGATGCACTGCCAAGGCTGGTATTACAGGCTCTTGCCGCTTGTCTGGGCGCTGTTTCCGAGTAGAACGGACACTGGGACGTCGTGTACGGCCTCGCCATCTTGAATAATGGCGTCCCGCTGTGGCCGAAATGCACTTACACTGCCGAGAAGAGTCGTCTGAGACTGGCTATCGGGCCTGCAGCCGGCGGCCTTCGATGGTAGCAGGCTGACGTCATTTCTGCTTCTTCGGGTGACGTCCAAACTTGGTGGGCAGTCTAAACTACCGTGCCAGCCAGTGCTGACACGATACCAAACGCACACACCACCCCGGCCTTGCCGACAACCCCTCTCGGTCTCCCGCTGCCATCGTCGACCTGGCCAGCAGCGCTAACAGCTCGCCTTCAGTATTGGCGAAAGACCGGGGTTTGAACGCCTGCGGCAGGCAACGGTGCGCAAGATAGAGAGGCTAGCACGTGTCATTCGACGTGTCAGGGCTGCTGTGTGGCCGCTGGCGTCGGTGGATCTGGGTAATTGGGGCTGCATGGACGAGGATGGCATTTTGCCCAAAGTTGACACTAATCGAGGGATGTAGCCGTCCGAAGCGTCCCCGTGGCCCAATGGATAAGGCATCCGCCTACGAAGCGGGAGATTGCGGGTTCGAGTCCCGTCGGAGACTTCCTTTTGACGTCGTCAAACCTCGTCAACTTTTATCGGGCGAAAACGCCATCGCCGCCGATGCACTGCCAAGGCTGGTATTACAGGCTCTTGCCGCTTGTCTGGGCGCTGTTTCCGAGTAGAACGGACACTGGGACGTCGTGTACGGCCTCGCCATCTTGAATAATGGCGTCCCGCTGTGGCCGAAATGCACTTACACTGCCGAGAAGAGTCGTCTGAGACTGCCTATCGGGCCTGCAGCCGGCGGCCTTCGATGGTAGCAGGCTGACGTCATTTCTGCTTCTTCGGGTGACGTCCAAACTTGGTGGGCAGTCTAAACTACCGTGCCAGCCAGTGCTGACACGATACCAAACGCACACACCACCCCGGCCTTGCCGACAACCCCTCTCGGCCTCCCGCTGCCATCGTCGACCTGGCCAGCAGCGCTAACAGCTCGCCTTCAGTATTGGCGAAAGACCGGGGTTTGAACGCCTGCGGCAGGCAACGGTGCGCAAGATAGAGAGGCTAGCACGTGTCATTCGACGTGTCAGGGCTGCTGTGTGGCCGCTGGCGTCGGTGGATCTGGGTAATTGGGGCTGCATGGACGAGGATGGCATTTTGCCCAAAGTTGACACTAATCGAGGGATGTAGCCGTCCGAAGCGTCCCCGTGGCCCAATGGATAAGGCATCCGCCTACGAAGCGGGAGATTGCGGGTTCGAGTCCCGTCGGAGACTTCCTTTTGACGTCGTCAAACCTCGTCAACTTTTATCGGGCGAAAACGCCATCGCCGCCGATGCACTGCCAAGGCTGGTATTACAGGCTCTTGCCGCTTGTCTGGGCGCTGTTTCCGAGTAGAACGGACACTGGGACGTCGTGTACGGCCTCGCCATCTTGAATAATGGCGTCCCGCTGTGGCCGAAATGCACTTACACTGCCGAGAAGAGTCGTCTGAGACTGGCTATCGGGCCTGCAGCCGGCGGCCTTCGATGGTAGCAGGCTGACGTCATTTCTGCTTCTTCGGGTGACGTCCAAACTTGGTGGGCAGTCTAAACTACCGTGCCAGCCAGTGCTGACACGATACCAAACGCACACACCACCCCGGCCTTGCCGACAACCCCTCTCGGCCTCCCGCTGCCATCGTCGACCTGGCCAGCAGCGCTAACAGCTCGCCTTCAGTATTGGCGAAAGACCGGGGTTTGAACGCCTGCGGCAGGCAACGGTGCGCAAGATAGAGAGGCTAGCACGTGTCATTCGACGTGTCAGGGCTGCTGTGTGGCCGCTGGCGTCGGTGGATCTGGGTAATTGGGGCTGCATGGACGAGGATGGCATTTTGCCCAAAGTTGACACTAATCGAGGGATGTAGCCGTCCGAAGCGTCCCCGTGGCCCAATGGATAAGGCATCCGCCTACGAAGCGGGAGATTGCGGGTTCGAGTCCCGTCGGAGACTTCCTTTTGACGTCGTCAAACCTCGTCAACTTTTATCGGGCGAAAACGCCATCGCCGCCGATGCACTGCCAAGGCTGGTATTACAGGCTCTTGCCGCTTGTCTGGGCGCTGTTTCCGAGTAGAACGGACACTGGGACGTCGTGTACGGCCTCGCCATCTTGAATAATGGCGTCCCGCTGTGGCCGAAATGCACTTACACTGCCGAGAAGAGTCGTCTGAGACTGGCTATCGGGCCTGCAGCCGGCGGCCTTCGATGGTAGCAGGCTGACGTCATTTCTGCTTCTTCGGGTGACGTCCAAACTTGGTGGGCAGTCTAAACTACCGTGCCAGCCAGTGCTGACACGATACCAAACGCACACACCACCCCGGCCTTGCCGACAACCCCTCTCGGCCTCCCGCTGCCATCGTCGACCTGGCCAGCAGCGCTAACAGCTCGCCTTCAGTATTGGCGAAAGACCGGGGTTTGAACGCCTGCGGCAGGCAACGGTGGGCAAGATAGAGAGGCTAGCACGTGTCATTCGACGTGTCAGGGCTGCTGTGTGGCCGCTGGCGTCGGTGGATCTGGGTAATTGGGGCTGCATGGACGAGGATGGCATTTTGCCCAAAGTTGACACTAATCGAGGGATGTAGCCGTCCGAAGCGTCCCCGTGGCCCAATGGATAAGGCATCCGCCTACGAAGCGGGAGATTGCGGGTTCGAGTCCCGTCGGAGACTTCCTTTTGACGTCGTCAAACCTCGTCAACTTTTATCGGGCGAAAACGCCATCGCCGCCGATGCACTGCCAAGGCTGGTATTACAGGCTCTTGCCGCTTGTCTGGGCGCTGTTTCCGAGTAGAACGGACACTGGGACGTCGTGTACGGCCTCGCCATCTTGAATAATGGCGTCCCGCTGTGGCCGAAATGCACTTACACTGCCGAGAAGAGTCGTCTGAGACTGGCTATCGGGCCTGCAGCCGGCGGCCTTCGATGGTAGCAGGCTGACGTCATTTCTGCTTCTTCGGGTGACGTCCAAACTTGGTGGGCAGTCTAAACTACCGTGCCAGCCAGTGCTGACACGATACCAAACGCACACACCACCCCGGCCTTGCCGACAACCCCTCTCGGCCTCCCGCTGCCATCGTCGACCTGGCCAGCAGCGCTAACAGCTCGCCTTCAGTATTGGCGAAAGACCGGGGTTTGAACGCCTGCGGCAGGCAACGGTGGGCAAGATAGAGAGGCTAGCACGTGTCATTCGACGTGTCAGGGCTGCTGTGTGGCCGCTGGCGTCGGTGGATCTGGGTAATTGGGGCTGCATGGACGAGGATGGCATTTTGCCCAAAGTTGACACTAATCGAGGGATGTAGCCGTCCGAAGCGTCCCCGTGGCCCAATGGATAAGGCATCCGCCTACGAAGCGGGAGATTGCGGGTTCGAGTCCCGTCGGAGACTTCCTTTTGACGTCGTCAAACCTCGTCAACTTTTATCGGGCGAAAACGCCATCGCCGCCGATGCACTGCCAAGGCTGGTATTACAGGCTCTTGCCGCTTGTCTGGGCGCTGTTTCCGAGTAGAACGGACACTGGGACGTCGTGTACGGCCTCGCCATCTTGAATAATGGCGTCCCGCTGTGGCCGAAATGCACTTACACTGCCGAGAAGAGTCGTCTGAGACTGGCTATCGGGCCTGCAGCCGGCGGCCTTCGATGGTAGCAGGCTGACGTCATTTCTGCTTCTTCGGGTGACGTCCAAACTTGGTGGGCAGTCTAAACTACCGTGCCAGCCAGTGCTGACACGATACCAAACGCACACACCACCCCGGCCTTGCCGACAACCCCTCTCGGCCTCCCGCTGCCATCGTCGACCTGGCCAGCAGCGCTAACAGCTCGCCTTCAGTATTGGCGAAAGACCGGGGTTTGAACGCCTGCGGCAGGCAACGGTGGGCAAGATAGAGAGGCTAGCACGTGTCATTCGACGTGTCAGGGCTGCTGTGTGGCCGCTGGCGTCGGTGGATCTGGGTAATTGGGGCTGCATGGACGAGGATGGCATTTTGCCCAAAGTTGACACTAATCGAGGGATGTAGCCGTCCGAAGCGTCCCCGTGGCCCAATGGATAAGGCATCCGCCTACGAAGCGGGAGATTGCGGGTTCGAGTCCCGTCGGAGACTTCCTTTTGACGTCGTCAAACCTCGTCAACTTTTATCGGGCGAAAACGCCATCGCCGCCGATGCACTGCCAAGGCTGGTATTACAGGCTCTTGCCGCTTGTCTGGGCGCTGTTTCCGAGTAGAACGGACACTGGGACGTCGTGTACGGCCTCGCCATCTTGAATAATGGCGTCCCGCTGTGGCCGAAATGCACTTACACTGCCGAGAAGAGTCGTCTGAGACTGGCTATCGGGCCTGCAGCCGGCGGCCTTCGATGGTAGCAGGCTGACGTCATTTCTGCTTCTTCGGGTGACGTCCAAACTTGGTGGGCAGTCTAAACTACCGTGCCAGCCAGTGCTGACACGATACCAAACGCACACACCACCCCGGCCTTGCCGACAACCCCTCTCGGTCTCCCGCTGCCATCGTCGACCTGGCCAGCAGCGCTAACAGCTCGCCTTCAGTATTGGCGAAAGACCGGGGTTTGAACGCCTGCGGCAGGCAACGGTGCGCAAGATAGAGAGGCTAGCACGTGTCATTCGACGTGTCAGGGCTGCTGTGTGGCCGCTGGCGTCGGTGGATCTGGGTAATTGGGGCTGCATGGACGAGGATGGCATTTTGCCCAAAGTTGACACTAATCGAGGGATGTAGCCGTCCGAAGCGTCCCCGTGGCCCAATGGATAAGGCATCCGCCTACGAAGCGGGAGATTGCGGGTTCGAGTCCCGTCGGAGACTTCCTTTTGACGTCGTCAAACCTCGTCAACTTTTATCGGGCGAAAACGCCATCGCCGCCGATGCACTGCCAAGGCTGGTATTACAGGCTCTTGCCGCTTGTCTGGGCGCTGTTTCCGAGTAGAACGGACACTGGGACGTCGTGTACGGCCTCGCCATCTTGAATAATGGCGTCCCGCTGTGGCCGAAATGCACTTACACTGCCGAGAAGAGTCGTCTGAGACTGCCTATCGGGCCTGCAGCCGGCGGCCTTCGATGGTAGCAGGCTGACGTCATTTCTGCTTCTTCGGGTGACGTCCAAACTTGGTGGGCAGTCTAAACTACCGTGCCAGCCAGTGCTGACACGATACCAAACGCACACACCACCCCGGCCTTGCCGACAACCCCTCTCGGCCTCCCGCTGCCATCGTCGACCTGGCCAGCAGCGCTAACAGCTCGCCTTCAGTATTGGCGAAAGACCGGGGTTTGAACGCCTGCGGCAGGCAACGGTGCGCAAGATAGAGAGGCTAGCACGTGTCATTCGACGTGTCAGGGCTGCTGTGTGGCCGCTGGCGTCGGTGGATCTGGGTAATTGGGGCTGCATGGACGAGGATGGCATTTTGCCCAAAGTTGACACTAATCGAGGGATGTAGCCGTCCGAAGCGTCCCCGTGGCCCAATGGATAAGGCATCCGCCTACGAAGCGGGAGATTGCGGGTTCGAGTCCCGTCGGAGACTTCCTTTTGACGTCGTCAAACCTCGTCAACTTTTATCGGGCGAAAACGCCATCGCCGCCGATGCACTGCCAAGGCTGGTATTACAGGCTCTTGCCGCTTGTCTGGGCGCTGTTTCCGAGTAGAACGGACACTGGGACGTCGTGTACGGCCTCGCCATCTTGAATAATGGCGTCCCGCTG
The DNA here is from genome assembly GCA_033557925.1 of Phytophthora x cambivora. Taxonomy (NCBI): domain Eukaryota; phylum Oomycota; class Peronosporomycetes; order Peronosporales; family Peronosporaceae; genus Phytophthora; species Phytophthora x cambivora. Next base: position 846,943 of record JAUCEB010000009.1, read on the forward strand.
TGGCCGAAATGCACTTACACTGCCGAGAAGAGTCGTCTGAGACTGGCTATCGGGCCTGCAGCCGGCGGCCTTCGATGGTAGCAGGCTGACGTCATTTCTGCTTCTTCGGGTGACGTCCAAACTTGGTGGGCAGTCTAAACTACCGTGCCAGCCAGTGCTGACACGATACCAAACGCACACACCACCCCGGCCTTGCCGACAACCCCTCTCGGCCTCCCGCTGCCATCGTCGACCTGGCCAGCAGCGCTAACAGCTCGCCTTCAGTATTGGCGAAAGACCGGGGTTTGAACGCCTGCGGCAGGCAACGGTGCGCAAGATAGAGAGGCTAGCACGTGTCATTCGACGTGTCAGGGCTGCTGTGTGGCCGCTGGCGTCGGTGGATCTGGGTAATTGGGGCTGCATGGACGAGGATGGCATTTTGCCCAAAGTTGACACTAATCGAGGGATGTAGCCGTCCGAAGCGTCCCCGTGGCCCAATGGATAAGGCATCCGCCTACGAAGCGGGAGATTGCGGGTTCGAGTCCCGTCGGAGACTTCCTTTTGACGTCGTCAAACCTCGTCAACTTTTATCGGGCGAAAACGCCATCGCCGCCGATGCACTGCCAAGGCTGGTATTACAGGCTCTTGCCGCTTGTCTGGGCGCTGTTTCCGAGTAGAACGGACACTGGGACGTCGTGTACGGCCTCGCCATCTTGAATAATGGCGTCCCGCTGTGGCCGAAATGCACTTACACTGCCGAGAAGAGTCGTCTGAGACTGGCTATCGGGCCTGCAGCCGGCGGCCTTCGATGGTAGCAGGCTGACGTCATTTCTGCTTCTTCGGGTGACGTCCAAACTTGGTGGGCAGTCTAAACTACCGTGCCAGCCAGTGCTGACACGATACCAAACGCACACACCACCCCGGCCTTGCCGACAACCCCTCTCGGCCTCCCGCTGCCATCGTCGACCTGGCCAGCAGCGCTAACAGCTCGCCTTCAGTATTGGCGAAAGACCGGGGTTTGAACGCCTGCGGCAGGCAACGGTGGGCAAGATAGAGAGGCTAGCACGTGTCATTCGACGTGTCAGGGCTGCTGTGTGGCCGCTGGCGTCGGTGGATCTGGGTAATTGGGGCTGCATGGACGAGGATGGCATTTTGCCCAAAGTTGACACTAATCGAGGGATGTAGCCGTCCGAAGCGTCCCCGTGGCCCAATGGATAAGGCATCCGCCTACGAAGCGGGAGATTGCGGGTTCGAGTCCCGTCGGAGACTTCCTTTTGACGTCGTCAAACCTCGTCAACTTTTATCGGGCGAAAACGCCATCGCCGCCGATGCACTGCCAAGGCTGGTATTACAGGCTCTTGCCGCTTGTCTGGGCGCTGTTTCCGAGTAGAACGGACACTGGGACGTCGTGTACGGCCTCGCCATCTTGAATAATGGCGTCCCGCTGTGGCCGAAATGCACTTACACTGCCGAGAAGAGTCGTCTGAGACTGGCTATCGGGCCTGCAGCCGGCGGCCTTCGATGGTAGCAGGCTGACGTCATTTCTGCTTCTTCGGGTGACGTCCAAACTTGGTGGGCAGTCTAAACTACCGTGCCAGCCAGTGCTGACACGATACCAAACGCACACACCACCCCGGCCTTGCCGACAACCCCTCTCGGCCTCCCGCTGCCATCGTCGACCTGGCCAGCAGCGCTAACAGCTCGCCTTCAGTATTGGCGAAAGACCGGGGTTTGAACGCCTGCGGCAGGCAACGGTGGGCAAGATAGAGAGGCTAGCACGTGTCATTCGACGTGTCAGGGCTGCTGTGTGGCCGCTGGCGTCGGTGGATCTGGGTAATTGGGGCTGCATGGACGAGGATGGCATTTTGCCCAAAGTTGACACTAATCGAGGGATGTAGCCGTCCGAAGCGTCCCCGTGGCCCAATGGATAAGGCATCCGCCTACGAAGCGGGAGATTGCGGGTTCGAGTCCCGTCGGAGACTTCCTTTTGACGTCGTCAAACCTCGTCAACTTTTATCGGGCGAAAACGCCATCGCCGCCGATGCACTGCCAAGGCTGGTATTACAGGCTCTTGCCGCTTGTCTGGGCGCTGTTTCCGAGTAGAACGGACACTGGGACGTCGTGTACGGCCTCGCCATCTTGAATAATGGCGTCCCGCTGTGGCCGAAATGCACTTACACTGCCGAGAAGAGTCGTCTGAGACTGGCTATCGGGCCTGCAGCCGGCGGCCTTCGATGGTAGCAGGCTGACGTCATTTCTGCTTCTTCGGGTGACGTCCAAACTTGGTGGGCAGTCTAAACTACCGTGCCAGCCAGTGCTGACACGATACCAAACGCACACACCACCCCGGCCTTGCCGACAACCCCTCTCGGTCTCCCGCTGCCATCGTCGACCTGGCCAGCAGCGCTAACAGCTCGCCTTCAGTATTGGCGAAAGACCGGGGTTTGAACGCCTGCGGCAGGCAACGGTGCGCAAGATAGAGAGGCTAGCACGTGTCATTCGACGTGTCAGGGCTGCTGTGTGGCCGCTGGCGTCGGTGGATCTGGGTAATTGGGGCTGCATGGACGAGGATGGCATTTTGCCCAAAGTTGACACTAATCGAGGGATGTAGCCGTCCGAAGCGTCCCCGTGGCCCAATGGATAAGGCATCCGCCTACGAAGCGGGAGATTGCGGGTTCGAGTCCCGTCGGAGACTTCCTTTTGACGTCGTCAAACCTCGTCAACTTTTATCGGGCGAAAACGCCATCGCCGCCGATGCACTGCCAAGGCTGGTATTACAGGCTCTTGCCGCTTGTCTGGGCGCTGTTTCCGAGTAGAACGGACACTGGGACGTCGTGTACGGCCTCGCCATCTTGAATAATGGCGTCCCGCTGTGGCCGAAATGCACTTACACTGCCGAGAAGAGTCGTCTGAGACTGGCTATCGGGCCTGCAGCCGGCGGCCTTCGATGGTAGCAGGCTGACGTCATTTCTGCTTCTTCGGGTGACGTCCAAACTTGGTGGGCAGTCTAAACTACCGTGCCAGCCAGTGCTGACACGATACCAAACGCACACACCACCCCGGCCTTGCCGACAACCCCTCTCGGCCTCCCGCTGCCATCGTCGACCTGGCCAGCAGCGCTAACAGCTCGCCTTCAGTATTGGCGAAAGACCGGGGTTTGAACGCCTGCGGCAGGCAACGGTGGGCAAGATAGAGAGGCTAGCACGTGTCATTCGACGTGTCAGGGCTGCTGTGTGGCCGCTGGCGTCGGTGGATCTGGGTAATTGGGGCTGCATGGACGAGGATGGCATTTTGCCCAAAGTTGACACTAATCGAGGGATGTAGCCGTCCGAAGCGTCCCCGTGGCCCAATGGATAAGGCATCCGCCTACGAAGCGGGAGATTGCGGGTTCGAGTCCCGTCGGAGACTTCCTTTTGACGTCGTCAAACCTCGTCAACTTTTATCGGGCGAAAACGCCATCGCCGCCGATGCACTGCCAAGGCTGGTATTACAGGCTCTTGCCGCTTGTCTGGGCGCTGTTTCCGAGTAGAACGGACACTGGGACGTCGTGTACGGCCTCGCCATCTTGAATAATGGCGTCCCGCTGTGGCCGAAATGCACTTACACTGCCGAGAAGAGTCGTCTGAGACTGGCTATCGGGCCTGCAGCCGGCGGCCTTCGATGGTAGCAGGCTGACGTCATTTCTGCTTCTTCGGGTGACGTCCAAACTTGGTGGGCAGTCTAAACTACCGTGCCAGCCAGTGCTGACACGATACCAAACGCACACACCACCCCGGCCTTGCCGACAACCCCTCTCGGCCTCCCGCTGCCATCGTCGACCTGGCCAGCAGCGCTAACAGCTCGCCTTCAGTATTGGCGAAAGACCGGGGTTTGAACGCCTGCGGCAGGCAACGGTGGGCAAGATAGAGAGGCTAGCACGTGTCATTCGACGTGTCAGGGCTGCTGTGTGGCCGCTGGCGTCGGTGGATCTGGGTAATTGGAGCTGCATGGACGAGGATGGCATTTTGCCCAAAGTTGACACTAATCGAGGGATGTAGCCGTCCGAAGCGTCCCCGTGGCCCAATGGATAAGGCATCCGCCTACGAAGCGGGAGATTGCGGGTTCGAGTCCCGTCGGAGACTTCCTTTTGACGTCGTCAAACCTCGTCAACTTTTATCGGGCGAAAACGCCATCGCCGCCGATGCACTGCCAAGGCTGGTATTACAGGCTCTTGCCGCTTGCCTGGGCGCTGTTTCCGAGTAGAACGGACACTGGGACGTCGTGTACGGCCTCGCCATCTTGAATAATGGCGTCCCGCTGTGGCCGAAATGCACTTACACTGCCGAGAAGAGTCGTCTGAGACTGCCTATCGGGCCTGCAGCCGGCGGCCTTCGATGGTAGCAGGCTGACGTCATTTCTGCTTCTTCGGGTGACGTCCAAACTTGGTGGGCAGTCTAAACTACCGTGCCAGCCAGTGCTGACACGATACCAAACGCACACACCACCCCGGCCTTGCCGACAACCCCTCTCGGCCTCCCGCTGCCATCGTCGACCTGGCCAGCAGCGCTAACAGCTCGCCTTCAGTATTGGCGAAAGACCGGGGTTTGAACGCCTGCGGCAGGCAACGGTGGGCAAGATAGAGAGGCTAGCACGTGTCATTCGACGTGTCAGGGCTGCTGTGTGGCCGCTGGCGTCGGTGGATCTGGGTAATTGGGGCTGCATGGACGAGGATGGCATTTTGCCCAAAGTTGACACTAATCGAGGGATGTAGCCGTCCGAAGCGTCCCCGTGGCCCAATGGATAAGGCATCCGCCTACGAAGCGGGAGATTGCGGGTTCGAGTCCCGTCGGAGACTTCCTTTTGACGTCGTCAAACCTCGTCAACTTTTATCGGGCGAAAACGCCATCGCCGCCGATGCACTGCCAAGGCTGGTATTACAGGCTCTTGCCGCTTGTCTGGGCGCTGTTTCCGAGTAGAACGGACACTGGGACGTCGTGTACGGCCTCGCCATCTTGAATAATGGCGTCCCGCTGTGGCCGAAATGCACTTACACTGCCGAGAAGAGTCGTCTGAGACTGGCTATCGGGCCTGCAGCCGGCGGCCTTCGATGGTAGCAGGCTGACGTCATTTCTGCTTCTTCGGGTGACGTCCAAACTTGGTGGGCAGTCTAAACTACCGTGCCAGCCAGTGCTGACACGATACCAAACGCACACACCACCCCGGCCTTGCCGACAACCCCTCTCGGCCTCCCGCTGCCATCGTCGACCTGGCCAGCAGCGCTAACAGCTCGCCTTCAGTATTGGCGAAAGACCGGGGTTTGAACGCCTGCGGCAGGCAACGGTGCGCAAGATAGAGAGGCTAGCACGTGTCATTCGACGTGTCAGGGCTGCTGTGTGGCCGCTGGCGTCGGTGGATCTGGGTAATTGGGGCTGCATGGACGAGGATGGCATTTTGCCCAAAGTTGACACTAATCGAGGGATGTAGCCGTCCGAAGCGTCCCCGTGGCCCAATGGATAAGGCATCCGCCTACGAAGCGGGAGATTGCGGGTTCGAGTCCCGTCGGAGACTTCCTTTTGACGTCGTCAAACCTCGTCAACTTTTATCGGGCGAAAACGCCATCGCCGCCGATGCACTGCCAAGGCTGGTATTACAGGCTCTTGCCGCTTGTCTGGGCGCTGTTTCCGAGTAGAACGGACACTGGGACGTCGTGTACGGCCTCGCCATCTTGAATAATGGCGTCCCGCTGTGGCCGAAATGCACTTACACTGCCGAGAAGAGTCGTCTGAGACTGCCTATCGGGCCTGCAGCCGGCGGCCTTCGATGGTAGCAGGCTGACGTCATTTCTGCTTCTTCGGGTGACGTCCAAACTTGGTGGGCAGTCTAAACTACCGTGCCAGCCAGTGCTGACACGATACCAAACGCACACACCACCCCGGCCTTGCCGACAACCCCTCTCGGCCTCCCGCTGCCATCGTCGACCTGGCCAGCAGCGCTAACAGCTCGCCTTCAGTATTGGCGAAAGACCGGGGTTTGAACGCCTGCGGCAGGCAACGGTGCGCAAGATAGAGAGGCTAGCACGTGTCATTCGACGTGTCAGGGCTGCTGTGTGGCCGCTGGCGTCGGTGGATCTGGGTAATTGGGGCTGCATGGACGAGGATGGCATTTTGCCCAAAGTTGACACTAATCGAGGGATGTAGCCGTCCGAAGCGTCCCCGTGGCCCAATGGATAAGGCATCCGCCTACGAAGCGGGAGATTGCGGGTTCGAGTCCCGTCGGAGACTTCCTTTTGACGTCGTCAAACCTCGTCAACTTTTATCGGGCGAAAACGCCATCGCCGCCGATGCACTGCCAAGGCTGGTATTACAGGCTCTTGCCGCTTGTCTGGGCGCTGTTTCCGAGTAGAACGGACACTGGGACGTCGTGTACGGCCTCGCCATCTTGAATAATGGCGTCCCGCTGTGGCCGAAATGCACTTACACTGCCGAGAAGAGTCGTCTGAGACTGCCTATCGGGCCTGCAGCCGGCGGCCTTCGATGGTAGCAGGCTGACGTCATTTCTGCTTCTTCGGGTGACGTCCAAACTTGGTGGGCAGTCTAAACTACCGTGCCAGCCAGTGCTGACACGATACCAAACGCACACACCACCCCGGCCTTGCCGACAACCCCTCTCGGCCTCCCGCTGCCATCGTCGACCTGGCCAGCAGCGCTAACAGCTCGCCTTCAGTATTGGCGAAAGACCGGGGTTTGAACGCCTGCGGCAGGCAACGGTGCGCAAGATAGAGAGGCTAGCACGTGTCATTCGACGTGTCAGGGCTGCTGTGTGGCCGCTGGCGTCGGTGGATCTGGGTAATTGGGGCTGCATGGACGAGGATGGCATTTTGCCCAAAGTTGACACTAATCGAGGGATGTAGCCGTCCGAAGCGTCCCCGTGGCCCAATGGATAAGGCATCCGCCTACGAAGCGGGAGATTGCGGGTTCGAGTCCCGTCGGAGACTTCCTTTTGACGTCGTCAAACCTCGTCAACTTTTATCGGGCGAAAACGCCATCGCCGCCGATGCACTGCCAAGGCTGGTATTACAGGCTCTTGCCGCTTGTCTGGGCGCTGTTTCCGAGTAGAACGGACACTGGGACGTCGTGTACGGCCTCGCCATCTTGAATAATGGCGTCCCGCTGTGGCCGAAATGCACTTACACTGCCGAGAAGAGTCGTCTGAGACTGCCTATCGGGCCTGCAGCCGGCGGCCTTCGATGGTAGCAGGCTGACGTCATTTCTGCTTCTTCGGGTGACGTCCAAACTTGGTGGGCAGTCTAAACTACCGTGCCAGCCAGTGCTGACACGATACCAAACGCACACACCACCCCGGCCTTGCCGACAACCCCTCTCGGCCTCCCGCTGCCATCGTCGACCTGGCCAGCAGCGCTAACAGCTCGCCTTCAGTATTGGCGAAAGACCGGGGTTTGAACGCCTGCGGCAGGCAACGGTGCGCAAGATAGAGAGGCTAGCACGTGTCATTCGACGTGTCAGGGCTGCTGTGTGGCCGCTGGCGTCGGTGGATCTGGGTAATTGGGGCTGCATGGACGAGGATGGCATTTTGCCCAAAGTTGACACTAATCGAGGGATGTAGCCGTCCGAAGCGTCCCCGTGGCCCAATGGATAAGGCATCCGCCTACGAAGCGGGAGATTGCGGGTTCGAGTCCCGTCGGAGACTTCCTTTTGACGTCGTCAAACCTCGTCAACTTTTATCGGGCGAAAACGCCATCGCCGCCGATGCACTGCCAAGGCTGGTATTACAGGCTCTTGCCGCTTGTCTGGGCGCTGTTTCCGAGTAGAACGGACACTGGGACGTCGTGTACGGCCTCGCCATCTTGAATAATGGCGTCCCGCTGTGGCCGAAATGCACTTACACTGCCGAGAAGAGTCGTCTGAGACTGGCTATCGGGCCTGCAGCCGGCGGCCTTCGATGGTAGCAGGCTGACGTCATTTCTGCTTCTTCGGGTGACGTCCAAACTTGGTGGGCAGTCTAAACTACCGTGCCAGCCAGTGCTGACACGATACCAAACGCACACACCACCCCGGCCTTGCCGACAACCCCTCTCGGCCTCCCGCTGCCATCGTCGACCTGGCCAGCAGCGCTAACAGCTCGCCTTCAGTATTGGCGAAAGACCGGGGTTTGAACGCCTGCGGCAGGCAACGGTGCGCAAGATAGAGAGGCTAGCACGTGTCATTCGACGTGTCAGGGCTGCTGTGTGGCCGCTGGCGTCGGTGGATCTGGGTAATTGGGGCTGCATGGACGAGGATGGCATTTTGCCCAAAGTTGACACTAATCGAGGGATGTAGCCGTCCGAAGCGTCCCCGTGGCCCAATGGATAAGGCATCCGCCTACGAAGCGGGAGATTGCGGGTTCGAGTCCCGTCGGAGACTTCCTTTTGACGTCGTCAAACCTCGTCAACTTTTATCGGGCGAAAACGCCATCGCCGCCGATGCACTGCCAAGGCTGGTATTACAGGCTCTTGCCGCTTGTCTGGGCGCTGTTTCCGAGTAGAACGGACACTGGGACGTCGTGTACGGCCTCGCCATCTTGAATAATGGCGTCCCGCTGTGGCCGAAATGCACTTACACTGCCGAGAAGAGTCGTCTGAGACTGCCTATCGGGCCTGCAGCCGGCGGCCTTCGATGGTAGCAGGCTGACGTCATTTCTGCTTCTTCGGGTGACGTCCAAACTTGGTGGGCAGTCTAAACTACCGTGCCAGCCAGTGCTGACACGATACCAAACGCACACACCACCCCGGCCTTGCCGACAACCCCTCTCGGCCTCCCGCTGCCATCGTCGACCTGGCCAGCAGCGCTAACAGCTCGCCTTCAGTATTGGCGAAAGACCGGGGTTTGAACGCCTGTGGCAGGCAACGGTGGGCAAGATAGAGAGGCTAGCACGTGTCATTCGACGTGTCAGGGCTGCTGTGTGGCCGCTGGCGTCGGTGGATCTGGGTAATTGGGGCTGCATGGACGAGGATGGCATTTTGCCCAAAGTTGACACTAATCGAGGGATGTAGCCGTCCGAAGCGTCCCCGTGGCCCAATGGATAAGGCATCCGCCTACGAAGCGGGAGATTGCGGGTTCGAGTCCCGTCGGAGACTTCCTTTTGACGTCGTCAAACCTCGTCAACTTTTATCGGGCGAAAACGCCATCGCCGCCGATGCACTGCCAAGGCTGGTATTACAGGCTCTTGCCGCTTGTCTGGGCGCTGTTTCCGAGTAGAACGGACACTGGGACGTCGTGTACGGCCTCGCCATCTTGAATAATGGCGTCCCGCTGTGGCCGAAATGCACTTACACTGCCGAGAAGAGTCGTCTGAGACTGCCTATCGGGCCTGCAGCCGGCGGCCTTCGATGGTAGCAGGCTGACGTCATTTCTGCTTCTTCGGGTGACGTCCAAACTTGGTGGGCAGTCTAAACTACCGTGCCAGCCAGTGCTGACACGATACCAAACGCACACACCACCCCGGCCTTGCCGACAACCCCTCTCGGCCTCCCGCTGCCATCGTCGACCTGGCCAGCAGCGCTAACAGCTCGCCTTCAGTATTGGCGAAAGACCGGGGTTTGAACGCCTGCGGCAGGCAACGGTGCGCAAGATAGAGAGGCTAGCACGTGTCATTCGACGTGTCAGGGCTGCTGTGTGGCCGCTGGCGTCGGTGGATCTGGGTAATTGGGGCTGCATGGACGAGGATGGCATTTTGCCCAAAGTTGACACTAATCGAGGGATGTAGCCGTCCGAAGCGTCCCCGTGGCCCAATGGATAAGGCATCCGCCTACGAAGCGGGAGATTGCGGGTTCGAGTCCCGTCGGAGACTTCCTTTTGACGTCGTCAAACCTCGTCAACTTTTATCGGGCGAAAACGCCATCGCCGCCGATGCACTGCCAAGGCTGGTATTACAGGCTCTTGCCGCTTGTCTGGGCGCTGTTTCCGAGTAGAACGGACACTGGGACGTCGTGTACGGCCTCGCCATCTTGAATAATGGCGTCCCGCTGTGGCCGAAATGCACTTACACTGCCGAGAAGAGTCGTCTGAGACTGCCTATCGGGCCTGCAGCCGGCGGCCTTCGATGGTAGCAGGCTGACGTCATTTCTGCTTCTTCGGGTGACGTCCAAACTTGGTGGGCAGTCTAAACTACCGTGCCAGCCAGTGCTGACACGATACCAAACGCACACACCACCCCGGCCTTGCCGACAACCCCTCTCGGCCTCCCGCTGCCATCGTCGACCTGGCCAGCAGCGCTAACAGCTCGCCTTCAGTATTGGCGAAAGACCGGGGTTTGAACGCCTGCGGCAGGCAACGGTGCGCAAGATAGAGAGGCTAGCACGTGTCATTCGACGTGTCAGGGCTGCTGTGTGGCCGCTGGCGTCGGTGGATCTGGGTAATTGGGGCTGCATGGACGAGGATGGCATTTTGCCCAAAGTTGACACTAATCGAGGGATGTAGCCGTCCGAAGCGTCCCCGTGGCCCAATGGATAAGGCATCCGCCTACGAAGCGGGAGATTGCGGGTTCGAGTCCCGTCGGAGACTTCCTTTTGACGTCGTCAAACCTCGTCAACTTTTATCGGGCGAAAACGCCATCGCCGCCGATGCACTGCCAAGGCTGGTATTACAGGCTCTTGCCGCTTGTCTGGGCGCTGTTTCCGAGTAGAACGGACACTGGGACGTCGTGTACGGCCTCGCCATCTTGAATAATGGCGTCCCGCTGTGGCCGAAATGCACTTACACTGCCGAGAAGAGTCGTCTGAGACTGCCTATCGGGCCTGCAGCCGGCGGCCTCGATGGTAGCAGGCTGACGTCATTTCTGCTTCTTCGGGTGACGTCCAAACTTGGTGGGCAGTCTAAACTACCGTGCCAGCCAGTGCTGACACGATACCAAACGCACACACCACCCCGGCCTTGCCGACAACCCCTCTCGGCCTCCCGCTGCCATCGTCGACCTGGCCAGCAGCGCTAACAGCTCGCCTTCAGTATTGGCGAAAGACCGGGGTTTGAACGCCTGCGGCAGGCAACGGTGCGCAAGATAGAGAGGCTAGCACGTGTCATTCGACGTGTCAGGGCTGCTGTGTGGCCGCTGGCGTCGGTGGATCTGGGTAATTGGGGCTGCATGGACGAGGATGGCATTTTGCCCAAAGTTGACACTAATCGAGGGATGTAGCCGTCCGAAGCGTCCCCGTGGCCCAATGGATAAGGCATCCGCCTACGAAGCGGGAGATTGCGGGTTCGAGTCCCGTCGGAGACTTCCTTTTGACGTCGTCAAACCTCGTCAACTTTTATCGGGCGAAAACGCCATCGCCGCCGATGCACTGCCAAGGCTGGTATTACAGGCTCTTGCCGCTTGTCTGGGCGCTGTTTCCGAGTAGAACGGACACTGGGACGTCGTGTACGGCCTCGCCATCTTGAATAATGGCGTCCCGCTGTGGCCGAAATGCACTTACACTGCCGAGAAGAGTCGTCTGAGACTGCCTATCGGGCCTGCAGCCGGCGGCCTTCGATGGTAGCAGGCTGACGTCATTTCTGCTTCTTCGGGTGACGTCCAAACTTGGTGGGCAGTCTAAACTACCGTGCCAGCCAGTGCTGACACGATACCAAACGCACACACCACCCCGGCCTTGCCGACAACCCCTCTCGGCCTCCCGCTGCCATCGTCGACCTGGCCAGCAGCGCTAACAGCTCGCCTTCAGTATTGGCGAAAGACCGGGGTTTGAACGCCTGCGGCAGGCAACGGTGGGCAAGATAGAGAGGCTAGCACGTGTCATTCGACGTGTCAGGGCTGCTGTGTGGCCGCTGGCGTCGGTGGATCTGGGTAATTGGGGCTGCATGGACGAGGATGGCATTTTGCCCAAAGTTGACACTAATCGAGGGATGTAGCCGTCCGAAGCGTCCCCGTGGCCCAATGGATAAGGCATCCGCCTACGAAGCGGGAGATTGCGGGTTCGAGTCCCGTCGGAGACTTCCTTTTGACGTCGTCAAACCTCGTCAACTTTTATCGGGCGAAAACGCCATCGCCGCCGATGCACTGCCAAGGCTGGTATTACAGGCTCTTGCCGCTTGTCTGGGCGCTGTTTCCGAGTAGAACGGACACTGGGACGTCGTGTACGGCCTCGCCATCTTGAATAATGGCGTCCCGCTGTGGCCGAAATGCACTTACACTGCCGAGAAGAGTCGTCTGAGACTGCCTATCGGGCCTGCAGCCGGCGGCCTTCGATGGTAGCAGGCTGACGTCATTTCTGCTTCTTCGGGTGACGTCCAAACTTGGTGGGCAGTCTAAACTACCGTGCCAGCCAGTGCTGACACGATACCAAACGCACACACCACCCCGGCCTTGCCGACAACCCCTCTCGGCCTCCCGCTGCCATCGTCGACCTGGCCAGCAGCGCTAACAGCTCGCCTTCAGTATTGGCGAAAGACCGGGGTTTGAACGCCTGTGGCAGGCAACGGTGGGCAAGATAGAGAGGCTAGCACGTGTCATTCGACGTGTCAGGGCTGCTGTGTGGCCGCTGGCGTCGGTGGATCTGGGTAATTGGGGCTGCATGGACGAGGATGGCATTTTGCCCAAAGTTGACACTAATCGAGGGATGTAGCCGTCCGAAGCGTCCCCGTGGCCCAATGGATAAGGCATCCGCCTACGAAGCGGGAGATTGCGGGTTCGAGTCCCGTCGGAGACTTCCTTTTGACGTCGTCAAACCTCGTCAACTTTTATCGGGCGAAAACGCCATCGCCGCCGATGCACTGCCAAGGCTGGTATTACAGGCTCTTGCCGCTTGTCTGGGCGCTGTTTCCGAGTAGAACGGACACTGGGACGTCGTGTACGGCCTCGCCATCTTGAATAATGGCGTCCCGCTGTGGCCGAAATGCACTTACACTGCCGAGAAGAGTCGTCTGAGACTGCCTATCGGGCCTGCAGCCGGCGGCCTTCGATGGTAGCAGGCTGACGTCATTTCTGCTTCTTCGGGTGACGTCCAAACTTGGTGGGCAGTCTAAACTACCGTGCCCGCCAGTGCTGACACGATACCAAACGCACACACCACCCCGGCCTTGCCGACAACCCCTCTCGGCCTCCCGCTGCCATCGTCGACCTGGCCAGCAGCGCTAACAGCTCGCCTTCAGTATTGGCGAAAGACCGGGGTTTGAACGCCTGCGGCAGGCAACGGTGGGCAAGATAGAGAGGCTAGCACGTGTCATTCGACGTGTCAGGGCTGCTGTGTGGCCGCTGGCGTCGGTGGATCTGGGTAATTGGGGCTGCATGGACGAGGATGGCATTTTGCCCAAAGTTGACACTAATCGAGGGATGTAGCCGTCCGAAGCGTCCCCGTGGCCCAATGGATAAGGCATCCGCCTACGAAGCGGGAGATTGCGGGTTCGAGTCCCGTCGGAGACTTCCTTTTGACGTCGTCAACCCTCGTCAACTTTTATCGGGCGAAAACGCCATCGCCGCCGATGCACTGCCAAGGCTGGTATTACAGGCTCTTGCCGCTTGTATGGGCGCTGTTTCCGAGTAGAACGGACACTGGGACGTCGTGTACGGCCTCGCCATCTTGAATAATGGCGTCCCGCTGTGGCCGAAATGCACTTACACTGCCGAGAAGAGTCGTCTGAGACTGGCTATCGGGCCTGCAGCCGGCGGCCTTCGATGGTAGCAGGCTGACGTCATTTCTGCTTCTTCGGGTGACGTCCAAACTTGGTGGGCAGTCTAAACTACCGTGCCAGCCAGTGCTGACACGATACCAAACGCACACACCACCCCGGCCTTGCCGACAACCCCTCTCGGCCTCCCGCTGCCATCGTCGACCTGGCCAGCAGCGCTAACAGCTCGCCTTCAGTATTGGCGAAAGACCGGGGTTTGAACGCCTGCGGCAGGCAACGGTGCGCAAGATAGAGAGGCTAGCACGTGTCATTCGACGTGTCAGGGCTGCTGTGTGGCCGCTGGCGTCGGTGGATCTGGGTAATTGGGGCTGCATGGACGAGGATGGCATTTTGCCCAAAGTTGACACTAATCGAGGGATGTAGCCGTCCGAAGCGTCCCCGTGGCCCAATGGATAAGGCATCCGCCTACGAAGCGGGAGATTGCGGGTTCGAGTCCCGTCGGAGACTTCCTTTTGACGTCGTCAACCCTCGTCAACTTTTATCGGGCGAAAACGCCATCGCCGCCGATGCACTGCCAAGGCTGGTATTACAGGCTCTTGCCGCTTGTATGGGCGCTGTTTCCGAGTAGAACGGACACTGGGACGTCGTGTACGGCCTCGCCATCTTGAATAATGGCGTCCCGCTGTGGCCGAAATGCACTTACACTGCCGAGAAGAGTCGTCTGAGACTGGCTATCGGGCCTGCAGCCGGCGGCCTTCGATGGTAGCAGGCTGACGTCATTTCTGCTTCTTCGGGTGACGTCCAAACTTGGTGGGCAGTCTAAACTACCGTGCCAGCCAGTGCTGACACGATACCAAACGCACACACCACCCCGGCCTTGCCGACAACCCCTCTCGGCCTCCCGCTGCCATCGTCGACCTGGCCAGCAGCGCTAACAGCTCGCCTTCAGTATTGGCGAAAGACCGGGGTTTGAACGCCTGCGGCAGGCAACGGTGGGCAAGATAGAGAGGCTAGCACGTGTCATTCGACGTGTCAGGGCTGCTGTGTGGCCGCTGGCGTCGGTGGATCTGGGTAATTGGGGCTGCATGGACGAGGATGGCATTTTGCCCAAAGTTGACACTAATCGAGGGATGTAGCCGTCCGAAGCGTCCCCGTGGCCCAATGGATAAGGCATCCGCCTACGAAGCGGGAGATTGCGGGTTCGAGTCCCGTCGGAGACTTCCTTTTGACGTCGTCAACCCTCGTCAACTTTTATCGGGCGAAAACGCCATCGCCGCCGATGCACTGCCAAGGCTGGTATTACAGGCTCTTGCCGCTTGTATGGGCGCTGTTTCCGAGTAGAACGGACACTGGGACGTCGTGTACGGCCTCGCCATCTTGAATAATGGCGTCCCGCTGTGGCCGAAATGCACTTACACTGCCGAGAAGAGTCGTCTGAGACTGGCTATCGGGCCTGCAGCCGGCGGCCTTCGATGGTAGCAGGCTGACGTCATTTCTGCTTCTTCGGGTGACGTCCAAACTTGGTGGGCAGTCTAAACTACCGTGCCAGCCAGTGCTGACACGATACCAAACGCACACACCACCCCGGCCTTGCCGACAACCCCTCTCGGCCTCCCGCTGCCATCGTCGACCTGGCCAGCAGCGCTAACAGCTCGCCTTCAGTATTGGCGAAAGACCGGGGTTTGAACGCCTGCGGCAGGCAACGGTGGGCAAGATAGAGAGGCTAGCACGTGTCATTCGACGTGTCAGGGCTGCTGTGTGGCCGCTGGCGTCGGTGGATCTGGGTAATTGGGGCTGCATGGACGAGGATGGCATTTTGCCCAAAGTTGACACTAATCGAGGGATGTAGCCGTCCGAAGCGTCCCCGTGGCCCAATGGATAAGGCATCCGCCTACGAAGCGGGAGATTGCGGGTTCGAGTCCCGTCGGAGACTTCCTTTTGACGTCGTCAAACCTCGTCAACTTTTATCGGGCGAAAACGCCATCGCCGCCGATGCACTGCCAAGGCTGGTATTACAGGCTCTTGCCGCTTGTCTGGGCGCTGTTTCCGAGTAGAACGGACACTGGGACGTCGTGTACGGCCTCGCCATCTTGAATAATGGCGTCCCGCTGTGGCCGAAATGCACTTACACTGCCGAGAAGAGTCGTCTGAGACTGGCTATCGGGCCTGCAGCCGGCGGCCTTCGATGGTAGCAGGCTGACGTCATTTCTGCTTCTTCGGGTGACGTCCAAACTTGGTGGGCAGTCTAAACTACCGTGCCAGCCAGTGCTGACACGATACCAAACGCACACACCACTCCGGCCTTGCCGACAACCCCTCTCGGCCTCCCGCTGCCATCGTCGACCTGGCCAGCAGCGCTAACAGCTCGCCTTCAGTATTGGCGAAAGACCGGGGTTTGAACGCCTGCGGCAGGCAACGGTGGGCAAGATAGAGAGGCTAGCACGTGTCATTCGACGTGTCAGGGCTGCTGTGTGGCCGCTGGCGTCGGTGGATCTGGGTAATTGGGGCTGCATGGACGAGGATGGCATTTTGCCCAAAGTTGACACTAATCGAGGGATGTAGCCGTCCGAAGCGTCCCCGTGGCCCAATGGATAAGGCATCCGCCTACGAAGCGGGAGATTGCGGGTTCGAGTCCCGTCGGAGACTTCCTTTTGACGTCGTCAAACCTCGTCAACTTTTATCGGGCGAAAACGCCATCGCCGCCGATGCACTGCCAAGGCTGGTATTACAGGCTCTTGCCGCTTGTCTGGGCGCTGTTTCCGAGTAGAACGGACACTGGGACGTCGTGTACGGCCTCGCCATCTTGAATAATGGCGTCCCGCTGTGGCCGAAATGCACTTACACTGCCGAGAAGAGTCGTCTGAGACTGGCTATCGGGCCTGCAGCCGGCGGCCTTCGATGGTAGCAGGCTGACGTCATTTCTGCTTCTTCGGGTGACGTCCAAACTTGGTGGGCAGTCTAAACTACCGTGCCAGCCAGTGCTGACACGATACCAAACGCACACACCACCCCGGCCTTGCCGACAACCCCTCTCGGCCTCCCGCTGCCATCGTCGACCTGGCCAGCAGCGCTAACAGCTCGCCTTCAGTATTGGCGAAAGACCGGGGTTTGAACGCCTGCAGCAGGCAACGGTGGGCAAGATAGAGAGGCTAGCACGTGTCATTCGACGTGTCAGGGCTGCTGTGTGGCCGCTGGCGTCGGTGGATCTGGGTAATTGGGGCTGCATGGACGAGGATGGCATTTTGCCCAAAGTTGACACTAATCGAGGGATGTAGCCGTCCGAAGCGTCCCCGTGGCCCAATGGATAAGGCATCCGCCTACGAAGCGGGAGATTGCGGGTTCGAGTCCCGTCGGAGACTTCCTTTTGACGTCGTCAAACCTCGTCAACTTTTATCGGGCGAAAACGCCATCGCCGCCGATGCACTGCCAAGGCTGGTATTACAGGCTCTTGCCGCTTGTCTGGGCGCTGTTTCCGAGTAGAACGGACACTGGGACGTCGTGTACGGCCTCGCCATCTTGAATAATGGCGTCCCGCTGTGGCCGAAATGCACTTACACTGCCGAGAAGAGTCGTCTGAGACTGGCTATCGGGCCTGCAGCCGGCGGCCTTCGATGGTAGCAGGCTGACGTCATTTCTGCTTCTTCGGGTGACGTCCAAACTTGGTGGGCAGTCTAAACTACCGTGCCAGCCAGTGCTGACACGATACCAAACGCACACACCACCCCGGCCTTGCCGACAACCCCTCTCGGCCTCCCGCTGCCATCGTCGACCTGGCCAGCAGCGCTAACAGCTCGCCTTCAGTATTGGCGAAAGACCGGGGTTTGAACGCCTGCAGCAGGCAACGGTGGGCAAGATAGAGAGGCTAGCACGTGTCATTCGACGTGTCAGGGCTGCTGTGTGGCCGCTGGCGTCGGTGGATCTGGGTAATTGGGGCTGCATGGACGAGGATGGCATTTTGCCCAAAGTTGACACTAATCGAGGGATGTAGCCGTCCGAAGCGTCCCCGTGGCCCAATGGATAAGGCATCCGCCTACGAAGCGGGAGATTGCGGGTTCGAGTCCCGTCGGAGACTTCCTTTTGACGTCGTCAACCCTCGTCAACTTTTATCGGGCGAAAACGCCATCGCCGCCGATGCACTGCCAAGGCTGGTATTACAGGCTCTTGCCGCTTGTCTGGGCGCTGTTTCCGAGTAGAACGGACACTGGGACGTCGTGTACGGCCTCGCCATCTTGAATAATGGCGTCCCGCTGTGGCCGAAATGCACTTACACTGCCGAGAAGAGTCGTCTGAGACTGGCTATCGGGCCTGCAGCCGGCGGCCTTCGATGGTAGCAGGCTGACGTCATTTCTGCTTCTTCGGGTGACGTCCAAACTTGGTGGGCAGTCTAAACTACCGTGCCAGCCAGTGCTGACACGATACCAAACGCACACACCACCCCGGCCTTGCCGACAACCCCTCTCGGCCTCCCGCTGCCATCGTCGACCTGGCCAGCAGCGCTAACAGCTCGCCTTCAGTATTGGCGAAAGACCGGGGTTTGAACGCCTGCGGCAGGCAACGGTGGGCAAGATAGAGAGGCTAGCACGTGTCATTCGACGTGTCAGGGCTGCTGTGTGGCCGCTGGCGTCGGTGGATCTGGGTAATTGGGGCTGCATGGACGAGGATGGCATTTTGCCCAAAGTTGACACTAATCGAGGGATGTAGCCGTCCGAAGCGTCCCCGTGGCCCAATGGATAAGGCATCCGCCTACGAAGCGGGAGATTGCGGGTTCGAGTCCCGTCGGAGACTTCCTTTTGACGTCGTCAAACCTCGTCAACTTTTATCGGGCGAAAACGCCATCGCCGCCGATGCACTGCCAAGGCTGGTATTACAGGCTCTTGCCGCTTGTCTGGGCGCTGTTTCCGAGTAGAACGGACACTGGGACGTCGTGTACGGCCTCGCCATCTTGAATAATGGCGTCCCGCTGTGGCCGAAATGCACTTACACTGCCGAGAAGAGTCGTCTGAGACTGGCTATCGGGCCTGCAGCCGGCGGCCTTCGATGGTAGCAGGCTGACGTCATTTCTGCTTCTTCGGGTGACGTCCAAACTTGGTGGGCAGTCTAAACTACCGTGCCAGCCAGTGCTGACACGATACCAAACGCACACACCACCCCGGCCTTGCCGACAACCCCTCTCGGCCTCCCGCTGCCATCGTCGACCTGGCCAGCAGCGCTAACAGCTCGCCTTCAGTATTGGCGAAAGACCGGGGTTTGAACGCCTGCGGCAGGCAACGGTGGGCAAGATAGAGAGGCTAGCACGTGTCATTCGACGTGTCAGGGCTGCTGTGTGGCCGCTGGCGTCGGTGGATCTGGGTAATTGGGGCTGCATGGACGAGGATGGCATTTTGCCCAAAGTTGACACTAATCGAGGGATGTAGCCGTCCGAAGCGTCCCCGTGGCCCAATGGATAAGGCATCCGCCTACGAAGCGGGAGATTGCGGGTTCGAGTCCCGTCGGAGACTTCCTTTTGACGTCGTCAACCCTCGTCAACTTTTATCGGGCGAAAACGCCATCGCCGCCGATGCACTGCCAAGGCTGGTATTACAGGCTCTTGCCGCTTGTATGGGCGCTGTTTCCGAGTAGAACGGACACTGGGACGTCGTGTACGGCCTCGCCATCTTGAATAATGGCGTCCCGCTGTGGCCGAAATGCACTTACACTGCCGAGAAGAGTCGTCTGAGACTGGCTATCGGGCCTGCAGCCGGCGGCCTTCGATGGTAGCAGGCTGACGTCATTTCTGCTTCTTCGGGTGACGTCCAAACTTGGTGGGCAGTCTAAACTACCGTGCCAGCCAGTGCTGACACGATACCAAACGCACACACCACCCCGGCCTTGCCGACAACCCCTCTCGGCCTCCCGCTGCCATCGTCGACCTGGCCAGCAGCGCTAACAGCTCGCCTTCAGTATTGGCGAAAGACCGGGGTTTGAACGCCTGCGGCAGGCAACGGTGGGCAAGATAGAGAGGCTAGCACGTGTCATTCGACGTGTCAGGGCTGCTGTGTGGCCGCTGGCGTCGGTGGATCTGGGTAATTGGGGCTGCATGGACGAGGATGGCATTTTGCCCAAAGTTGACACTAATCGAGGGATGTAGCCGTCCGAAGCGTCCCCGTGGCCCAATGGATAAGGCATCCGCCTACGAAGCGGGAGATTGCGGGTTCGAGTCCCGTCGGAGACTTCCTTTTGACGTCGTCAAACCTCGTCAACTTTTATCGGGCGAAAACGCCATCGCCGCCGATGCACTGCCAAGGCTGGTATTACAGGCTCTTGCCGCTTGTCTGGGCGCTGTTTCCGAGTAGAACGGACACCGGGACGTCGTGTACGGCCTCGCCATCTTGAATAATGGCGTCCCGCTGTGGCCGAAATGCACTTACACTGCCGAGAAGAGTCGTCTGAGACTGGCTATCGGGCCTGCAGCCGGCGGCCTTCGATGGTAGCAGGCTGACGTCATTTCTGCTTCTTCGGGTGACGTCCAAACTTGGTGGGCAGTCTAAACTACCGTGCCAGCCAGTGCTGACACGATACCAAACGCACACACCACCCCGGCCTTGCCGACAACCCCTCTCGGCCTCCCGCTGCCATCGTCGACCTGGCCAGCAGCGCTAGCAGCTCGCCTTCAGTATTGGCGAAAGACCGGGGTTTGAACGCCTGCGGCAGGCAACGGTGGGCAAGATAGAGAGGCTAGCACGTGTCATTCGACGTGTCAGGGCTGCTGTGTGGCCGCTGGCGTCGGTGGATCTGGGTAATTGGGGCTGCATGGACGAGGATGGCATTTTGCCCAAAGTTGACACTAATCGAGGGATGTAGCCGTCCGAAGCGTCCCCGTGGCCCAATGGATAAGGCATCCGCCTACGAAGCGGGAGATTGCGGGTTCGAGTCCCGTCGGAGACTTCCTTTTGACGTTGTCAACCCTCGTCAACTTTTATCGGGCGAAAACGCCATCGCCGCCGATGCACTGCCAAGGCTGGTATTACAGGCTCTTGCCGCTTGTCTGGGCGCTGTTTCCGAGTAGAACGGACACTGGGACGTCGTGTACGGCCTCGCCATCTTGAATAATGGCGTCCCGCTGTGGCCGAAATGCACTTACACTGCCGAGAAGAGTCGTCTGAGACTGGCTATCGGGCCTGCAGCCGGCGGCCTTCGATGGTAGCAGGCTGACGTCATTTCTGCTTCTTCGGGTGACGTCCAAACTTGGTGGGCAGTCTAAACTACCGTGCCAGCCAGTGCTGACACGATACCAAACGCACACACCACCCCGGCCTTGCCGACAACCCCTCTCGGCCTCCCGCTGCCATCGTCGACCTGGCCAGCAGCGCTAACAGCTCGCCTTCAGTATTGGCGAAAGACCGGGGTTTGAACGCCTGCGGCAGGCAACGGTGGGCAAGATAGAGAGGCTAGCACGTGTCATTCGACGTGTCAGGGCTGCTGTGTGGCCGCTGGCGTCGGTGGATCTGGGTAATTGGGGCTGCATGGACGAGGATGGCATTTTGCCCAAAGTTGACACTAATCGAGGGATGTAGCCGTCCGAAGCGTCCCCGTGGCCCAATGGATAAGGCATCCGCCTACGAAGCGGGAGATTGCGGGTTCGAGTCCCGTCGGAGACTTCCTTTTGACGTCGTCAAACCTCGTCAACTTTTATCGGGCGAAAACGCCATCGCCGCCGATGCACTGCCAAGGCTGGTATTACAGGCTCTTGCCGCTTGTCTGGGCGCTGTTTCCGAGTAGAACGGACACTGGGACGTCGTGTACGGCCTCGCCATCTTGAATAATGGCGTCCCGCTGTGGCCGAAATGCACTTACACTGCCGAGAAGAGTCGTCTGAGACTGGCTATCGGGCCTGCAGCCGGCGGCCTTCGATGGTAGCAGGCTGACGTCATTTCTGCTTCTTCGGGTGACGTCCAAACTTGGTGGGCAGTCTAAACTACCGTGCCAGCCAGTGCTGACACGATACCAAACGCACACACCACCCCGGCCTTGCCGACAACCCCTCTCGGCCTCCCGCTGCCATCGTCGACCTGGCCAGCAGCGCTAACAGCTCGCCTTCAGTATTGGCGAAAGACCGGGGTTTGAACGCCTGCGGCAGGCAACGGTGGGCAAGATAGAGAGGCTAGCACGTGTCATTCGACGTGTCAGGGCTGCTGTGTGGCCGCTGGCGTCGGTGGATCTGGGTAATTGGGGCTGCATGGACGAGGATGGCATTTTGCCCAAAGTTGACACTAATCGAGGGATGTAGCCGTCCGAAGCGTCCCCGTGGCCCAATGGATAAGGCATCCGCCTACGAAGCGGGAGATTGCGGGTTCGAGTCCCGTCGGAGACTTCCTTTTGACGTCGTCAAACCTCGTCAACTTTTATCGGGCGAAAACGCCATCGCCGCCGATGCACTGCCAAGGCTGGTATTACAGGCTCTTGCCGCTTGTCTGGGCGCTGTTTCCGAGTAGAACGGACACCGGGACGTCGTGTACGGCCTCGCCATCTTGAATAATGGCGTCCCGCTGTGGCCGAAATGCACTTACACTGCCGAGAAGAGTCGTCTGAGACTGGCTATCGGGCCTGCAGCCGGCGGCCTTCGATGGTAGCAGGCTGACGTCATTTCTGCTTCTTCGGGTGACGTCCAAACTTGGTGGGCAGTCTAAACTACCGTGCCAGCCAGTGCTGACACGATACCAAACGCACACACCACCCCGGCCTTGCCGACAACCCCTCTCGGCCTCCCGCTGCCATCGTCGACCTGGCCAGCAGCGCTAACAGCTCGCCTTCAGTATTGGCGAAAGACCGGGGTTTGAACGCCTGCGGCAGGCAACGGTGGGCAAGATAGAGAGGCTAGCACGTGTCATTCGACGTGTCAGGGCTGCTGTGTGGCCGCTGGCGTCGGTGGATCTGGGTAATTGGGGCTGCATGGACGAGGATGGCATTTTGCCCAAAGTTGACACTAATCGAGGGATGTAGCCGTCCGAAGCGTCCCCGTGGCCCAATGGATAAGGCATCCGCCTACGAAGCGGGAGATTGCGGGTTCGAGTCCCGTCGGAGACTTCCTTTTGACGTCGTCAAACCTCGTCAACTTTTATCGGGCGAAAACGCCATCGCCGCCGATGCACTGCCAAGGCTGGTATTACAGGCTCTTGCCGCTTGTCTGGGCGCTGTTTCCGAGTAGAACGGACACCGGGACGTCGTGTACGGCCTCGCCATCTTGAATAATGGCGTCCCGCTGTGGCCGAAATGCACTTACACTGCCGAGAAGAGTCGTCTGAGACTGGCTATCGGGCCTGCAGCCGGCGGCCTTCGATGGTAGCAGGCTGACGTCATTTCTGCTTCTTCGGGTGACGTCCAAACTTGGTGGGCAGTCTAAACTACCGTGCCAGCCAGTGCTGACACGATACCAAACGCACACACCACCCCGGCCTTGCCGACAACCCCTCTCGGCCTCCCGCTGCCATCGTCGACCTGGCCAGCAGCGCTAACAGCTCGCCTTCAGTATTGGCGAAAGACCGGGGTTTGAACGCCTGCGGCAGGCAACGGTGGGCAAGATAGAGAGGCTAGCACGTGTCATTCGACGTGTCAGGGCTGCTGTGTGGCCGCTGGCGTCGGTGGATCTGGGTAATTGGGGCTGCATGGACGAGGATGGCATTTTGCCCAAAGTTGACACTAATCGAGGGATGTAGCCGTCCGAAGCGTCCCCGTGGCCCAATGGATAAGGCATCCGCCTACGAAGCGGGAGATTGCGGGTTCGAGTCCCGTCGGAGACTTCCTTTTGACGTCGTCAAACCTCGTCAACTTTTATCGGGCGAAAACGCCATCGCCGCCGATGCACTGCCAAGGCTGGTATTACAGGCTCTTGCCGCTTGTCTGGGCGCTGTTTCCGAGTAGAACGGACACCGGGACGTCGTGTACGGCCTCGCCATCTTGAATAATGGCGTCCCGCTGTGGCCGAAATGCACTTACACTGCCGAGAAGAGTCGTCTGAGACTGGCTATCGGGCCTGCAGCCGGCGGCCTTCGATGGTAGCAGGCTGACGTCATTTCTGCTTCTTCGGGTGACGTCCAAACTTGGTGGGCAGTCTAAACTACCGTGCCAGCCAGTGCTGACACGATACCAAACGCACACACCACCCCGGCCTTGCCGACAACCCCTCTCGGCCTCCCGCTGCCATCGTCGACCTGGCCAGCAGCGCTAGCAGCTCGCCTTCAGTATTGGCGAAAGACCGGGGTTTGAACGCCTGCGGCAGGCAACGGTGGGCAAGATAGAGAGGCTAGCACGTGTCATTCGACGTGTCAGGGCTGCTGTGTGGCCGCTGGCGTCGGTGGATCTGGGTAATTGGGGCTGCATGGACGAGGATGGCATTTTGCCCAAAGTTGACACTAATCGAGGGATGTAGCCGTCCGAAGCGTCCCCGTGGCCCAATGGATAAGGCATCCGCCTACGAAGCGGGAGATTGCGGGTTCGAGTCCCGTCGGAGACTTCCTTTTGACGTCGTCAAACCTCGTCAACTTTTATCGGGCGAAAACGCCATCGCCGCCGATGCACTGCCAAGGCTGGTATTACAGGCTCTTGCCGCTTGCCTGGGCGCTGTTTCCGAGTAGAACGGACACTGGGACGTCGTGTACGGCCTCGCCATCTTGAATAATGGTGTCCCGCTGTGGCCGAAATGCACTTACACTGCCGAGAACAGTCGTCTGAGACTGGCTATCGGGCCTGCAGCCGGCGGCCTTCGATGGTAGCAGGCTGACGTCATTTCTGCTTCTTCGGGTGACGTCCAAACTTGGTGGGCAGTCTAAACTACCGTGCCAGCCAGTGCTGACACGATACCAAACGCACACACCACCCCGGCCTTGCCGACAACCCCTCTCGGCCTCCCGCTGCCATCGTCGACCTGGCCAGCAGCGCTAACAGCTCGCCTTCAGTATTGGCGAAAGACCGGGGTTTGAACGCCTGCGGCAGGCAACGGTGGGCAAGATAGAGAGGCTAGCACGTGTCATTCGACGTGTCAGGGCTGCTGTGTGGCCGCTGGCGTCGGTGGATCTGGGTAATTGGGGCTGCATGGACGAGGATGGCATTTTGCCCAAAGTTGACACTAATCGAGGGATGTAGCCGTCCGAAGCGTCCCCGTGGCCCAATGGATAAGGCATCCGCCTACGAAGCGGGAGATTGCGGGTTCGAGTCCCGTCGGAGACTTCCTTTTGACGTCGTCAAACCTCGTCAACTTTTATCGGGCGAAAACGCCATCGCCGCCGATGCACTGCCAAGGCTGGTATTACAGGCTCTTGCCGCTTGCCTGGGCGCTGTTTCCGAGTAGAACGGACACTGGGACGTCGTGTACGGCCTCGCCATCTTGAATAATGGCGTCCCGCTGTGGCCGAAATGCACTTACACTGCCGAGAACAGTCGTCTGAGACTGGCTATCGGGCCTGCAGCCGGCGGCCTTCGATGGTAGCAGGCTGACGTCATTTCTGCATCTTCGGGTGACGTCCAAACTTGGTGGGCAGTCTAAACTACCGTGCCAGCCAGTGCTGACACGATACCAAACGCACACACCACCCCGGCCTTGCCGACAACCCCTCTCGGCCTCCCGCTGCCATCGTCGACCTGGCCAGCAGCGCTAACAGCTCGCCTTCAGTATTGGCGAAAGACCGGGGTTTGAACGCCTGCGGCAGGCAACGGTGGGCAAGATAGAGAGGCTAGCACGTGTCATTCGACGTGTCAGGGCTGCTGTGTGGCCGCTGGCGTCGGTGGATCTGGGTAATTGGGGCTGCATGGACGAGGATGGCATTTTGCCCAAAGTTGACACTAATCGAGGGATGTAGCCGTCCGAAGCGTCCCCGTGGCCCAATGGATAAGGCATCCGCCTACGAAGCGGGAGATTGCGGGTTCGAGTCCCGTCGGAGACTTCCTTTTGACGTCGTCAAACCTCGTCAACTTTTATCGGGCGAAAACGCCATCGCCGCCGATGCACTGCCAAGGCTGGTATTACAGGCTCTTGCCGCTTGCCTGGGCGCTGTTTCCGAGTAGAACGGACACCGGGACGTCGTGTACGGCCTCGCCATCTTGAATAATGGCGTCCCGCTGTGGCCGAAATGCACTTACACTGCCGAGAAGAGTCGTCTGAGACTGGCTATCGGGCCTGCAGCCGGCGGCCTTCGATGGTAGCAGGCTGACGTCATTTCTGCTTCTTCGGGTGACGTCCAAACTTGGTGGGCAGTCTAAACTACCGTGCCAGCCAGTGCTGACACGATACCAAACGCACACACCACCCCGGCCTTGCCGACAACCCCTCTCGGCCTCCCGCTGCCATCGTCGACCTGGCCAGCAGCGCTAGCAGCTCGCCTTCAGTATTGGCGAAAGACCGGGGTTTGAACGCCTGCGGCAGGCAACGGTGGGCAAGATAGAGAGGCTAGCACGTGTCATTCGACGTGTCAGGGCTGCTGTGTGGCCGCTGGCGTCGGTGGATCTGGGTAATTGGGGCTGCATGGACGAGGATGGCATTTTGCCCAAAGTTGACACTAATCGAGGGATGTAGCCGTCCGAAGCGTCCCCGTGGCCCAATGGATAAGGCATCCGCCTACGAAGCGGGAGATTGCGGGTTCGAGTCCCGTCGGAGACTTCCTTTTGACGTCGTCAAACCTCGTCAACTTTTATCGGGCGAAAACGCCATCGCCGCCGATGCACTGCCAAGGCTGGTATTACAGGCTCTTGCCGCTTTCCTGGGCGCTGTTTCCGAGTAGAACGGACACCGGGACGTCGTGTACGGCCTCGCCATCTTGAATAATGGCGTCCCGCTGTGGCCGAAATGCACTTACACTGCCGAGAAGAGTCGTCTGAGACTGGCTATCGGGCCTGCAGCCGGCGGCCTTCGATGGTAGCAGGCTGACGTCATTTCTGCTTCTTCGGGTGACGTCCAAACTTGGTGGGCAGTCTAAACTACCGTGCCAGCCAGTGCTGACACGATACCAAACGCACACACCACCCCGGCCTTGCCGACAACCCCTCTCGGCCTCCCGCTGCCATCGTCGACCTGGCCAGCAGCGCTAGCAGCTCGCCTTCAGTATTGGCGAAAGACCGGGGTTTGAACGCCTGCGGCAGGCAACGGTGGGCAAGATAGAGAGGCTAGCACGTGTCATTCGACGTGTCAGGGCTGCTGTGTGGCCGCTGGCGTCGGTGGATCTGGGTAATTGGGGCTGCATGGACGAGGATGGCATTTTGCCCAAAGTTGACACTAATCGAGGGATGTAGCCGTCCGAAGCGTCCCCGTGGCCCAATGGATAAGGCATCCGCCTACGAAGCGGGAGATTGCGGGTTCGAGTCCCGTCGGAGACTTCCTTTTGACGTCGTCAAACCTCGTCAACTTTTATCGGGCGAAAACGCCATCGCCGCCGATGCACTGCCAAGGCTGGTATTACAGGCTCTTGCCGCTTGTCTGGGCGCTGTTTCCGAGTAGAACGGACACCGGGACGTCGTGTACGGCCTCGCCATCTTGAATAATGGCGTCCCGCTGTGGCCGAAATGCACTTACACTGCCGAGAAGAGTCGTCTGAGACTGGCTATCGGGCCTGCAGCCGGCGGCCTTCGATGGTAGCAGGCTGACGTCATTTCTGCTTCTTCGGGTGACGTCCAAACTTGGTGGGCAGTCTAAACTACCGTGCCAGCCAGTGCTGACACGATACCAAACGCACACACCACCCCGGCCTTGCCGACAACCCCTCTCGGCCTCCCGCTGCCATCGTCGACCTGGCCAGCAGCGCTAGCAGCTCGCCTTCAGTATTGGCGAAAGACCGGGGTTTGAACGCCTGCGGCAGGCAACGGTGGGCAAGATAGAGAGGCTAGCACGTGTCATTCGACGTGTCAGGGCTGCTGTGTGGCCGCTGGCGTCGGTGGATCTGGGTAATTGGGGCTGCATGGACGAGGATGGCATTTTGCCCAAAGTTGACACTAATCGAGGGATGTAGCCGTCCGAAGCGTCCCCGTGGCCCAATGGATAAGGCATCCGCCTACGAAGCGGGAGATTGCGGGTTCGAGTCCCGTCGGAGACTTCCTTTTGACGTCGTCAAACCTCGTCAACTTTTATCGGGCGAAAACGCCATCGCCGCCGATGCACTGCCAAGGCTGGTATTACAGGCTCTTGCCGCTTGTCTGGGCGCTGTTTCCGAGTAGAACGGACACTGGGACGTCGTGTACGGCCTCGCCATCTTGAATAATGGCGTCCCGCTGTGGCCGAAATGCACTTACACTGCCGAGAAGAGTCGTCTGAGACTGGCTATCGGGCCTGCAGCCGGCGGCCTTCGATGGTAGCAGGCTGACGTCATTTCTGCTTCTTCGGGTGACGTCCAAACTTGGTGGGCAGTCTAAACTACCGTGCCAGCCAGTGCTGACACGATACCAAACGCACACACCACTCCGGCCTTGCCGACAACCCCTCTCGGCCTCCCGCTGCCATCGTCGACCTGGCCAGCAGCGCTAACAGCTCGCCTTCAGTATTGGCGAAAGACCGGGGTTTGAACGCCTGCGGCAGGCAACGGTGGGCAAGATAGAGAGGCTAGCACGTGTCATTCGACGTGTCAGGGCTGCTGTGTGGCCGCTGGCGTCGGTGGATCTGGGTAATTGGGGCTGCATGGACGAGGATGGCATTTTGCCCAAAGTTGACACTAATCGAGGGATGTAGCCGTCCGAAGCGTCCCCGTGGCCCAATGGATAAGGCATCCGCCTACGAAGCGGGAGATTGCGGGTTCGAGTCCCGTCGGAGACTTCCTTTTGACGTCGTCAAACCTCGTCAACTTTTATCGGGCGAAAACGCCATCGCCGCCGATGCACTGCCAAGGCTGGTATTACAGGCTCTTGCCGCTTGTCTGGGCGCTGTTTCCGAGTAGAACGGACACTGGGACGTCGTGTACGGCCTCGCCATCTTGAATAATGGCGTCCCGCTGTGGCCGAAATGCACTTACACTGCCGAGAAGAGTCGTCTGAGACTGGCTATCGGGCCTGCAGCCGGCGGCCTTCGATGGTAGCAGGCTGACGTCATTTCTGCTTCTTCGGGTGACGTCCAAACTTGGTGGGCAGTCTAAACTACCGTGCCAGCCAGTGCTGACACGATACCAAACGCACACACCACCCCGGCCTTGCCGACAACCCCTCTCGGCCTCCCGCTGCCATCGTCGACCTGGCCAGCAGCGCTAACAGCTCGCCTTCAGTATTGGCGAAAGACCGGGGTTTGAACGCCTGCAGCAGGCAACGGTGGGCAAGATAGAGAGGCTAGCACGTGTCATTCGACGTGTCAGGGCTGCTGTGTGGCCGCTGGCGTCGGTGGATCTGGGTAATTGGGGCTGCATGGACGAGGATGGCATTTTGCCCAAAGTTGACACTAATCGAGGGATGTAGCCGTCCGAAGCGTCCCCGTGGCCCAATGGATAAGGCATCCGCCTACGAAGCGGGAGATTGCGGGTTCGAGTCCCGTCGGAGACTTCCTTTTGACGTCGTCAACCCTCGTCAACTTTTATCGGGCGAAAACGCCATCGCCGCCGATGCACTGCCAAGGCTGGTATTACAGGCTCTTGCCGCTTGTCTGGGCGCTGTTTCCGAGTAGAACGGACACTGGGACGTCGTGTACGGCCTCGCCATCTTGAATAATGGCGTCCCGCTGTGGCCGAAATGCACTTACACTGCCGAGAAGAGTCGTCTGAGACTGGCTATCGGGCCTGCAGCCGGCGGCCTTCGATGGTAGCAGGCTGACGTCATTTCTGCTTCTTCGGGTGACGTCCAAACTTGGTGGGCAGTCTAAACTACCGTGCCAGCCAGTGCTGACACGATACCAAACGCACACACCACCCCGGCCTTGCCGACAACCCCTCTCGGCCTCCCGCTGCCATCGTCGACCTGGCCAGCAGCGCTAACAGCTCGCCTTCAGTATTGGCGAAAGACCGGGGTTTGAACGCCTGCGGCAGGCAACGGTGGGCAAGATAGAGAGGCTAGCACGTGTCATTCGACGTGTCAGGGCTGCTGTGTGGCCGCTGGCGTCGGTGGATCTGGGTAATTGGGGCTGCATGGACGAGGATGGCATTTTGCCCAAAGTTGACACTAATCGAGGGATGTAGCCGTCCGAAGCGTCCCCGTGGCCCAATGGATAAGGCATCCGCCTACGAAGCGGGAGATTGCGGGTTCGAGTCCCGTCGGAGACTTCCTTTTGACGTCGTCAAACCTCGTCAACTTTTATCGGGCGAAAACGCCATCGCCGCCGATGCACTGCCAAGGCTGGTATTACAGGCTCTTGCCGCTTGTCTGGGCGCTGTTTCCGAGTAGAACGGACACTGGGACGTCGTGTACGGCCTCGCCATCTTGAATAATGGCGTCCCGCTGTGGCCGAAATGCACTTACACTGCCGAGAAGAGTCGTCTGAGACTGGCTATCGGGCCTGCAGCCGGCGGCCTTCGATGGTAGCAGGCTGACGTCATTTCTGCTTCTTCGGGTGACGTCCAAACTTGGTGGGCAGTCTAAACTACCGTGCCAGCCAGTGCTGACACGATACCAAACGCACACACCACCCCGGCCTTGCCGACAACCCCTCTCGGCCTCCCGCTGCCATCGTCGACCTGGCCAGCAGCGCTAACAGCTCGCCTTCAGTATTGGCGAAAGACCGGGGTTTGAACGCCTGCGGCAGGCAACGGTGGGCAAGATAGAGAGGCTAGCACGTGTCATTCGACGTGTCAGGGCTGCTGTGTGGCCGCTGGCGTCGGTGGATCTGGGTAATTGGGGCTGCATGGACGAGGATGGCATTTTGCCCAAAGTTGACACTAATCGAGGGATGTAGCCGTCCGAAGCGTCCCCGTGGCCCAATGGATAAGGCATCCGCCTACGAAGCGGGAGATTGCGGGTTCGAGTCCCGTCGGAGACTTCCTTTTGACGTCGTCAACCCTCGTCAACTTTTATCGGGCGAAAACGCCATCGCCGCCGATGCACTGCCAAGGCTGGTATTACAGGCTCTTGCCGCTTGTATGGGCGCTGTTTCCGAGTAGAACGGACACTGGGACGTCGTGTACGGCCTCGCCATCTTGAATAATGGCGTCCCGCTGTGGCCGAAATGCACTTACACTGCCGAGAAGAGTCGTCTGAGACTGGCTATCGGGCCTGCAGCCGGCGGCCTTCGATGGTAGCAGGCTGACGTCATTTCTGCTTCTTCGGGTGACGTCCAAACTTGGTGGGCAGTCTAAACTACCGTGCCAGCCAGTGCTGACACGATACCAAACGCACACACCACCCCGGCCTTGCCGACAACCCCTCTCGGCCTCCCGCTGCCATCGTCGACCTGGCCAGCAGCGCTAACAGCTCGCCTTCAGTATTGGCGAAAGACCGGGGTTTGAACGCCTGCGGCAGGCAACGGTGGGCAAGATAGAGAGGCTAGCACGTGTCATTCGACGTGTCAGGGCTGCTGTGTGGCCGCTGGCGTCGGTGGATCTGGGTAATTGGGGCTGCATGGACGAGGATGGCATTTTGCCCAAAGTTGACACTAATCGAGGGATGTAGCCGTCCGAAGCGTCCCCGTGGCCCAATGGATAAGGCATCCGCCTACGAAGCGGGAGATTGCGGGTTCGAGTCCCGTCGGAGACTTCCTTTTGACGTCGTCAAACCTCGTCAACTTTTATCGGGCGAAAACGCCATCGCCGCCGATGCACTGCCAAGGCTGGTATTACAGGCTCTTGCCGCTTGTCTGGGCGCTGTTTCCGAGTAGAACGGACACCGGGACGTCGTGTACGGCCTCGCCATCTTGAATAATGGCGTCCCGCTGTGGCCGAAATGCACTTACACTGCCGAGAAGAGTCGTCTGAGACTGGCTATCGGGCCTGCAGCCGGCGGCCTTCGATGGTAGCAGGCTGACGTCATTTCTGCTTCTTCGGGTGACGTCCAAACTTGGTGGGCAGTCTAAACTACCGTGCCAGCCAGTGCTGACACGATACCAAACGCACACACCACCCCGGCCTTGCCGACAACCCCTCTCGGCCTCCCGCTGCCATCGTCGACCTGGCCAGCAGCGCTAGCAGCTCGCCTTCAGTATTGGCGAAAGACCGGGGTTTGAACGCCTGCGGCAGGCAACGGTGGGCAAGATAGAGAGGCTAGCACGTGTCATTCGACGTGTCAGGGCTGCTGTGTGGCCGCTGGCGTCGGTGGATCTGGGTAATTGGGGCTGCATGGACGAGGATGGCATTTTGCCCAAAGTTGACACTAATCGAGGGATGTAGCCGTCCGAAGCGTCCCCGTGGCCCAATGGATAAGGCATCCGCCTACGAAGCGGGAGATTGCGGGTTCGAGTCCCGTCGGAGACTTCCTTTTGACGTCGTCAACCCTCGTCAACTTTTATCGGGCGAAAACGCCATCGCCGCCGATGCACTGCCAAGGCTGGTATTACAGGCTCTTGCCGCTTGTCTGGGCGCTGTTTCCGAGTAGAACGGACACTGGGACGTCGTGTACGGCCTCGCCATCTTGAATAATGGCGTCCCGCTGTGGCCGAAATGCACTTACACTGCCGAGAAGAGTCGTCTGAGACTGGCTATCGGGCCTGCAGCCGGCGGCCTTCGATGGTAGCAGGCTGACGTCATTTCTGCTTCTTCGGGTGACGTCCAAACTTGGTGGGCAGTCTAAACTACCGTGCCAGCCAGTGCTGACACGATACCAAACGCACACACCACCCCGGCCTTGCCGACAACCCCTCTCGGCCTCCCGCTGCCATCGTCGACCTGGCCAGCAGCGCTAACAGCTCGCCTTCAGTATTGGCGAAAGACCGGGGTTTGAACGCCTGCGGCAGGCAACGGTGGGCAAGATAGAGAGGCTAGCACGTGTCATTCGACGTGTCAGGGCTGCTGTGTGGCCGCTGGCGTCGGTGGATCTGGGTAATTGGGGCTGCATGGACGAGGATGGCATTTTGCCCAAAGTTGACACTAATCGAGGGATGTAGCCGTCCGAAGCGTCCCCGTGGCCCAATGGATAAGGCATCCGCCTACGAAGCGGGAGATTGCGGGTTCGAGTCCCGTCGGAGACTTCCTTTTGACGTCGTCAAACCTCGTCAACTTTTATCGGGCGAAAACGCCATCGCCGCCGATGCACTGCCAAGGCTGGTATTACAGGCTCTTGCCGCTTGTCTGGGCGCTGTTTCCGAGTAGAACGGACACTGGGACGTCGTGTACGGCCTCGCCATCTTGAATAATGGCGTCCCGCTGTGGCCGAAATGCACTTACACTGCCGAGAAGAGTCGTCTGAGACTGGCTATCGGGCCTGCAGCCGGCGGCCTTCGATGGTAGCAGGCTGACGTCATTTCTGCTTCTTCGGGTGACGTCCAAACTTGGTGGGCAGTCTAAACTACCGTGCCAGCCAGTGCTGACACGATACCAAACGCACACACCACCCCGGCCTTGCCGACAACCCCTCTCGGCCTCCCGCTGCCATCGTCGACCTGGCCAGCAGCGCTAACAGCTCGCCTTCAGTATTGGCGAAAGACCGGGGTTTGAACGCCTGCGGCAGGCAACGGTGGGCAAGATAGAGAGGCTAGCACGTGTCATTCGACGTGTCAGGGCTGCTGTGTGGCCGCTGGCGTCGGTGGATCTGGGTAATTGGGGCTGCATGGACGAGGATGGCATTTTGCCCAAAGTTGACACTAATCGAGGGATGTAGCCGTCCGAAGCGTCCCCGTGGCCCAATGGATAAGGCATCCGCCTACGAAGCGGGAGATTGCGGGTTCGAGTCCCGTCGGAGACTTCCTTTTGACGTCGTCAAACCTCGTCAACTTTTATCGGGCGAAAACGCCATCGCCGCCGATGCACTGCCAAGGCTGGTATTACAGGCTCTTGCCGCTTGTCTGGGCGCTGTTTCCGAGTAGAACGGACACCGGGACGTCGTGTACGGCCTCGCCATCTTGAATAATGGCGTCCCGCTGTGGCCGAAATGCACTTACACTGCCGAGAAGAGTCGTCTGAGACTGGCTATCGGGCCTGCAGCCGGCGGCCTTCGATGGTAGCAGGCTGACGTCATTTCTGCTTCTTCGGGTGACGTCCAAACTTGGTGGGCAGTCTAAACTACCGTGCCAGCCAGTGCTGACACGATACCAAACGCACACACCACCCCGGCCTTGCCGACAACCCCTCTCGGCCTCCCGCTGCCATCGTCGACCTGGCCAGCAGCGCTAGCAGCTCGCCTTCAGTATTGGCGAAAGACCGGGGTTTGAACGCCTGCGGCAGGCAACGGTGGGCAAGATAGAGAGGCTAGCACGTGTCATTCGACGTGTCAGGGCTGCTGTGTGGCCGCTGGCGTCGGTGGATCTGGGTAATTGGGGCTGCATGGACGAGGATGGCATTTTGCCCAAAGTTGACACTAATCGAGGGATGTAGCCGTCCGAAGCGTCCCCGTGGCCCAATGGATAAGGCATCCGCCTACGAAGCGGGAGATTGCGGGTTCGAGTCCCGTCGGAGACTTCCTTTTGACGTCGTCAAACCTCGTCAACTTTTATCGGGCGAAAACGCCATCGCCGCCGATGCACTGCCAAGGCTGGTATTACAGGCTCTTGCCGCTTGTCTGGGCGCTGTTTCCGAGTAGAACGGACACTGGGACGTCGTGTACGGCCTCGCCATCTTGAATAATGGCGTCCCGCTGTGGCCGAAATGCACTTACACTGCCGAGAAGAGTCGTCTGAGACTGGCTATCGGGCCTGCAGCCGGCGGCCTTCGATGGTAGCAGGCTGACGTCATTTCTGCTTCTTCGGGTGACGTCCAAACTTGGTGGGCAGTCTAAACTACCGTGCCAGCCAGTTCTGACACGATACCAAACGCACACACCACCCCGGCCTTGCCGACAACCCCTCTCGGCCTCCCGCTGCCATCGTCGACCTGGCCAGCAGCGCTAGCAGCTCGCCTTCAGTATTGGCGAAAGACCGGGGGTTGAACGCCTGCGGCAGGCAACGGTGGGCAAGATAGAGAGGCTAGCACGTGTCATTCGACGTGTCAGGGCTGCTGTGTGGCCGCTGGCGTCGGTGGATCTGGGTAATTGGGGCTGCATGGACGAGGATGGCATTTTGCCCAAAGTTGACACTAATCGAGGGATGTAGCCGTCCGAAGCGTCCCCGTGGCCCAATGGATAAGGCATCCGCCTACGAAGCGGGAGATTGCGGGTTCGAGTCCCGTCGGAGACTTCCTTTTGACGTCGTCAAACCTCGTCAACTTTTATCGGGCGAAAACGCCATCGCCGCCGATGCACTGCCAAGGCTGGTATTACAGGCTCTTGCCGCTTGTCTGGGCGCTGTTTCCGAGTAGAACGGACACTGGGACGTCGTGTACGGCCTCGCCATCTTGAATAATGGCGTCCCGCTGTGGCCGAAATGCACTTACACTGCCGAGAAGAGTCGTCTGAGACTGGCTATCGGGCCTGCAGCCGGCGGCCTTCGATGGTAGCAGGCTGACGTCATTTCTGCTTCTTCGGGTGACGTCCAAACTTGGTGGGCAGTCTAAACTACCGTGCCAGCCAGTGCTGACACGATACCAAACGCACACACCACCCCGGCCTTGCCGACAACCCCTCTCGGCCTCCCGCTGCCATCGTCGACCTGGCCAGCAGCGCTAACAGCTCGCCTTCAGTATTGGCGAAAGACCGGGGTTTGAACGCCTGCGGCAGGCAACGGTGGGCAAGATAGAGAGGCTAGCACGTGTCATTCGACGTGTCAGGGCTGCTGCGTGGCCGCTGGCGTCGGTGGATCTGGGTAATTGGGGCTGCATGGACGAGGATGGCATTTTGCCCAAAGTTGACACTAATCGAGGGATGTAGCCGTCCGAAGCGTCCCCGTGGCCCAATGGATAAGGCATCCGCCTACGAAGCGGGAGATTGCGGGTTCGAGTCCCGTCGGAGACTTCCTTTTGACGTCGTCAACCCTCGTCAACTTTTATCGGGCGAAAACGCCATCGCCGCCGATGCACTGCCAAGGCTGGTATTACAGGCTCTTGCCGCTTGTCTGGGCGCTGTTTCCGAGTAGAACGGACACTGGGACGTCGTGTACGGCCTCGCCATCTTGAATAATGGCGTCCCGCTGTGGCCGAAATGCACTTACACTGCCGAGAAGAGTCGTCTGAGACTGGCTATCGGGCCTGCAGCCGGCGGCCTTCGATGGTAGCAGGCTGACGTCATTTCTGCTTCTTCGGGTGACGTCCAAACTTGGTGGGCAGTCTAAACTACCGTGCCAGCCAGTGCTGACACGATACCAAACGCACACACCACCCCGGCCTTGCCGACAACCCCTCTCGGCCTCCCGCTGCCATCGTCGACCTGGCCAGCAGCGCTAACAGCTCGCCTTCAGTATTGGCGAAAGACCGGGGTTTGAACGCCTGCGGCAGGCAACGGTGGGCAAGATAGAGAGGCTAGCACGTGTCATTCGACGTGTCAGGGCTGCTGTGTGGCCGCTGGCGTCGGTGGATCTGGGTAATTGGGGCTGCATGGACGAGGATGGCATTTTGCCCAAAGTTGACACTAATCGAGGGATGTAGCCGTCCGAAGCGTCCCCGTGGCCCAATGGATAAGGCATCCGCCTACGAAGCGGGAGATTGCGGGTTCGAGTCCCGTCGGAGACTTCCTTTTGACGTCGTCAAACCTCGTCAACTTTTATCGGGCGAAAACGCCATCGCCGCCGATGCACTGCCAAGGCTGGTATTACAGGCTCTTGCCGCTTGTCTGGGCGCTGTTTCCGAGTAGAACGGACACTGGGACGTCGTGTACGGCCTCGCCATCTTGAATAATGGCGTCCCGCTGTGGCCGAAATGCACTTACACTGCCGAGAAGAGTCGTCTGAGACTGGCTATCGGGCCTGCAGCCGGCGGCCTTCGATGGTAGCAGGCTGACGTCATTTCTGCTTCTTCGGGTGACGTCCAAACTTGGTGGGCAGTCTAAACTACCGTGCCAGCCAGTGCTGACACGATACCAAACGCACACACCACCCCGGCCTTGCCGACAACCCCTCTCGGCCTCCCGCTGCCATCGTCGACCTGGCCAGCAGCGCTAACAGCTCGCCTTCAGTATTGGCGAAAGACCGGGGGTTGAACGCCTGCGGCAGGCAACGGTGGGCAAGATAGAGAGGCTAGCACGTGTCATTCGACGTGTCAGGGCTGCTGTGTGGCCGCTGGCGTCGGTGGATCTGGGTAATTGGGGCTGCATGGACGAGGATGGCATTTTGCCCAAAGTTGACACTAATCGAGGGATGTAGCCGTCCGAAGCGTCCCCGTGGCCCAATGGATAAGGCATCCGCCTACGAAGCGGGAGATTGCGGGTTCGAGTCCCGTCGGAGACTTCCTTTTGACGTCGTCAAACCTCGTCAACTTTTATCGGGCGAAAACGCCATCGCCGCCGATGCACTGCCAAGGCTGGTATTACAGGCTCTTGCCGCTTGTCTGGGCGCTGTTTCCGAGTAGAACGGACACTGGGACGTCGTGTACGGCCTCGCCATCTTGAATAATGGCGTCCCGCTGTGGCCGAAATGCACTTACACTGCCGAGAAGAGTCGTCTGAGACTGGCTATCGGGCCTGCAGCCGGCGGCCTTCGATGGTAGCAGGCTGACGTCATTTCTGCTTCTTCGGGTGACGTCCAAACTTGGTGGGCAGTCTAAACTACCGTGCCAGCCAGTGCTGACACGATACCAAACGCACACACCACCCCGGCCTTGCCGACAACCCCTCTCGGCCTCCCGCTGCCATCGTCGACCTGGCCAGCAGCGCTAACAGCTCGCCTTCAGTATTGGCGAAAGACCGGGGTTTGAACGCCTGCGGCAGGCAACGGTGGGCAAGATAGAGAGGCTAGCACGTGTCATTCGACGTGTCAGGGCTGCTGTGTGGCCGCTGGCGTCGG
The DNA here is from genome assembly GCA_033557925.1 of Phytophthora x cambivora. Classification (NCBI taxonomy): domain Eukaryota; phylum Oomycota; class Peronosporomycetes; order Peronosporales; family Peronosporaceae; genus Phytophthora; species Phytophthora x cambivora. The sequence continues at coordinate 884,395 of JAUCEB010000009.1, forward strand.
TGGATCTGGGTAATTGGGGCTGCATGGACGAGGATGGCATTTTGCCCAAAGTTGACACTAATCGAGGGATGTAGCCGTCCGAAGCGTCCCCGTGGCCCAATGGATAAGGCATCCGCCTACGAAGCGGGAGATTGCGGGTTCGAGTCCCGTCGGAGACTTCCTTTTGACGTCGTCAAACCTCGTCAACTTTTATCGGGCGAAAACGCCATCGCCGCCGATGCACTGCCAAGGCTGGTATTACAGGCTCTTGCCGCTTGTCTGGGCGCTGTTTCCGAGTAGAACGGACACTGGGACGTCGTGTACGGCCTCGCCATCTTGAATAATGGCGTCCCGCTGTGGCCGAAATGCACTTACACTGCCGAGAAGAGTCGTCTGAGACTGGCTATCGGGCCTGCAGCCGGCGGCCTTCGATGGTAGCAGGCTGACGTCATTTCTGCTTCTTCGGGTGACGTCCAAACTTGGTGGGCAGTCTAAACTACCGTGCCAGCCAGTGCTGACACGATACCAAACGCACACACCACCCCGGCCTTGCCGACAACCCCTCTCGGCCTCCCGCTGCCATCGTCGACCTGGCCAGCAGCGCTAACAGCTCGCCTTCAGTATTGGCGAAAGACCGGGGTTTGAACGCCTGCGGCAGGCAACGGTGGGCAAGATAGAGAGGCTAGCACGTGTCATTCGACGTGTCAGGGCTGCTGTGTGGCCGCTGGCGTCGGTGGATCTGGGTAATTGGGGCTGCATGGACGAGGATGGCATTTTGCCCAAAGTTGACACTAATCGAGGGATGTAGCCGTCCGAAGCGTCCCCGTGGCCCAATGGATAAGGCATCCGCCTACGAAGCGGGAGATTGCGGGTTCGAGTCCCGTCGGAGACTTCCTTTTGACGTCGTCAAACCTCGTCAACTTTTATCGGGCGAAAACGCCATCGCCGCCGATGCACTGCCAAGGCTGGTATTACAGGCTCTTGCCGCTTGTCTGGGCGCTGTTTCCGAGTAGAACGGACACTGGGACGTCGTGTACGGCCTCGCCATCTTGAATAATGGCGTCCCGCTGTGGCCGAAATGCACTTACACTGCCGAGAAGAGTCGTCTGAGACTGGCTATCGGGCCTGCAGCCGGCGGCCTTCGATGGTAGCAGGCTGACGTCATTTCTGCTTCTTCGGGTGACGTCCAAACTTGGTGGGCAGTCTAAACTACCGTGCCAGCCAGTGCTGACACGATACCAAACGCACACACCACCCCGGCCTTGCCGACAACCCCTCTCGGCCTCCCGCTGCCATCGTCGACCTGGCCAGCAGCGCTAACAGCTCGCCTTCAGTATTGGCGAAAGACCGGGGTTTGAACGCCTGCGGCAGGCAACGGTGGGCAAGATAGAGAGGCTAGCACGTGTCATTCGACGTGTCAGGGCTGCTGTGTGGCCGCTGGCGTCGGTGGATCTGGGTAATTGGGGCTGCATGGACGAGGATGGCATTTTGCCCAAAGTTGACACTAATCGAGGGATGTAGCCGTCCGAAGCGTCCCCGTGGCCCAATGGATAAGGCATCCGCCTACGAAGCGGGAGATTGCGGGTTCGAGTCCCGTCGGAGACTTCCTTTTGACGTCGTCAAACCTCGTCAACTTTTATCGGGCGAAAACGCCATCGCCGCCGATGCACTGCCAAGGCTGGTATTACAGGCTCTTGCCGCTTGTCTGGGCGCTGTTTCCGAGTAGAACGGACACTGGGACGTCGTGTACGGCCTCGCCATCTTGAATAATGGCGTCCCGCTGTGGCCGAAATGCACTTACACTGCCGAGAAGAGTCGTCTGAGACTGGCTATCGGGCCTGCAGCCGGCGGCCTTCGATGGTAGCAGGCTGACGTCATTTCTGCTTCTTCGGGTGACGTCCAAACTTGGTGGGCAGTCTAAACTACCGTGCCAGCCAGTGCTGACACGATACCAAACGCACACACCACCCCGGCCTTGCCGACAACCCCTCTCGGCCTCCCGCTGCCATCGTCGACCTGGCCAGCAGCGCTAACAGCTCGCCTTCAGTATTGGCGAAAGACCGGGGGTTGAACGCCTGCGGCAGGCAACGGTGGGCAAGATAGAGAGGCTAGCACGTGTCATTCGACGTGTCAGGGCTGCTGTGTGGCCGCTGGCGTCGGTGGATCTGGGTAATTGGGGCTGCATGGACGAGGATGGCATTTTGCCCAAAGTTGACACTAATCGAGGGATGTAGCCGTCCGAAGCGTCCCCGTGGCCCAATGGATAAGGCATCCGCCTACGAAGCGGGAGATTGCGGGTTCGAGTCCCGTCGGAGACTTCCTTTTGACGTCGTCAAACCTCGTCAACTTTTATCGGGCGAAAACGCCATCGCCGCCGATGCACTGCCAAGGCTGGTATTACAGGCTCTTGCCGCTTGTCTGGGCGCTGTTTCCGAGTAGAACGGACACTGGGACGTCGTGTACGGCCTCGCCATCTTGAATAATGGCGTCCCGCTGTGGCCGAAATGCACTTACACTGCCGAGAAGAGTCGTCTGAGACTGGCTATCGGGCCTGCAGCCGGCGGCCTTCGATGGTAGCAGGCTGACGTCATTTCTGCTTCTTCGGGTGACGTCCAAACTTGGTGGGCAGTCTAAACTACCGTGCCAGCCAGTGCTGACACGATACCAAACGCACACACCACCCCGGCCTTGCCGACAACCCCTCTCGGCCTCCCGCTGCCATCGTCGACCTGGCCAGCAGCGCTAACAGCTCGCCTTCAGTATTGGCGAAAGACCGGGGTTTGAACGCCTGCGGCAGGCAACGGTGGGCAAGATAGAGAGGCTAGCACGTGTCATTCGACGTGTCAGGGCTGCTGTGTGGCCGCTGGCGTCGGTGGATCTGGGTAATTGGGGCTGCATGGACGAGGATGGCATTTTGCCCAAAGTTGACACTAATCGAGGGATGTAGCCGTCCGAAGCGTCCCCGTGGCCCAATGGATAAGGCATCCGCCTACGAAGCGGGAGATTGCGGGTTCGAGTCCCGTCGGAGACTTCCTTTTGACGTCGTCAAACCTCGTCAACTTTTATCGGGCGAAAACGCCATCGCCGCCGATGCACTGCCAAGGCTGGTATTACAGGCTCTTGCCGCTTGTCTGGGCGCTGTTTCCGAGTAGAACGGACACTGGGACGTCGTGTACGGCCTCGCCATCTTGAATAATGGCGTCCCGCTGTGGCCGAAATGCACTTACACTGCCGAGAAGAGTCGTCTGAGACTGGCTATCGGGCCTGCAGCCGGCGGCCTTCGATGGTAGCAGGCTGACGTCATTTCTGCTTCTTCGGGTGACGTCCAAACTTGGTGGGCAGTCTAAACTACCGTGCCAGCCAGTGCTGACACGATACCAAACGCACACACCACCCCGGCCTTGCCGACAACCCCTCTCGGCCTCCCGCTGCCATCGTCGACCTGGCCAGCAGCGCTAACAGCTCGCCTTCAGTATTGGCGAAAGACCGGGGTTTGAACGCCTGCGGCAGGCAACGGTGGGCAAGATAGAGAGGCTAGCACGTGTCATTCGACGTGTCAGGGCTGCTGTGTGGCCGCTGGCGTCGGTGGATCTGGGTAATTGGGGCTGCATGGACGAGGATGGCATTTTGCCCAAAGTTGACACTAATCGAGGGATGTAGCCGTCCGAAGCGTCCCCGTGGCCCAATGGATAAGGCATCCGCCTACGAAGCGGGAGATTGCGGGTTCGAGTCCCGTCGGAGACTTCCTTTTGACGTCGTCAAACCTCGTCAACTTTTATCGGGCGAAAACGCCATCGCCGCCGATGCACTGCCAAGGCTGGTATTACAGGCTCTTGCCGCTTGTCTGGGCGCTGTTTCCGAGTAGAACGGACACTGGGACGTCGTGTACGGCCTCGCCATCTTGAATAATGGCGTCCCGCTGTGGCCGAAATGCACTTACACTGCCGAGAAGAGTCGTCTGAGACTGGCTATCGGGCCTGCAGCCGGCGGCCTTCGATGGTAGCAGGCTGACGTCATTTCTGCTTCTTCGGGTGACGTCCAAACTTGGTGGGCAGTCTAAACTACCGTGCCAGCCAGTGCTGACACGATACCAAACGCACACACCACCCCGGCCTTGCCGACAACCCCTCTCGGCCTCCCGCTGCCATCGTCGACCTGGCCAGCAGCGCTAACAGCTCGCCTTCAGTATTGGCGAAAGACCGGGGTTTGAACGCCTGCGGCAGGCAACGGTGGGCAAGATAGAGAGGCTAGCACGTGTCATTCGACGTGTCAGGGCTGCTGTGTGGCCGCTGGCGTCGGTGGATCTGGGTAATTGGGGCTGCATGGACGAGGATGGCATTTTGCCCAAAGTTGACACTAATCGAGGGATGTAGCCGTCCGAAGCGTCCCCGTGGCCCAATGGATAAGGCATCCGCCTACGAAGCGGGAGATTGCGGGTTCGAGTCCCGTCGGAGACTTCCTTTTGACGTCGTCAAACCTCGTCAACTTTTATCGGGCGAAAACGCCATCGCCGCCGATGCACTGCCAAGGCTGGTATTACAGGCTCTTGCCGCTTGCCTGGGCGCTGTTTCCGAGTAGAACGGACACTGGGACGTCGTGTACGGCCTCGCCATCTTGAATAATGGCGTCCCGCTGTGGCCGAAATGCACTTACACTGCCGAGAACAGTCGTCTGAGACTGGCTATCGGGCCTGCAGCCGGCGGCCTTCGATGGTAGCAGGCTGACGTCATTTCTGCTTCTTCGGGTGACGTCCAAACTTGGTGGGCAGTCTAAACTACCGTGCCAGCCAGTGCTGACACGATACCAAACGCACACACCACCCCGGCCTTGCCGACAACCCCTCTCGGCCTCCCGCTGCCATCGTCGACCTGGCCAGCAGCGCTAACAGCTCGCCTTCAGTATTGGCGAAAGACCGGGGTTTGAACGCCTGCGGCAGGCAACGGTGGGCAAGATAGAGAGGCTAGCACGTGTCATTCGACGTGTCAGGGCTGCTGTGTGGCCGCTGGCGTCGGTGGATCTGGGTAATTGGGGCTGCATGGACGAGGATGGCATTTTGCCCAAAGTTGACACTAATCGAGGGATGTAGCCGTCCGAAGCGTCCCCGTGGCCCAATGGATAAGGCATCCGCCTACGAAGCGGGAGATTGCGGGTTCGAGTCCCGTCGGAGACTTCCTTTTGACGTCGTCAAACCTCGTCAACTTTTATCGGGCGAAAACGCCATCGCCGCCGATGCACTGCCAAGGCTGGTATTACAGGCTCTTGCCGCTTGCCTGGGCGCTGTTTCCGAGTAGAACGGACACTGGGACGTCGTGTACGGCCTCGCCATCTTGAATAATGGCGTCCCGCTGTGGCCGAAATGCACTTACACTGCCGAGAACAGTCGTCTGAGACTGGCTATCGGGCCTGCAGCCGGCGGCCTTCGATGGTAGCAGGCTGACGTCATTTCTGCTTCTTCGGGTGACGTCCAAACTTGGTGGGCAGTCTAAACTACCGTGCCAGCCAGTGCTGACACGATACCAAACGCACACACCACCCCGGCCTTGCCGACAACCCCTCTCGGCCTCCCGCTGCCATCGTCGACCTGGCCAGCAGCGCTAACAGCTCGCCTTCAGTATTGGCGAAAGACCGGGGTTTGAACGCCTGCGGCAGGCAACGGTGGGCAAGATAGAGAGGCTAGCACGTGTCATTCGACGTGTCAGGGCTGCTGTGTGGCCGCTGGCGTCGGTGGATCTGGGTAATTGGGGCTGCATGGACGAGGATGGCATTTTGCCCAAAGTTGACACTAATCGATGGATGTAGCCGTCCGAAGCGTCCCCGTGGCCCAATGGATAAGGCATCCGCCTACGAAGCGGGAGATTGCGGGTTCGAGTCCCGTCGGAGACTTCCTTTTGACGTCGTCAAACCTCGTCAACTTTTATCGGGCGAAAACGCCATCGCCGCCGATGCACTGCCAAGGCTGGTATTACAGGCTCTTGCCGCTTGCCTGGGCGCTGTTTCCGAGTAGAACGGACACTGGGACGTCGTGTACGGCCTCGCCATCTTGAATAATGGCGTCCCGCTGTGGCCGAAATGCACTTACACTGCCGAGAACAGTCGTCTGAGACTGGCTATCGGGCCTGCAGCCGGCGGCCTTCGATGGTAGCAGGCTGACGTCATTTCTGCTTCTTCGGGTGACGTCCAAACTTGGTGGGCAGTCTAAACTACCGTGCCAGCCAGTGCTGACACGATACCAAACGCACACACCACCCCGGCCTTGCCGACAACCCCTCTCGGCCTCCCGCTGCCATCGTCGACCTGGCCAGCAGCGCTAACAGCTCGCCTTCAGTATTGGCGAAAGACCGGGGTTTGAACGCCTGCGGCAGGCAACGGTGGGCAAGATAGAGAGGCTAGCACGTGTCATTCGACGTGTCAGGGCTGCTGTGTGGCCGCTGGCGTCGGTGGATCTGGGTAATTGGGGCTGCATGGACGAGGATGGCATTTTGCCCAAAGTTGACACTAATCGAGGGATGTAGCCGTCCGAAGCGTCCCCGTGGCCCAATGGATAAGGCATCCGCCTACGAAGCGGGAGATTGCGGGTTCGAGTCCCGTCGGAGACTTCCTTTTGACGTCGTCAAACCTCGTCAACTTTTATCGGGCGAAAACGCCATCGCCGCCGATGCACTGCCAAGGCTGGTATTACAGGCTCTTGCCGCTTGCCTGGGCGCTGTTTCCGAGTAGAACGGACACTGGGACGTCGTGTACGGCCTCGCCATCTTGAATAATGGCGTCCCGCTGTGGCCGAAATGCACTTACACTGCCGAGAACAGTCGTCTGAGACTGGCTATCGGGCCTGCAGCCGGCGGCCTTCGATGGTAGCAGGCTGACGTCATTTCTGCTTCTTCGGGTGACGTCCAAACTTGGTGGGCAGTCTAAACTACCGTGCCAGCCAGTGCTGACACGATACCAAACGCACACACCACCCCGGCCTTGCCGACAACCCCTCTCGGCCTCCCGCTGCCATCGTCGACCTGGCCAGCAGCGCTAACAGCTCGCCTTCAGTATTGGCGAAAGACCGGGGTTTGAACGCCTGCGGCAGGCAACGGTGGGCAAGATAGAGAGGCTAGCACGTGTCATTCGACGTGTCAGGGCTGCTGTGTGGCCGCTGGCGTCGGTGGATCTGGGTAATTGGGGCTGCATGGACGAGGATGGCATTTTGCCCAAAGTTGACACTAATCGAGGGATGTAGCCGTCCGAAGCGTCCCCGTGGCCCAATGGATAAGGCATCCGCCTACGAAGCGGGAGATTGCGGGTTCGAGTCCCGTCGGAGACTTCCTTTTGACGTCGTCAAACCTCGTCAACTTTTATCGGGCGAAAACGCCATCGCCGCCGATGCACTGCCAAGGCTGGTATTACAGGCTCTTGCCGCTTGCCTGGGCGCTGTTTCCGAGTAGAACGGACACTGGGACGTCGTGTACGGCCTCGCCATCTTGAATAATGGCGTCCCGCTGTGGCCGAAATGCACTTACACTGCCGAGAACAGTCGTCTGAGACTGGCTATCGGGCCTGCAGCCGGCGGCCTTCGATGGTAGCAGGCTGACGTCATTTCTGCTTCTTCGGGTGACGTCCAAACTTGGTGGGCAGTCTAAACTACCGTGCCAGCCAGTGCTGACACGATACCAAACGCACACACCACCCCGGCCTTGCCGACAACCCCTCTCGGCCTCCCGCTGCCATCGTCGACCTGGCCAGCAGCGCTAACAGCTCGCCTTCAGTATTGGCGAAAGACCGGGGTTTGAACGCCTGCGGCAGGCAACGGTGGGCAAGATAGAGAGGCTAGCACGTGTCATTCGACGTGTCAGGGCTGCTGTGTGGCCGCTGGCGTCGGTGGATCTGGGTAATTGGGGCTGCATGGACGAGGATGGCATTTTGCCCAAAGTTGACACTAATCGAGGGATGTAGCCGTCCGAAGCGTCCCCGTGGCCCAATGGATAAGGCATCCGCCTACGAAGCGGGAGATTGCGGGTTCGAGTCCCGTCGGAGACTTCCTTTTGACGTCGTCAAACCTCGTCAACTTTTATCGGGCGAAAACGCCATCGCCGCCGATGCACTGCCAAGGCTGGTATTACAGGCTCTTGCCGCTTGCCTGGGCGCTGTTTCCGAGTAGAACGGACACTGGGACGTCGTGTACGGCCTCGCCATCTTGAATAATGGCGTCCCGCTGTGGCCGAAATGCACTTACACTGCCGAGAACAGTCGTCTGAGACTGGCTATCGGGCCTGCAGCCGGCGGCCTTCGATGGTAGCAGGCTGACGTCATTTCTGCTTCTTCGGGTGACGTCCAAACTTGGTGGGCAGTCTAAACTACCGTGCCAGCCAGTGCTGACACGATACCAAACGCACACACCACCCCGGCCTTGCCGACAACCCCTCTCGGCCTCCCGCTGCCATCGTCGACCTGGCCAGCAGCGCTAACAGCTCGCCTTCAGTATTGGCGAAAGACCGGGGTTTGAACGCCTGCGGCAGGCAACGGTGGGCAAGATAGAGAGGCTAGCACGTGTCATTCGACGTGTCAGGGCTGCTGTGTGGCCGCTGGCGTCGGTGGATCTGGGTAATTGGGGCTGCATGGACGAGGATGGCATTTTGCCCAAAGTTGACACTAATCGAGGGATGTAGCCGTCCGAAGCGTCCCCGTGGCCCAATGGATAAGGCATCCGCCTACGAAGCGGGAGATTGCGGGTTCGAGTCCCGTCGGAGACTTCCTTTTGACGTCGTCAAACCTCGTCAACTTTTATCGGGCGAAAACGCCATCGCCGCCGATGCACTGCCAAGGCTGGTATTACAGGCTCTTGCCGCTTGCCTGGGCGCTGTTTCCGAGTAGAACGGACACTGGGACGTCGTGTACGGCCTCGCCATCTTGAATAATGGCGTCCCGCTGTGGCCGAAATGCACTTACACTGCCGAGAACAGTCGTCTGAGACTGGCTATCGGGCCTGCAGCCGGCGGCCTTCGATGGTAGCAGGCTGACGTCATTTCTGCTTCTTCGGGTGACGTCCAAACTTGGTGGGCAGTCTAAACTACCGTGCCAGCCAGTGCTGACACGATACCAAACGCACACACCACCCCGGCCTTGCCGACAACCCCTCTCGGCCTCCCGCTGCCATCGTCGACCTGGCCAGCAGCGCTAACAGCTCGCCTTCAGTATTGGCGAAAGACCGGGGTTTGAACGCCTGCGGCAGGCAACGGTGGGCAAGATAGAGAGGCTAGCACGTGTCATTCGACGTGTCAGGGCTGCTGTGTGGCCGCTGGCGTCGGTGGATCTGGGTAATTGGGGCTGCATGGACGAGGATGGCATTTTGCCCAAAGTTGACACTAATCGAGGGATGTAGCCGTCCGAAGCGTCCCCGTGGCCCAATGGATAAGGCATCCGCCTACGAAGCGGGAGATTGCGGGTTCGAGTCCCGTCGGAGACTTCCTTTTGACGTCGTCAAACCTCGTCAACTTTTATCGGGCGAAAACGCCATCGCCGCCGATGCACTGCCAAGGCTGGTATTACAGGCTCTTGCCGCTTGCCTGGGCGCTGTTTCCGAGTAGAACGGACACTGGGACGTCGTGTACGGCCTCGCCATCTTGAATAATGGCGTCCCGCTGTGGCCGAAATGCACTTACACTGCCGAGAACAGTCGTCTGAGACTGGCTATCGGGCCTGCAGCCGGCGGCCTTCGATGGTAGCAGGCTGACGTCATTTCTGCTTCTTCGGGTGACGTCCAAACTTGGTGGGCAGTCTAAACTACCGTGCCAGCCAGTGCTGACACGATACCAAACGCACACACCACCCCGGCCTTGCCGACAACCCCTCTCGGCCTCCCGCTGCCATCGTCGACCTGGCCAGCAGCGCTAACAGCTCGCCTTCAGTATTGGCGAAAGACCGGGGTTTGAACGCCTGCGGCAGGCAACGGTGGGCAAGATAGAGAGGCTAGCACGTGTCATTCGACGTGTCAGGGCTGCTGTGTGGCCGCTGGCGTCGGTGGATCTGGGTAATTGGGGCTGCATGGACGAGGATGGCATTTTGCCCAAAGTTGACACTAATCGAGGGATGTAGCCGTCCGAAGCGTCCCCGTGGCCCAATGGATAAGGCATCCGCCTACGAAGCGGGAGATTGCGGGTTCGAGTCCCGTCGGAGACTTCCTTTTGACGTCGTCAAACCTCGTCAACTTTTATCGGGCGAAAACGCCATCGCCGCCGATGCACTGCCAAGGCTGGTATTACAGGCTCTTGCCGCTTGCCTGGGCGCTGTTTCCGAGTAGAACGGACACTGGGACGTCGTGTACGGCCTCGCCATCTTGAATAATGGCGTCCCGCTGTGGCCGAAATGCACTTACACTGCCGAGAACAGTCGTCTGAGACTGGCTATCGGGCCTGCAGCCGGCGGCCTTCGATGGTAGCAGGCTGACGTCATTTCTGCTTCTTCGGGTGACGTCCAAACTTGGTGGGCAGTCTAAACTACCGTGCCAGCCAGTGCTGACACGATACCAAACGCACACACCACCCCGGCCTTGCCGACAACCCCTCTCGGCCTCCCGCTGCCATCGTCGACCTGGCCAGCAGCGCTAACAGCTCGCCTTCAGTATTGGCGAAAGACCGGGGTTTGAACGCCTGCGGCAGGCAACGGTGGGCAAGATAGAGAGGCTAGCACGTGTCATTCGACGTGTCAGGGCTGCTGTGTGGCCGCTGGCGTCGGTGGATCTGGGTAATTGGGGCTGCATGGACGAGGATGGCATTTTGCCCAAAGTTGACACTAATCGAGGGATGTAGCCGTCCGAAGCGTCCCCGTGGCCCAATGGATAAGGCATCCGCCTACGAAGCGGGAGATTGCGGGTTCGAGTCCCGTCGGAGACTTCCTTTTGACGTCGTCAAACCTCGTCAACTTTTATCGGGCGAAAACGCCATCGCCGCCGATGCACTGCCAAGGCTGGTATTACAGGCTCTTGCCGCTTGCCTGGGCGCTGTTTCCGAGTAGAACGGACACTGGGACGTCGTGTACGGCCTCGCCATCTTGAATAATGGCGTCCCGCTGTGGCCGAAATGCACTTACACTGCCGAGAACAGTCGTCTGAGACTGGCTATCGGGCCTGCAGCCGGCGGCCTTCGATGGTAGCAGGCTGACGTCATTTCTGCTTCTTCGGGTGACGTCCAAACTTGGTGGGCAGTCTAAACTACCGTGCCAGCCAGTGCTGACACGATACCAAACGCACACACCACCCCGGCCTTGCCGACAACCCCTCTCGGCCTCCCGCTGCCATCGTCGACCTGGCCAGCAGCGCTAACAGCTCGCCTTCAGTATTGGCGAAAGACCGGGGTTTGAACGCCTGCGGCAGGCAACGGTGGGCAAGATAGAGAGGCTAGCACGTGTCATTCGACGTGTCAGGGCTGCTGTGTGGCCGCTGGCGTCGGTGGATCTGGGTAATTGGGGCTGCATGGACGAGGATGGCATTTTGCCCAAAGTTGACACTAATCGAGGGATGTAGCCGTCCGAAGCGTCCCCGTGGCCCAATGGATAAGGCATCCGCCTACGAAGCGGGAGATTGCGGGTTCGAGTCCCGTCGGAGACTTCCTTTTGACGTCGTCAAACCTCGTCAACTTTTATCGGGCGAAAACGCCATCGCCGCCGATGCACTGCCAAGGCTGGTATTACAGGCTCTTGCCGCTTGCCTGGGCGCTGTTTCCGAGTAGAACGGACACTGGGACGTCGTGTACGGCCTCGCCATCTTGAATAATGGCGTCCCGCTGTGGCCGAAATGCACTTACACTGCCGAGAACAGTCGTCTGAGACTGGCTATCGGGCCTGCAGCCGGCGGCCTTCGATGGTAGCAGGCTGACGTCATTTCTGCTTCTTCGGGTGACGTCCAAACTTGGTGGGCAGTCTAAACTACCGTGCCAGCCAGTGCTGACACGATACCAAACGCACACACCACCCCGGCCTTGCCGACAACCCCTCTCGGCCTCCCGCTGCCATCGTCGACCTGGCCAGCAGCGCTAACAGCTCGCCTTCAGTATTGGCGAAAGACCGGGGTTTGAACGCCTGCGGCAGGCAACGGTGGGCAAGATAGAGAGGCTAGCACGTGTCATTCGACGTGTCAGGGCTGCTGTGTGGCCGCTGGCGTCGGTGGATCTGGGTAATTGGGGCTGCATGGACGAGGATGGCATTTTGCCCAAAGTTGACACTAATCGAGGGATGTAGCCGTCCGAAGCGTCCCCGTGGCCCAATGGATAAGGCATCCGCCTACGAAGCGGGAGATTGCGGGTTCGAGTCCCGTCGGAGACTTCCTTTTGACGTCGTCAAACCTCGTCAACTTTTATCGGGCGAAAACGCCATCGCCGCCGATGCACTGCCAAGGCTGGTATTACAGGCTCTTGCCGCTTGCCTGGGCGCTGTTTCCGAGTAGAACGGACACTGGGACGTCGTGTACGGCCTCGCCATCTTGAATAATGGCGTCCCGCTGTGGCCGAAATGCACTTACACTGCCGAGAACAGTCGTCTGAGACTGGCTATCGGGCCTGCAGCCGGCGGCCTTCGATGGTAGCAGGCTGACGTCATTTCTGCTTCTTCGGGTGACGTCCAAACTTGGTGGGCAGTCTAAACTACCGTGCCAGCCAGTGCTGACACGATACCAAACGCACACACCACCCCGGCCTTGCCGACAACCCCTCTCGGCCTCCCGCTGCCATCGTCGACCTGGCCAGCAGCGCTAACAGCTCGCCTTCAGTATTGGCGAAAGACCGGGGTTTGAACGCCTGCGGCAGGCAACGGTGGGCAAGATAGAGAGGCTAGCACGTGTCATTCGACGTGTCAGGGCTGCTGTGTGGCCGCTGGCGTCGGTGGATCTGGGTAATTGGGGCTGCATGGACGAGGATGGCATTTTGCCCAAAGTTGACACTAATCGAGGGATGTAGCCGTCCGAAGCGTCCCCGTGGCCCAATGGATAAGGCATCCGCCTACGAAGCGGGAGATTGCGGGTTCGAGTCCCGTCGGAGACTTCCTTTTGACGTCGTCAAACCTCGTCAACTTTTATCGGGCGAAAACGCCATCGCCGCCGATGCACTGCCAAGGCTGGTATTACAGGCTCTTGCCGCTTGCCTGGGCGCTGTTTCCGAGTAGAACGGACACTGGGACGTCGTGTACGGCCTCGCCATCTTGAATAATGGCGTCCCGCTGTGGCCGAAATGCACTTACACTGCCGAGAACAGTCGTCTGAGACTGGCTATCGGGCCTGCAGCCGGCGGCCTTCGATGGTAGCAGGCTGACGTCATTTCTGCTTCTTCGGGTGACGTCCAAACTTGGTGGGCAGTCTAAACTACCGTGCCAGCCAGTGCTGACACGATACCAAACGCACACACCACCCCGGCCTTGCCGACAACCCCTCTCGGCCTCCCGCTGCCATCGTCGACCTGGCCAGCAGCGCTAACAGCTCGCCTTCAGTATTGGCGAAAGACCGGGGTTTGAACGCCTGCGGCAGGCAACGGTGGGCAAGATAGAGAGGCTAGCACGTGTCATTCGACGTGTCAGGGCTGCTGTGTGGCCGCTGGCGTCGGTGGATCTGGGTAATTGGGGCTGCATGGACGAGGATGGCATTTTGCCCAAAGTTGACACTAATCGAGGGATGTAGCCGTCCGAAGCGTCCCCGTGGCCCAATGGATAAGGCATCCGCCTACGAAGCGGGAGATTGCGGGTTCGAGTCCCGTCGGAGACTTCCTTTTGACGTCGTCAAACCTCGTCAACTTTTATCGGGCGAAAACGCCATCGCCGCCGATGCACTGCCAAGGCTGGTATTACAGGCTCTTGCCGCTTGCCTGGGCGCTGTTTCCGAGTAGAACGGACACTGGGACGTCGTGTACGGCCTCGCCATCTTGAATAATGGCGTCCCGCTGTGGCCGAAATGCACTTACACTGCCGAGAACAGTCGTCTGAGACTGGCTATCGGGCCTGCAGCCGGCGGCCTTCGATGGTAGCAGGCTGACGTCATTTCTGCTTCTTCGGGTGACGTCCAAACTTGGTGGGCAGTCTAAACTACCGTGCCAGCCAGTGCTGACACGATACCAAACGCACACACCACCCCGGCCTTGCCGACAACCCCTCTCGGCCTCCCGCTGCCATCGTCGACCTGGCCAGCAGCGCTAACAGCTCGCCTTCAGTATTGGCGAAAGACCGGGGTTTGAACGCCTGCGGCAGGCAACGGTGGGCAAGATAGAGAGGCTAGCACGTGTCATTCGACGTGTCAGGGCTGCTGTGTGGCCGCTGGCGTCGGTGGATCTGGGTAATTGGGGCTGCATGGACGAGGATGGCATTTTGCCCAAAGTTGACACTAATCGAGGGATGTAGCCGTCCGAAGCGTCCCCGTGGCCCAATGGATAAGGCATCCGCCTACGAAGCGGGAGATTGCGGGTTCGAGTCCCGTCGGAGACTTCCTTTTGACGTCGTCAAACCTCGTCAACTTTTATCGGGCGAAAACGCCATCGCCGCCGATGCACTGCCAAGGCTGGTATTACAGGCTCTTGCCGCTTGCCTGGGCGCTGTTTCCGAGTAGAACGGACACTGGGACGTCGTGTACGGCCTCGCCATCTTGAATAATGGCGTCCCGCTGTGGCCGAAATGCACTTACACTGCCGAGAACAGTCGTCTGAGACTGGCTATCGGGCCTGCAGCCGGCGGCCTTCGATGGTAGCAGGCTGACGTCATTTCTGCTTCTTCGGGTGACGTCCAAACTTGGTGGGCAGTCTAAACTACCGTGCCAGCCAGTGCTGACACGATACCAAACGCACACACCACCCCGGCCTTGCCGACAACCCCTCTCGGCCTCCCGCTGCCATCGTCGACCTGGCCAGCAGCGCTAACAGCTCGCCTTCAGTATTGGCGAAAGACCGGGGTTTGAACGCCTGCGGCAGGCAACGGTGGGCAAGATAGAGAGGCTAGCACGTGTCATTCGACGTGTCAGGGCTGCTGTGTGGCCGCTGGCGTCGGTGGATCTGGGTAATTGGGGCTGCATGGACGAGGATGGCATTTTGCCCAAAGTTGACACTAATCGAGGGATGTAGCCGTCCGAAGCGTCCCCGTGGCCCAATGGATAAGGCATCCGCCTACGAAGCGGGAGATTGCGGGTTCGAGTCCCGTCGGAGACTTCCTTTTGACGTCGTCAAACCTCGTCAACTTTTATCGGGCGAAAACGCCATCGCCGCCGATGCACTGCCAAGGCTGGTATTACAGGCTCTTGCCGCTTGCCTGGGCGCTGTTTCCGAGTAGAACGGACACTGGGACGTCGTGTACGGCCTCGCCATCTTGAATAATGGCGTCCCGCTGTGGCCGAAATGCACTTACACTGCCGAGAACAGTCGTCTGAGACTGGCTATCGGGCCTGCAGCCGGCGGCCTTCGATGGTAGCAGGCTGACGTCATTTCTGCTTCTTCGGGTGACGTCCAAACTTGGTGGGCAGTCTAAACTACCGTGCCAGCCAGTGCTGACACGATACCAAACGCACACACCACCCCGGCCTTGCCGACAACCCCTCTCGGCCTCCCGCTGCCATCGTCGACCTGGCCAGCAGCGCTAACAGCTCGCCTTCAGTATTGGCGAAAGACCGGGGTTTGAACGCCTGCGGCAGGCAACGGTGGGCAAGATAGAGAGGCTAGCACGTGTCATTCGACGTGTCAGGGCTGCTGTGTGGCCGCTGGCGTCGGTGGATCTGGGTAATTGGGGCTGCATGGACGAGGATGGCATTTTGCCCAAAGTTGACACTAATCGAGGGATGTAGCCGTCCGAAGCGTCCCCGTGGCCCAATGGATAAGGCATCCGCCTACGAAGCGGGAGATTGCGGGTTCGAGTCCCGTCGGAGACTTCCTTTTGACGTCGTCAAACCTCGTCAACTTTTATCGGGCGAAAACGCCATCGCCGCCGATGCACTGCCAAGGCTGGTATTACAGGCTCTTGCCGCTTGCCTGGGCGCTGTTTCCGAGTAGAACGGACACTGGGACGTCGTGTACGGCCTCGCCATCTTGAATAATGGCGTCCCGCTGTGGCCGAAATGCACTTACACTGCCGAGAACAGTCGTCTGAGACTGGCTATCGGGCCTGCAGCCGGCGGCCTTCGATGGTAGCAGGCTGACGTCATTTCTGCTTCTTCGGGTGACGTCCAAACTTGGTGGGCAGTCTAAACTACCGTGCCAGCCAGTGCTGACACGATACCAAACGCACACACCACCCCGGCCTTGCCGACAACCCCTCTCGGCCTCCCGCTGCCATCGTCGACCTGGCCAGCAGCGCTAACAGCTCGCCTTCAGTATTGGCGAAAGACCGGGGTTTGAACGCCTGCGGCAGGCAACGGTGGGCAAGATAGAGAGGCTAGCACGTGTCATTCGACGTGTCAGGGCTGCTGTGTGGCCGCTGGCGTCGGTGGATCTGGGTAATTGGGGCTGCATGGACGAGGATGGCATTTTGCCCAAAGTTGACACTAATCGAGGGATGTAGCCGTCCGAAGCGTCCCCGTGGCCCAATGGATAAGGCATCCGCCTACGAAGCGGGAGATTGCGGGTTCGAGTCCCGTCGGAGACTTCCTTTTGACGTCGTCAAACCTCGTCAACTTTTATCGGGCGAAAACGCCATCGCCGCCGATGCACTGCCAAGGCTGGTATTACAGGCTCTTGCCGCTTGCCTGGGCGCTGTTTCCGAGTAGAACGGACACTGGGACGTCGTGTACGGCCTCGCCATCTTGAATAATGGCGTCCCGCTGTGGCCGAAATGCACTTACACTGCCGAGAACAGTCGTCTGAGACTGGCTATCGGGCCTGCAGCCGGCGGCCTTCGATGGTAGCAGGCTGACGTCATTTCTGCTTCTTCGGGTGACGTCCAAACTTGGTGGGCAGTCTAAACTACCGTGCCAGCCAGTGCTGACACGATACCAAACGCACACACCACCCCGGCCTTGCCGACAACCCCTCTCGGCCTCCCGCTGCCATCGTCGACCTGGCCAGCAGCGCTAACAGCTCGCCTTCAGTATTGGCGAAAGACCGGGGTTTGAACGCCTGCGGCAGGCAACGGTGGGCAAGATAGAGAGGCTAGCACGTGTCATTCGACGTGTCAGGGCTGCTGTGTGGCCGCTGGCGTCGGTGGATCTGGGTAATTGGGGCTGCATGGACGAGGATGGCATTTTGCCCAAAGTTGACACTAATCGAGGGATGTAGCCGTCCGAAGCGTCCCCGTGGCCCAATGGATAAGGCATCCGCCTACGAAGCGGGAGATTGCGGGTTCGAGTCCCGTCGGAGACTTCCTTTTGACGTCGTCAAACCTCGTCAACTTTTATCGGGCGAAAACGCCATCGCCGCCGATGCACTGCCAAGGCTGGTATTACAGGCTCTTGCCGCTTGCCTGGGCGCTGTTTCCGAGTAGAACGGACACTGGGACGTCGTGTACGGCCTCGCCATCTTGAATAATGGCGTCCCGCTGTGGCCGAAATGCACTTACACTGCCGAGAACAGTCGTCTGAGACTGGCTATCGGGCCTGCAGCCGGCGGCCTTCGATGGTAGCAGGCTGACGTCATTTCTGCTTCTTCGGGTGACGTCCAAACTTGGTGGGCAGTCTAAACTACCGTGCCAGCCAGTGCTGACACGATACCAAACGCACACACCACCCCGGCCTTGCCGACAACCCCTCTCGGCCTCCCGCTGCCATCGTCGACCTGGCCAGCAGCGCTAACAGCTCGCCTTCAGTATTGGCGAAAGACCGGGGTTTGAACGCCTGCGGCAGGCAACGGTGGGCAAGATAGAGAGGCTAGCACGTGTCATTCGACGTGTCAGGGCTGCTGTGTGGCCGCTGGCGTCGGTGGATCTGGGTAATTGGGGCTGCATGGACGAGGATGGCATTTTGCCCAAAGTTGACACTAATCGAGGGATGTAGCCGTCCGAAGCGTCCCCGTGGCCCAATGGATAAGGCATCCGCCTACGAAGCGGGAGATTGCGGGTTCGAGTCCCGTCGGAGACTTCCTTTTGACGTCGTCAAACCTCGTCAACTTTTATCGGGCGAAAACGCCATCGCCGCCGATGCACTGCCAAGGCTGGTATTACAGGCTCTTGCCGCTTGCCTGGGCGCTGTTTCCGAGTAGAACGGACACTGGGACGTCGTGTACGGCCTCGCCATCTTGAATAATGGCGTCCCGCTGTGGCCGAAATGCACTTACACTGCCGAGAACAGTCGTCTGAGACTGGCTATCGGGCCTGCAGCCGGCGGCCTTCGATGGTAGCAGGCTGACGTCATTTCTGCTTCTTCGGGTGACGTCCAAACTTGGTGGGCAGTCTAAACTACCGTGCCAGCCAGTGCTGACACGATACCAAACGCACACACCACCCCGGCCTTGCCGACAACCCCTCTCGGCCTCCCGCTGCCATCGTCGACCTGGCCAGCAGCGCTAACAGCTCGCCTTCAGTATTGGCGAAAGACCGGGGTTTGAACGCCTGCGGCAGGCAACGGTGGGCAAGATAGAGAGGCTAGCACGTGTCATTCGACGTGTCAGGGCTGCTGTGTGGCCGCTGGCGTCGGTGGATCTGGGTAATTGGGGCTGCATGGACGAGGATGGCATTTTGCCCAAAGTTGACACTAATCGAGGGATGTAGCCGTCCGAAGCGTCCCCGTGGCCCAATGGATAAGGCATCCGCCTACGAAGCGGGAGATTGCGGGTTCGAGTCCCGTCGGAGACTTCCTTTTGACGTCGTCAAACCTCGTCAACTTTTATCGGGCGAAAACGCCATCGCCGCCGATGCACTGCCAAGGCTGGTATTACAGGCTCTTGCCGCTTGCCTGGGCGCTGTTTCCGAGTAGAACGGACACTGGGACGTCGTGTACGGCCTCGCCATCTTGAATAATGGCGTCCCGCTGTGGCCGAAATGCACTTACACTGCCGAGAACAGTCGTCTGAGACTGGCTATCGGGCCTGCAGCCGGCGGCCTTCGATGGTAGCAGGCTGACGTCATTTCTGCTTCTTCGGGTGACGTCCAAACTTGGTGGGCAGTCTAAACTACCGTGCCAGCCAGTGCTGACACGATACCAAACGCACACACCACCCCGGCCTTGCCGACAACCCCTCTCGGCCTCCCGCTGCCATCGTCGACCTGGCCAGCAGCGCTAACAGCTCGCCTTCAGTATTGGCGAAAGACCGGGGTTTGAACGCCTGCGGCAGGCAACGGTGGGCAAGATAGAGAGGCTAGCACGTGTCATTCGACGTGTCAGGGCTGCTGTGTGGCCGCTGGCGTCGGTGGATCTGGGTAATTGGGGCTGCATGGACGAGGATGGCATTTTGCCCAAAGTTGACACTAATCGAGGGATGTAGCCGTCCGAAGCGTCCCCGTGGCCCAATGGATAAGGCATCCGCCTACGAAGCGGGAGATTGCGGGTTCGAGTCCCGTCGGAGACTTCCTTTTGACGTCGTCAAACCTCGTCAACTTTTATCGGGCGAAAACGCCATCGCCGCCGATGCACTGCCAAGGCTGGTATTACAGGCTCTTGCCGCTTGCCTGGGCGCTGTTTCCGAGTAGAACGGACACTGGGACGTCGTGTACGGCCTCGCCATCTTGAATAATGGCGTCCCGCTGTGGCCGAAATGCACTTACACTGCCGAGAACAGTCGTCTGAGACTGGCTATCGGGCCTGCAGCCGGCGGCCTTCGATGGTAGCAGGCTGACGTCATTTCTGCTTCTTCGGGTGACGTCCAAACTTGGTGGGCAGTCTAAACTACCGTGCCAGCCAGTGCTGACACGATACCAAACGCACACACCACCCCGGCCTTGCCGACAACCCCTCTCGGCCTCCCGCTGCCATCGTCGACCTGGCCAGCAGCGCTAACAGCTCGCCTTCAGTATTGGCGAAAGACCGGGGTTTGAACGCCTGCGGCAGGCAACGGTGGGCAAGATAGAGAGGCTAGCACGTGTCATTCGACGTGTCAGGGCTGCTGTGTGGCCGCTGGCGTCGGTGGATCTGGGTAATTGGGGCTGCATGGACGAGGATGGCATTTTGCCCAAAGTTGACACTAATCGAGGGATGTAGCCGTCCGAAGCGTCCCCGTGGCCCAATGGATAAGGCATCCGCCTACGAAGCGGGAGATTGCGGGTTCGAGTCCCGTCGGAGACTTCCTTTTGACGTCGTCAAACCTCGTCAACTTTTATCGGGCGAAAACGCCATCGCCGCCGATGCACTGCCAAGGCTGGTATTACAGGCTCTTGCCGCTTGCCTGGGCGCTGTTTCCGAGTAGAACGGACACTGGGACGTCGTGTACGGCCTCGCCATCTTGAATAATGGCGTCCCGCTGTGGCCGAAATGCACTTACACTGCCGAGAACAGTCGTCTGAGACTGGCTATCGGGCCTGCAGCCGGCGGCCTTCGATGGTAGCAGGCTGACGTCATTTCTGCTTCTTCGGGTGACGTCCAAACTTGGTGGGCAGTCTAAACTACCGTGCCAGCCAGTGCTGACACGATACCAAACGCACACACCACCCCGGCCTTGCCGACAACCCCTCTCGGCCTCCCGCTGCCATCGTCGACCTGGCCAGCAGCGCTAACAGCTCGCCTTCAGTATTGGCGAAAGACCGGGGTTTGAACGCCTGCGGCAGGCAACGGTGGGCAAGATAGAGAGGCTAGCACGTGTCATTCGAC
This sequence comes from Phytophthora x cambivora, assembly GCA_033557925.1. Lineage (NCBI taxonomy): Eukaryota > Oomycota > Peronosporomycetes > Peronosporales > Peronosporaceae > Phytophthora > Phytophthora x cambivora. The sequence continues at coordinate 905,039 of JAUCEB010000009.1, forward strand.
GTGTCAGGGCTGCTGTGTGGCCGCTGGCGTCGGTGGATCTGGGTAATTGGGGCTGCATGGACGAGGATGGCATTTTGCCCAAAGTTGACACTAATCGAGGGATGTAGCCGTCCGAAGCGTCCCCGTGGCCCAATGGATAAGGCATCCGCCTACGAAGCGGGAGATTGCGGGTTCGAGTCCCGTCGGAGACTTCCTTTTGACGTCGTCAAACCTCGTCAACTTTTATCGGGCGAAAACGCCATCGCCGCCGATGCACTGCCAAGGCTGGTATTACAGGCTCTTGCCGCTTGCCTGGGCGCTGTTTCCGAGTAGAACGGACACTGGGACGTCGTGTACGGCCTCGCCATCTTGAATAATGGCGTCCCGCTGTGGCCGAAATGCACTTACACTGCCGAGAACAGTCGTCTGAGACTGGCTATCGGGCCTGCAGCCGGCGGCCTTCGATGGTAGCAGGCTGACGTCATTTCTGCTTCTTCGGGTGACGTCCAAACTTGGTGGGCAGTCTAAACTACCGTGCCAGCCAGTGCTGACACGATACCAAACGCACACACCACCCCGGCCTTGCCGACAACCCCTCTCGGCCTCCCGCTGCCATCGTCGACCTGGCCAGCAGCGCTAACAGCTCGCCTTCAGTATTGGCGAAAGACCGGGGTTTGAACGCCTGCGGCAGGCAACGGTGGGCAAGATAGAGAGGCTAGCACGTGTCATTCGACGTGTCAGGGCTGCTGTGTGGCCGCTGGCGTCGGTGGATCTGGGTAATTGGGGCTGCATGGACGAGGATGGCATTTTGCCCAAAGTTGACACTAATCGAGGGATGTAGCCGTCCGAAGCGTCCCCGTGGCCCAATGGATAAGGCATCCGCCTACGAAGCGGGAGATTGCGGGTTCGAGTCCCGTCGGAGACTTCCTTTTGACGTCGTCAAACCTCGTCAACTTTTATCGGGCGAAAACGCCATCGCCGCCGATGCACTGCCAAGGCTGGTATTACAGGCTCTTGCCGCTTGCCTGGGCGCTGTTTCCGAGTAGAACGGACACTGGGACGTCGTGTACGGCCTCGCCATCTTGAATAATGGCGTCCCGCTGTGGCCGAAATGCACTTACACTGCCGAGAACAGTCGTCTGAGACTGGCTATCGGGCCTGCAGCCGGCGGCCTTCGATGGTAGCAGGCTGACGTCATTTCTGCTTCTTCGGGTGACGTCCAAACTTGGTGGGCAGTCTAAACTACCGTGCCAGCCAGTGCTGACACGATACCAAACGCACACACCACCCCGGCCTTGCCGACAACCCCTCTCGGCCTCCCGCTGCCATCGTCGACCTGGCCAGCAGCGCTAACAGCTCGCCTTCAGTATTGGCGAAAGACCGGGGTTTGAACGCCTGCGGCAGGCAACGGTGGGCAAGATAGAGAGGCTAGCACGTGTCATTCGACGTGTCAGGGCTGCTGTGTGGCCGCTGGCGTCGGTGGATCTGGGTAATTGGGGCTGCATGGACGAGGATGGCATTTTGCCCAAAGTTGACACTAATCGAGGGATGTAGCCGTGTGGTGTAGCGGGATCAGCGAAATCAGCGAGATCGCCAACCCAACTTACCAACTGCGCCCGAACACCGACTAACGGAGGGGGTACTCCGATCTGCCGTGACGTGTGCTGAACTGGGTCACCTTGTGTACCCGTCGGTAGGGCTGGATCTGCTCTTCTGGTGTCTTCCGAAGTGTCAACGCCTTGAAGTCGAGACAGTCTTGGCGAGACGCGGGGATGGGGTGGAGCGGCGCGGAAATCTTCACGCAGCTCGCGGTTGTACTTCCAGATCAAGTGGTCTGAGACTTGGATCTGGCGGCCTGGATCTGGATCCGGGCCGTGGGGTTGCCTTTGCGGGGTCTTGTCCTTTACGTTCCCTTTCGGGTTCCTTTCCTTGCGATGCTTGCCGCTTCCTATAGCGGGATCTGTGGTCGTTGAGCGTCGAAGACCCGACCGGCCAAGCTGTGAACTCCGGTGGATCTGGGATCTGCACTTGAGGGTAGATCACTAGGAAGGTCTAAAGCTGGCCAATATATTATCCAAGCTTTACCAACACTAGATCTCTTACCGTTGTGTCTTCTACTCCTCGCAGGGCCAATGTAGTTCCCGTTTCCAGGCGAGGGAGAAGGCGGTTGCGATGTCCAAGGCAAATTCGATACTGATTTATGCTTAAGTCCGATCCCATCCTACATACCTATCCTTCTATCCAGCTATCATCTCATCGATACCTACTGGCTCTGCGGCCTCCCTTTACCTTCATTATGGCGTCACCCGGGCCTCTGGCGCGTCGTCATCGCCGGATCCGCAATGCCGAATCCAGATCCGAGGTATCAGATCTGATCCCGATCCTGAGTCCTGATTCCAGATCCACCCGGTCATTATCCTGAATTAGTGACAGGCCGGGTCCCAGTCTCTCACTCCGCTGGTCAGTTTCGATCTCAGAATTCTTGGATCCTGCTTCTCCACAATCGCCTCCTGTCCGTAGTTGTTGTCTCCCAACTGACATCACTGCGGGCACATTCCATCACTGGTCAACCGTGACTCCGCCTACCCGTACGATGCGCTCATTCCGCTTCTCGCCCCAAAACTACGCCACATCGCGCGGATTTTCGATGGTGGCCGGATCGACTGCTTCTCGCTCCCCGAGCCGGTCTCCCCCCCCTCCGGCGACGTTGGAAGAGCTTCAACGGCTCAACTCCACACTGCGCAACCGGTTGGCGCGTTCGGTGGCAGATCTCCAAGCAGCGATCGTCTCCCGAGATGCGGCGGTGGATCACGAACACCAATTTTCGCTAACGTTGTTGAGGCAGACCCGTGAGCTCCGGGCCATGGAGAAGTTGTACGACACCCGGCAAGCGGAGGTGGTTCGGCTGCGTGGTGAGATCGCGGCGTTCCAAACTGCTGAGGACTCTGATCTTCCCTCGAGCCCGACGATCGTCAACCTGGAGTCTCAGCTCCGTCAGCAGGCCGACGAGATCCGTGACTTGGAACTCCGGCTGGATCAAGCCATCTCAGAGCGTACCACCCTCCAAGATCAAAATAATCACTTGGCTGAGGAGGTGCGCCTGGCTGGGGCGGAGATCGAGCAGCTCCAGGAAGACCACAACGATCTGGATCGCGCTCGTGCGGATGCAGAGCACGAGTTGCAGTTGTCCGAGGCCAGCCTGGCGCGCGTCCAAGCATCCCTGGCGCAGGCGGAGGCCCAGGTCCCGCCTCCTGCCATTCCTCCGGCTGCTGTCGTGGGCACCGACGTGGATCGGCTCACTCGAGAGCGGGACGAAGCGCGGGCTGCCGTCACCAGCGCGGAAGGTCAAATCGCCCCCTTGCGTAGCGAGCTGAGGGCCTTTCAAGATATGCACCGGAGCGCTCAAACTGAGCTCAATAACCTCCGGTCTGTCCACGCGGCCCTCAACTCGGATCTGATCCAGACGGTGAAAGATCGTGATACTGCGAGGACCAACGCTGCTCGCTATCGTGGAGATGTCTCCGATCTTCGTAAGTATGCGTCTCCCACCTCGCGTGATCTCCTTGTTCTCCCTGCTAACTTCTCTTTGTTCTTCGGTCTCGTTGTATTACCAGAGCAACAACTGGCTGCGGCCGTCCAAGCCCGGGCTGATCCAGCCAAACAGCTCGCTGATTCGAAGCGTCAACTGGGCGATCTCCAACACTCCAACCGAGTGCTGCTACGGGAGAGGGACGCCGCTCGCGAAGCGCGGGACCAGATCCGACGCTCGCACGACGCCTTGCAGCGCGAGTTCGAGGTCGCTCGCCAGAAACTGGCCACTGTTGCGGCTACGGTTGGAATCCAGCCGGCCCTGAGTGCTGGGGGGTCGGATCCGCCAGCGGCCCCACCAAACGCTGCCCATCCAACACCCTCCAAACGACCTCGTGGCTCTCCCACTTCGCCGGAGTCAAGTCCGGCGCCCCCAGCTAAACGCCGGGTGACTCCTCTGTCCCCGGATGCTAGCGGCGGTTCTGGATCCGCGGAAGGTGATCCCTCCAACCCGATGGATCTGACTCAGGATGACGAGCCCCACGCAGACGGCGGAGAAGTTTCTGACGACGGGGGGCACGCTGACGACTCTGGATCGGACGCGTCTCGTCAATCGTCCACAAAGAAGACCGCGGCTACAGATTCTGGCAGTGACGACAACGCGGAAGATGGAGACGACGAAGGTGACGACGACGATGAAGAGAACGCCGAGGTTGCCGACGAGCTCATGGAAGCTCAGACGTTGCAGGCCCTGGCCCAATCTCGGTCTGCAGAGCGTCGACGGCAGCAGGCCTCCCCTCGCCAAGGTCCCAAGGTGTCTGGATCTGACGCATCTCCGGATGGTTCTGCCAACCCAGCCGCCAAACCTGATCCGGGTCCTGACTCCACTTCGCGCGCCGGGTCCTCCGGCAAAGCACCTGTTTCATCTCGCCGTCGGACCTCCGAGCCGTCTGGCCCGATGTCTCCGGTGTCTCCTTTTGGACCGGAGAAGTTATGCATTCCAGGTCGGGCACAAGCCCGTAAGCTGATCGACAAGGACGTGGATCCCTGGCTGGCTAGCCAAATCTCGGATCTGTCCATGGTCACAATGCTGATCAACCACCTCTTTCCTGTCCTGCCCACCAAGCCAGGCTGGATGTTTCCTCGGGCGGATTCTGGTAAGCGGCAGCAGTACACAGCTTCCGATTACTGCGCCGATTTGATCACCGAGGCTAATGTGCGGGCGTTGTTGGAGGCGGCGCCATGGAAAGTCCTCGAGGGATCGGGAGATGCCATCTCCTTCGAGGTCGACGTCGGAGGGCGGCTCGGAGTGGCGATCCAACGTTACAGCTCTCATGAAACTGAGAGCTTGCAATCCTATTGGGAGTCCACGCACTCGTTCCCGATCACTCATGCGATGGTGAAGAAGCACCCGTGGCTGGCCGTCTACCGCAAGGAACGTAATAATCGGCGCTCCCACGCGGGTAATCGCTGGAAGGCTTTCCTTGAGCTTCTCATCGTGGCCATGCGTGAGGGTTGGTGCGATCTGGATCTGCTACTAGACCCATTTTTTCTTCACTTCCCAAAACGATCCGAGACCGTCACCTGGTTCCCCGGTTTGACTGCTCGCCAAGCCAACCTCGCCGATCCTGATCTGCATCGACGTGAGCCCGTGGACCTCCTTGCGGCGCTGGATGAGGACAATTCCGTGGATCCGTGGCGTAACCACTACCGGGATCTTCCACAGCAGCACCCTGCCAACTCGCTCGCGCGGCTGACTGACAAGTTCTTCGGCGTCCAAGCCCAAGACGCAGAGTAGTCGCCGGATCCACGTCCCTGATTCCCCATCTGCACTCCTTTCTTCGTTTCGTTCTCCAGTTCTCGTAATCTTTTAATCTCATTCATACATTCTTCCGTGGTTCCTCTGCGACTTGTGATCTTGGTTGGTATTCGTCGAACTTGGTCACGATCTAGACCTCTCGATCTGGTCGTCTTGCCTTCTTCCACATTATAATATGCAAACATCCATTTCTCCTTCCTCCAATCTGCACCCTCCCTGCAGATCCATCTCTCCCTTCTCGCTCGGACACGACCAACTCGTTCCCGAGGTCTCCACCTCACTACTCCTCGTGAGACTGCATCACCCCGAAACGGTTCCGGCTGGTGTGACTCCGGAGGAACTCATGCAGCAACGCTCCGCAGTTGAGATCTGCTTCGTCAACCCATGTCGGATCCTCATATCCTCGCCAATGTACCAGGAATTCGCGGTAGATCCGGCCATATCGCGTGCGCTTCCCCGTCCTCATGTCTGCGATCTTATCTACTTCATACTCATCTTCGTCCAGATCACGGGTCCAGCTATCTTCGGGGAGGAGAGCTTCATCCAGATCTATACGTTCGGATCCTTCGTCGAGCAGACGGGCTGTAGGTCTATCAGGGAATGTCCTCACCAGCTTGAGTTTAGAGATATGCACTACTGGGAACAGCCGGTATTCGGTACCAGCGGTCTCGATCTTGACTGCGTACTCTCCGACCTTCTCTGTCACTCGGAAAGGGCCATGCCACAGGTGTGCTAACTTCCTAGCGTAACCTTCTTTCACTCGATCCAGATATAGCCACACTCGGGAACCGATTTCGATCTCGTGCGGCCGAACTTCCTCGTTGTGGCGAGTTGCCCGATCCGAGATGGCTTCTCTGATCCGCTCACCGACTTGAGACCTCGCCTGTTGGTAGTATCGTTGGATCTGATATCTCCACCTCCGAGGCTCCCGATCTCGACGTGCAGTACTGCCCACTGGCAAAGTCGCCTCCAGTGTAGATCTGGCGTCCCAACCATGTACCAGATAAAACGGCGTTTCTCCTCGGATCCGGTCTTGGGCCGTGTTGATGGCGAATGTGAGCCTCTCTGCGTATTCATCCCAATCTCGTTGATCCAGCTCCTGCACGTACATCTTGAGCGCGCGGGTGGTTGTCTGCACCATTCGTTCAGCCGTCCCGTTTGCCTGGGGTCGGTAAGCCATCGTAGCCCGCTGTCGCTGGCCTAGGATCTTATTGAAAGATCTGAAGAAGTCAGCCATAAATCCAGGCTCTCGATCGTGTCGGATCACTTCGCTGGCCCCGAATCTCCTGAATACGCACTCCTCGTAGGACTCCGCTATAGTTTGTGCGGTCCTCGACGCGCTTGCCTTCGCAATCACATACCCTGTAAACAGATCCACCCAGATCAACAACTCAGTGTTACCTTTGCGTGACTTGGGCAGCGAGGGAATATGGTCCATTGCGATGATTTGGAAGGGATAGGTCGCCTGGATGTTGCCCGGCGATTCCCCTTGGAGTGTGGGCCGCCCCTTTCCTGTCTCGCAGTCAACGCACTCTCCAACATAGCGCTGAACGCTGCGATAGAGTCCTCTCCAATGAAAATGGTCTCGGATTCGCTGATATGTTCGTCCGATCCCTTGGTGTCCCCCTTCGAGACTAGAGTGGTAGTGGTGTAGCACATCCTGTTGCAGCGTCTCGGGAATCACCAGTCGCATCAGCCCGTCACGCTCCTCCGTCGTCCGTTTGGCGGGCGGACAGTAGAACAGCAGTCCATCCAAATCCACGTCATAGTCGGACCCGACGGCATTGTAGGACTTAATATCTTCAGGGGTCAGGTCGTGTACGGTTCCCACCAGGTATTTCTTCAATCCGGCGATCCACACTTCCTCGTCCTGGGCTTGCTTGATCCGCCCAACCCGTAAGCCTCTCACCACTTCCTCCTGGAGTACCGCGGGGCGGGATCTGGGGTCGCTAGTCGCCCTCGTAGCCACTGGGCAGATCTTGGCCGTGGGATGCTCTTCTGCTTCCCTCGCTACCAGGATCTCCTCAAGGCGGTTCAGCGTTACCAGATCCTCAAAGTCAGACCCTTCCTCCACGTCGACTCCAGCTTGGCGCTGTAGGGCAGCACCCGCCAGGCTATCCGCACTCCCATTCCAATCTCGCTTGACGTGGAGCAACTCGTGATCTGGCCATGCCAGTAAACGATCCAGTGCTTTCTGCTTCAGTAGCGTCAAACCGGGGGCCTTACAGTCGATCTCTCCTCGAACTTGTCGGATCACCAGATTGGAGTCGCCGCAAACCACCAGACGTTGTTGGGCTTCTCCTTCCAGCAAATCCATACACAGCAATAGGCCTCGGTATTCAGCTTCATTGACCGTCAGGCCGTCCGCATACTCCGATCTGGCCCTCACTACCGTCCATCCAGGCAACTTCCACAGAATCGCGCTGTAAGCGCCTCCACCACGTTTGACGCGGGCAGATCCGTCGAAGCTTACCACCCACAGACTCTCTCCGGGGAGCACCGTCGGGATCGGGGCCTGGATCTTGCGTCGAGGTTCTTTCCGTGGCGCGATGGCGATCAATGCTTGATCTACCTCAACTCGGGGGGTGATGGTGGCGGCAATCGTCCCCAGGATCTCATCTTCTCCTTTCGTGCACTTCACGATTTCGAGGGTCCAAGGGGATAGTAGCGCTGCCCACTGCCCGAGCCGACCTTGCAGCCCGGAGGCCCTGAACAGCCACGCTAGGGTCGAGTAGCGGGCCAGCACCTTGATCTCACGCCCCACCAGCAGATTATGTCCCAGGTCCAAAACACGGAGTAAGGCCAACACCTCCTTCTCCACGATCCCGTAGTTAAGCTCGTTCGACTTCAAGGTACGGCTAGCGAACATAACCGGGTGGAACACATCGTCGTGTTCTTGCATCAGGGCCGCAGAGATCGCCCAATCGTTGGCATAGACGACCACCACCGGCTGCAGTTCTGGTTGGAAATGGCGCAGGATCGGCGTGGCGGCTACCTTCTCCTTCAACTTGGCGAACGACTTGTGAGCCCGGATCCAGCGTAGGTCTGTCTCAACCGGTCCGTCGACTCCTCCCGTATTGTCATCTACGACCGCTGCCAGATCTTGAATCCGAGATCGGTTCTCCGGCTTACTCATCGCTGCAAAGTCAACTTCCCGGAGTTCGTACAGCACCGCAGCGTAGATCGCGTAATCCTCAATAAACTTACTGTAATAGTTGAGGCTTCCCAAAAAGGATTGCATGGCTCGGAGTGAACCGGGGAACGGTAGTTCCGTCAACGCCGACAGATCTTTCGGGTTCGCCTCCAGTCCATGGCTCGACACCTTATGCCCGAGATACTCCACTCGATCCTTGCCCCAGAAACTCTTCACCACACAAATTGACAGGTTCCACTCGTCGCACACGTCGAGCAGACCTTCCACCCTGCTGCAGAGATGGTCCCAGGACTCGGCCGTGATCAGAATGTCATCAATGTAGGATCTGCGTCCCAGTACCGACTTCTTGCCGTCGTCCTTAGGTTCAGAGGGTATCAGATCTAGGCTTGTCTTTCGATCCGGCTGCCTCGGCGCAGGTTCCCCTTCCAAACGTGGGATCCGCGTGAAGCCGTACAGTGCGTTGTCGAGCATTCGCTGATAGATCTGCGGGGCATTCTTCAGGCCAAAGGGCATTCTGTTCCACTCGAACAGTCCGAAGGGGGTGATGAACGCCGAGATCGCGCGTGCGCGGTCCGTCATAGTCACAACCCAAAATCCGCTTGCCATATCTAGCGAGCAGTACCACAGCACCTTATCCAGATCTTCCAGTAAATCGTTGATCAGAGGCATCGGATAGATCATGAGCCTCGTCAGGCTGTTGACCAACCGGTAGTCAATACAAAGCCTGATATCCACCCCATTCTTCTTGATGATCACCACAATCGGCGAGGCCCAGGGTGAAGTCGACATATTAATGATTCGAGCCCCGAGCAACCCCTTAATCAGATCGGAGAGCTTCTCCCGAAACTGAGGAGCGACTTTACGCACCCGCTGTGCGATAGGCTTAGCGCCTCCCACATCAATATCGCAGACGATCCCTCTGGCTGCGGGGGGCAGCGCATTGCCTTTCCCGATGAGCAGGTGTCGGCGCCTCCAGATCAGCCGTCGCAGTCGATCTATCTCCTCAGCCGAGTTGACAGTCGGATCTCCCACTTGAATATCTTCTATCGTCACGTCTTCGGTTGATTGTGTGACTTCAGGCAACACAGCCATCTCTGACTCCACCTCTTCAGCTCTGAGGTCGCCTCCTTCATGATAGCACACTTGTTCGTCTTCCACCGGGGTAGTGACTTCGGCTGTCACTTCCCCAGAGGTCGGATCCGTCTGCGCCATCCCAGGAGCTGGTTCTTCCACTCCTTCCTGACCTTCTTCCGGGACGCCCGTCACTCCTTCTGCGTTCTGGCTCTCCGACTCGTGTGCCGCTTCGTCTACCTGCTGTCCATCCGAATCTGGGTCGACGGTTGGCTCGAGGCTTCCATATTGGGGAGCTGGCGTTGAGGCATCTACTCCTGCCTCCGGATCTAGCGAATCCACCGCTACTTGGACGGGCAGGACAGATCTCTGCTCTCCCGATCTCGGTCGTTGGCTGCTGGCCGGGTCGGGTTTGCGCAGTATTGCCCGCGGAGTTGGGTAGGTCGGTCGTTCCACTGCAGGTAGATCTGGTTGTTCTGGACGCCGATACTTCTCCGAAACTTTGGCGTCCGTGGTTGCTTGTAGAGCCAGATTCTGCCACTCTAAGTATCGGCGAGATCCGGCCGTCACAAAACCCTGCAGTCGGGGTACCTTATCTCCGGCCAGCCACATCGCTATCCGTTCGTCCCCTTGCAGGATCAGTTTCTTTTCCCCGATGTTCGGGATTGTCAGATACAGCGCCTTGCCCGGCCCTCGACTCACTGTCGGTACCCATCGGCTCCCTCTAGTCACCCACAACTTGTCCTGTTCCGAGGGTTGCCTCCGCATAGGCACTTCCATCGAATCTCCTACGTCGATCTGCAAATGTTGATCCAGCCGGACGACTCTTGCCTTGTCGTTATACAGCTGGCGTCTGCCGCTGAGCTGGATCCGCACCTCGTCTGGGAGGCACAGTGATCCGTCCGCCAGATCTAGGCGGATCCCTGCGGGTACCATGAAGTCCATCCCCAGGATAGCTTCTTGGCCCGATAGGTCGCCAACCCAGATGTCGAACATATATACCAGACAACCCGCCAGCGTGATCTTGACCCGCGTCCTCCCAGCAGTCGAGTATACGGTATCTCCGATGCCTACGCAGTCTTGACTTTGGCTCCTATCCACATGACACCCCATTCGTTGGGCGAACGCGGTGTCTACGATAGACACTTCGGCGCCAGTGTCGAGGAGCAGGATCGCTTTCTCATTGTTGATCTTCCCCGTGATCTTAGCCTGCCGGAACCACTTTCCGGGTGCGTGGTGCTTCCAGTATCCTCTCGATTCTCCAGGTAGCAGATCTGGATTCGGATCCCCGGTTCGCTTACATTCAGCCACGAGACTAGGCTGATGGTTCAGGGAAATATTTTCCCTTTCCGTAGGCGAGAACCAGAGATCTGGGTCCTGTTGCTTCCAGTACCCTCGTGAGGTACCAGGGTTGAGATCGATTACTTCGGCAGCCTCTGCTCTGTCGAAATCCCCCGCCGGGCAAAGACTGGATATGGCGGCAGTGCGTTTCCCATGTAGATCAAATGTATTATCACATAGATCTGGCCTTCTGCTAGCTTGATCTATTGATGGCTTGTTCACGTATGCATAAATGCAATACCTAGAGCACTCGGCTCGTACCGGATTCCATCCCGGCGAGCGTCCTAGTTTAACATCTTCTCCGCCATCTCTGGCAGCATCCCAGCATGTTTAACTGGATCAAACCACTGACGGATCTGGTTGTAGAACTCCTCCATCGGGCACTTCCCCATGTCGTGCAGTTCTCCACATCCTCGGCATACGAACAGGCAGTGATCCGCTGGGTGGCCTCTCTTCCCGCACTTCTTGCACGTCAGGCGTCTCCAACAGCCCAAATCGGTGTGCTTCTTGGAGCCACAGTGAGAGCAACGCCCCCGGTCCGAGTTGTCCGTTTGATACCGTGGTCTCGGATCTCCGGGTTGAGGGTCCGGAGCGCGGCGATCCGATGGTTCGCGATCCACCGCCTTCTGCTCCTCTCCGGGTGGTGGGGCCTCCTCGCTGGCGGCAAGGTAGATCCGGCGATGTTCGTCTCGGTCCGAGTCAGATCCTTCCGAGTTGGAGTCCGACTCCGAGTCTGGCGTCTGGATCTGTATCGCACGCACTTGTTTGGCTGATGCGGCTGGCGCTGGTGATGGGGCTGCTTTCTGCCGGTACCGACTGGATCCAGCAGTCGTCTTCTTCTGGCGACTCTTCGCCCTGTCTAGGGCCCGCAACACTTCCTCCAAATCATCTGCGTCCGACAGTCGTAGCAACGTCAGTTTGTCGGCCAGGTCAGGATCTCCCAGTGTCTCGATGAAATGGTCCACGTGTTCTTTCCGCTCCTTGGTGCCACCATCCTTGACCTTCAGTCGTGCTCGTAGCCCCGCCACGTTGAGCCTGTGCAGGTATTCTAGTGCAGATTCATCCGAACGTTTCCGCGCTTGGTAATACTGGCGAGCTACTGAGACTCCGAACCCGCAATACTGAACCTGGAAGCTCTTAAGCAAGTCGGTCCACTTGTTGCGTGTGGATCTTGGCAGCTGCCGGTACCAATTCTTCGCCGGTCCTGACAGTAGATCTGCGAGAGTCAGGCACTTCTCTTCGTCGGAGGCTTGGTCACGCATGAAGGAAGACTTCACCTTGCTGATCCAGGCCCTCGCTCGGTCTTCATCTTGGTCCTTTCCAGTAAACTCCTTCAAATCCGAGATAGCAGAGATCCGGACTCGCTGAATCAGTGTCGAGTCCGAGGATCCGGCTGTTGCGGTTGCGACTGCTGCCGGTGCTGCAGTGGGTAGATCTAAGTCGTCGGGGTCATATTCCCACTGTAGTCTCTCCAAGTCCTCCGATCCGGCGGATTCCATCTCCACGTCTCTGATTCCTGGATTCGGAAGGGTCCTGGCGGCCAGGTCTGGCATGGCGACCTGTTGCTCTCGAAGGAAACGACTCATAGCCGCCTGGAAATAGGACTCCATCTTGTCTGCCGACATCGTAGCGTCGTTGTCCACCACCGCGATATGAGGAGGGGAACCCTTCGGCTTGTTCACCGTCCCTGACGTCTTCTTTGCCTTGCCTCGGGTGGGTTTTGGTCGTGACGCCTTGGATCTGGCTTGCAACATCGCAGCACCCGTGGGGCCTAGCGACATTCGTCGGGGCTCCGACGACGCGTCCGAATCTGCCTCCGCTGCCGATACGAAAGGTGAGGAAGTTCGGTCACCGGTGGAGCCGATCTGGGTCGGCGAGTCCGGGCTTGAGGTCGTGCTGGGGTTCACAGCCTTCTCTCCGACTATCACTTTCAGCTTGTCGAAGAGTTCCTTCGCCGACGTCTGGTACATTCGTAGATCTGGACGGAACAAGTCGTCTGTGTCGTACGTTCCAGCCATCAGACCCGCTTCCCATAGTAGATTCATAAGGATCTTGATCGCCTCCAACTTATTGTCTGTCGAAGCTGGTGCCGTCACAGGTCCGGTATAGTCCCCGATCTGCGTCGGTCGTAAGATCTGCATAATCGGGTTGTGGGTCATGAAGTCCTGGAGTTCCTTCCTGTGGTATCTGGCCTCCAGATCTGCCTCGTTCCATGTTGGATCTGACGTTTCCGTCTTGATCCTGGCTGGAACTAGTCTGTCCTTGGGCTCATCCTCCAGATCTGGGGCCTTGAGCACCGTTCGTTTGGCAGACACCTTGCCTTCCCACTCCCAGCTGGGCTTCAATATGGGATCCCCTGTCGGCAGCTTGACTGGCGAGTCTGCGAACGCATACCGGTTCTGTCCGGCTTTAGTTTGTTTTGTTAGTGAGTCTCGATGTGAATCGAGACTCACAGGGGTCCCCGAAGGGACCTGGGGAGGAGGTTGAGGTTTATCTTCCAGATCCGGATCCGGATCTGCCTCCTTTCCGTCGATAGAGTTCCTCCCAGCACTCTGTCGATCTGCGGTTCTTGCTTCATTCAGCGGCGTCGTCGTCGATCCGAGGTCCGATGACGCCTGGTCCCCTTGCTCTATCTTCACTTTGACTTCTTCTTGGGACTCACGGTGAAATCCCGAGTCACCAGAAGATCCGGGCACGCGCACCATTGTAGTGTAGCGGGATCAGCGAAATCAGCGAGATCGCCAACCCAACTTACCAACTGCGCCCGAACACCGACTAACGGAGGGGGTACTCCGATCTGCCGTGACGTGTGCTGAACTGGGTCACCTTGTGTACCCGTCGGTAGGGCTGGATCTGCTCTTCTGGTGTCTTCCGAAGTGTCAACGCCTTGAAGTCGAGACAGTCTTGGCGAGACGCGGGGATGGGGTGGAGCGGCGCGGAAATCTTCACGCAGCTCGCGGTTGTACTTCCAGATCAAGTGGTCTGAGACTTGGATCTGGCGGCCTGGATCTGGATCCGGGCCGTGGGGTTGCCTTTGCGGGGTCTTGTCCTTTACGTTCCCTTTCGGGTTCCTTTCCTTGCGATGCTTGCCGCTTCCTATAGCGGGATCTGTGGTCGTTGAGCGTCGAAGACCCGACCGGCCAAGCTGTGAACTCCGGTGGATCTGGGATCTGCACTTGAGGGTAGATCACTAGGAAGGTCTAAAGCTGGCCAATATATTATCCAAGCTTTACCAACACTAGATCTCTTACCGTTGTGTCTTCTACTCCTCGCAGGGCCAATGTAGTTCCCGTTTCCAGGCGAGGGAGAAGGCGGTTGCGATGTCCAAGGCAAATTCGATACTGATTTATGCTTAAGTCCGATCCCATCCTACATACCTATCCTTCTATCCAGCTATCATCTCATCGATACCTACTGGCTCTGCGGCCTCCCTTTACCTTCATTATGGCGTCACCCGGGCCTCTGGCGCGTCGTCATCGCCGGATCCGCAATGCCGAATCCAGATCCGAGGTATCAGATCTGATCCCGATCCTGAGTCCTGATTCCAGATCCACCCGGTCATTATCCTGAATTAGTGACAGGCCGGGTCCCAGTCTCTCACTCCGCTGGTCAGTTTCGATCTCAGAATTCTTGGATCCTGCTTCTCCACAGCCGTCCGAAGCGTCCCCGTGGCCCAATGGATAAGGCTTCCGCCTACGAAGCGGGAGATTGCGGGTTCGAGTCCCGTCGGAGACTTCCTTTTGACGTCGTCAAACCTCGTCAACTTTTATCGGGCGAAAACGCCATCGCCGCCGATGCACTGCCAAGGCTGGTATTACAGGCTCTTGCCGCTTGTCTGGGCGCTGTTTCCGAGTAGAACGGACACTGGGACGTCGTGTACGGCCTCGCCATCTTGAATAATGGCGTCCCGCTGTGGCCGAAATGCACTTACACTGCCGAGAACAGTCGTCTGAGACTGGCTATCGGGCCTGCAGCCGGCGGCCTTCGATGGTAGCAGGCTGACGTCATTTCTGCTTCTTCGGGTGACGTCCAAACTTGGTGGGCAGTCTAAACTACCGTGCCAGCCAGTGCTGACACGATACCAAACGCACACACCACCCCGGCCTTGCCGACAACCCCTCTCGGCCTCCCGCTGCCATCGTCGACCTGGCCAGCAGCGCTAACAGCTCGCCTTCAGTATTGGCGAAAGACCGGGGTTTGAACGCCTGCGGCAGGCAACGGTGGGCAAGATAGAGAGGCTAGCACGTGTCATTCGACGTGTCAGGGCTGCTGTGTGGCCGCTGGCGTCGGTGGATCTGGGTAATTGGGGCTGCATGGACGAGGATGGCATTTTGCCCAAAGTTGACACTAATCGAGGGATGTAGCCGTCCGAAGCGTCCCCGTGGCCCAATGGATAAGGCATCCGCCTATGAAGCGGGAGATTGCGGGTTCGAGTCCCGTCGGAGACTTCCTTTTGACGTCGTCAAACCTCGTCAACTTTTATCGGGCGAAAACGCCATCGCCGCCGATGCACTGCCAAGGCTGGTATTACAGGCTCTTGCCGCTTGTCTGGGCGCTGTTTCCGAGTAGAACGGACACTGGGACGTCGTGTACGGCCTCGCCATCTTGAATAATGGCGTCCCGCTGTGGCCGAAATGCACTTACACTGCCGAGAACAGTCGTCTGAGACTGGCTATCGGGCCTGCAGCCGGCGGCCTTCGATGGTAGCAGGCTGACGTCATTTCTGCTTCTTCGGGTGACGTCCAAACTTGGTGGGCAGTCTAAACTACCGTGCCAGCCAGTGCTGACACGATACCAAACGCACACACCACCCCGGCCTTGCCGACAACCCCTCTCGGCCTCCCGCTGCCATCGTCGACCTGGCCAGCAGCGCTAACAGCTCGCCTTCAGTATTGGCGAAAGACCGGGGTTTGAACGCCTGCGGCAGGCAACGGTGGGCAAGATAGAGAGGCTAGCACGTGTCATTCGACGTGTCAGGGCTGCTGTGTGGCCGCTGGCGTCGGTGGATCTGGGTAATTGGGGCTGCATGGACGAGGATGGCATTTTGCCCAAAGTTGACACTAATCGAGGGATGTAGCCGTCCGAAGCGTCCCCGTGGCCCAATGGATAAGGCATCCGCCTACGAAGCGGGAGATTGCGGGTTCGAGTCCCGTCGGAGACTTCCTTTTGACGTCGTCAAACCTCGTCAACTTTTATCGGGCGAAAACGCCATCGCCGCCGATGCACTGCCAAGGCTGGTATTACCGGCTCTTGCCGCTTGTCTGGGCGCTGTTTCCGAGTAGAACGGACACTGGGACGTCGTGTACGGCCTCGCCATCTTGAATAATGGCGTCCCGCTGTGGCCGAAATGCACTTACACTGCCGAGAAGAGTCGTCTGAGACTGGCTATCGGGCCTGCAGCCGGCGGCCTTCGATGGTAGCAGGCTGACGTCATTTCTGCTTCTTCGGGTGACGTCCAAACTTGGTGGGCAGTCTAAACTACCGTGCCAGCCAGTGCTGACACGATACCAAACGCACACACCACCCCGGCCTTGCCGACAACCCCTCTCGGCCTCCCGCTGCCATCGTCGACCTGGCCAGCAGCGCTAACAGCTCGCCTTCAGTATTGGCGAAAGACCGGGGTTTGAACGCCTGCGGCAGGCAACGGTGGGCAAGATAGAGAGGCTAGCACGTGTCATTCGACGTGTCAGGGCTGCTGTGTGGCCGCTGGCGTCGGTGGATCTGGGTAATTGGGGCTGCATGGACGAGGATGGCATTTTGCCCAAAGTTGACACTAATCGAGGGATGTAGCCGTCCGAAGCGTCCCCGTGGCCCAATGGATAAGGCATCCGCCTACGAAGCGGGAGATTGCGGGTTCGAGTCCCGTCGGAGACTTCCTTTTGACGTCGTCAAACCTCGTCAACTTTTATCGGGCGAAAACGCCATCGCCGCCGATGCACTGCCAAGGCTGGTATTACAGGCTCTTGCCGCTTGTCTGGGCGCTGTTTCCGAGTAGAACGGACACTGGGACGTCGTGTACGGCCTCGCCATCTTGAATAATGGCGTCCCGCTGTGGCCGAAATGCACTTACACTGCCGAGAACAGTCGTCTGAGACTGGCTATCGGGCCTGCAGCCGCCGGCCTTCGATGGTAGCAGGCTGACGTCATTTCTGCTTCTTCGGGTGACGTCCAAACTTGGTGGGCAGTCTAAACTACCGTGCCAGCCAGTGCTGACACGATACCAAACGCACACACCACCCCGGCCTTGCCGACAACCCCTCTCGGCCTCCCGCTGCCATCGTCGACCTGGCCAGCAGCGCTAACAGCTCGCCTTCAGTATTGGCGAAAGACCGGGGTTTGAACGCCTGCGGCAGGCAACGGTGGGCAAGATAGAGAGGCTAGCACGTGTCATTCGACGTGTCAGGGCTGCTGTGTGGCCGCTGGCGTCGGTGGATCTGGGTAATTGGGGCTGCATGGACGAGGATGGCATTTTGCCCAAAGTTGACACTAATCGAGGGATGTAGCCGTCCGAAGCGTCCCCGTGGCCCAATGGATAAGGCATCCGCCTACGAAGCGGGAGATTGCGGGTTCGAGTCCCGTCGGAGACTTCCTTTTGACGTCGTCAAACCTCGTCAACTTTTATCGGGCGAAAACGCCATCGCCGCCGATGCACTGCCAAGGCTGGTATTACAGGCTCTTGCCGCTTGTCTGGGCGCTGTTTCCGAGTAGAACGGACACTGGGACGTCGTGTACGGCCTCGCCATCTTGAATAATGGCGTCCCGCTGTGGCCGAAATGCACTTACACTGCCGAGAACAGTCGTCTGAGACTGGCTATCGGGCCTGCAGCCGGCGGCCTTCGATGGTAGCAGGCTGACGTCATTTCTGCTTCTTCGGGTGACGTCCAAACTTGGTGGGCAGTCTAAACTACCGTGCCAGCCAGTGCTGACACGATACCAAACGCACACACCACCCCGGCCTTGCCGACAACCCCTCTCGGCCTCCCGCTGCCATCGTCGACCTGGCCAGCAGCGCTAACAGCTCGCCTTCAGTATTGGCGAAAGACCGGGGTTTGAACGCCTGCGGCAGGCAACGGTGGGCAAGATAGAGAGGCTAGCACGTGTCATTCGACGTGTCAGGGCTGCTGTGTGGCCGCTGGCGTCGGTGGATCTGGGTAATTGGGGCTGCATGGACGAGGATGGCATTTTGCCCAAAGTTGACACTAATCGAGGGATGTAGCCGTCCGAAGCGTCCCCGTGGCCCAATGGATAAGGCATCCGCCTACGAAGCGGGAGATTGCGGGTTCGAGTCCCGTCGGAGACTTCCTTTTGACGTCGTCAAACCTCGTCAACTTTTATCGGGCGAAAACGCCATCGCCGCCGATGCACTGCCAAGGCTGGTATTACAGGCTCTTGCCGCTTGCCTGGGCGCTGTTTCCGAGTAGAACGGACACTGGGACGTCGTGTACGGCCTCGCCATCTTGAATAATGGCGTCCCGCTGTGGCCGAAATGCACTTACACTGCCGAGAACAGTCGTCTGAGACTGGCTATCGGGCCTGCAGCCGGCGGCCTTCGACGGTAGCAGGCTGACATCATTTCTGCTTCTTCGGGTGACGTCCAAACTTGGTGGGCAGTCTAAACTACCGTGCCAGCCAGTGCTGACACGATACCAAACGCACACACCACCCCGGCCTTGCCGACAACCCCTCTCGGCCTCCCGCTGCCATCGTCGACCTGGCCAGCAGCGCTAACAGCTCGCCTTCAGTATTGGCGAAAGACCGGGGTTTGAACGCCTGCGGCAGGCAACGGTGGGCAAGATAGAGAGGCTAGCACGTGTCATTCGACGTGTCAGGGCTGCTGTGTGGCCGCTGGCGTCGGTGGATCTGGGTAATTGGGGCTGCATGGACGAGGATGGCATTTTGCCCAAAGTTGACACTAATCGAGGGATGTAGCCGTCCGAAGCGTCCCCGTGGCCCAATGGATAAGGCATCCGCCTACGAAGCGGGAGATTGCGGGTTCGAGTCCCGTCGGAGACTTCCTTTTGACGTCGTCAAACCTCGTCAACTTTTATCGGGCGAAAACGCCATCGCCGCCGATGCACTGCCAAGGCTGGTATTACAGGCTCTTGCCGCTTGTCTGGGCGCTGTTTCCGAGTAGAACGGACACTGGGACGTCGTGTACGGCCTCGCCATCTTGAATAATGGCGTCCCGCTGTGGCCGAAATGCACTTACACTGCCGAGAACAGTCGTCTGAGACTGGCTATCGGGCCTGCAGCCGGCGGCCTTCGATGGTAGCAGGCTGACGTCATTTCTGCTTCTTCGGGTGACGTCCAAACTTGGTGGGCAGTCTAAACTACCGTGCCAGCCAGTGCTGACACGATACCAAACGCACACACCACCCCGGCCTTGCCGACAACCCCTCTCGGCCTCCCGCTGCCATCGTCGACCTGGCCAGCAGCGCTAACAGCTCGCCTTCAGTATTGGCGAAAGACCGGGGTTTGAACGCCTGCGGCAGGCAACGGTGGGCAAGATAGAGAGGCTAGCACGTGTCATTCGACGTGTCAGGGCTGCTGTGTGGCCGCTGGCGTCGGTGGATCTGGGTAATTGGGGCTGCATGGACGAGGATGGCATTTTGCCCAAAGTTGACACTAATCGAGGGATGTAGCCGTCCGAAGCGTCCCCGTGGCCCAATGGATAAGGCATCCGCCTACGAAGCGGGAGATTGCGGGTTCGAGTCCCGTCGGAGACTTCCTTTTGACGTCGTCAAACCTCGTCAACTTTTATCGGGCGAAAACGCCATCGCCGCCGATGCACTGCCAAGGCTGGTATTACAGGCTCTTGCCGCTTGCCTGGGCGCTGTTTCCGAGTAGAACGGACACTGGGACGTCGTGTACGGCCTCGCCATCTTGAATAATGGCGTCCCGCTGTGGCCGAAATGCACTTACACTGCCGAGAACAGTCGTCTGAGACTGGCTATCGGGCCTGCAGCCGGCGGCCTTCGATGGTAGCAGGCTGACGTCATTTCTGCTTCTTCGGGTGACGTCCAAACTTGGTGGGCAGTCTAAACTACCGTGCCAGCCAGTGCTGACACGATACCAAACGCACACACCACCCCGGCCTTGCCGACAACCCCTCTCGGCCTCCCGCTGCCATCGTCGACCTGGCCAGCAGCGCTAACAGCTCGCCTTCAGTATTGGCGAAAGACCGGGGTTTGAACGCCTGCGGCAGGCAACGGTGGGCAAGATAGAGAGGCTAGCACGTGTCATTCGACGTGTCAGGGCTGCTGTGTGGCCGCTGGCGTCGGTGGATCTGGGTAATTGGGGCTGCATGGACGAGGATGGCATTTTGCCCAAAGTTGACACTAATCGAGGGATGTAGCCGTCCGAAGCGTCCCCGTGGCCCAATGGATAAGGCATCCGCCTACGAAGCGGGAGATTGCGGGTTCGAGTCCCGTCGGAGACTTCCTTTTGACGTCGTCAAACCTCGTCAACTTTTATCGGGCGAAAACGCCATCGCCGCCGATGCACTGCCAAGGCTGGTATTACAGGCTCTTGCCGCTTGCCTGGGCGCTGTTTCCGAGTAGAACGGACACTGGGACGTCGTGTACGGCCTCGCCATCTTGAATAATGGCGTCCCGCTGTGGCCGAAATGCACTTACACTGCCGAGAAGAGTCGTCTGAGACTGGCTGTCGGGCCTGCAGCCGGCGGCCTTCGATGGTAGCAGGCTGACGTCATTTCTGCTTCTTCGGGTGACGTCCAAACTTGGTGGGCAGTCTAAACTACCGTGCCAGCCAGTGCTGACACGATACCAAACGCACACACCACCCCGGCCTTGCCGACAACCCCTCTCGGCCTCCCGCTGCCATCGTCGACCTGGCCAGCAGCGCTAACAGCTCGCCTTCAGTATTGGCGAAAGACCGGGGTTTGAACGCCTGCGGCAGGCAACGGTGGGCAAGATAGAGAGGCTAGCACGTGTCATTCGACGTGTCAGGGCTGCTGTGTGGCCGCTGGCGTCGGTGGATCTGGGTAATTGGGGCTGCATGGACGAGGATGGCATTTTGCCCAAAGTTGACACTAATCGAGGGATGTAGCCGTCCGAAGCGTCCCCGTGGCCCAATGGATAAGGCATCCGCCTACGAAGCGGGAGATTGCGGGTTCGAGTCCCGTCGGAGACTTCCTTTTGACGTCGTCAAACCTCGTCAACTTTTATCGGGCGAAAACGCCATCGCCGCCGATGCACTGCCAAGGCTGGTATTACAGGCTCTTGCCGCTTGCCTGGGCGCTGTTTCCGAGTAGAACGGACACTGGGACGTCGTGTACGGCCTCGCCATCTTGAATAATGGCGTCCCGCTGTGGCCGAAATGCACTTACACTGCCGAGAAGAGTCGTCTGAGACTGGCTGTCGGGCCTGCAGCCGGCGGCCTTCGATGGTAGCAGGCTGACGTCATTTCTGCTTCTTCGGGTGACGTCCAAACTTGGTGGGCAGTCTAAACTACCGTGCCAGCCAGTGCTGACACGATACCAAACGCACACACCACCCCGGCCTTGCCGACAACCCCTCTCGGCCTCCCGCTGCCATCGTCGACCTGGCCAGCAGCGCTAACAGCTCGCCTTCAGTATTGGCGAAAGACCGGGGTTTGAACGCCTGCGGCAGGCAACGGTGGGCAAGATAGAGAGGCTAGCACGTGTCATTCGACGTGTCAGGGCTGCTGTGTGGCCGCTGGCGTCGGTGGATCTGGGTAATTGGGGCTGCATGGACGAGGATGGCATTTTGCCCAAAGTTGACACTAATCGAGGGATGTAGCCGTCCGAAGCGTCCCCATGGCCCAATGGATAAGGCATCCGCCTACGAAGCGGGAGATTGCGGGTTCGAGTCCCGTCGGAGACTTCCTTTTGACGTCGTCAAACCTCGTCAACTTTTATCGGGCGAAAACGCCATCGCCGCCGATGCACTGCCAAGGCTGGTATTACAGGCTCTTGCCGCTTGCCTGGGCGCTGTTTCCGAGTAGAACGGACACTGGGACGTCGTGTACGGCCTCGCCATCTTGAATAATGGCGTCCCGCTGTGGCCGAAATGCACTTACACTGCCGAGAACAGTCGTCTGAGACTGGCTATCGGGCCTGCAGCCGGCGGCCTTCGATGGTAGCAGGCTGACGTCATTTCTGCTTCTTCGGGTGACGTCCAAACTTGGTGGGCAGTCTAAACTACCGTGCCAGCCAGTGCTGACACGATACCAAACGCACACACCACCCCGGCCTTGCCGACAACCCCTCTCGGCCTCCCGCTGCCATCGTCGACCTGGCCAGCAGCGCTAACAGCTCGCCTTCAGTATTGGCGAAAGACCGGGGTTTGAACGCCTGCGGCAGGCAACGGTGGGCAAGATAGAGAGGCTAGCACGTGTCATTCGACGTGTCAGGGCTGCTGTGTGGCCGCTGGCGTCGGTGGATCTGGGTAATTGGGGCTGCATGGACGAGGATGGCATTTTGCCCAAAGTTGACACTAATCGAGGGATGTAGCCGTCCGAAGCGTCCCCATGGCCCAATGGATAAGGCATCCGCCTACGAAGCGGGAGATTGCGGGTTCGAGTCCCGTCGGAGACTTCCTTTTGACGTCGTCAAACCTCGTCAACTTTTATCGGGCGAAAACGCCATCGCCGCCGATGCACTGCCAAGGCTGGTATTACAGGCTCTTGCCGCTTGCCTGGGCGCTGTTTCCGAGTAGAACGGACACTGGGACGTCGTGTACGGCCTCGCCATCTTGAATAATGGCGTCCCGCTGTGGCCGAAATGCACTTACACTGCCGAGAACAGTCGTCTGAGACTGGCTATCGGGCCTGCAGCCGGCGGCCTTCGATGGTAGCAGGCTGACGTCATTTCTGCTTCTTCGGGTGACGTCCAAACTTGGTGGGCAGTCTAAACTACCGTGCCAGCCAGTGCTGACACGATACCAAACGCACACACCACCCCGGCCTTGCCGACAACCCCTCTCGGCCTCCCGCTGCCATCGTCGACCTGGCCAGCAGCGCTAACAGCTCGCCTTCAGTATTGGCGAAAGACCGGGGTTTGAACGCCTGCGGCAGGCAACGGTGGGCAAGATAGAGAGGCTAGCACGTGTCATTCGACGTGTCAGGGCTGCTGTGTGGCCGCTGGCGTCGGTGGATCTGGGTAATTGGGGCTGCATGGACGAGGATGGCATTTTGCCCAAAGTTGACACTAATCGAGGGATGTAGCCGTCCGAAGCGTCCCCATGGCCCAATGGATAAGGCATCCGCCTACGAAGCGGGAGATTGCGGGTTCGAGTCCCGTCGGAGACTTCCTTTTGACGTCGTCAAACCTCGTCAACTTTTATCGGGCGAAAACGCCATCGCCGCCGATGCACTGCCAAGGCTGGTATTACAGGCTCTTGCCGCTTGCCTGGGCGCTGTTTCCGAGTAGAACGGACACTGGGACGTCGTGTACGGCCTCGCCATCTTGAATAATGGCGTCCCGCTGTGGCCGAAATGCACTTACACTGCCGAGAACAGTCGTCTGAGACTGGCTATCGGGCCTGCAGCCGGCGGCCTTCGATGGTAGCAGGCTGACGTCATTTCTGCTTCTTCGGGTGACGTCCAAACTTGGTGGGCAGTCTAAACTACCGTGCCAGCCAGTGCTGACACGATACCAAACGCACACACCACCCCGGCCTTGCCGACAACCCCTCTCGGCCTCCCGCTGCCATCGTCGACCTGGCCAGCAGCGCTAACAGCTCGCCTTCAGTATTGGCGAAAGACCGGGGTTTGAACGCCTGCGGCAGGCAACGGTGGGCAAGATAGAGAGGCTAGCACGTGTCATTCGACGTGTCAGGGCTGCTGTGTGGCCGCTGGCGTCGGTGGATCTGGGTAATTGGGGCTGCATGGACGAGGATGGCATTTTGCCCAAAGTTGACACTAATCGAGGGATGTAGCCGTCCGAAGCGTCCCCGTGGCCCAATGGATAAGGCATCCGCCTACGAAGCGGGAGATTGCGGGTTCGAGTCCCGTCGGAGACTTCCTTTTGACGTCGTCAAACCTCGTCAACTTTTATCGGGCGAAAACGCCATCGCCGCCGATGCACTGCCAAGGCTGGTATTACAGGCTCTTGCCGCTTGCCTGGGCGCTGTTTCCGAGTAGAACGGACACTGGGACGTCGTGTACGGCCTCGCCATCTTGAATAATGGCGTCCCGCTGTGGCCGAAATGCACTTACACTGCCGAGAACAGTCGTCTGAGACTGGCTATCGGGCCTGCAGCCGGCGGCCTTCGATGGTAGCAGGCTGACGTCATTTCTGCTTCTTCGGGTGACGTCCAAACTTGGTGGGCAGTCTAAACTACCGTGCCAGCCAGTGCTGACACGATACCAAACGCACACACCACCCCGGCCTTGCCGACAACCCCTCTCGGCCTCCCGCTGCCATCGTCGACCTGGCCAGCAGCGCTAACAGCTCGCCTTCAGTATTGGCGAAAGACCGGGGTTTGAACGCCTGCGGCAGGCAACGGTGGGCAAGATAGAGAGGCTAGCACGTGTCATTCGACGTGTCAGGGCTGCTGTGTGGCCGCTGGCGTCGGTGGATCTGGGTAATTGGGGCTGCATGGACGAGGATGGCATTTTGCCCAAAGTTGACACTAATCGAGGGATGTAGCCGTCCGAAGCGTCCCCGTGGCCCAATGGATAAGGCATCCGCCTACGAAGCGGGAGATTGCGGGTTCGAGTCCCGTCGGAGACTTCCTTTTGACGTCGTCAAACCTCGTCAACTTTTATCGGGCGAAAACGCCATCGCCGCCGATGCACTGCCAAGGCTGGTATTACAGGCTCTTGCCGCTTGCCTGGGCGCTGTTTCCGAGTAGAACGGACACTGGGACGTCGTGTACGGCCTCGCCATCTTGAATAATGGCGTCCCGCTGTGGCCGAAATGCACTTACACTGCCGAGAACAGTCGTCTGAGACTGGCTGTCGGGCCTGCAGCCGGCGGCCTTCGATGGTAGCAGGCTGACGTCATTTCTGCTTCTTCGGGTGACGTCCAAACTTGGTGGGCAGTCTAAACTACCGTGCCAGCCAGTGCTGACACGATACCAAACGCACACACCACCCCGGCCTTGCCGACAACCCCTCTCGGCCTCCCGCTGCCATCGTCGACCTGGCCAGCAGCGCTAACAGCTCGCCTTCAGTATTGGCGAAAGACCGGGGTTTGAACGCCTGCGGCAGGCAACGGTGGGCAAGATAGAGAGGCTAGCACGTGTCATTCGACGTGTCAGGGCTGCTGTGTGGCCGCTGGCGTCGGTGGATCTGGGTAATTGGGGCTGCATGGACGAGGATGGCATTTTGCCCAAAGTTGACACTAATCGAGGGATGTAGCCGTCCGAAGCGTCCCCGTGGCCCAATGGATAAGGCATCCGCCTACGAAGCGGGAGATTGCGGGTTCGAGTCCCGTCGGAGACTTCCTTTTGACGTCGTCAAACCTCGTCAACTTTTATCGGGCGAAAACGCCATCGCCGCCGATGCACTGCCAAGGCTGGTATTACAGGCTCTTGCCGCTTGCCTGGGCGCTGTTTCCGAGTAGAACGGACACTGGGACGTCGTGTACGGCCTCGCCATCTTGAATAATGGCGTCCCGCTGTGGCCGAAATGCACTTACACTGCCGAGAACAGTCGTCTGAGACTGGCTATCGGGCCTGCAGCCGGCGGCCTTCGATGGTAGCAGGCTGACGTCATTTCTGCTTCTTCGGGTGACGTCCAAACTTGGTGGGCAGTCTAAACTACCGTGCCAGCCAGTGCTGACACGATACCAAACGCACACACCACCCCGGCCTTGCCGACAACCCCTCTCGGCCTCCCGCTGCCATCGTCGACCTGGCCAGCAGCGCTAACAGCTCGCCTTCAGTATTGGCGAAAGACCGGGGTTTGAACGCCTGCGGCAGGCAACGGTGGGCAAGATAGAGAGGCTAGCACGTGTCATTCGACGTGTCAGGGCTGCTGTGTGGCCGCTGGCGTCGGTGGATCTGGGTAATTGGGGCTGCATGGACGAGGATGGCATTTTGCCCAAAGTTGACACTAATCGAGGGATGTAGCCGTCCGAAGCGTCCCCGTGGCCCAATGGATAAGGCATCCGCCTACGAAGCGGGAGATTGCGGGTTCGAGTCCCGTCGGAGACTTCCTTTTGACGTCGTCAAACCTCGTCAACTTTTATCGGGCGAAAACGCCATCGCCGCCGATGCACTGCCAAGGCTGGTATTACAGGCTCTTGCCGCTTGCCTGGGCGCTGTTTCCGAGTAGAACGGACACTGGGACGTCGTGTACGGCCTCGCCATCTTGAATAATGGCGTCCCGCTGTGGCCGAAATGCACTTACACTGCCGAGAACAGTCGTCTGAGACTGGCTATCGGGCCTGCAGCCGGCGGCCTTCGATGGTAGCAGGCTGACGTCATTTCTGCTTCTTCGGGTGACGTCCAAACTTGGTGGGCAGTCTAAACTACCGTGCCAGCCAGTGCTGACACGATACCAAACGCACACACCACCCCGGCCTTGCCGACAACCCCTCTCGGCCTCCCGCTGCCATCGTCGACCTGGCCAGCAGCGCTAACAGCTCGCCTTCAGTATTGGCGAAAGACCGGGGTTTGAACGCCTGCGGCAGGCAACGGTGGGCAAGATAGAGAGGCTAGCACGTGTCATTCGACGTGTCAGGGCTGCTGTGTGGCCGCTGGCGTCGGTGGATCTGGGTAATTGGGGCTGCATGGACGAGGATGGCATTTTGCCCAAAGTTGACACTAATCGAGGGATGTAGCCGTCCGAAGCGTCCCCGTGGCCCAATGGATAAGGCATCCGCCTACGAAGCGGGAGATTGCGGGTTCGAGTCCCGTCGGAGACTTCCTTTTGACGTCGTCAAACCTCGTCAACTTTTATCGGGCGAAAACGCCATCGCCGCCGATGCACTGCCAAGGCTGGTATTACAGGCTCTTGCCGCTTGCCTGGGCGCTGTTTCCGAGTAGAACGGACACTGGGACGTCGTGTACGGCCTCGCCATCTTGAATAATGGCGTCCCGCTGTGGCCGAAATGCACTTACACTGCCGAGAACAGTCGTCTGAGACTGGCTATCGGGCCTGCAGCCGGCGGCCTTCGATGGTAGCAGGCTGACGTCATTTCTGCTTCTTCGGGTGACGTCCAAACTTGGTGGGCAGTCTAAACTACCGTGCCAGCCAGTGCTGACACGATACCAAACGCACACACCACCCCGGCCTTGCCGACAACCCCTCTCGGCCTCCCGCTGCCATCGTCGACCTGGCCAGCAGCGCTAACAGCTCGCCTTCAGTATTGGCGAAAGACCGGGGTTTGAACGCCTGCGGCAGGCAACGGTGGGCAAGATAGAGAGGCTAGCACGTGTCATTCGACGTGTCAGGGCTGCTGTGTGGCCGCTGGCGTCGGTGGATCTGGGTAATTGGGGCTGCATGGACGAGGATGGCATTTTGCCCAAAGTTGACACTAATCGAGGGATGTAGCCGTCCGAAGCGTCCCCGTGGCCCAATGGATAAGGCATCCGCCTACGAAGCGGGAGATTGCGGGTTCGAGTCCCGTCGGAGACTTCCTTTTGACGTCGTCAAACCTCGTCAACTTTTATCGGGCGAAAACGCCATCGCCGCCGATGCACTGCCAAGGCTGGTATTACAGGCTCTTGCCGCTTGCCTGGGCGCTGTTTCCGAGTAGAACGGACACTGGGACGTCGTGTACGGCCTCGCCATCTTGAATAATGGCGTCCCGCTGTGGCCGAAATGCACTTACACTGCCGAGAACAGTCGTCTGAGACTGGCTATCGGGCCTGCAGCCGGCGGCCTTCGATGGTAGCAGGCTGACGTCATTTCTGCTTCTTCGGGTGACGTCCAAACTTGGTGGGCAGTCTAAACTACCGTGCCAGCCAGTGCTGACACGATACCAAACGCACACACCACCCCGGCCTTGCCGACAACCCCTCTCGGCCTCCCGCTGCCATCGTCGACCTGGCCAGCAGCGCTAACAGCTCGCCTTCAGTATTGGCGAAAGACCGGGGTTTGAACGCCTGCGGCAGGCAACGGTGGGCAAGATAGAGAGGCTAGCACGTGTCATTCGACGTGTCAGGGCTGCTGTGTGGCCGCTGGCGTCGGTGGATCTGGGTAATTGGGGCTGCATGGACGAGGATGGCATTTTGCCCAAAGTTGACACTAATCGAGGGATGTAGCCGTCCGAAGCGTCCCCGTGGCCCAATGGATAAGGCATCCGCCTACGAAGCGGGAGATTGCGGGTTCGAGTCCCGTCGGAGACTTCCTTTTGACGTCGTCAAACCTCGTCAACTTTTATCGGGCGAAAACGCCATCGCCGCCGATGCACTGCCAAGGCAGGTATTACAGGCTCTTGCCGCTTGCCTGGGCGCTGTTTCCGAGTAGAACGGACACTGGGACGTCGTGTACGGCCTCGCCATCTTGAATAATGGCGTCCCGCTGTGGCCGAAATGCACTTACACTGCCGAGAACAGTCGTCTGAGACTGGCTATCGGGCCTGCAGCCGGCGGCCTTCGATGGTAGCAGGCTGACGTCATTTCTGCATCTTCGGGTGACGTCCAAACTTGGTGGGCAGTCTAAACTACCGTGCCAGCCAGTGCTGACACGATACCAAACGCACACACCACCCGGCCTTGCCGACAACCCCTCTCGGCCTCCCGCTGCCATCGTCGACCTGGCCAGCAGCGCTAACAGCTCGCCTTCAGTATTGGCGAAAGACCGGGGTTTGAACGCCTGCGGCAGGCAACGGTGGGCAAGATAGAGAGGCTAGCACGTGTCATTCGACGTGTCAGGGCTGCTGTGTGGCCGCTGGCGTCGGTGGATCTGGGTAATTGGGGCTGCATGGACGAGGATGGCATTTTGCCCAAAGTTGACACTAATCGAGGGATGTAGCCGTCCGAAGCGTCCCCGTGGCCCAATGGATAAGGCATCCGCCTACGAAGCGGGAGATTGCGGGTTCGAGTCCCGTCGGAGACTTCCTTTTGACGTCGTCAAACCTCGTCAACTTTTATCGGGCGAAAACGCCATCGCCGCCGATGCACTGCCAAGGCTGGTATTACAGGCTCTTGCCGCTTGCCTGGGCGCTGTTTCCGAGTAGAACGGACACTGGGACGTCGTGTACGGCCTCGCCATCTTGAATAATGGCGTCCCGCTGTGGCCGAAATGCACTTACACTGCCGAGAACAGTCGTCTGAGACTGGCTATCGGGCCTGCAGCCGGCGGCCTTCGATGGTAGCAGGCTGACGTCATTTCTGCATCTTCGGGTGACGTCCAAACTTGGTGGGCAGTCTAAACTACCGTGCCAGCCAGTGCTGACACGATACCAAACGCACACACCACCCCGGCCTTGCCGACAACCCCTCTCGGCCTCCCGCTGCCATCGTCGACCTGGCCAGCAGCGCTAACAGCTCGCCTTCAGTATTGGCGAAAGACCGGGGTTTGAACGCCTGCGGCAGGCAACGGTGGGCAAGATAGAGAGGCTAGCACGTGTCATTCGACGTGTCAGGGCTGCTGTGTGGCCGCTGGCGTCGGTGGATCTGGGTAATTGGGGCTGCATGGACGAGGATGGCATTTTGCCCAAAGTTGACACTAATCGAGGGATGTAGCCGTCCGAAGCGTCCCCGTGGCCCAATGGATAAGGCATCCGCCTACGAAGCGGGAGATTGCGGGTTCGAGTCCCGTCGGAGACTTCCTTTTGACGTCGTCAAACCTCGTCAACTTTTATCGGGCGAAAACGCCATCGCCGCCGATGCACTGCCAAGGCTGGTATTACAGGCTCTTGCCGCTTGCCTGGGCGCTGTTTCCGAGTAGAACGGACACTGGGACGTCGTGTACGGCCTCGCCATCTTGAATAATGGCGTCCCGCTGTGGCCGAAATGCACTTACACTGCCGAGAACAGTCGTCTGAGACTGGCTATCGGGCCTGCAGCCGGCGGCCTTCGATGGTAGCAGGCTGACGTCATTTCTGCTTCTTCGGGTGACGTCCAAACTTGGTGGGCAGTCTAAACTACCGTGCCAGCCAGTGCTGACACGATACCAAACGCACACACCACCCCGGCCTTGCCGACAACCCCTCTCGGCCTCCCGCTGCCATCGTCGACCTGGCCAGCAGCGCTAACAGCTCGCCTTCAGTATTGGCGAAAGACCGGGGTTTGAACGCCTGCGGCAGGCAACGGTGGGCAAGATAGAGAGGCTAGCACGTGTCATTCGACGTGTCAGGGCTGCTGTGTGGCCGCTGGCGTCGGTGGATCTGGGTAATTGGGGCTGCATGGACGAGGATGGCATTTTGCCCAAAGTTGACACTAATCGAGGGATGTAGCCGTCCGAAGCGTCCCCGTGGCCCAATGGATAAGGCATCCGCCTACGAAGCGGGAGATTGCGGGTTCGAGTCCCGTCGGAGACTTCCTTTTGACGTCGTCAAACCTCGTCAACTTTTATCGGGCGAAAACGCCATCGCCGCCGATGCACTGCCAAGGCTGGTATTACAGGCTCTTGCCGCTTGCCTGGGCGCTGTTTCCGAGTAGAACGGACACTGGGACGTCGTGTACGGCCTCGCCATCTTGAATAATGGCGTCCCGCTGTGGCCGAAATGCACTTACACTGCCGAGAAGAGTCGTCTGAGACTGGCTATCGGGCCTGCAGCCGGCGGCCTTCGATGGTAGCAGGCTGACGTCATTTCTGCATCTTCGGGTGACGTCCAAACTTGGTGGGCAGTCTAAACTACCGTGCCAGCCAGTGCTGACACGATACCAAACGCACACACCACCCCGGCCTTGCCGACAACCCCTCTCGGCCTCCCGCTGCCATCGTCGACCTGGCCAGCAGCGCTAACAGCTCGCCTTCAGTATTGGCGAAAGACCGGGGTTTGAACGCCTGCGGCAGGCAACGGTGGGCAAGATAGAGAGGCTAGCACGTGTCATTCGACGTGTCAGGGCTGCTGTGTGGCCGCTGGCGTCGGTGGATCTGGGTAATTGGGGCTGCATGGACGAGGATGGCATTTTGCCCAAAGTTGACACTAATCGAGGGATGTAGCCGTCCGAAGCGTCCCCGTGGCCCAATGGATAAGGCATCCGCCTACGAAGCGGGAGATTGCGGGTTCGAGTCCCGTCGGAGACTTCCTTTTGACGTCGTCAAACCTCGTCAACTTTTATCGGGCGAAAACGCCATCGCCGCCGATGCACTGCCAAGGCTGGTATTACAGGCTCTTGCCGCTTGCCTGGGCGCTGTTTCCGAGTAGAACGGACACTGGGACGTCGTGTACGGCCTCGCCATCTTGAATAATGGCGTCCCGCTGTGGCCGAAATGCACTTACACTGCCGAGAAGAGTCGTCTGAGACTGGCTATCGGGCCTGCAGCCGGCGGCCTTCGATGGTAGCAGGCTGACGTCATTTCTGCATCTTCGGGTGACGTCCAAACTTGGTGGGCAGTCTAAACTACCGTGCCAGCCAGTGCTGACACGATACCAAACGCACACACCACCCCGGCCTTGCCGACAACCCCTCTCGGCCTCCCGCTGCCATCGTCGACCTGGCCAGCAGCGCTAACAGCTCGCCTTCAGTATTGGCGAAAGACCGGGGTTTGAACGCCTGCGGCAGGCAACAGTGGGCAAGATAGAGAGGCTAGCACGTGTCATTCGACGTGTCAGGGCTGCTGTGTGGCCGCTGGCGTCGGTGGATCTGGGTAATTGGGGCTGCATGGACGAGGATGGCATTTTGCCCAAAGTTGACACTAATCGAGGGATGTAGCCGTCCGAAGCGTCCCCGTGGCCCAATGGATAAGGCATCCGCCTACGAAGCGGGAGATTGCGGGTTCGAGTCCCGTCGGAGACTTCCTTTTGACGTCGTCAAACCTCGTCAACTTTTATCGGGCGAAAACGCCATCGCCGCCGATGCACTGCCAAGGCTGGTATTACAGGCTCTTGCCGCTTGCCTGGGCGCTGTTTCCGAGTAGAACGGACACTGGGACGTCGTGTACGGCCTCGCCATCTTGAATAATGGCGTCCCGCTGTGGCCGAAATGCACTTACACTGCCGAGAAGAGTCGTCTGAGACTGGCTATCGGGCCTGCAGCCGGCGGCCTTCGATGGTAGCAGGCTGACGTCATTTCTGCATCTTCGGGTGACGTCCAAACTTGGTGGGCAGTCTAAACTACCGTGCCAGCCAGTGCTGACACGATACCAAACGCACACACCACCCCGGCCTTGCCGACAACCCCTCTCGGCCTCCCGCTGCCATCGTCGACCTGGCCAGCAGCGCTAACAGCTCGCCTTCAGTATTGGCGAAAGACCGGGGTTTGAACGCCTGCGGCAGGCAACAGTGGGCAAGATAGAGAGGCTAGCACGTGTCATTCGACGTGTCAGGGCTGCTGTGTGGCCGCTGGCGTCGGTGGATCTGGGTAATTGGGGCTGCATGGACGAGGATGGCATTTTGCCCAAAGTTGACACTAATCGAGGGATGTAGCCGTCCGAAGCGTCCCCGTGGCCCAATGGATAAGGCATCCGCCTACGAAGCGGGAGATTGCGGGTTCGAGTCCCGTCGGAGACTTCCTTTTGACGTCGTCAAACCTCGTCAACTTTTATCGGGCGAAAACGCCATCGCCGCCGATGCACTGCCAAGGCTGGTATTACAGGCTCTTGCCGCTTGCCTGGGCGCTGTTTCCGAGTAGAACGGACACTGGGACGTCGTGTACGGCCTCGCCATCTTGAATAATGGCGTCCCGCTGTGGCCGAAATGCACTTACACTGCCGAGAAGAGTCGTCTGAGACTGGCTATCGGGCCTGCAGCCGGCGGCCTTCGATGGTAGCAGGCTGACGTCATTTCTGCTTCTTCGGGTGACGTCCAAACTTGGTGGGCAGTCTAAACTACCGTGCCAGCCAGTGCTGACACGATACCAAACGCACACACCACCCCGGCCTTGCCGACAACCCCTCTCGGCCTCCCGCTGCCATCGTCGACCTGGCCAGCAGCGCTAACAGCTCGCCTTCAGTATTGGCGAAAGACCGGGGTTTGAACGCCTGCGGCAGGCAACGGTGGACAAGATAGAGAGGCTAGCACGTGTCATTCGACGTGTCAGGGCTGCTGTGTGGCCGCTGGCGTCGGTGGATCTGGGTAATTGGGGCTGCATGGACGAGGATGGCATTTTGCCCAAAGTTGACACTAATCGAGGGATGTAGCCGTCCGAAGCGTCCCCGTGGCCCAATGGATAAGGCATCCGCCTACGAAGCGGGAGATTGCGGGTTCGAGTCCCGTCGGAGACTTCCTTTTGACGTCGTCAAACCTCGTCAACTTTTATCGGGCGAAAAC
Organism: Phytophthora x cambivora; assembly: GCA_033557925.1. Classification (NCBI taxonomy): domain Eukaryota; phylum Oomycota; class Peronosporomycetes; order Peronosporales; family Peronosporaceae; genus Phytophthora; species Phytophthora x cambivora. The sequence goes on from JAUCEB010000009.1 coordinate 938,249, forward strand.
GCCATCGCCGCCGATGCACTGCCAAGGCTGGTATTACAGGCTCTTGCCGCTTGCCTGGGCGCTGTTTCCGAGTAGAACGGACACTGGGACGTCGTGTACGGCCTCGCCATCTTGAATAATGGCGTCCCGCTGTGGCCGAAATGCACTTACACTGCCGAGAAGAGTCGTCTGAGACTGGCTATCGGGCCTGCAGCCGGCGGCCTTCGATGGTAGCAGGCTGACGTCATTTCTGCATCTTCGGGTGACGTCCAAACTTGGTGGGCAGTCTAAACTACCGTGCCAGCCAGTGCTGACACGATACCAAACGCACACACCACCCCGGCCTTGCCGACAACCCCTCTCGGCCTCCCGCTGCCATCGTCGACCTGGCCAGCAGCGCTAACAGCTCGCCTTCAGTATTGGCGAAAGACCGGGGTTTGAACGCCTGCGGCAGGCAACGGTGGGCAAGATAGAGAGGCTAGCACGTGTCATTCGACGTGTCAGGGCTGCTGTGTGGCCGCTGGCGTCGGTGGATCTGGGTAATTGGGGCTGCATGGACGAGGATGGCATTTTGCCCAAAGTTGACACTAATCGAGGGATGTAGCCGTCCGAAGCGTCCCCGTGGCCCAATGGATAAGGCATCCGCCTACGAAGCGGGAGATTGCGGGTTCGAGTCCCGTCGGAGACTTCCTTTTGACGTCGTCAAACCTCGTCAACTTTTATCGGGCGAAAACGCCATCGCCGCCGATGCACTGCCAAGGCTGGTATTACAGGCTCTTGCCGCTTGCCTGGGCGCTGTTTCCGAGTAGAACGGACACTGGGACGTCGTGTACGGCCTCGCCATCTTGAATAATGGCGTCCCGCTGTGGCCGAAATGCACTTACACTGCCGAGAAGAGTCGTCTGAGACTGGCTATCGGGCCTGCAGCCGGCGGCCTTCGATGGTAGCAGGCTGACGTCATTTCTGCATCTTCGGGTGACGTCCAAACTTGGTGGGCAGTCTAAACTACCGTGCCAGCCAGTGCTGACACGATACCAAACGCACACACCACCCCGGCCTTGCCGACAACCCCTCTCGGCCTCCCGCTGCCATCGTCGACCTGGCCAGCAGCGCTAACAGCTCGCCTTCAGTATTGGCGAAAGACCGGGGTTTGAACGCCTGCGGCAGGCAACGGTGGACAAGATAGAGAGGCTAGCACGTGTCATTCGACGTGTCAGGGCTGCTGTGTGGCCGCTGGCGTCGGTGGATCTGGGTAATTGGGGCTGCATGGACGAGGATGGCATTTTGCCCAAAGTTGACACTAATCGAGGGATGTAGCCGTCCGAAGCGTCCCCGTGGCCCAATGGATAAGGCATCCGCCTACGAAGCGGGAGATTGCGGGTTCGAGTCCCGTCGGAGACTTCCTTTTGACGTCGTCAAACCTCGTCAACTTTTATCGGGCGAAAACGCCATCGCCGCCGATGCACTGCCAAGGCTGGTATTACAGGCTCTTGCCGCTTGCCTGGGCGCTGTTTCCGAGTAGAACGGACACTGGGACGTCGTGTACGGCCTCGCCATCTTGAATAATGGCGTCCCGCTGTGGCCGAAATGCACTTACACTGCCGAGAAGAGTCGTCTGAGACTGGCTATCGGGCCTGCAGCCGGCGGCCTTCGATGGTAGCAGGCTGACGTCATTTCTGCATCTTCGGGTGACGTCCAAACTTGGTGGGCAGTCTAAACTACCGTGCCAGCCAGTGCTGACACGATACCAAACGCACACACCACCCCGGCCTTGCCGACAACCCCTCTCGGCCTCCCGCTGCCATCGTCGACCTGGCCAGCAGCGCTAACAGCTCGCCTTCAGTATTGGCGAAAGACCGGGGTTTGAACGCCTGCGGCAGGCAACGGTGGGCAAGATAGAGAGGCTAGCACGTGTCATTCGACGTGTCAGGGCTGCTGTGTGGCCGCTGGCGTCGGTGGATCTGGGTAATTGGGGCTGCATGGACGAGGATGGCATTTTGCCCAAAGTTGACACTAATCGAGGGATGTAGCCGTCCGAAGCGTCCCCGTGGCCCAATGGATAAGGCATCCGCCTACGAAGCGGGAGATTGCGGGTTCGAGTCCCGTCGGAGACTTCCTTTTGACGTCGTCAAACCTCGTCAACTTTTATCGGGCGAAAACGCCATCGCCGCCGATGCACTGCCAAGGCTGGTATTACAGGCTCTTACCGCTTGCCTGGGCGCTGTTTCCGAGTAGAACGGACACTGGGACGTCGTGTACGGCCTCGCCATCTTGAATAATGGCGTCCCGCTGTGGCCGAAATGCACTTACACTGCCGAGAAGAGTCGTCTGAGACTGGCTATCGGGCCTGCAGCCGGCGGCCTTCGATGGTAGCAGGCTGACGTCATTTCTGCATCTTCGGGTGACGTCCAAACTTGGTGGGCAGTCTAAACTACCGTGCCAGCCAGTGCTGACACGATACCAAACGCACACACCACCCCGGCCTTGCCGACAACCCCTCTCGGCCTCCCGCTGCCATCGTCGACCTGGCCAGCAGCGCTAACAGCTCGCCTTCAGTATTGGCGAAAGACCGGGGTTTGAACGCCTGCGGCAGGCAACGGTGGGCAAGATAGAGAGGCTAGCACGTGTCATTCGACGTGTCAGGGCTGCTGTGTGGCCGCTGGCGTCGGTGGATCTGGGTAATTGGGGCTGCATGGACGAGGATGGCATTTTGCCCAAAGTTGACACTAATCGAGGGATGTAGCCGTCCGAAGCGTCCCCGTGGCCCAATGGATAAGGCATCCGCTTACGAAGCGGGAGATTGCGGGTTCGAGTCCCGTCGGAGACTTCCTTTTGACGTCGTCAAACCTCGTCAACTTTTATCGGGCGAAAACGCCATCGCCGCCGATGCACTGCCAAGGCTGGTATTACAGGCTCTTGCCGCTTGCCTGGGCGCTGTTTCCGAGTAGAACGGACACTGGGACGTCGTGTACGGCCTCGCCATCTTGAATAATGGCGTCCCGCTGTGGCCGAAATGCACTTACACTGCCGAGAAGAGTCGTCTGAGACTGGCTATCGGGCCTGCAGCCGGCGGCCTTCGATGGTAGCAGGCTGACGTCATTTCTGCTTCTTCGGGTGACGTCCAAACTTGGTGGGCAGTCTAAACTACCGTGCCAGCCAGTGCTGACACGATACCAAACGCACACACCACCCCGGCCTTGCCGACAACCCCTCTCGGCCTCCCGCTGCCATTGTCGACCTGGCCAGCAGCGCTAACAGCTCGCCTTCAGTATTGGCGAAAGACCGGGGTTTGAACGCCTGCGGCAGGCAACGGTGGGCAAGATAGAGAGGCTAGCACGTGTCATTCGACGTGTCAGGGCTGCTGTGTGGCCGCTGGCGTCGGTGGATCTGGGTAATTGGGGCTGCATGGACGAGGATGGCATTTTGCCCAAAGTTGACACTAATCGAGGGATGTAGCCGTCCGAAGCGTCCCCGTGGCCCAATGGATAAGGCATCCGCCTACGAAGCGGGAGATTGCGGGTTCGAGTCCCGTCGGAGACTTCCTTTTGACGTCGTCAAACCTCGTCAACTTTTATCGGGCGAAAACGCCATCGCCGCCGATGCACTGCCAAGGCTGGTATTACAGGCTCTTGCCGCTTGCCTGGGCGCTGTTTCCGAGTAGAACGGACACTGGGACGTCGTGTACGGCCTCGCCATCTTGAATAATGGCGTCCCGCTGTGGCCGAAATGCACTTACACTGCCGAGAAGAGTCGTCTGAGACTGGCTATCGGGCCTGCAGCCGGCGGCCTTCGATGGTAGCAGGCTGACGTCATTTCTGCTTCTTCGGGTGACGTCCAAACTTGGTGGGCAGTCTAAACTACCGTGCCAGCCAGTGCTGACACGATACCAAACGCACACACCACCCCGGCCTTGCCGACAACCCCTCTCGGCCTCCCGCTGCCATTGTCGACCTGGCCAGGAGCGCTAACAGCTCGCCTTCAGTATTGGCGAAAGACCGGGGTTTGAACGCCTGCGGCAGGCAACGGTGGGCAAGATAGAGAGGCTAGCACGTGTCATTCGACGTGTCAGGGCTGCTGTGTGGCCGCTGGCGTCGGTGGATCTGGGTAATTGGGGCTGCATGGACGAGGATGGCATTTTGCCCAAAGTTGACACTAATCGAGGGATGTAGCCGTCCGAAGCGTCCCCGTGGCCCAATGGATAAGGCATCCGCCTACGAAGCGGGAGATTGCGGGTTCGAGTCCCGTCGGAGACTTCCTTTTGACGTCGTCAAACCTCGTCAACTTTTATCGGGCGAAAACGCCATCGCCGCCGATGCACTGCCAAGGCTGGTATTACAGGCTCTTGCCGCTTGCCTGGGCGCTGTTTCCGAGTAGAACGGACACTGGGACGTCGTGTACGGCCTCGCCATCTTGAATAATGGCGTCCCGCTGTGGCCGAAATGCACTTACACTGCCGAGAAGAGTCGTCTGAGACTGGCTATCGGGCCTGCAGCCGGCGGCCTTCGATGGTAGCAGGCTGACGTCATTTCTGCATCTTCGGGTGACGTCCAAACTTGGTGGGCAGTCTAAACTACCGTGCCAGCCAGTGCTGACACGATACCAAACGCACACACCACCCCGGCCTTGCCGACAACCCCTCTCGGCCTCCCGCTGCCATCGTCGACCTGGCCAGCAGCGCTAACAGCTCGCCTTCAGTATTGGCGAAAGACCGGGGTTTGAACGCCTGCGGCAGGCAACGGTGGACAAGATAGAGAGGCTAGCACGTGTCATTCGACGTGTCAGGGCTGCTGTGTGGCCGCTGGCGTCGGTGGATCTGGGTAATTGGGGCTGCATGGACGAGGATGGCATTTTGCCCAAAGTTGACACTAATCGAGGGATGTAGCCGTCCGAAGCGTCCCCGTGGCCCAATGGATAAGGCATCCGCCTACGAAGCGGGAGATTGCGGGTTCGAGTCCCGTCGGAGACTTCCTTTTGACGTCGTCAAACCTCGTCAACTTTTATCGGGCGAAAACGCCATCGCCGCCGATGCACTGCCAAGGCTGGTATTACAGGCTCTTGCCGCTTGCCTGGGCGCTGTTTCTGAGTAGAACGGACACTGGGACGTCGTGTACGGCCTCGCCATCTTGAATAATGGCGTCCCGCTGTGGCCGAAATGCACTTACACTGCCGAGAAGAGTCGTCTGAGACTGGCTATCGGGCCTGCAGCCGGCGGCCTTCGATGGTAGCAGGCTGACGTCATTTCTGCATCTTCGGGTGACGTCCAAACTTGGTGGGCAGTCTAAACTACCGTGCCAGCCAGTGCTGACACGATACCAAACGCACACACCACCCCGGCCTTGCCGACAACCCCTCTCGGCCTCCCGCTGCCATCGTCGACCTGGCCAGCAGCGCTAACAGCTCGCCTTCAGTATTGGCGAAAGACCGGGGTTTGAACGCCTGCGGCAGGCAACGGTGGACAAGATAGAGAGGCTAGCACGTGTCATTCGACGTGTCAGGGCTGCTGTGTGGCCGCTGGCGTCGGTGGATCTGGGTAATTGGGGCTGCATGGACGAGGATGGCATTTTGCCCAAAGTTGACACTAATCGAGGGATGTAGCCGTCCGAAGCGTCCCCGTGGCCCAATGGATAAGGCATCCGCCTACGAAGCGGGAGATTGCGGGTTCGAGTCCCGTCGGAGACTTCCTTTTGACGTCGTCAAACCTCGTCAACTTTTATCGGGCGAAAACGCCATCGCCGCCGATGCACTGCCAAGGCTGGTATTACAGGCTCTTGCCGCTTGCCTGGGCGCTGTTTCTGAGTAGAACGGACACTGGGACGTCGTGTACGGCCTCGCCATCTTGAATAATGGCGTCCCGCTGTGGCCGAAATGCACTTACACTGCCGAGAAGAGTCGTCTGAGACTGGCTATCGGGCCTGCAGCCGGCGGCCTTCGATGGTAGCAGGCTGACGTCATTTCTGCATCTTCGGGTGACGTCCAAACTTGGTGGGCAGTCTAAACTACCGTGCCAGCCAGTGCTGACACGATACCAAACGCACACACCACCCCGGCCTTGCCGACAACCCCTCTCGGCCTCCCGCTGCCATCGTCGACCTGGCCAGCAGCGCTAACAGCTCGCCTTCAGTATTGGCGAAAGACCGGGGTTTGAACGCCTGCGGCAGGCAACGGTGGACAAGATAGAGAGGCTAGCACGTGTCATTCGACGTGTCAGGGCTGCTGTGTGGCCGCTGGCGTTGGTGGATCTGGGTAATTGGGGCTGCATGGACGAGGATGGCATTTTGCCCAAAGTTGACACTAATCGAGGGATGTAGCCGTCCGAAGCGTCCCCGTGGCCCAATGGATAAGGCATCCGCCTACGAAGCGGGAGATTGCGGGTTCGAGTCCCGTCGGAGACTTCCTTTTGACGTCGTCAAACCTCGTCAACTTTTATCGGGCGAAAACGCCATCGCCGCCGATGCACTGCCAAGGCTGGTATTACAGGCTCTTGCCGCTTGCCTGGGCGCTGTTTCCGAGTAGAACGGACACTGGGACGTCGTGTACGGCCTCGCCATCTTGAATAATGGCGTCCCGCTGTGGCCGAAATGCACTTACACTGCCGAGAAGAGTCGTCTGAGACTGGCTATCGGGCCTGCAGCCGGCGGCCTTCGATGGTAGCAGGCTGACGTCATTTCTGCATCTTCGGGTGACGTCCAAACTTGGTGGGCAGTCTAAACTACCGTGCCAGCCAGTGCTGACACGATACCAAACGCACACACCACCCCGGCCTTGCCGACAACCCCTCTCGGCCTCCCGCTGCCATCGTCGACCTGGCCAGCAGCGCTAACAGCTCGCCTTCAGTATTGGCGAAAGACCGGGGTTTGAACGCCTGCGGCAGGCAACGGTGGACAAGATAGAGAGGCTAGCACGTGTCATTCGACGTGTCAGGGCTGCTGTGTGGCCGCTGGCGTCGGTGGATCTGGGTAATTGGGGCTGCATGGACGAGGATGGCATTTTGCCCAAAGTTGACACTAATCGAGGGATGTAGCCGTCCGAAGCGTCCCCGTGGCCCAATGGATAAGGCATCCGCCTACGAAGCGGGAGATTGCGGGTTCGAGTCCCGTCGGAGACTTCCTTTTGACGTCGTCAAACCTCGTCAACTTTTATCGGGCGAAAACGCCATCGCCGCCGATGCACTGCCAAGGCTGGTATTACAGGCTCTTGCCGCTTGCCTGGGCGCTGTTTCCGAGTAGAACGGACACTGGGACGTCGTGTACGGCCTCGCCATCTTGAATAATGGCGTCCCGCTGTGGCCGAAATGCACTTACACTGCCGAGAAGAGTCGTCTGAGACTGGCTATCGGGCCTGCAGCCGGCGGCCTTCGATGGTAGCAGGCTGACGTCATTTCTGCTTCTTCGGGTGACGTCCAAACTTGGTGGGCAGTCTAAACTACCGTGCCAGCCAGTGCTGACACGATACCAAACGCACACACCACCCCGGCCTTGCCGACAACCCCTCTCGGCCTCCCGCTGCCATCGTCGACCTGGCCAGCAGCGCTAACAGCTCGCCTTCAGTATTGGCGAAAGACCGGGGTTTGAACGCCTGCGGCAGGCAACGGTGGGCAAGATAGAGAGGCTAGCACGTGTCATTCGACGTGTCAGGGCTGCTGCGTGGCCGCTGGCGTCGGTGGATCTGGGTAATTGGGGCTGCATGGACGAGGATGGCATTTTGCCCAAAGTTGACACTAATCGAGGGATGTAGCCGTCCGAAGCGTCCCCGTGGCCCAATGGATAAGGCATCCGCCTACGAAGCGGGAGATTGCGGGTTCGAGTCCCGTCGGAGACTTCCTTTTGACGTCGTCAAACCTCGTCAACTTTTATCGGGCGAAAACGCCATCGCCGCCGATGCACTGCCAAGGCTGGTATTACAGGCTCTTGCCGCTTGCCTGGGCGCTGTTTCCGAGTAGAACGGACACTGGGACGTCGTGTACGGCCTCGCCATCTTGAATAATGGCGTCCCGCTGTGGCCGAAATGCACTTACACTGCCGAGAACAGTCGTCTGAGACTGGCTATCGGGCCTGCAGCCGGCGGCCTTCGATGGTAGCAGGCTGACGTCATTTCTGCTTCTTCGGGTGACGTCCAAACTTGGTGGGCAGTCTAAACTACCGTGCCAGCCAGTGCTGACACGATACCAAACGCACACACCACCCCGGCCTTGCCGACAACCCCTCTCGGCCTCCCGCTGCCATCGTCGACCTGGCCAGCAGCGCTAACAGCTCGCCTTCAGTATTGGCGAAAGACCGGGGTTTGAACGCCTGCGGCAGGCAACGGTGGGCAAGATAGAGAGGCTAGCACGTGTCATTCGACGTGTCAGGGCTGCTGTGTGGCCGCTGGCGTCGGTGGATCTGGGTAATTGGGGCTGCATGGACGAGGATGGCATTTTGCCCAAAGTTGACACTAATCGAGGGATGTAGCCGTCCGAAGCGTCCCCGTGGCCCAATGGATAAGGCATCCGCCTACGAAGCGGGAGATTGCGGGTTCGAGTCCCGTCGGAGACTTCCTTTTGACGTCGTCAAACCTCGTCAACTTTTATCGGGCGAAAACGCCATCGCCGCCGATGCACTGCCAAGGCTGGTATTACAGGCTCTTGCCGCTTGTCTGGGCGCTGTTTCCGAGTAGAACGGACACTGGGACGTCGTGTACGGCCTCGCCATCTTGAATAATGGCGTCCCGCTGTGGCCGAAATGCACTTACACTGCCGAGAAGAGTCGTCTGAGACTGGCTATCGGGCCTGCAGCCGGCGGCCTTCGATGGTAGCAGGCTGACGTCATTTCTGCTTCTTCGGGTGACGTCCAAACTTGGTGGGCAGTCTAAACTACCGTGCCAGCCAGTGCTGACACGATACCAAACGCACACACCACCCCGGCCTTGCCGACAACCCCTCTCGGCCTCCCGCTGCCATCGTCGACCTGGCCAGCAGCGCTAACAGCTCGCCTTCAGTATTGGCGAAAGACCGGGGTTTGAACGCCTGCGGCAGGCAACGGTGGGCAAGATAGAGAGGCTAGCACGTGTCATTCGACGTGTCAGGGCTGCTGTGTGGCCGCTGGCGTCGGTGGATCTGGGTAATTGGGGCTGCATGGACGAGGATGGCATTTTGCCCAAAGTTGACACTAATCGAGGGATGTAGCCGTCGGAAGCGTCCCCGTGGCCCAATGGATAAGGCATCCGCCTACGAAGCGGGAGATTGCGGGTTCGAGTCCCGTCGGAGACTTCCTTTTGACGTCGTCAAACCTCGTCAACTTTTATCGGGCGAAAACGCCATCGCCGCCGATGCACTGCCAAGGCTGGTATTACAGGCTCTTGCCGCTTGCCTGGGCGCTGTTTCTGAGTAGAACGGACACTGGGACGTCGTGTACGGCCTCGCCATCTTGAATAATGGCGTCCCGCTGTGGCCGAAATGCACTTACACTGCCGAGAAGAGTCGTCTGAGACTGGCTATCGGGCCTGCAGCCGGCGGCCTTCGATGGTAGCAGGCTGACGTCATTTCTGCATCTTCGGGTGACGTCCAAACTTGGTGGGCAGTCTAAACTACCGTGCCAGCCAGTGCTGACACGATACCAAACGCACACACCACCCCGGCCTTGCCGACAACCCCTCTCGGCCTCCCGCTGCCATCGTCGACCTGGCCAGCAGCGCTAACAGCTCGCCTTCAGTATTGGCGAAAGACCGGGGTTTGAACGCCTGCGGCAGGCAACGGTGGACAAGATAGAGAGGCTAGCACGTGTCATTCGACGTGTCAGGGCTGCTGTGTGGCCGCTGGCGTCGGTGGATCTGGGTAATTGGGGCTGCATGGACGAGGATGGCATTTTGCCCAAAGTTGACACTAATCGAGGGATGTAGCCGTCCGAAGCGTCCCCGTGGCCCAATGGATAAGGCATCCGCCTACGAAGCGGGAGATTGCGGGTTCGAGTCCCGTCGGAGACTTCCTTTTGACGTCGTCAAACCTCGTCAACTTTTATCGGGCGAAAACGCCATCGCCGCCGATGCACTGCCAAGGCTGGTATTACAGGCTCTTGCCGCTTGCCTGGGCGCTGTTTCCGAGTAGAACGGACACTGGGACGTCGTGTACGGCCTCGCCATCTTGAATAATGGCGTCCCGCTGTGGCCGAAATGCACTTACACTGCCGAGAAGAGTCGTCTGAGACTGGCTATCGGGCCTGCAGCCGGCGGCCTTCGATGGTAGCAGGCTGACGTCATTTCTGCATCTTCGGGTGACGTCCAAACTTGGTGGGCAGTCTAAACTACCGTGCCAGCCAGTGCTGACACGATACCAAACGCACACACCACCCCGGCCTTGCCGACAACCCCTCTCGGCCTCCCGCTGCCATCGTCGACCTGGCCAGCAGCGCTAACAGCTCGCCTTCAGTATTGGCGAAAGACCGGGGTTTGAACGCCTGCGGCAGGCAACGGTGGACAAGATAGAGAGGCTAGCACGTGTCATTCGACGTGTCAGGGCTGCTGTGTGGCCGCTGGCGTCGGTGGATCTGGGTAATTGGGGCTGCATGGACGAGGATGGCATTTTGCCCAAAGTTGACACTAATCGAGGGATGTAGCCGTCCGAAGCGTCCCCGTGGCCCAATGGATAAGGCATCCGCCTACGAAGCGGGAGATTGCGGGTTCGAGTCCCGTCGGAGACTTCCTTTTGACGTCGTCAAACCTCGTCAACTTTTATCGGGCGAAAACGCCATCGCCGCCGATGCACTGCCAAGGCTGGTATTACAGGCTCTTGCCGCTTGCCTGGGCGCTGTTTCCGAGTAGAACGGACACTGGGACGTCGTGTACGGCCTCGCCATCTTGAATAATGGCGTCCCGCTGTGGCCGAAATGCACTTACACTGCCGAGAAGAGTCGTCTGAGACTGGCTATCGGGCCTGCAGCCGGCGGCCTTCGATGGTAGCAGGCTGACGTCATTTCTGCTTCTTCGGGTGACGTCCAAACTTGGTGGGCAGTCTAAACTACCGTGCCAGCCAGTGCTGACACGATACCAAACGCACACACCACCCCGGCCTTGCCGACAACCCCTCTCGGCCTCCCGCTGCCATCGTCGACCTGGCCAGCAGCGCTAACAGCTCGCCTTCAGTATTGGCGAAAGACCGGGGTTTGAACGCCTGCGGCAGGCAACGGTGGGCAAGATAGAGAGGCTAGCACGTGTCATTCGACGTGTCAGGGCTGCTGTGTGGCCGCTGGCGTCGGTGGATCTGGGTAATTGGGGCTGCATGGACGAGGATGGCATTTTGCCCAAAGTTGACACTAATCGAGGGATGTAGCCGTCCGAAGCGTCCCCGTGGCCCAATGGATAAGGCATCCGCCTACGAAGCGGGAGATTGCGGGTTCGAGTCCCGTCGGAGACTTCCTTTTGACGTCGTCAAACCTCGTCAACTTTTATCGGGCGAAAACGCCATCGCCGCCGATGCACTGCCAAGGCTGGTATTACAGGCTCTTGCCGCTTGCCTGGGCGCTGTTTCCGAGTAGAACGGACACTGGGACGTCGTGTACGGCCTCGCCATCTTGAATAATGGCGTCCCGCTGTGGCCGAAATGCACTTACACTGCCGAGAAGAGTCGTCTGAGACTGGCTATCGGGCCTGCAGCCGGCGGCCTTCGATGGTAGCAGGCTGACGTCATTTCTGCATCTTCGGGTGACGTCCAAACTTGGTGGGCAGTCTAAACTACCGTGCCAGCCAGTGCTGACACGATACCAAACGCACACACCACCCCGGCCTTGCCGACAACCCCTCTCGGCCTCCCGCTGCCATCGTCGACCTGGCCAGCAGCGCTAACAGCTCGCCTTCAGTATTGGCGAAAGACCGGGGTTTGAACGCCTGCGGCAGGCAACGGTGGGCAAGATAGAGAGGCTAGCACGTGTCATTCGACGTGTCAGGGCTGCTGTGTGGCCGCTGGCGTCGGTGGATCTGGGTAATTGGGGCTGCATGGACGAGGATGGCATTTTGCCCAAAGTTGACACTAATCGAGGGATGTAGCCGTCCGAAGCGTCCCCGTGGCCCAATGGATAAGGCATCCGCCTACGAAGCGGGAGATTGCGGGTTCGAGTCCCGTCGGAGACTTCCTTTTGACGTCGTCAAACCTCGTCAACTTTTATCGGGCGAAAACGCCATCGCCGCCGATGCACTGCCAAGGCTGGTATTACAGGCTCTTGCCGCTTGCCTGGGCGCTGTTTCCGAGTAGAACGGACACTGGGACGTCGTGTACGGCCTCGCCATCTTGAATAATGGCGTCCCGCTGTGGCCGAAATGCACTTACACTGCCGAGAAGAGTCGTCTGAGACTGGCTATCGGGCCTGCAGCCGGCGGCCTTCGATGGTAGCAGGCTGACGTCATTTCTGCATCTTCGGGTGACGTCCAAACTTGGTGGGCAGTCTAAACTACCGTGCCAGCCAGTGCTGACACGATACCAAACGCACACACCACCCCGGCCTTGCCGACAACCCCTCTCGGCCTCTCGCTGCCATCGTCGACCTGGCCAGCAGCGCTAACAGCTCGCCTTCAGTATTGGCGAAAGACCGGGGTTTGAACGCCTGCGGCAGGCAACGGTGGGCAAGATAGAGAGGCTAGCACGTGTCATTCGACGTGTCAGGGCTGCTGTGTGGCCGCTGGCGTCGGTGGATCTGGGTAATTGGGGCTGCATGGACGAGGATGGCATTTTGCCCAAAGTTGACACTAATCGAGGGATGTAGCCGTCCGAAGCGTCCCCGTGGCCCAATGGATAAGGCATCCGCCTACGAAGCGGGAGATTGCGGGTTCGAGTCCCGTCGGAGACTTCCTTTTGACGTCGTCAAACCTCGTCAACTTTTATCGGGCGAAAACGCCATCGCCGCCGATGCACTGCCAAGGCTGGTATTACAGGCTCTTGCCGCTTGCCTGGGCGCTGTTTCCGAGTAGAACGGACACTGGGACGTCGTGTACGGCCTCGCCATCTTGAATAATGGCGTCCCGCTGTGGCCGAAATGCACTTACACTGCCGAGAAGAGTCGTCTGAGACTGGCTATCGGGCCTGCAGCCGGCGGCCTTCGATGGTAGCAGGCTGACGTCATTTCTGCTTCTTCGGGTGACGTCCAAACTTGGTGGGCAGTCTAAACTACCGTGCCAGCCAGTGCTGACACGATACCAAACGCACACACCACCCCGGCCTTGCCGACAACCCCTCTCGGCCTCCCGCTGCCATCGTCGACCTGGCCAGCAGCGCTAACAGCTCGCCTTCAGTATTGGCGAAAGACCGGGGTTTGAACGCCTGCGGCAGGCAACGGTGGGCAAGATAGAGAGGCTAGCACGTGTCATTCGACGTGTCAGGGCTGCTGTGTGGCCGCTGGCGTCGGTGGATCTGGGTAATTGGGGCTGCATGGACGAGGATGGCATTTTGCCCAAAGTTGACACTAATCGAGGGATGTAGCCGTCCGAAGCGTCCCCGTGGCCCAATGGATAAGGCATCCGCCTACGAAGCGGGAGATTGCGGGTTCGAGTCCCGTCGGAGACTTCCTTTTGACGTCGTCAAACCTCGTCAACTTTTATCGGGCGAAAACGCCATCGCCGCCGATGCACTGCCAAGGCTGGTATTACAGGCTCTTGCCGCTTGCCTGGGCGCTGTTTCCGAGTAGAACGGACACTGGGACGTCGTGTACGGCCTCGCCATCTTGAATAATGGCGTCCCGCTGTGGCCGAAATGCACTTACACTGCCGAGAAGAGTCGTCTGAGACTGGCTATCGGGCCTGCAGCCGGCGGCCTTCGATGGTAGCAGGCTGACGTCATTTCTGCTTCTTCGGGTGACGTCCAAACTTGGTGGGCAGTCTAAACTACCGTGCCAGCCAGTGCTGACACGATACCAAACGCACACACCACCCCGGCCTTGCCGACAACCCCTCTCGGCCTCCCGCTGCCATCGTCGACCTGGCCAGCAGCGCTAACAGCTCGCCTTCAGTATTGGCGAAAGACCGGGGTTTGAACGCCTGCGGCAGGCAACGGTGGGCAAGATAGAGAGGCTAGCACGTGTCATTCGACGTGTCAGGGCTGCTGTGTGGCCGCTGGCGTCGGTGGATCTGGGTAATTGGGGCTGCATGGACGAGGATGGCATTTTGCCCAAAGTTGACACTAATCGAGGGATGTAGCCGTCCGAAGCGTCCCCGTGGCCCAATGGATAAGGCATCCGCCTACGAAGCGGGAGATTGCGGGTTCGAGTCCCGTCGGAGACTTCCTTTTGACGTCGTCAAACCTCGTCAACTTTTATCGGGCGAAAACGCCATCGCCGCCGATGCACTGCCAAGGCTGGTATTACAGGCTCTTGCCGCTTGCCTGGGCGCTGTTTCCGAGTAGAACGGACACTGGGACGTCGTGTACGGCCTCGCCATCTTGAATAATGGCGTCCCGCTGTGGCCGAAATGCACTTACACTGCCGAGAAGAGTCGTCTGAGACTGGCTATCGGGCCTGCAGCCGGCGGCCTTCGATGGTAGCAGGCTGACGTCATTTCTGCTTCTTCGGGTGACGTCCAAACTTGGTGGGCAGTCTAAACTACCGTGCCAGCCAGTGCTGACACGATACCAAACGCACACACCACCCCGGCCTTGCCGACAACCCCTCTCGGCCTCCCGCTGCCATCGTCGACCTGGCCAGCAGCGCTAACAGCTCGCCTTCAGTATTGGCGAAAGACCGGGGTTTGAACGCCTGCGGCAGGCAACGGTGGGCAAGATAGAGAGGCTAGCACGTGTCATTCGACGTGTCAGGGCTGCTGTGTGGCCGCTGGCGTCGGTGGATCTGGGTAATTGGGGCTGCATGGACGAGGATGGCATTTTGCCCAAAGTTGACACTAATCGAGGGATGTAGCCGTCCGAAGCGTCCCCGTGGCCCAATGGATAAGGCATCCGCCTACGAAGCGGGAGATTGCGGGTTCGAGTCCCGTCGGAGACTTCCTTTTGACGTCGTCAAACCTCGTCAACTTTTATCGGGCGAAAACGCCATCGCCGCCGATGCACTGCCAAGGCTGGTATTACAGGCTCTTGCCGCTTGCCTGGGCGCTGTTTCCGAGTAGAACGGACACTGGGACGTCGTGTACGGCCTCGCCATCTTGAATAATGGCGTCCCGCTGTGGCCGAAATGCACTTACACTGCCGAGAAGAGTCGTCTGAGACTGGCTATCGGGCCTGCAGCCGGCGGCCTTCGATGGTAGCAGGCTGACGTCATTTCTGCATCTTCGGGTGACGTCCAAACTTGGTGGGCAGTCTAAACTACCGTGCCAGCCAGTGCTGACACGATACCAAACGCACACACCACCCCGGCCTTGCCGACAACCCCTCTCGGCCTCCCGCTGCCATCGTCGACCTGGCCAGCAGCGCTAACAGCTCGCCTTCAGTATTGGCGAAAGACCGGGGTTTGAACGCCTGCGGCAGGCAACGGTGGGCAAGATAGAGAGGCTAGCACGTGTCATTCGACGTGTCAGGGCTGCTGTGTGGCCGCTGGCGTCGGTGGATCTGGGTAATTGGGGCTGCATGGACGAGGATGGCATTTTGCCCAAAGTTGACACTAATCGAGGGATGTAGCCGTCCGAAGCGTCCCCGTGGCCCAATGGATAAGGCATCCGCCTACGAAGCGGGAGATTGCGGGTTCGAGTCCCGTCGGAGACTTCCTTTTGACGTCGTCAAACCTCGTCAACTTTTATCGGGCGAAAACGCCATCGCCGCCGATGCACTGCCAAGGCTGGTATTACAGGCTCTTGCCGCTTGCCTGGGCGCTGTTTCCGAGTAGAACGGACACTGGGACGTCGTGTACGGCCTCGCCATCTTGAATAATGGCGTCCCGCTGTGGCCGAAATGCACTTACACTGCCGAGAAGAGTCGTCTGAGACTGGCTATCGGGCCTGCAGCCGGCGGCCTTCGATGGTAGCAGGCTGACGTCATTTCTGCATCTTCGGGTGACGTCCAAACTTGGTGGGCAGTCTAAACTACCGTGCCAGCCAGTGCTGACACGATACCAAACGCACACACCACCCCGGCCTTGCCGACAACCCCTCTCGGCCTCCCGCTGCCATCGTCGACCTGGCCAGCAGCGCTAACAGCTCGCCTTCAGTATTGGCGAAAGACCGGGGTTTGAACGCCTGCGGCAGGCAACGGTGGGCAAGATAGAGAGGCTAGCACGTGTCATTCGACGTGTCAGGGCTGCTGTGTGGCCGCTGGCGTCGGTGGATCTGGGTAATTGGGGCTGCATGGACGAGGATGGCATTTTGCCCAAAGTTGACACTAATCGAGGGATGTAGCCGTCCGAAGCGTCCCCGTGGCCCAATGGATAAGGCATCCGCCTACGAAGCGGGAGATTGCGGGTTCGAGTCCCGTCGGAGACTTCCTTTTGACGTCGTCAAACCTCGTCAACTTTTATCGGGCGAAAACGCCATCGCCGCCGATGCACTGCCAAGGCTGGTATTACAGGCTCTTGCCGCTTGCCTGGGCGCTGTTTCCGAGTAGAACGGACACTGGGACGTCGTGTACGGCCTCGCCATCTTGAATAATGGCGTCCCGCTGTGGCCGAAATGCACTTACACTGCCGAGAAGAGTCGTCTGAGACTGGCTATCGGGCCTGCAGCCGGCGGCCTTCGATGGTAGCAGGCTGACGTCATTTCTGCTTCTTCGGGTGACGTCCAAACTTGGTGGGCAGTCTAAACTACCGTGCCAGCCAGTGCTGACACGATACCAAACGCACACACCACCCCGGCCTTGCCGACAACCCCTCTCGGCCTCCCGCTGCCATCGTCGACCTGGCCAGCAGCGCTAACAGCTCGCCTTCAGTATTGGCGAAAGACCGGGGTTTGAACGCCTGCGGCAGGCAACGGTGGGCAAGATAGAGAGGCTAGCACGTGTCATTCGACGTGTCAGGGCTGCTGTGTGGCCGCTGGCGTCGGTGGATCTGGGTAATTGGGGCTGCATGGACGAGGATGGCATTTTGCCCAAAGTTGACACTAATCGAGGGATGTAGCCGTCCGAAGCGTCCCCGTGGCCCAATGGATAAGGCATCCGCCTACGAAGCGGGAGATTGCGGGTTCGAGTCCCGTCGGAGACTTCCTTTTGACGTCGTCAAACCTCGTCAACTTTTATCGGGCGAAAACGCCATCGCCGCCGATGCACTGCCAAGGCTGGTATTACAGGCTCTTGCCGCTTGCCTGGGCGCTGTTTCCGAGTAGAACGGACACTGGGACGTCGTGTACGGCCTCGCCATCTTGAATAATGGCGTCCCGCTGTGGCCGAAATGCACTTACACTGCCGAGAACAGTCGTCTGAGACTGGCTATCGGGCCTGCAGCCGGCGGCCTTCGATGGTAGCAGGCTGACGTCATTTCTGCTTCTTCGGGTGACGTCCAAACTTGGTGGGCAGTCTAAACTACCGTGCCAGCCAGTGCTGACACGATACCAAACGCACACACCACCCCGGCCTTGCCGACAACCCCTCTCGGCCTCCCGCTGCCATCGTCGACCTGGCCAGCAGCGCTAACAGCTCGCCTTCAGTATTGGCGAAAGACCGGGGTTTGAACGCCTGCGGCAGGCAACGGTGGGCAAGATAGAGAGGCTAGCACGTGTCATTCGACGTGTCAGGGCTGCTGCGTGGCCGCTGGCGTCGGTGGATCTGGGTAATTGGGGCTGCATGGACGAGGATGGCATTTTGCCCAAAGTTGACACTAATCGAGGGATGTAGCCGTCCGAAGCGTCCCCGTGGCCCAATGGATAAGGCATCCGCCTACGAAGCGGGAGATTGCGGGTTCGAGTCCCGTCGGAGACTTCCTTTTGACGTCGTCAAACCTCGTCAACTTTTATCGGGCGAAAACGCCATCGCCGCCGATGCACTGCCAAGGCTGGTATTACAGGCTCTTGCCGCTTGCCTGGGCGCTGTTTCCGAGTAGAACGGACACTGGGACGTCGTGTACGGCCTCGCCATCTTGAATAATGGCGTCCCGCTGTGGCCGAAATGCACTTACACTGCCGAGAACAGTCGTCTGAGACTGGCTATCGGGCCTGCAGCCGGCGGCCTTCGATGGTAGCAGGCTGACGTCATTTCTGCTTCTTCGGGTGACGTCCAAACTTGGTGGGCAGTCTAAACTACCGTGCCAGCCAGTGCTGACACGATACCAAACGCACACACCACCCCGGCCTTGCCGACAACCCCTCTCGGCCTCCCGCTGCCATCGTCGACCTGGCCAGCAGCGCTAACAGCTCGCCTTCAGTATTGGCGAAAGACCGGGGTTTGAACGCCTGCGGCAGGCAACGGTGGGCAAGATAGAGAGGCTAGCACGTGTCATTCGACGTGTCAGGGCTGCTGTGTGGCCGCTGGCGTCGGTGGATCTGGGTAATTGGGGCTGCATGGACGAGGATGGCATTTTGCCCAAAGTTGACACTAATCGAGGGATGTAGCCGTCCGAAGCGTCCCCGTGGCCCAATGGATAAGGCATCCGCCTACGAAGCGGGAGATTGCGGGTTCGAGTCCCGTCGGAGACTTCCTTTTGACGTCGTCAAACCTCGTCAACTTTTATCGGGCGAAAACGCCATCGCCGCCGATGCACTGCCAAGGCTGGTATTACAGGCTCTTGCCGCTTGCCTGGGCGCTGTTTCCGAGTAGAACGGACACTGGGACGTCGTGTACGGCCTCGCCATCTTGAATAATGGCGTCCCGCTGTGGCCGAAATGCACTTACACTGCCGAGAACAGTCGTCTGAGACTGGCTATCGGGCCTGCAGCCGGCGGCCTTCGATGGTAGCAGGCTGACGTCATTTCTGCTTCTTCGGGTGACGTCCAAACTTGGTGGGCAGTCTAAACTACCGTGCCAGCCAGTGCTGACACGATACCAAACGCACACACCACCCCGGCCTTGCCGACAACCCCTCTCGGCCTCCCGCTGCCATCGTCGACCTGGCCAGCAGCGCTAACAGCTCGCCTTCAGTATTGGCGAAAGACCGGGGTTTGAACGCCTGCGGCAGGCAACGGTGGGCAAGATAGAGAGGCTAGCACGTGTCATTCGACGTGTCAGGGCTGCTGTGTGGCCGCTGGCGTCGGTGGATCTGGGTAATTGGGGCTGCATGGACGAGGATGGCATTTTGCCCAAAGTTGACACTAATCGAGGGATG
Organism: Phytophthora x cambivora; assembly: GCA_033557925.1. NCBI lineage: Eukaryota > Oomycota > Peronosporomycetes > Peronosporales > Peronosporaceae > Phytophthora > Phytophthora x cambivora. The sequence continues at coordinate 957,367 of JAUCEB010000009.1, forward strand.
TAGCCGTCCGAAGCGTCCCCGTGGCCCAATGGATAAGGCATCCGCCTACGAAGCGGGAGATTGCGGGTTCGAGTCCCGTCGGAGACTTCCTTTTGACGTCGTCAAACCTCGTCAACTTTTATCGGGCGAAAACGCCATCGCCGCCGATGCACTGCCAAGGCTGGTATTACAGGCTCTTGCCGCTTGCCTGGGCGCTGTTTCCGAGTAGAACGGACACTGGGACGTCGTGTACGGCCTCGCCATCTTGAATAATGGCGTCCCGCTGTGGCCGAAATGCACTTACACTGCCGAGAAGAGTCGTCTGAGACTGGCTATCGGGCCTGCAGCCGGCGGCCTTCGATGGTAGCAGGCTGACGTCATTTCTGCTTCTTCGGGTGACGTCCAAACTTGGTGGGCAGTCTAAACTACCGTGCCAGCCAGTGCTGACACGATACCAAACGCACACACCACCCCGGCCTTGCCGACAACCCCTCTCGGCCTCCCGCTGCCATCGTCGACCTGGCCAGCAGCGCTAACAGCTCGCCTTCAGTATTGGCGAAAGACCGGGGTTTGAACGCCTGCGGCAGGCAACGGTGGGCAAGATAGAGAGGCTAGCACGTGTCATTCGACGTGTCAGGGCTGCTGTGTGGCCGCTGGCGTCGGTGGATCTGGGTAATTGGGGCTGCATGGACGAGGATGGCATTTTGCCCAAAGTTGACACTAATCGAGGGATGTAGCCGTCCGAAGCGTCCCCGTGGCCCAATGGATAAGGCATCCGCCTACGAAGCGGGAGATTGCGGGTTCGAGTCCCGTCGGAGACTTCCTTTTGACGTCGTCAAACCTCGTCAACTTTTATCGGGCGAAAACGCCATCGCCGCCGATGCACTGCCAAGGCTGGTATTACAGGCTCTTGCCGCTTGCCTGGGCGCTGTTTCCGAGTAGAACGGACACTGGGACGTCGTGTACGGCCTCGCCATCTTGAATAATGGCGTCCCGCTGTGGCCGAAATGCACTTACACTGCCGAGAACAGTCGTCTGAGACTGGCTATCGGGCCTGCAGCCGGCGGCCTTCGATGGTAGCAGGCTGACGTCATTTCTGCTTCTTCGGGTGACGTCCAAACTTGGTGGGCAGTCTAAACTACCGTGCCAGCCAGTGCTGACACGATACCAAACGCACACACCACCCCGGCCTTGCCGACAACCCCTCTCGGCCTCCCGCTGCCATCGTCGACCTGGCCAGCAGCGCTAACAGCTCGCCTTCAGTATTGGCGAAAGACCGGGGTTTGAACGCCTGCGGCAGGCAACGGTGGGCAAGATAGAGAGGCTAGCACGTGTCATTCGACGTGTCAGGGCTGCTGTGTGGCCGCTGGCGTCGGTGGATCTGGGTAATTGGGGCTGCATGGACGAGGATGGCATTTTGCCCAAAGTTGACACTAATCGAGGGATGTAGCCGTCCGAAGCGTCCCCGTGGCCCAATGGATAAGGCATCCGCCTACGAAGCGGGAGATTGCGGGTTCGAGTCCCGTCGGAGACTTCCTTTTGACGTCGTCAAACCTCGTCAACTTTTATCGGGCGAAAACGCCATCGCCGCCGATGCACTGCCAAGGCTGGTATTACAGGCTCTTGCCGCTTGCCTGGGCGCTGTTTCCGAGTAGAACGGACACTGGGACGTCGTGTACGGCCTCGCCATCTTGAATAATGGCGTCCCGCTGTGGCCGAAATGCACTTACACTGCCGAGAACAGTCGTCTGAGACTGGCTATCGGGCCTGCAGCCGGCGGCCTTCGATGGTAGCAGGCTGACGTCATTTCTGCTTCTTCGGGTGACGTCCAAACTTGGTGGGCAGTCTAAACTACCGTGCCAGCCAGTGCTGACACGATACCAAACGCACACACCACCCCGGCCTTGCCGACAACCCCTCTCGGCCTCCCGCTGCCATCGTCGACCTGGCCAGCAGCGCTAACAGCTCGCCTTCAGTATTGGCGAAAGACCGGGGTTTGAACGCCTGCGGCAGGCAACGGTGGGCAAGATAGAGAGGCTAGCACGTGTCATTCGACGTGTCAGGGCTGCTGCGTGGCCGCTGGCGTCGGTGGATCTGGGTAATTGGGGCTGCATGGACGAGGATGGCATTTTGCCCAAAGTTGACACTAATCGAGGGATGTAGCCGTCCGAAGCGTCCCCGTGGCCCAATGGATAAGGCATCCGCCTACGAAGCGGGAGATTGCGGGTTCGAGTCCCGTCGGAGACTTCCTTTTGACGTCGTCAAACCTCGTCAACTTTTATCGGGCGAAAACGCCATCGCCGCCGATGCACTGCCAAGGCTGGTATTACAGGCTCTTGCCGCTTGCCTGGGCGCTGTTTCCGAGTAGAACGGACACTGGGACGTCGTGTACGGCCTCGCCATCTTGAATAATGGCGTCCCGCTGTGGCCGAAATGCACTTACACTGCCGAGAACAGTCGTCTGAGACTGGCTATCGGGCCTGCAGCCGGCGGCCTTCGATGGTAGCAGGCTGACGTCATTTCTGCTTCTTCGGGTGACGTCCAAACTTGGTGGGCAGTCTAAACTACCGTGCCAGCCAGTGCTGACACGATACCAAACGCACACACCACCCCGGCCTTGCCGACAACCCCTCTCGGCCTCCCGCTGCCATCGTCGACCTGGCCAGCAGCGCTAACAGCTCGCCTTCAGTATTGGCGAAAGACCGGGGTTTGAACGCCTGCGGCAGGCAACGGTGGGCAAGATAGAGAGGCTAGCACGTGTCATTCGACGTGTCAGGGCTGCTGTGTGGCCGCTGGCGTCGGTGGATCTGGGTAATTGGGGCTGCATGGACGAGGATGGCATTTTGCCCAAATTTGACACTAATCGAGGGATGTAGCCGTCCGAAGCGTCCCCGTGGCCCAATGGATAAGGCATCCGCCTACGAAGCGGGAGATTGCGGGTTCGAGTCCCGTCGGAGACTTCCTTTTGACGTCGTCAAACCTCGTCAACTTTTATCGGGCGAAAACGCCATCGCCGCCGATGCACTGCCAAGGCTGGTATTACAGGCTCTTGCCGCTTGCCTGGGCGCTGTTTCCGAGTAGAACGGACACTGGGACGTCGTGTACGGCCTCGCCATCTTGAATAATGGCGTCCCGCTGTGGCCGAAATGCACTTACACTGCCGAGAAGAGTCGTCTGAGACTGGCTATCGGGCCTGCAGCCGGCGGCCTTCGATGGTAGCAGGCTGACGTCATTTCTGCTTCTTCGGGTGACGTCCAAACTTGGTGGGCAGTCTAAACTACCGTGCCAGCCAGTGCTGACACGATACCAAACGCACACACCACCCCGGCCTTGCCGACAACCCCTCTCGGCCTCCCGCTGCCATCGTCGACCTGGCCAGCAGCGCTAACAGCTCGCCTTCAGTATTGGCGAAAGACCGGGGTTTGAACGCCTGCGGCAGGCAACGGTGGGCAAGATAGAGAGGCTAGCACGTGTCATTCGACGTGTCAGGGCTGCTGTGTGGCCGCTGGCGTCGGTGGATCTGGGTAATTGGGGCTGCATGGACGAGGATGGCATTTTGCCCAAAGTTGACACTAATCGAGGGATGTAGCCGTCCGAAGCGTCCCCGTGGCCCAATGGATAAGGCATCCGCCTACGAAGCGGGAGATTGCGGGTTCGAGTCCCGTCGGAGACTTCCTTTTGACGTCGTCAAACCTCGTCAACTTTTATCGGGCGAAAACGCCATCGCCGCCGATGCACTGCCAAGGCTGGTATTACAGGCTCTTGCCGCTTGCCTGGGCGCTGTTTCCGAGTAGAACGGACACTGGGACGTCGTGTACGGCCTCGCCATCTTGAATAATGGCGTCCCGCTGTGGCCGAAATGCACTTACACTGCCGAGAAGAGTCGTCTGAGACTGGCTATCGGGCCTGCAGCCGGCGGCCTTCGATGGTAGCAGGCTGACGTCATTTCTGCTTCTTCGGGTGACGTCCAAACTTGGTGGGCAGTCTAAACTACCGTGCCAGCCAGTGCTGACACGATACCAAACGCACACACCACCCCGGCCTTGCCGACAACCCCTCTCGGCCTCCCGCTGCCATCGTCGACCTGGCCAGCAGCGCTAACAGCTCGCCTTCAGTATTGGCGAAAGACCGGGGTTTGAACGCCTGCGGCAGGCAACGGTGGGCAAGATAGAGAGGCTAGCACGTGTCATTCGACGTGTCAGGGCTGCTGCGTGGCCGCTGGCGTCGGTGGATCTGGGTAATTGGGGCTGCATGGACGAGGATGGCATTTTGCCCAAAGTTGACACTAATCGAGGGATGTAGCCGTCCGAAGCGTCCCCGTGGCCCAATGGATAAGGCATCCGCCTACGAAGCGGGAGATTGCGGGTTCGAGTCCCGTCGGAGACTTCCTTTTGACGTCGTCAAACCTCGTCAACTTTTATCGGGCGAAAACGCCATCGCCGCCGATGCACTGCCAAGGCTGGTATTACAGGCTCTTGCCGCTTGCCTGGGCGCTGTTTCCGAGTAGAACGGACACTGGGACGTCGTGTACGGCCTCGCCATCTTGAATAATGGCGTCCCGCTGTGGCCGAAATGCACTTACACTGCCGAGAACAGTCGTCTGAGACTGGCTATCGGGCCTGCAGCCGGCGGCCTTCGATGGTAGCAGGCTGACGTCATTTCTGCTTCTTCGGGTGACGTCCAAACTTGGTGGGCAGTCTAAACTACCGTGCCAGCCAGTGCTGACACGATACCAAACGCACACACCACCCCGGCCTTGCCGACAACCCCTCTCGGCCTCCCGCTGCCATCGTCGACCTGGCCAGCAGCGCTAACAGCTCGCCTTCAGTATTGGCGAAAGACCGGGGTTTGAACGCCTGCGGCAGGCAACGGTGGGCAAGATAGAGAGGCTAGCACGTGTCATTCGACGTGTCAGGGCTGCTGTGTGGCCGCTGGCGTCGGTGGATCTGGGTAATTGGGGCTGCATGGACGAGGATGGCATTTTGCCCAAAGTTGACACTAATCGAGGGATGTAGCCGTCCGAAGCGTCCCCGTGGCCCAATGGATAAGGCATCCGCCTACGAAGCGGGAGATTGCGGGTTCGAGTCCCGTCGGAGACTTCCTTTTGACGTCGTCAAACCTCGTCAACTTTTATCGGGCGAAAACGCCATCGCCGCCGATGCACTGCCAAGGCTGGTATTACAGGCTCTTGCCGCTTGCCTGGGCGCTGTTTCCGAGTAGAACGGACACTGGGACGTCGTGTACGGCCTCGCCATCTTGAATAATGGCGTCCCGCTGTGGCCGAAATGCACTTACACTGCCGAGAACAGTCGTCTGAGACTGGCTATCGGGCCTGCAGCCGGCGGCCTTCGATGGTAGCAGGCTGACGTCATTTCTGCTTCTTCGGGTGACGTCCAAACTTGGTGGGCAGTCTAAACTACCGTGCCAGCCAGTGCTGACACGATACCAAACGCACACACCACCCCGGCCTTGCCGACAACCCCTCTCGGCCTCCCGCTGCCATCGTCGACCTGGCCAGCAGCGCTAACAGCTCGCCTTCAGTATTGGCGAAAGACCGGGGTTTGAACGCCTGCGGCAGGCAACGGTGGGCAAGATAGAGAGGCTAGCACGTGTCATTCGACGTGTCAGGGCTGCTGTGTGGCCGCTGGCGTCGGTGGATCTGGGTAATTGGGGCTGCATGGACGAGGATGGCATTTTGCCCAAAGTTGACACTAATCGAGGGATGTAGCCGTCCGAAGCGTCCCCGTGGCCCAATGGATAAGGCATCCGCCTACGAAGCGGGAGATTGCGGGTTCGAGTCCCGTCGGAGACTTCCTTTTGACGTCGTCAAACCTCGTCAACTTTTATCGGGCGAAAACGCCATCGCCGCCGATGCACTGCCAAGGCTGGTATTACAGGCTCTTGCCGCTTGCCTGGGCGCTGTTTCCGAGTAGAACGGACACTGGGACGTCGTGTACGGCCTCGCCATCTTGAATAATGGCGTCCCGCTGTGGCCGAAATGCACTTACACTGCCGAGAAGAGTCGTCTGAGACTGGCTATCGGGCCTGCAGCCGGCGGCCTTCGATGGTAGCAGGCTGACGTCATTTCTGCTTCTTCGGGTGACGTCCAAACTTGGTGGGCAGTCTAAACTACCGTGCCAGCCAGTGCTGACACGATACCAAACGCACACACCACCCCGGCCTTGCCGACAACCCCTCTCGGCCTCCCGCTGCCATCGTCGACCTGGCCAGCAGCGCTAACAGCTCGCCTTCAGTATTGGCGAAAGACCGGGGTTTGAACGCCTGCGGCAGGCAACGGTGGGCAAGATAGAGAGGCTAGCACGTGTCATTCGACGTGTCAGGGCTGCTGCGTGGCCGCTGGCGTCGGTGGATCTGGGTAATTGGGGCTGCATGGACGAGGATGGCATTTTGCCCAAAGTTGACACTAATCGAGGGATGTAGCCGTCCGAAGCGTCCCCGTGGCCCAATGGATAAGGCATCCGCCTACGAAGCGGGAGATTGCGGGTTCGAGTCCCGTCGGAGACTTCCTTTTGACGTCGTCAAACCTCGTCAACTTTTATCGGGCGAAAACGCCATCGCCGCCGATGCACTGCCAAGGCTGGTATTACAGGCTCTTGCCGCTTGCCTGGGCGCTGTTTCCGAGTAGAACGGACACTGGGACGTCGTGTACGGCCTCGCCATCTTGAATAATGGCGTCCCGCTGTGGCCGAAATGCACTTACACTGCCGAGAACAGTCGTCTGAGACTGGCTATCGGGCCTGCAGCCGGCGGCCTTCGATGGTAGCAGGCTGACGTCATTTCTGCTTCTTCGGGTGACGTCCAAACTTGGTGGGCAGTCTAAACTACCGTGCCAGCCAGTGCTGACACGATACCAAACGCACACACCACCCCGGCCTTGCCGACAACCCCTTTCGGCCTCCCGCTGCCATCGTCGACCTGGCCAGCAGCGCTAACAGCTCGCCTTCAGTATTGGCGAAAGACCGGGGTTTGAACGCCTGCGGCAGGCAACGGTGGGCAAGATAGAGAGGCTAGCACGTGTCATTCGACGTGTCAGGGCTGCTGTGTGGCCGCTGGCGTCGGTGGATCTGGGTAATTGGGGCTGCATGGACGAGGATGGCATTTTGCCCAAAGTTGACACTAATCGAGGGATGTAGCCGTCCGAAGCGTCCCCGTGGCCCAATGGATAAGGCATCCGCCTACGAAGCGGGAGATTGCGGGTTCGAGTCCCGTCGGAGACTTCCTTTTGACGTCGTCAAACCTCGTCAACTTTTATCGGGCGAAAACGCCATCGCCGCCGATGCACTGCCAAGGCTGGTATTACAGGCTCTTGCCGCTTGCCTGGGCGCTGTTTCCGAGTAGAACGGACACTGGGACGTCGTGTACGGCCTCGCCATCTTGAATAATGGCGTCCCGCTGTGGCCGAAATGCACTTACACTGCCGAGAACAGTCGTCTGAGACTGGCTATCGGGCCTGCAGCCGGCGGCCTTCGATGGTAGCAGGCTGACGTCATTTCTGCTTCTTCGGGTGACGTCCAAACTTGGTGGGCAGTCTAAACTACCGTGCCAGCCAGTGCTGACACGATACCAAACGCACACACCACCCCGGCCTTGCCGACAACCCCTTTCGGCCTCCCGCTGCCATCGTCGACCTGGCCAGCAGCGCTAACAGCTCGCCTTCAGTATTGGCGAAAGACCGGGGTTTGAACGCCTGCGGCAGGCAACGGTGGGCAAGATAGAGAGGCTAGCACGTGTCATTCGACGTGTCAGGGCTGCTGTGTGGCCGCTGGCGTCGGTGGATCTGGGTAATTGGGGCTGCATGGACGAGGATGGCATTTTGCCCAAATTTGACACTAATCGAGGGATGTAGCCGTCCGAAGCGTCCCCGTGGCCCAATGGATAAGGCATCCGCCTACGAAGCGGGAGATTGCGGGTTCGAGTCCCGTCGGAGACTTCCTTTTGACGTCGTCAAACCTCGTCAACTTTTATCGGGCGAAAACGCCATCGCCGCCGATGCACTGCCAAGGCTGGTATTACAGGCTCTTGCCGCTTGCCTGGGCGCTGTTTCCGAGTAGAACGGACACTGGGACGTCGTGTACGGCCTCGCCATCTTGAATAATGGCGTCCCGCTGTGGCCGAAATGCACTTACACTGCCGAGAAGAGTCGTCTGAGACTGGCTATCGGGCCTGCAGCCGGCGGCCTTCGATGGTAGCAGGCTGACGTCATTTCTGCTTCTTCGGGTGACGTCCAAACTTGGTGGGCAGTCTAAACTACCGTGCCAGCCAGTGCTGACACGATACCAAACGCACACACCACCCCGGCCTTGCCGACAACCCCTCTCGGCCTCCCGCTGCCATCGTCGACCTGGCCAGCAGCGCTAACAGCTCGCCTTCAGTATTGGCGAAAGACCGGGGTTTGAACGCCTGCGGCAGGCAACGGTGGGCAAGATAGAGAGGCTAGCACGTGTCATTCGACGTGTCAGGGCTGCTGTGTGGCCGCTGGCGTCGGTGGATCTGGGTAATTGGGGCTGCATGGACGAGGATGGCATTTTGCCCAAAGTTGACACTAATCGAGGGATGTAGCCGTCCGAAGCGTCCCCGTGGCCCAATGGATAAGGCATCCGCCTACGAAGCGGGAGATTGCGGGTTCGAGTCCCGTCGGAGACTTCCTTTTGACGTCGTCAAACCTCGTCAACTTTTATCGGGCGAAAACGCCATCGCCACCGATGCACTGCCAAGGCTGGTATTACAGGCTCTTGCCGCTTGCCTGGGCGCTGTTTCCGAGTAGAACGGACACTGGGACGTCGTGTACGGCCTCGCCATCTTGAATAATGGCGTCCCGCTGTGGCCGAAATGCACTTACACTGCCGAGAACAGTCGTCTGAGACTGGCTATCGGGCCTGCAGCCGGCGGCCTTCGATGGTAGCAGGCTGACGTCATTTCTGCTTCTTCGGGTGACGTCCAAACTTGGTGGGCAGTCTAAACTACCGTGCCAGCCAGTGCTGACACGATACCAAACGCACACACCACCCCGGCCTTGCCGACAACCCCTCTCGGCCTCCCGCTGCCATCGTCGACCTGGCCAGCAGCGCTAACAGCTCGCCTTCAGTATTGGCGAAAGACCGGGGTTTGAACGCCTGCGGCAGGCAACGGTGGGCAAGATAGAGAGGCTAGCACGTGTCATTCGACGTGTCAGGGCTGCTGCGTGGCCGCTGGCGTCGGTGGATCTGGGTAATTGGGGCTGCATGGACGAGGATGGCATTTTGCCCAAAGTTGACACTAATCGAGGGATGTAGCCGTCCGAAGCGTCCCCGTGGCCCAATGGATAAGGCATCCGCCTACGAAGCGGGAGATTGCGGGTTCGAGTCCCGTCGGAGACTTCCTTTTGACGTCGTCAAACCTCGTCAACTTTTATCGGGCGAAAACGCCATCGCCGCCGATGCACTGCCAAGGCTGGTATTACAGGCTCTTGCCGCTTGCCTGGGCGCTGTTTCCGAGTAGAACGGACACTGGGACGTCGTGTACGGCCTCGCCATCTTGAATAATGGCGTCCCGCTGTGGCCGAAATGCACTTACACTGCCGAGAAGAGTCGTCTGAGACTGGCTATCGGGCCTGCAGCCGGCGGCCTTCGATGGTAGCAGGCTGACGTCATTTCTGCTTCTTCGGGTGACGTCCAAACTTGGTGGGCAGTCTAAACTACCGTGCCAGCCAGTGCTGACACGATACCAAACGCACACACCACCCCGGCCTTGCCGACAACCCCTCTCGGCCTCCCGCTGCCATCGTCGACCTGGCCAGCAGCGCTAACAGCTCGCCTTCAGTATTGGCGAAAGACCGGGGTTTGAACGCCTGCGGCAGGCAACGGTGGGCAAGATAGAGAGGCTAGCACGTGTCATTCGACGTGTCAGGGCTGCTGCGTGGCCGCTGGCGTCGGTGGATCTGGGTAATTGGGGCTGCATGGACGAGGATGGCATTTTGCCCAAAGTTGACACTAATCGAGGGATGTAGCCGTCCGAAGCGTCCCCGTGGCCCAATGGATAAGGCATCCGCCTACGAAGCGGGAGATTGCGGGTTCGAGTCCCGTCGGAGACTTCCTTTTGACGTCGTCAAACCTCGTCAACTTTTATCGGGCGAAAACGCCATCGCCGCCGATGCACTGCCAAGGCTGGTATTACAGGCTCTTGCCGCTTGCCTGGGCGCTGTTTCCGAGTAGAACGGACACTGGGACGTCGTGTACGGCCTCGCCATCTTGAATAATGGCGTCCCGCTGTGGCCGAAATGCACTTACACTGCCGAGAAGAGTCGTCTGAGACTGGCTATCGGGCCTGCAGCCGGCGGCCTTCGATGGTAGCAGGCTGACGTCATTTCTGCTTCTTCGGGTGACGTCCAAACTTGGTGGGCAGTCTAAACTACCGTGCCAGCCAGTGCTGACACGATACCAAACGCACACACCACCCCGGCCTTGCCGACAACCCCTCTCGGCCTCCCGCTGCCATCGTCGACCTGGCCAGCAGCGCTAACAGCTCGCCTTCAGTATTGGCGAAAGACCGGGGTTTGAACGCCTGCGGCAGGCAACGGTGGGCAAGATAGAGAGGCTAGCACGTGTCATTCGACGTGTCAGGGCTGCTGTGTGGCCGCTGGCGTCGGTGGATCTGGGTAATTGGGGCTGCATGGACGAGGATGGCATTTTGCCCAAAGTTGACACTAATCGAGGGATGTAGCCGTCCGAAGCGTCCCCGTGGCCCAATGGATAAGGCATCCGCCTACGAAGCGGGAGATTGCGGGTTCGAGTCCCGTCGGAGACTTCCTTTTGACGTCGTCAAACCTCGTCAACTTTTATCGGGCGAAAACGCCATCGCCACCGATGCACTGCCAAGGCTGGTATTACAGGCTCTTGCCGCTTGCCTGGGCGCTGTTTCCGAGTAGAACGGACACTGGGACGTCGTGTACGGCCTCGCCATCTTGAATAATGGCGTCCCGCTGTGGCCGAAATGCACTTACACTGCCGAGAACAGTCGTCTGAGACTGGCTATCGGGCCTGCAGCCGGCGGCCTTCGATGGTAGCAGGCTGACGTCATTTCTGCTTCTTCGGGTGACGTCCAAACTTGGTGGGCAGTCTAAACTACCGTGCCAGCCAGTGCTGACACGATACCAAACGCACACACCACCCCGGCCTTGCCGACAACCCCTCTCGGCCTCCCGCTGCCATCGTCGACCTGGCCAGCAGCGCTAACAGCTCGCCTTCAGTATTGGCGAAAGACCGGGGTTTGAACGCCTGCGGCAGGCAACGGTGGGCAAGATAGAGAGGCTAGCACGTGTCATTCGACGTGTCAGGGCTGCTGTGTGGCCGCTGGCGTCGGTGGATCTGGGTAATTGGGGCTGCATGGACGAGGATGGCATTTTGCCCAAAGTTGACACTAATCGAGGGATGTAGCCGTCCGAAGCGTCCCCGTGGCCCAATGGATAAGGCATCCGCCTACGAAGCGGGAGATTGCGGGTTCGAGTCCCGTCGGAGACTTCCTTTTGACGTCGTCAAACCTCGTCAACTTTTATCGGGCGAAAACGCCATCGCCGCCGATGCACTGCCAAGGCTGGTATTACAGGCTCTTGCCGCTTGCCTGGGCGCTGTTTCCGAGTAGAACGGACACTGGGACGTCGTGTACGGCCTCGCCATCTTGAATAATGGCGTCCCGCTGTGGCCGAAATGCACTTACACTGCCGAGAAGAGTCGTCTGAGACTGGCTATCGGGCCTGCAGCCGGCGGCCTTCGATGGTAGCAGGCTGACGTCATTTCTGCTTCTTCGGGTGACGTCCAAACTTGGTGGGCAGTCTAAACTACCGTGCCAGCCAGTGCTGACACGATACCAAACGCACACACCACCCCGGCCTTGCCGACAACCCCTCTCGGCCTCCCGCTGCCATCGTCGACCTGGCCAGCAGCGCTAACAGCTCGCCTTCAGTATTGGCGAAAGACCGGGGTTTGAACGCCTGCGGCAGGCAACGGTGGGCAAGATAGAGAGGCTAGCACGTGTCATTCGACGTGTCAGGGCTGCTGCGTGGCCGCTGGCGTCGGTGGATCTGGGTAATTGGGGCTGCATGGACGAGGATGGCATTTTGCCCAAAGTTGACACTAATCGAGGGATGTAGCCGTCCGAAGCGTCCCCGTGGCCCAATGGATAAGGCATCCGCCTACGAAGCGGGAGATTGCGGGTTCGAGTCCCGTCGGAGACTTCCTTTTGACGTCGTCAAACCTCGTCAACTTTTATCGGGCGAAAACGCCATCGCCGCCGATGCACTGCCAAGGCTGGTATTACAGGCTCTTGCCGCTTGCCTGGGCGCTGTTTCCGAGTAGAACGGACACTGGGACGTCGTGTACGGCCTCGCCATCTTGAATAATGGCGTCCCGCTGTGGCCGAAATGCACTTACACTGCCGAGAAGAGTCGTCTGAGACTGGCTATCGGGCCTGCAGCCGGCGGCCTTCGATGGTAGCAGGCTGACGTCATTTCTGCTTCTTCGGGTGACGTCCAAACTTGGTGGGCAGTCTAAACTACCGTGCCAGCCAGTGCTGACACGATACCAAACGCACACACCACCCCGGCCTTGCCGACAACCCCTCTCGGCCTCCCGCTGCCATCGTCGACCTGGCCAGCAGCGCTAACAGCTCGCCTTCAGTATTGGCGAAAGACCGGGGTTTGAACGCCTGCGGCAGGCAACGGTGGGCAAGATAGAGAGGCTAGCACGTGTCATTCGACGTGTCAGGGCTGCTGTGTGGCCGCTGGCGTCGGTGGATCTGGGTAATTGGGGCTGCATGGACGAGGATGGCATTTTGCCCAAAGTTGACACTAATCGAGGGATGTAGCCGTCCGAAGCGTCCCCGTGGCCCAATGGATAAGGCATCCGCCTACGAAGCGGGAGATTGCGGGTTCGAGTCCCGTCGGAGACTTCCTTTTGACGTCGTCAAACCTCGTCAACTTTTATCGGGCGAAAACGCCATCGCCGCCGATGCACTGCCAAGGCTGGTATTACAGGCTCTTGCGGCTTGCCTGGGCGCTGTTTCCGAGTAGAACGGACACTGGGACGTCGTGTACGGCCTCGCCATCTTGAATATAATGGCGTCCCGCTGTGGCCGAAATGCACTTACACTGCCGAGAAGAGTCGTCTGAGACTGGCTATCGGGCCTGCAGCCGGCGGCCTTCGATGGTAGCAGGCTGACGTCATTTCTGCTTCTTCGGGTGACGTCCAAACTTGGTGGGCAGTCTAAACTACCGTGCCAGCCAGTGCTGACACGATACCAAACGCACACACCACCCCGGCCTTGCCGACAACCCCTCTCGGCCTCCCGCTGCCATCGTCGACCTGGCCAGCAGCGCTAACAGCTCGCCTTCAGTATTGGCGAAAGACCGGGGTTTGAACGCCTGCGGCAGGCAACGGTGGGCAAGATAGAGAGGCTAGCACGTGTCATTCGACGTGTCAGGGCTGCTGCGTGGCCGCTGGCGTCGGTGGATCTGGGTAATTGGGGCTGCATGGACGAGGATGGCATTTTGCCCAAAGTTGACACTAATCGAGGGATGTAGCCGTCCGAAGCGTCCCCGTGGCCCAATGGATAAGGCATCCGCCTACGAAGCGGGAGATTGCGGGTTCGAGTCCCGTCGGAGACTTCCTTTTGACGTCGTCAAACCTCGTCAACTTTTATCGGGCGAAAACGCCATCGCCGCCGATGCACTGCCAAGGCTGGTATTACAGGCTCTTGCCGCTTGCCTGGGCGCTGTTTCCGAGTAGAACGGACACTGGGACGTCGTGTACGGCCTCGCCATCTTGAATAATGGCGTCCCGCTGTGGCCGAAATGCACTTACACTGCCGAGAACAGTCGTCTGAGACTGGCTATCGGGCCTGCAGCCGGCGGCCTTCGATGGTAGCAGGCTGACGTCATTTCTGCTTCTTCGGGTGACGTCCAAACTTGGTGGGCAGTCTAAACTACCGTGCCAGCCAGTGCTGACACGATACCAAACGCACACACCACCCCGGCCTTGCCGACAACCCCTCTCGGCCTCCCGCTGCCATCGTCGACCTGGCCAGCAGCGCTAACAGCTCGCCTTCAGTATTGGCGAAAGACCGGGGTTTGAACGCCTGCGGCAGGCAACGGTGGGCAAGATAGAGAGGCTAGCACGTGTCATTCGACGTGTCAGGGCTGCTGTGTGGCCGCTGGCGTCGGTGGATCTGGGTAATTGGGGCTGCATGGACGAGGATGGCATTTTGCCCAAAGTTGACACTAATCGAGGGATGTAGCCGTCCGAAGCGTCCCCGTGGCCCAATGGATAAGGCATCCGCCTACGAAGCGGGAGATTGCGGGTTCGAGTCCCGTCGGAGACTTCCTTTTGACGTCGTCAAACCTCGTCAACTTTTATCGGGCGAAAACGCCATCGCCGCCGATGCACTGCCAAGGCTGGTATTACAGGCTCTTGCCGCTTGCCTGGGCGCTGTTTCCGAGTAGAACGGACACTGGGACGTCGTGTACGGCCTCGCCATCTTGAATAATGGCGTCCCGCTGTGGCCGAAATGCACTTACACTGCCGAGAAGAGTCGTCTGAGACTGGCTATCGGGCCTGCAGCCGGCGGCCTTCGATGGTAGCAGGCTGACGTCATTTCTGCTTCTTCGGGTGACGTCCAAACTTGGTGGGCAGTCTAAACTACCGTGCCAGCCAGTGCTGACACGATACCAAACGCACACACCACCCCGGCCTTGCCGACAACCCCTCTCGGCCTCCCGCTGCCATCGTCGACCTGGCCAGCAGCGCTAACAGCTCGCCTTCAGTATTGGCGAAAGACCGGGGTTTGAACGCCTGCGGCAGGCAACGGTGGGCAAGATAGAGAGGCTAGCACGTGTCATTCGACGTGTCAGGGCTGCTGCGTGGCCGCTGGCGTCGGTGGATCTGGGTAATTGGGGCTGCATGGACGAGGATGGCATTTTGCCCAAAGTTGACACTAATCGAGGGATGTAGCCGTCCGAAGCGTCCCCGTGGCCCAATGGATAAGGCATCCGCCTACGAAGCGGGAGATTGCGGGTTCGAGTCCCGTCGGAGACTTCCTTTTGACGTCGTCAAACCTCGTCAACTTTTATCGGGCGAAAACGCCATCGCCGCCGATGCACTGCCAAGGCTGGTATTACAGGCTCTTGCCGCTTGCCTGGGCGCTGTTTCCGAGTAGAACGGACACTGGGACGTCGTGTACGGCCTCGCCATCTTGAATAATGGCGTCCCGCTGTGGCCGAAATGCACTTACACTGCCGAGAACAGTCGTCTGAGACTGGCTATCGGGCCTGCAGCCGGCGGCCTTCGATGGTAGCAGGCTGACGTCATTTCTGCTTCTTCGGGTGACGTCCAAACTTGGTGGGCAGTCTAAACTACCGTGCCAGCCAGTGCTGACACGATACCAAACGCACACACCACCCCGGCCTTGCCGACAACCCCTCTCGGCCTCCCGCTGCCATCGTCGACCTGGCCAGCAGCGCTAACAGCTCGCCTTCAGTATTGGCGAAAGACCGGGGTTTGAACGCCTGCGGCAGGCAACGGTGGGCAAGATAGAGAGGCTAGCACGTGTCATTCGACGTGTCAGGGCTGCTGTGTGGCCGCTGGCGTCGGTGGATCTGGGTAATTGGGGCTGCATGGACGAGGATGGCATTTTGCCCAAAGTTGACACTAATCGAGGGATGTAGCCGTCCGAAGCGTCCCCGTGGCCCAATGGATAAGGCATCCGCCTACGAAGCGGGAGATTGCGGGTTCGAGTCCCGTCGGAGACTTCCTTTTGACGTCGTCAAACCTCGTCAACTTTTATCGGGCGAAAACGCCATCGCCGCCGATGCACTGCCAAGGCTGGTATTACAGGCTCTTGCCGCTTGCCTGGGCGCTGTTTCCGAGTAGAACGGACACTGGGACGTCGTGTACGGCCTCGCCATCTTGAATAATGGCGTCCCGCTGTGGCCGAAATGCACTTACACTGCCGAGAACAGTCGTCTGAGACTGGCTATCGGGCCTGCAGCCGGCGGCCTTCGATGGTAGCAGGCTGACGTCATTTCTGCTTCTTCGGGTGACGTCCAAACTTGGTGGGCAGTCTAAACTACCGTGCCAGCCAGTGCTGACACGATACCAAACGCACACACCACCCCGGCCTTGCCGACAACCCCTCTCGGCCTCCCGCTGCCATCGTCGACCTGGCCAGCAGCGCTAACAGCTCGCCTTCAGTATTGGCGAAAGACCGGGGTTTGAACGCCTGCGGCAGGCAACGGTGGGCAAGATAGAGAGGCTAGCACGTGTCATTCGACGTGTCAGGGCTGCTGTGTGGCCGCTGGCGTCGGTGGATCTGGGTAATTGGGGCTGCATGGACGAGGATGGCATTTTGCCCAAAGTTGACACTAATCGAGGGATGTAGCCGTCCGAAGCGTCCCCGTGGCCCAATGGATAAGGCATCCGCCTACGAAGCGGGAGATTGCGGGTTCGAGTCCCGTCGGAGACTTCCTTTTGACGTCGTCAAACCTCGTCAACTTTTATCGGGCGAAAACGCCATCGCCGCCGATGCACTGCCAAGGCTGGTATTACAGGCTCTTGCCGCTTGCCTGGGCGCTGTTTCCGAGTAGAACGGACACTGGGACGTCGTGTACGGCCTCGCCATCTTGAATAATGGCGTCCCGCTGTGGCCGAAATGCACTTACACTGCCGAGAAGAGTCGTCTGAGACTGGCTATCGGGCCTGCAGCCGGCGGCCTTCGATGGTAGCAGGCTGACGTCATTTCTGCTTCTTCGGGTGACGTCCAAACTTGGTGGGCAGTCTAAACTACCGTGCCAGCCAGTGCTGACACGATACCAAACGCACACACCACCCCGGCCTTGCCGACAACCCCTCTCGGCCTCCCGCTGCCATCGTCGACCTGGCCAGCAGCGCTAACAGCTCGCCTTCAGTATTGGCGAAAGACCGGGGTTTGAACGCCTGCGGCAGGCAACGGTGGGCAAGATAGAGAGGCTAGCACGTGTCATTCGACGTGTCAGGGCTGCTGTGTGGCCGCTGGCGTCGGTGGATCTGGGTAATTGGGGCTGCATGGACGAGGATGGCATTTTGCCCAAAGTTGACACTAATCGAGGGATGTAGCCGTCCGAAGCGTCCCCGTGGCCCAATGGATAAGGCATCCGCCTACGAAGCGGGAGATTGCGGGTTCGAGTCCCGTCGGAGACTTCCTTTTGACGTCGTCAAACCTCGTCAACTTTTATCGGGCGAAAACGCCATCGCCGCCGATGCACTGCCAAGGCTGGTATTACAGGCTCTTGCCGCTTGCCTGGGCGCTGTTTCCGAGTAGAACGGACACTGGGACGTCGTGTACGGCCTCGCCATCTTGAATAATGGCGTCCCGCTGTGGCCGAAATGCACTTACACTGCCGAGAAGAGTCGTCTGAGACTGGCTATCGGGCCTGCAGCCGGCGGCCTTCGATGGTAGCAGGCTGACGTCATTTCTGCTTCTTCGGGTGACGTCCAAACTTGGTGGGCAGTCTAAACTACCGTGCCAGCCAGTGCTGACACGATACCAAACGCACACACCACCCCGGCCTTGCCGACAACCCCTCTCGGCCTCCCGCTGCCATCGTCGACCTGGCCAGCAGCGCTAACAGCTCGCCTTCAGTATTGGCGAAAGACCGGGGTTTGAACGCCTGCGGCAGGCAACGGTGGGCAAGATAGAGAGGCTAGCACGTGTCATTCGACGTGTCAGGGCTGCTGTGTGGCCGCTGGCGTCGGTGGATCTGGGTAATTGGGGCTGCATGGACGAGGATGGCATTTTGCCCAAAGTTGACACTAATCGAGGGATGTAGCCGTCCGAAGCGTCCCCGTGGCCCAATGGATAAGGCATCCGCCTACGAAGCGGGAGATTGCGGGTTCGAGTCCCGTCGGAGACTTCCTTTTGACGTCGTCAAACCTCGTCAACTTTTATCGGGCGAAAACGCCATCGCCGCCGATGCACTGCCAAGGCTGGTATTACAGGCTCTTGCCGCTTGCCTGGGCGCTGTTTCCGAGTAGAACGGACACTGGGACGTCGTGTACGGCCTCGCCATCTTGAATAATGGCGTCCCGCTGTGGCCGAAATGCACTTACACTGCCGAGAACAGTCGTCTGAGACTGGCTATCGGGCCTGCAGCCGGCGGCCTTCGATGGTAGCAGGCTGACGTCATTTCTGCTTCTTCGGGTGACGTCCAAACTTGGTGGGCAGTCTAAACTACCGTGCCAGCCAGTGCTGACACGATACCAAACGCACACACCACCCCGGCCTTGCCGACAACCCCTCTCGGCCTCCCGCTGCCATCGTCGACCTGGCCAGCAGCGCTAACAGCTCGCCTTCAGTATTGGCGAAAGACCGGGGTTTGAACGCCTGCGGCAGGCAACGGTGGGCAAGATAGAGAGGCTAGCACGTGTCATTCGACGTGTCAGGGCTGCTGTGTGGCCGCTGGCGTCGGTGGATCTGGGTAATTGGGGCTGCATGGACGAGGATGGCATTTTGCCCAAAGTTGACACTAATCGAGGGATGTAGCCGTCCGAAGCGTCCCCGTGGCCCAATGGATAAGGCATCCGCCTACGAAGCGGGAGATTGCGGGTTCGAGTCCCGTCGGAGACTTCCTTTTGACGTCGTCAAACCTCGTCAACTTTTATCGGGCGAAAACGCCATCGCCGCCGATGCACTGCCAAGGCTGGTATTACAGGCTCTTGCCGCTTGCCTGGGCGCTGTTTCCGAGTAGAACGGACACTGGGACGTCGTGTACGGCCTCGCCATCTTGAATAATGGCGTCCCGCTGTGGCCGAAATGCACTTACACTGCCGAGAACAGTCGTCTGAGACTGGCTATCGGGCCTGCAGCCGGCGGCCTTCGATGGTAGCAGGCTGACGTCATTTCTGCTTCTTCGGGTGACGTCCAAACTTGGTGGGCAGTCTAAACTACCGTGCCAGCCAGTGCTGACACGATACCAAACGCACACACCACCCCGGCCTTGCCGACAACCCCTCTCGGCCTCCCGCTGCCATCGTCGACCTGGCCAGCAGCGCTAACAGCTCGCCTTCAGTATTGGCGAAAGACCGGGGTTTGAACGCCTGCGGCAGGCAACGGTGGGCAAGATAGAGAGGCTAGCACGTGTCATTCGACGTGTCAGGGCTGCTGTGTGGCCGCTGGCGTCGGTGGATCTGGGTAATTGGGGCTGCATGGACGAGGATGGCATTTTGCCCAAAGTTGACACTAATCGAGGGATGTAGCCGTCCGAAGCGTCCCCGTGGCCCAATGGATAAGGCATCCGCCTACGAAGCGGGAGATTGCGGGTTCGAGTCCCGTCGGAGACTTCCTTTTGACGTCGTCAAACCTCGTCAACTTTTATCGGGCGAAAACGCCATCGCCGCCGATGCACTGCCAAGGCTGGTATTACAGGCTCTTGCCGCTTGCCTGGGCGCTGTTTCCGAGTAGAACGGACACTGGGACGTCGTGTACGGCCTCGCCATCTTGAATAATGGCGTCCCGCTGTGGCCGAAATGCACTTACACTGCCGAGAACAGTCGTCTGAGACTGGCTATCGGGCCTGCAGCCGGCGGCCTTCGATGGTAGCAGGCTGACGTCATTTCTGCTTCTTCGGGTGACGTCCAAACTTGGTGGGCAGTCTAAACTACCGTGCCAGCCAGTGCTGACACGATACCAAACGCACACACCACCCCGGCCTTGCCGACAACCCCTCTCGGCCTCCCGCTGCCATCGTCGACCTGGCCAGCAGCGCTAACAGCTCGCCTTCAGTATTGGCGAAAGACCGGGGTTTGAACGCCTGCGGCAGGCAACGGTGGGCAAGATAGAGAGGCTAGCACGTGTCATTCGACGTGTCAGGGCTGCTGTGTGGCCGCTGGCGTCGGTGGATCTGGGTAATTGGGGCTGCATGGACGAGGATGGCATTTTGCCCAAAGTTGACACTAATCGAGGGATGTAGCCGTCCGAAGCGTCCCCGTGGCCCAATGGATAAGGCATCCGCCTACGAAGCGGGAGATTGCGGGTTCGAGTCCCGTCGGAGACTTCCTTTTGACGTCGTCAAACCTCGTCAACTTTTATCGGGCGAAAACGCCATCGCCGCCGATACACTGCCAAGGCTGGTATTACAGGCTCTTGCCGCTTGCCTGGGCGCTGTTTCCGAGTAGAACGGACACTGGGACGTCGTGTACGGCCTCGCCATCTTGAATAATGGCGTCCCGCTGTGGCCGAAATGCACTTACACTGCCGAGAACAGTCGTCTGAGACTGGCTATCGGGCCTGCAGCCGGCGGCCTTCGATGGTAGCAGGCTGACGTCATTTCTGCTTCTTCGGGTGACGTCCAAACTTGGTGGGCAGTCTAAACTACCGTGCCAGCCAGTGCTGACACGATACCAAACGCACACACCACCCCGGCCTTGCCGACAACCCCTCTCGGCCTCCCGCTGCCATCGTCGACCTGGCCAGCAGCGCTAACAGCTCGCCTTCAGTATTGGCGAAAGACCGGGGTTTTGTCGCGAGTGCCCTGGGTTGGGACGGTCAAGCGTTGTATGGAAGCTAGGACGGGTAGGCAGTGCAACAATCGGTAAGACAAAGCTAATACGCAAAAGCTATCAACTTGTTCTTTCCAGTGCAGATTCACGACTGATCTTACTTTCTTACCTCGCACGGAGTCTGGCGACTCGTGCTCACTTCTTCCTTGCCGCTCACCGTCGGCCCACGAGTCGTTCTCAACCCGTCACCGACTCACCTGGCTCTCCTTTCACCCCTTCTCCTTCAGCCCACCTCACTGCTCACGTCCTGGGCCACGCAGCGCTCGTGACCTCCGTCCTGTCCTTCGCGTCACCGTTCACCCATCGAGCGCGTCACCGCTTCCATCGAAGCCGAGCGCCCACCGAACCGGCGCGTTGCCAGTCAGCGCTTATCCGAAATGGATGACTGCTCGTTCTCCGCATCGTCAACCAGCTGTTCCTCCAAAAGTAGATCGCCGATCGAACGGTCGTCCGTGTAGGAACGGTGGTGACCGTTCGTACTCGGGACACGCTCCCCGACTGAATCTCGACGCCCACGTCGAGCGGCTTCTAGCTTGTCAGCACGCATCTTGGCTCTCAGCTCTCGCTGTTCAGCACGGATTCCACTGATCGTCCTCACAGGCTTCTTCTCTCCAACGCAACCATCCGCACGCCAAAACGCTTCGCTCAATCGCTCAGCTTGCTCGAGTTCTTCCAAGTCTTGTTGCCACTTAGCGTAACGGTCCTCGGCCATCTGCATAGGCGAACGCCCGCCTGAAGTCGCCTCATACCACGCCCGCAGGTGGCTGGTCACACCGACCACCACCACGTAGCAACTCCACACCGCCGTTGTCTCGTCGGGCACGAGTCCGTCACCGGCAGCCACATCTCCCTCAGCCATCATGTAGTTCAGAGTCAGTAAGAGCATCGCGACGCCCACCGTCCCTTGGCACACTTTCTCCACGAAGTCGTACACGAACACGACCGTGTAGACGATGGCATACGCCAACAAGGATATGAACGCCCAAAATCCTCTGCAAATACATGACGCACGGTCAACTGTGCGCCTGCACTCAGCTTTGGATCCGCTCCAGTACTTGACCGTCGAATTGCAACTCAGCTCCAACAAGTCGGGCAAGAAGACGCACCACAGAGCGTGATACGCATCTAGCCACTTATGCAATAGTCGCCCCAGGCCCTCCTCGTGATCCCCACGAGCCTCCAATACGACCATGGGCGTAGCCCAAATAGCCTCAAACGCTTTCCATCTCCTTTCCGACGGCGGCCTGCCTTGCACGGCGGGACCGTTCACGAATCGGCGGTAGCGCCGTAAGCACACTCGAGTCAACTCAGACCATTTGTGGACGAAACTGAAGGTAGCGCCCAGTACGCGGCCCGCGATACTCCATAACGGTCTCGTAATCACGCCACCCACAGCGCCAAGCAACAACAAAACGGTCACCCACCAGAACTTGCACAGCGTTTGGAACGCCACTTGCCACACGAACAACGAGCCCCAGAAGCAGTACTCGATCCCCGCGATCACTATCTCCATCTCGTCACCGTGCAAAAGAAGAACTGCATCGAGTAGAACGGCGAGAGCTCACCGCCAGGGCATAACAACGAAGTCTGCAGCCATCGCATTATACCTTATCGGCAACTCCAGCAACCCACCGTTACTTCCTTATCAATCCACTGCGACCGTGTCTCTCGTCAACCGTCTCTCTCCTTTCTTGAAGGGTGATCACGGGCCTTCAATCTTCCAACGGTCGAGTCAATGTCCATCAGTACCCCACGCTCATTGGCTTCTAGCCCTCATTCCAGCTTTCGCCAGGAAGGTCAGAAGACCAAGACCAAGACCAAGATCATGCCCAAGTCTCGGGACGAGGCCAAGGCGGCGGTGATCAAGCGGCTCCGCGCGCGCCTGGAGCGCAAGTCGCGAGGGGCCAACGCCGAGGCCGACACGCAACTCCGGGCCCAAGTCGACTTCTTCGCCCGACTTCGTACCGTTCTCTTCGTCAACGGCGACTCACTCGGCGCCATTGCACTCGATGACGCGGCCTTAGCCGTACTGGCCGATGACGCGTCGCTCCCCGCGAAACTCCGGCGCCCTGTGGTGTTGCTGCCGGACCCATCCGGCATGGACGTCGAGCCCGCGCCTAAGCACGACTTGTTCACCCTACCAGCAGTCTCCGCGGCTGCCGGCAAGCGCTCCGCGAGTCAGAGTGCCGACGACAAGAGCGCCCCCGTCACCAAGAAGCAGCGCAAGCTCGCGCGTCCGCACCAGTACTCGTTCGACCTCCCCGCGAGTTGCCCCCGCGACATCCAACGCGACGTCGAGAAGCTCATCCAGACGGCCGCGTCGCAGGGCAAGACCCCGCCGCGTTGCGCGTATCCGTGGGTCGGGCAGCGGGCCTGGTACGACCCGAACGAGTTCCCGGGTCTCTACCTCATGCACTGGCGCTACTACATGCGCCACCGTGACACCTTCTTCGGCTGCGCGTTGTACGCGCCCTCGGACAACTCGGACGCTCGCCGCCGCGACAAGCTCAACGCGAACGTAGGCCGCCTCGTGTTGGTGGGCGCCAACGTGTGCCTCTTCGGCTGGTACGGCTTCCTCGACCGTTTTGAGAACACCGTGCACGATAATCTCATGTGGCTCGGAGGCAAGGCCGCCAAGCGTTCCGCGTCCGCCAAGGGGAAGGACAGTTCCGCGACGGACCTCGTCACGCTCTGGCGCCACGACCGTTCCCGTTACGATAATTTGCTGGCCCACATTCTAGACCCGTGTAGCGTGGACGAAGACGGGTACCAGAGCATCCGCGAGCTGTTGGAGCAGACGGAGGCTCTGAATCCCTCCCGTCCCGCCCACTTGCGACTTTGCGACGAAGCTCTGGCTCGCATCGCTCTGGACGCCGGTCGCAAGCCCCCCAACCCCGAATGGGTCGGCAACAAGAGCAGCGGCGCCTGGAAGGCGCTGATGACGAACAGCCGGATCCGCGCTCTCCAAGTCAAGATTGCCAAGCAGCTCAAGGACGGCTCATACGCATTCACCTTCGACGAGAAGCCGTTCCAGCGCAAGGAGCAGAACGACAGCGACTCGGACTACGCGGATGACGACGACGCGTTCACCGTGCAGCCGCCAGCCCCACCCGTCGACGTCGAGGAGATCGGAGACGACGACAACGGCGAGTCCGAGGAGAAGCCCCCCGCTCCGAGCCCCACGCAGGACGAAGAACCCGACGACCAGGAGTCCGGTGAAGCCGACCAAGAGGACCGCGCCGAAGACGACGAAGACGGCCGCCACTCGGACAACCCCGACACCCCGGACGATGACAAGAAGAGCAGCGCCAGCGACGACAAGGGAGACTCGTCGACAAAGGGCAGCTCCAAGAAGAAGTAGTCCCCCTCCTCAAGTTCCAAGTTGTTTCTCCTGAATCAGGGACGCTCCTGACTTTTCATTTCTTCTTATTACTCCAATGCGTCCCTCCAATTAATTTCCCAAAATAAGCAACACGCAAACCATTTTCCAACCGTTCTGTTCTTGAGTTTATCAGTTCGACCGTGCGCCTCATCACTCCACGACCGTTCCTCCAAACACAAACATCCCTCCGTCGACCGTGCTATGCCATTAGCAGGTCATCGTCCTCCACCTCTTCGTTAGCGTCGGCCAGTCGCGAACTCCTACGCAACTCGGGTAAACGCAACTTCTTCCGCTGGGCTTGTTCATAAGCCGTAACCAGGGCCTCGTACTCGGGCATCAACTCCGCCCGGGGCACCCAAAAAGTCTCATAATTTGCAGCCAACGCTAAATACTCCACAGAACGCCCAACCGTTCGTTTTCCGCAGACTTCCAACAACGGCGAATTCACCCCCGTGAGGACGGTATCTCCTCGTCCCACGGTCCGCCTTTCCGTAAAGCTCGAGGCAGGTAAATCCGATTCTTCCAACGGTCCTTCCTCCGTACCCTCCTCACCGTTTCCAATCCCATCCGGCACGTCATCCATGTACGGTCGGGTCCACGTACCCCGAAACTTCTTCAAACGGTTTACATTGACCGTGACCACCTTGTCCGGATGCGACGGGATGTCGATTCGATACGCGTTCTCGCCCACTCTTGCCACTACCCGATAGGGACCATGCCACACAAAGGCCAGCTTTTTAGTCCGCGACTCCCCCCGCTTCTTCCGAAAGAGTTGATATACCCACACTGGGTCCCCAATCTGGTACTCCACAGCCACCCGGTCACCCAAACGCCTCTCATGACGATCTTGAGCTTTCACGAGCTGACGTTCGACCAGATGTCGAGAGTCGCGCAGCGAACGGTATAACTCCCTGCGGTACTGAGCCACTTCGTTACTTTTCCACTTCTTCCCCAGGTTCAGGAACGCGACGTCCAGCGGCAGCGTGGCGTCACGTCCATAGAGCGAAAAGAAAGGAGTATCACCCAAGGCTTCATGATAAGCCGTACGGTAGGCGAATAACACTCGAGGCAAATACAGATCCCAGTCCGTTTGTGCTTCACTTACGTGCATCTTGAGCATTCCCATCAGCGTTCCGTTGAACCGTTCCACAAGACCTTGGGTCTGAGGATGGTAGGCCGAACCGAACAATTTCTTGATTCCCAGTGTTTGATAAAAAGACTTCGCGATCTCCGACGTGAAATTCCGACCGTTATCACTTAACAACCGTGAAGGCACACCGTGCCGAGCCACGACACCGTTCACCATAACTTCAACGAACGTCACCGAGTCCAGCCGGCCGACTGCAAAGGCTTCGGCCCATCTCGTGAAGTAGTCCACGAACACGAGAATGTACTTGTTGCTTCTTTCAGTTTCAGGTAACGGTCCGACAGCATCGACCACTAGCAGCGAGAACGGTCCCGTGAGGTCAGCGACGGGCATCCGTTGCATCCGCCCCGCTTGCCACGGTCTCGAGCCCTTCCCACTACCGCATCGATTGCACTCACGGACGTACTCCGTGACATCCTTGCGCCATCCAGGCCAGAACGCGTGCCTCCTCACTTTCTCCAGAGTCTTCGTCAATCCCAAATGTGACGACAGAACGTCCGAGTGGCAGTAGTGCAGCACCGTTTCCACATACGGTAACGGCACCACCGGAACGGTCAGGGACCGTGCAGGTCCGACTCTAGCGGGTAGGTGCACACGCCGCATCAACAAACCGTTCTGTACCTCATATCGATTCCTCATTTTGACAATTGTAGCTCGGAGGAACGGGTCGAGAGGTAGGGCGCCGTCCAACAGGAACGCTACCAGAGCTTTAACCCACGGCACCTCCCGCTGCTCTCCAACGAACTGTTCAAAGTCGAGGCCGAAACGGTCCACCGGAGACATCAGAGCGTCCGTTTCCAAACGGTTACCGGTGACTTCATTCGGACGGTCGCGCTCATCGTCATCGACATGTCCATCTGCACGCTCTCCAAGGACATCATCGCCGTCCATTTCGCCTCCGATTACATCAGGCTGCTCCCCGACTGAAGACGGAAGCACGTCATCGACCGTGCCTTCCGGGTTCAGTAAGTCCCGCATAGTCAGGGCTGCCACCGTATCCATCGGCAACCGTGACAGGCCGTCCACATGACCCATAGAAGTTCCAGGCTTGTGGTGAACCTTGAACTGGAGATTCGAGAGCTCCATCGCCCACCGTGCAAGCTTCGCGTTCGTCGTACGGTTACCGGGGCTGAACACCCATGTCAACGCCTGGTGGTCCGTGTACAGATCAAACTCCCGCTTGTCTAGGTAGCAACGGAACTTCCTCGTCGCCCATACGACTCCCCAACATTCGATCTCCGAGATACCATCTTGTTTAGTGATCCAATTCTTCTGTGATCCGGTCAACAGCTTACTCGCGTAGGCCACTACACGGTCGCGACCGTCCACTTCCTGCATTAAGCAAGCGCCGACAGCGTAGCGTGAAGAGTCCACATACAACTTGAACCGTTTCTTGCCGTTCGGGTAGACCAATATCGGCGGCTTCAAAAGCGCACGCTTCAACTGTCTAAACGCAGCTTCACAGTCCTCGTTCCACACGAACGGTGCGTCTTTCACTTTCAACCGTTCCAGAGGCGCCGAAATCGAAGCGTACCCGGGGATATACCGACGGAAGTAACTCGTCAGACCCAAGAACGAACGGATCCCATGCACGTCAACCGGACGCTTCACATTCATCACGGCCTTCACCTTCTCTGGATTAGGCAGGATTCCAGTCGGGGTGACGATGTGTCCCAGGAACGCAACTTGGCTGCGTCCCCAGTGACACTTCTTCATCTTGAGCTTGAATCCAGCCTGCTGGAACCGTGTCAGCACTTGGCGCACACGAACCAGATGAGTAGGGAAGTCCTTGCTGAATATGACGCAGTCGTCGAGATAAACCAAACAGATTCGCCACTTAAGATCCACCAAAACGGTCTCCATCAACCGTTCGAACGCAGGAACAGCGTTACAAAGGCCAAAAGGCATCACCAACCATTCGTACAGACCGTATTTGCACGTGAAAGCCGTCTTAGACACGCTGTCCGGGTGCATTGGCACGTTCCAGTATCCAGACGCAATGTCCATTGTCGAAAACAATTGAGCGTCGCCCAGCACATCCAGGATATCATCTATCAACGGCATGGGATAACAGTCCTTCACCGTTACCGCATTTAATTTCCGGTAGTCAATGCAGAACCGTATTCCACCGTCCGGTTTTCGAATCATTAGGACCGGGCTCGCCCACGGACTGTTCGAGGGTCGGATCAGGTTCAGCTCCAAGTATTGCTGAACCTCCGCCTCCATGACATCCCCTTCGGCCAATGATACACGGTACGGCTGTTGCTTGATCGGAGCACTATTCCCAGTGTCGATCTCGAACTGCAATAGATCCGTCCGTCCAGGTTCTTTTGAAGAACCCACAAACATACTCTGGAAATCATTCAGTTCCGCCTGGAACAGTTCCTTCTGCTCCGGGGACAACTTTGACTCGGAGAAATCAGCCTTCATGCCGTCAGCTTTGTCCGGAGGGACGTCAGGTTTCGAGGCCTTCACCTTTTCGCTGATGTCCGGCTTCGGCGCTTCCGACACGGACGCAGCACGCTCGCCCTCGGGCTCGTTACCGTCAGCGGGCACTGTTCCCTTTTGCCCAACCGTTTCAGACTCGAAAGCCGACTCCGGGATCACAGACGTACACGCAATGACCGTTCCTTTCCTGATCCAGTACTCATCCGTAGACGCATTGCAAACCTCGACAATGACCTGGCCATCCTCGACCGTGCATAGCGACCGCGCCACACACAGTGTAGGAGGCAATCCCAAAGAACCTTCGACCAAAACAGTAGATTCGTCCTCAATAGAGCCTACGACCCGAGTCGTGACGAGAGCTTGGCCAAGTGGCGGCAATCGTACCGACGTTGCCATCGTTGCCATGTACGACCCCTGCACCATCGTAAACCCTAGCGACAACACTTCACCCGAACTCTTCAAAGTCAACGTGCGGTCCGCCACGTCGATCACTGCCCCGAAGGCCCCGAGCGCATCCACACCCAGAATCGCGTCGACGTGGAGACGGTCGGCAACTAGCACGCTCATAGATACCTCGACCGTTCCGAGACGGAACGAGAGGGTAATCCAACCACGAATCCGCAACTTGTGTCCAGAAGAGCTCTTCACCAGGCCATCGTACGGTGCTAGTGGCTCAGACGACCGTCCTAGACGCTTCAGCACTCGTCGATCAACGAGACTTAGAGTAGCGCCCGTATCCGCTAGCATTTGAGACGGTAAGCAGTCAATAAAACCGCCTGAAAGGGCCTCAAAGTTGCCAACTGCACACACCACTCGACGTCCGTCTTCGACAACGCGATACGCGTCACACTCATCTCCACCTTCATCGCAGACCCCAAACCCATTCGGTAAGTCGACCGTTACCACCTCCACAAGACCGGTTCTTGGTAAAGGAGTCCGAGCAGAGTGCTCGCCCCGCACCACTTCGACGTAATGAGAAATATCTTCTTCCTGCTCCGGGTACAACTCCATATCTCCCAGCGTTTCAGCATACGGCTTATACAGCGACGAGAAGTCAAAACCCTCCTTTTTCTTATGTAGACGACGGCGGCGGCGACGCGCACTCGCCGTCCTCGACCATCCTGTGCGCTCCCATAACTTCGTCCAAATCCGACCGGCATTCTTCTCATAATACGGCTCAATCCACGATTTCAACCGTTCCCAGTAATCTTCCTTTAACCCATACTGTTCAACGACTCTGTCGAAGTGCCCGCGTAGTCGCTCTAACTCAAGCTCAGGCACCTTGTCACGCAACGGAGGAACATCCGCCGTTCCCCCTTCACCGTTCGAATCCTTCTCGGAACCGTTACTTCGTCCGTCATAGCCCCGGGTATCTTTCAGCATTCGGAACACAGCTTGACGCGCTATCGCCCTCACGATCTTCGGGTCGACGGATCGCACCACAGTTGGGACAGGTACGCCCTCTTCCACCGTGATCGTCCCTCCTGGATCGTCCGGAGGTCGTAAGACGTTCTCACTCACGGAAGTCTCGGCCACCGTAGCGACCATCTCCGCAACCGTCCCTTCGTTCTGGATCGACGGTTCCGAGGAGACGTCACCGTTGCGGACATCGGCCTCGGCGGCCGACCGTTCCACAGACCTCGGTGACACAGCTTGTTCACCAAGGACGACGCTAGCCACTGGAGTCCGGAAATCTCGGTTCGCACGCTTGGCTTCCTCCGACTTCTCCAGCATATCACCGTACCAGTCCTGCCAGTACTCGGGAGTCCCAAAGGAGTCAGGGGCTGCTCGGCGCGTCCGCTCCAAGACCTCCGTAGAGATACCCAAGAAGCGAGCCAGCTCGTCCGCGGGCGGCTCGGTCAGGGCCTCAGCGTTCTTCTTGACCCGCTTCAGCAACTCGACCTCGTCCAGCGGATACAACCGGTCCTCCAGCTCCTTGTCATACTCTTCTGGTTCAGCGGAGACATCCGCCCCGGCTAGAACCGACGCCTCCTTTCCGGGCTCACAGTTTTCCATTACATCTAGTTCTCCATCCGTAAACAACCGGTCATATCCCGAGTCTTCCTTGGACTCGACCGTTCCAGTCGCGACCGAGTCATCCTCAACCGTTTTGTCCGCAACCGGAGCGTTCACTTCGTTGTCTTCGGCTGGAACAGGTCCTTCATCCGTCCACGCCGCAAATAGGCAGTCCGACACATCGTACTCTTCGTCTTCCCAAACTTCAGGGGACACCTCCACTTCTTCCGGTGGCGTCACCTCGACCACAGCGCCTCGCCCTTCGTATTCCTCTTCAGACGGCTCCAACACGGTGCAGTCTCCAGAGAGCTTTGCGTCCGTTGTCTCTGCACCGTTCACCTTGATCTCACTTTTCGCCGAACCCGCCGCGAGCAGGTCTTCATAGATCACTTCGATTTCTTGGGCGTCGAAGTCCGCGACCAAACCCTCTCCCTCTTCATCCGTTCCTACTATCCTGAACCCGACCTTCTTTTTCTTGTTTTTCGTCTCAGCACATGAAACTCCACGCATAGCAGTCACCGTCCCTGTCTGCTTTCTCGATGCATCCACACAAACATCAACGGTGGTCACCGTTCCGCCTTCAACTTCACGAACGCGATCACCACCCCTCGAGCCACTTACTAGACAAGAGGAAGGAGTGACTCTCTCCTCCCCTTCCTCCCGCCCCCATCATTGGTTCGAAGCGGTTTGCGCAGACCCGGACCTCAGACTCTGGGCTGCACCACGGAGGGCCACGATGCCGGGGCACGCGCTGG
Organism: Phytophthora x cambivora; assembly: GCA_033557925.1. Taxonomy (NCBI): domain Eukaryota; phylum Oomycota; class Peronosporomycetes; order Peronosporales; family Peronosporaceae; genus Phytophthora; species Phytophthora x cambivora. The sequence continues at coordinate 987,673 of JAUCEB010000009.1, forward strand.
CGTAGTGACCTTCCTCTTCGCAGAACACACACTTCGCAACGCCACGACCACCGTTCCGGCCAACCGTACCAGGGCTGCGTTGGTAGTTACCGGGCTCCGAGTCACACTCCACCGCGATATGACCGTGAACGCCACAAGTGTGACACGACATGGACTGGCGGCGGCAGGTCTCTCTCGAGTGACCTACGTAGCCACATCGACCACACACCGGAGCTCCTTCTTGCGTCCGACTGTCAGCTCCCATACGGATTCCTCGGACCGGTCGACCGTTTCCACCACGTCCTTGACCGTTCGGACTAGCGCCAGCACCCGAAGTCGTAGCCGAGACGTTGGGCATGCGGTTCCTCGGCGAGCGCGGGGGCTGCCAGCGATTCTGCATCATCTGCTGCTGCCACTGCTGCTGTTGCGTCATGAACGCCGCCATCTGTTCGGTCAGGGCGCCTACGGCCGCCATCGGATCACTCGCGGGCGAGGCATCGCTCCGGCTCGACTTCTTCTTCTCGTCCTGGAACTCGTCGTCTTCTTCGATGGGACGCGACATTTCCTTAGCCAATAGCCATTCGCATGCTTCCGGAATGTCGCGCGCCGGTCCCGAATCGAGACAAGCCAGTATGCGCTTGTTCCGAAGTCCGCGACGGAATAACTGATATCTCATCTTCCGGTTCGGATAGTCCAACGAGTCACAAAGGTCCGTTACACGGTCACCCCACTCCTCGACGGATTCTCCACGCTCACGATGAGCGGACTGCAACCGTTCCCAGAGCTGGTCAGCCGTTCGACTGAGGAACAGGTTGTGGAACCTGACCTTTAAAGTCGCAAACGTCTTGATAGTCGAGTTGTTCCACCATCGTTCAGCTTCACTGCCTTTGATCCGTTGTCGGAACACCAACAGTCGAGACTGGTCCGGAAGGTGATTGGTGTGAGCTTCAAACAGCTCCCAGAAGTCACGCGCCTTATCCATGCTGGCTGTGTCCGAGTAGAACGCCGGCAGGACTTTGATTGCGTTCGAGACCATCGATGACAGGTCACGGTCGTTCCGCACGCTCGGGTTACTCATGGGCGCACGGTAGCTACCGTTCGGAACTTGCACAGGCACCGGCCGCCCACCGTTCGTAGCACCAATAACACCACGAATCGGGGCACTGCTTCGAGCGGCGGTCGTAACGGGTCTCGCGGGTTGCATCTTCACCTGGGACTCCACCTTGACCATCGGCTCCTCCTTTACTGCGGACAACGGCACTGTTCCCCAGCCACCGTAGTCTCCATGCTGAGCTCCAACACTCCAGCCAAACACAGGACCTCCAGGCAGACGCCTCTCCGTTCCCGTGTACACCGGTATGAAGCCGCTCGGGCTCCTCCTCGGCACTTCTTCATGTTCTTCTTTCACGTAGTCCGTGTAGTAGGACGGTCTGTAGCCAGAGGGCTCGCCATAGTCGTAGTCGTCAGCCGACCAGTACCGTTCCGTTCCAACTGCATCGGCCTCCTCACCGTTATCATCGCCCGTTTGCACAGTCACGGGGTTCGGCGACGGAGCCGTCCTCATCTCGAGCTCCTGTTCTTCTAGAGCTCTAGCCGCATCACTTTGTTCATCTGCGGTCTTGTGTTCATCTTCGTCTTCATCGGCCCAAAGAGCCTCCATCGTTTCTTGTCGAAGCGTGTCACGACCGGCAGCAGTAGCTACCTGCGCCGTCGTACTCGCTCCGCTTGCATCTCCTGACGACCGCGGGCGTTGCTGTCCCAGCAAGACCGACGTCGTTCCACCGGGTTGCGTTCGTCGCAACCGTTCCGCTTCCAACCGTGCCACTTCATCTTGCACTGTCCGCTGCTCCTCGTTCTCTCCGTGTTCTCCATTTACCGCCATCTTTTCAAGAAAGTCTTCTTCACTCGACCTTCAACACGCGATCTTCTTCACTCGAACGCGCCAAACAAACTCCAAACTCCAAACTTCAAACTACTTCAGGCTCCGAGCGAGCCGACCAGAATTACCGGCGGAACCGAGCGTTCCGTTCACCGTTGACTTGACCTTGACCTTGACCGTTAAGGGCTCCGAGCGAGCCGACCGTTTTCTTCTTGACCTTGACCACTTGAGGTACTTCGCGTACCGTTCTCCAATCTCACTGCAGTGCCGAGCGCACCGTTCCAACAATTCAAAACCAGATCCAGACCGTTCACTTGTCCGCGACGAGGGCTGAAGCTCCAGCGAGCAGTCTCGAGGCGATTCCCGAGGACCAAGCGAAGCTCCTCCGACGCGAGGACTTGACCACTACTGCCTTCGTCCAGACTTCACAACGAAGACCGTACCCTGCTTCTCCACCACGTGTCGCGAGTGCCCTGGGTTGGGACGGTCAAGCGTTGTATGGAAGCTAGGACGGGTAGGCAGTGCAACAATCGGTAAGACAAAGCTAATACGCAAAAGCTATCAACTTGTTCTTTCCAGTGCAGATTCACGACTGATCTTACTTTCTTACCTCGCACGGAGTCTGGCGACTCGTGCTCACTTCTTCCTTGCCGCTCACCGTCGGCCCACGAGTCGTTCTCAACCCGTCACCGACTCACCTGGCTCTCCTTTCACCCCTTCTCCTTCAGCCCACCTCACTGCTCACGTCCTGGGCCACGCAGCGCTCGTGACCTCCGTCCTGTCCTTCGCGTCACCGTTCACCCATCGAGCGCGTCACCGCTTCCATCGAAGCCGAGCGCCCACCGAACCGGCGCGTTGCCAGTCAGCGCTTATCCGAAATGGATGACTGCTCGTTCTCCGCATCGTCAACCAGCTGTTCCTCCAAAAGTAGATCGCCGATCGAACGGTCGTCCGTGTAGGAACGGTGGTGACCGTTCGTACTCGGGACAGTTTGAACGCCTGCGGCAGGCAACGGTGGGCAAGATAGAGAGGCTAGCACGTGTCATTCGACGTGTCAGGGCTGCTGTGTGGCCGCTGGCGTCGGTGGATCTGGGTAATTGGGGCTGCATGGACGAGGATGGCATTTTGCCCAAAGTTGACACTAATCGAGGGATGTAGCCGTCCGAAGCGTCCCCGTGGCCCAATGGATAAGGCATCCGCCTACGAAGCGGGAGATTGCGGGTTCGAGTCCCGTCGGAGACTTCCTTTTGACGTCGTCAAACCTCGTCAACTTTTATCGGGCGAAAACGCCATCGCCGCCGATGCACTGCCAAGGCTGGTATTACAGGCTCTTGCCGCTTGCCTGGGCGCTGTTTCCGAGTAGAACGGACACTGGGACGTCGTGTACGGCCTCGCCATCTTGAATAATGGCGTCCCGCTGTGGCCGAAATGCACTTACACTGCCGAGAACAGTCGTCTGAGACTGGCTATCGGGCCTGCAGCCGGCGGCCTTCGATGGTAGCAGGCTGACGTCATTTCTGCTTCTTCGGGTGACGTCCAAACTTGGTGGGCAGTCTAAACTACCGTGCCAGCCAGTGCTGACACGATACCAAACGCACACACCACCCCGGCCTTGCCGACAACCCCTCTCGGCCTCCCGCTGCCATCGTCGACCTGGCCAGCAGCGCTAACAGCTCGCCTTCAGTATTGGCGAAAGACCGGGGTTTGAACGCCTGCGGCAGGCAACGGTGGGCAAGATAGAGAGGCTAGCACGTGTCATTCGACGTGTCAGGGCTGCTGTGTGGCCGCTGGCGTCGGTGGATCTGGGTAATTGGGGCTGCATGGACGAGGATGGCATTTTGCCCAAAGTTGACACTAATCGAGGGATGTAGCCGTCCGAAGCGTCCCCGTGGCCCAATGGATAAGGCATCCGCCTACGAAGCGGGAGATTGCGGGTTCGAGTCCCGTCGGAGACTTCCTTTTGACGTCGTCAAACCTCGTCAACTTTTATCGGGCGAAAACGCCATCGCCGCCGATGCACTGCCAAGGCTGGTATTACAGGCTCTTGCCGCTTGCCTGGGCGCTGTTTCCGAGTAGAACGGACACTGGGACGTCGTGTACGGCCTCGCCATCTTGAATAATGGCGTCCCGCTGTGGCCGAAATGCACTTACACTGCCGAGAACAGTCGTCTGAGACTGGCTATCGGGCCTGCAGCCGGCGGCCTTCGATGGTAGCAGGCTGACGTCATTTCTGCTTCTTCGGGTGACGTCCAAACTTGGTGGGCAGTCTAAACTACCGTGCCAGGCAGTGCTGACACGATACCAAACGCACGCACCACCCCGGCCTTGCCGACAACCCCTCTCGGCCTCCCGCTGCCATCGTCGACCTGGCCAGCAGCGCTAACAGCTCGCCTTCAGTATTGGCGAAAGACCGGGGTTTGAACGCCTGCGGCAGGCAACGGTGGGCAAGATAGAGAGGCTAGCACGTGTCATTCGACGTGTCAGGGCTGCTGTGTGGCCGCTGGCGTCGGTGGATCTGGGTAATTGGGGCTGCATGGACGAGGATGGCATTTTGCCCAAAGTTGACACTAATCGAGGGATGTAGCCGTCCGAAGCGTCCCCGTGGCCCAATGGATAAGGCATCCGCCTACGAAGCGGGAGATTGCGGGTTCGAGTCCCGTCGGAGACTTCCTTTTGACGTCGTCAAACCTCGTCAACTTTTATCGGGCGAAAACGCCATCGCCGCCGATGCACTGCCAAGGCTGGTATTACAGGCTCTTGCCGCTTGCCTGGGCGCTGTTTCCGAGTAGAACGGACACTGGGACGTCGTGTACGGCCTCGCCATCTTGAATAATGGCGTCCCGCTGTGGCCGAAATGCACTTACACTGCCGAGAACAGTCGTCTGAGACTGGCTATCGGGCCTGCAGCCGGCGGCCTTCGATGGTAGCAGGCTGACGTCATTTCTGCTTCTTCGGGTGACGTCCAAACTTGGTGGGCAGTCTAAACTACCGTGCCAGCCAGTGCTGACACGATACCAAACGCACACACCACCCCGGCCTTGCCGACAACCCCTCTCGGCCTCCCGCTGCCATCGTCGACCTGGCCAGCAGCGCTAACAGCTCGCCTTCAGTATTGGCGAAAGACCGGGGTTTGAACGCCTGCGGCAGGCAACGGTGGGCAAGATAGAGAGGCTAGCACGTGTCATTCGACGTGTCAGGGCTGCTGTGTGGCCGCTGGCGTCGGTGGATCTGGGTAATTGGGGCTGCATGGACGAGGATGGCATTTTGCCCAAAGTTGACACTAATCGAGGGATGTAGCCGTCCGAAGCGTCCCCGTGGCCCAATGGATAAGGCATCCGCCTACGAAGCGGGAGATTGCGGGTTCGAGTCCCGTCGGAGACTTCCTTTTGACGTCGTCAAACCTCGTCAACTTTTATCGGGCGAAAACGCCATCGCCGCCGATGCACTGCCAAGGCTGGTATTACAGGCTCTTGCCGCTTGCCTGGGCGCTGTTTCCGAGTAGAACGGACACTGGGACGTCGTGTACGGCCTCGCCATCTTGAATAATGGCGTCCCGCTGTGGCCGAAATGCACTTACACTGCCGAGAACAGTCGTCTGAGACTGGCTATCGGGCCTGCAGCCGGCGGCCTTCGATGGTAGCAGGCTGACGTCATTTCTGCTTCTTCGGGTGACGTCCAAACTTGGTGGGCAGTCTAAACTACCGTGCCAGCCAGTGCTGACACGATACCAAACGCACACACCACCCCGGCCTTGCCGACAACCCCTCTCGGCCTCCCGCTGCCATCGTCGACCTGGCCAGCAGCGCTAACAGCTCGCCTTCAGTATTGGCGAAAGACCGGGGTTTGAACGCCTGCGGCAGGCAACGGTGGGCAAGATAGAGAGGCTAGCACGTGTCATTCGACGTGTCAGGGCTGCTGTGTGGCCGCTGGCGTCGGTGGATCTGGGTAATTGGGGCTGCATGGACGAGGATGGCATTTTGCCCAAAGTTGACACTAATCGAGGGATGTAGCCGTCCGAAGCGTCCCCGTGGCCCAATGGATAAGGCATCCGCCTACGAAGCGGGAGATTGCGGGTTCGAGTCCCGTCGGAGACTTCCTTTTGACGTCGTCAAACCTCGTCAACTTTTATCGGGCGAAAACGCCATCGCCGCCGATGCACTGCCAAGGCTGGTATTACAGGCTCTTGCCGCTTGCCTGGGCGCTGTTTCCGAGTAGAACGGACACTGGGACGTCGTGTACGGCCTCGCCATCTTGAATAATGGCGTCCCGCTGTGGCCGAAATGCACTTACACTGCCGAGAAGAGTCGTCTGAGACTGGCTATCGGGCCTGCAGCCGGCGGCCTTCGATGGTAGCAGGCTGACGTCATTTCTGCATCTTCGGGTGACGTCCAAACTTGGTGGGCAGTCTAAACTACCGTGCCAGCCAGTGCTGACACGATACCAAACGCACACACCACCCCGGCCTTGCCGACAACCCCTCTCGGCCTCCCGCTGCCATCGTCGACCTGGCCAGCAGCGCTAACAGCTCGCCTTCAGTATTGGCGAAAGACCGGGGTTTGAACGCCTGCGGCAGGCAACGGTGGGCAAGATAGAGAGGCTAGCACGTGTCATTCGACGTGTCAGGGCTGCTGTGTGGCCGCTGGCGTCGGTGGATCTGGGTAATTGGGGCTGCATGGACGAGGATGGCATTTTGCCCAAAGTTGACACTAATCGAGGGATGTAGCCGTCCGAAGCGTCCCCGTGGCCCAATGGATAAGGCATCCGCCTACGAAGCGGGAGATTGCGGGTTCGAGTCCCGTCGGAGACTTCCTTTTGACGTCGTCAAACCTCGTCAACTTTTATCGGGCGAAAACGCCATCGCCGCCGATGCACTGCCAAGGCTGGTATTACAGGCTCTTGCCGCTTGCCTGGGCGCTGTTTCCGAGTAGAACGGACACTGGGACGTCGTGTACGGCCTCGCCATCTTGAATAATGGCGTCCCGCTGTGGCCGAAATGCACTTACACTGCCGAGAAGAGTCGTCTGAGACTGGCTATCGGGCCTGCAGCCGGCGGCCTTCGATGGTAGCAGGCTGACGTCATTTCTGCATCTTCGGGTGACGTCCAAACTTGGTGGGCAGTCTAAACTACCGTGCCAGCCAGTGCTGACACGATACCAAACGCACACACCACCCCGGCCTTGCCGACAACCCCTCTCGGCCTCCCGCTGCCATCGTCGACCTGGCCAGCAGCGCTAACAGCTCGCCTTCAGTATTGGCGAAAGACCGGGGTTTGAACGCCTGCGGCAGGCAACGGTGGGCAAGATAGAGAGGCTAGCACGTGTCATTCGACGTGTCAGGGCTGCTGTGTGGCCGCTGGCGTCGGTGGATCTGGGTAATTGGGGCTGCATGGACGAGGATGGCATTTTGCCCAAAGTTGACACTAATCGAGGGATGTAGCCGTCCGAAGCGTCCCCGTGGCCCAATGGATAAGGCATCCGCCTACGAAGCGGGAGATTGCGGGTTCGAGTCCCGTCGGAGACTTCCTTTTGACGTCGTCAAACCTCGTCAACTTTTATCGGGCGAAAACGCCATCGCCGCCGATGCACTGCCAAGGCTGGTATTACAGGCTCTTGCCGCTTGCCTGGGCGCTGTTTCCGAGTAGAACGGACACTGGGACGTCGTGTACGGCCTCGCCATCTTGAATAATGGCGTCCCGCTGTGGCCGAAATGCACTTACACTGCCGAGAAGAGTCGTCTGAGACTGGCTATCGGGCCTGCAGCCGGCGGCCTTCGATGGTAGCAGGCTGACGTCATTTCTGCATCTTCGGGTGACGTCCAAACTTGGTGGGCAGTCTAAACTACCGTGCCAGCCAGTGCTGACACGATACCAAACGCACACACCACCCCGGCCTTGCCGACAACCCCTCTCGGCCTCCCGCTGCCATCGTCGACCTGGCCAGCAGCGCTAACAGCTCGCCTTCAGTATTGGCGAAAGACCGGGGTTTGAACGCCTGCGGCAGGCAACGGTGGGCAAGATAGAGAGGCTAGCACGTGTCATTCGACGTGTCAGGGCTGCTGTGTGGCCGCTGGCGTCGGTATATCTGGGTAATTGGGGCTGCATGGACGAGGATAGCATTTTGCTCAAAGTTGACACTAATCGAGGGATGTAGCCGTCCGAAGCATCCCCGTGGCCCAATGGATAAGGCATCCGCCTACGAAGCGGGAGATTGCGGGTTCGAGTCCCGTCGGAGACTTCCTTTTGACGTCGTCAAACCTCGTCAACTTTTATCGGGCGAAAACGCCATCGCCGCCGATGCACTGCCAAGGCTGGTATTACAGGCTCTTGCCGCTTGCCTGGGCGCTGTTTCCGAGTAGAACGGACACTGGGACGTCGTGTACGGCCTCGCCATCTTGAATAATGGCGTCCCGCTGTGACCGAAATGCACTTACACTGCCGAGAACAGTCGTCTGAGACTGGCTATCGGGCCTGCAGCCGGCGGCCTTCGATGGTAGCAGGCTGACGTCATTTCTGCTTCTTCGGGTGACGTCCAAACTTGGTGGGCAGTCTAAACTACCGTGCCAGCCAGTGCTGACACGATACCAAACGCACACACCACCCCGGCCTTGCCGACAACCCCTCTCGGCCTCCCGCTGCCATCGTCGACCTGGCCAGCAGCGCTAACAGCTCGCCTTCAGTATTGGCGAAAGACCGGGGTTTGAACGCCTGCGGCAGGCAACGGTGGGCAAGATAGAGAGGCTAGCACGTGTCATTCGACGTGTCAGGGCTGCTGTGTGGCCGCTGGCGTCGGTGGATCTGGGTAATTGGGGCTGCATGGACGAGGATGGCATTTTGCCCAAAGTTGACACTAATCGAGGGATGTAGCCGTCCGAAGCGTCCCCGTGGCCCAATGGATAAGGCATCCGCCTACGAAGCGGGAGATTGCGGGTTCGAGTCCCGTCGGAGACTTCCTTTTGACGTCGTCAAACCTCGTCAACTTTTATCGGGCGAAAACGCCATCGCCGCCGATGCACTGCCAAGGCTGGTATTACAGGCTCTTGCCGCTTGCCTGGGCGCTGTTTCCGAGTAGAACGGACACTGGGACGTCGTGTACGGCCTCGCCATCTTGAATAATGGCGTCCCGCTGTGGCCGAAATGCACTTACACTGCCGAGAAGAGTCGTCTGAGACTGGCTATCGGGCCTGCAGCCGGCGGCCTTCGATGGTAGCAGGCTGACGTCATTTCTGCATCTTCGGGTGACGTCCAAACTTGGTGGGCAGTCTAAACTACCGTGCCAGCCAGTGCTGACACGATACCAAACGCACACACCACCCCGGCCTTGCCGACAACCCCTCTCGGCCTCCCGCTGCCATCGTCGACCTGGCCAGCAGCGCTAACAGCTCGCCTTCAGTATTGGCGAAAGACCGGGGTTTGAACGCCTGCGGCAGGCAACGGTGGGCAAGATAGAGAGGCTAGCACGTGTCATTCGACGTGTCAGGGCTGCTGTGTGGCCGCTGGCGTCGGTGGATCTGGGTAATTGGGGCTGCATGGACGAGGATGGCATTTTGCCCAAAGTTGACACTAATCGAGGGATGTAGCCGTCCGAAGCGTCCCCGTGGCCCAATGGATAAGGCATCCGCCTACGAAGCGGGAGATTGCGGGTTCGAGTCCCGTCGGAGACTTCCTTTTGACGTCGTCAAACCTCGTCAACTTTTATCGGGCGAAAACGCCATCGCCGCCGATGCACTGCCAAGGCTGGTATTACAGGCTCTTGCCGCTTGCCTGGGCGCTGTTTCCGAGTAGAACGGACACTGGGACGTCGTGTACGGCCTCGCCATCTTGAATAATGGCGTCCCGCTGTGGCCGAAATGCACTTACACTGCCGAGAACAGTCGTCTGAGACTGGCTATCGGGCCTGCAGCCGGCGGCCTTCGATGGTAGCAGGCTGACGTCATTTCTGCATCTTCGGGTGACGTCCAAACTTGGTGGGCAGTCTAAACTACCGTGCCAGCCAGTGCTGACACGATACCAAACGCACACACCACCCCGGCCTTGCCGACAACCCCTCTCGGCCTCCCGCTGCCATCGTCGACCTGGCCAGCAGCGCTAACAGCTCGCCTTCAGTATTGGCGAAAGACCGGGGTTTGAACGCCTGCGGCAGGCAACGGTGGACAAGATAGAGAGGCTAGCACGTGTCATTCGACGTGTCAGGGCTGCTGTGTGGCCGCTGGCGTCGGTGGATCTGGGTAATTGGGGCTGCATGGACGAGGATGGCATTTTGCCCAAAGTTGACACTAATCGAGGGATGTAGCCGTCCGAAGCGTCCCCGTGGCCCAATGGATAAGGCATCCGCCTACGAAGCGGGAGATTGCGGGTTCGAGTCCCGTCGGAGACTTCCTTTTGACGTCGTCAAACCTCGTCAACTTTTATCGGGCGAAAACGCCATCGCCGCCGATGCACTGCCAAGGCTGGTATTACAGGCTCTTGCCGCTTGCCTGGGCGCTGTTTCCGAGTAGAACGGACACTGGGACGTCGTGTACGGCCTCGCCATCTTGAATAATGGCGTCCCGCTGTGGCCGAAATGCACTTACACTGCCGAGAAGAGTCGTCTGAGACTGGCTATCGGGCCTGCAGCCGGCGGCCTTCGATGGTAGCAGGCTGACGTCATTTCTGCATCTTCGGGTGACGTCCAAACTTGGTGGGCAGTCTAAACTACCGTGCCAGCCAGTGCTGACACGATACCAAACGCACACACCACCCCGGCCTTGCCGACAACCCCTCTCGGCCTCCCGCTGCCATCGTCGACCTGGCCAGCAGCGCTAACAGCTCGCCTTCAGTATTGGCGAAAGACCGGGGTTTGAACGCCTGCGGCAGGCAACGGTGGGCAAGATAGAGAGGCTAGCACGTGTCACTCGACGTGTCAGGGCTGCTGTGTGGCCGCTGGCGTCGGTGGATCTGGGTAATTGGGGCTGCATGGACGAGGATGGCATTTTGCCCAAAGTTGACACTAATCGAGGGATGTAGCCGTCCGAAGCGTCCCCGTGGCCCAATGGATAAGGCATCCGCCTACGAAGCGGGAGATTGCGGGTTCGAGTCCCGTCGGAGACTTCCTTTTGACGTCGTCAAACCTCGTCAACTTTTATCGGGCGAAAACGCCATCGCCGCCGATGCACTGCCAAGGCTGGTATTACAGGCTCTTGCCGCTTGCCTGGGCGCTGTTTCCGAGTAGAACGGACACTGGGACGTCGTGTACGGCCTCGCCATCTTGAATAATGGCGTCCCGCTGTGGCCGAAATGCACTTACACTGCCGAGAACAGTCGTCTGAGACTGGCTATCGGGCCTGCAGCCGGCGGCCTTCGATGGTAGCAGGCTGACGTCATTTCTGCATCTTCGGGTGACGTCCAAACTTGGTGGGCAGTCTAAACTACCGTGCCAGCCAGTGCTGACACGATACCAAACGCACACACCACCCCGGCCTTGCCGACAACCCCTCTCGGCCTCCCGCTGCCATCGTCGACCTGGCCAGCAGCGCTAACAGCTCGCCTTCAGTATTGGCGAAAGACCGGGGTTTGAACGCCTGCGGCAGGCAACGGTGGGCAAGATAGAGAGGCTAGCACGTGTCATTCGACGTGTCAGGGCTGCTGTGTGGCCGCTGGCGTCGGTGGATCTGGGTAATTGGGGCTGCATGGACGAGGATGGCATTTTGCCCAAAGTTGACACTAATCGAGGGATGTAGCCGTCCGAAGCGTCCCCGTGGCCCAATGGATAAGGCATCCGCCTACGAAGCGGGAGATTGCGGGTTCGAGTCCCGTCGGAGACTTCCTTTTGACGTCGTCAAACCTCGTCAACTTTTATCGGGTGAAAACGCCATCGCCGCCGATGCACTGCCAAGGCTGGTATTACAGGCTCTTGCCGCTTGTCTGGGCGCTGTTTCCGAGTAGAACGGACACTGGGACGTCGTGTACGGCCTCGCCATCTTGAATAATGGCGTCCCGCTGTGGCCGAAATGCACTTACACTGCCGAGAAGAGTCGTCTGAGACTGGCTATCGGGCCTGCAGCCGGCGGCCTTCGATGGTAGCAGGCTGACGTCATTTCTGCATCTTCGGGTGACGTCCAAACTTGGTGGGCAGTCTAAACTACCGTGCCAGCCAGTGCTGACACGATACCAAACGCACACACCACCCCGGCCTTGCCGACAACCCCTCTCGGCCTCCCGCTGCCATCGTCGACCTGGCCAGCAGCGCTAACAGCTCGCCTTCAGTATTGGCGAAAGACCGGGGTTTGAACGCCTGCGGCAGGCAACAGTGGGCAAGATAGAGAGGCTAGCACGTGTCATTCGACGTGTCAGGGCTGCTGTGTGGCCGCTGGCGTCGGTGGATCTGGGTAATTGGGGCTTCATGGACGAGGATGGCATTTTGCCCAAAGTTGACACTAATCGAGGGATGTAGCCGTCCGAAGCGTCCCCGTGGCCCAATGGATAAGGCATCCGCCTACGAAGCGGGAGATTGCGGGTTCGAGTCCCGTCGGAGACTTCCTTTTGACGTCGTCAAACCTCGTCAACTTTTATCGGGCGAAAACGCCATCGCCGCCGATGCACTGCCAAGGCTGGTATTACAGGCTCTTGCCGCTTGCCTGGGCGCTGTTTCCGAGTAGAACGGACACTGGGACGTCGTGTACGGCCTCGCCATCTTGAATAATGGCGTCCCGCTGTGGCCGAAATGCACTTACACTGCCGAGAAGAGTCGTCTGAGACTGGCTATCGGGCCTGCAGCCGGCGGCCTTCGATGGTAGCAGGCTGACGTCATTTCTGCATCTTCGGGTGACGTCCAAACTTGGTGGGCAGTCTAAACTACCGTGCCAGCCAGTGCTGACACGATACCAAACGCACACACCACCCCGGCCTTGCCGACAACCCCTCTCGGCCTCCCGCTGCCATCGTCGACCTGGCCAGCAGCGCTAACAGCTCGCCTTCAGTATTGGCGAAAGACCGGGGTTTGAACGCCTGCGGCAGGCAACGGTGGACAAGATAGAGAGGCTAGCACGTGTCATTCGACGTGTCAGGGCTGCTGTGTGGCCGCTGGCGTCGGTGGATCTGGGTAATTGGGGCTGCATGGACGAGGATGGCATTTTGCCCAAAGTTGACACTAATCGAGGGATGTAGCCGTCCGAAGCGTCCCCGTGGCCCAATGGATAAGGCATCCGCCTACGAAGCGGGAGATTGCGGGTTCGAGTCCCGTCGGAGACTTCCTTTTGACGTCGTCAAACCTCGTCAACTTTTATCGGGCGAAAACGCCATCGCCGCCGATGCACTGCCAAGGCTGGTATTACAGGCTCTTGCCGCTTGCCTGGGCGCTGTTTCCGAGTAGGACGGACACTGGGACGTCGTGTACGGCCTCGCCATCTTGAATAATGGTGTCCCGCTGTGGCCGAAATGCACTTACACTGCCGAGAACAGTCGTCTGAGACTGGCTATCGGGCCTGCAGCCGGCGGCCTTCGATGGTAGCAGGCTGACGTCATTTCTGCATCTTCGGGTGACGTCCAAACTTGGTGGGCAGTCTAAACTACCGTGCCAGCCAGTGCTGACACGATACCAAACGCACACACCACCCCGGCCTTGCCGACAACCCCTCTCGGCCTCCCGCTGCCATCGTCGACCTGGCCAGCAGCGCTAACAGCTCGCCTTCAGTATTGGCGAAAGACCGGGGTTTGAACGCCTGCGGCAGGCAACGGTGGGCAAGATAGAGAGGCTAGCACGTGTCATTCGACGTGTCAGGGCTGCTGTGTGGCCGCTGGCGTCGGTGGATCTGGGTAATTGGGGCTGCATGGACGAGGATAGCATTTTGCCCAAAGTTGACACTAATCGAGGGATGTAGCCGTCCGAAGCGTCCCCGTGGCCCAATGGATAAGGCATCCGCCTACGAAGCGGGAGATTGCGGGTTCGAGTCCCGTCGGAGACTTCCTTTTGACGTCGTCAAACCTCGTCAACTTTTATCGGGCGAAAACGCCATCGCCGCCGATGCACTGCCAAGGCTGGTATTACAGGCTCTTGCCGCTTGCCTGGGCGCTGTTTCCGAGTAGAACGGACACTGGGACGTCGTGTACGGCCTCGCCATCTTGAATAATGGCGTCCCGCTGTGGCCGAAATGCACTTACACTGCCGAGAAGAGTCGTCTGAGACTGGCTATCGGGCCTGCAGCCGGCGGCCTTCGATGGTAGCAGGCTGACGTCATTTCTGCATCTTCGGGTGACGTCCAAACTTGGTGGGCAGTCTAAACTACCGTGCCAGCCAGTGCTGACACGATACCAAACGCACACACCACCCCGGCCTTGCCGACAACCCCTCTCGGCCTCCCGCTGCCATCGTCGACCTGGCCAGCAGCGCTAACAGCTCGCCTTCAGTATTGGCGAAAGACCGGGGTTTGAACGCCTGCGGCAGGCAACGGTGGGCAAGATAGAGAGGCTAGCACGTGTCATTCGACGTGTCAGGGCTGCTGTGTGGCCGCTGGCGTCGGTGGATCTGGGTAATTGGGGCTGCATGGACGAGGATAGCATTTTGCCCAAAGTTGACACTAATCGAGGGATGTAGCCGTCCGAAGCGTCCCCGTGGCCCAATGGATAAGGCATCCGCCTACGAAGCGGGAGATTGCGGGTTCGAGTCCCGTCGGAGACTTCCTTTTGACGTCGTCAAACCTCGTCAACTTTTATCGGGCGAAAACGCCATCGCCGCCGATGCACTGCCAAGGCTGGTATCACAGGCTCTTGCCGCTTGCCTGGGCGCTGTTTCCGAGTAGAACGGACACTGGGACGTCGTGTACGGCCTCGCCATCTTGAATAATGGCGTCCCGCTGTGGCCGAAATGCACTTACACTGCCGAGAAGAGTCGTCTGAGACTGGCTATCGGGCCTGCAGCCGGCGGCCTTCGATGGTAGCAGGCTGACGTCATTTCTGCATCTTCGGGTGACGTCCAAACTTGGTGGGCAGTCTAAACTACCGTGCCAGCCAGTGCTGACACGATACCAAACGCACACACCACCCCGGCCTTGCCGACAACCCCTCTCGGCCTCCCGCTGCCATCGTCGACCTGGCCAGCAGCGCTAACAGCTCGCCTTCAGTATTGGCGAAAGACCGGGGTTTGAACGCCTGCGGCAGGCAACGGTGGGCAAGATAGAGAGGCTAGCACGTGTCATTCGACGTGTCAGGGCTGCTGTGTGGCCGCTGGCGTCGGTGGATCTGGGTAATTGGGGCTGCATGGACGAGGATAGCATTTTGCCCAAAGTTGACACTAATCGAGGGATGTAGCCGTCCGAAGCGTCCCCGTGGCCCAATGGATAAGGCATCCGCCTACGAAGCGGGAGATTGCGGGTTCGAGTCCCGTCGGAGACTTCCTTTTGACGTCGTCAAACCTCGTCAACTTTTATCGGGCGAAAACGCCATCGCCGCCGATGCACTGCCAAGGCTGGTATTACAGGCTCTTGCCGCTTGCCTGGGCGCTGTTTCCGAGTAGAACGGACACTGGGACGTCGTGTACGGCCTCGCCATCTTGAATAATGGCGTCCCGCTGTGGCCGAAATGCACTTACACTGCCGAGAAGAGTCGTCTGAGACTGGCTATCGGGCCTGCAGCCGGCGGCCTTCGATGGTAGCAGGCTGACGTCATTTCTGCATCTTCGGGTGACGTCCAAACTTGGTGGGCAGTCTAAACTACCGTGCCAGCCAGTGCTGACACGATACCAAACGCACACACCACCCCGGCCTTGCCGACAACCCCTCTCGGCCTCCCGCTGCCATCGTCGACCTGGCCAGCAGCGCTAACAGCTCGCCTTCAGTATTGGCGAAAGACCGGGGTTTGAACGCCTGCGGCAGGCAACGGTGGGCAAGATAGAGAGGCTAGCACGTGTCATTCGACGTGTCAGGGCTGCTGTGTGGCCGCTGGCGTCGGTGGATCTGGGTAATTGGGGCTGCATGGACGAGGATAGCATTTTGCCCAAAGTTGACACTAATCGAGGGATGTAGCCGTCCGAAGCGTCCCCGTGGCCCAATGGATAAGGCATCCGCCTACGAAGCGGGAGATTGCGGGTTCGAGTCCCGTCGGAGACTTCCCTTTGACGTCGTCAAACCTCGTCAACTTTTATCGGGCGAAAACGCCATCGCCGCCGATGCACTGCCAAGGCTGGTATTACAGGCTCTTGCCGCTTGCCTGGGCGCTGTTTCCGAGTAGAACGGACACTGGGACGTCGTGTACGGCCTCGCCATCTTGAATAATGGCGTCCCGCTGTGGCCGAAATGCACTTACACTGCCGAGAAGAGTCGTCTGAGACTGGCTATCGGGCCTGCAGCCGGCGGCCTTCGATGGTAGCAGGCTGACGTCATTTCTGCATCTTCGGGTGACGTCCAAACTTGGTGGGCAGTCTAAACTACCGTGCCAGCCAGTGCTGACACGATACCAAACGCACACACCACCCCGGCCTTGCCGACAACCCCTCTCGGCCTCCCGCTGCCATCGTCGACCTGGCCAGCAGCGCTAACAGCTCGCCTTCAGTATTGGCGAAAGACCGGGGTTTGAACGCCTGCGGCAGGCAACGGTGGGCAAGATAGAGAGGCTAGCACGTGTCATTCGACGTGTCAGGGCTGCTGTGTGGCCGCTGGCGTCGGTGGATCTGGGTAATTGGGGCTGCATGGACGAGGATGGCATTTTGCCCAAAGTTGACACTAATCGAGGGATGTAGCCGTCCGAAGCGTCCCCGTGGCCCAATGGATAAGGCATCCGCCTACGAAGCGGGAGATTGCGGGTTCGAGTCCCGTCGGAGACTTCCTTTTGACGTCGTCAAACCTCGTCAACTTTTATCGGGCGAAAACGCCATCGCCGCCGATGCACTGCCAAGGCTGGTATTACAGGCTCTTGCCGCTTGCCTGGGCGCTGTTTCCGAGTAGAACGGACACTGGGACGTCGTGTACGGCCTCGCCATCTTGAATAATGGCGTCCCGCTGTGGCCGAAATGCACTTACACTGCCGAGAAGAGTCGTCTGAGACTGGCTATCGGGCCTGCAGCCGGCGGCCTTCGATGGTAGCAGGCTGACGTCATTTCTGCATCTTCGGGTGACGTCCAAACTTGGTGGGCAGTCTAAACTACCGTGCCAGCCAGTGCTGACACGATACCAAACGCACACACCACCCCGGCCTTGCCGACAACCCCTCTCGGCCTCCCGCTGCCATCGTCGACCTGGCCAGCAGCGCTAACAGCTCGCCTTCAGTATTGGCGAAAGACCGGGGTTTGAACGCCTGCGGCAGGCAACGGTGGGCAAGATAGAGAGGCTAGCACGTGTCATTCGACGTGTCAGGGCTGCTGTGTGGCCGCTGGCGTCGGTGGATCTGGGTAATTGGGGCTGCATGGACGAGGATGGCATTTTGCCCAAAGTTGACACTAATCGAGGGATGTAGCCGTCCGAAGCGTCCCCGTGGCCCAATGGATAAGGCATCCGCCTACGAAGCGGGAGATTGCGGGTTCGAGTCCCGTCGGAGACTTCCTTTTGACGTCGTCAAACCTCGTCAACTTTTATCGGGCGAAAACGCCATCGCCGCCGATGCACTGCCAAGGCTGGTATTACAGGCTCTTGCCGCTTGCCTGGGCGCTGTTTCCGAGTAGAACGGACACTGGGACGTCGTGTACGGCCTCGCCATCTTGAATAATGGCGTCCCGCTGTGGCCGAAATGCACTTACACTGCCGAGAAGAGTCATCTGAGACTGGCTATCGGGCCTGCAGCCGGCGGCCTTCGATGGTAGCAGGCTGACGTCATTTCTGCATCTTCGGGTGACGTCCAAACTTGGTGGGCAGTCTAAACTACCGTGCCAGCCAGTGCTGACACGATACCAAACGCACACACCACCCCGGCCTTGCCGACAACCCCTCTCGGCCTCCCGCTGCCATCGTCGACCTGGCCAGCAGCGCTAACAGCTCGCCTTCAGTATTGGCGAAAGACCGGGGTTTGAACGCCTGCGGCAGGCAACGGTGGACAAGATAGAGAGGCTAGCACGTGTCATTCGACGTGTCAGGGCTGCTGTGTGGCCGCTGGCGTCGGTGGATCTGGGTAATTGGGGCTGCATGGACGAGGATGGCATTTTGCCCAAAGTTGACACTAATCGAGGGATGTAGCCGTCCGAAGCGTCCCCGTGGCCCAATGGATAAGGCATCCGCCTACGAAGCGGGAGATTGCGGGTTCGAGTCCCGTCGGAGACTTCCTTTTGACGTCGTCAAACCTCGTCAACTTTTATCGGGCGAAAACGCCATCGCCGCCGATGCACTGCCAAGGCTGGTATTACAGGCTCTTGCCGCTTGCCTGGGCGCTGTTTCCGAGTAGAACGGACACTGGGACGTCGTGTACGGCCTCGCCATCTTGAATAATGGCGTCCCGCTGTGGCCGAAATGCACTTACACTGCCGAGAAGAGTCGTCTGAGACTGGCTATCGGGCCTGCAGCCGGCGGCCTTCGATGGTAGCAGGCTGACGTCATTTCTGCTTCTTCGGGTGACGTCCAAACTTGGTGGGCAGTCTAAACTACCGTGCCAGCCAGTGCTGACACGATACCAAACGCACACACCACCCCGGCCTTGCCGACAACCCCTCTCGGCCTCCCGCTGCCATCGTCGACCTGGCCAGCAGCGCTAACAGCTCGCCTTCAGTATTGGCGAAAGACCGGGGTTTGAACGCCTGCGGCAGGCAACGGTGGGCAAGATAGAGAGGCTAGCACGTGTCACTCGACGTGTCAGGGCTGCTGTGTGGCCGCTGGCGTCGGTGGATCTGGGTAATTGGGGCTGCATGGACGAGGATGGCATTTTGCCCAAAGTTGACACTAATCGAGGGATGTAGCCGTCCGAAGCGTCCCCGTGGCCCAATGGATAAGGCATCCGCCTACGAAGCGGGAGATTGCGGGTTCGAGTCCCGTCGGAGACTTCCTTTTGACGTCGTCAAACCTCGTCAACTTTTATCGGGCGAAAACGCCATCGCCGCCGATGCACTGCCAAGGCTGGTATTACAGGCTCTTGCCGCTTGCCTGGGCGCTGTTTCCGAGTAGAACGGACACTGGGACGTCGTGTACGGCCTCGCCATCTTGAATAATGGCGTCCCGCTGTGGCCGAAATGCACTTACACTGCCGAGAAGAGTCGTCTGAGACTGGCTATCGGGCCTGCAGCCGGCGGCCTTCGATGGTAGCAGGCTGACGTCATTTCTGCATCTTCGGGTGACGTCCAAACTTGGTGGGCAGTCTAAACTACCGTGCCAGCCAGTGCTGACACGATACCAAACGCACACACCACCCCGGCCTTGCCGACAACCCCTCTCGGCCTCCCGCTGCCATCGTCGACCTGGCCAGCAGCGCTAACAGCTCGCCTTCAGTATTGGCGAAAGACCGGGGTTTGAACGCCTGCGGCAGGCAACGGTGGACAAGATAGAGAGGCTAGCACGTGTCATTCGACGTGTCAGGGCTCCTGTGTGGCCGCTGGCGTCGGTGGATCTGGGTAATTGGGGCTGCATGGACGAGGATGGCATTTTGCCCAAAGTTGACACTAATCGAGGGATGTAGCCGTCCGAAGCGTCCCCGTGGCCCAATGGATAAGGCATCCGCCTACGAAGCGGGAGATTGCGGGTTCGAGTCCCGTCGGAGACTTCCTTTTGACGTCGTCAAACCTCGTCAACTTTTATCGGGCGAAAACGCCATCGCCGCCGATGCACTGCCAAGGCTGGTATTACAGGCTCTTGCCGCTTGCCTGGGCGCTGTTTCCGAGTAGAACGGACACTGGGACGTCGTGTACGGCCTCGCCATCTTGAATAATGGCGTCCCGCTGTGGCCGAAATGCACTTACACTGCCGAGAAGAGTCGTCTGAGACTGGCTATCGGGCCTGCAGCCGGCGGCCTTCGATGGTAGCAGGCTGACGTCATTTCTGCATCTTCGGGTGACGTCCAAACTTGGTGGGCAGTCTAAACTACCGTGCCAGCCAGTGCTGACACGATACCAAACGCACACACCACCCCGGCCTTGCCGACAACCCCTCTCGGCCTCCCGCTGCCATCGTCGACCTGGCCAGCAGCGCTAACAGCTCGCCTTCAGTATTGGCGAAAGACCGGGGTTTGAACGCCTGCGGCAGGCAACGGTGGACAAGATAGAGAGGCTAGCACGTGTCATTCGACGTGTCAGGGCTCCTGTGTGGCCGCTGGCGTCGGTGGATCTGGGTAATTGGGGCTGCATGGACGAGGATGGCATTTTGCCCAAAGTTGACACTAATCGAGGGATGTAGCCGTCCGAAGCGTCCCCGTGGCCCAATGGATAAGGCATCCGCCTACGAAGCGGGAGATTGCGGGTTCGAGTCCCGTCGGAGACTTCCTTTTGACGTCGTCAAACCTCGTCAACTTTTATCGGGTGAAAACGCCATCGCCGCCGATGCACTGCCAAGGCTGGTATTACAGGCTCTTGCCGCTTGTCTGGGCGCTGTTTCCGAGTAGAACGGACACTGGGACGTCGTGTACGGCCTCGCCATCTTGAATAATGGCGTCCCGCTGTGGCCGAAATGCACTTACACTGCCGAGAAGAGTCGTCTGAGACTGGCTATCGGGCCTGCAGCCGGCGGCCTTCGATGGTAGCAGGCTGACGTCATTTCTGCATCTTCGGGTGACGTCCAAACTTGGTGGGCAGTCTAAACTACCGTGCCAGCCAGTGCTGACACGATACCAAACGCACACACCACCCCGGCCTTGCCGACAACCCCTCTCGGCCTCCCGCTGCCATCGTCGACCTGGCCAGCAGCGCTAACAGCTCGCCTTCAGTATTGGCGAAAGACCGGGGTTTGAACGCCTGCGGCAGGCAACGGTGGGCAAGATAGAGAGGCTAGCACGTGTCACTCGACGTGTCAGGGCTGCTGTGTGGCCGCTGGCGTCGGTGGATCTGGGTAATTGGGGCTGCATGGACGAGGATGGCATTTTGCCCAAAGTTGACACTAATCGAGGGATGTAGCCGTCCGAAGCGTCCCCGTGGCCCAATGGATAAGGCATCCGCCTACGAAGCGGGAGATTGCGGGTTCGAGTCCCGTCGGAGACTTCCTTTTGACGTCGTCAAACCTCGTCAAATTTTATCGGGTGAAAACGCCATCGCCGCCGATGCACTGCCAAGGCTGGTATTACAGGCTCTTGCCGCTTGTCTGGGCGCTGTTTCCGAGTAGAACGGACACTGGGACGTCGTGTACGGCCTCGCCATCTTGAATAATGGCGTCCCGCTGTGGCCGAAATGCACTTACACTGCCGAGAAGAGTCGTCTGAGACTGGCTATCGGGCCTGCAGCCGGCGGCCTTCGATGGTAGCAGGCTGACGTCATTTCTGCATCTTCGGGTGACGTCCAAACTTGGTGGGCAGTCTAAACTACCGTGCCAGCCAGTGCTGACACGATACCAAACGCACACACCACCCCGGCCTTGCCGACAACCCCTCTCGGCCTCCCGCTGCCATCGTCGACCTGGCCAGCAGCGCTAACAGCTCGCCTTCAGTATTGGCGAAAGACCGGGGTTTGAACGCCTGCGGCAGGCAACGGTGGGCAAGATAGAGAGGCTAGCACGTGTCACTCGACGTGTCAGGGCTGCTGTGTGGCCGCTGGCGTCGGTGGATCTGGGTAATTGGGGCTGCATGGACGAGGATGGCATTTTGCCCAAAGTTGACACTAATCGAGGGATGTAGCCGTCCGAAGCGTCCCCGTGGCCCAATGGATAAGGCATCCGCCTACGAAGCGGGAGATTGCGGGTTCGAGTCCCGTCGGAGACTTCCTTTTGACGTCGTCAAACCTCGTCAACTTTTATCGGGTGAAAACGCCATCGCCGCCGATGCACTGCCAAGGCTGGTATTACAGGCTCTTGCCGCTTGTCTGGGCGCTGTTTCCGAGTAGAACGGACACTGGGACGTCGTGTACGGCCTCGCCATCTTGAATAATGGCGTCCCGCTGTGGCCGAAATGCACTTACACTGCCGAGAAGAGTCGTCTGAGACTGGCTATCGGGCCTGCAGCCGGCGGCCTTCGATGGTAGCAGGCTGACGTCATTTCTGCATCTTCGGGTGACGTCCAAACTTGGTGGGCAGTCTAAACTACCGTGCCAGCCAGTGCTGACACGATACCAAACGCACACACCACCCCGGCCTTGCCGACAACCCCTCTTGGCCTCCCGCTGCCATCGTCGACCTGGCCAGCAGCGCTAACAGCTCGCCTTCAGTATTGGCGAAAGACCGGGGTTTGAACGCCTGCGGCAGGCAACGGTGGGCAAGATAGAGAGGCTAGCACGTGTCACTCGACGTGTCAGGGCTGCTGTGTGGCCGCTGGCGTCGGTGGATCTGGGTAATTGGGGCTGCATGGACGAGGATGGCATTTTGCCCAAAGTTGACACTAATCGAGGGATGTAGCCGTCCGAAGCGTCCCCGTGGCCCAATGGATAAGGCATCCGCCTACGAAGCGGGAGATTGCGGGTTCGAGTCCCGTCGGAGACTTCCTTTTGACGTCGTCAAACCTCGTCAACTTTTATCGGGTGAAAACGCCATCGCCGCCGATGCACTGCCAAGGCTGGTATTACAGGCTCTTGCCGCTTGTCTGGGCGCTGTTTCCGAGTAGAACGGACACTGGGACGTCGTGTACGGCCTCGCCATCTTGAATAATGGTGTCCCGCTGTGGCCGAAATGCACTTACACTGCCGAGAAGAGTCGTCTGAGACTGGCTATCGGGCCTGCAGCCGGCGGCCTTCGATGGTAGCAGGCTGACGTCATTTCTGCATCTTCGGGTGACGTCCAAACTTGGTGGGCAGTCTAAACTACCGTGCCAGCCAGTGCTGACACGATACCAAACGCACACACCACCCCGGCCTTGCCGACAACCCCTCTCGGCCTCCCGCTGCCATCGTCGACCTGGCCAGCAGCGCTAACAGCTCGCCTTCAGTATTGGCGAAAGACCGGGGTTTGAACGCCTGCGGCAGGCAACGGTGGGCAAGATAGAGAGGCTAGCACGTGTCACTCGACGTGTCAGGGCTGCTGTGTGGCCGCTGGCGTCGGTGGATCTGGGTAATTGGGGCTGCATGGACGAGGATGGCATTTTGCCCAAAGTTGACACTAATCGAGGGATGTAGCCGTCCGAAGCGTCCCCGTGGCCCAATGGATAAGGCATCCGCCTACGAAGCGGGAGATTGCGGGTTCGAGTCCCGTCGGAGACTTCCTTTTGACGTCGTCAAACCTCGTCAACTTTTATCGGGTGAAAACGCCATCGCCGCCGATGCACTGCCAAGGCTGGTATTACAGGCTCTTGCCGCTTGTCTGGGCGCTGTTTCCGAGTAGAACGGACACTGGGACGTCGTGTACGGCCTCGCCATCTTGAATAATGGTGTCCCGCTGTGGCCGAAATGCACTTACACTGCCGAGAAGAGTCGTCTGAGACTGGCTATCGGGCCTGCAGCCGGCGGCCTTCGATGGTAGCAGGCTGACGTCATTTCTGCATCTTCGGGTGACGTCCAAACTTGGTGGGCAGTCTAAACTACCGTGCCAGCCAGTGCTGACACGATACCAAACGCACACACCACCCCGGCCTTGCCGACAACCCCTCTCGGCCTCCCGCTGCCATCGTCGACCTGGCCAGCAGCGCTAACAGCTCGCCTTCAGTATTGGCGAAAGACCGGGGTTTGAACGCCTGCGGCAGGCAACGGTGGGCAAGATAGAGAGGCTAGCACGTGTCACTCGACGTGTCAGGGCTGCTGTGTGGCCGCTGGCGTCGGTGGATCTGGGTAATTGGGGCTGCATGGACGAGGATGGCATTTTGCCCAAAGTTGACACTAATCGAGGGATGTAGCCGTCCGAAGCGTCCCCGTGGCCCAATGGATAAGGCATCCGCCTACGAAGCGGGAGATTGCGGGTTCGAGTCCCGTCGGAGACTTCCTTTTGACGTCGTCAAACCTCGTCAACTTTTATCGGGTGAAAACGCCATCGCCGCCGATGCACTGCCAAGGCTGGTATTACAGGCTCTTGCCGCTTGTCTGGGCGCTGTTTCCGAGTAGAACGGACACTGGGACGTCGTGTACGGCCTCGCCATCTTGAATAATGATGTCCCGCTGTGGCCGAAATGCACTTACACTGCCGAGAACAGTCGTCTGAGACTGGCTATCGGGCCTGCAGCCGGCGGCCTTCGATGGTAGCAGGCTGACGTCATTTCTGCATCTTCGGGTGACGTCCAAACTTGGTGGGCAGTCTAAACTACCGTGCCAGCCAGTGCTGACACGATACCAAACGCACACACCACCCCGGCCTTGCCGACAACCCCTCTCGGCCTCCCGCTGCCATCGTCGACCTGGCCAGCAGCGCTAACAGCTCGCCTTCAGTATTGGCGAAAGACCGGGGTTTGAACGCCTGCGGCAGGCAACGGTGGGCAAGATAGAGAGGCTAGCACGTGTCACTCGACGTGTCAGGGCTGCTGTGTGGCCGCTGGCGTCGGTGGATCTGGGTAATTGGGGCTGCATGGACGAGGATGGCATTTTGCCCAAAGTTGACACTAATCGAGGGATGTAGCCGTCCGAAGCGTCCCCGTGGCCCAATGGATAAGGCATCCGCCTACGAAGCGGGAGATTGCGGGTTCGAGTCCCGTCGGAGACTTCCTTTTGACGTCGTCAAACCTCGTCAACTTTTATCGGGTGAAAACGCCATCGCCGCCGATGCACTGCCAAGGCTGGTATTACAGGCTCTTGCCGCTTGTCTGGGCGCTGTTTCCGAGTAGAACGGACACTGGGACGTCGTGTACGGCCTCGCCATCTTGAATAATGGCGTCCCGCTGTGGCCGAAATGCACTTACACTGCCGAGAAGAGTCGTCTGAGACTGGCTATCGGGCCTGCAGCCGGCGGCCTTCGATGGTAGCAGGCTGACGTCATTTCTGCATCTTCGGGTGACGTCCAAACTTGGTGGGCAGTCTAAACTACCGTGCCAGCCAGTGCTGACACGATACCAAACGCACACACCACCCCGGCCTTGCCGACAACCCCTCTCGGCCTCCCGCTGCCATCGTCGACCTGGCCAGCAGCGCTAACAGCTCGCCTTCAGTATTGGCGAAAGACCGGGGTTTGAACGCCTGCGGCAGGCAACGGTGGGCAAGATAGAGAGGCTAGCACGTGTCACTCGACGTGTCAGGGCTGCTGTGTGGCCGCTGGCGTCGGTGGATCTGGGTAATTGGGGCTGCATGGACGAGGATGGCATTTTGCCCAAAGTTGACACTAATCGAGGGATGTAGCCGTCCGAAGCGTCCCCGTGGCCCAATGGATAAGGCATCCGCCTACGAAGCGGGAGATTGCGGGTTCGAGTCCCGTCGGAGACTTCCTTTTGACGTCGTCAAACCTCGTCAACTTTTATCGGGTGAAAACGCCATCGCCGCCGATGCACTGCCAAGGCTGGTATTACAGGCTCTTGCCGCTTGTCTGGGCGCTGTTTCCGAGTAGAACGGACACTGGGACGTCGTGTACGGCCTCGCCATCTTGAATAATGGCGTCCCGCTGTGGCCGAAATGCACTTACACTGCCGAGAAGAGTCGTCTGAGACTGGCTATCGGGCCTGCAGCCGGCGGCCTTCGATGGTAGCAGGCTGACGTCATTTCTGCTTCTTCGGGTGACGTCCAAACTTGGTGGGCAGTCTAAACTACCGTGCCAGCCAGTGCTGACACGATACCAAACGCACACACCACCCCGGCCTTGCCGACAACCCCTCTCGGCCTCCCGCTGCCATCGTCGACCTGGCCAGCAGCGCTAACAGCTCGCCTTCAGTATTGGCGAAAGACCGGGGTTTGAACGCCTGCGGCAGGCAACGGTGGACAAGATAGAGAGGCTAGCACGTGTCATTCGACGTGTCAGGGCTCCTGTGTGGCCGCTGGCGTCGGTGGATCTGGGTAATTGGGGCTGCATGGACGAGGATGGCATTTTGCCCAAAGTTGACACTAATCGAGGGATGTAGCCGTCCGAAGCGTCCCCGTGGCCCAATGGATAAGGCATCCGCCTACGAAGCGGGAGATTGCGGGTTCGAGTCCCGTCGGAGACTTCCTTTTGACGTCGTCAAACCTCGTCAACTTTTATCGGGCGAAAACGCCATCGCCGCCGATGCACTGCCAAGGCTGGTATTACAGGCTCTTGCCGCTTGCCTGGGCGCTGTTTCCGAGTAGAACGGACACTGGGACGTCGTGTACGGCCTCGCCATCTTGAATAATGGTGTCCCGCTGTGGCCGAAATGCACTTACACTGCCGAGAAGAGTCGTCTGAGACTGGCTATCGGGCCTGCAGCCGGCGGCCTTCGATGGTAGCAGGCTGACGTCATTTCTGCTTCTTCGGGTGACGTCCAAACTTGGTGGGCAGTCTAAACTACCGTGCCAGCCAGTGCTGACACGATACCAAACGCACACACCACCCCGGCCTTGCCGACAACCCCTCTCGGCCTCCCGCTGCCATCGTCGACCTGGCCAGCAGCGCTAACAGCTCGCCTTCAGTATTGGCGAAAGACCGGGGTTTGAACGCCTGCGGCAGGCAACGGTGGGCAAGATAGAGAGGCTAGCACGTGTCACTCGACGTGTCAGGGCTGCTGTGTGGCCGCTGGCGTCGGTGGATCTGGGTAATTGGGGCTGCATGGACGAGGATGGCATTTTGCCCAAAGTTGACACTAATCGAGGGATGTAGCCGTCCGAAGCGTCCCCGTGGCCCAATGGATAAGGCATCCGCCTACGAAGCGGGAGATTGCGGGTTCGAGTCCCGTCGGAGACTTCCTTTTGACGTCGTCAAACCTCGTCAACTTTTATCGGGCGAAAACGCCATCGCCGCCGATGCACTGCCAAGGCTGGTATTACAGGCTCTTGCCGCTTGCCTGGGCGCTGTTTCCGAGTAGAACGGACACTGGGACGTCGTGTACGGCCTCGCCATCTTGAATAATGGTGTCCCGCTGTGGCCGAAATGCACTTACACTGCCGAGAAGAGTCGTCTGAGACTGGCTATCGGGCCTGCAGCCGGCGGCCTTCGATGGTAGCAGGCTGACGTCATTTCTGCTTCTTCGGGTGACGT
The DNA here is from genome assembly GCA_033557925.1 of Phytophthora x cambivora. Taxonomy (NCBI): domain Eukaryota; phylum Oomycota; class Peronosporomycetes; order Peronosporales; family Peronosporaceae; genus Phytophthora; species Phytophthora x cambivora. The sequence continues at coordinate 1,014,596 of JAUCEB010000009.1, forward strand.
CCAAACTTGGTGGGCAGTCTAAACTACCGTGCCAGCCAGTGCTGACACGATACCAAACGCACACACCACCCCGGCCTTGCCGACAACCCCTCTCGGCCTCCCGCTGCCATCGTCGACCTGGCCAGCAGCGCTAACAGCTCGCCTTCAGTATTGGCGAAAGACCGGGGTTTGAACGCCTGCGGCAGGCAACGGTGGGCAAGATAGAGAGGCTAGCACGTGTCATTCGACGTGTCAGGGCTGCTGTGTGGCCGCTGGCGTCGGTGGATGTGGGTAATTGGAACTGCATGGACGAGGATGGCATTTTGCCCAAAGTTGACACTAATCGAGGGATGTAGCCGTCCGAAGCGTCCCCGTGGCCCAATGGATAAGGCATCCGCCTACAAAGCGGGAGATTGCGGGTTCGAGTCCCGTCGGAGACTTCCTTTTGACGTCGTCAAACCTCGTCAACTTTTATCGGGCGAAAACGCCATCGCCGCCGATGCACTGCCAAGGCTGGTATTACAGGCTCTTGCCGCTTGCCTGGGCGCTGTTTCCGAGTAGAACGGACACTGGGACGTCGTGTACGGCCTCGCCATCTTGAATAATGGTGTCCCGCTGTGGCCGAAATGCACTTACACTGCCGAGAAGAGTCGTCTGAGACTGGCTATCGGGCCTGCAGCCGGCGGCCTTCGATGGTAGCAGGCTGACGTCATTTCTGCTTCTTCGGGTGACGTCCAAACTTGGTGGGCAGTCTAAACTACCGTGCCAGCCAGTGCTGACACGATACCAAACGCACACACCACCCCGGCCTTGCCGACAACCCCTCTCGGCCTCCCGCTGCCATCGTCGACCTGGCCAGCAGCGCTAACAGCTCGCCTTCAGTATTGGCGAAAGACCGGGGTTTGAACGCCTGCGGCAGGCAACGGTGGGCAAGATAGAGAGGCTAGCACGTGTCACTCGACGTGTCAGGGCTGCTATGTGGCCGCTGGCGTCGGTGGATCTGGGTAATTGGGGCTGCATGGACGAGGATGGCATTTTGCCCAAAGTTGACACTAATCGAGGGATGTAGCCGTCCGAAGCGTCCCCGTGGCCCAATGGATAAGGCATCCGCCTACGAAGCGGGAGATTGCGGGTTCGAGTCCCGTCGGAGACTTCCTTTTGACGTCGTCAAACCTCGTCAACTTTTATCGGGTGAAAACGCCATCGCCGCCGATGCACTGCCAAGGCTGGTATTACAGGCTCTTGCCGCTTGTCTGGGCGCTGTTTCCGAGTAGAACGGACACTGGGACGTCGTGTACGGCCTCGCCATCTTGAATAATGATGTCCCGCTGTGGCCGAAATGCACTTACACTGCCGAGAACAGTCGTCTGAGACTGGCTATCGGGCCTGCAGCCGGCGGCCTTCGATGGTAGCAGGCTGACGTCATTTCTGCATCTTCGGGTGACGTCCAAACTTGGTGGGCAGTCTAAACTACCGTGCCAGCCAGTGCTGACACGATACCAAACGCACACACCACCCCGGCCTTGCCGACAACCCCTCTCGGCCTCCCGCTGCCATCGTCGACCTGGCCAGCAGCGCTAACAGCTCGCCTTCAGTATTGGCGAAAGACCGGGGTTTGAACGCCTGCGGCAGGCAACGGTGGGCAAGATAGAGAGGCTAGCACGTGTCACTCGACGTGTCAGGGCTGCTGTGTGGCCGCTGGCGTCGGTGGATCTGGGTAATTGGGGCTGCATGGACGAGGATGGCATTTTGCCCAAAGTTGACACTAATCGAGGGATGTAGCCGTCCGAAGCGTCCCCGTGGCCCAATGGATAAGGCATCCGCCTACGAAGCGGGAGATTGCGGGTTCGAGTCCCGTCGGAGACTTCCTTTTGACGTCGTCAAACCTCGTCAACTTTTATCGGGTGAAAACGCCATCGCCGCCGATGCACTGCCAAGGCTGGTATTACAGGCTCTTGCCGCTTGCCTGGGCGCTGTTTCCGAGTAGAACGGACACTGGGACGTCGTGTACGGCCTCGCCATCTTGAATAATGGTGTCCCGCTGTGGCCGAAATGCACTTACACTGCCGAGAAGAGTCGTCTGAGACTGGCTATCGGGCCTGCAGCCGGCGGCCTTCGATGGTAGCAGGCTGACGTCATTTCTGCTTCTTCGGGTGACGTCCAAACTTGGTGGGCAGTCTAAACTACCGTGCCAGCCAGTGCTGACACGATACCAAACGCACACACCACCCCGGCCTTGCCGACAACCCCTCTCGGCCTCCCGCTGCCATCGTCGACCTGGCCAGCAGCGCTAACAGCTCGCCTTCAGTATTGGCGAAAGACCGGGGTTTGAACGCCTGCGGCAGGCAACGGTGGGCAAGATAGAGAGGCTAGCACGTGTCATTCGACGTGTCAGGGCTGCTGTGTGGCCGCTGGCGTCGGTGGATCTGGGTAATTGGGGCTGCATGGACGAGGATGGCATTTTGCCCAAAGTTGACACTAATCGAGGGATGTAGCCGTCCGAAGCGTCCCCGTGGCCCAATGGATAAGGCATCCGCCTACGAAGCGGGAGATTGCGGGTTCGAGTCCCGTCGGAGACTTCCTTTTGACGTCGTCAAACCTCGTCAACTTTTATCGGGCGAAAACGCCATCGCCGCCGATGCACTGCCAAGGCTGGTATTACAGGCTCTTGCCGCTTGCCTGGGCGCTGTTTCCGAGTAGAACGGACACTGGGACGTCGTGTACGGCCTCGCCATCTTGAATAATGGTGTCCCGCTGTGGCCGAAATGCACTTACACTGCCGAGAACAGTCGTCTGAGACTGGCTATCGGGCCTGCAGCCGGCGGCCTTCGATGGTAGCAGGCTGACGTCATTTCTGCTTCTTCGGGTGACGTCCAAACTTGGTGGGCAGTCTAAACTACCGTGCCAGCCAGTGCTGACACGATACCAAACGCACACACCACCCCGGCCTTGCCGACAACCCCTCTCGGCCTCCCGCTGCCATCGTCGACCTGGCCAGCAGCGCTAACAGCTCGCCTTCAGTATTGGCGAAAGACCGGGGTTTGAACGCCTGCGGCAGGCAACGGTGGGCAAGATAGAGAGGCTAGCACGTGTCATTCGACGTGTCAGGGCTGCTGTGTGGCCGCTGGCGTCGGTGGATCTGGGTAATTGGGGCTGCATGGACGAGGATGGCATTTTGCCCAAAGTTGACACTAATCGAGGGATGTAGCCGTCCGAAGCGTCCCCGTGGCCCAATGGATAAGGCATCCGCCTACGAAGCGGGAGATTGCGGGTTCGAGTCCCGTCGGAGACTTCCTTTTGACGTCGTCAAACCTCGTCAACTTTTATCGGGCGAAAACGCCATCGCCGCCGATGCACTGCCAAGGCTGGTATTACAGGCTCTTGCCGCTTGCCTGGGCGCTGTTTCCGAGTAGAACGGACACTGGGACGTCGTGTACGGCCTCGCCATCTTGAATAATGGCGTCCCGCTGTGGCCGAAATGCACTTACACTGCCGAGAACAGTCGTCTGAGACTGGCTATCGGGCCTGCAGCCGGCGGCCTTCGATGGTAGCAGGCTGACGTCATTTCTGCATCTTCGGGTGACGTCCAAACTTGGTGGGCAGTCTAAACTACCGTGCCAGCCAGTGCTGACACGATACCAAACGCACACACCACCCCGGCCTTGCCGACAACCCCTCTCGGCCTCCCGCTGCCATCGTCGACCTGGCCAGCAGCGCTAACAGCTCGCCTTCAGTATTGGCGAAAGACCGGGGTTTGAACGCCTGCGGCAGGCAACGGTGGGCAAGATAGAGAGGCTAGCACGTGTCATTCGACGTGTCAGGGCTGCTGTGTGGCCGCTGGCGTCGGTGGATCTGGGTAATTGGGGCTGCATGGACGAGGATGGCATTTTGCCCAAAGTTGACACTAATCGAGGGATGTAGCCGTCCGAAGCGTCCCCGTGGCCCAATGGATAAGGCATCCGCCTACGAAGCGGGAGATTGCGGGTTCGAGTCCCGTCGGAGACTTCCTTTTGACGTCGTCAAACCTCGTCAACTTTTATCGGGCGAAAACGCCATCGCCGCCGATGCACTGCCAAGGCTGGTATTACAGGCTCTTGCCGCTTGCCTGGGCGCTGTTTCCGAGTAGAACGGACACTGGGACGTCGTGTACGGCCTCGCCATCTTGAATAATGGCGTCCCGCTGTGGCCGAAATGCACTTACACTGCCGAGAACAGTCGTCTGAGACTGGCTATCGGGCCTGCAGCCGGCGGCCTTCGATGGTAGCAGGCTGACGTCATTTCTGCATCTTCGGGTGACGTCCAAACTTGGTGGGCAGTCTAAACTACCGTGCCAGCCAGTGCTGACACGATACCAAACGCACACACCACCCCGGCCTTGCCGACAACCCCTCTCGGCCTCCCGCTGCCATCGTCGACCTGGCCAGCAGCGCTAACAGCTCGCCTTCAGTATTGGCGAAAGACCGGGGTTTGAACGCCTGCGGCAGGCAACGGTGGGCAAGATAGAGAGGCTAGCACGTGTCATTCGACGTGTCAGGGCTGCTGTGTGGCCGCTGGCGTCGGTGGATCTGGGTAATTGGGGCTGCATGGACGAGGATGGCATTTTGCCCAAAGTTGACACTAATCGAGGGATGTAGCCGTCCGAAGCGTCCCCGTGGCCCAATGGATAAGGCATCCGCCTACGAAGCGGGAGATTGCGGGTTCGAGTCCCGTCGGAGACTTCCTTTTGACGTCGTCAAACCTCGTCAACTTTTATCGGGCGAAAACGCCATCGCCGCCGATGCACTGCCAAGGCTGGTATTACAGGCTCTTGCCGCTTGCCTGGGCGCTGTTTCCGAGTAGAACGGACACTGGGACGTCGTGTACGGCCTCGCCATCTTGAATAATGGCGTCCCGCTGTGGCCGAAATGCACTTACACTGCCGAGAAGAGTCGTCTGAGACTGGCTATCGGGCCTGCAGCCGGCGGCCTTCGATGGTAGCAGGCTGACGTCATTTCTGCTTCTTCGGGTGACGTCCAAACTTGGTGGGCAGTCTAAACTACCGTGCCAGCCAGTGCTGACACGATACCAAACGCACACACCACCCCGGCCTTGCCGACAACCCCTCTCGGCCTCCCGCTGCCATCGTCGACCTGGCCAGCAGCGCTAACAGCTCGCCTTCAGTATTGGCGAAAGACCGGGGTTTGAACGCCTGCGGCAGGCAACGGTGGGCAAGATAGAGAGGCTAGCACGTGTCACTCGACGTGTCAGGGCTGCTGTGTGGCCGCTGGCGTCGGTGGATCTGGGTAATTGGGGCTGCATGGACGAGGATGGCATTTTGCCCAAAGTTGACACTAATCGAGGGATGTAGCCGTCCGAAGCGTCCCCGTGGCCCAATGGATAAGGCATCCGCCTACGAAGCGGGAGATTGCGGGTTCGAGTCCCGTCGGAGACTTCCTTTTGACGTCGTCAAACCTCGTCAACTTTTATCGGGCGAAAACGCCATCGCCGCCGATGCACTGCCAAGGCTGGTATTACAGGCTCTTGCCGCTTGCCTGGGCGCTGTTTCCGAGTAGAACGGACACTGGGACGTCGTGTACGGCCTCGCCATCTTGAATAATGGCGTCCCGCTGTGGCCGAAATGCACTTACACTGCCGAGAAGAGTCGTCTGAGACTGGCTATCGGGCCTGCAGCCGGCGGCCTTCGATGGTAGCAGGCTGACGTCATTTCTGCATCTTCGGGTGACGTCCAAACTTGGTGGGCAGTCTAAACTACCGTGCCAGCCAGTGCTGACACGATACCAAACGCACACACCACCCCGGCCTTGCCGACAACCCCTCTCGGCCTCCCGCTGCCATCGTCGACCTGGCCAGCAGCGCTAACAGCTCGCCTTCAGTATTGGCGAAAGACCGGGGTTTGAACGCCTGCGGCAGGAAACGGTGGGCAAGATAGAGAGGCTAGCACGTGTCATTCGACGTGTCAGGGCTGCTGTGTGGCCGCTGGCGTCGGTGGATCTGGGTAATTGGGGCTGCATGGACGAGGATGGCATTTTGCCCAAAGTTGACACTAATCGAGGGATGTAGCCGTCCGAAGCGTCCCCGTGGCCCAATGGATAAGGCATCCGCCTACGAAGCGGGAGATTGCGGGTTCGAGTCCCGTCGGAGACTTCCTTTTGACGTCGTCAAACCTCGTCAACTTTTATCGGGCGAAAACGCCATCGCCGCCGATGCACTGCCAAGGCTGGTATTACAGGCTCTTGCCGCTTGCCTGGGCGCTGTTTCCGAGTAGAACGGACACTGGGACGTCGTGTACGGCCTCGCCATCTTGAATAATGGCGTCCCGCTGTGGCCGAAATGCACTTACACTGCCGAGAAGAGTCGTCTGAGACTGGCTATCGGGCCTGCAGCCGGCGGCCTTCGATGGTAGCAGGCTGACGTCATTTCTGCTTCTTCGGGTGACGTCCAAACTTGGTGGGCAGTCTAAACTACCGTGCCAGCCAGTGCTGACACGATACCAAACGCACACACCACCCCGGCCTTGCCGACAACCCCTCTCGGCCTCCCGCTGCCATCGTCGACCTGGCCAGCAGCGCTAACAGCTCGCCTTCAGTATTGGCGAAAGACCGGGGTTTGAACGCCTGCGGCAGGCAACGGTGGGCAAGATAGAGAGGCTAGCACGTGTCACTCGACGTGTCAGGGCTGCTGTGTGGCCGCTGGCGTCGGTGGATCTGGGTAATTGGGGCTGCATGGACGAGGATGGCATTTTGCCCAAAGTTGACACTAATCGAGGGATGTAGCCGTCCGAAGCGTCCCCGTGGCCCAATGGATAAGGCATCCGCCTACGAAGCGGGAGATTGCGGGTTCGAGTCCCGTCGGAGACTTCCTTTTGACGTCGTCAAACCTCGTCAACTTTTATCGGGCGAAAACGCCATCGCCGCCGATGCACTGCCAAGGCTGGTATTACAGGCTCTTGCCGCTTGCCTGGGCGCTGTTTCCGAGTAGAACGGACACTGGGACGTCGTGTACGGCCTCGCCATCTTGAATAATGGCGTCCCGCTGTGGCCGAAATGCACTTACACTGCCGAGAAGAGTCGTCTGAGACTGGCTATCGGGCCTGCAGCCGGCGGCCTTCGATGGTAGCAGGCTGACGTCATTTCTGCTTCTTCGGGTGACGTCCAAACTTGGTGGGCAGTCTAAACTACCGTGCCAGCCAGTGCTGACACGATACCAAACGCACACACCACCCCGGCCTTGCCGACAACCCCTCTCGGCCTCCCGCTGCCATCGTCGACCTGGCCAGCAGCGCTAACAGCTCGCCTTCAGTATTGGCGAAAGACCGGGGTTTGAACGCCTGCGGCAGGCAACGGTGGGCAAGATAGAGAGGCTAGCACGTGTCATTCGACGTGTCAGGGCTGCTGTGTGGCCGCTGGCGTCGGTGGATCTGGGTAATTGGGGCTGCATGGACGAGGATGGCATTTTGCCCAAAGTTGACACTAATCGAGGGATGTAGCCGTCCGAAGCGTCCCCGTGGCCCAATGGATAAGGCATCCGCCTACGAAGCGGGAGATTGCGGGTTCGAGTCCCGTCGGAGACTTCCTTTTGACGTCGTCAAACCTCGTCAACTTTTATCGGGCGAAAACGCCATCGCCGCCGATGCACTGCCAAGGCTGGTATTACAGGCTCTTGCCGCTTGCCTGGGCGCTGTTTCCGAGTAGAACGGACACTGGGACGTCGTGTACGGCCTCGCCATCTTGAATAATGGCGTCCCGCTGTGGCCGAAATGCACTTACACTGCCGAGAACAGTCGTCTGAGACTGGCTATCGGGCCTGCAGCCGGCGGCCTTCGATGGTAGCAGGCTGACGTCATTTCTGCTTCTTCGGGTGACGTCCAAACTTGGTGGGCAGTCTAAACTACCGTGCCAGCCAGTGCTGACACGATACCAAACGCACACACCACCCCGGCCTTGCCGACAACCCCTCTCGGCCTCCCGCTGCCATCGTCGACCTGGCCAGCAGCGCTAACAGCTCGCCTTCAGTATTGGCGAAAGACCGGGGTTTGAACGCCTGCGGCAGGCAACGGTGGGCAAGATAGAGAGGCTAGCACGTGTCATTCGACGTGTCAGGGCTGCTGTGTGGCCGCTGGCGTCGGTGGATCTGGGTAATTGGGGCTGCATGGACGAGGATGGCATTTTGCCCAAAGTTGACACTAATCGAGGGATGTAGCCGTCCGAAGCGTCCCCGTGGCCCAATGGATAAGGCATCCGCCTACGAAGCGGGAGATTGCGGGTTCGAGTCCCGTCGGAGACTTCCTTTTGACGTCGTCAAACCTCGTCAACTTTTATCGGGCGAAAACGCCATCGCCGCCGATGCACTGCCAAGGCTGGTATTACAGGCTCTTGCCGCTTGCCTGGGCGCTGTTTCCGAGTAGAACGGACACTGGGACGTCGTGTACGGCCTCGCCATCTTGAATAATGGCGTCCCGCTGTGGCCGAAATGCACTTACACTGCCGAGAACAGTCGTCTGAGACTGGCTATCGGGCCTGCAGCCGGCGGCCTTCGATGGTAGCAGGCTGACGTCATTTCTGCTTCTTCGGGTGACGTCCAAACTTGGTGGGCAGTCTAAACTACCGTGCCAGCCAGTGCTGACACGATACCAAACGCACACACCACCCCGGCCTTGCCGACAACCCCTCTCGGCCTCCCGCTGCCATCGTCGACCTGGCCAGCAGCGCTAACAGCTCGCCTTCAGTATTGGCGAAAGACCGGGGTTTGAACGCCTGCGGCAGGCAACGGTGGGCAAGATAGAGAGGCTAGCACGTGTCATTCGACGTGTCAGGGCTGCTGTGTGGCCGCTGGCGTCGGTGGATCTGGGTAATTGGGGCTGCATGGACGAGGATGGCATTTTGCCCAAAGTTGACACTAATCGAGGGATGTAGCCGTCCGAAGCGTCCCCGTGGCCCAATGGATAAGGCATCCGCCTACGAAGCGGGAGATTGCGGGTTCGAGTCCCGTCGGAGACTTCCTTTTGACGTCGTCAAACCTCGTCAACTTTTATCGGGCGAAAACGCCATCGCCGCCGATGCACTGCCAAGGCTGGTATTACAGGCTCTTGCCGCTTGCCTGGGCGCTGTTTCCGAGTAGAACGGACACTGGGACGTCGTGTACGGCCTCGCCATCTTGAATAATGGCGTCCCGCTGTGGCCGAAATGCACTTACACTGCCGAGAACAGTCGTCTGAGACTGGCTATCGGGCCTGCAGCCGGCGGCCTTCGATGGTAGCAGGCTGACGTCATTTCTGCTTCTTCGGGTGACGTCCAAACTTGGTGGGCAGTCTAAACTACCGTGCCAGCCAGTGCTGACACGATACCAAACGCACACACCACCCCGGCCTTGCCGACAACCCCTCTCGGCCTCCCGCTGCCATCGTCGACCTGGCCAGCAGCGCTAACAGCTCGCCTTCAGTATTGGCGAAAGACCGGGGTTTGAACGCCTGCGGCAGGCAACGGTGGGCAAGATAGAGAGGCTAGCACGTGTCACTCGACGTGTCAGGGCTGCTGTGTGGCCGCTGGCGTCGGTGGATCTGGGTAATTGGGGCTGCATGGACGAGGATGGCATTTTGCCCAAAGTTGACACTAATCGAGGGATGTAGCCGTCCGAAGCGTCCCCGTGGCCCAATGGATAAGGCATCCGCCTACGAAGCGGGAGATTGCGGGTTCGAGTCCCGTCGGAGACTTCCTTTTGACGTCGTCAAACCTCGTCAACTTTTATCGGGCGAAAACGCCATCGCCGCCGATGCACTGCCAAGGCTGGTATTACAGGCTCTTGCCGCTTGCCTGGGCGCTGTTTCCGAGTAGAACGGACACTGGGACGTCGTGTACGGCCTCGCCATCTTGAATAATGGCGTCCCGCTGTGGCCGAAATGCACTTACACTGCCGAGAACAGTCGTCTGAGACTGGCTATCGGGCCTGCAGCCGGCGGCCTTCGATGGTAGCAGGCTGACGTCATTTCTGCTTCTTCGGGTGACGTCCAAACTTGGTGGGCAGTCTAAACTACCGTGCCAGCCAGTGCTGACACGATACCAAACGCACACACCACCCCGGCCTTGCCGACAACCCCTCTCGGCCTCCCGCTGCCATCGTCGACCTGGCCAGCAGCGCTAACAGCTCGCCTTCAGTATTGGCGAAAGACCGGGGTTTGAACGCCTGCGGCAGGCAACGGTGGGCAAGATAGAGAGGCTAGCACGTGTCACTCGACGTGTCAGGGCTGCTGTGTGGCCGCTGGCGTCGGTGGATCTGGGTAATTGGGGCTGCATGGACGAGGATGGCATTTTGCCCAAAGTTGACACTAATCGAGGGATGTAGCCGTCCGAAGCGTCCCCGTGGCCCAATGGATAAGGCATCCGCCTACGAAGCGGGAGATTGCGGGTTCGAGTCCCGTCGGAGACTTCCTTTTGACGTCGTCAAACCTCGTCAACTTTTATCGGGTGAAAACGCCATCGCCGCCGATGCACTGCCAAGGCTGGTATTACAGGCTCTTGCCGCTTGCCTGGGCGCTGTTTCCGAGTAGAACGGACACTGGGACGTCGTGTACGGCCTCGCCATCTTGAATAATGGCGTCCCGCTGTGGCCGAAATGCACTTACACTGCCGAGAAGAGTCGTCTGAGACTGGCTATCGGGCCTGCAGCCGGCGGCCTTCGATGGTAGCAGGCTGACGTCATTTCTGCTTCTTCGGGTGACGTCCAAACTTGGTGGGCAGTCTAAACTACCGTGCCAGCCAGTGCTGACACGATACCAAACGCACACACCACCCCGGCCTTGCCGACAACCCCTCTCGGCCTCCCGCTGCCATCGTCGACCTGGCCAGCAGCGCTAACAGCTCGCCTTCAGTATTGGCGAAAGACCGGGGTTTGAACGCCTGCGGCAGGCAACGGTGGGCAAGATAGAGAGGCTAGCACGTGTCACTCGACGTGTCAGGGCTGCTGTGTGGCCGCTGGCGTCGGTGGATCTGGGTAATTGGGGCTGCATGGACGAGGATGGCATTTTGCCCAAAGTTGACACTAATCGAGGGATGTAGCCGTCCGAAGCGTCCCCGTGGCCCAATGGATAAGGCATCCGCCTACGAAGCGGGAGATTGCGGGTTCGAGTCCCGTCGGAGACTTCCTTTTGACGTCGTCAAACCTCGTCAACTTTTATCGGGTGAAAACGCCATCGCCGCCGATGCACTGCCAAGGCTGGTATTACAGGCTCTTGCCGCTTGCCTGGGCGCTGTTTCCGAGTAGAACGGACACTGGGACGTCGTGTACGGCCTCGCCATCTTGAATAATGGCGTCCCGCTGTGGCCGAAATGCACTTACACTGCCGAGAACAGTCGTCTGAGACTGGCTATCGGGCCTGCAGCCGGCGGCCTTCGATGGTAGCAGGCTGACGTCATTTCTGCATCTTCGGGTGACGTCCAAACTTGGTGGGCAGTCTAAACTACCGTGCCAGCCAGTGCTGACACGATACCAAACGCACACACCACCCCGGCCTTGCCGACAACCCCTCTCGGCCTCCCGCTGCCATCGTCGACCTGGCCAGCAGCGCTAACAGCTCGCCTTCAGTATTGGCGAAAGACCGGGGTTTGAACGCCTGCGGCAGGCAACGGTGGGCAAGATAGAGAGGCTAGCACGTGTCATTCGACGTGTCAGGGCTGCTGTGTGGCCGCTGGCGTCGGTGGATCTGGGTAATTGGGGCTGCATGGACGAGGATGGCATTTTGCCCAAAGTTGACACTAATCGAGGGATGTAGCCGTCCGAAGCGTCCCCGTGGCCCAATGGATAAGGCATCCGCCTACGAAGCGGGAGATTGCGGGTTCGAGTCCCGTCGGAGACTTCCTTTTGACGTCGTCAAACCTCGTCAACTTTTATCGGGCGAAAACGCCATCGCCGCCGATGCACTGCCAAGGCTGGTATTACAGGCTCTTGCCGCTTGCCTGGGCGCTGTTTCCGAGTAGAACGGACACTGGGACGTCGTGTACGGCCTCGCCATCTTGAATAATGGCGTCCCGCTGTGGCCGAAATGCACTTACACTGCCGAGAAGAGTCGTCTGAGACTGGCTATCGGGCCTGCAGCCGGCGGCCTTCGATGGTAGCAGGCTGACGTCATTTCTGCATCTTCGGGTGACGTCCAAACTTGGTGGGCAGTCTAAACTACCGTGCCAGCCAGTGCTGACACGATACCAAACGCACACACCACCCCGGCCTTGCCGACAACCCCTCTCGGCCTCCCGCTGCCATCGTCGACCTGGCCAGCAGCGCTAACAGCTCGCCTTCAGTATTGGCGAAAGACCGGGGTTTGAACGCCTGCGGCAGGAAACGGTGGGCAAGATAGAGAGGCTAGCACGTGTCATTCGACGTGTCAGGGCTGCTGTGTGGCCGCTGGCGTCGGTGGATCTGGGTAATTGGGGCTGCATGGACGAGGATGGCATTTTGCCCAAAGTTGACACTAATCGAGGGATGTAGCCGTCCGAAGCGTCCCCGTGGCCCAATGGATAAGGCATCCGCCTACGAAGCGGGAGATTGCGGGTTCGAGTCCCGTCGGAGACTTCCTTTTGACGTCGTCAAACCTCGTCAACTTTTATCGGGCGAAAACGCCATCGCCGCCGATGCACTGCCAAGGCTGGTATTACAGGCTCTTGCCGCTTGCCTGGGCGCTGTTTCCGAGTAGAACGGACACTGGGACGTCGTGTACGGCCTCGCCATCTTGAATAATGGCGTCCCGCTGTGGCCGAAATGCACTTACACTGCCGAGAAGAGTCGTCTGAGACTGGCTATCGGGCCTGCAGCCGGCGGCCTTCGATGGTAGCAGGCTGACGTCATTTCTGCTTCTTCGGGTGACGTCCAAACTTGGTGGGCAGTCTAAACTACCGTGCCAGCCAGTGCTGACACGATACCAAACGCACACACCACCCCGGCCTTGCCGACAACCCCTCTCGGCCTCCCGCTGCCATCGTCGACCTGGCCAGCAGCGCTAACAGCTCGCCTTCAGTATTGGCGAAAGACCGGGGTTTGAACGCCTGCGGCAGGCAACGGTGGGCAAGATAGAGAGGCTAGCACGTGTCATTCGACGTGTCAGGGCTGCTGTGTGGCCGCTGGCGTCGGTGGATCTGGGTAATTGGGGCTGCATGGACGAGGATGGCATTTTGCCCAAAGTTGACACTAATCGAGGGATGTAGCCGTCCGAAGCGTCCCCGTGGCCCAATGGATAAGGCATCCGCCTACGAAGCGGGAGATTGCGGGTTCGAGTCCCGTCGGAGACTTCCTTTTGACGTCGTCAAACCTCGTCAACTTTTATCGGGCGAAAACGCCATCGCCGCCGATGCACTGCCAAGGCTGGTATTACAGGCTCTTGCCGCTTGCCTGGGCGCTGTTTCCGAGTAGAACGGACACTGGGACGTCGTGTACGGCCTCGCCATCTTGAATAATGGCGTCCCGCTGTGGCCGAAATGCACTTACACTGCCGAGAAGAGTCGTCTGAGACTGGCTATCGGGCCTGCAGCCGGCGGCCTTCGATGGTAGCAGGCTGACGTCATTTCTGCTTCTTCGGGTGACGTCCAAACTTGGTGGGCAGTCTAAACTACCGTGCCAGCCAGTGCTGACACGATACCAAACGCACACACCACCCCGGCCTTGCCGACAACCCCTCTCGGCCTCCCGCTGCCATCGTCGACCTGGCCAGCAGCGCTAACAGCTCGCCTTCAGTATTGGCGAAAGACCGGGGTTTGAACGCCTGCGGCAGGCAACGGTGGGCAAGATAGAGAGGCTAGCACGTGTCATTCGACGTGTCAGGGCTGCTGTGTGGCCGCTGGCGTCGGTGGATCTGGGTAATTGGGGCTGCATGGACGAGGATGGCATTTTGCCCAAAGTTGACACTAATCGAGGGATGTAGCCGTCCGAAGCGTCCCCGTGGCCCAATGGATAAGGCATCCGCCTACGAAGCGGGAGATTGCGGGTTCGAGTCCCGTCGGAGACTTCCTTTTGACGTCGTCAAACCTCGTCAACTTTTATCGGGCGAAAACGCCATCGCCGCCGATGCACTGCCAAGGCTGGTATTACAGGCTCTTGCCGCTTGCCTGGGCGCTGTTTCCGAGTAGAACGGACACTGGGACGTCGTGTACGGCCTCGCCATCTTGAATAATGGCGTCCCGCTGTGGCCGAAATGCACTTACACTGCCGAGAAGAGTCGTCTGAGACTGGCTATCGGGCCTGCAGCCGGCGGCCTTCGATGGTAGCAGGCTGACGTCATTTCTGCTTCTTCGGGTGACGTCCAAACTTGGTGGGCAGTCTAAACTACCGTGCCAGCCAGTGCTGACACGATACCAAACGCACACACCACCCCGGCCTTGCCGACAACCCCTCTCGGCCTCCCGCTGCCATCGTCGACCTGGCCAGCAGCGCTAACAGCTCGCCTTCAGTATTGGCGAAAGACCGGGGTTTGAACGCCTGCGGCAGGCAACGGTGGGCAAGATAGAGAGGCTAGCACGTGTCACTCGACGTGTCAGGGCTGCTGTGTGGCCGCTGGCGTCGGTGGATCTGGGTAATTGGGGCTGCATGGACGAGGATGGCATTTTGCCCAAAGTTGACACTAATCGAGGGATGTAGCCGTCCGAAGCGTCCCCGTGGCCCAATGGATAAGGCATCCGCCTACGAAGCGGGAGATTGCGGGTTCGAGTCCCGTCGGAGACTTCCTTTTGACGTCGTCAAACCTCGTCAACTTTTATCGGGCGAAAACGCCATCGCCGCCGATGCACTGCCAAGGCTGGTATTACAGGCTCTTGCCGCTTGCCTGGGCGCTGTTTCCGAGTAGAACGGACACTGGGACGTCGTGTACGGCCTCGCCATCTTGAATAATGGCGTCCCGCTGTGGCCGAAATGCACTTACACTGCCGAGAAGAGTCGTCTGAGACTGGCTATCGGGCCTGCAGCCGGCGGCCTTCGATGGTAGCAGGCTGACGTCATTTCTGCTTCTTCGGGTGACGTCCAAACTTGGTGGGCAGTCTAAACTACCGTGCCAGCCAGTGCTGACACGATACCAAACGCACACACCACCCCGGCCTTGCCGACAACCCCTCTCGGCCTCCCGCTGCCATCGTCGACCTGGCCAGCAGCGCTAACAGCTCGCCTTCAGTATTGGCGAAAGACCGGGGTTTGAACGCCTGCGGCAGGCAACGGTGGGCAAGATAGAGAGGCTAGCACGTGTCACTCGACGTGTCAGGGCTGCTGTGTGGCCGCTGGCGTCGGTGGATCTGGGTAATTGGGGCTGCATGGACGAGGATGGCATTTTGCCCAAAGTTGACACTAATCGAGGGATGTAGCCGTCCGAAGCGTCCCCGTGGCCCAATGGATAAGGCATCCGCCTACGAAGCGGGAGATTGCGGGTTCGAGTCCCGTCGGAGACTTCCTTTTGACGTCGTCAAACCTCGTCAACTTTTATCGGGCGAAAACGCCATCGCCGCCGATGCACTGCCAAGGCTGGTATTACAGGCTCTTGCCGCTTGCCTGGGCGCTGTTTCCGAGTAGAACGGACACTGGGACGTCGTGTACGGCCTCGCCATCTTGAATAATGGCGTCCCGCTGTGGCCGAAATGCACTTACACTGCCGAGAAGAGTCGTCTGAGACTGGCTATCGGGCCTGCAGCCGGCGGCCTTCGATGGTAGCAGGCTGACGTCATTTCTGCTTCTTCGGGTGACGTCCAAACTTGGTGGGCAGTCTAAACTACCGTGCCAGCCAGTGCTGACACGATACCAAACGCACACACCACCCCGGCCTTGCCGACAACCCCTCTCGGCCTCCCGCTGCCATCGTCGACCTGGCCAGCAGCGCTAACAGCTCGCCTTCAGTATTGGCGAAAGACCGGGGTTTGAACGCCTGCGGCAGGCAACGGTGGGCAAGATAGAGAGGCTAGCACGTGTCACTCGACGTGTCAGGGCTGCTGTGTGGCCGCTGGCGTCGGTGGATCTGGGTAATTGGGGCTGCATGGACGAGGATGGCATTTTGCCCAAAGTTGACACTAATCGAGGGATGTAGCCGTCCGAAGCGTCCCCGTGGCCCAATGGATAAGGCATCCGCCTACGAAGCGGGAGATTGCGGGTTCGAGTCCCGTCGGAGACTTCCTTTTGACGTCGTCAAACCTCGTCAACTTTTATCGGGCGAAAACGCCATCGCCGCCGATGCACTGCCAAGGCTGGTATTACAGGCTCTTGCCGCTTGCCTGGGCGCTGTTTCCGAGTAGAACGGACACTGGGACGTCGTGTACGGCCTCGCCATCTTGAATAATGGCGTCCCGCTGTGGCCGAAATGCACTTACACTGCCGAGAAGAGTCGTCTGAGACTGGCTATCGGGCCTGCAGCCGGCGGCCTTCGATGGTAGCAGGCTGACGTCATTTCTGCTTCTTCGGGTGACGTCCAAACTTGGTGGGCAGTCTAAACTACCGTGCCAGCCAGTGCTGACACGATACCAAACGCACACACCACCCCGGCCTTGCCGACAACCCCTCTCGGCCTCCCGCTGCCATCGTCGACCTGGCCAGCAGCGCTAACAGCTCGCCTTCAGTATTGGCGAAAGACCGGGGTTTGAACGCCTGCGGCAGGCAACGGTGGGCAAGATAGAGAGGCTAGCACGTGTCATTCGACGTGTCAGGGCTGCTGTGTGGCCGCTGGCGTCGGTGGATTTGGGTAATTGGGGCTGCATGGACGAGGATGGCATTTTGCCCAAAGTTGACACTAATCGAGGGATGTAGCCGTCCGAAGCGTCCCCGTGGCCCAATGGATAAGGTAGCATATCGCTGCGATTCTAACTCCAGAAAAATACCTTAAGGTTTGTATTGTGCTTCCAGCCAATAGGAACATGCCATTAGCGATTCTTAGGATTTTCAACCAATGGGTACTGTCGTTGGTTAAACTTTTGACCAATTGAATCGAGAGAAGGACTGCCAACCGCTGATCTGACCATTCCAACAATATCTGGTTGGAAACGTGATTTGATATTGAGTATGCCATACAAAGAACAAGTGAAATACAAATAGAATAAATATTCATAGGTTTCCAACCCCCGCTAGCTCATCTGCGACGCCATTCTTCGTTCAGACACACACAGGCATGTCAGTGGCATCGCTAGTTCCTGCGAACAGCCAGCGAAGCCGAGCGACGGCTGTGAAGTCCTTCGAAGACTTCCTCGTGAAGAAGGAGGTGACGCTCACAGAAGTGCATGATCGTATTTCTAAGGACAGCACAGGTAAAAGTTTGTTTGTCATTCTGGACAAGTATGGATGGTTTTTAGTAAAAAAAGTAGGAAGGCAAGGAGTAGCTCTGTCCAAGAATACTGTTCTATCTTACTTTGGCAATGTGAAGAACTGGCTGGCGGATCTGTACCCGCAGCAGAGCCAATGTGTCTCTAAGAAGCTACAAAAGATGCTATCAACTCTAGATCGGTACTGCGAAAAGAGGCCGGAGCAAGGTGTCACGAAACAAGCGCCACCATGTACTAAAAAGGATATAAAGACTATCATCTCGGCTCTCTACACGCACGCTTCCGCCAACTCCGACTACCTGGATGCGGCGCTAGTGGCATTGATGTGGTACCTCTACGGTCGTGGTTCTGAGGCTGAACAATTGGAAAAGGCTCAGCTGTGTGTATACCCAGGTAGGAAGCTTGCAAGGTTTCTATTTCGTTTGTATTGATTAATCCAAAGTTAAAGCTGACACACTCTGTATGTATATGGTAGGCGGTATGATATTTCTCCGCTTTAAACGTGTGAAGACTGCCTCGCAACAGGGTATCTCCTTGTTTAAAGATCCTAACGACCCCTTCACATGCCCGCTACACGTGCTTGCTGTCGCTCTCGCCCTTCAACCTGCTCCAGGAACTCGCATCTTCCCGCAATTTGCTGCCGTACCTGTGCTGTCCGCATCCGAAGGTCAAGATGAAGATGACGAGCTGGGCCTGATTGCGCAGCTGGACCGTGAGCTCGAAGAAGAGCCTACATGCAAGACGCCACAGCCACGTCGAGCCAACTCAGCCCCTGGTGCTCAAGCTTATATCAATAGACTATTAGTCATGGTTAGTGGACTGCCAGCAGCAAAGGAGAGTGGACTCACGAAGGGACTCACCTCGCACTCCTTCCGACGAGGTGGGGCCATGCACGCCAACGCCGACAGTCGTATTAGTCCTAACTGGGTTGTTGAACGCGGGGGCTGGAATATGTCGCGCGTGAGCAAAGCGTTTTCCTACATGCTGAACACAACACACGAGGATCAACAAGTTGCGCGTCAGTTGAGCGGGTGGAACCCGCAAGATGGCGCCCGTCTTCCAGACCTTTCTTCCCTGGACGGCGTTGTCCGGACGCGCGTCGAAAAGCTGCAGGAGCTCCTCTTCGCCGCTGTCACTGGTTTCCCGACACTGTCTTGGAACTTGGACCCCCAGGTGCTCGAAGTCTTGATGGCGACCTTGATCCTGCACTTTCCCGAGATGGAACGCCATCGCTTCGACAGCCCGTACGTTCGCCGCATTCATGAAGCCCTTGGTGTCCTCAACATACAGGCCTCCGAGCTGTTGGCATGGTCGATCACCCTCCGAGCTGCATTCAATCCACCTGCAGAAGAGAAACACGAAACAGCGGCCGAGTCCTCTCAAAACATGATCCGTGTTCTTGAAAGGCTGTCGCAGCAGCTCGACGAGCTGCTGCTCCGTCAAACGCGCGTAGAAGAAAAGCTGGCAGCTTTGGGGGCGAACACAGAATCTATTGACAAGCAAACAAACACTACCGAGCAGCAGCACCAAGAACTCGAGCAGCCGCAGCCAAAGCGTGCACGCAAGCGGGCCTCAAAAGCGCTGTCGACGGTGTGGTTCGAGTGGTTCACTGCTGTACCACGCATGTACGAATCAACAACAGTTAGCAAAGCTACCCTTCACGAGTCACGGCACGCCGTTGCATTCATGATGCTCTGCTTACCTTCAGGGTTCAAGCTGGATCCGTTCTCGCCAGCGTACAAGGCGGAGGTTCACGCACTTGGAGTCGAAGCCGAGCAGAAGACCCTTGAATACTTGGCTGCCCAAGGCTCACAGGCTGCAGCCGTTGGCTCGGTCGTCAAAGCCATGCGGGCGCTCCACAAAACAGGCCATCTTTCCGTCCTCCTTGACCAGTTTCGTAAGCGCTACTACGAAGGCGATATCGTCGACCCGACGCCCAATTCCGCCCTTCCGCCATTCCTGCGTTTTACCTAAATGCACACGCAACACACTAAAAGGTCAATAATATATGCAATACGTACAATATGAATAGCATGTACTCGCGTAGCCGAACTGTCTGAAAACAAAAGCAAAAACAAATCATATTTTATGCCCATGCCGGGGTTTGAACCCGATCCTCCAGGCCCGAAGGCCTGGTGCTCAACCTCACGAGCTCCATGGGCGCGGGTAAGTTGCATTGGATACAGCAGAAACAATACTCAGCCAGCCCACAGGCGCAAACCAACGCACGAGCCAGCAGGGCACACGACCCAGCACACGACCCAGCGCACACGACCCAGCAGCACACGCGGTCCAGCGCACACGACCCAGCACACGACCCAGCACACACGACCCAGCACACACGACCCAGCACACGACCCAGCACACACGACCCAGCACACACGACCCAGCACACACGACCCAGCACACGATCCAGCACACACAGTCCAGCACACACAACCCAGCAGCACACGGCCCAGCAGCACACGGCCCAGCAGCAGAACGGCCCAGCAGCACACGGCCCAGCAGCACACGGCCCAGCAGCAGAACGGTCCAGCAGCACACACGGCCCAGCAGCACACGGCCCAGCAGCACGCACGGCCCAGCAGCACACACGGCCCAGCAGCACGCACGGCCCAGCATGGGAGCCACAACTTCCAGCAGCCAGCAGCGCCTGTGTTCACGCAGACACAACACCAACATAGTCACGACTCGCCGCACTAACCTGGAAGCTTCTGGACTGTTGGCCGAGAATCCGATCGGCGATCGTGAGGTTAAATGTTAGCTTGATAAAAAACCTTATACCGTTGCTAGACCGGTTTTGGTTGGAAGCGGTCCAACCCAGTTGGAATTTTGACGGTATGGCATCCGCCTACGAAGCGGGAGATTGCGGGTTCGAGTCCCGTCGGAGACTTCCTTTTGACGTCGTCAAACCTCGTCAACTTTTATCGGGCGAAAACGCCATCGCCGCCGATGCACTGCCAAGGCTGGTATTACAGGCTCTTGCCGCTTGCCTGGGCGCTGTTTCCGAGTAGAACGGACACTGGGACGTCGTGTACGGCCTCGCCATCTTGAATAATGGCGTCCCGCTGTGGCCGAAATGCACTTACACTGCCGAGAAGAGTCGTCTGAGACTGGCTATCGGGCCTGCAGCCGGCGGCCTTCGATGGTAGCAGGCTGACGTCATTTCTGCTTCTTCGGGTGACGTCCAAACTTGGTGGGCAGTCTAAACTACCGTGCCAGCCAGTGCTGACACGATACCAAACGCACACACCACCCCGGCCTTGCCGACAACCCCTCTCGGCCTCCCGCTGCCATCGTCGACCTGGCCAGCAGCGCTAACAGCTCGCCTTCAGTATTGGCGAAAGACCGGGGTTTGAACGCCTGCGGCAGGCAACGGTGGACAAGATAGAGAGGCTAGCACGTGTCATTCGACGTGTCAGGGCTGCTGTGTGGCCGCTGGCGTCGGTGGATCTGGGTAATTGGGGCTGCATGGACGAGGATGGCATTTTGCCCAAAGTTGACACTAATCGAGGGATGTAGCCGTCCGAAGCGTCCCCGTGGCCCAATGGATAAGGCATCCGCCTACGAAGCGGGAGATTGCGGGTTCGAGTCCCGTCGGAGACTTCCTTTTGACGTCGTCAAACCTCGTCAACTTTTATCGGGCGAAAACGCCATCGCCGCCGATGCACTGCTAAGGCTGGTATTACAGGCTCTTGCCGCTTGTCTGGGCGCTGTTTCCGAGTAGAACGGACACTGGGACGTCGTGTACGGCCTCGCCATCTTGAATAATGGCGTCCCGCTGTGGCCGAAATGCACTTACACTGCCGAGAAGAGTCGTCTGAGACTGGCTATCGGGCCTGCAGCCGGCGGCCTTCGATGGTAGCAGGCTGACGTCATTTCCGCATCTTCGGGTGGCGTCCAAACTTGGTGGGCAGTCTAAACTACCGTGCCAGCCAGTGCTGACACGATACCAAACGCACACACCACCCCGGCCTTGCCGACAACCCCTCTCGGCCTCCCGCTGCCATCGTCGACCTGGCCAGCAGCGCTAACAGCTCGCCTTCAGTATTGGCGAAAGACCGGGGTTTGAACGCCTGCGGCAGGCAACGGTGGGCAAGATAGAGAGGCTAGCACGTGTCATTCGACGTGTCAGGGCTGCTGTGTGGCCGCTGGCGTCGGTGGATCTGGGTAATTGGGGCTGCATGGACGAGGATGGCATTTTGCCCAAAGTTGACACTAATCGAGGGATGTAGCCGTCCGAAGCGTCCCCGTGGCCCAATGGATAAGGCATCCGCCTTCGAAGCGGGAGATTGCGGGTTCGAGTCCCGTCGGAGACTTCCTTTTGACGTCGTCAAACCTCGTCAACTTTTATCGGGCGAAAACGCCATCGCCGCCGATGCACTGCCAAGGCTGGTATTACAGGCTCTTGCCGCTTGCCTGGGCGCTGTTTCCGAGTAGAACGGACACTGGGACGTCGTGTACGGCCTCGCCATCTTGAATAATGGCGTCCCGCTGTGGCCGAAATGCACTTACACTGCCGAGAAGAGTCGTCTGAGACTGGCTATCGGGCCTGCAGCCGGCGGCCTTCGATGGTAGCAGGCTGACGTCATTTCTGCATCTTCGGGTGACGTCCAAACTTGGTGGGCAGTCTAAACTACCGTGCCAGCCAGTGCTGACACGATACCAAACGCACACACCACCCCGGCCTTGCCGACAACCCCTCTCGGCCTCCCGCTGCCATCGTCGACCTGGCCAGCAGCGCTAACAGCTCGCCTTCAGTATTGGCGAAAGACCGGGGTTTGAACGCCTGCGGCAGGCAACGGTGGGCAAGATAGAGAGGCTAGCACGTGTCACTCGACGTGTCAGGGCTGCTGTGTGGCCGCTGGCGTCGGTGGATCTGGGTAATTGGGGCTGCATGGACGAGGATGGCATTTTGCCCAAAGTTGACACTAATCGAGGGATGTAGCCGTCCGAAGCGTCCCCGTGGCCCAATGGATAAGGCATCCGCCTACGAAGCGGGAGATTGCGGGTTCGAGTCCCGTCGGAGACTTCCTTTTGACGTCGTCAAACCTCGTCAACTTTTATCGGGTGAAAACGCCATCGCCGCCGATGCACTGCCAAAGCTGGTATTACAGGCTCTTGCCGCTTGTCTGGGCGCTGTTTCCGAGTAGAACGGACACTGGGACGTCGTGTACGGCCTCGCCATCTTGAATAATGGCGTCCCGCTGTGGCCGAAATGCACTTACACTGCCGAGAAGAGTCGTCTGAGACTGGCTATCGGGCCTGCAGCCGGCGGCCTTCGATGGTAGCAGGCTGACGTCATTTCTGCATCTTCGGGTGACGTCCAAACTTGGTGGGCAGTCTAAACTACCGTGCCAGCCAGTGCTGACACGATACCAAACGCACACACCACCCCGGCCTTGCCGACAACCCCTCTCGGCCTCCCGCTGCCATCGTCGACCTGGCCAGCAGCGCTAACAGCTCGCCTTCAGTATTGGCGAAAGACCGGGGTTTGAACGCCTGCGGCAGGCAACGGTGGGCAAGATAGAGAGGCTAGCACGTGTCATTCGACGTGTCAGGGCTGCTGTGTGGCCGCTGGCGTCGGTGGATCTGGGTAATTGGGGCTGCATGGACGAGGATGGCATTTTGCCCAAAGTTGACACTAATCGAGGGATGTAGCCGTCCGAAGCGTCCCCGTGGCCCAATGGATAAGGCATCCGCCTACGAAGCGGGAGATTGCGGGTTCGAGTCCCGTCGGAGACTTCCTTTTGACGTCGTCAAACCTCGTCAACTTTTATCGGGCGAAAACGCCATCGCCGCCGATGCACTGCCAAGGCTGGTATTACAGGCTCTTGCCGCTTGCCTGGGCGCTGTTTCCGAGTAGAACGGACACTGGGACGTCGTGTACGGCCTCGCCATCTTGAATAATGGCGTCCCGCTGTGGCCGAAATGCACTTACACTGCCGAGAAGAGTCGTCTGAGACTGGCTATCGGGCCTGCAGCCGGCGGCCTTCGATGGTAGCAGGCTGACGTCATTTCTGCATCTTCGGGTGACGTCCAAACTTGGTGGGCAGTCTAAACTACCGTGCCAGCCAGTGCTGACACGATACCAAACGCACACACCACCCCGGCCTTGCCGACAACCCCTCTCGGCCTCCCGCTGCCATCGTCGACCTGGCCAGCAGCGCTAACAGCTCGCCTTCAGTATTGGCGAAAGACCGGGGTTTGAACGCCTGCGGCAGGCAACGGTGGACAAGATAGAGAGGCTAGCACGTGTCATTCGACGTGTCAGGGCTGCTGTGTGGCCGCTGGCGTCGGTGGATCTGGGTAATTGGGGCTGCATGGACGAGGATGGCATTTTGCCCAAAGTTGACACTAATCGAGGGATGTAGCCGTCCGAAGCGTCCCCGTGGCCCAATGGATAAGGCATCCGCCTACGAAGCGGGAGATTGCGGGTTCGAGTCCCGTCGGAGACTTCCTTTTGACGTCGTCAAACCTCGTCAACTTTTATCGGGCGGAAACGCCATCGCCGCCGATGCACTGCCAAGGCTGGTATTACAGGCTCTTGCCGCTTGCCTGGGCGCTGTTTCCGAGTAGAACGGACACTGGGACGTCGTGTACGGCCTCGCCATCTTGAATAATGGTGTCCCGCTGTGGCCGAAATGCACTTACACTGCCGAGAAGAGTCGTCTGAGACTGGCTATCGGGCCTGCAGCCGGCGGCCTTCGATGGTAGCAGGCTGACGTCATTTCTGCTTCTTCGGGTGACGTCCAAACTTGGTGGGCAGTCTAAACTACCGTGCCAGCCAGTGATGACACGATACCAAACGCACACACCACCCCGGCCTTGCCGACAACCCCTCTCGGCCTCCCGCTGCCATCGTCGACCTGGCCAGCAGCGCTAACAGCTCGCCTTCAGTATTGGCGAAAGACCGGGGTTTGAACGCCTGCGGCAGGCAACGGTGGGCAAGATAGAGAGGCTAGCACGTGTCACTCGACGTGTCAGGGCTGCTGTGTGGCCGCTGGCGTCGGTGGATCTGGGTAATTGGGGCTGCATGGACGAGGATGGCATTTTGCCCAAAGTTGACACTAATCGAGGGATGTAGCCGTCCGAAGCGTCCCCGTGGCCCAATGGATAAGGCATCCGCCTTCGAAGCGGGAGATTGCGGGTTCGAGTCCCGTCGGAGACTTCCTTTTGACGTCGTCAAACCTCGTCAACTTTTATCGGGTGAAAACGCCATCGCCGCCGATGCACTGCCAAAGCTGGTATTACAGGCTCTTGCCGCTTGCCTGGGCGCTGTTTCCGAGTAGAACGGACACTGGGACGTCGTGTACGGCCTCGCCATCTTGAATAATGGCGTCCCGCTGTGGCCGAAATGCACTTACACTGCCGAGAAGAGTCGTCTGAGACTGGCTATCGGGCCTGCAGCCGGCGGCCTTCGATGGTAGCAGGCTGACGTCATTTCTGCATCTTCGGGTGACGTCCAAACTTGGTGGGCAGTCTAAACTACCGTGCCAGCCAGTGCTGACACGATACCAAACGCACACACCACCCCGGCCTTGCCGACAACCCCTCTCGGCCTCCCGCTGCCATCGTCGACCTGGCCAGCAGCGCTAACAGCTCGCCTTCAGTATTGGCGAAAGACCGGGGTTTGAACGCCTGCGGCAGGCAACGGTGGGCAAGATAGAGAGGCTAGCACGTGTCACTCGACGTGTCAGGGCTGCTGTGTGGCCGCTGGCGTCGGTGGATCTGGGTAATTGGGGCTGCATGGACGAGGATGGCATTTTGCCCAAAGTTGACACTAATCGAGGGATGTAGCCGTCCGAAGCGTCCCCGTGGCCCAATGGATAAGGCATCCGCCTACGAAGCGGGAGATTGCGGGTTCGAGTCCCGTCGGAGACTTCCTTTTGACGTCGTCAAACCTCGTCAACTTTTATCGGGCGAAAACGCCATCGCCGCCGATGCACTGCCACGGCTGGTATTACCGGCTCTTGCCGCTTGTCTGGGCGCTGTTTCCGAGTAGAACGGACACTGGGACGTCGTGTACGGCCTCGCCATCTTGAATAATGGCGTCCCGCTGTGGCCGAAATGCACTTACACTGCCGAGAACAGTCGGCTGAGACTGGCTATCGGGCTCGCAGCCGGCGGCCTTCGATGGTAGCAGGCTGGCGCCATTTCTGCATCTTCTGGTGACGTCCAAACTTGGTGGGCAGTCTAAACTACCGTGCCAGCCAGTGCTGACACGATACCAAACGCACACACCACCCCGGCCTTGCCGACAACCCCTCTCGGCCTCCCGCTGCCATCGTCGACCTGGCCAGCAGCGCTAACAGCTCGCCTTCAGTATTGGCGAAAGACCGGGGTTTGAACGCCTGCGGCAGGCAACGGTGGGCAAGATAGAGAGGCTAGCACGTGTCATTCGACGTGTCAGGGCTGCTGTGTGGCCGCTGGCGTCGGTGGATCTGGGTAATTGGGGCTGCATGGACGAGGATGGCATTTTGCCCAAAGTTGACACTAATCGAGGGATGTAGCCGTCCGAAGCGTCCCCGTGGCCCAATGGATAAGGCATCCGCCTACGAAGCGGGAGATTGCGGGTTCGAGTCCCGTCGGAGACTTCCTTTTGACGTCGTCAAACCTCGTCAACTTTTATCGGGCGAAAACGCCATCGCCGCCGATGCACTGCCAAGGCTGGTATTACAGGCTCTTGCCGCTTGCCTGGGCGCTGTTTCCGAGTAGAACGGACACTGGGACGTCGTGTACGGCCTCGCCATCTTGAATAATGGCGTCCCGCTGTGGCCGAAATGCACTTACACTGCCGAGAAGAGTCGTCTGAGACTGGCTATCGGGCTCGCAGCCGGCGGCCTTCGATGGTAGCAGGCTGACGTCATTTCTGCATCTTCGGGTGACGTCCAAACTTGGTGGGCAGTCTAAACTACCGTGCCAGCCAGTGCTGACACGATACCAAACGCACACACCACCCCGGCCTTGCCGACAACCCCTCTCGGCCTCCCGCTGCCATCGTCGACCTGGCCAGCAGCGCTAACAGCTCGCCTTCAGTATTGGCGAAAGACCGGGGTTTGAACGCCTGCGGCAGGCAACGGTGGGCAAGATAGAGAGGCTAGCACGTGTCACTCGACGTGTCAGGGCTGCTGTGTGGCCGCTGGCGTCGGTGGATCTGGGTAATTGGGGCTGCATGGACGAGGATGGCATTTTGCCCAAAGTTGACACTAATCGAGGGATGTAGCCGTCCGAAGCGTCCCCGTGGCCCAATGGATAAGGCATCCGCCTACGAAGCGGGAGATTGCGGGTTCGAGTCCCGTCGGAGACTTCCTTTTGACGTCGTCAAACCTCGTCAACTTTTATCGGGTGAAAACGCCATCGCCGCCGATGCACTGCCAAAGCTGGTATTACAGGCTCTTGCCGCTTGTCTGGGCGCTGTTTCCGAGTAGAACGGACACTGGGACGTCGTGTACGGCCTCGCCATCTTGAATAATGGCGTCCCGCTGTGGCCGAAATGCACTTACACTGCCGAGAACAGTCGTCTGAGACTGGCTATCGGGCCTGCAGCCGGCGGCCTTCGATGGTAGCAGGCTGACGTCATTTCTGCATCTTCGGGTGACGTCCAAACTTGGTGGGCAGTCTAAACTACCGTGCCAGCCAGTGCTGACACGATACCAAACGCACACACCACCCCGGCCTTGCCGACAACCCCTCTCGGCCTCCCGCTGCCATCGTCGACCTGGCCAGCAGCGCTAACAGCTCGCCTTCAGTATTGGCGAAAGACCGGGGTTTGAACGCCTGCGGCAGGCAACGGTGGGCAAGATAGAGAGGCTAGCACGTGTCACTCGACGTGTCAGGGCTGCTGTGTGGCCGCTGGCGTCGGTGGATCTGGGTAATTGGGGCTGCATGGACGAGGATGGCATTTTGCCCAAAGTTGACACTAATCGAGGGATGTAGCCGTCCGAAGCGTCCCCGTGGCCCAATGGATAAGGCATCCGCCTACGAAGCGGGAGATTGCGGGTTCGAGTCCCGTCGGAGACTTCCTTTTGACGTCGTCAAACCTCGTCAACTTTTATCGGGCGAAAACGCCATCGCCGCCGATGCACTGCTAAGGCTGGTATTACAGGCTCTTGCCGCTTGTCTGGGCGCTGTTTCCGAGTAGAACGGACACTGGGACGTCGTGTACGGCCTCGCCATCTTGAATAATGGCGTCCCGCTGTGGCCGAAATGCACTTACACTGCCGAGAACAGTCGTCTGAGACTGGCTATCGGGCCTGCAGCCGGCGGCCTTCGATGGTAGCAGGCTGACGTCATTTCTGCATCTTCGGGTGACGTCCAAACTTGGTGGGCAGTCTAAACTACCGTGCCAGCCAGTGCTGACACGATACCAAACGCACACACCACCCCGGCCTTGCCGACAACCCCTCTCGGCCTCCCGCTGCCATCGTCGACCTGGCCAGCAGCGCTAACAGCTCGCCTTCAGTATTGGCGAAATACCGGTGTTTGAACGCCTGCGGCAGGCAACGGTGGGCAAGATAGAGAGGCTAGCACGTGTCACTCGACGTGTCAGGGCTGCTGTGTGGCCGCTGGCGTCGGTGGATGTGGGTAATTGGGGCTGCATGGACGAGGATGGCATTTTGCCCAAAGTTGACACTAATCGAGGGATGTAGCCGTCCGAAGCGTCCCCGTGGCCCAATGGATAAGGCATCCGCCTACGAAGCGGGAGATTGCGGGTTCGAGTCCCGTCGGAGACTTCCTTTTGACGTCGTCAAACCTCGTCAACTTTTATCGGGCGAAAACGCCATCGCCGCCGATGCACTGCTAAGGCTGGTATTACAGGCTCTTGCCGCTTGTCTGGGCGCTGTTTCCGAGTAGAACGGACACTGGGACGTCGTGTACGGCCTCGCCATCTTGAATAATGGCGTCCCGCTGTGGCCGAAATGCACTTACACTGCCTAGAACAGTCGTCTGAGACTGGCTATCGGGCCTGCAGCCGGCGGCCTTCGATGGTAGCAGGCTGACGTCATTTCTGCATCTTCGGGTGACGTCCAAACTTGGTGGGCAGTCTAAACTACCGTGCCAGCCAGTGCTGACACGATACCAAACGCACACACCACCCCGGCCTTGCCGACAACCCCTCTCGGCCTCCCGCTGCCATCGTCGACCTGGCCAGCAGCGCTAACAGCTCGCCTTCAGTATTGGCGAAATACCGGTGTTTGAACGCCTGCGGCAGGCAACGGTGGGCAAGATAGAGAGGCTAGCACGTGTCATTCGACGTGTCAGGGCTGCTGTGTGGCCGCTGGCGTCGGTGGATGTGGGTAATTGGGGCTGCATGGACGAGGATGGCATTTTGCCCAAAGTTGACACTAATCGAGGGATGTAGCCGTCCGAAGCGTCCCCGTGGCCCAATGGATAAGGCATCCGCCTACGAAGCGGGAGATTGCGGGTTCGAGTCCCGTCGGAGACTTCCTTTTGACGTCGTCAAACCTCGTCAACTTTTATCGAGCGAAAACGCCATCGCCGCCGATGCACTGCTAAGGCTGGTATTACAGGCTCTTGCCGCTTGTCTGGGCGCTGTTTCCGAGTAGAACGGACACTGGGACGTCGTGTACGGCCTCGCCATCTTGAATAATGGCGTCCCGCTGTGGCCGAAATGCACTTACACTGCCGAGAACAGTCGTCTGAGACTGGCTATCGGGCCTGCAGCCGGCGGCCTTCGATGGTAGCAGGCTGACGTCATTTCTGCATCTTCGGGTGACGTCCAAACTTGGTGGGCAGTCTAAACTACCGTGCCAGCCAGTGCTGACACGATACCAAACGCACACACCACCCCGGCCTTGCCGACAACCCCTCTCGGCCTCCCGCTGCCATCGTCGACCTGGCCAGCAGCGCTAACAGCTCGCCTTCAGTATTGGCGAAAGACCGGGGTTTGAACGCCTGCGGCAGGCAACGGTGGGCAAGATAGAGAGGCTAGCACGTGTCATTCGACGTGTCAGGGCTGCTGTGTGGCCGCTGGCGTCGGTGGATCTGGGTAATTGGGGCTGCATGGACGAGGATGGCATTTTGCCCAAAGTTGACACTAATCGAGGGATGTAGCCGTCCGAAGCGTCCCCGTGGCCCAATGGATAAGGCATCCGCCTACGAAGCGGGAGATTGCGGGTTCGAGTCCCGTCGGAGACTTCCTTTTGACGTCGTCAAACCTCGTCAACTTTTATCGGGCGAAAACGCCATCGCCGCCGATGCACTGCTAAGGCTGGTATTACAGGCTCTTGCCGCTTGTCTGGGCGCTGTTTCCGAGTAGAACGGACACTGGGACGTCGTGTACGGCCTCGCCATCTTGAATAATGGCGTCCCGCTGTGGCCGAAATGCACTTACACTGCCGAGAACAGTCGTCTGAGACTGGCTATCGGGCCTGCAGCCGGCGGCCTTCGATGGTAGCAGGCTGACGTCATTTCTGCATCTTCGGGTGACGTCCAAACTTGGTGGGCAGTCTAAACTACCGTGCCAGCCAGTGCTGACACGATACCAAACGCACACACCACCCCGGCCTTGCCGACAACCCCTCTCGGCCTCCCGCTGCCATCGTCGACCTGGCCAGCAGCGCTAACAGCTCGCCTTCAGTATTGGCGAAAGACCGGGGTTTGAACGCCTGCGGCAGGCAACGGTGGGCAAGATAGAGAGGCTAGCACGTGTCATTCGACGTGTCAGGGCTGCTGTGTGGCCGCTGGCGTCGGTGGATCTGGGTAATTGGGGCTGCATGGACGAGGATGGCATTTTGCCCAAAGTTGACACTAATCGAGGGATGTAGCCGTCCGAAGCGTGCCCGTGGCCCAATGGATAAGGCATCCGCCTACGAAGCGGGAGATTGCGGGTTCGAGTCCCGTCGGAGACTTCCTTTTGACGTCGTCAAACCTCGTCAACTTTTATCGGGCGAAAACGCCATCGCCGCCGATGCACTGCCAAGGCTGGTATTACAGGCTCTTGCCGCTTGTCTGGGCGCTGTTTCCGAGTAGAACGGACACTGGGACGTCGTGTACGGCCTCGCCATCTTGAATAATGGCGTCCCGCTGTGGCCGAAATGCACTTACACTGCCGAGAACAGTCGTCTGAGACTGGCTATCGGGCCTGCAGCCGGCGGCCTTCGATGGTAGCAGGCTGACGTCATTTCTGCATCTTCGGGTGACGTCCAAACTTGGTGGGCAGTCTAAACTACCGTGCCAGCCAGTGCTGACACGATACCAAACGCACACACCACCCCGGCCTTGCCGACAACCCGTCTCGGCCTCCCGCTGCCATTGTAGCGGAGCTACACATTCGGCTAACCTCACCTTAGTGCAACACGCACTAAGTGGGTACATTCAGGTGGGCCACATCGCAGTGTGGTCACCATTCATAATAGGAAGCAGCCCTATTGGTCAGAAAGCAGGGTCTTTCTACCAGTAATACTCAAGCATTAGGTCAGGGTTTCTGCCAACCACTCCTTGGCAGAACCCCTCTTTATAGATATCAGTTTTAGGAGGAAAGCCACAGTTAACAAACAATTCAGTTCTTATTTTACCGCAAAAGCTACTATTTGTACCTTTATTTAGATCTAATTATACTTGTGGATACAAGTATACTTAATCTAAGTTAAATACACCTTACGCTTCCTTATACACGTGAGCGCACGTGTAAGCTAAAGTATTGGGCTAAGTAAGCCCATTACACCTGGTAGCACTTTGTAGTCCGTCCAACGACCGACTAATTACGTATTGAATAAAGTTCGATACGGGGGCGGAGGACCTGCCTGTGGACGCGAGTATGTCCACCGCTAACCCAAACACGGGTGCAACGCATGTTGCACGCGAAGACTGTCTCCACCTGGCGGATCCAGAGTGGGAGGCGCTCCAACGACTGTCGACGGTCATTGGAGAAGCGGCCGTAGCAACGATGCTACGCACGCTATCGCCGACAGAGCAACACGGTGTTGCTCTAGGCTTCATCATGAAGGAACAGCGCGAGACCGCTGCTCGCGCTACGGTGTCGACTCCGTCCACGCCGCGCGTGGAGTCATTGAAGCTCCACGTGAACAGCTATGTTGGAAGAGAGGGCGAGCCTCTCCTCCGTTGGCTTGTCGAAGTCGACACTGCCATTACGGCTCGACGTATCGTCGACCCGTTGTCGAAGGTTGCGTTCGCCATGTCATGCCTTGGCGGACGAGCAAGGAGTTGGGCGTACGGACGCCGACTCACTGACCCTACGTGCTTTAGCACGTACGAGGTGTTCAAGGAGGAGCTCAGACAAGCGTTTGAGCCCCCGCAGAATGAGTTCAGATCGAGGGCCGAGTTCCTCGACCTGCAACAGGGCAAGCATGACGTGCATGCTTACGCTCAAAGGGCGCGGTACTTGGTCTCAAACATCGTGACCAACCGGATAGACGAGGCGACAAAGGTCGTCACGTTCATGAAGGGCCTGAAAGATGGGCCTGTGAAGACCTATCTCTTCCGAGAGTACCCAAGTACTCTCGAGTCTGCGATTACTCTTGCAATGCAAGAAGAGTTTAGCCTGCGACAGGCTAAGCTCCATGTGAACGTCCCGCGGCCGATGCCACGACCGATGGTAAAGCCGACGGGAGGTCCCGAACCAATGGACCTCTCGAGTGCGACGGCTGCTGGATCTCAGCAGCGTCGTGGACCAACGAATGTCCGTTGTTTCCGGTGTGGAAACAACGGTCATTACGCCCGTGAATGCACAGCGCCTGTGCAGGCAGCCAAGAGCCGGCGTGACGATACCGGGTATCGCCACGGGCAATCAAAAAACTAGAACAACCAGCAGGCGCGGGGCGCCCTGCTGGTGATGCAGTCGAGCGTGTCGATATTGGACACGCCGTATTAAAGACTGCTGCCCCCAGTGAGAGTCACTCTCACTGTGAGAAGCAGGATGACAGGCCGAACCTTGTCATCCTGAAGGTTATCTCGAAGAGAGAGAAGTCTCTTCGTGCGATGGTGGATTGTGGTGCGTCGAACAACTTTGTTCGACTGCAGAGCCTAGCGAGGCTTGACTTCTATTGGAAGTAAGACTAGCAACGGGTGTCGTTGTCAGAACCGAGAAGCGTGTCGTACGCGTACGCTTCTCGTATCGAGAGAAGAAGTTCGTGGACGAGCTTATCGTACTTGACTTAGACGATAAGTTCGACATGGTGCTGGGCATGCCGTGGCTTGCACGGCATGATCCGGTGATCGACTGGACGAAGCGCACGATCGTGCACTTCGGGAGTAGCGGCGCGACAGTGAGCGATGGCCCTGTCGGCGCACCACGTGCACCTCGCGGTGCACGCGACCCACCAGGAGAGGCAGCGCGACGCGCAGCTGTCTCCGGTCACCCCGCATGGGCACCGACGACTGAGAGGGTCGTCGGGAGAAAATGTGAATCGAGTCAGAAGACTCAGATTCGATCGGATTCGAGAGGTTCTCGAAGCGTCAAGAGTGACGCGGTCGTGTCGACTATTAGTGTCGACACACAAGTTCAACAAGAGGAGCCAGTCACTAATACAGAGAGTGACTTGGACGCGTCAGCTCAGGGAGCTGATGCGATTGGCCCAAACGTCGAAAGACGCTCCGCCGCCAGGCGTCGAGGTAAAGAAAGCGCACCGGCTCTGGGAGCCGACGCTGCAGGCAGTGCGGACGGTTGCAAACGTCCCGCACCGGAAATGCTTGCGTGCTCACGTGCAGCCGGGCTGCACGAAGAAGCGATACGTGATCAAGCCGGGCTTGATTACGTGCGCCCGCGGGTTGAACCCGCCGACGATCAAAAGGAAGATCTGTCCGCGGCCGGGCCCGGACAAAACAAGACGCGCGGAACCGGGTTCCGCACAAGAAGCGAACGGCGCAAGCGAGCAAATCTGCGCAAGTCTCGGTCAGGGGCCGAGGCGCTACTCGCAGTGTCTGCCGGGCAGACACAGGAACTGGAGACGACCGTCGAGACACTGAGTGTCTTGACGCGTACGAATACTGGTCTCCAGTATAAGAAGATGAAGTTGGAGAACCCTCCGACATTGGCGTCGGAGTTGACTTCGCTTCCAGTCACGAGCTGGAGGCGCTTCGCCCGCGACCTGCACGATGGACGCATCGAGCAGATTCGCATCCTCTCGGATTTCGAGAGGATGAAGTGTGAAGCGGAAGAGTTGAAGCAGCTCGTCGCTGAGGGCGTCGACGCCCTCAGCGCCAAGTCGAAGAAAGAACGCTTCGACGAGCAGAGCTGGGACTCGCTGAAGTCGAGCCCCTTCTACGAGGTCTTGCGTGAGTACAGAGACGTACTCCCGGACGATATCCCTGCGGAGTTGCCGCAGGACAAGGGTGTTCAGCACGAGATTGATCTCGTGCCGGGAACGAAGTATTGCGTGACGCGGCAGTGGCCACTGCCGCGAGAGCAAGTCAAAGCGATCGACGACTTCTTTGAGAGTCGTCGCAAGGCTGGGCAAGTGCGGGAATCGAAGTCCCCGCACAGCGCGCCTACGTTCTGTGTCAAGAAGGCACAGGGCGGGTGGCGCATCGTTCATGCTTATAACAAGCTGAACGACGCAACGGTACCGGCGCAGACGCCGATACCGCGAAAAGATGTGATCATCGATTCGATGGCTCTGAGCACTATCTTCAGTGCTCTGGATCTAAGAGACGGATTCTATCAGATCCTCATGCGTGAGAGCGATATACCTCTCACGGCGGTAAGCACTCCGAGCGGTATGCTCTGGGAGTGGCTTGTAATGCCGCAGGGATTAAAGAATGCCCCTGCGACGTTCAACAGGTGCGTCACGCACTTGTTGCGCTCGGTGCGCGACTTCGCACCGAGCTATTTCGATGATGTGTTCATCCACAGCCGGGCTGTGGACGGGAAGTCGGAAGTGGAGATGCACAAGGAACATCTCCGCAGGTTGTTTGCACTCATGCGCAAACACAAGCTCTACGCGAACCTGAAGAAGTGTATCTTCGGGGCTAGCGAGATACCCGTCCTTGGGTGTCTCGTAGGGAAGAACGGCGTACGCCCTGACCCGGGAAAGGTCAGAGTGATCAATGAATGGCCTACGCCTTCCAATGTCAAGGAACTGAGGCAGTTCCTTGGACTCGCAACGTACTTATGCAAGTACGTGAGCAACTACGCGGGCAAGATTCGCCCGCTATCGCAGCTCCTAAAGAAGGACGCTGCATGGGTTTGGACTGCTGAGTGTCAGCAGGCCTTTGATGCAGTCAAGCAGGGCTTGACTGAGGCGCCGATCTTGGCGGTGGCCGACCAAGACCGTCCGTTCCACGTCGTGTGTGACGCGTCCGATTTCGCAATCGGATGCGCTCTAATGCAGCACGATCACGAAGGACGTGATCGCGTGGTCTACTATCAGTCGCGTCAGCTGAAGCCAGCTGAGCGCAACTACTCGGTACATGACAAGGAACTCCTTGCCATGAAGTATGCACTCGCGAAGTTTCGAGTGTATCTACTTGGGAGTAGACCATTTGTGGTCTACACCGACCACGCATCATTGCGTACGGCAATCAAGTCGCCGCACATCTCACAAATAATGGTGAGATGGCTCTCATTCTTTGCGGAGTACAACTTCCAGGTTGAGTACAAACCTGGAAGGTTGAATGTTGTGGCCGACGCGTTATCGCGTCGACCTGATTATGCGGTGCACAAGGCCGACGCCAATGCAATTGGCGTCGCACGGACGTCTACTCCCTCGTCGTCTCTGTTAGACGACGTAAGGTCCGCATACACGAAGGATGCGGACGCGAAGCAGTTGTTGGACTACTTCGCTGCTCCTTCTGACAAGACTCGTCAGAAGTTAGCGAAACATCTCCATGCACGTGTACACCGTTATCGTGTACACAATGGACTGTTGTTTTACAGCGCAGTCGACGACAACGCTGATCGCATTGTCGTGCCGGACGATCATGAGCTGAAGCTCAGGATCACTTACGAGTATCACGATGCCCCGACATCGGGACCTCCGGGTCGTGAGAAGACATACTTGCTTCTCACGCGTGACTTCTATTGGAGTCACCAGTACAAGTGGGTACGCAAGTACGTTCGTGCTTGCGAGGTTTGCCAGCGCGTGAAGCCTGCAGCCTTCTCGCAGGCTCCACTTCAGTCACTACCGACTCCGTCGGAGTGTTGGCAGTCCATTTCAATGGACTTTGTGTTTGGTCTTCCGCCTGATAACAAGCGGAGGACTGGTATTGTGGTCTTTGTCGACCGATTCAGTAAGATGGTGCATCTTGCTGCAGTACCAGCCGAAGTGACAGCCAAGCAGACGGCACGTCTGTTTGTTGACTTGGTGTTTAGACACCATGGCATGCCGATCGACATTGTGTCTGATCGTGATCCGCGCTTCACAGCGCGTTTCTGGCAATAAGCGTTTGAACTTCTTGGCACGCAGCTGTCCATGTCGACTGCGGATCACCCGCAGACCGACGGACAAACCGAGCGCGTCAACCGAGTCTTGGTTGACGCTCTGAAGAGCTACGCTCATTCGTTCAAACAATGGAGCGACTGCTTGCCGATGGCAGAGTTTGCCATCAACAACTCGGTGCATGTCTCCACAGGACATACACCGTTTTACGTGAACGCCGTGAGGCATCCACGCGTACCGAGCGTACTCGGTGCGGTAGCTCCTTCCTTAAGTGGGGGAGGGTATCAGGTTTCAAAACCGAATGAACACGCTGATACGAGCAACATATCAGCTGTGTCGACACGCGCACGGTCTGCGCGTAGTCTGATCAACGAGAGTTCAGTGCCTACGCCGGGCGTAGACACTCTAAACAACAACAACCACACACAGGCTGGGCCTGTTGTGAACAAGGATAACGGGTTGAACAAGGAGTTCAACTCGAAGGCAATGGACTTTGTCCAGCGGCCAAGCCGTAATACGGTTTGTGCAAGATGCTATTGCAGCTTCTGTCGATCGACAGAAGCTGAACGCAGACAACAATGGCAGAGGAAACACAAATGAATTCAAAGTGGGTTCATTAGTTCTGTTAGCTACACAGAACCTAGCTAAACATGCAGTTTCCGACTTCGGAGCAAGCAAGCTTGCCCCGCGCTTCATCGGCCCATTCACCGTGCTGGCGAAGCATGGCAACGCATACACGCTAGACATACCGTCCAGCATGCGCCTCCACCCAACCTTTTACGTTGGGCGACTGAAGCCGTACTCGCAACACGAGTCACCTACTCCCGGTGACTCGGCGCGATCCTCGCCTCGAGCGCGGAGACGCGATCCGTCAGGCGAGCAACGAGCGTCCCCAAGGTCACTTGGACGTTCGAAGCGATCTGCCCGGCCTGACCGATCCGGGCCTTCAAGAGCTTTAGCTCCTGCCGTATCTCGGCGAGCTCAGCCGTCTGGAGGCGCTCCACAGCCTCCAAACGATCCCAGACCTCGCCCGGCGACGGCCCGTGGTGTCTTCCCACCGCCGCCGCCCCCGTTGCGAGATGCACGCGGGGAAACTCGCTGGATTGTCCAGCGAATTGTTGATCATCAGATCCGGACCCAAGGTCCGGTTCATTTTCGTATTCGTTGGTTAGGATACTCTCCTGACCACGATACGTGGGAGCCGCGGAACGTCCTGATGAGCGACGTTCCGGAAGTGGTGACGGAGTACGAAGCCCGCCACCAGCAGCTCCGCCGAAGGGCGTAAAACTTGAGCGAGAGCTGTAGTCGCCTACAGCCCTCGGCTGAGTGTTGCGCTCACCCTCAGCACTCTCGGACGACAACTGCGTGATTAACTTCTCACGCAGTGTCTTCAACTCCACGGGCACACTAACACCAGTGTACCCGAGAAGGTCCCGTTCAGAAAGTCGCACTGCCCCGGGTTGGCACTGCGCGCACGCAACGCCAGACGGCACTGCGCACGGAATCCCCGCCTCGACTGCACCTTCGTGCAGCCGCAAAATCTTGGGCCGCTTCGAGAAGCGCTCGTAGCGCTCGCTCGCAGAGCGGACTCGCTCACGGTAACCAGCCGGGCCGCGGTTGAAGTTCTCAACGAACGCGCCCCAGCTTTGACAGAGTGCCTCCCACTCTGTCACCTTGCTCTTACGGGAAGTCTTCTTTTTCCCGTAGAATCGGAGCTCATGGAAGAGCCCGATGTAATAATCACGTCTTTGATCCGTCGCCGGATCAAAGTCGAGCTCCTTGGCGACATCGTCATCAACGATGGCGCTGCAGGAGTACAGCGCGTACTTGCTGACCGGCGTGGTATTGCCGTAGCGAGATTGGATCTCGCTCGGAGACGGCATCCACGGAACTCACCACTAACAGGTTTTCGTCGAGTTCCACCGTAGGAGGCAGCATGGCGATCGCCTGTCGGGGTTGTTTCCTGGGCGCGATCGATGTCAGTATCGCATCGACTTCTTCTCGAGGCGTAATGCTCGCAGCCATCACTCCTAAGATCTCGTCTTCACCCTTGGTGCATTTCACGATCTCCAGAGTACATCCCGAGAGTAATGCTGCCCATCTACCCAGCCGACCTTGCAGCCCAGAGGAGTTCACTAACCACGCTAAGGTCGAGTGACGTGTCAGCACTTTGATCGACCTTGTCACGAGCTGCGTATAGCAGACATCCAGTACCCTTAGTAAGGCCAGTACCTCTTTGTCCACAACGCCATAGTTGATCTCATTCGGCTTGAGCGTGCGACTGGTAAATGTCACTGGTTGGTATACTCCGTCGTGATCTTGCATCAGCGCTGCTGAGATTGCCCACTTGCTGGCATACACCACCACCACCGGTCTTCGATCTGGATCAAAATGCCGGAGAATCGGCGCTCTCACGAGCTTATCCTTCAAAACCGTAAATGCCGTCATCGCTCGAGACCATTTGTCTTCACAACCAGGATGACTGTCGTCGTCCCCAGTCAGATTGACATCGAGATTGATCTTAGACCTTCTGGTCGCCTCGAAAAAATCCGCCTCTCGGAGTTCATACAGGATCGAGGCGTAGATCGCGAAATCCTCGATGAATCTGCTGTAGTAATTGAGGCTGCCCAAGAAGGATTGCATGGATCTCAATGAGGTCGGGAACGGTAGATTAACCAGGGACGCCAAGTCTTTGGGCTGCGCTTCCATACCGTTTCCAGACACTCGGTGTCCCAGGTAGTCGACCTTCTTCATGCCCCAGAAGCTTTTGACCACACTGATGGACAAATTCCACTCATCACATCAGTGACCAGGATGTCATCGATATAAGATCGACGACCCAAGACAGAAGTACGCTTTTCCGTCTCTGGTTCACCTTCCTTGAATACATCGACCGGACTCCGTTCGTTCTTGGCCTGTTGATCTTGCCTGTTTGTAATCTCCATGAAGCCATACAGTGCGTTGTCAATGAGTCGCTGGTATATCTGCGGTGCGTTCTTCAAACCGAAGGGCATCCGATTCCACTCAAAAAGTCCGAACGGCGTAATAAATGCGGAGATCATACGGGCTCGATCCGTCATTGAGACAACCCAGAATCCGCTGGCCATGTCCAGCGAGCAGTACCAAAGCACTTTGTCGAGATCGTCGAGAAGATCGTTGATCAACGGCATGGGATATACCATCAGTCGTGTCAAACTGTTGATCAGCCGGTAATCGATACAGAGTCTGATGTCGACCCCATTCTTCTTGATGATCACCACGATTGGTGATGCCCAAGGCGACGTCGAGTTCTGGATAATCCTGGCAGACAAGAGTCCCTTGAGCAGCTGAGATAGCTTCTCGCGGAACTGCGGGGCCACTTTGCGGACGCGTTGGGCGACAGGCTTGGCGTTACCCACGTCGATATCGCAGATCGCCCCCCTTGCCGCTGGTGGCAAGGCATTCCCTTTGCCGATCAGTAGATGTC
Source organism: Phytophthora x cambivora (assembly GCA_033557925.1). Classification (NCBI taxonomy): domain Eukaryota; phylum Oomycota; class Peronosporomycetes; order Peronosporales; family Peronosporaceae; genus Phytophthora; species Phytophthora x cambivora. Next base: position 1,053,667 of record JAUCEB010000009.1, read on the forward strand.
GTCGGCGCCAGATGATCTTTCGCAACCTGTCGATCTCTTCTGGGTCGATTTCGCCAGGGTTACCCACTTGGATGTCTTCGATCGTGATGTCTTCGGTCGTGGTTGTGACCTCAGGGAGCATCGCAAGCTGACCCTCGACGTCTTCGACGTAGAGATCGCCACCTTCCTTTATACAGACTTGCTCGTCTCCGACGTCTTCGATCTTGACTTCCTCAGTCATGGCAGTGGCTTCAGAAGGCTTCGAGACCTGACCTTTGGCATCTTTGGCGTCGAGATCGCTTCCATCCTTGACACCAACCTGTTTGAAGCCAGCATCTTCGACCTTGATCTTAGCAGCGACCTCCGGAAGCTGCGTCCACTGACCTTCAGCATCTTCGGCGTCAAGATTGCCGCCATCCGTGACACCGCCCTGCTGACCTTCGGCATCTCCGGTGTCGAGATCGTTGCCGTCCGTGACACCAACCTGTTCACCTTCGGCATCTCCGGTGTCGAGATCGTTGCCGTCCGTGACACCAACCTGTTCACCGCCAGCGTCCCCGATCTTGATCTCCTGGATCGTGGCGGTGTCTTCCGGAAGCTGCGTCTGTTGACCTTCGGCATCTTTGATATCGAGATCACCGCTGCCCTTGGCGCATCCCTTTATGCCGCCAGCCCCCTCGCTCTTGATCCTCTTGGCCGTGGCCGCACCCTCTGGAAGCTGCGTCTGCTGACTTGTGGCGTCCTCTGCATGGGGTTCACCTCTCTGCATGACACACACTTGTCCATCGCCAACGTCCTCCGCCCCCAAGTCAAGGTCGGCCGCTCTCGAGTGCGTGTCTAGACCTTGATTGTTGTTGGCTGCATGTCTACGCGTCCCCGTACCGTCGCCCAAACCAGTCGTGCGACATTGATTACGTTCCGTGCGACATTGATTACGTCCCACATCAGATCTTGTCCCATCGCGTCGATCTTGGTCAGACATCTGTTTTTCCAGAAATCGGGTGGCACCGACCGATCCTGTCGTATCGTGGCCCCGTTCTTCAACAGGAAAGGCGTCAACTGCCGCCACACAATGGTCTCTCCTATCTGCATGCAAGGCAGATTCACCACACGTCTCATTCGCGACGGGTCGCGTGTCGCGACTGTTCGATAAATGTTTACGCATCCCCGAATCATCGCCCATCTCAGGCATGCGACATTGATTACGTCCCCCAACCGGCCTTGTCCCATCACGTCGATCTTGGCCAGAAGTCTGATTTGCGCCTGTTCCGTCACGTCGATCTTGGTCAGGCGTCCCAAGTCGCGTCGTTTCTACCAGTCGATCTTGGTCGTCGATCTGATTTACCAGATTTTTGGTGACACAGACTGGGACGGCCCGGTCGCAGACTGGACCTTCGACGTTGCAGATTCCGACTGTCGCCGATCGAGGGGCCTTCCCATTGGTCGACGGGGTCGCGTCCGCACACGTTCCATCCACGACAGTCCTCACGTCGCAAGCATAGGCTTCGACGGTGTTCTGGGGCCTGGTTGCACTTCGAGACCGCCGTTTTCTCCGCAGTCCGTCCTGGAGGGCGCCTCAAGATCGCGGTGGGCATTGTGTACTGTGGTCGCTCGACTGCAGGTCCATCTTCATCCGTAGTTGTCCGGACTTCATCGTCTCTGTCGGCGGTCGCTTGGTAAGCCAAGTTTTGCCACTCAGCGTACCAGCGCGATTCAACCGAGACATACCCAGGTACGCGTGGCACACGATCTCCCTCGAGCCAGATTGCGACTCGTAAATCTCGGTGCAGCACCAATTTTCGATCGCTCACATTGGTGAGAAGTAGGAATCGTGTTGCGTCTGGACCAGCAGTCACGGTAGGTACCCATCGATCTCCACGTGTGACCCAAAGCTTCTGTTGGGCTGACTTGTTCCTTTGCAGCGTCACCTCCGCCGATTTTCCGACGTTGATCTGGCAATGTTGGTTGAGAAATACTTGTGCCACCTTGTCACCGTACATCGGACGTCGCCCCGCAAGCTGGATTCGGACTTCATCTGGCAAGCAGATCGATCCATCAGCTAGATCGAGGCGGATACCAGCGGGGACCATAAAGTCCATACCGAGGATCAAGTCCTGACCGCCGGTCGGAGGGCCAACCCACACGTCGAAGAAGTAAACCAACGATCCAGCAAGCGTGATCTTGAGACGGGTACGTCCTATCGCCGTGTATGGTGATTCTCCCACTCCCTCACACTCCAATGTTTGACTGTTGACCACGTAGCACCCTACCTTACGAGCAAAGGCGATGTCCAAAATAGACACCTCGGCGCCACTGTCAAACAACAAAGTTGCCTTTTCATTGTTGATCTTCCCCACAGCTTTCGCTTGCTTGAACTTCTTGTCAGGAACGTGGTATTTCCAGTAACCACGCGATTCACCTGACGCGATCTCCAAAGCCATCTTCACGTCCAATCTGGAATAATCATCAGTCGTGTGAAGACTTGATACGGAGGCGGTAGGTTTTCCATGTAGATCACGTGTATTGTCGATCAGCTTGCTTACTGTCACTTCCGACTGCTTCTCGATGTATGCATAAATGCAGAACCTAGAACGCTCGGCTCGTACCGGATTCAACCCCGGCGAGCGTCCTAGTTTAACATCTTCTCCACTGACTCTGGCAACATACCTCCATGCTTGGTAGGGTTGTACCACTGGCGAATCAAGTTGTAAAATTCTTCCATGGGGCACTTGCCAGCGTCGTGGATCTCACAGCATGCCTTGCAGACGAAGAGGCATCGGTCTGACGGGTGGCCCCTCTTCCCACACTTCTCACATGTCAATATTTTCCAACACCCAAGATCATCGTGCTTGCGTGACCCACAGTGCGAGCACCTCTTGGAAGGCGCCCCCATGTCGACCGATCTGGGGTTTTGTCCGAGGTCGCGATCCTGGTGTAAACCGCTTCGATCTTGATCAGACTGACGTCGGTCTGGCGATCCTCCGTGATTTTCGGCTGCAGCGACGTACACGCGACGAAGACATCCATCATCGTCAGATTCCTCCGACTCGATCTCGGATTCGCTGCTGTCGGCGTGCACCTGAACTGCACGCACTGCACGGGCACCAGCAGCCGCGGGAGGCTTTGGACGGGGCTTGACGGAGCCATACACAGTCTTGCTCTGCCGTGCCTTGGAACGCTGACGAGATCGCAGAACCTCTTCCAGTGTGTCCGCGTCCGGGACGCGTAACAAGGCAAGCTGGTCTGCCAGATCACGATCATCAAGCGTCTCGATGAAGTGGTCCACGTGCTCCCGTCGTACTGCCGACGGGCCGTCCTTGACCTGAATGCGAGCGCGAAGTCCTGCAACGTTGAGACGGTGCAAGTACTCGAGAGGTGACTCGTCAGATCGCTTCCGGGCATGGTAGTATTGCCGTGCCACAGAGACACCTCGACCGCAGTATTGAACTTGGAAGCCCTGGAATAAATCCTTCCAGGTGCTGCGGGTTGTGCGGCTGAGTTGGCGATACCAATTCCGGGCCGGCCCCGTGAGAAGATCGCCAAAGACCAAACACTTCTCCTCATCAGACGCTTGGTCACGGATGAATGCCGATTTCACCTTCCCAACCCAAGATCGGGCTCGATCTTCGTCGCCATCTTTTCCAGAGAATTCCTTCAGTTCCGACATGGCCGACACGCGAAGACGCGAGGCCCCGGTTGATGTTTTAGCCGCAGGTGTCGTCGCCGTTGTCGTTGCAATCGCTGCACGAGCTGGTTGACCAAGATCAAGATCGTCAGGATCGTATTCTCCAGGCGGGGGGAACCGAGTTGGTGATCCAACCGACTCCATTTCCACATCTTGATCTCCAGTCAGGTTCGGCTTCAAGCACGCCTGTGGCGCCTGCTGCTCCTTCAAGAACCGTTCCATAGCCGACTGGAAGAAGGACTCGAGCTTCTCCGGTGAGTGAGTCTTCGGGCTGGCGACTGCGATCTTGGTACTGCCAGTCGATAAAGTTGCCGCTCGTTTGGCTCGATCTCTCAGCATGGCTGCCCCCGACGGGCCCAGCGTCATACGAGGAGTGTCATCAGCACTCTCCGAGTCAACCTCTTCGGTGGCAGACACATAAGGAGATGATACCGCTGTCTGATCTCCAGGGCTGGGCGCCGGCGTCGATCTTCCTGGTGTTGTTGTTGGTCTTGCCGATTTCGGTGTTAGCAACGTCGGGTGCTCCTGTGAACCGGCGTCCTCACCCACCAGTGGCTTCAGAAGCGCGAACAGGCTCTGGCTGGTGTGTTCGATCTCACTGAGTTCGAGGTCAAAGAGAGCTCCAGTCGCGAACGATCCCGCCACTATGTCTGCTTCCTTGAGCAGGCGTAGCAGTGCCTTCGCTGCGTCCAGCTTGTTCGATCCAGGTGACGGTCTCGATACTGGGCCCCGGAGGTCTCCAACAATCTTCGGTCGAAGAATCTGCATTCCAACGTCTTCGATCAGGAAGGCGTACAGTTCCTTCTTGTAATACGCCACAGCCAGCTCGTCCTCGATCTTCTTCAGCGTAAGATCAGCATAGCCGTCGACGCATCATTCCCTTGTCCAAACTCTTCTTGCGCATCCTCTTGAAGGGACTCACGGTGAAATCCCGAGTCACTCAAAGATCCGGGCACGCGCACCATTGTGGCGAAGTGGTTCCGCGAAATTTGCAGATCGCGGTAGTCCTCTTGCACACGGCGCCCGAACTGCCGACTAACGGAGGGGGTACTCCGATCTTCCGTGAAGTGTGTTGATCCTCACCTTGTGTACCCGTCGGAGGGCTGGATCGCTCTTCGGTGATCTCGGAAGACGCGCCTGTGTCGAGTCTTGGACTGTCTGACAGACAGCGAGAACGTGGGGCAGCAGCGGGGATACTTCTACTCGCTGCGCCGGTGTAGGGTCGAGTTGTCGATCTTGCGTTGTCGAGATCGAGACTCGCAGGCCAGTGTTGATCTGGGCCTGGGGTTGCCTTGGGGTCGGTATGTGACCTTCCTTTGCCTTTCCTTGCTTGCCGCTTCCTTTAGCGGTGGGTCGTAAATGAGAGTTGACGGACGCTGGGCCAAGCTATCCTGGCGTCCGGGGTGATCCGATCTTGGAGGGGTTCGTCGACTTGCGAAGCGTCGGGTGGGCCAAAGTATATCCCGTGCCCGGTAGCGCGAAGGCGAAGACCACTTGTGATGTAGAAGGAAAAATCAACTCTGTTTAATGTGTTAGCTTTTGCCTACAACCTGTCTTACCATTCTCCTGTGCCCTTCGTGTCCACCAAGTACTCTCCCGGCCTTGGCGCGTCCTCGTTGGTTCAGTGATCAGCACCGCCTTTTGTATTGCGTCCCTCTTGCACGCCAGTCTTGTCCTTGGCCAGAGGACAGTGTCCGGTGGCTACGACCGCTAATCGCCTGGTTGCCTAGACCTATTCTCTATATACACCCTAACACGCACGGCAACCTACGGTCGACTTGTCTTTGTGCTTTGGGCAGCAACGGCCTGCTCTAGGATACTCTTCAAGCGTCGCCAGGTCCACCAGTACCGGGAAGCAGTGCCGAGGGCTTCGCAGAACCTCTTCTTGGCCTGTGGTGGCCTGCGTGGCGGGCTACAAATACCGACGACCTTCTTCCGGGAGCTGTAAGGCTACAGACCCGAGTATCTCCTCCGACCTGTATCCACGGCAGTCCTTAGCAGCGGGCGGTGTGCTCGTCTTGTCTATCTACAGTCACTGTCTTGAAGTTGTTCGTGTTTCTTGTTAGCTCTACGTCAAAGGCCTGACGCTCTAGCTGCTGTTGCAAGGGCTCTGTGTGCCTCACTGCAAATCGGGAACTGCCCCGCTACCCTACATATGCATTTGCCTACGATCTTCTTGCTCCAGGGGTCGGCGACGACTCCCCTGCTCTCCTGGCCGTCCGTTGCGCCCCTCGTCCCTGCCAGCCGCTCGTCCGTGCCCCTTTGAGCACCTCGCGATCTTGTACGGCGGGCCATGGGTCGCCAGACGACGGGTTCGTCCAGCGCCGGCCCGTTGCCGTGCTGCTTGTCTTCGTCGTCCGTCCTTCGCCGCCATCTTGGTCCTCGCACGTCCTTCCGTCGCTGCGCATGGTGTCGTCTAGGCGAGACGGGCACCCAGGATTTCAATCCTGTTACTCTCTTCCTCTAGCGGGCGAATCGTCCTCGATTCGCGTCCTGCTGTGCTGCTGTCCTTGGTCTGCTTCCGCTGCTGCTGGAGCCGCTGCCGTGTCACCTCCTGCAGCCGCTGCTGGCCGATCTTCCTTGGCCGCCGAATCCGCCGCTGCGACGCCTTCATCACCGGCGCCTTGTTCTTCTCCGCCAGCGTCGCTGCCGTCTTGCGTCCGTATCCGCCCTTCACGCCAGAGCTGCTCGTAGTCTCGTTGATTAATCCATAGCTTGCCGTCTCGGTCAGATCGATGACCCAGGCGCTCAACTTCGAACTCCAGAACATAGCGCCCAGTGCGTGTGCGGTATCGCCGCCGTCTACACTCCACCACGGCTTCGGTCGGCTCCAGTCGGGTGAGCCTTGGCTTCTTGGACACGACGCTGTCCGCGCCGCGCCGTCCACCGCCGGCGAACACGTAAACTCTTGGTCCTTCATCCTCTTCGACGGCCGCTGGTCTTCGGCTGTCTGCAATGGCGCCTTCTGCTGCTTCGGCACCGCGTTCACCACCTCCGTGGAGCACGCCCTCTTGTCGCCCGTCTGGAGGGGCAGCGTCGGCAGGTTGTCCGGCGTCTTCATTGCGGGCAGCCTGCCCTTCGTCGTCTGCGCATCGCTCGCCGTCCTCGGCGTCGTCGCGACTGGCTCCGACGCGTTGCTGACCGCGTCCGTCTTGCAGGCTGACGTCAGCACCCTCGACAAGTGCTCTGTCAGGGGCGAGAGCCCTGTCCGGGCTACTGGATCTGCTTCCGTCGTCGTCGGCGTCGGGGTACGGAGCTCGTCTGCTTCGCGCTCGCGTCCGACTGGCGATGGTGTCGCCGGAGACACCCTGTTTGCTTCGCGCTGCTGCTTGGCTCCGAGGTCGTGGGGACGGTCGACGTTCTGGCTCCGCCTCACCTGGTGGAGCACCACCTCGGTTGTCAGGTACGTGTACCACTTGCTCGTTGGTTCGGCTGTGCGCGGCTGACTCACTGTGCTTGCTCCGCTTCTTTCGCTGCTGCGCTGCGCCACGTCCGGCATGGTCTCTGCTGCGCTCCTTCGGTGCTGCTTGGCTGACGGCTGGGGTGTTGCTCGCTTGCTGTGCAGGCGGCGAGTTGATGTCTGGGTGGTCCTGAGCTGCCTCGTGCTCAGACCCAGGCCCTGCGTGCTCCGCCACTGCCACGCTATTCTCGTCGCCGTGTAGCGAGGCTATTTCGGGCTGCCCCGCCTCCTCGTCTTCCGAGTCGATGTCTGCTGCTGCTATGGCCTCCTCGCGGAGGTCCACTGCAATGTCGCGAGCCATTTGCTCCAGCAGGTGCTGGGGGTAATAATAGGGTAGTAAAAATGAACAATGCGTTACCAACTCTTGGCCAGAGTCCAGCATCTTGATCTTGTAGTTGTCATATCCCGCAGGTTCCACGATCTGACCCGGGCCTCGCCACCGATGCCCAAATTTAGTGATCTTCTTGCCGCGTGCCGGCCGATACACCCAGATTAGCTGGTTGGGCGCAAATGCACCGCGCCGGCGCACTTTGCGCTGGTTATAGTACATGGCCTGGCGTGCCTGCTCCTTCTGCAGCGCCAGAGCCGCCAATTCACGTGCCTTCTTCAAATCTTGTAATAGCACTTCGTGGTACTCATTGAGCGTGCCGTGTGGGCGCGCTAGCCGGTTCCGTCGCAGTAGTTCAGCAGGAGTCTTCAATTTGCGTCCCATCATCAATTCATTTGGCTGATAGCCATGAGTCGCATGTTGCGATGAGTTGTAGGCGTAGAGAGCGCAGGGTAGGAAGTCGTCCCAGTCGTCCTGGCCCTCGTCAACGTACAGGCTTACGATGTCCTTCCACGTCCGGTGGAACCGTTCAACCAGCCCCAACAAGTTTGGGCGGTACGGCACCGGCGTGGCTTGCTTCACCTGCATCAATTCTAGTAGCTCCGCCGTGACCTTGCTCGTGAATTCTCGGGCGCCGTCCATCATGATCTCCCTCATGGGGCCGTAGACCAGCACCACGCGATCCATAAGAAACCTTGCTATCGATTTGGCCGTGTGCTCTGGCACGGACGCAGCCACCGCATATCTGGTGATGTATTCTACGGCGGCAATCACGTACCGATTGCCGTTCATTGTCACGGGCAACGGTCCCGCGACGTCGATAGCCCACCTATCGCCTACTTCTCCCGTGCGCATACTCCTCAGCGGGGGTATCACGGCCTGCGGTCTGGCCTTGCGGCTGCCACAGTCCTGGCATGCCGACACCCAGTCACGCACGGTCTTCTGCATGTATGGCCACCAGTAAAGTCGGCGTAACCGCTCGTAAGTCTGCGGCCCGCGCAAGTGGCCCGCCCAAATACTATCATGAGCCTCCTTGAACGCCAAGGGCCAGTAGACCGCTGGTAGGACCACACGGGTCTCTCCATCGCCCACTTGGATGTTCACTAAGCCGTCGTCCTTCACAAAGACGCGCTGTCCTTGGTACTTGCTCTTCTTGAGCAGCGCTTGCACCATGACCGACTGCCCTTGCTCCCTCGCGATGTCGGCGTCCGTAAACTGGACAATGCCGAGTTCAGCGGCATCGACTCGCCGCACTACTCCTGCCTCAATCACTGCAACCGCTGCACGGTTCACCTCCGCCTCCGCCGGAGACGTGGCCAGTTCCGCGTAGGGTGTCGGGCTCAGGTACGCGTCCGACACCGCCTTCTCGCTCAAGACTTCCGCGACCGCCTGGCACGCGGCCGCCTCCACCTCTTCATGCACCGCCAGGAGTGCCAGCTCACGCTTCGTCAGACCAGTGCACGCCACACTGGCCCTCTCTGCTGCTGGTTCCAATGTCTCGACGCGCTTCGCGTCGCTGGCGTTGAAGCCGCTCATCAGCTTCGGCCCCGGCCCGATGGCGGGGTCGTCGTCTGCTTCCTTTGCCTCGTCCTCTCCCCCGGTCGCCGTCTTAGCTACGGGGCCGCGCGACAGCGCATCCGCCACATGATTCTCCTTGCCGGGCCGGTACACGATGTCAAAGTCGTACTCCTGCAAGGTGAGAGCCCACCTGTGCAACCGGCCGGCTGGCTCCTTGGTGGTCATCAACCACTTCAGGGCCACGTGGTCTGTGACTATCGTAAACCTCCTTCCGTATAAGTGTGGACGGAATAGCCGCACCGCCCACACGACCGCCAAACACTCTAGCTCTGAAATACTGTAGTTGGACACGGTCGGGCTGTTGACCTTGGACGCGTACGCCACCGGTTGGTCGCCGCGCCCTTGGTCCTGCGACAGCACCGCTCCGAGCCCGGCCTTCGAGGCGTCGGTTGTCAATTTAAAAGGCAGGTCGTAGTCGGGGTAGACCAGCACGGGCTTCGTGCTGAGCCACGCCTTCGCCCACGTGAATGCTTCCTCTTGGGCTTCGCCCCATGTCCACTCGCTAGTCTTTCGCAATAGGGTAGTCAATGGCGCCATCCGGGCACCGAAATCAGGTACAAAACGTCGGTAGTAACCCGCGAGGGCTACGAAGCGGCGTACTTGCACGTCGTCTTGTGGCCTTGGAAAGTCCACTATCGCCTTCACTAGACGGCTCGTCGGCTGTATGCCATCTGGCGTCAAGTCGTGGCCCAAGTATTCCATACTTGTGGTCGCGAAGGAACACTTGCTCGCCTTCAGGCTGAGGCCAGCCTCAGATAGTCGCTCCAAGACGACCGCTAGCTCCACTACGTGTTGGGCCACAGTGCCCTTGGTGAAGATGATTACGTCGTCCAAATACACCAGGCAACAAATCCACGTGAGTCCGCGCAGGACGCAGTCCATGAGCCGCTGAAACGTACTTGGCGCGTTGCACAGCCCAAAGGGCATGCGCCGAAACTGGAACAGACCACGGCGCGTGGTAAACGCCGTCTTCGGCTTGTCCTTCTCAGCGACGGCTAGCTGCCAATAGCCGGAGTGTAGGTCCAAACTAGTGAACCGCCTCGAGCCATGCAGGGCTTCCAGCGTCTCGTCCACTCGCGGCAGCGGGTAGACGTCCTTGACCGTCACAGCGTTGAGCGCTCTGTAATCGATACAGAAGCGCACGCTGCCATCTTTCTTTCTTACTATCACGACTGGGAATTCCCACGCTCCTTCGCCCTCTTCAATCACGCCCTGGGACAGCATAGTGTCCACCTCCTTGTCAATGAGCGTGTTCTCGGAGACGGCATGCCGCCTTCTTCGTAGCATGATGGGCGCCGAGTCGCCCGTGTTGATGTGGTGCTCGACTGTCGCCTTCGCCAATGGCGGACAGCCTTCTTTCTTCTCCACTATCGGCGCGTACTGGCGCAACAGTGCGATGACCAAATCGCGCTCGTCGGGCTCCATCTCCCCGATGTCCAAGCTGGCTTCGTTCTTCAGAGGCTCGCCGTCCTCCTTCTTCAGGGTCGACACCCACTCTTTCACGCGCGCCTTCTCCAATTCGCCGTTCAGCGACAGCATCTGCATGGTGTCGTCCGTCGGCACCCATGTGCCGAGAACCTCGCGCGCGGGCAACTTCTCCCTCTTGCCCTCAATGTTGAGCACTGCGACTCGTACCACGCCCTCGTGCACCGTGGCTGCCGTCGGCGACATCATCAGGTGCCGCTTGGAGCTCGGCTTCGGGATAAACACGCCCGTCGTGCCGTCCGGCGCGTCGACCTTGACGCGCACCAGGTTCAGGGTGTTCGTGGTCATCTTCACAGTCTTGGCCAGGCGCACGTTCGCTTGCCTCTCCCCGGCTTGCCGCAGCGTGGTCAATCCGTGGCACGTGAAGGGCAGTATGACCTTCTGGCCGTCCGCCTCACGGTACTTCAGCTCTCGCGAGCCGAAGTCCATCTTCACCTGCTTGTCCGCCATCCAGTCCTCGCCCACGAGGAACTCGTCACCTTGGCCATCCACGAGAAGGGCATCCACCGTGATGCGCTGCTGGTACACCGTAGTGCCCGTAAAGCGCCACACCCCCAACACTCGCGTCTGTCCGCCCCCGAATCCCAGCACCACGTCCACCGGCGCGTTCCTGGTAATGCACCGTCCATACTTGCGCAGGTCTCGACCAGCCACGCTAAACTGCGCGCAGCTGTCGAGGCGTACTTCCTGCGTGTGCGCCTTGGAGAGCGCTAGCAGTGCTGTCGGCAGACAGCTTGGGCTGTTTGCGCCCGTGGCTCTCAACTGAGCCGTACGCAATGGCTTGCCCTTGGCGTCCGGTACCAACTCGACGTCTCCGTAGTGTCCTTGGCGCTCGTAGTGGTAGCCGCGCTTGATACGGCGCCTCTGCTGGACTGGCTTCGCAGCCTTCGTGGCTCGGGCTTGATCCATCATCCTCCGCCGGCGTTGCAGCCGGTAACCTCTTCTTGCTGTCTTGTACCTTTTGACGGCCTTGGCTGCGCTTCGACGGGCCGCCCGCATCTCCGCTAGCGTGCCCTCTTCTACCAACTCATCCGGCAACTCGAGCGCATACTGTCTCATGCACTCGAGCCACTCGTCCTCCGTCTTGCACCCCTCTGCCACAGCTGCCGACGTGGCGCGTGACTGGTCCCGCTGTTTCTTCGTGCAGGCCACTGTCTGGCGCGCGTCTTCCACATCTGACCGCCCTTGGTTCATGGCGGTCAGCTCCACTTGGCGCGCCTCCGCCACCACAACTTGCACGCTGCGCTGTCGCCGCGCCTTGCCTCCGGCGTCGACCGCCGTGTTCACCTCGGTGATCAGCGTCTTCACCATCAGACGCAACACTTTGGCGCGCTCGTCGCGTCGCTCTCGCAGCTCCGCCGTCAGGATGCCCTGCAAAGCCGCCAGCTCCTGTTCGGTCCGTCGTTGCCGTCGGCGGGCCGCTACCGTACGACCGCCGATCATCGGCAGCTGCTGTCGTGTCAATCCCTTGCGGGGTTTCGACGCACGGTCTTCTCCGGCTGTGTGCGCGCGGTCGGCGTCATCGCTTGAGCCGGCCGTCGCCGCTGTCGTACTCGCGGGTTGCCCGGAGCCCTCCGCTTCTTCCATCTCGGCCAGAATCGACTCAGCCGTCGACTCCGCCGCCGTTCTTGCCGCCGAGCTGTTCGTGTCGTCCTCCTCAGGCGTCCTCGACGTCTCCTCCTCCACATGCTTCACTTCCGCCGGGCTCGCCGCTTCATCGCCCTGGCCCGGCACTTCCCCCATGCCGTGGTCGCCCCCACTCTTCCTCTGGGTCAGGCCACGCACGTTCTCCACGCCACCGCTCTTCCGCTTGGCGAGACGCGCTGGCGCCTGTCCTTCGCTCCGCTCCAGTCCCACTTCCTGCGCAGTCGTATGCGTCTGCACTCGCCTCGCGGCTCGCGCACTGGTACGGCTGCAGGGCCGCGTACTTCCACCGGGGTGCCCTTCGTCCACCGGCAGCAGAGTCCCCGCCTCTACTGCCGTGGTGCGTTTCCCGCCGCTGGTGCTGCTGGTGCCGCGGTGGTCCCAGCGGCCTGATTGCTGGACGCCGCGTTCTCCTGCTCCATCTTCGTCTCTTCTGCCAGGCGAATGCGACACTCGCGCCACCAGTGGCCAGCTTCACCACAGTGGCCGCACGAGGTCTCCGCCTTCCTCTGAGCAATGGACTTGTAGCCGCCGGGTGGCCCATAAGCGCTGCGCCCACCTCCGCGTCCTGCACCGCGGCCACCGCCGGAGCCTTGACGACCGCCGGAGCCGCCGGGTCCTCGATAGCCACCGCCACTTCCGTAGCGGTTGTGCGTCTGCTGGTTGTCCTGCGCGCCAGTTGCCGGCGCGTGGACGTCCTCCTCTGCCTTGATCTCGAGAGTCTTGGCCGTCTTTGGTTTGCTGGCGGCGGGCTTCGAGTCTTGAACGCCGGACGCCATCATCAGTGCTTGCAGTGCGACCAATGACAGTGGGTCTTTGACCGAGGCCTTAGCCAATCCGGAGACAGCTCTGCCGGCTGTGTCATAATTCGGGGGAGTGTCCACTCCCACCCCGAACCCTAGGCCTAACTTCTTCCAATCAATTTGGTCCGGCTCCGTCTTCACTTTCTTGTGCTTCGTCGCTGCCGCGTCGTCCTCAGCCAGTTCGCGATCCTCCCGATACCGCCGCTTGGCTACGCGCCAGTCGGTGACTCGGTGGCCCTCGCCGTACTCGCCACACTTATCGACGGCGAACTGGACGGCCTCGTCCAGCGTCCGCGGTTCCGAGGTACGCACTTGCATGGCTGTGATCTCGTTATTGAGGCCGTTGAGGAACGCCTCGACGTACGACTCCGCCAACACTCGTTTTCCAAACCCGATCTCTGTCAGGCTGTCGGCGAAGTCCGTGAGCCGCTCTCCTGGCTGCTGAACCCGCTTCGCCAGGCGTTGCTGGATTTGCCACGTATTATCGCGGCGTCCGTACTTCTTCCTCATCCGCCGGGTAAGGTGTTCAATTGTGCGCTCGTCATCATCCATTTCCTCGCTCACACTAATGAACCACTTGCTTGCTGCTCCCTTCAGGTGCGCCGTCACGCCGTAGAAGAGCTCTTCGGACGTCCAAGTGTCGCCCCCAAGTGCTCTCTGTCGGCTGACTTCCTGGGGCACGGTGGCTAGCCAAGCTTCCACGGACTCGCTCGCCGTGCCCTTGAAGTCATCAATCAGCAGTTTCTTCCGCTTCGTGCGTCGAGGCTGCGTGTCCATGGCCATCGTCGCGACTGGGGCAGGTGCTGCTATCACGGTCGGCTGCGTGATGAATCGCCTCATCATGACACGCTGCTGAGCGGGGTTGAGTACCTCCCACCAGCCCATCGCCTCAAGTTCCTCATCCTGGTTGCTGCTGGCGGCCATCGTTCGCTGGCTCGCGGCTGCTGGCTGATTCGACGCGCGAGTTTCTTCGCGCTGGTTGGACGCCGCAGGTTGGTTGCTGGCGGGCTGCTGGTTTGCAGTGCTGCTCCACCCACCGTCACCGTGGCCGTCGCCGTCACCGTCACCGTTCGAGTCCCCGCTGTGGTCGTCGGAGTCGTCGTCGCCGGCTGCGGCTATGGTGACCCCACTGCTGACCACGACCTCGTCGCCGTCTCCGTCATCTCCGTCCGTGTTCAGTCGCATCCGTGTCCGCGTGCGAGTTGCACGCTGCCGCTTCGGTCTCGCCGCTGCTCTTCTCGGGGTCGTTGCTCTCGGTGTCACACTCGCCGTCGGCGTGTTCGATCGCCGTGCTGCGCGGTCCGTTCGTGCCGTCATTCTTCTTCTTCCGCTACTGTTAATACAGCTCCTCTTCTGTCTTCCGTATCACTCGTTCCTCACTCTGCACTCACTCCTCACTCCTCACTCCGCACTCACTCCTCACTCTGCTCTCACTCCTTACTCTGCTCGGGTTCGCGCCTCTGGGCTGAGCGTCGTGGAGTTCTCCTTGCTCCAGCTGTGTAGTCAGCCCCTGTATGACCACCAAGTGATCAGCACCGCTTTTTGTATTGCGTCCCTCTTGCACGCCAGTCTTGTCCTTGGCCAGAGGACAGTGTCCGGTGGCTACGACCGCTAATCGCCTGGTTGCCTAGACCTATTCTCTATATACACCCTAACACGCACGGCAACCTACGGTCGACTTGTCTTTGTGCTTTGGGCAGCAACGGCCTGCTCTAGGATACTCTTCAAGCGTCGCCAGGTCCACCAGTACCGGGCAGCAGTGCCGAGGGCTTCGCAGAACCTCTTCTTGGCCTGTGGTGGCCTGCGTGGCGGGCTACAAATACCGACGACCTTCTTCCGGGAGCTGTAAGGCTACAGACCCGAGTATCTCCTCCGACCTGTATCCACGGCAGTCCTTAGCAGCGGGCGGTGTGCTCGTCTTGTCTATCTACAGTCACTGTCTTGAAGTTGTTCGTGTTTCTTGTTAGCTCTACGTCAAAGGCCTGACGCTCTAGCTGCTGTTGCAAGGGCTCTGTGTGCCTCACTGCAAATCGGGAACTGCCCCGCTACCCTACATATGCATTTGCCTACGATCTTCTTGCTCCAGGGGTCGGCGACGACTCCCCTGCTCTCCTGGCCGTCCGTTGCGCCCCTCGTCCCTGCCAGCCGCTCGTCCGTGCCCCTTTGAGCACCTCGCGATCTTGTACGGCGGGCCATGGGTCGCCAGACG
The DNA here is from genome assembly GCA_033557925.1 of Phytophthora x cambivora. Lineage (NCBI taxonomy): Eukaryota > Oomycota > Peronosporomycetes > Peronosporales > Peronosporaceae > Phytophthora > Phytophthora x cambivora. The sequence goes on from JAUCEB010000009.1 coordinate 1,068,838, forward strand.
ACGGGTTCGTCCAGCGCCGGCCCGTTGCCGTGCTGCTTGTCTTCGTCGTCCGTCCTTCGCCGCCGTGATCAGCACCGCCATTTGTATTGCGTCCCTCTTGCACGCCAGTCTTGTCCTTGGCCAGAGGACAGTGTCCGGTGGCTACGACCGCTAATCGCCTGGTTGCCTAGACCTATTCTCTATATACACCCTAACACGCACGGCAACCTACGGTCGACTTGTCTTTGTGCTTTGGGCAGCAACGGCCTGCTCTAGGATACTCTTCAAGCGTCGCCAGGTCCACCAGTACCGGGCAGCAGTGCCGAGGGCTTCGCAGAACCTCTTCTTGGCCTGTGGTGGCCTGCGTGGCGGGCTACAAATACCGACGACCTTCTTCCGGGAGCTGTAAGGCTACAGACCCGAGTATCTCCTCCGACCTGTATCCACGGCAGTCCTTAGCAGCGGGCGGTGTGCTCGTCTTGTCTATCTACAGTCACTGTCTTGAAGTTGTTCGTGTTTCTTGTTAGCTCTACGTCAAAGGCCTGACGCTCTAGCTGCTGTTGCAAGGGCTCTGTGTGCCTCACTGCAAATCGGGAACTGCCCCGCTACCCTACATATGCATTTGCCTACGATCTTCTTGCTCCAGGGGTCGGCGACGACTCCCCTGCTCTCCTGGCCGTCCGTTGCGCCCCTCGTCCCTGCCAGCCGCTCGTCCGTGCCCCTTTGAGCACCTCGCGATCTTGTACGGCGGGCCATGGGTCGCCAGACGACGGGTTCGTCCAGCGCCGGCCCGTTGCCGTGCTGCTTGTCTTCGTCGTCCGTCCTTCGCCGCCATCTTGGTCCTCGCACGTCCTTCCGTCGCTGCGCATGGTGTCGTCTAGGCGAGACGGGCACCCAGGATTTCAATCCTGTTACTGTTCCCTCGGTCGCTCGTCGCCTCGCTGACTCTCTACCGGATGTTTACGTCGCATGAGGGGCTAAGATTCAGAGCCCATCTTCCAGATCGACTTCAACCCCGTCAAGATCGATGCCCTCGATCTGCATCTGATATCCCGGGGATCGGTCCTCCGACTCTCCGATATTACTCCGGTAACCTTGTCACTTTTGTGGAGCGTCTTGGGCACTCATGCGAGGTGTTACAATCTTGGTTTGAGTGATAGATCGAGGCTCACAATAGATTTCTTCACCCTCTCCACCACAGTCGCGCGCCGGCTTAGCGCGCGACGTCACAGTCGCAGACGGAGTGGAGTCGTCATCGTCTCCACCCCGCGGCGTAGATAACGCCCCAGCATCTGCGAGCGGCCTATCGCTGCCGCTACGCGAGCGCTTGGAACTCGAAGCGTCCGAGTCGTCCTCGCGAGGACGACGAGTCCCCACGCTAGCTTCATCGCGCCCTGTGGACGAGGAGTCTCGCTTCTCCTCGCCCTCCTCCATGTCGACATCATTGTCGACATTCAAGTCATCCATGCCATCGAAGAGGGCTTCGTTGGCATAGGTGATCTTGCGCGACTTGTGGTACTCCCCAACCGAGATAGTACGCTTGGGGGAGCTTGACGTCGTCACCGTGGAAGTGACGACGGACGCCGAAGAGGCTGAAGATGCGGCAGTCGTCGCTGTGTTAGCGACGACTGTGTTGCTTGCTGCAGGTGCAACAAGCTCGTCGGAAGTCTGCGTCGTTGGCGTGCTCATTTCGAAATGAGCACGATGTTCTCTCCGAAGAAGATTTTGGATTGATGTGTCGAGACCGGCACATCAAGTCCTAACGGGGGGATGCTGTAGCGGGGCTACACATTCGGCTAACCTCACCTTAGTGCAACACGCACTAAGTGGATACATTCATGTGGGCCACATCGCAGTGTGGTCACCATTCATAATAGGAAGCAGCCCTATTGGTCAGAAAGCAGGGTCTTTCTACCAGTAATACTCAAGCATTAGGTCAGGGTTTCTGCCAACCACTCGTTGGCAGAACCCCTCTTTATAGATATCAGTTTTAGGAGGAAAGCCACAGTTAACAAACAATTCAGTTCTCATTTTACCGCAAAAGCTACTATTTGTACCTTTATTTAGATCTAATTATACTTGTGGATACAAATATACTTAATCTAAGTTAAATACACCTTACGCTTCCTCATACACGTGCGCTCACGTGTAAGCTAAAGTATTGGGCTAAGTAAGCCCGTTACAGCCATCGTCGACCTGGCCAGCAGCGCTAACAGCTCGCCTTCAGTATTGGCGAAAGACCGGGGTTTGAACGCCTGCGGCAGGCAACGGTGGGCAAGATAGAGAGGCTAGCACGTGTCATTCGACGTGTCAGGGCTGCTGTGTGGCCGCTGGCGTCGGTGGATCTGGGTAATTGGGGCTGCATGGAGATGATGACGGAGACGAATTCTTTGATGCTATCAGTCTGGACGACGATTATGTGTGTGACCCTCCAAACGAGATTCTCGTGGAGGAGGATGATGAAGTGCCGGTCCAAGGTTGGCCTTGCACACCCTTGCGGAAGTTGGAGTTGGAGTACGAGCGCTGCATGAAAATGAACGCGGAAGACCTGGACTCACAACCGACCATTTACATCCACGAAGGGAGTGAGTTGTTGTCCCAACTCCGGGATCAGTTGGTGCTCCTCCCAGAGTTGAAGGATCTGAGCCCCAGCTGTGATATCGAAGCCGCGGATGTTGGATAACCTGGCATTACGACTCCAGACGAGGAACGCAAGATGAGAATCATTCTGAAGTATCATCGCAGTATCTTCTTGGGAGACGGCAATGCTACCCCCGCCCCGGCTCGAGGAGTCGTATGCGATTTGGATGTTGGAGATGCCAAGCCAGTGGCTCAGCGTTCACGATCTGTGGCCCCACATCTCTCGATGAAGGTATACGAGTTGATCAAGAAACTTTTGGAGAAAGGACTTGTGGAACATTCCGAATCGCCATGGGCTTCGCCCATCGTCATCGTCCTGAAGAAGAATGGTGTCGACATCCGGATGTGCATCGACTACCGGGTGGTGAACATGTTTATTAAACTTTCGAACTACCCGCTGCCTTTGATCGACGATCTGCTGATTGGCTTCGAGAGTGCGATGTGGTTCATGAGTCTGGATATGGCTAGTGGCTTCTGGGCGATCCGTATGACGGAGCGTGCGAAGCTGATCTCCGCTTTCGTATGTCCGTTTGGACACTTCCAGTGGGTGCGTATGCCGTTTGGACTGAAGAATGCCCCCCCTAGTATATCAAGCAGTAATAAACAACTGCCTGTGGGGTTTCGTCCGTTTGCCACCCGAGGAGTAGGCCGAAGTCGACCAGGACGTGCTGGACTTCCTACAGCTGGAGTGTCCAAGAGGAGATGTCCCAGAGGAGAAAGTCCCAGCTCTGACGGATGCTATGGCGGTATTCTAGAGGAACATTCCGACGCCCTCGCACATGGGACCTGTCCTCGGACGCAGTTCCTACATCGATGATATTGCGCATGGAGCAGTTTCATGGGATCAACTCTGTGAGGACCTGAACAAGTTACTTTTCCGGCTGAGGTATTGGAACATCTCTGTGAGCCTGCCGAAAAGTGAGTTTGGAAAACGGTCGATCCCCTACCTTTCCCACGAGATCAGTGCAGAAGGCATCCGAGCGACGCCGAAAATTGCAAAAGGAGTCCAGGATCTGCCGTTTCCGAAAACTCTGAAAGGAGTTCAGTCATTTCTCGGAAGTCTCAACTACTATCACAAGTTTATTGAGGACCTCCCGGTAGTGGCGGCTGTCCTGTACGAATTGACGGACGAGCAAATACGCTCCAAACGAGATTTGTCCCGAGCCAAAGAGTCGTTCGAGATTATCAAACGGAAGATCGTGTCGACTCCGTTACTCCGACATCCGGACCGGACAAGGCCTTTTGTCACCATTCATCACGCTAATCGGTGGGCCGCATGCGCTGTGCTCGGGCAGGAGTACGATGGAGTCATACACCCAGTACGCTTTACTGGACGTGTTCTGAACGACGCCGAACTCCGGTATCACATCGCGGAAAAGGAGGTCATAGGAGTGTTGTGTGTCCTTCAAGTCTTCCGGACGCTGATCGAGGGATGTCCTCTGGAAGTATACACCCGATACTCCGTTCTGAAGTGGATCATTCAATCCAAGACGGCGAACGGGAGGTGTGTTCCGTGAGGGGTCACTTTGTCCCATCGGAACTTGGACATCCGGAAGGTGAAGAAGGACGAAGATGGCCTAGCAGCGATCATGGGTGCAGGGATTACTCCCAGAGAGCATCTGGATGAAGTCGCAGAGTCACTCGTCCCAGCGAAGGGTCTCGTGAAGGCACCCCCAGTTATCAGTGTGGAGATGTTGGAAGACGACTTTGAAGGTGTGGTGTTAAGTTTCGATGGAGCTGCGAAGACCTCGACTCGGAAAGGAAGTTGTGGTTGCGTTTTGTGGAAGTTGCCGGGTTGGTCTGTCATGGAAGCCCAAGGTTTCATCCTGGAAGATGTTACTGTGAACGACGCCGAATACAACGGACTCCTGAAGGGTTTACAAATGGACCGTGAGAGAGACATCACAGAGTTGGTCGTCGTCGGTGACTCCCGGATTGTCATCCAGCAGGTCCAAGGTCTTATCAACTGTCACCAACCGAACTTGCAAAGGAAGTTGGCCGAGTGCGAAGCCATGAAAGAACACTTCACTTCTCTCAGATTGGTCCATGTAAAGCGAGATTTCAACCAGGCCGCTGACTATATCACTTCAAAGACACGACTCCTGGACTGTCCAGGAGGAGGATGAACGACGTCACCTGGAGCAGGTATCTAAGATCCCTGAGCAGTTGATGAAATCGCAAGCGAGTCTCGGAGTGGACATCCGCGTCCCGGAAAGTCTGGCCGATGTAAGTTTCCAAAAGGAGAATGTGGACGTTGGTTCCGAATCGGCCCCACTTCCAAACGCAGCTCGAGTTATGGCAGCCGTGACCCGGAGTGGCGCGCAGAGGGAAGCGGAAGATCCTTCCTGACCTCCTATGGGACCACTGGAATATCAAGCCGAACGGTGGCGACGTATCAAGGTCCACCAGAGGAGTGAAGAGTATCTCGCAGAGTTGGTGCGATTTCTGAAAGGAGATTTCGAGTCGTTCTCGCCGAGACGTATCCGAAAGATCAGCAAGGTTGCCGACTTGTTTGCATTAGACCCTCGCGGTATTCTATACCGATTGGCACGGTCCACCCGAGATCGTCCACGAGACTTCGCAGATGAGCCACGACTAGTTGTACCGAAGGCTCTCCAAACAGACATTTTGCATTACGCCCACGAAGACTACCAAGGCGGACATCAAGGCAAGACTCGAACTCATGAGCGACTTCGCTCGGAGTTCTACTGGCCTGGAATGTACGCGGACGTGGATCGTTTCGTGGAAGAGTGTGTGGATTGTGCGAGCGGAAAAGGTCGACCTCCGAACCCCGGTCCGTCTCCTGGAAACATCACTCCTCGACTACCATTCGAAGCAGTGTCGATGGACTTTGTGACGCACATGCCCAAGTCAGCTCGAGGAAACACGTTCTTATTGCTGTTCCAGGATATTTTCTCGGGATATGTCATGTGTAAGCCCACGAGCTCCACGACGGCTCAGGACGTCGCAGAGGCGTACGGAGAGCGCGTCTTCCGGAGTTTTGGAGCCAGCTCCCTGATCCGTCATGACCAAGATCCTCGATTCATGAGTGAAGTCTTCACCCGATTCCGATAACTTTTGGGGAGTCGACAGCGAGCTACTTTAGCATATCGGCCCCAAGCGAACGGTCAGCAGGAGATATCCGTCCAAACGGTGATTCGGAGTGTCCGAGCGTATATCGCGGAGGCGGATCAAAGCGACTGGGACGACCACGCCGAGAGGCTGATGTTCGCCCTGAACACGTCTTTTGATGCAACTCGTTTGGAGACTCCCTTCTACCTAGTTCACGGATGGGACGCCCAAGGGACGGTATCCGCGATGTTGGGACCCCGACCTTCGAGTGTCCAGGAGAAGACTGCCAACGAATGGCGCCGCAAGTTTCAACGAGACTACAGCTACGCCCTCGCATGTGCGGAGGACCTCCAAGTCCAAGCGAAGAAAATGCGCTCCGACGTCCAAACGCAGAAATGGAAGGAACTCACAGAGAGGTTGAAGACCGGCTTCGAGAAGGGTGACGCAGTGTGGCTATACATTCCAAAAGTCCAAACGGGCTTGAGTCGGAAGCTCGCCCACATGTGGCACGGCCCATTCCGGATTGATGAAGTTCACAATGACTTCCGGGTGTGTCTCAAGGTTGAGGGTATTCCAGACGATTAAGATGATTACGACTACGCGGAGCAGGACGCTCCGGGATATGCAAGAAGAGATGAAAAACGACACTACGTCCGGAAGATCGACTCAGAGCGTGTCAGAGATGAGATCACGGTTGCCGGCTGGAGTCAGCATGTCGCGGGTGTTCGCCGGGAGGTCCAGGTGGGCAAGCACCTCCGAGAGACAATGCGACTGGGACGCCGACCAACCGAGTGCGACCCAGGGACGATCGAGAAGTCGCAGCGGGTCGGAACCACCACTTCACCGCGGGGACCGATCTCTGGAGCAGGTAGCGAGTTGTCCGTTTCGAGGCGTCGCGCCTCTGGTTCCATCACGAAGCGAGTCACCATGACCTCTGCCGTCTGCGTCCCGACGGAGCTCGTGGACCCGATGACGCACGTCTGGCGCGAGTTGACTGCGCTGTCCGAACGAGAGTCACGGAGAGCATCGGAGTGCGGGGAACCAACGGTACCACACTATTCACTCTCTTCTATGAATAACCCAAAATACCCATGTTGACATCTTTGTGGGTGGGTGGGTTGTGCAAAATACCCAAAATCCAATTATTCTAAAACCTAATTTGAGGACCCTGATCGAGATGCTGCGGCGGCACAAGCGCCAGCGCAGACTCGTCGCTACGGTGGGCGAAGACGAGGAGGAATGGGACGCACCAACTGATCTCATCGACGATACCATGGCTTCCATCCAACTGCTGCTGAACCGCAATACTGGCAGCTTTGCAGCCATTGGTTTGCCTCCGGTGGTAGTTTGGCACCAACTGTAAGTCGTCCACATTGTTCGTAGATGACATTCAACCTCCTCTTACTCGCTGCCTATTACTCCAAAGATACGCCATTCTACCAAACCGCACGTTTGTTGACCAGAACGTAGGACGCATTGCTGCCATCACTTGAATGGCACACGACGAGCTCACTCACTTTATTTTGTGTCCTCTACAGGTCCACCGACTACGAACTAAAGGCAAATTGGTGACGTTCAAACTCCCTTCAGGGACAGACGATGTCGCGATTCTGCGTGTTGAAGACTATGTTGCCGAGGTGGCAAAATACCAGCGTGTATTCCGAGAGCAACTTCTTCAGCATCCGGGCGATGAAGTCATCTCCTCCAAATCGAGCGCGTTGTCTGCTTTCGAGCGAGTACTTCCGCTGCTGACGTCGCTATCAACCGTTCCATTAAAGCTGTTGATAACGAAGGTGAGGGAAGCGGGGAGCTCTGCAGACGACATGCAAATTCGAGCAATTGTGGGGTACGTTTTTAGCCATCATTTCGTTCATGGTGCATCAGCAGTATGTGGTGTCGGGAAACGCAGGCGCCGCCGCCGCCAATGTCGCCGCCGTTGCCGCTTTCTGGATTGACGAGATGAGTCTGGGAAACGGGGACAGAATGTGTGGCGTGGCGCTGATTGGCCAAGAGAATCCCGCAGCTGAGTGACGAGGGCATTGGAGCGAGGTGGTGTGGCACACACTGCCACCGTATCCGGAAAGATATCCGGTAACGACCCCTCGAGCCCTCGGTGAACAGTCGCGAGATCTCGGTGGTTTCATAACGGAAGCGTTTACACTAGATAGTTGTATAGGAGTATAGAAAAGAGTAGATAGACAGATAAGCGCCTTCGGGCGCAACCAACAGAGCAGCTTTTCCTCCCGATCGCACAAGAGTCAAGTCCGGCTACGCAGAGTAAGTCTACGTAGTGTCTGGTCCCGCTTGGTCGCTTGGATTATGCCTGCCGGTGGACGTGAAGGTTAGGATAGCCAAGCGTTCATCCACCCGGCAGCGCCAAGAGAAGGACGTGGTAGCTGTATTTGGATTATTAGGACGAGAACTGCTCGTCCGACCTCGGAGTGCCTGGGAGCCCCGAGTCTTTTACCCCCAGTCGGAGTTCTACTCCGGCGCCTCGTTCACCGGCTGAAAAGTCCTGGACCCTTCCTAACTGAGGGCCGACGAGGTTACAAGTGTGTGATAGCAGACCAGCCTGTGCTCGTGGCTGGTGCTGCTGGAAACCCCAACTGGTTGCCCTACCGACAAATCACAACTCGCAGGGTTACTTACCAACCCGGTGCAGGGATCGAGTCAAGGCCTTCAGGTCTTAATCTCGCCCGATCTTTCACCAAGTCCTAGCGGACAAGGTGTACGTTGTGGGTGGGAGTACTAGCCTATACAAAATCTGGCGTGTTCCTACACGACAAGTACCTGACGAGTTGTGTTGGTGCAACTACAAGGCGGATCCAACGGCTTGGGTTCTTATTACCGACAACCCGGTTGGATGATGAAGCCTACTCTTTTTCTGTTCCTGGCATAGGCAAGCTCGTCTTGGCAATCAAGAAGACACGGACTCAAATCCTGAGCACGCTGAAGCGCACGAAGTACAAAGAGACCCACGAGCATCAGTTAAAGAAAGCAAAGCTGAAGAACTCGTGCTTTCAGTTGGAGTTTCATCTCGCGGACATGGAAGGCTGCGGCCTGATTCGACGCACAAAGGTTACGTCAGGCGTTCTAGTCGCAGTTGCCGACAAGTAGGGAGCCAGATTATGTGTGTGTGAGAGAGATTTGTGCACAACGCACTTTACATCAAGCCTACAAAGTTTCAACAATCTTCATGCAGCAACCTTCATGTAGCATTTCTTAAAAATGCCCGCGTTTTCTTGATGAAGGCAAAAAAATGTACTACAGTAGAGTTGCTGAAAACGCAAGGTTGCATTTACATAGCAGTCTTTGCATGTCTTTCTCCTGAGGCCCACTTGCCATGCCATACCGTTGGTCGTGCATTTACCTTAGCCGCCGGCCTTGGCCCTGAAACGGGGTCACACCCTTATGATCCTCGCTCTCCTTCATTTCTTCATCCTTTTCCTCTTTCTCTTCACCATCCAGATGCACGGCTTCACCATTAAGACGATGGCCCATCGTGTGTCTTGGTTTGCTGCCAGCCGTCGATCCACTGGTATTGCTACTGGCACCACTGAGTGAATAACCCCCACTGCTGCTTCCTCCCAGCCGAGTACCACCGGAAGTAGCACTACTGAACGTGGATGTTTTTCCGCTGAGAGAGTGTCCAGTACCATGGAATGCTTCGTACTTTCGCAGCCGCGCAGCACGAAGAGTTTCTGCGTCTGTTGAGCTCTTCTCACCACTTTTCTTGAGTCGCAGCCCGCCAAACCCAGCACCACCAAGGCGAGCCGGCTTGACGTCTTCTGTCTTCATTGTCGGAACACCTGTCGTTGGCGTATCAATTGTGTCAGTTGTACGATATTAAGAGATTTGCATGCACCGACATCAAACAAACCTCCGTAAGGAATTTCCGAAGGTGCCGCGGGGGGAGCCGCTGCAGATGCAGATGGAGGCACAGGCGGAACATAGTCCGCAGGAGGCTCGAAATCAACCTCACAGTCAGTCTCGATAATACACGCGGCGGGTGCGGGCTTGACCTCGCGCACATCCAACATATAGTTCTTGTTGTTGTACTTGAGGCAGATTGTGTCGCCAATAGTCATGCACGAGAACTTTCGAAGCGATCCCTCCAGTCTGCATGCAGCCGCATAGCAACAGTTAGCACACGACCCGACTGTCTAATACCAATTGCACCTGCAAACATACACTGCACGAGGGTTTGAAATGTCGAGGAAGTCCTGCGACTGCGGTCGGAGCTTCACGAACGTCGCCTTAGGCAGTGAAACGTTCTGGATATTCAGAATCCCGCCCTCCTTCACAAAGAGGTTTTGCATCATCTACCACCAATGCACAACCACAACAAGATATCACTCAGCAACAACTCTCCCCACCACCACAACCAGCAGGGGGAAGACCTACCCAATACGGCATGTAGCAGCTGCCCTCAGGGGCACTGAACTCCAGCACGCCACAGTGCGAGGAGCGCTCCACCCCCTCGTTGGTCACCTTGAACAGCATCGGGTACTCGATGTGCAGACGCGCTGGCCACAAAAATGAAAAAAAGGTTTAACATCTCAACTCCCTCACAGCAGAATCCACCAACTAGCCGACGTACCCAGTGTCTCAAGCGCGGAAGGCGGGAGCAGAACTATAATACACAGAACCCAGCAGCATATCGTTAGCGTCTCTCGACGATGGCAGCAACGGTAGAAGCCTCTGAACGACGGCACGCACTCTTGTCTCCATCCTCCAAGTGCGCCTTGTCGCAGAACGACACGGGGTACACCCGGTAGTGCTCGTCGAACCTGCAGAGCAGCCGCAGACAATGAGAACTCGGCGGGCGACCAATGCGACGGGAGACTGTCGGACGCACCGCTGCGGGAAGTCGCCGCCGAAGTTGAACTGCACGCCGAAAGGGTTTCCGTCTCCACCGAAGCCGCCGCCGAACTGTCGCGCAGCAGCGGAAGTGTTAGAGTGCTGCAGGATCGAGAGCGAGAGCTACTGGGGCTCGTACCATTGTGGCCGAAAGTGTCGCGAGTCGATCCTGTTGCCGCCTGCTGACGTCTTCGTAAATGCGACCAGGGGAGAGAACCTAAACTAGACAACAGATGATTGGTCGAAATCCAAGTGACAATTGGAGCCAATAAGATATAAGATCCGTGTGGCGAGATGGCTACATGTACAACAAAAACGGCAAGTTGAAGTCAAGCTTGTCAATTAATCTCGGTGGCTCTCTCTACATGTATTCTGTCGAAGATCTCTACAACGCGTGCACTTTAGTTCCGGATGCTGAGACGCAGCTTGCGTCCCTCGTGAGCGAGAGCCTCCGGTCCGTAGTTGTCGATGTAGGCCATGATCTCATCTTCGTCCGCGGTGAGCGGAATCTTGCCCGACTTCAAATGCTGTAGAGCCATCACAACAGTATGCCCGTCAGAACAGCTCAGACAAACACATACTCCCCCTGCATTAGAAAGACGTACCCGTGCGACAGCACGACGCAGGTCGGACGTGAAGATGCCAGGAGCCACGCTGTACCGAACGCAGAGCTTCGTGGCGAACTGCTTCGGCAGCAACGCGCCTTGACGTCCCTTCTCAGCGAGCTCAATGCGGTTCTGCTCAACATACAACTGGTTTTTATTCTTCCTTGCGAGCTTGACTTGGTCCAGCTCGTACAGCGCGATCGACAACTCGTCCTCATCCAGGAGTTGGTTTGCCTCGTAGCAGCGCTCGAGGTAGGCGCGCCAGCGATCCATCTTCTCCTCCATGTTCCAGCTGCTCCCAACCTCCTTGTAGATCACCTCTTCGCGGAACTTTTCCATCTCCTCGTCCTCGTGGCGGTTCAAGAGGATCCGGTGCACCAGATCCTTGCGCTCCTTGGCAAGTGTCGTGTTCGAATCCGGGTACAGCGAAACAGTGTGAAGCTTTCCTCCGAACGAACTGCTAAGGAGAACGAGGCCCTCAGCTGGAGCGATCGGCACACGCACAATACGATTTGTCACTGTTCCAGTCAAAGGCAAAGTTAGTAACCATTCCAAGCATTCGACAGAGCGTAACAAATGGGACTTACACAGAGCAGCATCGAACGCAACTCGGGACATGCCCTTCGTTGCCACGGCCAGGGCGCCACCGACCATGCATCGAATCTGATTCAGCAGGAAAGCCTGGCCGACGATGTGAACACGCAAGTGTGGCTCGCCGCAGAAATCCGGAATGAGACTTCCCGAGCAGGAGTAAATAGATCGGCGGTGGCGAGTCAACAGCTTGCGAGTCAGTCCCTCTTCATCTTCAAACTGACTGGACTCCTCGGAGTAGTCATCGATAGTAGTAGGTTCCTCCTCATCATCAGCATCATCAGCATCAGCATCAGCATCATCCGCATCTTCTGCTTCGACCACGTCGTCGTCGGCAGTCGCCTGACCCTCGACAGCATTCCTCTGGTGCTCCATCTTCCACTGGTTCCGCTTCGCCTGCATCTTGTAGAAATACGACCTCGAGCGCGTGAAGTTGTGGAAGTCATGCACTCCCTCATAACGACGAAGCGCACGACAGAACTCCGCAACTGCTTCGTCCGTGTCCAAGTCCGCTCCATCGGACCCAATGATGCTGTCCTTCAAGAACGAGAGCGGCATGAAGTACTCGTACTCACGCAGCACGCAGTTCTTGCGCGCCGAGAAGCGCTTGTTCACTCTCGTGCACGAGAACACGCGGATGTTGTCGGGCAGCGACGCGTTCAGCGCCTCCTTGAGCCCTTTCACGCGGCCTGAGGCCGGGTCCACCTTGTTCTCCTCGTCGATCAGCAGCTTTCCGGAGAACTGCAGCAGCATCCAACAACCAGCACAAACGAATAGCTTAGCACTTGTCAACACTATGGTGAGCCTGCCATTGTTGCACCAGCAGCACGCACCACGATGCAGCTGGCGTGCACGCCCTTGTCCGTGCGACTGCTGCGCGCCCAGTCGATCTTGCCCAGGTCCTCGAAGTTGGACTCGCGCATGGCGCCGGCCTTGAAGATGGCGCGGCGGATCTCGTCCTCGATGGTCTCCACGTTGTCGTTCATCTGCAGCCCGTGGTAGCCCGTGCCCATGTAGCCGCTCACGATCGCCACCTTGCGCTTCACCAGCTTGGCGGGGGTCGCAGCGCCGTCGTCTAGGCCGGAGGCAGCAGCGAGGCCGCGGCGGAAGCAGCTGCGCAGAGCGGGGCGCCCGGCAGGCCGCAGAGCGAAGCGGGTCAACATGGCTACACTGCTTGAACACCAACTTTGACCAGTGGCCTCAACAGCGCCGCAAAAAGTGATACGCGCCATATGTTTTGCTTTACTTGGAACTTGCTTTTTGTATGGTGTATTGAGCGCAAGTCACTTTTATTTGGTGTGGCGCACACCACTTGGCGGTTTACCGCAGCAGCGGATCCCAGCGACGGCGAGCTTCACTCGACATTTGGAAGGCGCCCGACACCCCGACTCCTCCTCAGACACCATGGCTCTCCGCGTGCTCTCGCAGACTCTCCGTGCTCGTGCCCTCCAGTCGGCCACCCCCGCGGCCTGGCGCGCAGCCTCGCAGCGCCCCGCGGGTCTCGCCTGCTTCTCGACCAAGTACACGCCGCAGCACGAGTACGTGACGCTCAACGGCAAGGAGGGCACCATCGGAATCACCGACTTCGCCCAGAACTCGCTGGGCGACGTCGTGTACGTGGACCTGCCGTCGGTGGGCGACAAGTTCCAGAAGGGGTACGTGCTGTGGTGCTGAATGCGATGGACTCGCGCGCTGCTAACGTGCTTGTGCTCGTGTGCGTGTCGACAGTGACGCGTTCGGCGCTGTGGAGTCCGTCAAGGCCGCCAGCGACGTGTACACGCCCGCGTCCGGCACGGTCACGGCCGTGAACGAGGTGCCTGACGGCTGTTGAAGCATCATCTGCTGCTGCTGTGTGTGTTGCATTGGTGTGTGCTAACTGTTGCTGCTGCTGTGGCAGGACCTGGCCGAGAGCCCGAACCTCGTGAACGACGAGGCCATGACGGGTGGCTGGTTCATCAAGCTGGAGGTGCGTTGCTGAGCTGCAGCTTGCAGTGTTTTTTAACAGTAGCCTTTGCTGACTGACGTGTTTCTGATTGCAGCTGGACGACGTGTCGGACCTCGACGACCTGCTGGACGAGGCCGCCTACAAGGAGCACTGCGAGAACGAGGAGCACTAAGTCTCCCCAGGCTGCTGATCTCCAGCGGCGCTGCACAGTAGCTGCTGCAAATTCGCAACCATAAATACAGTGTACATCACTTCTCCTACCGGTAGCCACTGCTCGTCCCTCCATTCATCTTTGATTACCTTGCACTTGCCAGGAGCATGATCGCCTTGATGGGATGCCAGCAGCAGCACGATGGGAAGCACCACGACATGGCTTCAGTCCCGTATATACCGCCATATACTGTAGTATACCGCCCTCCGTACAATGTCAGATGTATGGGACAATATCCTTCTTTACGGGACGCTTTTGAATTTGAGACAAAAAGATGGCGCCAAGCATCAAAAAGACACACAAAAAAGAAGAACACACACATCGGACCAAACCGTTAGCTCAACATGGACGAGGACGCCAGCGTCAGGGTCTTCTGCCGCGTGCGGCCGCCCAACGAGCGCGAGCGCGGCGTGAAGTCCTCGGCGCTCAGCGGGTCCGCGGGTTTCCTGGCACACAGCGGCGCGTCCGCGTCGTTCGCCAAGAAGTGCGTGACGGTGCCGGCCTCGGACGCCGCCCAGCAGACGCTCTTCCTGCACAGCAAGCACGGACCCGCCCGCACCTTCACGTTCGACCGCGTGTTCGGCGAGCACGCAACGCAGACGGACGTGTTCAATGTCGTGGGCGCGCCCATCACGCAGGCCTGTCTGGAGGGCTACAACGGCACCATCTTCGCCTACGGACAGACGGGCTCGGGCAAGACCTTCACGATGCAGGGGCCCGACGACGTCATCGACGCCGAGGCGCCGAGCCTGACGCAGGACCAGCTGGCGCTGCGGGGCCTCGTGCCGCGCGTGTTCGACTACCTGTTCGCCAACGTCGTGGCCGCCGACAACGTGCAGCACTCGTTCGCCTGCTCCTTCCTCGAGATCTACAACGAGCGCGTGTACGACCTGCTGGACGGCGGCAGCGCCAAGGACGCGGCGGGGCTGCAGCTCAGAGAGAACGGACGCAAGGGCGTCCACGTGGAGGGACTCATCGAGAGCGTCGTGACCAGCTCCAAGAAGGCGGCGGAGCTCATGACGGTCGGCGCCCAGAACCGACGCGTCGGCCAGACTTCCATGAACAGAGAGAGCAGTCGCTCGCACAGCGTCTTCATCTTGCAGCTGCAGTCCAAGGAGACGTCACCCGAAGGCACCAAGATCCGCACGTCGCGGTTCAACTTGGTGGATCTAGCAGGGTCCGAGCGCCAGCGCAGCACCGACGCAGCAGGAGAGCGGCTGAAAGAAGCCGGCAGCATCAACAAGTCGCTGTCTGCACTGGGTAACGTCATCATGGGGCTGTCGGAGCAGTCGGTGGGGAAGCACCGCCACGTGCACTACCGCGACTCCAAGTTGACGTTCCTCCTGAAGGATTCATTGGGCGGCAACTCCAAGACGTTCATGGTCGCCACCATTTCTCCAGCAGAAGACTCCGCCTTCGAGACGCTCTCCACCCTCAAGTTTGCACAGCGAGCGAAGATGATTCAGAACCGCGCAGTCGTGAATGAAGACTCAGTCGGAAGCGCACTCTTCTTGCAAGAAGAAATTCAGCGTCTTCGGCGGCAGTTGCAGCAGGCTCATCAAGAAATCGCCCGCAGTATCCCAGGATCGAATCTACTCATGCAAGAAACAACACAATCCGAGATCACGCCGAGTCAAGACTCGACTATATCCTCAGTAGGACCATGCGATCCTGCCATTGATAATCGTTTTCGCGAGCTGGAGGAATCTTTTGCGACGACCGCCGAGAAGAGCGACAGACTGCAACGCTCATGCGAGTACCTGCAGCTTCAGAATGGAAACTTCCAGGCCTTGTGCGAAGAGCTCAAGCAGCATATTGCCCATCTGAAAATGATGCTTCGACTGCGAGGAGTTGGTGGACCAGGGGCGCACGAATACGAGCCTTCAGCGGATGCTATTGAGTGGCGGATGAAATATGAAGAGATGGAAGAGCGCTTTGTTGAGCTCCAGGATGAGCTGCAGCGCAGCGGAATCGAAGATGCCGGCGTCACACAAAAGATGAATAGCGAAGTGGAAAACCTGAATATGATGGTTCTAGCGCTGACGAAGCAGCTCGCGTTTGTCCTGCACGACAAGCACGACTTGCAAGACCGGCTACTTGAAAATCAATCTGATAAAGATGAAAGCATGGCTGAGCACTCGGCGCAAGAAGCTGTGGGTGCAGATTTCTCCGCCCGGCTGGAAGAAGCGCTGAAGCAGCAAGCGAGTGAATACCAGGCGAAATTGGACGCGGTCGCATCCACAAGTGCGTGTCTGGAAGAAAAGGCTGCAGAGACAGCGTTAGAGCTTCTACAGTTCAGGGAACGCGAGGCTTCTTGGTCTGTCCAGCAGCATGACCTCGAAAGGCAACTCGCAGATTCGAATGGAGCTCTACAGCGCTCTGAGGAAGCTCACTCTGAGACTCGGGATTTGCTTGTTCAGGAAAAAATCAAGGGGGATAAGTTGGAGGTACAACTTGAGCGATCACGTGAAGCTGTTCGTCTAGAGTTCGAGACTGTACTGGCTAATGCAGCTACCACAAACTGTGACCTCGAAAACTCCAAGAAGTGCTTGCAGCATGAACTTACTACAACTACTGCCAATCTTCAACAGCGTGAGCACGAAGTCCAAGAAGCGGAAAAGGCATTTGCCCAGCTGAAATTGGATATGGTTCGCGTCGAAGAAGCCAGTCAAAGACTAGCTTCGGAGCTTAATGATGCTCGAGGCGAGCTGAAGGAAGTTACGCTGCAAGCTGCTCACCTACAAACGGAAATATCGGGCCGCGATAATGCAATTGATCAGCTCAAACGCTCTGAAGCCGCAGTTACTGAAGAAAACCTGGCCCTCAAGCAAAAGCTCGAGGACTCGAAGAAGTCTATCCTTAAACTGCAAGAAGATGGTGATGTCACCGCTCAAAAACATGCAGAAAAGATCAATTGTTTGGAGCAGCAAGCACAAGAGGAGAAGCAAAAGCTGACTGAAGATTTTGTGGCCCAATTTCGTGTCAAAGACGAACAGTATCAGCAGCTTCGTGCTGAACTTGATGACTTCCGATCTAAGACTGAAGAAGCTGGCCGTCTCCATCAGGCACAGTTGGAAGAAAAGGCAACATATCTTACCGAACTTCAGCGTCAGCTTGATGACCAGAAACGCGAGTCAAAAAAAGCGTTGGAAGATCTCAAAGCGAAACTATCGCAAACTCTGGACGATCTTTCTAAGGTATCCGAAGAAAAGGGTCGAATCGAGGCACACCACTCTGCTGCTGTTGAACAAGTTGGCCGTCTTGAGAAGGATGCAAAACAACTGGAAACAGAGAAGACCGAAATGACGAGCGAGATCCAAAGATTGTCGGAGAAGGCGGAGCAGTTATCGCTGAAGACAAACGAGCTCGATAATCAGAAAGCTGACTTGCAGAAAAAGTGTGAACAGCAGCAAGCTCAGCTGTCTGAGTCGGAAGACCGCATCACAAAATTCACACAACAAGTAGATGAACTGCAACATCAAAACACGACCTACTCGAGCGAGGCTGCAGAGCTTCGCAAGGAGCTCGCCTCAGTGCAAGAAGACAAACGACAAGCTGCTATCACGCATGCTTGCGTTCTGGAGGATCTGTCTTCTAGTAGGAAGAAGATCGAAGAGTTAACCAAGGAGCTTGCGTTAAATAAGGATACTGTGGACGAGATGTCGAGTAAGCTTGAAAGGGCTGCGAACGAGATTCGTGAAGCTGAAGAAACTGTTGCGCACCAGCGAGAGGAGGTCCAAATGTACAAGGGGATTCAATCCACGCTGCGGGACGAAGTGCGAAAGCTTGAGCTTGATCGCCTGGAGTTGGCGGAGTCTTTGAAGATTGAACAAGAATCCAAGCATGATGTGGAGCTTAAATTTTCTGAAGCTCGACAGGAGTGGCTGGACGAGAAGAGCAAGCTGATGCAAAGCTCCCAGGAATCCATTCTTGCACTTCAGAAGCGTGTCGAGGAGCTTACTCTCGACAAGGATTCCCTGTCAACTCGGAAGTGTGAATTAGAACAGGAGAACGAGTCTCTCAAGGCAGCAGTTGAGGAGCAGGGTAGAAGTTTACAAGAGCTGAAGGATTGCGTCACTGACAGGGATGTCCAAGTCCGTGCTCTCGAGTCTATCAGAGCCGACTCAGTTTCAGCACAAGATGAGCTGACTGGTACCGTTGCAGAGCTGCGAAAGACGTTGAGCGACATCGAGCGGAAGCTGGCAGAGGAGCAGAGCCTTGTGTCAAAACAGGGAGTGGAGCTTTCCGAAAAGTCAAGTGCCATTTCTGAGAGAGACGATGTCATTAACTCGTTGAAGGAGCTTATGCAGAGCGACCAAGCTGCGTGGGATGTGAAGGTCCGCGAATATAAAGCTGACTTGGAAACTGCACATGGTCGGGTCCAGGCATTGGAGCAACTTGTCGCCGAGAAGACTGCTGTGTTCGCAAAGGCTGAGGAAGCGCTTTTGACTGAAAAGCGCTCTCTTGAGCAGAAACTCGAGGAAGGGGAGGAAATCTTGGCGCAGCAGACTGAACAGTTGATGCAGGAGATCAAGCAGCTCGGTTCGTCCATCGAGGAGAAGGATTCGGAGTTGCAGTTGTCAAAGAAGGCTTTGGCTGATATGAAAGAACATGTCACGCACTCGGCTAAGGATGACAGCAATGGTAAGGTTGAAGAACTTCAGACTGCGTTGGAAGAGCTCGATGTCAAGCACAAATCGGTTGTGGCGGAGAATTTGAGTCTCAAGAAGAAGGCAGTGTCTGAGCGAAAGGAACAAGAAGAGGAGCTCGCTCGAAGACGTTGTGAAGTTGACGCCGCTGAGGAGCAGCTAAAGTCCGATCGAGAGGCATTGGCAGAACTAAAAGCAGCGGCTGAGGCGGCACAGAAGGAAGCGAAGGCGAAGGCTGTGTCTCAAAATGCTCTTGGGCAGGCAAAGCGCAAGTTCTTGACGGAGAAGGTGAAGCTGCAGCGAGAGATTCAAGTCCTAACCAAGAAGCTGGACACATTATCGAAAGAAAACGAGAAGCTTGTCGGCCACCACAACAGCCGGCAGAAGATTCAGCACCACGTGAAGGTGAAGGAGGAGAACAACCGCCTTCTAGATCAGGTGCGGCAGTTGACGGACGAGAAGTTCAAATTGCAGCGTTCCCTGGAGAAGTTGCGGGCGACGCTCAAGGAGAAGGAGAACATCGGCGTGGACTCGATAACCAACACGCCACCGTCCGTGTCACCAGCCTCGAACTCGTCAAGCCAGTCGCAACCAACGAAGACGCTCAACCGGCCAAGTCTTGGCAGTGCGTCAACTGCAACTGCTGGAACTGCAGCTTCCGCAGCGAGAGCGGCGGCAAGACTAGCAGCCCGAGGTCGTCCTATCAGTCGGTCAGCATCACCCGGGCCGGCCAAGAAGCGGGTACGGTCGCATTCGAACTCATCGGGTCGGGGTTGGCAGAGATAACTTCAAGTCGCGCTTTGTGGTGCACCATCCCAGCATGCGTAACGACTCCAAGTGGGGTGGATGGAATGGATTAGGTAGATTGTAAGCAATGAGTAAGACGTGCGTATTTCAATTATCGCAGTGTGTTAGATAGACTTCAATGTCCTCACTGCTGGATGTTGCCAAGGCAATGAACGCCGAGGCTGCTGGTGGCTCGGCCAACTTGTCGCTTGTTGATGTTGCCAAAGCTGAAAACGCAGCAAATGCTCCAACGAAACCATTGACTTTGATGGACGTCGCCAAGCAGGAGACGCAGACAACTGAGTCACCTAAGCAAACGCTGCTTCAGTTAGCTCAAGAGATCGACAAAGAAGATCGATCGCGGGTTCAAACAGCACTCGATTCAACAGCCAAGGAGGTGAAGGTGGAACGTCAAGAATATCGCGGACAGACCCTCAAACAAGCAGCTTTGGAACTGCACCAGGAGGAGCAACAGGCTGTGCAAGTACTGAAGTCTAAAGTTGCATCGGAGGAGCGTCCAAAGCACGAAGTGGCTGATCCTGGCGATGAACAGGATAACTACGGGGACGATGGCTACTCGAGCTTTGAAGACGACGAGGACAGTGCCCCAAAGAAAGACAGCAAGAAGCAGAGAGAAGCTGCACAAGACGATCCAGCTGAAGAGAATGAGAGTTACGACCCACCGCCGCGGGCGACTCCGAGTGAGTCGAAAGAAAGCAAGGAATTTCTTCGAGCTGTGTACCGCGCCGACAAGTTCCAGGTCCGAGACATGCTTGATGGTGAAGTCGTCGACGCTAACATTGCGGATCAGGTGAGCGAACCACTACGGTACTTCGAAAGCTTCTTCTTCTCACCACGTCACTCACAATCGCTCCCTTTTGACTCGGTAGCACGGCTGGAGTGGACTGCACTGGGCCGCGTCTCAAAACCACTGCGACATCCTGCAGCTTCTTCTCGTGAAAGGGGCCGAAATCAACGCCATCGACCAGGTACCTCCTCCCTCCGTCTCCTCAAGACTTTCTCCACTTCTCTGCTACAGAGTCTCATCCCTGCGTTGTAGATCAATGGCTGGACTGCTCTGCACGTCGCCGTGGTGCGTGAATCCGTCGACTGCGTCCAGCTGCTCCTCTCTTCGGGTGCCGAGCCTCGAATCCGAGATAACTACGGGGACAGTGTCGTCGAGTGCCTCCAGGCGGCCAGCAGGAAGAAGAAGCTCAAGATGCTGCAGCTGCTGCAAGAAGCTCCAAGTCGTTAGTTAGTCCCCATCACTGAACAAGGTCCTCGTGTGTGTTTTTTTCTGTGTATTTACTGCTCCGTCCTCGCACTCACTCCCACCTGCTTCCCCCCTCTCTCTCGTGCGCCTACGAGGACGCCCCGAAGGAGCCCACGTTGTCCTTCTTGTCGTTCTTCTCCACCTTGACCGACTCGCGGTACTTCTGCAGGTAGAGCTTGAGCGGCTCCACGTAGCTGTCGAAGCCCAGCGTGCTCATGGCCCAGATGATGTCGTCGCCGTTGATGGTCTTGCGCTTCTCCTGCTGGCACTTGTCGCTGGCCTCGCTCGTGATGAACGAGATGAACTCGCTCACGCACTCCTGCACCGTCTCCTTGCCGTCCTTGGCGATCTTGGCCGTGGACGGCAGCGACACCTTCATGATGCGCGAGATGTTGGCCGTCGGCAGGAAGCGGTCCTGCTCGCGGATCTCGTCTTCGTTGTGCTCGTCCTTGCTGGCCATGCTGCTGATGCTGTTCGCGATGCGTCCTTCGGCGTTCTTTCACTTCTTTTTTGTATGCAGCTTCGCCGCGAAAAAGCTGGTGGGGGAAGCGACGTCGGATTGGACGAAAATGCAGTTGAAAGGTGCATGTGTTTTGACCAATGGGAGAGACATCTGTGACGTGGTGCGAATGATGTAGACGAGCAGGAACATGACCCCCCCCACCAAAACGTGAGCAGACTGCACATGTGCATCGGTCGAGGGGACAAGAAGAAGACGACGCGATCGACACGAAAGCAACCATCAAACTGTACTTGCGTCATCGTCTAACTCGCAGGCGTTTGGTGGCGGTGCTTCATACCTACTAAAACAGTAGTAATAGTAGCTCCTCCACTTCTTGCAATTCCTCTTGCCCTCAATCTTCTGTATGCAGTCTCCTTCGCTAGTCGCGTTAGTCCTCATCCTCCACTTCATCCTCGCTAACGTCGTCGGTCTTGAAGAACGTGTAGGACAGCGTGATGTTGTGCACGCCGCTCATGGACGGATCGTCGCAGATCTCGGGGTCGATGAAGAAGAAGACGGGCATGTCGATCTCCTCCTTGGCCTTGAGCCGCTGCTCCTCGAAGCAGAAGCACTGGATCTTGTTGAAGTACACGCCAGCCGACGGCGGGTACACGTTGTAGGTGGCCACGCCCGTGATGGCCTTGTCCGTCTTGTTCTTGGCCGTGTAAAAGGCCAGCGCCGTCTCGCCGGGCACCAGCAGCAGGTCGCGCTGCTGCGGCCGGAAGACCCACGGCATGTTGGCGCTCACGCCGCCGTCGAACGTGATGCGGATGGGCTTGGCGTCCTCCCGCGGCGTGAGCTTGTCGGCCACGAACTCCTCCACGCGCTGCGTGGTGCCTCCGAAGCCCGTCATCTGGCAGAAGATTTTGTACAGCGGCACGGCGGCGTACGAGATGCCGACCCACGCGATGGCCGTGCCGGCCAGGTACATGACGGCGCGGCGGTTGCGCATCTTGATGGACTCGCGCCGCGCCTCGTCCGCCGCGCGCTTGGAGATGCAGCGCACGCCGCCCAGACCCGCAGAGCGCATCGACATTGACGTAGACATTGAGACGCCGCCGTGGCGAGCGGCGCGCAGCAGCAGTGAGCAGGGACGCATGTCTATCTCGCCTGAGCTCGAGGGAATGCAATGCGCCAGGCTTGACACACAACGCCGACAGACTGGCGAAGAGGATGCTGATGCGGTTGGATAGGCTTTGCGCGGAAATGATTGAACCAGATCGCAATCGCGAGGTTTGCGCAAGACACAAAATATACAAAAATACGGTACAAAATTTGATGTGTTGTGTGGTCATAGTGAGCGGCTCCAGAAGATCTCAAATCAGAGTGGTGGCGGTCGGAGAGAGCCATGGGTATGATCTATCGCAAGTACCAGCGCACGGTGCGTGGCGCTGCCACTCTGTTGGTGCGTGCATTCGCTAACACTTTGGGTGCAGCGGTTTCTATTGGTCCACATGACGGAGACGTCGCTGGGCTTTCAAGTCCGAGCGAGTTCGAGTGGCAAGTTCGTCGTGTCTTCTGTTGACGAGGGGTCGGCTGCGAAGCGCGCAGGGCTGAAAGCTGGTAAGGAGCGTCCATCGGACACTGGGGGGAAATTGCAGCAAAGAGCTGTCATGCTCACGCTGTCGATCGCTGGGTAGGGGACATCTGCGAAAGCTACTACAAGGACAGAACGGACGACGACGGCGCCGACGAGCCGTGGAGCAGTGATACCATGAAATACCTCGAGCACATCGCAGTGCCGAGGACAGACGTCAGGGGAGCAAAACTCCGTCGGTGCTGCGTCATCGTCATCGGCAACAACAACAAGACGAGTCCACGGCGAACCAAATTCTGCCACGAAAATAAGGTTCGCTGCATGGTGCGCTGGATGAAGTCGGGAGTGACTCAGGGCATGATTGTTTTTGTTGCAGCGAGATGCCAACTTTGAGAAGCGTCTGCAAGGATTCGACGGATTCAAGCAGAAGCGAACCATGGCTGCTAACGACGCACCAAAGCGCAAGAAGGTCAAACTAAGCGCGGATTCAGATGATGAAGAACCCGAGGAGGAAGCTGACAACCAGTCGGAAGATTCCGACGAGGGTGCAAAGAAGGAAGCAACCTTCCAAGAGCTCTGTGATCGCATGAACCAGACTGTTGGAGCAGTGGATCCATCTCTGGCAACGATCATCCTCGATACGTTGGATTTCGATCCCTTGGTCAGGATGAATCTCAAGGCAATGGCTTCCTCGATATGCGAAGAAATACGTCGTTTTGCTGCGGGAACCAATCGCAAGTCTAACTGCGAGGATCCAGATATGGTACGAACAGCACCGCTTGTGTTGGGGTCATTTGGTTCTAAGATTCATTCCTTATTCGATCCGTAGGCCAACACGGTGGCGCACCTAGAAATGCTTCACAAGGGAGTCGAAGATACAGCTATGCAGCGCGACAAGACTGCGGAGGGATTAAAACCGGAGCAGATGACTGCAGAGCACGTGGATGCTTGCCTGAACCTTATCGAGAGTTGCAACGAAGCTGTCACGGCAAACATTGGCTTGCTGCTCAAAGCTCCCGTGAGTGAGGCCGAACAGGAGCGTCGGCAAAACGTGGCCCACCAACGGCATCAAGATCAGAATGAGCAGTTCCAGGGGATTCTCGCGCAGTGCAGCAAAAATGTGGATGAGTGTAGTGCTGCTGCACAGCAAGCCGCAAAGAACACAGAAGAGATGATGGCAAGCGTTCGAGCAAAAACGGAAGCCTTTTTGGGATCGGCTTCACGTGAGAACCAAAGTGCTGTGAACCGTGCGAGCGACTTAGTGAGGACAGCTAAGACTGTCGAGAAAGCGTGTAAAGAAGAACTGGCTAAAGCCGAGCACGAGTCTGAGCTTGCGAAGAAAGTATCGGAGCTGTTCAACCAAGCTCTGGCAGTCCGGTCAGACTTGGAGAAGGTAAGGAGGCTTGGTCATAAAAATCTGCAGTTGATCCAGCCGAACTGACTTGTTGCTGTTGATTCTCTACTGTAGATGATTGCTGCTGGGCAGTACAAGCAGCGAGCGGAGGAAGCTTTGGCGCAGTATATTGTCGTGCTTACAAAAGCTCTTCGAGCGTTCTTTTTCGCGTCGTTCTTACAGCAGAAACAAGATCTGAAGGAGCTGGACGAAAAAAACGAACAAGTCAGGGAGCTCATTAGAAGACATGGGTCCACTCGTCCGACACGGGAGCAATTTCTGGAGAGTGAGATTGGCGATATTCAGTCTGGCCTCAACGTGCTGCAGAGGCAGCGTATCGAGACAATGCGCGCTCAGCGGTATCTCTGGAACCCTCGCATCCTAAATGTGCTCACCCCTGACGCGAAAGAATCGCTGGAGAATTGCTATCGGGATATCCTGGACATGCTGATGAAGAAGGGCGACGACCATCCCGAATGGGTGGGAATTCACAAGTCGTTTGAAGAGGTACTGCCTTTTCATCGTTGTCGGTCGTGAACTTGATGCAGTCGCTCACATCCTGTCCTCCGGTTGTGTTTAGGTGGTGTTTCAAAAAGGAGGCGACGACACAGACGAAGAGCCGATCGTCTAGGGTCGAAGGCTTCGATGCATCACCACTCGGGCAACTGATAGTTAGCCAAGAACGTGTCTATGGTTATGAATACTGTAAGCTTGGGCATCAAACATACTGCAAGATGGATGCAAAATATCTTAGCATTTCCGGTGTCTTCAATCGCACCGCAGGAACAAGGTGCCTTCAACTTCAAGCTTGGCTGATTCATGCACACACGAGAGCTTGGCACCAGCCCACTGAAACCACGGCTGTCCCTGTAAAATCCCCTTTCCTCCACTTCTGCGCCTACAGCCCACGCGAAACCCGAACAACACAGAACGACAATCGAAAAGACACTACACTCGAGCTAGTCCACAAATCCAGCTGGGCGCCAAACGGTGCATTATCGCTTATCGCCTGGAGCTGGAGCTGCTTCCTTGCTTTCTCACAGTTGGCTCCTGTCCTCGTCGTAAAGCTCCGCCTCAACGAGACGCGCGTGCGTCTCTTTCGCGTCGAGTCGTCACTCCTGTTGTCGGTCGCTCGTCGAGCAGAACGCTTACTCGTTCTCCTCAGCGCGCACGCGGGCGTTGGGGTTGGTCACGCGCACGTTGAGCTGCTCGGCGCGCTCGATGATCTCGCGGCGCTTGCGGCCCGACACGTTGTGGGCGATCTCGGCGCAGTACTTGCGGTTGTGCATGAGCAGCACCTCGAGCTCGGCCACGTTGTTGACCACGAACTTGAGGAAGCCGTTGGGCAGCAGGTGGCGCGTCTTCTTGTTGGAGCCGTAGCCGACGTTCGGCATCTTGATGGCGCCCTTGAATTTCCGGCGCACGCGGCCGTCAATACCCTTCGGGCGACGCCATGACTCCGGCACGCGCTTGAAGCGGTTGGACTGGTGACGTTTGAACTTCGTCACCTTCTTCTTGACGATCTTGGGGCGGATGACGGGAGTAACCTGCACCATCTACAATACAACGCGTTAGGCCCCTGGTCTGTATCCTCCGTCCCCGGCTCCTGTTCCTGCGTGCGACTGCCCTGCTACGTTCGCTGCTGTGCATTGCACCGCGTTGCATTGCATCGTTGCTCTGCGCCATGATGCGCATCCATTGCGACGTGACACACGCAGGGACACTAACTCGTCCCTTACCTTTGAATTGAGGAAGCCTTTGTGATTTCAGCACTACTCGGCGCTCGGGAATGTCGGAGGCCCCAGACGAGAGCGTGCTCGCCATTCAATCGCCCCGCCAACTTTCAGCCACTCAAACGGCCGCAAACTGGAATACAGAGATGTTATTCGTCGAAAAGAAAGGGCGGAATGCCGCCGTGTGATTGGGCGGCCGGATCTTTCTGGCCAATTGGCGCGCCTGGGGTTCGGGCTCACTTATTGCTCGACTTGTAGCCATGAAGACGCAGGGCATGCGCGTGTTGCGCGATGGCGCCGGTGCGTGCGCCTTACAGGGCGAAATGCAGGTCGTTGTCGCATTGCTGACGTCTGTGGGTCATGTGCGGACGCGACTGTGCTCGCTATAGCGACTGGCGTCTCGCAGAAGCTGCTGGTCATGACGTACAATGTGCTGGCTCAGTGCTACGTGCGCTCCAGCTTCTTCCCGTACTGCAAGTCCAGCGAGCTCCGCTGGAAGAACAGGTCCAAGAACTTGGTACGCAGCGGGGGCGTTGAGTTGTGTTGCCTGCAATCATGTTGACGCTGGTGATTCGATGCTGGTTGGGGCAGGAAGCAGTCTTCGCCTCGAGCCTCCCCGTCTCGCCCGATGTCATCTGTCTGCAGGTATTGGAGTTGTGTGGTTAATACTGCAACTGGCATCTTGGCACTCATGGCTGCAGCTGATACTCGGTTCATGGGCAGGAAGTTGACAACTACGCCGAATTTTGGGCTGGCGCGATGAAGAAGCTCGGATACGACGGGTAAGGGCGCGTCGGAAAAAAATATATTATTGCGAGGTTGTGTACTTACTATTCCTCATTGTTGTCGTCTCTGTCTGTAGCCTCTTCGTGAAGAAAACGAGCACCAAGCCGGATGGCGTGGCGGTGTTTTGGAATGCGAAGAAGCTCAAGGTGAAGGAATCCACGCACGTTAGCTTGGACTTGCCCAACGGAGACGAGGCAGGTGAGCTCTGCACTGATGTTAGCTGCAGTGCAAAACGGTGTCGATTGATAAAGCTATGTCTTATTCCCAACAGACATCGACCACGAGCTGCTTTCAAGGGCCTCCCAGAGGGGCAGTGTCGGTGCAGTCGTTCACTTCGAGCACGTCGATACGCCATTGGATTTCGTAGTCGCGACAACGCACTTGTTTTGGGACCCGATGCAAGAAGACGTGAAGCTTCTGCAGTCGCGCCGAATGCTGCGTGCGATCGAGGCATTCACAACCGCACTGGACGCTTCCATCCCGATCATCTTTTCAGGCGACTTCAACTCGCTGCCAGACAGCAAAGTGTACAACTTCATCACAAAGATGAACCACTTCAACAGCGCCTACGCACAGTACGGCCCAGACGGCGAACCCGCCTTCACGAATGTCAATGGTGACGCTAAGACGGATGACGGGAAGCTTGTGCCGCGCTTCGTTGGCACACTGGACTACATCTTTTACCGCTCCCCCAGGTATGTGCTGCTTCTTATCCCTGCTATCACTCGCCATAACACTAACTTTTCTGCCTCGTCAACCCCCAGGATCCAACCAGCTGCGCTCATGGAAATAATGTCGCTCGAGGACGCTAGCAAGGAGGTCGCTCTGCCTAGTACCATCTCTCCGTCAGACCACCTTCCTCTGCTCTGCGAGTTCCACATCCAGCAGCAGTAGAGCGTTGAAGTACACATGGCTACATTCCACAAGATGTATCCATCTCCCCTTTTCATCCAATGGAAACCGAATCCGAAAATATCCCGAAAATAACGGCTTGGTACGTCATTATTCCTTCTTCAGTCTCCGCTGTTGCTACAGTCGCCATGGGGGCGTCTAGTTCGTCGCCTGCCGCGGCCGCCGGCTCCGCTGGAGTGGAGCAGATTTTCGCCTCCGATCACGAGAAAGCGGCCTTCGAGAAGATCGTCGGAGAGACGCCCGTGCCTCGCGGAGACGCGGCGTACCACGCGGTGCTGGCGGCCGCCAAGCCGCTGCCGCAGCTGTCGCAGGCGCAAGTGGAGCTGCTGACGCGCGAGTACGGAGAGACTCTAGGTACATTGCAATACTATTGCAACAATATTGCAATGAGGTGCTGACGGCGGAGCTTTTCGACTGCGATTTGGTGCATTGACAGCCCAGAACAGCCTCCGGTCGGGGAACTTCCGTGTGCTGCTGCGCTATGTGATCCACGCGCTGCCGTTCAGCTGCAAGGTGGCCAAGATGACGCAGAGCGAGCTGTCAACGTTTGCGCCGGGTGCCGTGGAGCCTGACCCGGTGGATGGCAAGCCGCAGACTGTGGACACGCACGTGCATAGAGCTGTGAACGCATTGTTCTTGGTGCGCCAGTTTGCGATGCGGTTCGTCGAGAGGACCGACGAGTGCTCGTTGCTGGCGCACTTTAATCACCAACCGACGATGGAGTTTGCTGGTGCTTCGAGCAGCAGTGCTACTACGACGAGGCGTTGGTAGAAGTTCTGCTTCGAATTGGTGGAATTCGCTACTGATGTGCGTTTGTGTTGGGTTTTCCATTCTCTTCGATGAACAGATAGCTTGTCGATCCAGATGGATGAAGTTGCTGGAAAAAATGTCAACGATGCGTTTGAGCCCGACGATTCCTCGGATGATCTTGCAATTCGGTTCTTGGATGCTCTTCTTACTGCCCTCATTGAGTTCGCACCGAAGTACGAGCAGCTTTCCGCCCATGCTGCAATATGACTTCCTGACACTGTAATTCGTTTGTGTTTTTGCAGCGAGAAGACTTATGACTTGCATGTGGAAGTTGTGAACACGCTGTTGGTGCTCTTGTCACCTGTGGCGTATCCGCGAGACCATTCGAAGCAAGCTGGTGACTTACGTGCCCACAATCCATTTCTCTACATGTTGATGTCGGCCGCCCTACCTGATGGCAAGAAATCGTATTGGGCGTCTGGGGTGGTGCGTCGCTTGCTGCAGAATAGCATCGAGCAACTTCAGGCCACGGGACCAAATGCCACTTCAAACACTGCAGTAGTCGCACTACGGAAGGCTCGTGATATGTCGCTCATTGCAATGTCGGGGATCTCCGATCAGGCGTACGAGCAGGAACAGTTCTCCTATTTTACTCTTGAAGGCGTCGGCTCCATTGCGGGTGAGTGTACTTGGTTGTTATCTACCGAATGCGTCTCCTTCTTACCATGTTGTGTTTTTCATATGCAACCAGCATCAATCTTTCGATTCCCGTGGAGCTTCATACGATATTTTACAACTCGCGAGGGCACTGCTAGCCCGATTGCCGACCGAAGCGTCCTGCTACTACTTGTACTGCTACAGAGTTGTCGAGACAGTGATTCACCGGTGACCAGCAACCCATTCCGAGGAGCTCTGTGTGGAGTTGCTGATGGAGCCGACGCAGATGGTCAGAGCATGGAAGGTGGGGACCCTCGGGTGCACTTGATGCGACAGGGCGACGCAACCGCGAGCTCCAGTGCGGAGAAGTTGGAGCTAATGTACTCGGACTTGTTTGAAGTCTTTGGTCGCCACGCCCCATACGAAGCGAGCCATCTCATGCTGTACACGCTGCTGTATTCAAACCCAATGATGCTAGATGCTGCTGTGGGCAACGCCGATATGGAGCGGCTTTTGCTACCTCTGCTGGAAACGTTGTACCACGCGCGGTCGGTGGAGCCTAGTCGACTGTACATGTTGGTGATTGTGCTGCTCACGTTCACACAGGACCCAGAGTTCGTTCGCACTGCGCACACTCAGCTGGTGGTGACCAATGTATCGTGGTATCAGGAGCACTACATGCTGGACGTTTCCCTGGGCAGTCTTATGATGATCATCTTCACACGGCTCATTTTTCGCAACATCACCCACTTCCAGGACAGCTTCATCCACCTGAATGCGTTCGCAGCTCTGTCAAACCTTGCGCGGTCAGCCGAAAACCTGCACATGTACGCTGCGCAAGGTATCGTGGGGCTCATTGACATGCTCGCCAAGAATGAAGCGAAGCTAGTGACGCAGATGAAGCGATTGAAGAGCTCGGACGAGAAGGAGAATGAGGTGTTGGCCCAGAAGCGCTCGGCCTACGTGGAGTTCATCCGCTTGCTACTGGGTGTGGTGTCGTCCTGCTTGAAGGCGAAGCTGTTGCCGCGCAACCCGCAACTTATTTATTCACTGCTGCATCGCGCGGATACATTTGCGGCGCTGCAACAACACTCTGAGTTCGCCGCGCAGGTGAATAACGGCCCCGTGTGGAGCACGCTGGCACGATTTCAGGCAGTTGTCGAGGCGAAGACCTCACCCGACGACGTGCTTGACGCTGACACGGTGCTGGAGATTATCCGCAACGAATGTGTTGGCCTGCTGGCAGCTTCCAGTGCTGGTTCAAGGACGGGAGGGGCGTCAAGAGCGAAAGCGTCCGTGGACGACGACGACGCGAGCTATCGGTACGAAGAGGAGGCCGACCCGGAGCAGTTCTTCGTGCCGTACATCTGGAAGCTCATCCAAGAGCAGACGCCCGACTTTTGCTGGAAGGTGGACAAGATCACGCTGTTCGTGCCCAGCGGCATCACGGCGCCTACGAGTGTGGCCACAGGTTAAGAGGGTGAACGAGGCAAGTGACCAACCAACACGATAGACGTACGTTAAGCATACGCTCTTGTTATTCACTGTTGTTGTTGGCTGAGGTAGGTAGGGAATCTGTGGCAGGATTAGTCATGTCACTTGCGCACGGCCGCGATCTTGCGCTCGGCGAAGCTGGGCAGCACGAAGGCGGCCTCGTGGATCTTGGCGCTGTAGTAGCGCAGCGTCTCGATCATCTTGGCGTCGGGCTCGCGCTTGGGCTTGGCCAGCACACCTTCGCCCTGGTCGAGCGAGCACATGATGAAGCCGATCTGGCCCGACGGGTACGTGGGGATGGTCGTGTACGAGTAGTTGACCGTGGGGAAGAGGCCCTGGCAGCGCTGCATGACGTCCACGATCAGGTCCAAGTGCAGCCACAGGCACTCGCCCTGCGTGCAGATGATGCCGTCGGGCGACAGCGAGTTCTTCATGTTCTCGTAGAACTCGGCGCGGTACAGGACCTCGGCGGGTCCGACCGGGTCGGACGAGTCCACGATGACCACGTCGAACTTGTCGGACGTGTTCTCGCGCAGGTACACGGCGGCGTCGGCGTGCAGCAGCGTGACGCGCGGGTCGTCGAAGGCCGTGGCCACCGTGTCCTTGAAGAACTTCTTGGACACGTCGCACACCATGGCGTCGATCTCGCACATGACCACCTGCTCCACGCACGCGTGCTTGGTCACCTCGCGGAGGACGCCGCCGTCGCCGCCGCCCACGATGAGCACGCGCTTGGGCTGCTTGTGCGCGAACATGGGCAGGTGCGTGATCATCTCCTGGTACGCGAACTCGTCGCGCTCCGTGAGCTGGATCACGCCGTCCAGCACCAGCACGTTGCCGTACGTGGCCGACTTGAACACGAGCACGTCCTGGAAGTCCGACTTGCCCTGGAACAGCACCTCCTCCATCTGGAGCGAGAACTTCTGGCCGGGCCACATGGCCTCCGTCTCGCTGAACCACTGCTTCTCGGTCGACATGGTTGCGGCGTGCAGGAAGAGCTTTCTGCTGGCGGGGGCGAACGCGGTGGCGACTCGGCGGAGCAGGGAAATCTTACTTGTGCTGTAGCAGCCACCAGTTAGTCAGTCGCCTGATTTGATTGACTAACGACGGGGATGGGCAGCGATGAACTGGGAGCCACTCATCGGCGGTAAATGTCCAGGTCACCCCTCCCGTCGACTGTTAACCGGCATGCGACGGCACGTCGCCCCGCCCATGAGAATCTGCGTGTTGCTAAACCAACTTCGTGTCACACAACTGGTACACCAATAACTGCGTGCCACACGACTCGCACACAACATTTGTCATTATCCCAGAGCCACCATGCCGCGCTACTATTGCGACTATTGCGACACCTACCTCACGCATGACTCGGTGCGTAGCGCCCCCCTCAGCGCGTGTACAACCCCGCCTACCGCTGCATCTAACACTATGTCGTCTGCTCTTCCTGTCCGTATGCGATTCTCCGCAGCAAGCTGGCCGCAAGCAGCACAACCGCGGCTGGAAGCACCGCGAGAACGTCAAGCTCTACTACGAGCAGTTCCTGGCCGGCCAGGGCGTCATCATGAACCGTACGCAGCCTCTGCAACGTCCCTCCGTCGTCTATCACTGCAGTCTCTAACCTCTTCCGCTGTCTTGTGTTAGCTGGCGAGTGGTTGCGAGGACCAGCGCCGGCTGGTTCGCTGCCTCCGAGGCCCAGTGGACCACCCAACGGGATGCCGGGCGGATACCCGCCCCGTGGCGGTCCACCGCGGGGAATGATGCCTCCTCCAGGCATGCGACCGCCCATGCTTCGAGGTAAGATGCTGCTGCTGCTAACCTGGATAATACCGGTTAAGTCGTGACTGACGCTGTTCGTGCCTGCATAGGACCGCCGCGAGGACCTCCGCCGATGGGCGCTATGGGGATGGGTATGGGCATGGGTATGGGCATGGGCGCAGGTATGAGAGGGCCGCCTGGACCGGGAGGTATGGGCGGACCCCCGCCACGATCGATTTATGGACCGCAGTAGACCCCCCCCCCCCACTAGCCTGTCGGGATAGCTCGGAAGAGAAGACGATGTCGACCGGAACGCGCACGACAACCACGTCGCTGGAGTTCGGATTTCGTGGGCCGACTGCGTGTGAGAGCACAGCTATGGTGCTGGATGCAAATGCTTTACTTGCGATTTCGCGGGTCGTGCCAAGGTGTTTGGAGCGGAGCAGCCGACAATAAACGCAAATATGAACTCCAGGGAATGAGGGGATTGAAATGTATAGGTGCGTACTTCCTCTTTCGTGTTGAATCCTACTGCAGCAAAAGAACGTTTAGTCAAGGGGGTCGTCTGCTGATTCAGGTCCAGCAGCTTCGCTTGTTAGCGAGTCTCGCTCTGGGAGGTCAGTTCATGTTGTGGTGGTGCTCGTACTGGTGGAATCCTTCTTGATAAACATGTTGTAGACCACGGCCAAAATCCCGAGCAGTAGAATGAGACAGATCATGTCCATCATGCACTTGTCTGCGCCGCGACCGACTTTCTCCAGGGTCTTTTTCATCTTCCTGTTGACGTTTTCCACTGCAAATGATCAAACAAGTGAGGTCAGTGTGACTGAACAACAACCAAACAGCGTGTTCGAGCAGGATGGACATCTCACCGTGTGCTTGTGTGGTGTCGATGCGCTCGCTCAGGCCATCGATCATAATCGCTTGCTGCTGGAGCTCTTCGTTCAACATTCGAGCCTGCTGACCTAACTCTTGAACACCCGTGCCAATCTGCTCGATCATGTTGTCCTACAAACAGTCAACGCAACGAACAAGAAGTCAGTGTGATGGAAGACAAACGGGCTAGCTAGCAGCGATACTTACGAAGCGCTGGTCGTTTCTCTGGATATCTGCCAGCATAGCGCGCTGATCGTCGGTGACCACTTCCCGTTCAGTCGGACCATCACCGCTACTTCCCCCACCACCGATACCGCCGCCCAAACCTCCGAAAACCGGACCTCCAAATGCACCACCCGGCCTCGTTCGTGCTGTGAATGCGCCATTCTCAAACGACCCGATCGGCGCTGCGACACCGCCCGTATCGAAAGTCGTCCGGCCTGCTGGAGAGCGATAATTTGCAGCTGCGAGCTCTTTGATGCGCTCATATTCAGCCCAGTACTGCGTAACGATCTCCTTTCGCATTGCTAGCTCTTCCGGTGGGAATTTGCTCTGGAATCAGACAAGAACAACGTTTAGACGGTCGCTGTTGCAGATAAACCACTCGTATGCATCTCTATCTATCGAACGGTACCTTCTTCTTTTTCATCTCGAGGTCGTAGCTGGTCGTAAGGTCCTTGATGTCGACACCGACGAGACGGATCTCCTCTCTGATCTCCTGTTGCCGTCGGATGGCTTCGCGAGGGTGCTTGCCTCTCTTCGTCGCCACCACATCATTATCTTGCAAGGTCTGCAGCAGGTTCTTCATCAGTGGCGACTCCAATCCATGAAACCGAAGTTGTGACAACGTACCATCTTCAGGTGGTGCAGCCTCTCGCCGATCTTGGTCTTGAGCTCGTGGAACATGTCGCCTTTCTTGTCCTTCTTCTTGCCCTTGCCGTCATCCCCGCCCATCTCCTGGTTGAGCCTGGACAACTTGTCCAACAGCCCATCGAGCTCGCGGTTCATGGTGACTGCAACACTCTCTAACGCGAAACCTGTAGCCATTTTGTCAGTCCCACTTCAACATGAACAGGCAATCGGCAGCAGCTGTAGCCATTTATCTCCTCTCAAATCCTACCAGTGCACTGCAATTGACAGTGAGCTCCAGAGCTTCAGCCACGCTCGATCAGCCAGTCGCCACGCTCAGCTCCCAGTTCCCCACACACGCCAAGCTGCTCCTTGTTGCACCTTCCGCTGAGTAATTCGAGCAGCAGCGCCACGTCGGACCCCATGTCGTAACCGCTCTCAACGTCTGCTCCTTCTAAGTACGATTCTACGTTGTGATTGGCATGGACACAACTGTTGGTGGTCAGTAGTAGTAGTAGTAGTAGTAAACGGTGTGCGCGTTCTCACGTGGTTATCTGTGTATCGACACTCAAAAATGTACCGTATCCACCCCAGAAGCGGACGGTCCACTATTTGAGCTACCCTACAGGCTTCCTCGTGCGTTCGCATCCGTCGGAAATGAATGGCTCCCCCTGCATGGGCGACATGTCGGCCTTGGTGACGGCACGCCCGCTGCTTCTGCTTCTTCGCTAGTCTGGTGGTCTTGGTTAGCTCTTTGTCAGGCCACTAACCCCTTCTCCGAGCAGCTGCCGTGGTCCGGAGCCACGGCAGTTCCGGCTAGTACGCCTGGTGTCTGCGTTCTTCGTATGCTGCTGCGCCTTGCGCCGATCCCCTTGACCCCCTTTCCTTGGCGAAGAGTCTTCCGCGTCGTTCCCCCCTCAAATGCCCGCGCCTCGCCTTCGAAGTGTCCCCCGGCGCGATGCCGCAGTCATCAGACCGCTGGGAGTCGTCGGCTGAGCACTGAGCTCCCTTGGTTCGTCCGCGTCCGTAGCCGAGCTGTGCCCTGCCAGGTTCTCAGCCCGGAGGCCAGTGGCCTCTACGTTCTTGTCCGCTTGAGAACAGGGGGCGCCCGCGTCTTCGGCTTTAGCGCCCCCGAGAACGACGCCGCTGCGCCGCTCCCCGGGAGGGAGTCACCCCAACCCGACCAGGATTGTTGGTGGTCAGTCAGTGCAAATGGAGACCGACGCTGCTACTGCGGACAAGTCGCAGGTGTTCGCCCACCGCTTGGTGGAGTTCGCAGACTATGACAAGTGCGTCAAGTTCTTCACGGAGCGAGGCATCGACTTCAATCGCCCCAATGAAATGGGCTGGAGCATCCTCATGAGCGTCTGCGCCTGTGGTGCGTCCACTGCAGTCACTAGTCGTAGTCAGTCGATGTGAAGTATCTCGTGGTTAACAGCGTCTTGCAATTAATTTCAGGCCGTGACGACCTCGTGGGCTTCGTGGCCGACCGAACAACCGCAGTGGATTGTGCCACCAACACGAACCGGACCACTGTGCTGCACCTGACTGCCATGTCCAAGAACGTAAGCCAAGTGTGGTCAATAGATCGGAGTTTCTACAGTCAGTGCAATGATGCTGATGTGTCGACTGTTTGTCCAGACTCGAGTGATGCAGGAGCTGGTTGCTACCGCTGAGCGGAAGCTGAAACTGCGGAAAATCGTCGAGCAGGCGAATGCTCACGGAGACACAGGTACGAGGTGTTGGGTCGTCTTGAGCAGGAGAGTTGACACGGGACTCATGCTGGATGTTGTCGAGATTGCAGCTCTCATGATGGCGTGCGTGGCGAAGAATGTGACGGCGGTGCAGCTGCTGCTCGAGCTTGGTGCCAGCATGAGCGCAGTCAACGCGAGTGGCCTGAACGCCCTCATGTGCGCTGCTCGCGTTGGCGCAGACCCGCGCCCTGGAGCGCCCAGTCTGGACGAGATGATGGAGCGAAGTGCTGCTATTGTGGAGATTCTACTTGCGCATGGAGCCGATATCAACGCGGTTGAGAAGGCTGGAGGCAACACCGCGCTGCATCTGGCAGTGCTGAGCGAAAATCTGGCTGCAGTTCAGGCGTTGATTTCAAACGCACCAGACCTCGACATCACTGTGCGGAATGAAGCAGATAATACGGCTCTGGATTTAAGCAAGCGAATCTCAGGCGTGGCGTCGGCGCAGATGGGAGACTTGTTGAGTTTGAAGTGGTCTCAGTATGAGAAAGCGGCTGCGCAAACGAGTGCTCAGGTGGAGCGAGAGTTAATAGATTTGGCGTTGAAGGAAGATGAAGGCGCATCCGACCGCAAGAAGTCTGCTGCAGCCAAAAGTGGGAAAAAGAAGACCAAGAAGACGAAAAACAAAGTGGACGCGTCGAAAAGCGTGTCTAAGGGATCTCAACCGGGAAGCTCTGAATCAAATGAACCGTCTGAATCCAACAACCACGAACATGTGGACGCTGGAGCTCGTTCTGCAAATGAAGCTGCAGAGCAGACGCCTGGAGTTGTATCTGAAATTCAAGAAGACGACGAGGAAAACTGGCAAAGCGTTCTCCCCAAGAAAAATCGTAAGTGCGCAGTGTACTGGTGTTTTTTTATGCTAGATATGAGTACTAACAATTACTCACTAGGTCGCAAGGAGTTGCCCGGTGAAAAAGCTCTGCGGGATACTAACAGAACGCAGCACAAACCATCTACTAACAAGATTGTCAAGAAGAACACACGTACACCTCCTACTAGACCCGATGCTGCCCCTCGACAAACTACACAGAAAGTTTTAGCCCCTTCAACCGAACACAAAGCGCCGTGGGCAATCCAAACTACCTCCGGTCCAAAGCCTTCTGAATCTGTGTCGCCGCGGAGCCAAGTAACGTCCGATGAAGATGAGGTCGTCTCATCTAGCATCTCGTATGAGCTGTTGAACGAGAGCTTCCGGCGAACTTTTCCCGTTGCAGCCGAGCTGGAGATTGGAGTGGAGACGTTTCTTATCGCATCATCGGTAAGCGACCGCGAGCTTGAACCTAACGACAGCTTGAGCATCTCTCAAGTTGAAGCACTGCAGGAGGCGCATTGGCAGGCGTATCATTATCTCAATGAGAAGAAGGTAAGAGACTGCCTGTTACCATAGAGGAATGCACATTTGATTTAATTTGTTTCTCTGCTTTCATAGATCGAGCTGACACGGGTGCTCGAAGCCCAGCGTGTGGAGGCCCACTTCGCCCTGCAGCAGGAGCTCATGCACATGAAGTGACAGCACTGCACATGCTCCGATGTGGTACGTTTAGCCTAGCTCCAATGTTTTGCTGAACTCCGCCTCTGTAAATGAAAGCATTTTGGCGGCCTGCATGTCAATGACGAAGTGTCAAGTAAAATTCACCGCTGTAGGGCTTGGAATATTATCGCAATTGTAGTACCTCCATGTGAATTCGCTGGCGTTTAAGTAAGTCGATCAGCTTCATCTGCTTCTTGAAAGCGGCCAGTAGTTCGCCCTACATGCACAGCCCAACGATCAGTCCAAGATGGCGTAGAAAATGACAAGATCGGGGAATGCCAGCATGGCTTGACCTTTTGTTTATCGAGCTTTTTGTTGTCGCGAACAACCTGATCATACTCGGCTTTGGTGACCATCTGCTCACCATGGTTTTTCTTCTCGTCTTGCAGCTGCGCCTTCACTTTTTCAATCTCTTCGAGCGCGCGATTAAGTCGAATCTACACCAACAAACAGGCAGCATCAGCTACCAAGCAGAATAGTCGCCTCGGTGGTGGGCAACGCAGCTTACATCTTTCGAGCGACTTTGCTGCGAAGCGAGCTTCTCAGCGCGTTGAGTCTCTTCAACTCGCGCTTGAGCTGCTGCGAGCTGTCCTTCCAGAATCCGCTGCTTAGCCTCCTGGGCAACACTACAACAATGTCAGAACAAGTTTTTAAAGCCCGGTGCTTCACGCAACGTACGAGAGCTCACGCTGCTTCTCAAGAAGCAGCTGAGTCTGCTGCGTCTTCTTGGTTAATGCCAGATTCTCTGCTTTAAGGTTTTCCATCTCCGACTTCAAGGCATTTTGGGCTGCTTGCTAGAATTCACAGCACACAAAAAGTCAAACTCAGAGCCTTAAAACAGGGAACAACGCAACAGGTAAAGAAAGCTTGCGAACCAATTGCTCCGTTTGGGCCACAGCTGTATCTGCTTCGTCCTGCAACACTCGCAGACGCGCTTTTTGATACCGAACGGTGGCCTCGAGGCCCAGACCTTCCGGATCGTTGCCTCGAATCGGATCGGCATTGTCGGGACTGTCACCAGTAGCTCCGATTTTCTTTTTGCTGCGAGGCGCATCTTGAGGAGAAGTCTCACTTGTTGTCTGCTTCTTTTGGCGCTGAGAGCGTTTAGCCGAATTATTTCTCGAGCCTGCTGCAATCTTCTCTTTGCTCTCACTCTTGGAGAGGTGACGTCGCGCCTCTTTCAAGTCCTGAGAGCCCAAGGAATCGATCGACGCACTCAATTGAATCTCCAGACCCGACTTGGAGTCACTTTGCCGATCGTGATCAACGTCATGATGTAGCGACTTGGACTTCCTTGTAGGCGACTCTGCAGATCGAGTCCCACGTAGCGACGTCGTGGACGATGAAGACGAAGGTCTGCTGGTAGAAGCCAAGTGGTGCTGTCGACGCTGTTCAATGGCTTCCACTTGTTGGTTCAGCTCCTGATTCTGTCGCTGCAGAGCTTCCTGGCGAGCAGCAAGACTTTCGTTCATCGCCGCGACCCGTCGTTCGAACGTTTGTCGCCGGTTTAGAACCGTCACCTCTAGCGTCGAGTTAAATATTTTTGATGCAGGACAAAGTGTAGCCATGTTTTGGAGAAATGACGTCATGCTCTCGTTTCTATCCGCCATTTCTAAATAAATGCAGGCGGCTTGCGCAAAGTGACGCCGAAGCGCAGCGCACCAAAAGAGCGCTTCGGCGTCACTTTCGGTGCGCTTGGTGCACTTTTGACGCGCCTCTTGCCGCCCATGTGTTGCGAGACAGGGCAATATATCCGTACTTAACACGGCTTCCCTGTTTGAAGCCCGAGCCAAAGAGTGTGGCGCCACGGATGTGCATAGCCGGGACATATCTTGGAGGGATACTTCAATAATAACGTTACACACTTCATAATAATAATAACGAAGTTCTTCGTGAAGTACTAGTACTACAGTAGTACAAGCTTCGTTTTTAAAATTAAAATCATAGCAGCTTACTTCGATAAGACCCATGCATCTACTATACCGTCTAACGAATGACATACTTCGAGTACTAAAAGAGATAAATTGCCGTTTTGCAAAATCTACTACGTTGAAGTATTTTATTCTGATGAACGGGGTTTTCACACTAAAAAAACGATGTTAAAACCAAGCCTATGGATACAGGAGTAGTAGAAGTAATAGGTTTGAATGCAGCTGAGAGCTTACTCCCTGGTTTCACGGGCGCGAATCAAAAAAATTCTCTTTCAAGATGTTTCAAACACGAAGGCACAAGAGGAGCATATCCATAATTTTCTCGGAAATGCCGAGATACATAGTGATATTTGTAGTAATAACCTCAAAGCAGCAAGACTCAACAACGAGAGACATTGGTGACCTCTCATATAAGACATATTATGTCCAAGCATGTGAAACAAAAGTATTTGAGCTTCAAGCTCGTAGCACAAGATAAACTAGATTTCAAGCTACCAAGAACTACGCGCACTGTGGCCACCAGACCCAACTTCGAGCAGGCAGTGCCTAAAAGATGCATGTTCAGGCCTCTATAGTTGGCGAATAACATAAGTACAATATATGTTATCTTCCATCTTCAAGCAGCAAAATCAATTCTCTCGGTTTCGTGCGGATTGGTTTACCATGCTATTTGAATCGCCCTCACATCTATACAGATACCGCCCACTAAGTTGTACACACAGTCAGTCTATACACCCTCAAAATCGGTAATGAATCCTTATCGCTTTTAGGAGGAAACATCCAGTTTTCCCGCCCAGAGGGATCTTTCACAATTCAAACAGAGCCCTGCAACCCCCCCCCCCCCCGCAGCCCAGCAAACGAAGGGCAAGTGGCTCACGATCGCGCAAAAATGGCAAGTTATCGAGGAGCATGGACGCTCGCAGCCGTCGCCATCGCTCGCCGATCTGGCACGCTGGTCACAGGCCAAGTTCAAGCTGTCGCAGCCGCCGTCTCGAGCTACCATCGCGAATATTCTGCGCAGCGCCACTACTGTCAAGTCAAAACTGGAAGCAATGAGATGGACAGTTGGGGTATGGGAGGCGATGGAGGCAAAAACGATAGCGAACTGCTTTCGCAAGACAGGAATTATTTTTCCAGAGGAGAGTGCCATGCCAGCTCCACCAACACGACGAGAGCGCGTTCAGATGAGTGAGCTGTTGATTTGAATATACGTAAACTTCAACGTTAACCATCTGTAATACCGTATATTCTGAACACATATAATATGAGGACGATTTAATCAAAGGTATCATTAAGTATTTAACCTCAAAACCAAGCGAGCTATACTACGTTATAGAGGGGTCTTTTAGCTACATTTTGACGCTTTCAGGTCCAGAAAGTGAAGTTGGAGAAAAGTTGTGGCCATCGGCGTGAGATGCCTCGGAAAAAATATTTTTTTCCAGATTTTTTTTCTTAGTGTTTTGGGGTCTAAAAACGCTGATCATTCGATTGCGCCTATCGAGAGCTTCAGGAGACACCGAGAACTTAAGTAAATCTGCAGATTTCTACGACACATCCATAATCTGTCAACACCAATCTTAGTCAAAAATATCATTAAGTATTATTAACACTACTCACACCGCCAGCGTAGCAAACAGCGACGCATTTGCCTCCTCTTGCGCCCTGGAGTCTAAGAGATGCCCTATTAAGACCCTCTTGCCGTAGAGGCAGGCATTCGTGCAGTAGATTTAGATCCGCGACTTCAAAATCGAGCTGGGGCCTCTAAAAAGCTCATGATTGTTGGCGCGATCAAGCCATTCCCGTCACTCGGTCCGGACGTCGGAGCCGCCGCGGGCCCGCCAGCGTCTTGCCCTTGCTGTTCTGCATCTTTTCATGCCTCATACGGGGCAAGCATTCTGGAGAAGTCGTTTGACATGCCCACCGCTGCTCCGGCGGAGAAACTTTTTCTTTTGGCTTTTTCTCGGCTTCATCAAAACGGCCACCAAACTGATGGTCTGACTTTAAACCCCTCTAGCAAAAAACCTCAAAAAACCCTTAATGATACTTTTGAAAAAATCGTCCTCATATATACTGTAGGAACTAAAAGAGTACCACTGTACAACTTAGTGGGCGGTATCTACTGACAACAATGAAAAGCCGCCTCCTGGTATAAATGCTTTGTCTCGGATTTGAGATAGAAGAAAAAAATCGCGCTGTCAATACACTCCACAAAAAGTCAAGGGCACACTATATACTACTAGTAGTATGAATATTGTGTTTTAGAGCTGGAGACCGTGTCGAGGTTCCCCATGAGCCGATTCCGGTCGACCATACAGTAGAAGGTGACGTCCCCCTAGCATGGAGGCGAAATGTACTCGACCCAGACTGTGAGGTTGGCCTCGTGGATGGCTGACTCTATATAAAAGTAAGCCTAGCAGTTGTGTAAGCCCCATTGTTCTACCCAACAGGATCTCTCACTTCTCGGCAGTTTCGCCCCTCGGACAATGCTCTACTACGTCTTCACGTCGCCCATGCGGCCGGAATAATGACGTGAGTCGGCACTTGATGTCCGCGTGCTTTGTGGCGTTGGAGCTCGCGGCGCACTATTCCTATACTATACTTAGTATACTATTGTAGTGGTGTGCCCTTGACTTTTCGTCGGGTGCTTTGACGTTCAATCTATTTCGTTACACTAAGCTTACGACGTGTCCCGAGTGAGATCGGTCCATACCGTTCTAATGGGGTCCGTTCTCGCTCGGGATAGCCTGTTTGAAGTTGAACCCCGTATGGGGCGACGAGGCGTGGGACTGGACTTCTGATTTGACTTCGTCCCAGTATGGGACGGCTACAGGCGTGGGTGGTGGGTTTCGAAGCGTGGTCATTTCCCGATCGCGCGTGCAAGGCGGATCTGGCGGCGCCCGTGGGCCAAGGACGGACGACAGGACACAAGAAAGCAAGGGAGGACAAGCGGGCGCTGGTCGGGCGCCGGGAGGGGTGAAAGAGGATGCGCGGAGCGGTCGGCAGGCGTGGCGTGCGACTCGGGCAATCAAGAGGGCGCGGGAGCGTGGCGCGAGGGACCAAGGAAGCTAGGAGGACATGAAGAAAGGTTGGTCAGTCGTGAATTTACCCTATATTCAACAAGTTGCTTTATTCTTTAGGTAGCTTGTACGAGTGTGTATCTTGGTTTGCCTACTCGCCTCTGGCCTCAACTCCCATACAGCGCACGGAACGGTCCCCCCTAGGGAACGGTTCGCGACACGTGGTGGAGAAGCAGGGTACAGTTCCTCGCTGTGGAGAAGCCAGCGTCGGAGGTCTGTAGCAAGTCAAGCGTCGGTTACGTGAGTATCGAGCGTCAAGTCCGGGACCCAGTGTCAAAGAGTTACACGTCGACCAGCAGCTCCAGGAGCTAGCGCAAGTCGGGGCCGGGCGAGGAACGTTTGTGTGGCACGAACAGACGGAAGGAACGGTATAGGAGCAGACCGTTCTACGGAGAACTGAGGAGAGGGTCGACGATCAAGCGTCGGGCAAGTGGGTCAGAAGATTGCAAGAGTACAAGGACTGGAAATTGAAAGTGAAGAGGGCGTATGGAACGGTTTGAGAAGGTGAAGGGATTGGGACTAAGAAGATAACGGCGAGGAATCGATTCGGGTGATTGACGAGGACGGTGTGCGAGTGAAGAACGGTGAGCGAGAGACGGTTGTGCGTGTTGGTGCAGTTGGTGAGCGCGATCAGGTGCTGAAGAGACGAGTGGGGGTGGAGGACACGTGTGGTGAGAAGTCGTGTGGACGAGCATGAGGGGATACTACGACGAGGCGTATGAGATTCGATTCGGGGCGGACTCCGGAGAGGGTGACATGGATGATGGTGAAGAACGGTGGTTTGAAGATGGCACTGATGAGGATGATTTTATTGAGGACGGTGACCACGAGTACGGTTTGATGATGGAAGCTGAGTACAACATGATGAAGCTGATCCCGTACTTCGACTCGGAGAACGCTTGTTCGGAGAGTGCAAAGGACTTCTGGTGGTGCTTCGAGTCGGCTACGGAGTGGTTTGATGATGCATCTCGGCTGCGGATCTTCAAAGCTCGGATGAGTGGATCGGTTGGCGAACGGTGGTGCCTGAGTTCACGGTTGACGGACTTCGAGACACTGAAGCGGCGGTTCTACAACCGCTTCATCCGTCTTACGAAGGAACAGTTGCTGCAGAGACTGTTGAATGCGGCGCAGGAGCACGACGAATTGGTGGACGACTGGGGAAGACGAATATCTCGCTACTGTGACGAGGCGAGGTTGTTTAAGGAGACTCTGAGATACAAGGCGTTCGTGAACGGACTGAGAAGCAATCGAGTACGGAGATTCTTGGACTGTCTCCCCGAACACTCTATTGAGGTGGCTTGTGAGTGGGTCGTGGCGAAGGGATTTCATCGGCCGGAACGAGAAGATTGTGGGGTCGAGTGGCGAGCTCGAAGGTGTGCGCCGATAGTGAGTCGGAACAGTGCGAGATCTGGTGGCGGTCACATTCACGGTGAATTGGAAGAAGACGGACTGGCGGTACGGTTCTACGGTCAAGCCGAGAGAATGGGGGACTTGCAGTTGAAGACGCAGCAACGGACGGAAGACCTAGCAAAATATGGACATC
Organism: Phytophthora x cambivora; assembly: GCA_033557925.1. NCBI lineage: Eukaryota > Oomycota > Peronosporomycetes > Peronosporales > Peronosporaceae > Phytophthora > Phytophthora x cambivora. The sequence goes on from JAUCEB010000009.1 coordinate 1,112,532, forward strand.
GAGTGCGAAGTAGTACGGCCAGGAAAGACGGAGATGCCGAGTTTGAAGGTGTTGTTGGTACGGAAGATATCGAGAGTGAACCCGGATGGAATGGTGAGTCAGCTGAAGTCGAAGCGGAAGCCAAGTGGACGGTCAAGGTCACTGAGAGGAACGGAGGTCATGTCGACGAAGTACCGGTGGAGTCGAGTTGGAACGGTCAAGTAGAAGATCAGCACGATTTCGATGAGACGGAAGACGCCCCGGAGGAAGAATTGTGCAGCGTCACGAGGGACCACGGGAAGAGAGTGTACTGTTCGAAAGCATCGTTGGGAGCACTAGTGGAGGGGACGCCGGTTGAGGATGGTGCGGTCGGTGAAGAACATGGTGGAACGGTTTCTACAGCAGCTGAAAGTGGTTTGGTTCGTGCTGCAACAGCGAGCGTTCGGGATCAAGGTTATGTCGGTGTTGCAGAGGCGGGTACGGTTGACGCTGAATGCTTCGACACGGTGGTCACCGTGATCCCGTGTCAAGCGTTCCCGGAGTCGGGTGAAGAACACGCCGAGTGGACTACGGTTAGCTGTGTATCTCTCGAGAAGAAGACGGTCGTCTGTAGAGACTATATCACTGCGACGGAACGGTGTCCTGGTATGGTCAGTCGTTGTGAAATGGAGAACCGGTCAAGTAAGGACGGGTGGGTTCCAGTTGAAGCGGTCCCGGTGATTGAGAGCTGGTGCGGGGTTCCCCTAGAGCGAGATAAACTGGCGCGAGTTTGGTAGCCCAAGGAATGCCTATGAGCTGGCAAGGCTTGGTGGCTCGGCGAATCAAGGACCTGCTATCGGGTTGAGACGTGTTAGCTGAACGTGAGTCGGCGATGCAGTAGAATACGTGGTTCGGTCACGGTCGGGGAGCAGTAAGAACGGTCGCTGAATGGAGTTGGTACAGTCAGAGGGAAACAGTCGGAACGGTAGCGGTGACGCGGGTTACAAGTCGGCCATGAGGAAGGCAAGAAATGCAGGATGGCGATCTGCGAGTGGGTGGCAGTGTCGATGGAGGGAGTGGCAGTGACCTGTTGATGAGGCTCAAGATGTGAACAGTGTTGAACACGGTTTCGTGCACTCGACGAGGACGTCGAGTTTTCAGTCGGGGAGGATGTCCCGAGTGAGATCGGTCCATACCGTTCTAATGGGGTCCGTTCTCGCTCGGGATAGCCTGTTTGAAGTTGAACCCCGTATGAGGCGACGAGGCGTGGGACTGGACTTCTGATTTGACTTCGTCCCAGTATGGGACGGCTACAGGCGTGGATGGTGGGTTTCGAAGCGTGGTCATTTCCCGATCGCGCGTGCAAGGCGGATCTGGCGGCGCCCGTGGGCCAAGGACGGACGACAGGACACAAGAAAGCAAGGGAGGACAAGCGGGCGCTGGTCGGGCGCCGGGAGGGGTGAAAGAGGATGCGCGGAGCGGTCGGCAGGCGTGGCGTGCGACTCGGGCAATCAAGAGGGCGCGGGAGCGTGGCGCGAGGGACCAAGGAAGCTAGGAGGACATGAAGAAAGGTTGGTCAGTCGTGAATTTACCCTATATTCAACAAGTTGCTTTATTCTTTAGGTAGCTTGTACGAGTGTGTATCTTGGTTTGCCTACTCGCCTCTGGCCTCAACTCCCATACAGCGCACGGAACGGTCCCCCCTAGGGAACGGTTCGCGACACGTGGTGGAGAAGCAGGGTACAGTTCCTCGCTGTGGAGAAGCCAGCGTCGGAGGTCTGTAGCAAGTCAAGCGTCGGTTACGTGAGTATCGAGCGTCAAGTCCGGGACCCAGTGTCAAAGAGTTACACGTCGACCAGCAGCTCCAGGAGCTAGCGCAAGTCGGGGCCGGGCGAGGAACGTTTGTGTGGCACGAACAGACGGAAGGAACGGTATAGGAGCAGACCGTTCTACGGAGAACTGAGGAGAAGGTCGACGATCAAGCGTCGGGCAAGTGGGTCAGAAGATTGCAAGAGTACAAGGACTGGAAATTGAAAGTGAAGAGGGCGTATGGAACGGTTTGAGAAGGTGAAGGGATTGGGACTAAGAAGATAACGGCGAGGAATCGATTCGGGTGATTGACGAGGACGGTGTGCGAGTGAAGAACGGTGAGCGAGAGACGGTTGTGCGTGTTGGTGCAGTTGGTGAGCGCGATCAGGTGCTGAAGAGACGAGTGGGGGTGGAGGACACGTGTGGTGAGAAGTCGTGTGGACGAGCATGAGGGGATACTACGACGAGGCGTATGAGATTCGATTCGGGGCGGACTCCGGAGAGGGTGACATGGATGATGGTGAAGAACGGTGGTTTGAAGATGGCACTGATGAGGATGATTTTATTGAGGACGGTGACCACGAGTACGGTTTGATGATGGAAGCTGAGTACAACATGATGAAGCTGATCCCGTACTTCGACTCGGAGAACGCTTGTTCGGAGAGTGCAAAGGACTTCTGGTGGTGCTTCGAGTCGGCTACGGAGTGGTTTGATGATGCATCTCGGCTGCGGATCTTCAAAGCTCGGATGAGTGGATCGGTTGGCGAACGGTGGTGCCTGAGTTCACGGTTGACGGACTTCGAGACACTGAAGCGGCGGTTCTACAACCGCTTCATCCGTCTTACGAAGGAACAGTTGCTGCAGAGACTGTTGAATGCGGCGCAGGAGCACGACGAATTGGTGGACGACTGGGGAAGACGAATATCTCGCTACTGTGACGAGGCGAGGTTGTTTAAGGAGACTCTGAGATACAAGGCGTTCGTGAACGGACTGAGAAGCAATCGAGTACGGAGATTCTTGGACTGTCTCCCCGAACACTCTATTGAGGTGGCTTGTGAGTGGGTCGTGGCGAAGGGATTTCATCGGCCGGAACGAGAAGATTGTGGGGTCGAGTGGCGAGCTCGAAGGTGTGCGCCGATAGTGAGTCGGAACAGTGCGAGATCTGGTGGCGGTCACATTCACGGTGAATTGGAAGAAGACGGACTGGCGGTACGGTTCTACGGTCAAGCCGAGAGAATGGGGGACTTGCAGTTGAAGACGCAGCAACGGACGGAAGACCTAGCAAAATATGGACATCGAGTGCGAAGTAGTACGGCCAGGAAAGACGGAGATGCCGAGTTTGAAGGTGTTGTTGGTACGGAAGATATCGAGAGTGAACCCGGATGGAATGGTGAGTCAGCTGAAGTCGAAGCGGAAGCCAAGTGGACGGTCAAGGTCACTGAGAGGAACGGAGGTCATGTCGACGAAGTACCGGTGGAGTCGAGTTGGAACGGTCAAGTAGAAGATCAGCACGATTTCGATGAGACGGAAGACGCCCCGGAGGAAGAATTGTGCAGCGTCACGAGGGACCACGGGAAGAGAGTGTACTGTTCGAAAGCATCGTTGGGAGCACTAGTGGAGGGGACGCCGGTTGAGGATGGTGCGGTCGGTGAAGAACATGGTGGAACGGTTTCTACAGCAGCTGAAAGTGGTTTGGTTCGTGCTGCAACAGCGAGCGTTCGGGATCAAGGTTATGTCGGTGTTGCAGAGGCGGGTACGGTTGACGCTGAATGCTTCGACACGGTGGTCACCGTGATCCCGTGTCAAGCGTTCCCGGAGTCGGGTGAAGAACACGCCGAGTGGACTACGGTTAGCTGTGTATCTCTCGAGAAGAAGACGGTCGTCTGTAGAGACTATATCACTGCGACGGAACGGTGTCCTGGTATGGTCAGTCGTTGTGAAATGGAGAACCGGTCAAGTAAGGACGGGTGGGTTCCAGTTGAAGCGGTCCCGGTGATTGAGAGCTGGTGCGGGGTTCCCCTAGAGCGAGATAAACTGGCGCGAGTTTGGTAGCCCAAGGAATGCCTATGAGCTGGCAAGGCTTGGTGGCTCGGCGAATCAAGGACCTGCTATCGGGTTGAGACGTGTTAGCTGAACGTGAGTCGGCGATGCAGTAGAATACGTGGTTCGGTCACGGTCGGGGAGCAGTAAGAACGGTCGCTGAATGGAGTTGGTACAGTCAGAGGGAAACAGTCGGAACGGTAGCGGTGACGCGGGTTACAAGTCGGCCATGAGGAAGGCAAGAAATGCAGGATGGCGATCTGCGAGTGGGTGGCAGTGTCGATGGAGGGAGTGGCAGTGACCTGTTGATGAGGCTCAAGATGTGAACAGTGTTGAACACGGTTTCGTGCACTCGACGAGGACGTCGAGTTTTCAGTCGGGGAGGATGTCCCGAGTGAGATCGGTCCATACCGTTCTAATGGGGTCCGTTCTCGCTCGGGATAGCCTGTTTGAAGTTGAACCCCGTATGAGGCGACGAGGCGTGGGACTGGACTTCTGATTTGACTTCGTCCCAGTATGGGACGGCTACAGGCGTGGATGGTGGGTTTCGAAGCGTGGTCATTTCCCGATCGCGCGTGCAAGGCGGATCTGGCGGCGCCCGTGGGCCAAGGACGGACGACAGGACACAAGAAAGCAAGGGAGGACAAGCGGGCGCTGGTCGGGCGCCGGGAGGGGTGAAAGAGGATGCGCGGAGCGGTCGGCAGGCGTGGCGTGCGACTCGGGCAATCAAGAGGGCGCGGGAGCGTGGCGCGAGGGACCAAGGAAGCTAGGAGGACATGAAGAAAGGTTGGTCAGTCGTGAATTTACCCTATATTCAACAAGTTGCTTTATTCTTTAGGTAGCTTGTACGAGTGTGTATCTTGGTTTGCCTACTCGCCTCTGGCCTCAACTCCCATACAGCGCACGGAACGGTCCCCCCTAGGGAACGGTTCGCGACACGTGGTGGAGAAGCAGGGTACAGTTCCTCGCTGTGGAGAAGCCAGCGTCGGAGGTCTGTAGCAAGTCAAGCGTCGGTTACGTGAGTATCGAGCGTCAAGTCCGGGACCCAGTGTCAAAGAGTTACACGTCGACCAGCAGCTCCAGGAGCTAGCGCAAGTCGGGGCCGGGCGAGGAACGTTTGTGTGGCACGAACAGACGGAAGGAACGGTATAGGAGCAGACCGTTCTACGGAGAACTGAGGAGAAGGTCGACGATCAAGCGTCGGGCAAGTGGGTCAGAAGATTGCAAGAGTACAAGGACTGGAAATTGAAAGTGAAGAGGGCGTATGGAACGGTTTGAGAAGGTGAAGGGATTGGGACTAAGAAGATAACGGCGAGGAATCGATTCGGGTGATTGACGAGGACGGTGTGCGAGTGAAGAACGGTGAGCGAGAGACGGTTGTGCGTGTTGGTGCAGTTGGTGAGCGCGATCAGGTGCTGAAGAGACGAGTGGGGGTGGAGGACACGTGTGGTGAGAAGTCGTGTGGACGAGCATGAGGGGATACTACGACGAGGCGTATGAGATTCGATTCGGGGCGGACTCCGGAGAGGGTGACATGGATGATGGTGAAGAACGGTGGTTTGAAGATGGCACTGATGAGGATGATTTTATTGAGGACGGTGACCACGAGTACGGTTTGATGATGGAAGCTGAGTACAACATGATGAAGCTGATCCCGTACTTCGACTCGGAGAACGCTTGTTCGGAGAGTGCAAAGGACTTCTGGTGGTGCTTCGAGTCGGCTACGGAGTGGTTTGATGATGCATCTCGGCTGCGGATCTTCAAAGCTCGGATGAGTGGATCGGTTGGCGAACGGTGGTGCCTGAGTTCACGGTTGACGGACTTCGAGACACTGAAGCGGCGGTTCTACAACCGCTTCATCCGTCTTACGAAGGAACAGTTGCTGCAGAGACTGTTGAATGCGGCGCAGGAGCACGACGAATTGGTGGACGACTGGGGAAGACGAATATCTCGCTACTGTGACGAGGCGAGGTTGTTTAAGGAGACTCTGAGATACAAGGCGTTCGTGAACGGACTGAGAAGCAATCGAGTACGGAGATTCTTGGACTGTCTCCCCGAACACTCTATTGAGGTGGCTTGTGAGTGGGTCGTGGCGAAGGGATTTCATCGGCCGGAACGAGAAGATTGTGGGGTCGAGTGGCGAGCTCGAAGGTGTGCGCCGATAGTGAGTCGGAACAGTGCGAGATCTGGTGGCGGTCACATTCACGGTGAATTGGAAGAAGACGGACTGGCGGTACGGTTCTACGGTCAAGCCGAGAGAATGGGGGACTTGCAGTTGAAGACGCAGCAACGGACGGAAGACCTAGCAAAATATGGACATCGAGTGCGAAGTAGTACGGCCAGGAAAGACGGAGATGCCGAGTTTGAAGGTGTTGTTGGTACGGAAGATATCGAGAGTGAACCCGGATGGAATGGTGAGTCAGCTGAAGTCGAAGCGGAAGCCAAGTGGACGGTCAAGGTCACTGAGAGGAACGGAGGTCATGTCGACGAAGTACCGGTGGAGTCGAGTTGGAACGGTCAAGTAGAAGATCAGCACGATTTCGATGAGACGGAAGACGCCCCGGAGGAAGAATTGTGCAGCGTCACGAGGGACCACGGGAAGAGAGTGTACTGTTCGAAAGCATCGTTGGGAGCACTAGTGGAGGGGACGCCGGTTGAGGATGGTGCGGTCGGTGAAGAACATGGTGGAACGGTTTCTACAGCAGCTGAAAGTGGTTTGGTTCGTGCTGCAACAGCGAGCGTTCGGGATCAAGGTTATGTCGGTGTTGCAGAGGCGGGTACGGTTGACGCTGAATGCTTCGACACGGTGGTCACCGTGATCCCGTGTCAAGCGTTCCCGGAGTCGGGTGAAGAACACGCCGAGTGGACTACGGTTAGCTGTGTATCTCTCGAGAAGAAGACGGTCGTCTGTAGAGACTATAGCACTGCGACGGAACGGTGTCCTGGTATGGTCAGTCGTTGTGAAATGGAGAACCGGTCAAGTAAGGACGGGTGGGTTCCAGTTGAAGCGGTCCCGGTGATTGAGAGCTGGTGCGGGGTTCCCCTAGAGCGAGATAAACTGGCGCGAGTTTGGTAGCCCAAGGAATGCCTATGAGCTGGCAAGGCTTGGTGGCTCGGCGAATCAAGGACCTGCTATCGGGTTGAGACGTGTTAGCTGAACGTGAGTCGGCGATGCAGTAGAATACGTGGTTCGGTCACGGTCGGGGAGCAGTAAGAACGGTCGCTGAATGGAGTTGGTACAGTCAGAGGGAAACAGTCGGAACGGTAGCGGTGACGCGGGTTACAAGTCGGCCATGAGGAAGGCAAGAAATGCAGGATGGCGATCTGCGAGTGGGTGGCAGTGTCGATGGAGGGAGTGGCAGTGACCTGTTGATGAGGCTCAAGATGTGAACAGTGTTGAACACGGTTTCGTGCACTCGACGAGGACGTCGAGTTTTCAGTCGGGGAGGATGTCCCGAGTGAGATCGGTCCATACCGTTCTAATGGGGTCCGTTCTCGCTCGGGATAGCCTGTTTGAAGTTGAACCCCGTATGGGGCGACGAGGCGTGGGACTGGACTTCTGATTTGACTTCGTCCCAGTATGGGACGGCTACAGGCGTGGATGGTGGGTTTCGAAGCGTGGTCATTTCCCGATCGCGCGTGCAAGGCGGATCTGGCGGCGCCCGTGGGCCAAGGACGGACGACAGGACACAAGAAAGCAAGGGAGGACAAGCGGGCGCTGGTCGGGCGCCGGGAGGGGTGAAAGAGGATGCGCGGAGCGGTCGGCAGGCGTGGCGTGCGACTCGGGCAATCAAGAGGGCGCGGGAGCGTGGGCGAGGGACCAAGGAAGCTAGGAGGACATGAAGAAAGGTTGGTCAGTCGTGAATTTACCCTATATTCAACAAGTTGCTTTATTCTTTAGGTAGCTTGTACGAGTGTGTATCTTGGTTTGCCTACTCGCCTCTGGCCTCAACTCCCATACAGCGCACGGAACGGTCCCCCCTAGGGAACGGTTCGCGACAGACGACATCTTGCATTTCAACTCGAACATCGGCTAGCAGTTGCTGACCTTGTGCAGCTTCTGCACGTCCGAGTTAGTGCAGCACCCTACGTGATACTAGTAATCTAACTGCCCCACAGCTTCCTTTGCGTCGCACCTGCGCCAGGATCACTATCGGCAGAACTTGTGTGTTGCCGCCATGTTTGTGTGCAGTTGGCGTGTCGTGATGTGCTATTGGTGTGGCACGATGATCGATGACATGACATGACCCTCTGCAGGGGCACAATTAAAGTTTCACTTCGTTTCACACTTCGAATAAATGCACCGCAGCAGATTCCGGCCGCTGCAGCGTCGGATCCACAGCCGGCAGACTGTGCAGGAGGCAGTGCATGAAACTCACGAGCGTCTGAGTCGCGCGTGCGGCGCTTCATTGGCCTCCACCGTCCAAGAATCGGCTCGGATCGACGCCAAAGCGCTCGTGGCCAACGCTTTGCGCTTGGCGTCCAGTAGCGACGTCTTTTTCCACGGAGAGCGGCAGGTAACGGACGGGAATTCCCCCCTCTTTGCTAAAGTCTTACCTCACCCCCTCTACTGTGTCTGTGTCTGTGTAGTTGACGGAGCATGAGGCGACTCAATTGACCGCCAGTCTGGAGCGACGTGTTAGGGGCGAACCACTCGCTTACGTGCTGGGCAGGAAGGAGTTTTGGTCCTTGGAGTTCGAAGTGACCAGTGACACCCTCATCCCACGCAGTGACAGTGAAGTCCTGATTGAGACCTTGACGGTGGGTGGGTGGGAGCTCTGTGGGGTCGGTCATTGAAGTCAAAGAAGCTCAGCGTTTTGATGGGTTTTGTGCTGTGTAGGAGCAATTTCACCCGCAGACGCCGTTGCGGATCCTGGACGTCGGGACGGGCTCGGGGTGTCTGCTACTGTCAGCGTTGTCCGAGTTCCCTGCTGCCACTGGAGTGGGCATCGACATTTCTCCCGCTGCTCTCGCTGTCGCGAAACGAAATGCTCAATTGAACGATCTGGATGGGCGAGCGGAGTTTCTGCTTCGAGACTTGCAGACGCTGCCGGGGCTTCGAGGAGATGCCGCAGGTGACGAACTACTCTACCGACGCTTTGACGTGATTCTGTGCAACCCGCCGTACATTCCTAGTCGGGAACTACCTCTCGTCGGAGCTGATGTGCTCGAGTATGAACCCCACCTGGCCTTGTTTTCGGACGGAGGACCTGCAGCTGGAGACACCGAGGCAGATCCTGAGGGGTTGCGCATGTACCGCCTTCTACACGAAAGCATTGCCAACCTCTTCAAAGGTGGCACAAATCCAGCTTCCAACAAGAGCGAGTTGAGGCACGATACAGCAAGAAACTGCTTGATAATGGAGATTGGCTCGGAGAACCAGGCGCGAGCGGTGCAGGACTTGTTTTCCGATTCGGTAGTGGAGGGAAAACAACCGAACGGGGCTAAGTGTGGGTCACGACTGCATTTCGAGCGCTTCTTGTTCGATGCAAGAGAGAAATATCGAGGTCTGCTGTTTCTTGGGTAATAACTTCCTGCTGTACTAACCTCGGTGTCGAATTTCACTGAGCTATGGACCGACAAGTACTTCAACATTTGACTTGAATAAATACGAACGCCGTCAAGCTTCTAAAAGTTTTCACTGTGGAATGCGAATTCCACGTCCGGTGTGCTCTGGTTCAAGTGTGCGCATTGCTCGTCGATGATGTTGCCCACTAGCTTGGGACCGCAGAAGAACACGCCGATTTCCTCGCGCTCTCCATCGCCGTCCTCGATTGGCTCCAGTCGACGATGATTTTGCGCCACCCGCGTGAGCTCCGCGTTCCAGTCCGGACGACCAAAGTGCGTCCGCTGCTTCGTGTGCAAGCCGGAGATAATGTCGTGGCCCTCGGTGTCGTGGATGAAATTCTGCAACGCTTGCAAGGGAGCGATCACCGCTTCGCTCTTGACGGACGAGAAAAAGTTGTGGATCTCGAGGCGATTCTCGGTGTCCATTTCGCTCAGCTGGTTCATGGTGTTCGTGAACCACGTGAGCGCCTGCTGCTCGCGAGTGACCCAGTAGAAGTAGATCTTGCGCAGCTGGAAGCTCGGAGGGAAGCGGACATGGCCGCACTGAGGGCATCGGTAGCTTTCCCACTGGTGCATGATGCTTCTGAGGATCGACGCGAACGGGGTCACGCCGATCCCCGCGCCAACCAGAACGACTTCGCGGTAGCGCGAGTAGTCTTGTGCCGGCGCGCCAATTGGGCCATCAAGGAAGATGGTCGGGTACGGAGACGTCACTGGGCTGCCTTGGTCCTCAACTAGCGAGGTTTCGTGTTGTTTGTGTAGCTGCTGCAGATTGTTGTACAGCGCCCCAGTCCAGTCACCAGATTTCTGGATATGGAGACTGATGAATTTGTCTTCGGGCGCCGACGAAATCGTGAAGGGATGCCACTCGAACTTGGAAATCGCCGGCACATTGACGAAGACGTACATGCCAGGCAGGAATCGCTGCCGCTTACGGAACGATTTGGGTTTCCTCATGAAGATGGCCACCGCCTCCTTCGAGAGCTGCACGTGGGCGATCTTGGTTTGTCCTCCGAACACTTGAGTCATCCGATACCGCTTCTCGACCAGGTAAATGAGGATCGGAGGCAGCACCCAGTAGTGCGCTTGCGGAGCTGCCACCCAGCGAGCGAAGCCGTGGAACGCCATCAAGACGAGAAACGGGATGAACAGCATGTGCGAGACCCAGAAGAGATTAAACTTGCCACGACGAATTTTCTCGAGGCACAACGGAGCAGCGACGGCGGCGCAAAGGAGCATCGCTACCCCCGTCCAGATGGGGACTCGGAGCGCGAAGAGAAGCAGATTCTCATCGCGTACGAACGCGAGGTGGTGGTACCGAGACTGCTCCCACACTACAAGAGGCACTGTGCGGACGTAAATCACGATGGCCAGCCAGGCCGCCGTGTGCCCGAGAGAGGCGACCAGCAAAACAACACCACAGATCTTGTGGAACTCGATGTGGTGGTCGATCGGTAGATGGTTAACGACGACCGGGAGCGTGCGAAGACCCGTCACGAAGTTCCGACACATGGGCAGCAGCACAAACATCGTGTTCACGAGGCAGATCTCGGCGAAGCCCTTGGCGATCCGCGGACAGTTTCCGACCGCAGGGTCGAAGGCGAATCGCGAGGCCTTGGCCATGAACACTGCGACCATGAGCAGGGAGTACAGTGTAAGCCAGAAAATCTCGGCATTGTACCTGCGGCAGAACTTCTTGATGCGGTGCCAGCGTCCACCCCGATCGTGTTTGTGCATGACCTCCTTCTGGCGCTGCGTCTGCGCCATCACACTCAGTCGTCCGAGCGCCTCCTTGCTCTTGTCGTCATCAGCTTCAGCAACGACAGCTCCGAAGGCACTTTTGAACTCGCTGTAGGTCATCTTATCGTGCTGGCAGCATCGATCAAAGACTTTGTCTACAACCGCATCATAGTCGAAGGCCCCGAGAAACTCGACACCGTTGGCGGCAAAAGTGGCCTCGATGAAAGCTCTCACGCCCTCTTTCGATAACACGCCCCGGTGCTCCACGTCAAACATCTCAAACAGGAACCGACACTTCTCGTCGTCCTCGAGCGCCGACACTCGAACCGCATCAACCATCATGGCAACCGATTCCCGAGGCAAAGGCATGAATATCACGGATGATCGGTGTGGCTCATCATACTCAGCCCCGCAGTACTTGGCAGTTATCTGTGAGGCGTTGAAAGCGTGATTGAACGACATCAGTTGTTCCGGGTGACCTTGGTAGCTGTAATGCGCTGAAGTATCGATGCTGGCCTTGAGTCCATCGTTGCTAGATATCGAGGCCTTCCAAAGGTGCTCCTTCAGTTCGTTCAACCCCGCCATGTTTAGCTGGCGACTTGGTCGGGACATCACCGATGCGGTTGAAATCGATGGGTGGAGCCCGATGTTCAGGGCCGAACTACTCGGCAAAAAGCTTGTGCGAGTGCTGTGGACACCTTCTCGAGCCCGCGAGTGGCCACGACGGGAGTTGCCCAGTGGCCTTTTCAGTGGTCCATTAACTCTCGACCCCCCTAGCAAACTCCTTTTCACTGGTGGACAGCGTGCATCAGGACCAACGATCTTGGGCATCGGCAAAGCTGAAGGAAGCTCCCTCTCATCGTCGTGCTGGACATGTCGGTGGGTTTGCGCGCACTCCACGGGGATGGTGCTCTCCAGCATGGCAAAGTCTGATTTCATGGTCGATGCCGGTGTGTTGGTATTGCTCTTGGACTCGGCGCTCGTCGTCCCCATGCTGCTCGGGCTTGACTTCGTGGGAGTTATGCGTGCTCGAGTAAATCGGCAAGTGAGCCCGAGGAACGCGCCCCTGACTCAGTGAGCTTGAGCCGCTCAAGCTCAGAGTCAGGGGCAAGTTGAGCGACGAACAGCAAGTACAGTACAGTACTGTACTGGGGCTTGCGCCCTCGCGAAAGTATCCGCAGCTCCATCTGGGGCGTACAGCATGGCCATCGTGGTACAAGTATCTTGAAGTGAGTATCAAAAACTAACGTTACATCGAGTGCAACGGTTGTCACTCACATCACGCGCTAGTCGATCAGCGTGCTTCCACCCAACGAAAAGGCCAAAAGGACACTTCGTAGAGGACAGGTTGGCAAGCGGTCCCGACTAAGCGCTTACCTCGCGCACGACTGGCTGCAGTGGTTGCACGGCCGGAAACTTGCAATTCGACGTTCAAAGCGAAAAGGTCGGAGCTAACGTTAGTACATGTACATGTAGTAGATGCTCCGCATTCCCCACTACTGTACCGACCTCCTCCGCTTATAGTGGACAGGGTATATGCCGGTACAGTGTACCACCCGTCAAAAATGATATGCTGATTTCGGTATCGTAACCGGTATAAATATTAGTACTGAAATCTAGTCAAGGGGTGGCATGAAGCTCCAGGCATCAGCATGGACGGCTTCACGCTCAACATATCGGCGTCCAGCGGTGGCCGCAAGCCCACCAAGAAGAAGAACACCGTCCGTTCCGAGCGGCTGACCAAGCGCGCCAAGGCGAAGGCCAACAAGACTGGCAAAGCGCCTCAGAAGCCGCAGCCGGGTCAACAGGATCAAAAGCGAATGCTGAAGGCAAGAAGAACTCGTTTATTATTAGCACCTACAATAGCATGTATACTCTTCTCGATGTCGTCGTCTGAATCGACATCGCCAATGCTTGCATCAATAGCACAACGTCTGGCGAGGCCCTCAATCAAATCAGCAGCTGCTACGTCGTCGTCCCTAATGAGGGTGGCGCAGTGCGTGGACTCAGATGGGGATCAGCGCAACATTTGCAACCGGCGCTGCAACAGCTCGCCACGTAGCTCTCATCCGAGCTGTAGTGCCCACGTCTCCGACTTGGGGTCCGAGCAGGCAACGCAATGGCACACTTGCGCAGAATCCGTCACGTTAGAGATCGCGGTGCGCCGTAGAAATTCGCATTCCCTCTACGGGTAGCGTTTGAAGTATCTGGTGATCGCTGTAGTGCCAGCTCCGGCATGAGCAAGATGCTTGTAGTTGTCTTACGCTACCTTGTTTACGCTTCGCACATCAGCGCTCTTTGCGAGTGCTTGCGCAGCATTCAGCTTCTCCCGTGCAGTGAAGGAATCCCGGTGTTGGGAGCGAGGGCCCTTGGGGGGCATCGCCAATCGACAAATGAATGGCGAGCGCTCAATCTATACCATTACCGGTACATTACCTGTAAATTTGTATCTAAATATTTGCAACGGAACTTATAAGCAGCACTGAAACGGAGCTCATAATCGTGCAATCTGATTGGTCGCTCTTATATGAGGTTGTCCACTACAAGCGGAGGAAGTCGGTACATGTATTGATAAGCTCGCTCTTGTAGCCGGTAATCCAGTAGCATGAGCAAATCTTGTCTCCGGTGCTGTGCATCTTCGACTTCATGCACGAATGACTGCAGATTATAGTGTATTAATCTGCAGTCTGATCTGAGATTGACTTAGCAAAACGCGATGTCAGGATGTTTGTCAGGATGTTTTGAAAACATTGTTTTCACGATTAACACAATTATAACTTTTTTTTAATCCATACTGTATAGAGTATTTATACATGTACTGTAGAACCCAGCCTCTCCGCACGATGCTGTATGTTGGTAATGGGAAGGTATGTGTGAGACTTGTGCAAGTGGTCGACCGTGACTTCAAGTGGATATTTGCAGGGAGATACAGGTACTACAGTATCTTCCCCATGGTTGCGACCGAAAAGACGACCAGGATCAACAAGCCAAAACTGTAGAGCACTTTGACTTCGGGGGGGGGGGGGGGGCTGTTGGCTCTTGCCATCGCTTGCGTCGTGATATTTTGGAGAAATATTCTCTTCCTATCGCGATCACAAAAAAAGAGGAATATTTCTGGTGCACTTGGAAAATGCCTGCGACAAAATCGCGCTTCACCAATCTACAAGTTTTGCCATACTACATGCACTTCGAAGTAGTACAGTAGTTGTGATACCGGTACATGTTGGTGTCTTCGAACTTCCAACGCCCCTGGGCTTCAGTAGATGGGGGAGGATTGTACATGTACAGCGCGCGGTACGTGTAGACAATGCGACTATCTTGGTGAGCTAATGGACAAGTGATGCACGATGTAGAGCTGAGACCGCGCATACATCAACATACTTGATCATGCAGCACCGATCAGTTGGCGTTGCTGAAGATCGAGTGCTGGCCACAGTTCACACTCTTCGTTTTGACGACTTGCGCGAGGACACTGGGCCTTCGGTGTCTGCGAGCGGTGACTATGGTGGCCTATACGTCGAGAAGCTCGGAGATGCTGCCCTCAGCACTCGGTAGATCCACTTGCTGTGCAAGTAACAACAGCCCACCAACGTCCCCAATCCAAGGCGACTACGCTATTCTGGAGAGCAACACACCGGTGGAGTGCACACAGATCCATCACTACGCCTTTGAGACCGAGAAGAAGGCTCTGCACAAGTCACCTCCCACTCTACCAATGCCCAAGAGACTTGGCTCGGTCATTCGATCCCCACCACCCCACGTGACGAGACCGAGAAATAGCTCTCTTGTAGCCATTCTCGGTGGATCTGCTGGCTGTCAGACAAAAACTGCGCTGGAGAACTCCGGACTCGCGACTTCCCGTGTGGGCGGAATGAACGGCAGCCACTCGAGCTTTTTGCCGAGTGGATCAGTCTTGAACATGAGTTTTCATCCGTCCATGACGTCCACATCAAATATCTCACGACCCAGTCGGCTAATGAGCGCCTCAGAGCTCTATGAATTGAAGGACCAGCTGTGGAAAGCGTCGACGTCAGGTGGACTCCGCAAGGTGCTGAGTACCGTCAGCTCAGGAGACTGTGCCAATCCACGAGCACCAGGTCAGCTATCGTTTTTCAATCAAATGTTCAATACGTCAACACCACCAGGGTCGCCAATGACTTGTATCCCGTTGCCTCGGGAATCGGTTGCCATGATGGTTGATGCGGTTCGAGTGTCGGCGCTCGAGGACGACGAGAAGTGTCGGTTCCTGTTTGAGATGTTTGACGTGGAGCACCGGGGCGTGTTATCGAAAGAGGGCGTGAGAGCTTTCATCGAGGCCACTTTTGCCGCCAACGGTGTCGAGTTTCTCGGGGCCTTCGACTATGATGCGGTTGTAGACAAAGTCTTTGATCGATGCTGCCAGCACGATAAGATGACCTACAGCGAGTTCAAAAGTGCCTTCGGAGCTGTCGTTGCTGAAGCTGATGACGACAAGAGCAAGGAGGCGCTCGGACGACTGAGTGTGATGGCGCAGACGCAGCGCCAGAAGGAGGTCATGCACAAACACGATCGGGGTGGACGCTGGCACCGCATCAAGAAGTTCTGCCGCAGGTACAATGCCGAGATTTTCTGGCTTACACTGTACTCCCTGCTCATGGTCGCAGTGTTCATGGCCAAGGCCTCGCGATTCGCCTTCGACCCTGCGGTCGGAAACTGTCCGCGGATCGCCAAGGGCTTCGCCGAGATCTGCCTCGTGAACACGATGTTTGTGCTGCTGCCCATGTGTCGGAACTTCGTGACGGGTCTTCGCACGCTCCCGGTCGTCGTTAACCATCTACCGATCGACCACCACATCGAGTTCCACAAGATCTGTGGTGTTGTTTTGCTGGTCGCCTCTCTCGGGCACACGGCGGCCTGGCTGGCCATCGTGATTTACGTCCGCACAGTGCCTCTTGTAGTGTGGGAGCAGTCTCGGTACCACCACCTCGCGTTCGTACGCGATGAGAATCTGCTTCTCTTCGCGCTCCGAGTCCCCATCTGGACGGGGGTAGCGATGCTCCTTTGCGCCGCCGTCGCTGCTCCGTTGTGCCTCGAGAAAATTCGTCGTGGCAAGTTTAACCTCTTCTGGGTCTCGCACATGCTGTTCATCCCGTTTCTCGTCTTGATGGCGTTCCACGGCTTCGCTCGCTGGGTGGCTGCTCCGCAAGCGCACTACTGGGTGCTGCCTCCGATCGTCATATACCTGATCGAAAAGCGGTATCGGATGACTCAAGTGTTCGGAGGACAAACCAAGATCGCCCACGTGCAGCTCTCGAAGGAGGCGGTGGCCATCTTCATGAGGAAACCCAAATCGTTCCGTAAGCGGCAGCGCTTCCTGCCTGGCATGTACGTCTTCGTCAATGTGCCGGCGATTTCCAAGTTCGAGTGGCATCCCTTCACGATTTCGTCGGCGCCCGAAGACAAATTCATCAGTCTCCATATCCAGAAATCTGGTGACTGGACTCGGGCGCTGTACAATAATCTGCAGCAGCTACACAAGCAACACGAAGACTCGCGAGTTGAGGACCAAGGCAGTCTAGTGACGTCTCCGTACCCGACTATCTTCCTTGACGGCCCAATTGGCGCACCGGCACAAGACTACTCGCGCTACCGCGAAGTCGTTCTGGTTGGCGCGGGTATCGGCGTGACCCCGTTCGCGTCGATCCTCAGAAGCATCATGCACCAGTGGGAAAGCTACCGATGCCCTCAGTGCGGCCATGTCCGCTTCCCTCCGAGCTTCCAGCTGCGCAAGATCTACTTCTACTGGGTCACTCGCGAGCAGCAGGCGCTCACGTGGTTCACCAACACCATGAACCAGCTCAGCGAAATGGACACGGAGAATCGCCTCGAGATCCACAACTTTTTCTCGTCCGTCAAGAGCGAAGCGGTGATCGCTCCCTTGCAAGCGTTGCAGAATTTCATCCACGACACCGAGGGCCACGACATTATCTCCGGCTTGCACACCAAACAGCGGACGCACTTTGGTCGTCCGGACTGGAACGTGGAGCTCACGCGGGTGGCGCAAAATCATCGTCGACTGGAGCCAATCGAGGACGGCGATGGAGAGCGCGAGGAAATCGGCGTGTTCTTCTGCGGTCCCAAACCACTGGGCAACATCATCGACGAGCAATGTGCACGCTTGAACCAGAGCACACCGGATGTGGAATTCGCATTCCACAGTGAAAACTTTTAGAAGCTTGACGGCGTTCGTATTTATTCAAGTCAAATGTTGAAGGACTTATCGGTCCATAGCTCAATGAAATCCATTTTGCAGGATATCGGCGTATCTTCCCGGTCACTGGGCGGACTTCAGCTACGACCAATTCGTTGCTAGAACCTACCATTTCATCAGTAAAACACGGACTTCGAACCAATAACAGCATTCTGGTTGGTTTGGTTTGTTCAAGACATGAGAATCCTGTGTTAACTTCGTCTGCACAGTATCCACTGAAGTGTGTACCCGTCCTGTCAACAAGTACTTATCCTCGTGACATCGATTGGCACCAACTTACCGTCGGCGATCACGGTCACGACGGTCTCTGTGGTCGTAGTCGCGGTGGCGGCTGTGACGTCCACGTTCCCGGTCTCGGTCTTTGTCTTGATCCTTTACGCTAGCGTCTCTGCTTCCGGATCGGCCTTGGTGATCGCGTTCTCCAGTTACGCTAGCGTCTCTGCTTCCGGATCGGCCTTGATGATCGCGTTCTCCAGTTCTTCTTGACTCGCCCCGCGATCGCTGGCCCGTTTCATTGCGCGAGTCGATGGTTAGATAGTCCTGCGGGAGTGTAAAGTAAGTGAGCCGACGTTAACTAGCCACTCTACCTCGTTACGCAAAGCAAACAAAAACATCTTACGTCAGCTGAAAGCTCGTTGCCAGCGCGAAATTGATCCTGTACCATCAAGAACAAGATAAGCAGACACAAACCAATCGTCAGCATGCATCGCAGAATGAAACGAGCCACATCGAGAGCAACAGCCTTACGTCGATGTGCTTCTTGAATTTCAGCTTGGCAGTCATCCAAGACTTGTCGTCGTTCGTATCATCGCCGGCGTCATCGTCCTCCAGAATTTGACCATGGTAGCTTTCCGCCTCTGCGTCAACTTTCTCGCCATCGTCGGATTCTTTAGCGTTTGGCTGATCACGCTGCTTGATATTTACGTCGACTAATGCAGCCTGGAACTTCTTCAGCTTCGATAGAGTATCTTGTTCTCGTGCGGAGCGGTTGCTCGCCTTTTTCCGCTGCAGATACTTCTGTCGTTGTTGTTGCAGCGGGGTCAACATATCCTGAAAGGCACGATCTTTTTCCTGTTTCTTCGCTTCTTCACCCATTAACAGCGGCACAGCTTTCTTCGACTTCCGCAGCTCCTCCCGCAGTTTCACGTACTCCTCCCGGTCTTGTTTCTTCTCTTTAAATGATGAGCCAACCTTATCAACAGTTGTCGAGTCAGAACTCTTGACGGTATCTTCATCCTTTTCACTGGGCAGTTTTTCATCCGACTGGTGCTTACTCGCCGCCGAGGCGGCTGCAACTGCGGCTTTCAAATTTGCGCGCGAGCGTTCTTTCTTCTCCTCACCAGCTGCCTCGCCGCTCGTATCCGTGACTTTTTGAAGCACCTCAGCGTCCACCTCTGACTTCAGCTTCCGGTCGTCCAGCAGGTCGTGACTACTCATCATCTTTTTCGCCTTTTTCTTCTTGGACTTCATCGCTCCTCCGTCAATCTCTTCCTGGAAAGCCTCCTCTTCATCTCCAAACGAAAGTAGCTTCAAGTCCTTCGTCGCCTTCCGCTCCCGTTTCTTTTTCTTCTGCGCATCTTCCGCCGTCGACGTCTCCTTCCGTTGGACAGCTCTACGGACCCCATAAAGCATCATAAACATTAGTATCCGAGAATCACCGCTACTAAAACATCATAACGCACCGCGGCACAATGTCCTCGAACGGGTTCCACAGCACCTCTGCACTCAGCAGCTTGGGTGGATTGGTGGGTCGGTCGTTCGCATCCGTTTCCAGGTCTCCCACACTCAACAAATTGAAAATTGTGTTGCCAGTCACCTAATTCAAAGAAAATAAAAATTAGCAACACACCTCACCTCCACCCGCTTCACCTTGGAGTTCCCACCTTGCCGAAGATGGTGTGTTTCTTCTCCAGGAAGTCGCAGGCGTCCAGCGTGAAGAAGAACTGCGAGTGGTTGGTGTTGGGTTTGTTCTCGTTGGCCATGGCCAGTAGCCCGCGGTGGTTGAAGCGCAGTCTCGAGTGGAATTCGTCGATGAATGGGCCCCCGTAGATGCTCTCGCCCCCGTTGCCGGTGCCCGTGGGGTCTCCTCCCTGCATCATGAACCCAGCGATGATGCGGTGGAAAATGGTCTGGTCATAATACTGTCATGTACAGCATACCATGTCAGGATAATTTAGTCCGTAAAAACTAGGTTTTGTTACAACGGACACATGGGAAATTAGCTTTTAGTCCGTCGTACCCCCTCCAGACACAGCTGCACGAAGTTGCGGACGGCCTTGGGTGCCTGCTGCGGCCACAGCTCCACGTCCAGGTCTCCGAAGCTCGTGTGCAGCAGCACCTTGCCCTCCGTGTTGGGCTCGGTGATGTAGATATTCGACATGGCCGCCGGCGCCGGAAAATCGGTGGGTGACCGTTTTAGGTTTTGGCCAAAGCAGTTTTTACTCAGAAAACTACTGGTTTGGGAAACTTGCTGCTACTGGTATACTGGTACGGTATTCAGTAATATTTTTCGTAAATTAGCTGAAACTTGCTGAAATGCATCGGAAACATTCTGGTGTCACCTCACTCTCAACAGCAACTTGCTGGGGACTGCGTCACCTATCGATTACCAATACATCATAAGTACAAAACTAGTATGCAACAGTCCTGGCCATTTCTAGAGTTTTTGACGAAGACAGCAAGAGAGCATTTAGTTCCAAATAGTGCCGAGTTCACCAATTGGGCGAAGAACAGTCCTAAGCGCAAAACAGAAGGACGTCGCTGAACTACTGGGACCCAATTGAGCTGCAAACCCTGACAAACAGTCGACTATAAGGTCTGAAAGAGTTACAAGAACCACTACAAAACCAAGATGGATTGGGAAGTAGGGATCACGCGCTCGCATGTTGAACATACCCTAACGTAGCAAAATCAATGCACTAAGAGCCCCTGCCGTCACGTGCCGATTGTTTGCTGTCAGCGGCAGTCGTAGCCTTTGTCGGATTCACATCAGCCCAGTCGGCCGCTTCTGCTCGCTCTATCCTTACTTGCTCTGTCAACGTCACGCGCTCAAGATGCTGCTCGAACCGCTCGAGCGACTTTTTCCGTGGTGACAGATTGTACCTCTCCTTCCGGAACCGTGCACGCTGCTCTTCGAATGCATGCAATGCATGGCGTTCTTCCTGAACGCGTCGGAGATCCTCGCCATCAAGTTGCGTGTCCTGGTGCTCTTCACGCTTCCTCTTGGTCCATTGCTCATAGAAGTCGTCCAGTAGCGTGTAGTACATGGTAAGATTAGCAAGCTCGCGCTGCTGGAGATAAACACGCTCACGTTCAATGCGCCGTTTGGTGTTGAGCTGCTTACGTCGTCGGAGCTTGTCGAGCTGCGTGGGTAGAACCGTAGCGAGGAATGGCATCTTCTCTCGACTCTTGCCGTTGGTCGTAAATGGTAGGTGGCGAGGTGCTGCATCGTGTTCCTGGGTCGAGAGCTGGCGGAGATCAGCGTGGCGGTGTCTAGAGCGAGTTTCATTTTGCATGAATGCACCTTCATACCAGAATTCCCAGTTGTCAGTATCCTCCCCGGTATCACCAGCTCGTTCATTGTCACTGACAGTAGAGCTGTCATCATGAAGGCGGTAGTAAAAGTCTCCTCGACCATCCATGGCATCTTCGTGCCAAAATCCAACGTGCTTGGACCGTCCGCCGTCAAAGCGAGCTATGCCACGCCCATGTCGAGCACCACCTTCGAAGAACCCCTCGTATTCATCGCCATGACGCTCGCGTTGGTGCCCACGCCCATGCGGCTGGCCCTCTACGAAAGGCCCTTCGACGAATGAGCCGTCTGGGAAAGTTCGCTTGCAAGCGGGGCCATGAAGAACTCCATTTACAAACACCCCCTCATCGATCACACCCGTGGAGCTCACGTATCGACCGAGTCCAGAAATGACGCCGTCCCGCATCTCACCTTCGTAGACAGCGCCGTCTGGAAACGTGACATGCATACCTTCGCCACTCTCAACTCCGTCGCGGTAGTCATCTCCGTTTAGCAGCGAACATTCATACGCGCGTCCTCGAAGTTTGAGGCTGTACTCATAACGTCGCTGTGGACGATCAAACGTGCCTTCACAAGTCGTTCCCTTGCCGTACACAAGCTTGCCATTGCCACCGCGTGTATTACCCGTGAAGTGGCCGTCATAGACGCCAACGTTCGTGTACTCTTGACCCTGACCTTGCTTGCTTCCCAATCGAAACGCGCCAGAGTACACCCCACCAATCGATGAAAAGTGAAATCGCTCGTCAATTGGGTCCAAGGGGACGTCGTCTTCACCTGCAGCCAACGCTGCGGTCGAAGGCGCCATCAGTTCACCTTCACCGTGACGCAACCGCCGAAGCCGCACCGTTCGCATGTTGATTTCCTTCAAAAGATCATCCGGGTCAGCCATTTGACTCGTCGTTTGGTCATCCTCGAAGAACGCTCTCGGCTGTGGCCGCGTCTGCACGAGACACACGTAGTTCCAGTCGCTCTTGTCTAGCGCCAACGAAACGAGGTCCCGTCCCCGAGGACTCGTGAACGTTGCAGCCCAAGTCTTCATCTCCACTTCATCCTTGATACTGGCCGATGGCAAACCAGCGTCTCGAGGGACTTCCGTGAGCGTCACCGGCTCGGTCATGATCAACCTCGTCATGCGCTTGCGTCGTCGCTCCAATTCATTGATCTCGTCCGTGAGTTCCTTAACTTGGGCGTTCATCGCGTCGGCTAATTGCTTGCGCGTTTCGGTCTGTTGCTTCGGGTTGCCCGCCAGGTCCAGAACCGGAAGCGCATTGAGCTTCTCCTTCAGCGCCTTCAGCTTGCGTCGGGCGGTTGCCACTAACGGCTTCAGTCGAAGCAGAGGTTGGAACTCCTGTGTGATACCGAAGAGCAGCCACGTCCTGATGTCGATTGGCTCGCACTGCACCGGCACGAAAGCGAGCACAAGTAGTGCGCCACCGGAGTAGAACGGGTCTTGAAGATCATCCTGCGGCATCGGCTCAACTCGCTCATGAATGATGTAGTACCATCGGTCTGCGCCCTTGGGCGGCAGCACCTGCGTCATCCAGTCCTTGGGCCACAGCACGTCTAGTTTCCATGAACGCAATGAATGTATCAGTGCTAGCTATCAAAACAGCCGCAATGCTACCGGTGAATAACTGCATGGCGTACTGCCAAATGGATCCTTGAGCAGTGCGGCATTGCACTCGAAGAGCAGGTTGATCTTGGGTCTATCAGCGATGGCAACCAACACAACTGTTAGATCAGGCACACAATTCGAGCTGGTAACCAACCGGGCGTACACTGTGAAGTCGGAGCGCAATACGAAGCGGAATTTGTAATCCTCAGGCTTGGTGCAGTCAGAGTCAAACAGAGCCACGGCCATTTGGTCCTCCTTGTACTCCTCCACCATTTTACCTGTACGTGGGTCAACCACGAGACGTCCTGTACGTGTCGCCATGATTCAGCAATGTGGTGGGGGGCTCCAACCTCTGGAAGATTGAACGACCCTCGGCTCACGACCGTTTGAGTGGAAGTTCCAATACTAAATCAATCAGCAAGAGACTAAGCACACATTTGAGTAGATTCCCAGGAGCGGTTGGTGTATTAGCATAAGCGCATGTAGCTTGAGCTAAGTCTTAGCAGACCAAAGAGACCGAGCACTTAGAACTGGCGGAACTGCTTGCGCACGTTGATGGGCTTGGTCTCCGAGGCGGGCTCGACCTCCAGCACGTTGAAGCGCACCGTCTTGGCGAGCGGGCGGCACTGGCCGATGGTCACGACGTCACCCTCCTTCACGCGGAAGGCGGGCGACAGGTGGGCGGCCACGTTCTTGTGACGCTTCTCGAAACGCTTGTACTTCTTGACGAAGTGCAGGTAGTCGCGACGCACGATGATCGTGCGCTTCATCTTGGTCGAGAGGACGACGCCCTTGAGGATACGGCCGCGGATCGAGATGTTGCCGGTGAACGGGCACTTCTTGTCCACGTACTGGCCCTCGATGGCGCTCTTGGGGGTCTTGAAGCCAAGGCCCACCTCCTTGTAGAAGCGGGGGCCCTTCTTCTTGCCGGCGAACTTCTTGCTGGCAAGGAACACGCCCTGCTGCTTCTGGTAGGCCTTCTCAGTCTGCGCTCAGCAAAGAAA
This sequence comes from Phytophthora x cambivora, assembly GCA_033557925.1. Classification (NCBI taxonomy): domain Eukaryota; phylum Oomycota; class Peronosporomycetes; order Peronosporales; family Peronosporaceae; genus Phytophthora; species Phytophthora x cambivora. The sequence continues at coordinate 1,136,048 of JAUCEB010000009.1, forward strand.
CAACCACAACAATGAGTCTCTCGTGTCGTAAGCAAGACACAGCACAGGCAGGCACGAGTGGACACTCCCGCTGCAGTCCGGTTAGTAGCAGACAACGTCTACTGTCGCCCAGAAAGGGTCAAAGGGTTCCTGCCGATGATGAGTCGGTTGAATTTGTCAATAGTTCGGGTCGTTCTCGCAGTCCACAAAGAGGGCGGTAGACACCAGCGTCCTCCAACTGAATGACTGACTGGTGCTGCGACCTTCTTCGTGGACACGACACGCCTCGCTCAATGGAGAGAGCGAGTGCGTGTGTGGGTTACAGCCTTGGTGAGCCATCACCTCACCAACTAGCTAGCCAGCTCCTTCAGGGCTTCCTCCGCCTTCTCCCGGTACCGCTGCGAGACCGTCGAACTCCCTCCTTTTCTCCTCCTGAAGCGCCAGGCGCCGCCGCTTACCACCCGCTGTCAGCAATCTCTCCATCCTTGGAAGAGCGTCCACTCCTAGCCGTGGGCCCATTCAGGAGGCGACAGGTACCTGGTCAACGTGCTCCATGGTTTCGTCGAGGGGATTCGCTAATGGCTGGCGGACACCCAACGGCGGCGGACGTGGGTAGCGATTGGCTGCGGTGTGTTACTTCAGAACATTTAGGTGTGGTTCACGAGCGCTACTTCAGTATGTAGTCCACGTAGGCGGGGTCGGATTTAGTCGAAGACATGAGTACCGGTACCGGTATTTCGGCGGTACGGCCGACGGCGATTGCATGAGTCTGTCAGTTCAACTCGGCGCATGCCTAGTGTCGCTTCTCGCGCTATGCAGTATTAACTCGCTCCAAAGCCGTGGTTAAAAGCACTCGTGTCCTATATTTTTATGGTTCTTTGTGTGAACGTGTAGGTGGTAAAGCTCTCCTCCCTCCCTCTTCAGTGCAGAGGTCGGTAGTTGGCTGCAGTCACTTTCCGGCAGCCGCTTACTGCTCCTTGCTGGTGATGTACTGCTTCACCTCGACCGGGTTGGCCTTGTAGCCCTGCAGGCGGAAGGACGAGTTCTGGAAGGCCCACAGGAAGCCGCCGAGCGAGCCCAGCACGCCCGTGACCACCATGGAGGGCACCGCCACGTGACGGTGCAGCTTCACGCCTGTGTGGACAACAGAAACGCAAAAAATAGCAGAATCGCAGCGAGTTAGACTCATTAACCTACTGAGTTAATAGCTGTGGACGGTGGTGTGACGCACCGAAGACGTAGCCCGCGGGGAAGGAGAAGGCGCTGACGCCCAGCCACCGCGTGTAGTCGCCCGCGCCGAAGTTGGCCTTCACGTCGTCGAAGGTCGGGTGCTTGACGATCACGGGGAAGCGCGGCTCGCGCGGGTCGCGGGCGGGGGCGGCGTCACTCATGGCAGCGATCGATTCCAGCTTGTGTCTCTGCAGGACGGGCGGTCCGTATTCGCCCGGGTGGATTTCAGCCAATCCGGAGGAGGATACTGTACCAGCTTATATATTGCGGTAGTGAGTTTATTTACTGTAGCACCAACTGTTAAATAGCATTTTATGTGACGTGTGTGCAAGTTGAAGTGCTCTGTCGTTGCAGATGTGGCATTCCCTTCCGTGCAAACCAGCCACCTCAGTGCTGGTTTGAGCTGCTATGAGGGTGAGACTGAGATCAGGATGAGGACGGAGAGGAGGTTGCATGTTGTGGTATTATTACCCAAGCTATTCCCGGTTCGGTGTCTAAGATAAGACGTCTGCCACTACATTCACTATTGCCTAGAGTGAGATCAACCGACGCGCAGTCGAGAAGCATTCATCTTGTCTCCGCTCCGCAGAGCCTGGTGCGAGTTTCGCATCCAACGACAATGCAGTCCCCGCCCGCGTCTCCCTCCAAAAGCAGCAGCGCGTCTCCCTCCAAGAACGAGTTCCTCTACAAGGTGATCATCATCGGCACGAAGGCTGTCGGGAAGACCAACCTGCTCTCGGTCGCGGCTCGTGGTGATCAGTTCGATGAGCGCAGCCCGCCGACGCTCCAGCCGGAGTTCGTAACAGGTAACTGCTGCTTGTACAGTTCAGAGGCTTGCTCTTGTGGTGTTTCTTACGCGTAAGTGTTGGTTCTGGTAACGCAGTAAAAGTGCAGCGTCCTGACTGGAAATTCGGCGAGCCCAACCAGTTCATTCGCGCTCAGGTGTGGGATACTGCAGGGCAGGAGAGGTTCCAGGCCATTTCCAGCTCTCACTACAGACGGGCGAATGGTAGGTCGATGATGTGGGGCTAGGAACTCCCAACAAAAGCGACTGATGATGTATTGTTGCAGGTGCACTGATCGTATACGACGTGAGTGAGAAGAGCACCTTCAAGGACGTCTGGCCAGGTGAAAATGGATGCCAATGGCTGAGCGCGCTCAAACAAAACTCGGACCCGTCACTGCTCGCAGCGGTCATGCTCGTGGGGAACAAGGTCGACAAGCTGAATGAGAGATCAGTAAACAAAAAGGAGCTCGTGAAGGAAGCCGCCGTCATGAAAGCTCTGAACGAAACAGTATTCAAGGACCCCAAGCAGGGGCCGGGCTGGCTTTACGAGGCCAAACCGAAGGACGTGACTCCTTTCCGAATAGCCAACAGCCTTATGTACGCGCGGACGTCCGCACGAGACAACACTGCTGAGCTTTTTGAGCTGACCGAGAAGGTCGTTCCGAGTCAGGGGTTGACGATTCAAGGCTTGTCGATTCAAGGCCTGCCCGAGTTCTTGAAGTCGGAACCTGAGAAACAAAAGTTGGAGTACGAACCCACGATCGAGGTGAAGACAATTTCCCAAGCGCTAGAAGCTCTGTTGCTGCGCATCTACGCTCGGTCGAAGGATATCGAGGCGGGTGCCTCGAAGCGCAGTGGTAAGGCATTTCGTCTCCATGACCCAACACAGGCAGCGGAGGGTGGTCCGTGCTGCTGAGTCACATCTTGGACTCGATACACTGCTGCATATGCATAGTTGATAACAAGTACGAAGGTGCGAGCGAAGCCACTTGACAGCACTTCAGTTCGAGCAAAATATTATCATCATCTATTCATGGTTGTGTTTGATCGCACTGCAGCGACAGCAGTCGTTGAAAACGACATTTGTATCGTATCGTATCCTCGAACACCACCCAGTCCAAGCCGCGCGTGTCCCACTGATGCCACTGGTTGATGCCGTAGTAGCTGAGCAGAATTGAGTTGAACAGCAGCTGCGCTTCCTCATTGTTCAGTTCCGGCACCATCTTCAGCTCCTGCGTTGTGCTCTTTAGCACTTGAAGCTGGGCTCATTGGTGCAGTTGCTATTTCTCACGGCAGTCATGTCGATGTTGGTGATCGTCCAGTCTGACACGTCCGGGTCCTCCTGTGTCCATACTGATAGTCGTACAATTCGATGTTGTACAATTTCCTCAACTTGGTTTGCAGCTACAATTCAAAGGTTCGGTAACTTAATTTAGAGTGGAAATGGATCTGCTCACTCTGCGTCTTCCTCCTCCTTTAGCTCCGGTAGGTTTTCCTCGTCGAAGACGACGCGGATCGTCAGCGAGCAGCTCGGGCACGTGGCGATGTCCTCGCCGTCGTACAGTTCTTCCAGGTCGATGCTGAAGCGGTCGCCGCAGGGACACGGGTAGTAATACACCTGCTCCTCCGCGTCGAACTCCATGTCCTCGATCTCCACTTCGTCGTACACGGCCGCCATGGTTCACTAGCTCTCAGTTCGGTCACTTTTTGACAACCAACCACGAATGGCAACAACGTTTATCGAGTTTAACAGGGTCTATATCCTGTTAAAGTCGATTGACTAGAAGAATGTATGTGCTCATGTAGCCATTTCATCTGAGATGGCTACATCAAGTTGAAGGCAACTTTATGATTCCGGCATTTCTTAGTTGTACTTGGTAATTCGCCCATCGATTGCTGGTAGCTGGGAGATCGATGTAAGCTCGGAGGCAAACGCTGATATTCGATTCGTGTATCCTCTGGTGGAACTTCCTGAAGTTAGTTCGTCTTGCCGAACAAACGCGTCAAAAAGCCCGAGGTGGGTACGCCAGCGTCAGCGGTGCCCGGGGGTACCCCAACGACGCCCGTTGTGCTCATTGCTGCTTCACCCAGCTGCGTCTTGCGTCGGCCACCACCACGAATTGGCCGGATCACGCCGTCGCCGCCGTAGATGGAGCCACCACGAAGAGTTTTGATGACGCCCGTGTCCGCGCTCCCCATGGCGGCAACAAGGGCAGCGTTCGTGTGGTTCAGCTGCGCCTCGAAGTGCGAGCGCTGAGCGCCACGGAAGTCTGCGATTTGATCGCGGAGATGCGTGAGCTCTTCCACGTGCTTTTCAGCCTGCGCTCGCATGTTGCCGGCCATGATGCGATTGTTCGCCTCAACCTGCTTGATGCGCTCGTCGCGAAGGGTCAACTTCTTCTTGGCCTCCGAAAGCTCCAGCTCCAGTGACGCGTACTTGCGCAGCAGTTGTCGGTGGACGGCGACAAGCTGCTCGAGTTTCTGCTGGATGGAACGCATGTGCTGCCGTTCGCGCGCCGACATGCCACTGGAACTGGTCGTGCTGCCGGTTGGGGAGGAAGGAGTCGAACCGCCCTCACCGGTTGAAGCACCCGCGCGGTCAGCGTGCGCCTCGAGCTCCCGGATTTGGGCTGCTTTGCGCTCGATGTCCTCTTGGAGTCGGGCCTTCTCATGATCAGTTGCATGCTTTAGCGCCAGGTACTCCTTTTCGTACTCCCTTAGTTCTGCTTCTAGCGCAGTGTACTTGGCCTTCAGATCCACGTACTGCTGCGACTCCGTGCCGTCTGAGGTCTCCGTTGGCGCTTCATCCCCCGACTTCTGTTCTTGGCCCTCCGCAGCACCCTCACCTGCGTTATCTTGCGACTTCTCCTCGGTTGGCTGCTGGTCTGCCTGAGCAATCTTTTCTGCAGCAGCAGCGAGTTTCCCACCACCACCAGCCGTTTGTGCTGGCATTTCTGCTAGCAACGCATCGTATTCACTTTGGATCGTCTCCGAGTGGATCAGCAGCTCCTTGTGGTCAAAGTTGAGTCTGTCGAAGTCTGTCCGCAGTTCCGAGTATAAAGTCTCGCGCTGGCGAATCTTCTCTTCCAGTGTCTTCTCTTGGAGTTCTTTTACTCGTTGTAGTTCTTCCGAGAGCACGCGCTGCGTCTCAAGCGCCTGGATGTGGTCTTCAAGCTTCGCCGTGAGCAAGCGAATTTCTTCACCACGCCGTGTCGACTCCTGTTTCTCTTCAGCCAGCTCTTCTTCAAGCCGTGTTACCTTCTCCTGGAGCTCCGCTAGCGCACGTCCAGCACGCGCCGAAGGTGACGGCGGTGATTCTATACTTGTAGCATTGGACAAGTCTAACTCGATGTCTGCAGTAGCTATGCTACTATCCGCGCTGCCTGCTTGCTCATCAAACTTTGTATCATCCGACACTGCGGTACCTGCAACGCCTCCCACATCTCCTTCGCCATCGGGAACTTCGCGATCCGCAAGTCGAGCTTCGAGCGCAATAATATACGTCTGCTGTTTGTCCATTTTCTTTTCTGCTGCAGCAAGCAGTGCCTCGTACTCGGCGACACTGCGTTGTTCGTTCACCACTGCCTTGTTCTTAATCGACTTGGCACGCATACCAAATCGCAGCGTTGAAATCGTTTCCGACGCATTGAAGCTACTAGGGGAAACGTTGATAATAAGGTTTGTGCGAGAGTTTCCACCAAGCGATTCTTGCAGCACTCGCGTAAGCTTACTGTCACGATACGGTACGTGTGTTATATGAGAGTCGGTGAGTGCGTTGATGACCATGCCCAGCGCTGAGAGCGACTTGTTGATTGTCTTGGCCTCTTCAAGCTGACGGCCTGTTGCGCCCGTCTTGCGCACCATTTCAGAGCCGGCAAGATCCACCAAGTACAGTTTTCCAGCCTTCGTAGCCTGGTTTTCAAGGTTTCGCTGGAATAGCGTCACCATGAACACGCTGTGACTGCGTGAGCTTCCCTCGTTCATCCCTGTTGCAGCCACAGCACGATTAGCAGCTCCCGCTCGCATGGCAGCCAGCAGCTCCTCATCACTCGTGACACACATCTCCGTCATTCCCTCGACAAAGATGCCTCGCTGCGCGTCCTCGCGGACCTGAAGATTCACCTTGGACTTGTACGGATCCAGCAGGTCGCGGATGCGTTCCATGTAGATCTCAATGTAGCTCACTTTGACAATGAACTCCATGTTCTCGTCGGCGTTCAGGACGTTGTTGAAGATCTCCGTCGCCGTGCGCGGGATGATTCCCTGCAGCTCGGGATGGTCGATGTTGGCTCCTTCCATCGTGTACGTCTTACCGGAGGACGTCTGACCGTAAGCAAAGATGGTAGCGTTGTAGCCGTCCATAATATCTGCAAAACGAACCAACAGCACACAAGTGAATTTCTCAGCTCCCACCCACTGCAGCAGCTCTTGGAGTCTGGTAGACTACCTTGGACAACTGGGAGCGCCACGTTCTCGAACACCGTCTTCTGGTTGTCCTCTTCTCCAAACACATGGTCGAACGTGAACTTCTGGGGGCTTCCGTCGTTCGCCTAGAGCAAAAGAACCCCAAAATGAGCCCTAAATCTGAGTATTTGGTCTCCTAATTCTCCTCTGTCCTCCCTCCCCTCACCTTGACTTCGATCGTGTCTTGCTCCGTGAAGACGCAGCGCTGGGCCGCGGCCATCGTGAGCTCCTTGGCGTTCTGCGGGCGCACGCGGCAGCACACGCGCACGTTGCCCATTTCTTGCTGCAAGTAGTGCCCATTTTCGACAGGTTAGAGACCCATTTTAACAGAGAGCAAGAACAGAGCGAGGTGACGCCACTCACGCCGATGGACGAGGGACGCGCCATTGCTCTCGGCGCTGTAGGGCGACGCGCTGCAGCAGCTCAATTGGCGAATGAGTTGGCTCGAAATACACTCTTCTTTGATCGTACTTAGTCCGAGCACATGGCTTCAACTTTTGTACTTCACCAGACGAGTTTAGATTTGGACACATGGAGGACGTTTTTAGGACTGCGACAGACTGAGGAGGACGGGGAAGTGCACGTCTGGCACGTAGTCGGCTCGCGTTTGCTGGTAGGCGGCGTGTTGGCGGACGATCTCCGAGTCGTAGTCTTCCGACTTGTGGACGGCGAAGCCGTGGCGCGCGGCAATGGCGCAGAAGCGCTCCATGGAGCCGTTGCGGCTCGGCTGCAGCAGCAGACAGCGCCCCGAGCCAGGACGCAGCAGACTCTTGATGGTGTGCGCTAGGTCCTCGTGGAACTCCTCGAAGAAGAGGCAGTCGCTGGCGAACACGAGGTCGAACTGCTGCTGCAGGTCCTCGCGCAGGGTGGCGTCTCGGTCCCAGCGCAGCAGCTCCGCAGTGACTTCCGCGCCTTGACTGCGGACAGAGAAGCGTTGCTGCCTTCTGTTCTCCTCGACGCAAAGCTGCAGGTTCTTGACCGACAGCGGGTTCCCGTCCGTCACGACGACGCGTCGCAGGTCCACGGGAGGACGCGCCAGCAGCCCCAAGCTGGCGAGTCCGGCCATCCCGCTGCCCAACTCGCAGCAAGTGACGGGCAGCAAGTCACCGCTCGCGTCCCGCCGCTGCACTTGCGAGCACACGCCGCTCTTGAGCATGTAGGACAGCAGGATCTGCTCGGACGGCCACGTGCGGATGTTGCCCGTGTTGTCCACGCCCTGGTTCACCTGGTGGCTCAGCAGCTCCGCGATGGACACGCGCTTCACGTCCTTGCGCTTCTCGTGCACGTAAATCTTCGTGGCCTTCGTGGTCTCTGCGGGCTCATTGCTGGCTGCTGGAGAGAGGTCGTACGCCACCCAGACGAAGTTTTCCTGAGCGGGTGATACTTGCGTCGCGTCCACTGCGGACTCGACGTAGAGAGGGAAGAACTCGGTGGCGATGGAGGACGCCGTGGCGTCATTGGCCTCACTTCTGGACGGAGACGCCCCGCTGGAAGTTGAACGCAGCAACGCATCGCGCAGCACGCGCCAGTGACGCTGCGTCCTCTTCTTGTCCGCCGCCATGCTTGTCAAAAGTGCCGACCGGACCATGGATTGGCCAAAAAGATGTTCGCGGGTCTTAAAACCCATTATCCACAAATAATCAGCCGGGCCGGGTTTGACCCATCGCACCACAAATAGCATTATATGTGGCACCCGGTCGATGTGGCGCTTTTTGCCCGATCTTCTCTTCAGCAGAGCGCAAAAGCCCCCAACCCGGTCAAGATGCCGCTCGAATCGACGATGATATGGTGCGTGTGCGGGGATCCAGCGCTGCTGTTAGCGAGCGCACCACATTCCCCTGTCCATTGGCTTGCTGTGCATGCAACGCCGGCCCCGATCCGCCCCTTATTGACGCCTCTGTGCCTCTGTGTGCGTGCAGCTTGGACAACTCGGAGTGGATGCGCAATGGCGACTACATCCCCTCGCGTCTGGAGGCGCAGCACGACGCCGCCAACCTGCTGTGCGGCACCAAGACGCAGGCCAACCCGGAGAGCACCGTGGGCGTGCTGGCCATGGCTGGCAAGAGGTACCGTACAGTGCAGACGGGAGGTGTGTCATAAATGGCGACTGACTTTTTGACACGAATTGCAGCGTGCAGGTGCTGGCGTCTCCGACCGACAGCATGGGGACGCTGCTGAGCGCAATCCACCGCGTCAAGATCGGCGGCACCATGAGGCTGGCCAACGCCATCCAGGTGGCGCAGCTGGCGCTCAAGCACCGGCGCAACAAGACAGGTACGAGGCGCCACCAAGTGTCGAAAATGGAGGCTGGAGTTGAGTTTTTGACAAGTTCGCGGCTGCGTTTTTGACAGGTGGTCAGCGCGTCGTGGTATTTATCGGCTCGCCCATCGAGGAGGACGAGAAGCAGCTGACCAAGATCGGCAAGCTGCTCAAGAAGAACAACGTACGGATGCAGACTGCAGTATCTTTGGTTCTCTAGGGGCTGATGGGGTGTTGCTATTGTCACTTTTGACAGATCGCGGTGGACGTGGTGAGCATGGGGGAGCTGGACGCCAACGCGGCCAAGCTGCAGGCGTTCGTGGACGCTGCGAGCAGCAGCAACAACAGCCACCTGGTGACGGTGCCCGCGGGCGTGCTGCCTTCGGACGTGCTGGTGTCGTCGCCTGTTCTCCACGGAGACGATGGTGCAGCTGCGGCCGCTGCTGCTAGCGGCGGTGGTGGTGGCAACGACTCCTTCGCAGAATACGGCGGTGTGGACCCGAGCATGGACCCTGAGCTGGCCCTGGTACGGTCGATGCTGCGGTGCTATTCTGCCAAGAGGTGGGGTACTAACGTGCTTCTGCTGCTGTCCAGGCTCTTCGTGTCTCGATGGAAGAGGAACGTGCGCGTCAAGAAGCTGCTCAGAAGCGCGCGGCCGAAGCGGAGGCCGCTACTGCAGCTGCGGCTGCTCCGGCCCCTGAAACCCCGGCTGCTGCACCAGCTACTGAAGCGCAGGCGGAGCCCAAGCAACCCACACAGACACCGGCGCCCGCGACTGATGCGGCTGCTGCCCCGGCCGCCAAATCGACGCCCCCTCCGGCGCCTGCACCGGCCTCCAACTTGCCGTTCATGGACCCCAAGTTCGTCAACTCGTTGCTGTCGGGCTTGCCTGGCGTGGACCCGAACGACCCGAAGATCCAGGCTGCCATGGCGCAGATGGCGAAGAAGGACGAGAAGAAGGACGGCGAAGAAGAGAAGAAGGAGGACAAGTAGAAGACCATCGAAAGATCGGTAGCGCTGGCGCACCGCAAGTCAATCTCATACCCCTGGATCTTTAGTCCTTCACACGATGTGACGTGGGCGATTCCCCATCTTTTTTACTAACCCGCGTGATCGATCACTTTGGATGTTTTTAGCGGTGTTCTAGTCCCTCATGTCCTGGTCTCGACTCGCGACAAATGGTTGGTGCCCACGTTCATCTGAGAAACGTTGAAGTTGCCCTTTTCTCTCTCGCCACGGCACGTTCGAGGCAGGCAGGACGACGTTATGCTAACCGTTTTCTGGTTTTCTTTAGGGATGTCGTTGTATGCAGTACATTGCAGGCCTCTCCTCGTCCCATGTCAGCAATAGCGCAACAATCCACACGCCACCTCGTATTTATAAGTGGCGGCCAGCAATCGAGAGCCGAGTAAGTTCACAGTTGAGCCCGTGTCTGCCTCTGTCACTTGGCAATAGTTTCCTGACCCCATCGGTCGAGCCATCGGTCGATTGGATTTGGCGTTCTCCGTCTCCTGACCAATTCTTCATTTTCCCATTGCTCCCCAGTCAGTTTTCGACTCTGTCGAGTCACCATGGTGTTGCTGTTCCAGCGCAAGGACTCGGCGCTGAGCGAGGAGTCGAAGCGGTTTCTCAACTCGCTGCCCTCGACCTTCATCAACCTGTTCCGTAAACGGCGCCAATTGCTGCCAGTGTGGAGCTCGCACAAGTACTGCGCCATGATCAAGTCGACGTACCTGGTCTACTACCGAGCCACCAAGCCGGAAGATGCCGGGGTGCCAGGGTTCTGGCAGCAGCACACGCTCAAGTACCTGAACCTGCAGAACTGCAAGATCAAGCTCATTGACGACGACTCGGCCGGCTACGTGTTCTGCATCACGCCCGAGTCGGGCAGGGGGGCCATCTACTTTGCTGCTGACACGGATAAGGACCGCGCCAAGTTCGCTTCCCAGGCGGCTGCAGTGCAGCACCGTTTGCCATCTCTGAGCGAGTTCACTACGTTGAAGCTGCTCGGTCGTGGACACTACGGACGTGTGATTCTGGCATCGTACTCCGCTGACCGGCAGCTGTACGCCATCAAGGAGATGAAGCTGGGCCAAGTGAAGGCGAAGGTGGTGTTCGCTGAGCGATCTGTCATGGAGTGGGTGGGAGATCACCCGTTCGTGATGGGGTTGGACTATGCGCTGGCACGAGGTCGATCGGTGTTTTTGATCTCCAAGTTCATGCAGGGCGGTGATCTCTTCTTGCACATGCAGAACAACGGAGGCAGCTTCAAGGAAGATGCTGTGCGCTTTTACGCCGCTGAGGTGCTGTTGGCTCTCGAGCACATGCACAACATGTGCATCTTGCACCGCGACATCAAGCCCGAGAACGTGCTGCTGGATAGCGAGGGTCACATCAAGTTGGCGGATATGGGTCTTGCCAAGCGGTTGGAGTCGCGGGCTGGACGCACGAAAACAATGTGCGGCACCGATACGTATCTGCCGCCGGAGATGGTGGGCCGCTACCCTGGTGGTCACGGTTTGCCTGTGGACTTGTGGCAGTTCGGCTGCATCCTGTTCGAGCTGCGAGCCGGGTATCCGCCATTCTACCTGCCCCAATCCAGCCAGAAGAGCACGCACCAGCGGATCTTGTATCAACCAGTGCGCTACCCGAACAACATGTCGCCCGAGCTGAAGAGTTTGCTGGTGGCTTTGCTCGAAAAGCGTCAAGACGACCGACTTGGCGCTCGTGGGGGGATCGCCGATATCAAGGCGCACGAGTTTTTCGCTGGCATTGACTGGGATCTGGTGTTGAAGCGTCAGCTCAAGCCGCCACTTGTACCAGGCCCTCCCGGTGAAAACTTCGTGGCCAACTTCGATCCACACTTCACCGAGCAACCGCACACGATCTACGCGCCTGAAGAGATTGCGAGCTGCTTTGAGCGTGACTTTGCTGGTTTCGACTACGTGCGTCAGCTGAGTGCGGGTGTTAGCACTGGTCGATCGTCGATGATTCCTTCGGCGAAGATGTCGGCATCGTCGGCGTCGACTGTGTCCAGCCGTTCGAGCTTCAAGGACACCAGCGAGGACTTCGAGTCCAGCGGAGCGCCTGTCAACCAAGACCAGCAGAGCACATGTGAAGATGACAAGCCAGAGGTGGAGCTGGAGGCGGAGCTAGAGATCGACTCGGTTCGGATCAAGATTTGAACGTGCTGGTGAGAGGTTTGTACGATGATAAGGATAACTATTTATCTAATTTCTTTTCAGTTGCTATACACGCACTGTTTCTTGATGCCTGGCGGTCTTCACTTTGCAGCACGACTTCACTTTGCGACACGGGTATTGCTGCTAAATTGTTTATGAAATGGTGCAGTCGCTGCCCTCCGATGTCCTCCGCCGTTGCCCCTGTCCACTTCGTATTTGTTGCTGGTGGAATTGCTGCTGTCGCAATCGCTCCTGCTCCTGCTCCTGTTGGTATTGCCTGGTCTGCGTGTCGACTTGTCGCTTTTGCTCCTGGTAATAACGCTCAGCCTGACGCTGAGCCTCCAGCTCCTCTTCTGAGATCAACATTTCGCCGTCAGCAGACACGGGAATGAACTCATTTTCGCTCGTCTCATGGACGTGATCCTCGTCTTGCCCACTACTCTCGTTTCTCATCCTGTCGCCATCAGCGTCATCGTCTTCAGTTTCACCTTCATAGCCATCTAACACCTGCTCGGTTGTATCACGATCTGCCCCAGTAGACTGCAGCTGGCGAGGTGAGGTGCGAGGCGACACCCGTTTGTTTCTGCGCACACGTTCTTCCTCTTCTCGCTGGAACTTCAGCGCCAGCAAGTAGTCTGGATCAAGGTTCTCCTCATTGGCTTCCGCTGACTCTCCGAATAGTCCATCGCTTTGCATGGTATGCTCAGCAGTTCGAGAATCACAACCCATCCTCTGTTCATCTGCATCACTAGGGGACACACACCCCGTGAGGCTCAGAGCACGAGCTTTACGCAGTTGCTGATCTTCTTCTTGTTCTTGCTCCCGTTGTTGCCTTTGCTGCGTCAAGATGCTCTCTTGCTGCTCGGAAGACGTTACAGGTCGGAACTGGGCGTCAAGATACTCAGTATCGCCATCGATTTCGTTCAGCAACTCCCACACGACGCTGGGCTCGTCGAGGTACCCTGCGTCTGTGACTAGCAGATATAACGCGCCTTCAAACTATGGTGGCACATCCAACAGATGCGTTAGAGTAACGAGTTGCTACGTCGCTACTGTAGCTTTCCGCGCGTACCTTGAAGAGCGTGGAGAAGTGATTATTGCGGAAGAAAACGCTCAGCTGACGCTCACGAAGTTCTTCGTGCAGCTTCACAAGTCCGTAGTACGTGAGCTGACTCGCTGTCGAGTTGAAGAACTCCTCAAGTACCGGACCCTCTTCCAGCAGCGTCGTAGCTGTATCCAGCGCGTCGGCATCGCTGATGTGGCGCTCCTTCATCATAGTCCGCACCGTTTGCTGCGACGGACTTTTCTTCGGAGACGTCATCGACGTCGTCGAGTTCGGGGACCCCGCCACACCAGAGGAGGACGCAGGAGCGCTGTTGATATCGATCGACAGGTTCTGAAACCCGCCCATCTGAGTCGCCAGTGGCGATGGAAGAGACACAACTGCAGGCTTCACCTCCTCCTCCGTCGGAGTCGAATCCGACGAGCTCTCCGTGTCCACCTGCTTCTCCGTCTCCGCCGCAGCCTCTTCATTGGCTTCTTCCGTCATGAGCACGCCTCGGTAATCCACCAAACGCTCGATGAGCTCATTGTACGACTTGTTCCCCACCACCTTCAACTACAACAGCCCTCAGACTCCGTCAGTCAGGCACCCAACGGCACAAATCCCTCCTCCACACACGCACCGTGGCGTCGTCCTGGTCGTCCAGCAGCCAGCCGTGCACCAGTGCGATGTCCAGCATGTCGAAGGCCGCGCACGCCACTGTGTACTCAAAGTCCGTAATGCTGCAACAAAAGCCCCAATCAGTCAGTACAGTCGCCTACTCTGTCCTCCTCCACCGCCCACTCACTTGTGGAAGCGCACGTTGACGTCCAGCCCCACGAACATGCTGGGCAGCAGCTCAGTCACGTCTTTCAGCGTCTTCTCCTGCGTCAGGCGCTGCAACTCGCTGGCGTTGCTCAGCTGTCAATAAATGCACACATAGAGTCAGTCAGTCCCTCTTTATCCTCCTGCTGCCTGCAGCCCCCACTACTCACGGGCGGGTTCGTGTCCAGCAGTCGGCGGCGCACGAGCTGCATCAGGTCGCGGGCGCTCACGAAGCCTGGCGCCTCCACGACGCCCTCGAGCGCCAGCTGTCCGCGCAGCAGCAACACGTTGGCGATGGCCAGCAGCGGACACGGCCCATTGGAGTTCTGGCACACGTAGCTCACGGGCTTCCCCAGGAACTGCGTCTGCTTGACGGCGTACGCTTCGTCCATCTTCGATACTGTGATGTCCCTCACTCGCTCCGGCCTTTGCCCCCTCGCGTTCTGATTAGCCAGCGGGTGATGATGCTGCGGTCTGGATTTTTCTCGTTGAAGCGCTGTATGCGAGTTGAGAGGCCCCCTCCAAGAGCCTGCATATTACTACTATTATGGGTACAGACTGTGTCTGCCACACCAGTGATACCGTGTACACACTGACAAGCGATCGCCATGGACGGCAGGGAGGTGAAGCGCGAGCGCCCGGAGCTGCACGACCCGCACGTGCCGCGCTTCCCCGTGATCTACAAGGAGCCGACCTTCCAGCAGGTGCGCGACAACGTGAGCCAGGCCGACCTCATCCAGAGCGCGGCGCTGGGCGTCGTGTCCTTCCCGCTCGGCTACATCGTCGGTGCGTGCTGAGCTGGTGTGGAGGTTGCTATCGTATGGACTGGGAAGCGCTGACTGGAGCCTTTTGTTGCTGTTCTGCTGCTATCTGCAGCTCGCCAGTTGGACCGCAGCTTGGCGCGTCCGGGCATGTGGTTCACGGGCATCATCGGCGCGGCGGGCAGCGCCATGCTGGCGTACCAGAACTCGTCGCTGCGTCTGCAGGGCTTCGGTCGCAACGACGAGGAGGTGGCGCGTTACCAGTCCACCAAGAGCGAGGAGTGAAGGGCTACACATGGACAATGAACGAGCAGAGGCTGGTGAGTACTACTGGGACGTAGGCGCAGCGATGGAGGTGGGGGCGGATTGTCGCCGGTTTGGAGCTGCACAACCAACTGCAGTGATGGGAGCTTCACGAGCTCTCGCACAGGATGTTGCACATGTAGACATGGATGATAAACTAGTCAACTTCACCATGAGCGAGCGTCTTTCCGTCGACAGAATTACGCGAGTGTGAAGCAGTACCGTCAAGTAACTGCAGCTAACATCTCGATCGGTCGGAGACAGCTCCAGGAGAGTTTCACTACATGTCTACTATCTCATTACAGTGTGACCCATTCCCACCCCGAGGTTTTCGTGTGGGAATGGAAAGTTTGTCGGGCTACGTTCTCCCGATTGTTTTTACAACAGCAACTGATTGTTGCGAGTGCACCCCGACATTCGTAGCTGAGCATCAACATCAGCAGCTTGCAACGACATTCTCGTTGAAGACAGACATTTATATCGGACACACCTGCGCCTCTTGAGCCCGCTGTTTGAATACGTACAGGTTCGCTTCACTTTTTGCCAACTTTCGTGCCCCCCCCCCCAGTCAGCCCGATCTCCATACAGATTTGAACACCCTCGAATCTTGTTAGCTAGTCTACAAGTTGTAGTGTTCGACGACAACGCGCTCAGCAGAACGCTAAAAAACATCGCCGCGACAAAATGTCTATACGGAATATCATTGTGGTCGAACACAGTGCACGAACTTTTGGCCAGGAAAGTCGGAAAGTAGCGCTGTTTAGTGCATGGCGTGCACGAAAGTCCAACATGACCATGCAATGTAATTTTCAAAACTCGTGTAAGTACGATTAAAGGAAACAGAACATTCGCTGCGTTTTCAATTGGGCTATGCTCGTTATAAACTGTTTTTGGTAATCTGCACTAAAGTCCTGCTATGACTTTAGTGCACGTTCGCGGACTTTCGTGCACTGCACTAAACAGCCCTATCGGAAAGTAATGAGTGTTGCTATTGCAAAAAAAATCGTGAGAATTTCGCGTTTTGCAAAAAAAGCCCTCCTACTACTCGAGCTGGTTGTTATTATTACCGGTATTTGAGTTCTAATTCATCTTCACGTCGAAGCCACCACGAAAAGGTGGTCAAGCGAGCCGTCGCAGGTGTTTTTGACTTGTACTGCAGTAGTATGTGAGCTCGGGTATCAGGTAACTAGGTTAACCCTTTGAGCCCGAAATGCCTATGATTTCAGGGGTTAGATGTTTTTCCCGCAGCTATCAGTACTGTATCTAACGGATTTCACCGAATAGTACCCGGGTCACTATTCACAATCGTCTACAAAAAACGATCACTTTTGGGAGGGGGGCTTATATACTGTGTAGGGTCACTAAATAGTAGAACTTCGTAGAGAAATAAATCTGACGCGGCAAAATAGACTTTCACAGATTCACAACATGATAAATGCAGGGGAGATCCGCCGCTACACATGTGGCGGATTAGACTTTGTTAATTATCATTATTGACAGTGCAAGAAGACTCCGAATATAATGAATTGTGCATCGGCGAAGTCAGTGTTTACGAGCTATTGCGTTTATTCGAAAAGTTTACATCAAAGCTGGTTCTGTATTACATCACGTTATAAACAAAATGCATATTCGTGATACAAATAGTGATGGCGATGTCGTGTCACCGGTGCGGTGCATTGGTGGCTGAAATAAAGCTGTCACCTTTGTCATACCGGGTTTATATTATGTGCAGAGCTTCTATTTTCTGATCCAAATCCTAAAACGTGACCGGGTTATTATTTTGTGAAGGGCTTGTATTCGGTGAAATCCGTTATTAACTAGTATTGCAGCATCCTCAAACCGGTTGCTTGGGGGGCGACTATAAAACCGGTTTTAAGTACCGTTTTAAAGACGCCCCCCCTTTCCACTAAGTTTTGCTATTGCGCGCCCGGGCGGGCGCACCCGGGGGAAGATCACAGTTCGTAAGGACAGCTGTTCTGAATTTCGTTGTACATTTCTGAATGTTGTTGTACTTTTCTGTATGTTGTTGTACTGCTCTGAATTTTGTTGTACGATTCTGAATTTCGTTGTACGATTCTGAATTTTACGGTTCTGTACCGAATTTTGCTGTCCTGTCCTGACATTTGTTGTAGGCATAACTCATTTTCTGAATTTACTAATCAAAATACCAATGTCGAACCACACATGATGACTTTCAGTTTATTTACCTACCCAAATACCAACCGTGGGGATCACACTACTCATACTAGAGCTCAATCAGTTTACCAACCCAATAAGCAACCTAGGGCGATCGTTGGCAGTGAACCTCGGTATATTGCTCCACAACTAACCACTGCCTAGCAGGACCTCCTAGAATCCGTAGAGAGTGCGCCCTTGGCGCTTCAGGGCGTACACAACGTCTCTGGTTGTGACCGTCTTTCGGTTGCCATATTCGGTGTAGACAACGGCATCGCGGATGAGGTTCCCAAGAAACACTCGTAGCACAGCGCGCGTCTCGGAGTAGACAAGACCCGAGATTCTGGCCACGCCCGCTCGACGAGCGAGCCGACGAATCGCTGGTCTGGTGATGCCTTGGATGTTGTCACGAATTACTTTGCGGTGGCGCGTAGCACCGCCTTGACCGAGACCTTTTGCACCCTTGCCCCGTCCAGACATGCTGTCTTCATGAAAACAAAGTTAGATACCAGCAGTATACCCTGATGCTAGCGGCAGGTACCGTTTGCGTTGTCCAAGGGCAGTTGAGGAGTGAGGATGTCATGAACGGGCATGCCGTGAAGTTGAAGTATATGTTTACTGTCTTACTTCATTTCTAAACAAGACAGCCTTGTTGAAGCTGAGCGTTCGCTGTCCTCTTTGTTTTATAAACGAGACCGAAGCGGTCAGAATGATTGCATGAAGTGGCGTGCAATTGGCAGGGGTGACGATGTCGTGTCGGCTACTTTCCTGTAGTTTGCTGTAATGTTGCGATCGACTTCCGGAGCTCCTTGTGATGACGCCGTTCGGTACGACGGTATGAATGGTGCTCTTGGCGAAGGTTGTGCAGCTCCTGCAGAATCGTGGTGAGGACGTTCATGGTGCAAGCGCCCGATCTTGTGTGCTGGTCTTCAACCAATTGAAGCAGACGAAGTAGAGTGGAGGTCAGCGGGTGGCTACCTGACGCCCGATGTTGCAGGGAGCACGTTGTCGGCTGCGCTATGAAGGTGTCGAGTGGCTGCTGCGGCTGCTCCAATGGCCTATTCGGCGATGTTCCTTTAACCCCCGACACGATAGCAGCGCTGATCTCAGTGTCTTGAGCCGTTTCTGTGAGTCCTTGGGTGGACTGATGTGCAGTCTCCTGACGTAGTCCACGATACTTGCGCTTCAGGCAGACGAAGTCTCGCTTTGTCCAGCGCGGGTCTTTTGTGGCATTGTATGCATCTGCCATGGCCTGCCAGTCAGCCTTTCGGCTGGGTGCGCGGCTTCGAACTAGTTCCAGTAAGTGCTGCTTCTCCGCTTCGTTGTAATTGTGAGAGCCCTGTCGTTTAGTCATCTACAACAGTAACGTTAGCTCTTGCAATTGTGAAGCGGAAGTAGAGATCATAGGGCTACACACCTGGCTGGTCGCTCTAAACCTGCTTCTTCTCTGTGGGGTGGCGGGCCGACTGCGTTTTCCCAAATGCCAGCATTTCCATTGGAGCGGCGGCTGCAGGGGGCTGTCCATCCCCGTTGAACTTGCCCGTACTAAAAAGCCTCAAATCAAAATGGCATTCACTCATTATTCACGCTGCGGCTTATAGCTCACTTGGCCCTCTTGATCACTGCTAACGCTGCCACTTCATGTGCGTCAGTCGTGCCGTGAGTTGGCACTGCTTGTCGCGATAGAGCTGTAGGTTGGAGTGCTCAGTAATGTCAACGACTGAACCGGGCGACGGGAGAAGCTCAGAGTCGCTTTCCATGTTCCACATCGTGACGGTGAGCAGGAGCGAGTCAATGTCTTCGCGGTTGGCTTCATATGGCGCCTTGAAAACCTATGAAACATGTAGGTACTCAATAAAAACGTCTCTGCATCGGTTGCACGAAGACATACGTACACTGAGCATGTCATCAAGCGACTCAGGGGCGTCCGCATCTACGAAATGAAGCCGAACCATCTTCCAGTTGCTGTAGGCGTGGTCGGAAGTCCACAGAAGCTTCATCCTAATTACAATCCTGGCAGTTTGAGCCTTCGCTTTCAGATACTCCTGCAAAGCTAGTGGTTCGTGTCAGTCAGTCGCCATGTTATACCTAAAACCCACATCAGCAAGCGGAAAGCTCACCGTCAACCGTCGATATGACGCGGGAACCGTTGTCGCGCTCCTGTTCCCTCACCGCCAGCCGCTCTCGCATACGTTGGTACGGCGTCACAATTTGCAGGGCCTTGCCATTCTTGTTCGGAGTCTGCACGGTCTCGTCGTTCGTGTTTGGCGTCTCCATGATCTCGTCGCTGGAAATGGTGACTTCGGCAGTTTTAGCCGTCAGCTTGCCCGGCGTGCTCAGTTTCACGCTGCGCTTGGGGGTCTTCGCCGCGGGCCTGTTTTGCGACTTGGCCACCATCATGAAGAATTTAAAGTGGTGCAAATGCGTTATGCACTCTTTTGGCCGGCGCTGATGCCGACGCTCTCGTATGCACGCATATACATGCATAAGTACAGTTTGACTTGGTTTGATTTGCGATTTGCCTGTGTCTGGTGTCTCGTTTTGATAGGACACGAGACGTCTCATCACTTCGAAACTTGAAGTGCAAGCGTCTTCTTGCAACGATGCCCATCCCTTGGTCCAGCATGAATATCTTAGCTGGGTCTAGTGAGAATTAGGCACGTAGTGCGTCCACACAGCAAAACGGAGGCGTAAAGCAAGCTCGTGTGCATGGCTTCTGTCGTGGCCGTCGATATCGCACACGAGCGAGATCTGTGTAGAGAAATCTCGATAAACGTGGGTTTCCGGACCACTGCGTATTGTTTCAAAAGATATACTGTAGGGCAGTCCATCACGCTGATGCACGAGCACTGCTTCCAGCATCGTGCGCCACGTTGCAGTTCAGTGTCTGTGCGGAAGCTCATCACAGCACACCAACTCCCGGCAGCGGCGAATGTACATATTCGATATACATAAGATATGCATCGGAAGCACTGGTCATTTTCAAACGCGCTGTTCGCCGCTCAAGCATCGACTCGCCATGCAAGCCCCTCAACGGTTTGCCCCAAAAGGCTACATCATCCTGTATCACGCCATTCCTGAGGAGAAAGCCAACGAGTGGCGCAGATTGGCTCGCAAGAGCAGCACCGGCCTCGTTTGGTTCAGCGACATCTTCGACAATGAGTTGCTGGACGTCCACCGAGAGCATGCGCTCGTACCAGATCAGACGTCTCGCAACATTGGCAACGCTCTCCGTGTCGCCTACAAGACGCTTCTTCCCGATTCTCAAGTCGAACATTGGCGCTTCATGAAGACGGTTTCCAACAGCATTGATCAGCCACCTCGTGCTTGCGTCCGCAAGCATCTCAACCGAGGTCATGGCTTTTGCTTCCAAGAAACTGATCGTAGAAACTCGCCCTAGCCATGGTGCTAACAAAGTCTGATGCAAGCATTGTGACGTACCTGTGCAGAGGACCTAAGCCGCGTAGGAGTACTTCGAGGTAATTGCCTTTTTATTGTGTGTGTGCATGCTTAGGATGCCATTGGCGTTTCCTTAATGAATGAATAGCTCAGACTTTGATAAAAAAAAAACGTTGAGGCTGTTCTTGGTACTGACCTAACGAAGATACCAGTCATGGCCCTTCAAACTATAGTGAAACGAAGTAGTTTTTACCAACCAAAATAACAATCATAGCCCTTCGAGATTGCATCGTTGGTAGCGCGCAAATACCCGCGCGGTTCCCACCCATGACAGACCTCCGCGCGACCCGCGACGGCTTGGTGGGCTCCTTTATCGTCAGAGGAGCGACCTTGGCGCTGTCAGGAGGCTCACAGGTCGCTCGCGCCGCCGTGGTTGCTCGGACGGCGGGCTCTCATGCTGTTGGTTCAATACCGCATCGGATGACCAAGCTAGTACATTCAATTATCGACTACTCTCAAACGTATCCTAGCACTAGCAGCAAACGAAATCCGATCCTTGCTGTGTGGCATATTGCCTCACTACTGCATCGTCGAAGAAGTCTTGCAGATCAATGAAGTAGTTGTTCCTCTCGTCGTTTTGGTTATGACGCCACACGTTATACCATTCTTGAATGCTGTTGCCCGGAATATTGCGGCCATTACCTTCGCTGCGCGCACACAGGATGGCTGCTTCGAGAGGGCCACGTGGGCATTCGAAAGTCACCACTGGTAGCATGTCCGGCCATCTCGAAAGTCGAAGGTACTTCTCAAAGTCCTCCGTGCGAATATTAGTGTTGTCGACGATGACAATATCCACGCCTTCATCCCGCCAGCCATGTATCGCAGCCCTGTACCGATTGAAGCACGTCTCGTGTGCTTCTCCAAGTCGACGGTGATCAAAGACATAACGATCTCCGCGCTGAAAGAAATCGTCGGCCCAACAGATTTCAGACGGGGCCAGCCGGCTGATAGCTTCCGCGAGAGTGCTCTTGCCGCTTCCGGGGAGGCCTCGCATGATAACAAGCATCCGGGGCGGGGATTCTCCGTGATAGCACCTCTCCTCCACCCACTCTTGGTACTCCTGGACAATAGCTCGAGCGTGATCTTCCGCCGAGCTCATCGTTGTAAGAACTTTCGTGGAATGGCCGGATTCTCTTGCAGAGAAAAACCATCCGGATAATGGATACTTATATATCTGGCGCCGACACAAAGCCCAAGTAAAATAACAACCGAATTACCCACCGTGGACACTTTAGTTCCTTGGATTTGAATGGAATCAATAGATTGAAAAACTTGCCCAGCGCCAAACTATGCCAGCTACTTGTACTTATCTGCACGTCGTCCATGATCTCGTCAATAGCGCGTAGTACTTGCTGGTATTGGAGGTGGTCCATTTTGTGGACCAACTGTCCCGTCTTGTCGTGGACTAGCTGGTTTCGTTGTTGCCAAAACGATGAAACACATGAGCGGAACTTCTCTTGTTGAGCTACGTCGTGATGACCCGTTTCCTGCATCTTGTGCACAATGAAATCACACTTTTTCAGCAGCGTCGGTAGCTCCCCTAGCATGACAAAACTCATCAGAATAAACGATGTAAATACTCGAACCGCTGGCATCTTACCATCCCCAATCACTGAGTGCTCGTTCGCGAAACAGACGATTTTCCCTTCGATGACGCTGGCCATCATGTACGAAGCTAGCTTGAGCTCTAGATCATCACGCTCAACCTGCAAGTCGTGGCTACGGTTTTTAAGCACCAACTCGCTTTTTGTACTGTCCAGATCCGGCCCCAACAACCGGAGATCCTCCTGTAGCCTCTGATATTCGCGAGCGTAGTAGTCCCGTGAGTTCGTTAGCGCCGTCATCTGCATTGAGTACCCGTTGTGTTCTAACTGCTGCTGCAGAGATTTTTTTTGCCGACCGATCTCAAGCCTTAGCTTTTCCAATTTCGCGATTGAAGCTTCAGTTTCATCGTTCTTCTTCTTCCATTTGTTTTCAGCAATCTTCAACGTCCTCTCAGTCACTTTCAACTGATCCGCCCAAGCTTTCAGCTGTTGTTTATCATAGGCAAGCCCCTTTTCACCGGTCTCCACCGACTTAGCTTTTTCTTCCTGAGCGGCTTTGTGAGCCTTCATAGCCTCATCCGAAATGTTGCCATCGTAATTTTTCTTCCTTTCGTTTTCAGCAGTCTTCAGCATCTCCTCTTTCGTTTTCAATTCATCCGACCAGGATTTCAGCTGCTGCTTCTCCATTTCAAAGGCATGTTCCTTGGCTGACAACTCGCTTTCACGAATTTCCAGAGTCTTGACCTTTTCTGCTTGAGCAGCCTCAAGTTCTTGGAAGTTGGCCTCCACTCTGGTTTTGTGAGCCTTCAGAACCTCATGAAAACGGTTGTCTTCAAGCTGTTTTTGCTTCGCAGCAGCGGCTAGTTGAAGCTCAGTGCTGGCCAACTTCTTCTGGACACCACTATAGATGGCGCGCTCATTAGCCATCTCTTGTCGCACCTGCTGCATCGCAGCGTCATGAACCGCCTTGGCTTGATCGAGCTTTGCCTGATAATCTTTGTCCTTCTGCTTGAGGTCGGCAGCCATTTTTGCTTGAAGACGGAAAACCTCTTCTTGCAGCTTGGCATTTATCTGAGCTGGATCAGCCTTGTCTTCCAGCTCATTTTCCGATTCTAAACGGGAGGTTGTCGGCGCGGAACGCTTAGCACCTGTCAATTGACGTGCTGCTTGGTCAAGTTCCATGGCCTCCACCAGTACATTCGAAATCTCCCCATTCGAAATCTCCACACTGTCCATCGCGCGCACTCCTCCCGCTTCACTAATTAGCTCCATCGTGAGGTCTGGTATACGCACGTCGTTCGATATCGACGTATCTCCACCAATCTCCTTGTAAGCGATCTCGATTTGCTCCAGCAACCAGGGTTCGTATGCCGCGAGCTTCTCTGCATGACCGGCAAAGCTGGCAAAATTTGGTTTGCCAGCGATGGTGCTGTAGTCAACTCTTCTGTCTTGGTTGCGAGCTGCTTGATACCTTGACGACAGGGTGCCTGCCTGAGAGTTCAGCAATTGGATCGGCCGCTCATTTGTGCGTCGATCTCTCACATCCTTTCCCCCCTTTGCCTTGCGTAACTTGTCCCTGAATGCTTGGCATGCCAGCGGGACGAGCTCTTTTGCCAGCTCATTTTCAGCGGGGGGAGCGTAGCACGGCATCGCTGGCTCCGTTTCCTCCTTCTTTCGCTTCTTGTGGCCACGCGAGTCATCACGCCGAGGCTTGCTCTCGTCCTTCTTCTTCTTCTCTCGCTTCCGCTTTTTAGCTTCCTCTCGCTTGCGCGGCTCCATCTCGGGCGGCCCTGCCTTCGCACCGTCCTCCGACTTGTTTGCAACGGGCGGCGAACCCGCTGCCGCTGTTCCTTGTGCTTGCGAAGCTCCTGCGGAAGAAGCTGCTCCTGGGCCGTGAATCTCGCCTTCAGCTGCAGCTTTGGATGCTGTGGTGGACTTGGTGTTGGCGGGCGCTTTTGTGGCAACGGGTTTAGCTTCCAGACTGTCCTTCGTCTTCGTTGAAGTGCTTGTCTTCTCCTTGGCTTTGGTAATCGCTTTTTACGTTGAGTTGTGTCTTCAACAAGCCCACGGTTGGTGTATCGGGGGGAATGATGTACCAAACGTTTGGTACCACCCTCCCCAAACTGATATTGATGGATGGGTATTCGCTTCTACGGGCAACGGGCTCAAATTGGCGAAAACCCTCAGCCCGTGCGTCGTTGCCGAATTCACCGACTAGCTACTGCACCAGACATTTTGCAAGCTCGCGGCATTTCGAGACCAATGGCAACGGAAATCCATGCCCGTCCGGACTGGATGCAAGTGATGAACGAGATTGTCGACATTGCATCGGGAGGTACCTGGCGCTACGACAAGATTGTGGTGATATTGCGAGGGCTTCCTGGGAGTGGGAAGAGCACATTTGTCGACCTTCTGGTGCATGAGCTACGAAGTGCTTTTCGATTCAATGAGCAACGCTTTGTTCGCGTCTGCAGCAGCTCTCTCAATCAAGTTTTGAACGGTGTGGACTTGCAGCGACTCACTCTAGCAGATTTTACGTCTTCGCTGCGCTATGTGGACGTAGTGATCCTGGATGACGTGAACATATTCGAAACAGAATGGAGTCCATTCATTACGGCAGCAGACGGCTTCTTGGGCGAAGGGGAACCGGGGTGTGGAGTGATATGTGCAGTCACATTTGCATGCCGTGATGAAGATCATGCATTCCGACTCTGTGGACGCAGCTGGCGCCAGCTTCACGATGGAGAGGTTCGTGAATATTACGAAGCTCTTCGTAGGGCCCCTGAAATTGGTTACCAAGGCATTCAATCGTTCTGGGTTGATCCAGACATCTAGGTAGGCGATGGGGAAGATCGCACGGATGCAGGTGCACTAATGCGAGTGCTGATTCAAACCGAGCTGGTAATAGCAAATATACTGGCAGTTGAGCTTTCGAAGTACGTCTTCTCTAGTTTTTTCAAACTGAGGTGCGTTAATGTCACTTAGCCATCGCTAACGCCACCTACAGCCCTTTCCTATCGCTGCCACTACCAAGCTTTGGCGCTCAAGCTCGACGAAGCAGCGCACGTTTCTTTTGCTTCGCATCCGCAACCAGCACCGTCCAAGAAGGTCGGTCACCTCCCCGACAACCATGATCAAGTCGTGGTTCACCGCCGTGGTCTGTACGGTCCTGGGCCTCGCTGCCCAGCTCTCATTTCGGCTGATCACACGGTTGGTATATCGGTTGGTAAAATAACTGTATTTCACTATGCAAATTTGGTCAAGCCAAACTTACGCGCTACCATCGGTTGACCGCTTGGCTGTCACGGAGAAATTGATCTTGCAATCACAATGAGCGCGTTTGCTTTCAGTGCGCGTGGGCTCCTACCCCACCAGCCCGTTCAACAACGACCCCGTCAACGGCACGTATATGTAGACGAGACAAGACTGCATTTCCTGCGACGTCCGAGCACGGTTGGTATATCGGTTGGTAAAATGACTGTATTTCACTATGCAAACTTGGTCAAGCCAAACCCACGCGCTACCATCGGTTGATCGCTTGGCTGTCACGGGGAGCAATACTAGCGCGATGACCACCTACGCTGATCCATAATCGTTGATTGGAGTCTTGCGATGGTTTCACAGCTGAGCTTTTCCAAGCGAGCTTGTTCGTACAATGCAGCTTCCGACGGATGCGCCCAATTAACGATGTCATTTGTGAGTGGAGCAAGGGTGGCAAAGGCATCTCTGGACGTAGCACGTGACACCAGCAGATACGGCTGCTCTCTTTTGTCTGCCAATGCGCTCTTCGATCTCCACTCAGTAACGACAATTCCATCCAGGGTTTCTCCTTGAACTTTATAAACGGTTGATGACACGGCACAAACGAGTGGAAACTGTTGAATTCGCACTGAAAGTGTGCGCGGTACGCCTTTCACGCTACCAGCCAGAGGGATCTCGCAACCATTGTATCCCTGAGCGTCGAAAAAGAGAGGAAACATATCTGTGTCGACACATCCTTGCATTGACGTAGCCGTGTCACCTCTGTCAATTCGCACAATGACAGCGGGTGGTGGTATACTTGGTATTTTCACAGTTATACCTGCGACGCCATCATACACCAAGCGAAAAGAGGTGTCGGGATGATAGACTATTACCTCCAAGAGGCCAAGCGTACCATTAGCCACCATTTTCTCTGCACGGATGTTTTGCGTTACCTGGACTGGCATACCAATGATAAGGTCCAGATACGGAGCCATTCGACAAAACTTCGTATCTGGAAGCGACATTACCATGCGCACCTCTGATCGATTCAGCTTGGACAGTTTTCCTTGAAATTTGCTACGACTCGCACGGGATATTCACCTTGTGGTAGTAGCTTTGCTGCCGTCGAGATAAACAAATTGTTGATAGACACCCTCGTAGCATTGTCTGGTGTCACGAATGTTTTGAAGCGCCCGTCGCTTAAAGCTTCCTTGTCTGTGAGTACCCGAGAGTTTATAATGCGAACAAACTCAGGAGTCCAGATCCCACGTCGAGCTTGCTGGCAACCGCGACCCCATTCAGGATCCTTTCGAAATCGGACCGATTCACTCAGCATAATGACGTCCGTAAACGTCTGCCATAATTCATAGCCGGCGAGATCATCAGCAGAGAGTTTCACTTTCTGTTTGTTACGATCTCTTTTTACTTTCGTGGGATCAACAAACAACGGTTTTCCCCCCACGGTGGCAGTTGCAAAAAATCTCCAACCAGCACGACGTGAATGCCTCCAAACGGTACACTTGCGCAACGCTTCGCAACACGCAAACGTTTGTCCAATTGGGATAACTGATACTTCTTCATCATCGAAACTTCGTCGATGACTATCAGATCGAGATGAATCACAGAGTCAGCCGATGTTGCTTTTCGTATTTGGAGCAAAAAGCTCGCAAGCGTTCGACCACTGATTAGAGTAGCGGCTTTACCAGTCAGTGCAGTCTTCATGAGGCAATCCGGTCGCCCCCAACTAGTGCACAATGCATGCACCGCATCAATAATGCGGCTCTTTCCTGTCCCACCTTCCCCACCGAGAAACATTAGTAGTTGATTGGCATGTAGCTCGGAAGCCAAATCTGAGTCCACTGCTTCCGAAGTCTCCATTCGCTTCCAACGTGATAAAAGAGCTGTGCCCATTAGTTGAAAGGCGCAATGCTGTTTTTCATTGAGCGTGAAATGTGTTGACGTCTCCGAAATGCTGGCATAGCGCTTGGCCAAGGACGGTGTTGAGTCCCCAGTGGGCTTAGATAGAGGCTGCCACTCCCTGTTTCTGGGGAGCAGAGCATCGCTCAAAAGCTCTACGACCTGGGTGTCACGGCCCATTGGAATGATAGGCGCGATGCTGGAAACGAGTGCATTATCCGTTCTCACGTCTCGAACCCATTGTTTCATCAACTCCACTGCAGGCAGTCCGTCCGGAGACCATGTGGTTCTAGTGTCCGAAGTTAATTCTGTCGCGACCCGATCGAGAATGCCATGCTTTTCAAAAATGTTGATCACATGCAAAACCTTGTTGTCTGGCGCAATAGACGTTGGACAAGCAGCAGGATCAATCGACAGGCTGTCAAGAACAATTGCTTCGTCATTTTCCACTTCCCACATCGAAACGAATTGCTCATCCTCGTTGGTTCTCGTGAGATCATCTCCAAAATCTATATTGTCTTTGGCCTCGAAAAGATCGTCGTTGTCATCACTGCTGCTGCCATCGCTGCCGTGATCATGGGTAGCGTGTGCTGCTCTTGCGGCTTTACTGTCAGCTTCGGCCTTCTGTAAACCACTGTAATAATCATTCATATTGTTCATGATGACTTCCACAAACGGGCTGCGCGTACTCTTCCACGTATTGACAGCACACATCCAAGAACTTTCGTCGGAGCTGTCCGATTCCCCAATCAGGTCTTGCACTGCTCGAAAAGGCTTAAAAAGCACTACAGACAGAACCGCATATTTTCCTGTCGTGTTTGCTGACGAGTCGCTACTCATAAATGGCATCCGAAAGCCCTGGATCACAGGAACAACATCTTCGTATCATTTGCCAAGGCTGTGCGTATCTCGAAGTGGATGTCCATCGATGAAGGCATATCTCGACCTCACTGCGTTTTCGTGCTTTTTTCGGAAGTACCACATCGTGAACTCGTAGAGGTTGACTTTTTCCAGCGCAGACGGACGGAATACATAATCGTCAAGGAAGGAGACCGCACGAAA
This sequence comes from Phytophthora x cambivora, assembly GCA_033557925.1. Classification (NCBI taxonomy): domain Eukaryota; phylum Oomycota; class Peronosporomycetes; order Peronosporales; family Peronosporaceae; genus Phytophthora; species Phytophthora x cambivora. The sequence continues at coordinate 1,164,280 of JAUCEB010000009.1, forward strand.
ATTGGACTCGTCTTCCTCTTCATTGATATTGACGAGTCTGCAGGAATATCCACCTGACGTTGTAAGTTACCGTATGACATCCCCCAGTGGTAGTGACATGCATTTTGCACTGGAATAGCAGCAGGAGCCTCGATAGAGATACAACGCGGCTAATGGACCAGCAACTTCTTGGCGGTTGGTCATGCAGTAAACTATTCCAGCAACACGTTTGCGTGCCGACGTTAGTCGATCTGGTTCCCCCACAGTCAAAGCTTCGATTTGCTCGCGCTCCTCACGTCTCTTCAATGCTGCTACAGCAACCGCACCTTGTGAGTCTAGTCGTTTCTCCTGTTTGGTCACATACTTGCAGCAATAGTGAATACGATCAGCTACGTCGCTTCCTCCAAGCAAAATTTGAACATCGTGGTTGCATTTAAATGTAGCCATAAGTTCGTAGTTGAACCCATTCATGAATTCGTGCCCCAGAGTGCGACGCAACTCGACACCACTTAGTCCAAACGACGTGCTGGCCACCAGGTCTCTCGGAAAACGGTAGCGGCAAAACGTATCGTTGGCAGTACCTTTTGACTGCTTAAAGCAACTCTTCGTATGGCTCCACAAATGCTGGTTAAGCAGAACAGCAAGCGCTGAAACCATATAATCTCGCAATACTCGACTCATTCTCGCATCCGACGACGATGGTGGTGACACCTCTATCCGTCTTGTCAGCTCATCATTCCGAAATGGATCGTTGTCACTCTTGCAGACAGCCATTCGTGCGCTATTTGCCTGTTCCAGGATCTCTGTAGCAAATAGTTCACCACTTACGAGATCACCGCTAAAACCTGCGTGGTTGATCTCACGTTCATGAACAATACTCGCGGCCTGATCATCACTGTCGCGACAGATAGTCTCTGTGGCAACTTGTTGTTTTAATTCGCTGTCTGAGAGTGCGTGTTGCCAGACTGGCCAGTGATCTGGACGAAACTTCAACAACCCATTGCGTAGGATGTGCTGAGAGCTAAACTGCATATTGCAAATGCTACACTGAATGAGCGGCGGCTCCGCAACCGATGATCGCACCGAACGAGAACGGATCCGAGCCTGAGGGTCTTTCCGCGCACTGTCCGGTATGGGTAACCCAACTAATTCCGTAAAAGGTGCCCCGCAATTCGAGCATCCGCAAGCGTCGACCGGAATAGGGATGTCATTCCGGACAATATGCTGCGCATACGATGCCACGCGATCCCGAAACGTGTTTCCATCTGCACTTCGTAGTAATCTTTCAACGGCAGCTGAGTTTGGTGGGCAGTGGTTTAACCAAATAAGAAAATGTATGTGTAAGGTGCCCCTCCCCTGCGTCTCCACCATACCGAAATATGCTTTCACATCCCCAAACAATCCTCGAAATGACAATTGCTTCTTGCATATGGGGTCGATTCCAAGAGCGTACTTGATAAATGCATCAACTTGCCTTGTAAATAGACGAGCAGAGGCGCAATCGTTGCCCAGACTTGCTTCTCGCAATTCCACCTTACTGGGCAGCCGAGCTTCAAGTAAATCAAACAGCGAGTCGACGGAAGAAACGCCAGCATATTGAGCAAGGACAAGTGAGTTGTCCGTGTTCGGCGTTAACGTCACAAAAAGCGCTGGCTGACCAAACCTAGTTTGGTACGCGAAAGCTTGGTGACGGCATTTGGATCGCTCGGCATTACTCCCCCAGATAGACCCGGTGCCAATTTCCACAGATTTCAAAAACCTTTGTGCGACAGAATCGGCAGCAGGTTGCCACGGCAAGCACCCTTGCCGGCGTCGCTCATTTTCCAAAAGGGCACGGCCCAGCTGATCCGCACTGATGCCATCATACCCATCGAGAAGGTGAGGAAAACGCTGGCAACGAAAATGGTTTTGAATGTACATATTGCGTAATGATATCCGGTCGAAAGCGACCAAAGAGAAAAGCTCATCCTCTGCGAACTGTCGGTCACTCAACATTGTGTAGTATTTCACGCATTCTTTCACTGACACGTTAACGCGTCGGTGCTCACCAGGATGTCCACGTCCAAAAGGGAACAAATGCGGGAACATCCGACCAAACAAATCTCCAGTCACATCATTTGCCATTTCATCAGACCTCTTAATTTCAAACTGGCGCTCGTCCACCTTGGCTGTTGCAGAGTGCTCTCTTGCCATAACAGGCGTCATGTCATCACAGAGTCCCATACGGCGCTCAATCACGGTAGAATCGTCGCGTTCGGAATCCACGTGCCATGTCTCGGACTCTCCACGGATATTTTCCTGTTCTCTACTCATTCCATCATTGAAGACATCTCCTGAGTCTTCAACATGCTCCACGAAAATTTGCTGAGCATCATCGTTTAGGTTTTCGTTCCTCATGACATCTTCATTTGACAGGATTCGGGTGTAAAGATGGTTATGGGCCTTGTAGAACTCAAAAACGTCACGCACGCGCTGTGCACGAATTCGATGCATCTTCCGTACATGCGTGACTTGTGAAGGCGTAAAATCACCTACCATTACCACTCGATACGACTCCACGTCGCTAATTGAACGGGGTAATAACGATACAGGTGGCCCCGGGGTGCAGTCAAATGCGATGCAATGGGACCGGATGCATCGATGTCTTCCCCCTCTCATCACACGAGTCATCGCAACAATGGTGACAAGCTGGGTCATAAATCTCTCCGGAATCGTAAGCCCGTTTAAGTGCTGTGGGAGGCTCCCCACATAGAAACCATTTGCAACGGCAAACTTTGGCAATTTGCCACTCTCCACCGCGAGGTTGCATTCTTTGCAAACCGTAAACCAAGCACGCGGGGCGCCATTTTGGTCTACGTAGCACTTGATTCCACGTGGAGATATCATCACATCTTTCAAGTCTTCCATGTAAGCAGGCGCTCGATACTGCTCTACCAAGCCGTCCGGGAGACTCTCTTTCACCACAGAGAGCGTAGCTTTCATCTTATCTATGTAGCTCCAATCCGTGTCGTTCACTCTTCGTGAATCGTTGCGGAGCGTGGATCGGTCGCACACCGCGCATGTGCACTCATCCAATCCCTCAGCTCCAAGCGCTGCTTGCAAACGTTTCAAGCATTCCTCTCTTTCGTCTTCGCTCAGCTCATTGTCGAACGAAATCTTAGTAGTAATTGCCCGAAATTCTTTAGGGCGTTCACTTTCGTCGCTAGCATTACCCGCAGCCTCGATAATCCTCGTGCGCTTTCTTGCGCGACATTGGCTCTGTCGTCTGCGGCTAGACTTCCGTTCTCGCTCCGCATCCAAGCGTTTTAAATCATTGCTCTCGTGGACCTTCATGCTTTTTCTTGCGCGAAATCGGCTCTGTTTTTGGCGGTTCGACTCCCTTTTCCGCTCTGTATCCAAGAATTTCAATACATCGTCATTACTGTCACTCGCTGATTATTGTTGCGCCTCTGTCCGCGGCTCGGGGGCGTCTTGTATAACTTCTGCGTGGACCTCATTGTGCGTTTCCCACAATGGCATAACCAACTGAGCTACGTTCCTGGCATCTGTCGGACAGCAAGTATCAGACAGTGCGTGGTCCTGGTTGAGTTCATCCAGATAATATTGGTCCAGGCTCTTTAAGAGGTCGTCTTCATAATCCTCCACCACGCGTTCGTGTTTCCGCTTCCATCCGCACCTCTCCATCGATGGACCTGTCGATAATGCCTGAGAAAGGAATCTGAAGAATGTGCAACGGTGGATGAAGGGATGACGTTGAAGCTTGAAGGGAGCTATCTTGTTTCAAACAAGACAGCTCCCTTCAAGCTTCAACGTCAGCTCAAACAAGTTATTTGAGCCGAAACGAGACAGCCCTTTCATAGAGTCTTCACTACTGGTAAATAACTATAACTGTGCTCAACTGAGACACTGGTTGGTATCTCGGTTGGTAAATTTACATATTTTCACCATACAAATTTGGCAATGGAAGCCAAAGCCACCGGTTGGTATATCGATTGGTAAATTGACTAAGCTCTAATATGCATACTTGACTGAGAAGTAAACCTCAAGACATAACGTCTCTCTTTTAGCTTGTCGATCTTCCTGTCGTGCTTGCCGACGCCGTCGTGCCGCTGCCGATCTTCCACTCAGGGATGGAGCATGATGTTGTGGCGAGCCGCTGCTGGTCGACCTTGTGCTGCCGCTGCCGGTCAATGTGGAGCCGTTGCCGCGCTTGCCGACGCCGTCGTGCCGCTGCTGACCTTCCTGCCGGGGATGGAGCAGGATGTTGTGGCCAGCCGCAGCTGGTCGACCTTGTGCTGTCACTGCCGGTCAATGTGAAGCCGTTGCCGTGCTTGCCGTCGCGCTTCCAGTCGTTGCCGTTGTGCGCCCACCCGAGCGACAGCTCTCCGATCGCAGGCCGCGTTCTCGCTCATCGCCGCGCTGTACTGCATCCACAGCAAAGCACACCCAAACACATTAGAACAATGAACAAGCCACCATGCATGCGCAGCTTACGCACCGTTCGCAGTTCAGGTCGTTGCCGTCGTGCGCCCGCCCGAGCGACAGCTCTCCGATCGCAGGCCGCGTTCTCGCTCATCGCCGCGCTGTACTACATCCACAGCAAACCATACTCAAACGCATTAGAACAATGAACAAGCCACCATGCATGCGCAGCTTACGCACCGTTCGCAGTTCAGGTCGTTGCCGTCGTGCGCCCGCCCGAGCGACAGCTCTCCGATCGCAGGCCGCGTTCTCGCTCATCGCCGCGCTGTACTACATCCACAGCAAACCATACTCAAACGCATTAGAACAATGAACAAGCCACCATGCATGCGCAGCTTACGCACCGTTCGCAGTTCAGGTCGTTGCCGTCGTGCGCCCGCCCGAGCGACAGCTCTCCGATCGCAGGCCGCGTTCTCGCTCATCGCCGCGCTGTACTACATCCACAGCAAACCATACTCAAACGCATTAGAACAATGAACAAGCCACCATGCATGTGCAGCGCAGCGTGCGCACCGTTCGCAGTTCAGGTCGTAGCCAGCCCCCTTGCCGATGTTCCAGCTGTCGTGGGCCTCGCTGCGAGTAAAAGTTGGAATGAAAGCGTATGGCGTTTGTAGACAAAAGCAAAGCTGTCTTGTTTGAAAAGGATCCAAGACGCCACATCACCTTTGGCGTCTTGCTTGCTTACGCAACAAGACGGCCATGTTCAACTCTGTCTCGTTGATAAAAAACAAGACACCCAGGTTCAAGTTGGGCTCCGGCTGGCAACAGCTGGCAATTGAAAATTGAAACCGGCACGAACGGTACAAAAGCGGTAAGTTATGTGACACCAAGACCGTGGTATACTAGACACAGTCCTTACGAGCTGTGAATTTTATAATCTTTACCGCCACGGGAAGAACGTCAATGGCGCGCATGGCAGATAAAAAAAAAGCTATGTGTCGATCACACAAGGTTACCGTTCATGGAGTACGCTCTCATCTATGGGGTACCGCACGCTCCTCGTGGGTGTCCAAATAAGTCAGTTTATAAGTACTAGTCTCTCAAATCAGGCTGAGGCGCCTTTGGTACATCAGAAGATATCACCGTATGGAGCTCAACATCCGTTTACTAATCCTACTTAGAAGATATCAAGTGCAAAATGTTTCCTCAGTGACAAGCTCAGTTCGATTATTTTCCAACTGATTTCCGAGGAAGCCACCAGAATAAACCGCTCAGTAAATATCAACTTAAAAATGTCTTCAAAATCTTATAAGTTTAATTCGGAGCAGGTAGTATCCCACCAGGAAAGTCTTGATAAAGTATAGATCTGGGGTCGTTTCATGCATTCTAAGCTTTCGCTTCATTCAGCACAGCCAACATAATTTCTTTTCGAAATTTGGTACTTCCGGTAGCTCGCTAATGTTTTCACGAGAAACTATCGCTTTCATCAAAGAGCAAGCTACCGCGTTCTCTGCGCGACTTTGGAAGTAGATAGCCGTCAAACTGCAGCAAATACACGTTCAAGCCAAAAAGGTGCTTCCACTATACGCTTTTCGTAAGCTCCAGTAAAGCCAGCTACGAAATTTGTTACGTTTCTAATTTTCCTGTGACGGGGGTCACACGCACGATAGCTAAGAGGAAGCGTAACACGCTAACCGCAACAGACGCCTGGCGTCTCTGTTGCTGCTTGTGCAAAAGGCCCTGCCTTATCGGTCCTCTTTAGTACCGAGTACTTAAAGAGACTTGCACACTTGTAGGTTAGAGTTAAACTGTCTTGTATTAATAACACTCTAAAGGTTCTATCTACTGCTTTCTATCTGCATACTGAATCCCTGTTTAAATGGCGATCTTCCTCAGCGGTTGGCTCCCGTGCGTCTTCGTCCTAAGTACGACCGAGCTAACTTAACTCAGTACATTGGGGGTCTACCGTGAACACTCTATATAAGGATCACTACCGTGAACACTCTATATAAGGAACACTGGTACACCGTACCCCTCATAGTGGGTGATACCCAGTCAGTGTGGTCCACACTAGAGAACATCCCTTTTCCTTGAAAAGGTCACTGGCCAATCCTGGCCCCATTACACCCTCCCTCACCCAAACGGGAACCACCTTTCCCAGCGGGGAATCCAGCGGAAACGCGAGCACAGGCTCATTCTGCAATCCACGCTCAACCGAGCACCCGCGCGCGCTACTACGCCCACAGGGCATGACGACGGAGACCCGGATCATCGTGCGGCCCGCCCAGGACACCCTTCGGGCTGTAGGCCCCGTCAAGACCCCCGCCGACACGGCCACCTCAAGCGACATGGAGGAGAAGCCTCCGGCGCCTGCTTCCAAGAAGCACTCGGGCGATCCGGAGGTGGCGAAGGCCGCGTCGGCTTCCAAGAAGCCCAAGGTCGCGACGACCAAAGCGAAGGCGAAGGCGCCTGCTTCACCGAAGCCTACGCGGAAGCCGAAGAAGGTGGCTGCTTCGTCGAAGCCTGCAGTGAGGAAGCCCGCTGCAAAGCAGCTTCCAGCGAAGAAGAACTCCACGAAGGAGGACCCCAAGACGCCGAAGCTGCCGCCCAAGCGCACGGAAGTGCGGCTGCCCGGCCCCTATGAAGAGGTAAGCAGTGACTCGTCCGACACGGACATCCCGAACCCCGGGTATGTCAGTGGAGCCACCTCGCCTGCTCCTGGAGCTCTTGCGTCCACGAAGGAACATGCAACTTTTTCGAAGGACGCGACCACTTCCCCTCCGGGGCGTAGTCCGTCGCCACATCCCTCTTTGGAGGTGGACTACGAGGAGTCGGAGCCCGACATTGACCACGAGGACGGTGAGGTCCAGGACCCTTGGTCGTCGCCGCAGCTCACAGATGAGCAACGGGTTCTCCACCCGGGGAGCCCAATGACTCCTCGGACTGTGGAGGCGGTGGCACGCGCCAAAGCCAAGGAGGCGTCAATGTCTCGCCGAGACGACCCGCCCGCTGCGGTGTCAGAACCCCAGATCATCACCAATGCTGGTATCGACGAGGGGGGCCCGCCTGAGCTGCTTCAGCCCGAGAATCGGCAGCACCTGGTCGAACGTTCCCACCAGGAGGCCTCTCAGGCGGTGGGGACCAAGCGCGATCGCGAAGTCCATGCCCCTCGCACACGCGATCAACTACTCGCGTTGCGGTATTGGACTCGGAGCGAGTACGGCGAGCACCTCCGCCAGAGTCGAAGGCCTGGTCCAGGCGCGCCGCAGTGCGACAAGTGTCCGGTCGTGCTGCTGTCAGACAGCGGCCTGGCCCGCCAGCGGAACGAGACTGAGTTCGAGGAGTGGTTGCACCACTTGGGCTACCCTGAGCCTGAGTTCTTGAACTCTCCGTTCCGGATTGATTGGCTGGTCCAGCGTCGTCTTCGATTTCGCATGGCGAAGATGATCGCTGACGACACTTGGTCGGGTCGATACCTTGATCGACACAAGCCCATGCCGGGCGTCATCCTTGAGGAGGTGCTGCAGAAGATACAGAAGTCTTGGCAGTCGCAGCCGATAGAACCTAAGAGTGTTCTCGGCTCTGTCAGCGCCGACCAGGTCCGTGGGCACGCTCAAAAGCGGCCACGAGGTCGGTGCAGTCCTCCTCGAGGCGAGCCCCAGGCTCCCACGAGTTACGACTACTCGGGTAGCCACGCCACTTCACCAGGTACTGGTACTGACCGCTACGCCCGCGGCGCCTCAGTAGCTTCTCGACATGGTAGTAGAGGACGCCCTCGTTACCAAGCAGAGGCGGCGGAGCCCGCGGCGGCAGTGGTCTCTGACCAAGACGCTCAGCGTCGCCCGACTGGCTCCCGTCCTGACCTGGAGGGTCTTCTCTCCGGGGTGGAGTCATGTCAGCGACTGCTGGATGGTCAGCGGACCGAGATGGTGGCGCTTCGCGCTCGAGTCCAAGATGCGGAGGCCCGTCTGGAGAAGCTCCGGGATGTCCGACAGGACTTGGACACCCTGCGGGATCGCGTCTGGGATCTGCCTCGGCAGCTTGGTGGTGACGTTGACCGCTTGCGTGGCCGATGTTCGCAAGGCGAGGAGATCGACGAGCGGGTACGCCAGAGCCTGGAGAGGCACCTCGCCTGGTTCCGAGATCTGTACGACCGTGTGGGTTACTTGGAGGCGCAAGCGGCTCGCCGCGTAGCGGCTCGAGCTCCTGATCCGGCTCCGGCTCCTGCGCCTGCTCCTGCCCAGCTTCCTTCGGAAGAGCTCGTCCGGATGATGGCGAGTGCCTTCCAGCAGTATTCTGCGACGCAGTCGGCTCCTCAGGCTCAACAGCCTCCGCCGGGCGATAGGGCTTGAGCAAGCCAACGTAGAACGTCGGGTGTGTAGCCATGGATGATGGTAGATCCAACGTGTAGGCGTGGCCGTGGACCCCGATGACCGTGAACGGCCCCACGAAGCGAGGTCGCAGCTTGGTGCTGCCTACAGCGGAGACCGCCTGAGTAGGAAGGTTTTTGGCATTTAATAAGACTTGGTCTCCCAACTGAAACACTTGCGTGTTCTTACGCCCTTGGCGATCACTGTGTTCCTTCTGAGTGTCTTGGGCAGCGGCCATGGCGTCACGTATGCGCTGTCTGACAGCTTCACCAGTCTCGATAAACGAGAGCAGGTTCCGTTTTACGGATGTTCGTAGGCCTTTAAGGCCCCTTGGGTCTTCGGTATTAGCCTCTCCCCCACCCAAACTCGAGACTGGGGGTAACGTCAGCGGCGTACGCGGGTGCCGCAGTCCGTTCACGTAGAACGGAGTGAAGCCCGTGGACGAATGCACTGCATTGTTGAGCGCAAATTCCACCTGTGGAAGAAGCGCACTCCACTTCGTGGGCTCTGCTGCGCAGACACTACGAAGAATGTCTTCCAGAACCCTGTTCACCCGCTCAGTCTGACCATCGGTCTGAGGATGGTCCGCTGTGGACATGTCTAACCTCGTGCCTAGCAGGCGGAAGAGGTGTTGCCAAAAGTGGGACACAAACCTCGGGTCCCTGTCACTCACGACTGCCTCGGGGAGGCCGTGGTTACGAAAGACATTGTCCACAAAGATCTGAGCCGCCTGAGGCGCAGTCACACTCTTCCGCACAGCGGCCAGCCGCACCATCTTACTAAGGCGGCACACAAAGACCAATATGCCAGTGTGGCCACGCGTGTCGGCCGGAAGCTCGAAGATGAAGTCCATGCTCACAGAGCGCCAGCAATCCGCCGGCACCGGCAAGCTCATCAAAGGAGCTGACGCCGAGGGCGCAGGCTTGACGCGCTGACACGTCTCACATGTCTGTACGTACTTACGTACCCATTTGTACATGTGGGGCCACCAGAAGTTGCGGGCCACAGACGTGTACGTCTTCTCTCGCCCCAGATGACCGCTAAGCGGCGTGTCATGAGCCTCGTAGAGGACACGATGACGTAGATCCTCGTCGTTCGGAACGACAATGCGAGGCTCGTCGCCCCCGTCTACTTGGTAGTAGAGTAAGCCCTCTTCTACCGAGTAGCGGTGCAGACGTGAACGTTGCCGCGCCGTGAGCTCGACGGCCTTGTTTGGAGCACTCAGTGCCTACACTAGACCTACAAGGTCGCCATCTTCGGCATACGCCTCGCGAATAAGCTCATAGAGCGGTGACTCGAGGTAGGCCAGATGTGCCAACTCGTAATCTGGCCGCCGGGAGAGCGCGTCCGCTAGGACATTCTGCTTTCCCGGTTTGTACTCCACCGTGAAGTTATATTCAGCGAAGAAAGAGAGCCACCGCGCCATGCGCTGAGAGAGGTGAGGCGACGACGTCGCCGTCCTCAACGAGGCATGATCTGTGTAGATCACAAAGGGTTTTTGACCTAGCAGGTGTACCCGAAACTTGACCAAGGCGTATTTCATCGCCAAGAGCTCTTTGTCGTGGACAGGGTAGTTCTTTTCCGCCGCCTTCAATTGGCGAGATTGGAAAGACACCACCCTTTCCCTGCCTTCGGCATCCACCTGCAGCAGGGCACAGCCGATGGCAAAGTCAGATGCATCGCATACCACGCTAAAGGGGCGCTCCTCATCGGGTAGCGCCAGGATCGGAGCGCTCTGAAGGCTACCCTTGATGGCTTCAAAAGCCTGTTGAGCCTCAGAGGTCCATGACCACACCGCATCCTTCTTGAGAAGATTCGTTAGTGGCCTTGCCATCTCGGCGTAATTGGCACTATACTTGTGCAAGTAGTTGGCCAGACCGAGCCATTTACGCAGGTCCTTCTGCGAGACGGGCACCGGCCACTGTGCAATGGCACACACCTTCTCCGGGTCCGCACGGACACCGTCATTCCCAAGGAAGCAGCCCAAAAAGGGAATCTCTTCGGCTCCGAAGATACACTTGTTGATGTTCGCATAGAGGCGATTCTCGCGCATGCACAAGAGAACCTCACGGAGGTGGCCAAGATGGGCTTCGACGGCCGTCTTCCCTTCTGACGCACGACTGTGCACGAAGATGTCGTCGAAGTACGTCTGTACGAACTGCCGCATCGGCCTGAAGAGCTGCGTTACGAGCCTGTTGAACGTGGCGGGTGCGTTGGACAGCCCCTGGGGCATGACCAACCACTCCCACAACATCCCGCTGGGAGTGCTCACAGCAGTAAGCGGAATGTCCGACTCGCGCATCAATAGTTGATAGTAGCCGTCGACCATGTCGAGTGCACTAAAGATCGTGCAACCAGCCATGTTGTTTTGCAACACATCCTTCCGAGGAATAGGCGTCGACGCCGGAATGGTTGCCGCGTTCAATTTGTTGAATGCGTGCACCATGCGCCACTTCCCGTTGGGCTTGCGCACACAGAACGTCGGAGACGAATGTGGCGACTTAGACTCGCGCACCATGCCAGCGGCGTGTTTTGCCGCGAAGAAGGCGTCGATGACGTCAACCTGCTCCTTCGGAAGCGGCCACTGCCGCGTGGTACAGTACTTAGTGCCTGGCACTAAGTCAATCTCATGCCGCACGCCCCGATCCGGGGGAAGGACCGAAGGGGGGTCGTCGCTCACGACATCCGAAAACTCCTTCAGAAGGCCGTAATACGGATCCGAGGGGTCCTTCAAAATGGCAGCGCCATACCGCGTCTGCCTCTTAGAGGTTCGTTCGTCTTCCAACACCTCGGGGTCCATGACCGACGAGGAGTTGAGCTCCAACGAGCTGCCTTCCGGGCGAAGGAGAACCACTTCTGCCAACTCTCCCGCCTTGAGAGAGTCCATGAACTCGACATACGAAAGCTCCTCGAGCTCAAGTAGCTCTGCTACTGTGGGTAACGGAGTCAACACCTCCCCCACCTTGGGTTCGCCTGTGAAGACGTCGACTACCTGAGGAACCTTATCCTCAGCCGCGGTATCCGCATCGCGGCTAGACGCCTCTGCCTTGGGCGCGCTCGTGACCTTGTCACGCTCGTTGTCCTTGAAAGTGGGAGCCCCTACTCGACCACTCGTGATTGCGCGAGCACCAGCTCTAGCGCCTTCTGTCGCGCGAGCTGAACCAGCTACAACGCCTTGCGTAGTGGGAGTTCCGACTCCACCACTCTTGTTTGCGCGAGCCACAACTCCAGCGCCTTTCTCGACGTGGGCTGAACCAGCCGCCACGCCTTGCGTAGGGGGAGCTCGGACGCTACCACCCCTTCCTGCGCGAGCTGCTGCAGCGTCCGCGCCTTGAGTCTTCACTACCCCTGGGGCAGGTGCAACTCGGTTGCCAACTGCAGAATCCTGTTCTCTACCCAGAGAGGTACTAGGATCCTGCGGATCTTCTCCACCACCTACCTCGAGCTCCCGCGCTCGTGGAGGCAATGCCATGGGCAATTCCAACACTTCCGAAGTGCCGGCAAACTGCCGTTCACCGCGTGGCACACGGTGCTCATGCATAAACCCGTCTCGGGAAGAGGAGGGGACATGACCCGCCAGGGCTCTGTCCGCGAGGGGGTTGTGGCTGGCACCAATGGTGCGACTACGCCAGTCTATCCACGGCTCGTGCTTAGCAAGCCAAGGCATGCCGAGGATAAGATCGTACTGATCATCCATGTCCAAGACAATGAACGGTTCGACCGAATTGAAGTCGTCAAACTTCACGCTTAGGGGTACCGTAACCTTGCGTGTAGACACGATGGAACCAGTCGCTAAGCGAACAGATACATTGGTATTACTCTTAGAAGCTTCTAAAGCACTAGCATACAATGCACTGTTCCTAGCCACGCTGGCTTTCGTCGCAAAGTTAAACGACGCTCCTGAATCGATCAGGACCGTCATCGGTTCGGGGTACCCTTTCACGCTGGCAGTGACGACCACGAGGTTAGACCGCGCGGCGGCCACGGAGAGACACAGAAGTGTCGTCGCAGGGACTTGCTCCTTTGGAGAGGCTGGTGAGGTATTCACCTTCCTCGTAGAGGAGCAAAGTCTCCCAGCAGGGCGTCCCGCCCTTACTGGGAGTCGCCGTTTTCCGACTCTGTCGCCTCGAGGCTATTAAGAGCCGGACGCGCCGCGTACTTCTTGTCGCGTGGCGCCTTCCAAGGGTTGGTGGGGCAGTTTCGACGGAAGTGACCTGGTTGGTTACAACCGAAACAGCGACCACTCGCCCGTTGCGTCTTCTGGGAGTGTGCCGACTCGGCAAGGGAGATCTCCATCGGAGTGGGACCCTCACTGGCCTCGACATGAGGCGTGTGCCCTTGCGCGGAGCGCACGCAGTGGTCCTCCAACATAGCGATGTGGACCGCCTCATTGAAGGTCTTCGGCTGACGCCGGAAGAGCTCCGTCCGAACCGGACCCGTACGAACACTGTCCATGAAGACAGTCACCTTGACGTCCTCAGAGAGGGGTGCGCCGGCCATAGCGGCTTCGAGGTTGTGGAGCTCCATGACGTAGTCTTGAAGCGACCGCTTGCCTTGCTTGCATCGCAAGAAGCTGGAGCGGTGGCGGTATGCCACATTGGCAAGGAGGAATGTGGAGCGTAGCTCCTGTTCCATGAACGACCACGAGGTGAAATACCCCGGAGTCGCCGTCTCACGGGCAATAGCCCATGCGCGTGCGCGCCCTCCAAGGTTGGATAGCGCAAACGCCACTTGAGCCCGCGCGTCGTAGATCTGACCAGCGCTTAGCGCGATCTCGATCTCGCGGACCCAGAACACAAGACTGTCTGAGTCTTTGCCGTCGAACGTCGGTACCGACATCTTGACGGGCTTCGTCGTGGTTGGACGCGCAGCGAATGAGGCCGTGTTCGTGGCGGACGCTTGTGCCGCACTCTGTGCCTCAGCTCGCATCGTCGCACGAGCGGCTTCCTGCGCAGCAGCGCTCACGTGAGCAATCAGCGACGACTCGTACTTGTCGAAGCGTTCCACGCGCGCCCTTTGCTGCTCGGCAGGAAGGTTGGGGAATCCAGCGAAGGCTGCCTCGCCTAGCAGGCTGACCATTTTCTCCAGCGTAGCCCAGTGGGCATCGGAGAGGTGAGGAAAGTCCTGCCGCGCCGGCAGCCGACTCCCTGAGTCTTCCATACTCAAAGAGACCCTGATTGTAGAGATCCGCGTCGGTCGCGGGATTGACTACAAGTGCTACCAGGTGTGACGGGGGTCACACCCACGATAGCTAAGAGGAAGCGTAACACGCTAACCGCAACAGACGCCTGGCGTCTCTGTTGCTGCTTGTGCAAAAGGCCCTGCCTTATCGGTCCTCTTTAGTACCGAGTACTTAAAGAGACTTGCACACTTGTAGGTTAGAGTTAAACTGTCTTGTATTAATAACACTCTAAAGGTTCTATCTACTGCTTTCTATCTGCATACTGAATCCCTGTTTAAATGGCGATCTTCCTCAGCGGTTGGCTCCCGTGCGTCTTCGTCCTAAGTACGACCGAGCTAACTTAACTCAGTACATTGGGGATCTACCGTGAACACTCTATATAAGGATCACTACCGTGAACACTCTGTATAAGGAACACTGGTACACCGTACCCCTCATAGTGGGTGATACCCAGTCAGTGTGGTCCACACTAGAGAACATCCCTTTTCCTTGAAAAGGTCACTGGCCAATCCTGGCCCCATTACATTTCCAGCCAAAACTGCTGTTTTTTCCCTAAAAGTTATCGTTTTTGTTGCTTTTACTGGAAACATGACGACGAAACTACTGCAGACTATCCGGACATACGATGCCGGAGTGTCGTAAGTCTGCCAAAACTCCCAATCACTTCAAGTGAGTACCCACATATAAATAATAAACTAGGATACACTACGCGCAGGAACCATTCATGCAGAGCGCAGAGCGCGTCTTAAAGGGGGGGTGCCGATTTTACACGAGTAAGCTTCGGATGGTTCCCGAGTACAGCTACAATAAAGATGCTCGCCGAGTGCGCTCACCAGTTTTGGAATGAAAAATTTACTTGGATGCTTCAGACCATGTCTGTGTCTATACCGCAACATTTGTACACTCGTGGAGGACATGGTTTGTCCTGGGTTTACGCCCGCACGCTGCGCGCACGGTTCGTAAACCGCAGGCGGGGTTGCCTACAGCGCTGCCTTCGGCAGCTAGAATAAACCAAACAGCAATAAACTATCACCCTACACGCGCTCCGCGCGAACCCAAAAAACTTGTAAGGCATGAACCCTACCGCGCTTGCGCGCGGGAGTCGGCTCGCTGCGCTCGCTTAGTCTAACGGAGCGCTTCTATCTCAAAGCCATAATATAAACGCAACCTGTACTCGCACTTCTATCTTTCGTATTTCCCTCGTACATGTACTTGTATTGCCACCAATAAAATTATTGTACTCGCCGAGCATCTCAATAATGACTGTACTTGGGGAGCATCCGAATTGTACTCGCTGAGAATCTTTTTCCCTGTAAAGGGGTTTAACCCTTCTACTACGCTATTACGGATTATCCGGAATAGCATTTATAGAGGTAAAAATATTCCGCAAAGTACACAACAGGGTCGTCGCCAACAAAACTCCGCATATAGAAGTTTGTATGCGATAAATTTTAACAGTTCGACTCTAAGGAACCTGACTGCTGTGACATAAGATTTGCAGATAGCGGCTAGGGTTACCGATATAAATATCCACGGGGGCGCTGGCAGCCCTTCATTTCAGAATCAGCGGCCGAGCAGAAACATTCACTCCGGGAGATGTTCGCGGTCGAGAAGTCCTTCGCTCAGATTTGGCGCGAGCTCGTCAAGAAGGGCTGGAAGTACAAGAAGGCGACTCTACTCAGCTACGACCAGCGGTACCTACCGCCTGGTGGAGACCTGAAGGGAGTGGAAGGAGTTGATTTCTTCGTTGGTACGTATATTGTGTATGCATTGTCTGATCATGTCTAACATGTTTTCAACTGTACAGGGGAGGCGAGCCTACTGCGATACTGCCGCCGGCAAGGTTGGCTTGCGTTCTACTACACCGCAAATGCGACAGCGCTTGCGCCGGCAGCCGCTGCAACTGGAGCGGTTGCCCCGATGGCGCGACCCGAGGCCGCCATGACGCCAGCACCTCACCCCTCCGCGGCAGCGACCGACATCGTGGAGCCGTCAGCCGATGCCATGACGACGCCAGCGCTTCACTCCTCGCCGCCGCCGACTGATACCGCGACAACGCCAGCCACGACGACAGCAATCTCGGCGTCACCGGGTGGCGCCTCCTCGACAGCAACGGTACCAAGTGAATTGGTGGTGGTGGCGGCGGACGACAGAGCTCCTCCAAAGACCACGGCAAGTCGATTACCGCGCCCGGCGGCTAAGGCGACAAGGCCCGCCATACCCAAACCAGTTCAACGACCTGTGGCGACAGGAAAGCGGAAAGCCTCCGCGTCCAACTCAACACCAAAGCGCTCAAGGAGAGGTACGAGTGATCTTTCATAGTACTCGTTTGAACTACTATTCATACTGACCCAATTTATTGTTACGGATCTTACAGTTGCTACACTTCCGGATACTTCAGAATATGTTCCGGACACTACTGTACCAGTGTGGTGGAGTGGGATCGGCCAAAATCTTGTTGAGGCCTGATCGAGCTTCCACAGCGCCCAGACACCGACTAACGGAGGGGGTCCCCCTTGATCCGTGATCAGCTGAACTGTTCTCACCTTGTGTACCCGTCGGCGGGCTGGATCTGCTCTCTCGGGGCTCCGAAGATGCAGCACTTGGTGAAGATTGAATGTCTTGGCGAGACGTGGGGATGGGGTTGGAGCAGCGCGGAAATCTTCGCTCTGCGTCCGGTTATTAGTCTCGATCGAGGGTTCTTCGCTCGGATCGAGGGGTCTGGATGTAATCCGAGACCGGTAGTTGCCTTTCCTTGGTGTGTTGGCTCCTTTCCAAGTAGTTTGTCGCCTCCTATGACGAGATCTTGAGTGGTGAGAGAAGACACGATCGCCAGCCAAACTGTTAAATCTGGTCGATCGGACACTTGTACTTGAAGGAAAGAATCACTAGAGTGGGCAAAGCTGGCCAATATATTATCCAGACTTAACCTCACTACCAGATCCGCTATTCCTGAACACTTGTCAACACCGCCGAGGCCAATGTAGTTCCGCGGCAGATGACTGAAGACACTTGTGGTGTATAGTGCAAATTCGACTCTGATTTATGTTTAGCCTCTACGTCCCTACGGCTACCATCCCAACCTGCACCCTACAACCAGACAACAACTTGATTCTTGGCCCGGCTGCGCCCCTTGGTTCTTCCCATCCTCGGTCGATCGACGATCGGCGATCTCCATCCGCGATCCCGATCCGCGATCTCCATCCGCGATCCCGATCCGCGATCTCGATACACGATCTCCATCCGCGCTCCCGATCCACGCTCCCGATCCGCGATCTCCATCCTCGATCTCCATCCGCTATCCTGATCTGCAATCTCGATCCGCGATCTCCATCCGCGATCCTGATCTGCAATCTCGATCCGCTATCTCGATCGGCCACCTCGATCCGCTATCTCGATCGGCCACCTCGATCCTCTATTCCGATCGACGATCAACCATTTCAGTCCACAATCTTCGATCTTGGTCTTCCTTTTAGTGATCGTCTTAGTCACGTATAATTTCCTTCGGCACTTCACCACATCCGCCCCCTGTCCGTGAGTTGTGTCGCACGGCGGCTCACTTCGGACACCTTCGTTGGCTATGACTCAAGGCTTGGCATATCCCCATACCACCGACGAACAGTCGACGCCTCAACATGAGAACACTGGATTGCATCACCCATGCTCCTATCCAGAACTCTTTCAACCTTGTCTTGCTAGATTAACATAATATCGGTTTGCAGCGCAATAACAATGGAAGATCAGCTGGATCGATCACCGATCAGCAGCAAGGCTGGGGTGATTGGCTGACGATCGACCTAGATCTTCAAACCCACTGGTCGATCTCTCCAAACTGCGTCGCTGTTACTCTCATCGCATGACACCGATCTAACGTGCTGTCGATCTGATCCACCAAATTCCACAAACGTAACGCGATATAGCCCTCTCCATAATCGTCATGATCCGCACCCCCATGCATATACTCATTCACATGAAAACCCTTTCCCTCCGATCGACGGCCTCCCCGCCAACCCGTCATCCCACTCTTTCACCGAGATGACCAGCTCATCCCGGTATCCCCATCTCACTCCTCCTCGCGAAGTTGCAGCATATCGAACTGCTTCTGATACGATCGATCTCGAAGGAACTTGTGCATCAGAGCCTCGCAGTTCAGATCTGTGTCATCTATCCAGTCCGTGGCGTCGTAACCCTTCCAGTTCGCCAAACATTCCCGATAAGACCGACCACACCGTGTTCTTCGACCAGTTCGCATATCTGTGATCTTTCCCACTTCACATTCGCTCTCACCCCGATCTGGCATCCAACTGTCCTCCGGAAGCCAGATCTTGTCGAAATTGGGTTGATTGACTTCACCCTCCTTAAGGACATTCTTCGGCCGATCTGGAACGGTCGACCTTCTTTCATCCAAGATCTCCGCTGATCGGAACCCTTCCTGTTCACGTTTCATCGTAGGTTTCAGTCGATCGTGCCGATCCGCGTCGATCAGCGTCTCGTTATCATCGGCATTGACTCGGGTTTCATCTTTCGCGAGCACGTCATCAGTATCGCGGGTCGCTTGTACCAGATCCGTCGTCGCGTCCGCCCCTGTGATTGCCGTAGGATCCGGATCCGTCACGCGGTTTTCTTCGAGATCCTGTTGCCGATCTGCGACATCAATCACCTTGACCTCAGGAATCACGATCGAGATGTCTGGTAAAGATACTACAGACTTTATCACCTCTGGATCTGCTTCCCGCGAAATATATTTCGCCGATCTGATCGCTTCCGTAGCCGGATCAACTTGATCAGCCACGACAGTGTCCGATTACATGCCGAGTCAGGTGGATCATCTGGCCCGCGTAAGATGCAGGTATCCTTGCCCCGCTGTAATATTGCACGTGGCATAAGTAGGTCGATCAACTGCGGGTCCTGGCAGCGATGGCATGATCTCCTGTCTTGCATGTATATCATCGCTGGTGGCTTGAAATGCGAGATTCTGCCATTCCATATACCGGCGCGATCCGATCGACACAAAACCCGGGAGACGAGGCACCCGATCTTCTGCTAACCATATGCCGATCCGTTCGTCACGTTGCAAGATGAGCTTCTTGTTACTAATGTTGGTGATCTGCACGTATGGGGTCCTACCCGGGCCGTTAACCACGGTTGGCACCCAGTGATCTCCACGGGTAACCCACAACTTCTCTCGATCTGACATCTTCAGGCGTAACGGTAATTCGATGGACTCACCGATCCCGGTTTGCGCATGTTGATCCAACCGGAGGCACCGTGCCTTGTCATTATAGAGCCGGCGACGACCGCTAAGCTGGATCTTGATCTCTTCGGGCAGACAGATGGATCCGTCGGCCAGATCGAGCCTGATTCCGGCGGGGACCATAAAGTCCATACTGAGCATCGCATCTTGCCCTGCCAGATCGCCAACCCAGATATCAAAGAAGTACACCAGCGATCCCCCAAGGGTGATCTTGATCCTGGTCCTCCCTTCCGTCACGTACACATTGTCACCGATCCCTACACATTCCTGGCTCTGACTTGTGTCGATATAGCACCCAACCTTACGAGCAAAGGCGGTATCCACGATGGACACCTCGGCACCGGTATCAAAGAGTAAGATCGCCTTCTCATTGTTGATTTTGCCGGTGATCTTGGCCTGACGAAACCACTTACCCGGCGAGTGGTGTTTCCAATACCCCCTAGATTCTCCAGGGAGAAGATCGGACATCACAGTGCCAGATCTGCGATGTTCGCTGACACGGGGTAGGTTTCGATCGGGGATCACGATCTCAGTAGTGACTTCACTGTTAGCTGGCTTAAACCACTCTTCTGGTCTGAGCTGCTTCCAATACCCTCGAGACTCTCCAGAATGGAGATCTATAGGCACTTCTGCGTCAGACCGGCTGAATTCATTCGATCGCTGAAGACTCATGATCGCAGCGGCAGTTCTCGCGGGCTGATCACATGTATTGCTGCGCAGATCTGCCTTTCTTCTTAGTCGATCTGCATTGTTCTTGTTCACAAATGCATAGATGCAATATCTAGAACGCTCGGCTCGTACCCGATTCCATCCCGGCGAGCGTCCTAGTTTTAACATCTTCTCCGCGACCACAGGCAACATGCCCGCGTGCTTCGCAGGGTTGTACCACCGACGGATCGGAATGTAGAACTCTTCCATCGGGCACCTGCCCATGTCATGTAGTTCACCGCATCCGCGACAGACAAGTAGACAATGATCGGTCGGATGACCTGTCTTTCCACACTGCTGACAGGTCAAATGCTTCCAGCAATCACGATCAGTGTGTTTCCGAGACCCGCAATGTGAGCAGCGGCAACTGCGATCTGATCCATCATGCTGGGGGCTGGATTGATGGTTTGATTGGGGTGGATTGTAGCCGATCTGACCATGTCGCACTTGATCTGGCGCTGAGGGCCCGCCCCCAGTGTCATAAGACTTCTTATAAGCCGACGCAAGGTACATCCGGCGTAGGTCCCCTTCGGGATCAGATCCATCTGATTCAGTATCCGATTCTGATTCTCGTGCCGCGATCTGTACCGCATACACTGGGCGCTTGATCGAGGTAGTCGGTGCCAAGGTAAGCACCTTCTGGGGGTACTTCGATCCGAAGGCTGATCGACTCTGCCTGCTCTTCGCGCGTTCTCGCGCTCGCAGAACTTCTTCCAGATCATCAGCATCCGCGAGTCGTAACAGTGTCAGCTGATCCGCCAGATCGGGGTTTCCCAGGGTCGCAATAAAATGCTCAACATGTTCACGGCGAGTCTTGGGATTGCCGTCCTTGATCTTCAATCTCACACAGAGTGCCGCGACATTCAGTCGATAGAGATACTCTAGCGGAGATTCGTCCGATTTTTTGCGAGATTGGTAATACTGCCAGATCCTCGATACTCCGAGTCCGCAATACTGGATTTGGAAGTTGCGCAAGAGATCACTCCACTTGTTTCGTGTCGATCGACTCAGCTGTCGATACCAGTTCTTGGCAGGGCCGGACAGCAGATCGGCAAAAGTCAGACACTTCTCTTCATCTGTGGCTCGATCTCTTAGGAGCGCAGATTTTACCTTGCTAATCCACGATCTGGCCCGATCTTCATCCTGATCTCGCCCCGTAACCTCCTTAAGATCTGAGATTGCTGAAATGCGGATTTCCTGGATCGTCGAGGAGGCTGGTGGACCGGTAGTGGTCGTGGCGACCGCGGCGCGAGCAGGTATTGGGCGACCAATCTCATCTGGGGCGTATTCCCAACGAGACGGGTCGGGATCACGCGATCCGGTGGATTTCATCGCATCGTGTGATTCGACATACTGAATCGCCTTCACGGCTGCGATTGGTGCTGCTGCCTGATGTTGCTCCTTCAGGAATCTACTCATCGCGGTCTGGAAGTAAGACTCAAATCTGCTGGTCGATTCCTCCGATCTGGCGTTCGCATCGAACGGGCTCGCTACCAAGCCCGCCCCCTTTAGCAACTTCATAAGGCCCTTGATCAGATCCAGCTTGTTGTCTGATATCGCCGGGGCTACGATGGGTCCCTTCGGCATGCTGATCTGCTTGGGTTGCAAGATCTGCAGGACTGGATCCCGATCGATGAACTTCTGCAGCTCTTGTCGGTTGTACACAAACTCCCGCGCGACGTCCGACCACCTGGAATCTGATCCCTTCTTATCTCCTTCTTCCAAATCTGAGCCCTTCATCTTCCTTCGCGGGGTTGCTGCTCCCTGCGCAGTTTTCGAGAAGTCGTGCTGGTCCGATCCGGGTTCCAGCTTGATCGGCGAATCTGCGAATGCATACCGGGTCGATCCGGCTTTGTTTTGTTTTGTTAGTGAGTCTCGACTTGCGTCAAGACCCACTGGGGTCCCCGAAGGGACCTGGGGAGGAAGTTGAGGTTTATATTCTAGATCTGTCTCTAGATCGCCCTCGTTTCCGTCGACAGTGTTCCTCCCAGCACTCTGTCGATCCGCGGATCTTGTTTCGTTCAGCAGCGCCTTCGTCGATCCGTGTTCCGACGACGCCTCTTCCCCTGGTTCTTTCTTCACTTGCACATCTTCTGCAGACTCACGGTGAAATCCGGAGTCCCCAAGAGATCCGGGCACGCGCACCATTGGGGTGGAGCGGGATCGGCCAAAATCTTGTTGAGGCCTGATCGAGCTACCACAGCGCCCAGACACCGACTAACGGAGGGGGTCCCCCTTGATCCGTGATCAGCTGAACTGTTCTCACCTTGTGTACCCGTCGGCGGGCTGGATCTGCTCTCTCGGGGCTCCGAAGATGCAGCACTTGGTGAAGATTGAATGTCTTGGCGAGACGTGGGGATGGGGTTGGAGCAGCGCGGAAATCTTCGCTCTGCGTCCGGTTATTAGTCTCGATCGAGGGTTCTTCGCTCGGATCGAGGGGTCTGGATGTAATCCGAGACCGGTAGTTGCCTTTCCTTGGTGTGTTGGCTCCTTTCCAAGTAGTTTGTCGCCTCCTATGACGAGATCTTGAGTGGTGAGAGAAGACACGATCGCCAGCCAAACTGTTAAATCTGGTCGATCGGACACTTGTACTTGAAGGAAGGAATCACTAGAGTGGGCAAAGCTGGCCAATATATTATCCAGACTTAACCTCACTACCAGATCCGCTATTCCTGAACACTTGTCAACACCGCCGAGGCCAATGTAGTTCCGCGGCAGGTGACTGAAGACACTTGTGGTGTATAGTGCAATTCGACTCTGATTTATGTTTAGCCTCTACGTCCCTACGGCTACCATCCCAACCTGCACCCTACAACCAGACAACAACTTGATTCTTGGCCCGGCTGCGCCCCTTGGTTCTTCCCATCCTCGGTCGATCGACGATCGGCGATCTCCATCCGCGATCCCGATCCGCGATCTCCATCCGCGATCCCGATCCGCGATCTCGATACACGATCTCCATCCGCGCTCCCGATCCACGCTCCCGATCCGCGATCTCCATCCTCGATCTCCATCCGCTATCCTGATCTGCAATCTCGATCCGCGATCTCCATCCGCGATCCTGATCTGCAATCTCGATCCGCTATCTCGATCGGCCACCTCGATCCTCTATTCCGATCGACGATCAACCATTTCAGTCCACAATCTTCGATCTTGGTCTTCCTTTTAGTGATCGTCTTAGTCACGTATAATTTCCTTCGGCACTTCACCACACCAGCTATTCCGGAGAGTCAAGTGCCGACTACGGACATCCAGGAATCGTCTGTTCCGGAGAGACCGATAAGTGCTGTTGGTGGTGTATCAAGCGGTTCCAACACTCGGTCGGACCAAGTCGCACTCGACGAGTTTGATTCTGAAGACTTCTTGGACGCTCTCAGGCGCGACACGCTCTTCGAAGCTACGGACCCCGACGATCTCAATGTTGGTGTCGACGATTGGTTGCTTGCTCTCGATTCTGAGGGTGAGGGTGATGAAGAGTCCATACTGCTGGACGAAGGCGATATTGACGCGGATGAAGAAGTGGATGGTGAAATTCTGTCGTCGGAAGAAAACCAACTTGATGATGAACACGCTCCCGCCACCGAAGCTCCTGTGTTTGAGCTGACCGATGAAGCTTTGGACAGACTGCAGGCAGATGAGTGGGAAGTGTTCCACGAGCCCGCTTCTAACCAAGTTCTTCATGATGCTGCCCCACGCTACGATGGTCCGTCGGGCCCTACACGAGCCGCGCTTGCGTATGCGAGTAGTCCGCTTGCAATATTTTACTTTTTCCTGCCCAAGGAGCTATGGCGAAAGATTGCCGAGGAGTCCGACAAGTTTCGAAAGGACAGCATCGATGAGATCGCGCAGGCAATGCGAGCTCGGGCTCACCAGCGACGAGAGTCTGTTCCATCTACTGTTGTGCTGTCGGTGGACGAGTACAAAGCAAAGCTGAAGCGGAAGAACGCGATCCAGCCACACGAAATCGTTCGCTTCATCGGGCTTCTCGTTGCTCGTGCGCTTGTGTGACGAAGTGCGCTCAGATTCTGTAGTGGACTCCGTCAATCGACTGGCTTTGATCCCCTCTTAGCTTGACAAGAAGTCTAGCAGCAGCTGACCATTGTCGAAGTGGTTGCTTCTATGGCAATTAGCTCGGAGCACGTACCCAAGACGCCAGCCATAACCTGAAGTCTCAGCTCTTAGCCGAAGGCTACTACCGTGCCCATGCGAGCCGTCTTGACTACGTTGTGCTGGTATTTGGAGCTGAGTATGCAGTGACTAAGTCGTGGTGAACGAACCCCCTCTGGATCACACTGAGTGCAATGGAGTCTGAGCGACGCCGCCTTGAATCCGCCGAGTGCTGGATGTCTGTGGGCTACGTGTGAGTGAGCTTTCCATGCCTCGGTGGACGCTTGCCGGGCTCAAGGGTGGTGAGTCGGATCTTACCCATTTCCAGTCCGAAGCAGTTGAGCGACCCTAATGTGCTGGGAATCTGTGTCACATATGACTGAGCTCGCCCTGCTTCGATGGCTGTTCGCGGAGCTCAGAAGTGGTGATGTCGATGGTGTCGGCGCTCAGCTCGAGGTGCCCAAGTCGAGTGTGGTCGAGCTCCAGCAATATCAGCGGCGATCCACTGAGCCGAAATGCCTGGCCCCGTTGAAGTTGGTGTGCCGCTGCGCGAGGCGCTGGTGTGACGAAGCCCCCAGTGGATGACCGCAGTCTAAGTGTCACCGAGCTGCTTGCGCCTCAGTGAGCTCTCGCTGAGCTCGAACGCGGCGAGGCCAACCTCATCCGTTCTCAGCCTGGAGCAATGGAGCGACCCCGATGTGTTAGAAGTCGACCAGCCACACATGGCTGAGCTCGTCCTGCTTCGATGAACTACTCGCTGAGCTCAGAAGTGGTGAGGACAATGGTATCTTCGCTCAGCTCGGAGTGCTTAAGCCAAGCGTGGCTGAGCTCGGACAACCTCAGCAGTGAGTCGCCGAATTCAGGAGACATGGCTTTATGGATGGTGAACCTCAGCGGAGAGACGTCCGCCCCAGTTATGATGGAGTTCAGCTGTTGCAGAAGTGTGTGCACGAGCTCAACAGGTCATCTTCAGTCACAGCGGACAGTTTGAGATCTCAGTGGAGGTCGGTCGACATTTACTCCGGAGGTGTTGGTGTGGATCTTATCTGAGCCCGGGGGGTCTTGGCTAGTCGCCGACCGATGGTTGAACGGTCGCCACGGCTGGAGGGTCGCGTCATCAGATGATGACCGGGAATAAATCAGCTGTGGCGCAATCCGGTGAACCCAGATGACTCACCTCGACCGGCCAATGAGAAGCCCGAGATCTGCCACTCATCGATGAAGCATCACGAAGTCACTTCCTGACGTCGCTGGACTTTGCTGAGCTCGGCCAGTCATTGGCCAGACTCATGTTGAAGCGCCGCTCGCCGTTGGCTTGCTGGCAGCTCGCAAGACGATATCTTTCTTTTCACCTTTGTTTGGGTGCGCTCCGAAGGAAGCCGAGCGCCCTCCCTTGATAGGTCTTTGTTTGCATGTGTAAAGTATCAATCAGAATCGAATTTGCCCCGAAGGCCACAGCGTTAAGTTTGCTGCTGCGGAAAAGGTGGTTTAGGAGAATCCAACAGAACTCAGGCCCCATATAGACCATTTGGGTGTACCTCGGTGTGAAGGGGTACCCATTTGACTATTTCATATTTCCTTACGCGTTGGCAGGCCGACTAGGCGGCTGTACCTGGCGCGTATTTCATATCACTTTGGCGCTGAGCTTGGGACCGTGTTTTCCCCGCTCAGCCGTTCCGTCTGCGACAAGACGTGGTGCGCGGAAGTCCCAGGGCAGAGACGAGAACCCTGGATTACGACAGGCTCAAACCGAGCCAATTTCTCGGAGCCACCCTAGGTCGGGGGGCGAGTGAAGACCTGTGTACGCGGCGCTCAGATTGAGTGCCGCGCGGAAGTCCCAGGGCGCAGAGGCGAGAACCCTGGATCAAGACCGGCTCAGCTCGAGCCAACTCTCGGAGCCACCCTAGGTCGGGGGGCGAGTGAAGACCTGTGTACGCGGCTCTCAGCTGGAGCCGCCTGGAGGAAGAGGAGAAGCAAGGAAGACCGGGTCTGCGGTCTTGGAAGGAGCAGACAAGTGTGTGTGTGGAGTCGTGTCTATATAAAGAAAACCCCGGGGCAAATCGGGTTGAGGACACGTGCGAGCGAAGGCCTGTTGAGCGAGGAGCCGGCTTCGTTCGGAGAGTACCAAGGGACGACTGGACAAGGAACAAGAAGACGTGGTTGGCTGACGTCTGGGCCCAAAGCGTAGCCCCAGCAAGAACCGTCAAGGGGATCGCAAGGGAGGCGCACACGCCGCGTCAGACCAAGAGTTCGGGTTCAGAGGTGGTGGCCGAGTCTTCGTCGAGTACAGCTGAGACCTTTCAGCTGAGACTCTAAGACTCTGAGCCCCCCTGGACTTAGATTCAAGGTTTGCTGATTCAAGTTACATTCAAGGTTTATTCTGGACGCTGGGAAGTTGCCCGCACCTCACCACAACTGGTGCGCGTGCCCGGATCAGGAAACGACTTTGGACGGACGAGAGTCAACTATGTCGACTAAGCCAAGTCCAAGTGCGTCGAAGAAGAGAGGTGAGAAGGGTGAGTCTTCGCTAAGGCGGAGCTTGCGAATTGTTGGAATGCCGGCTGAAGAGGTTCTGGAGGCAGCTGAGAAGTCTGAACCAAGTCGACCGACTTCAGAAGTCTCAGCCTTCAGCGCTGAAGTGGAAGTGTCACAGTCAAGTGAAGCTGAACCAAGCGCTGTACCGGAAGCACCTCTAATACCGGAAAATGTTGTGCCGTCACCAAGTTCGTATGAGATGAAGACGTCTGAGGCTGGACAAAGTGACGGAGCGAGTGCTCGGCCGAGTACTCGTGTTGATGGTGATCGGAGCCAAGGTGTACGCGCTGAGAGTGAAAGTGTTGTGCTGCAAACTGAATCCAATGCTGGGACCGCATCTTCTCAGCGGCGAAGTGCTAACCCGGAACCAACTGCTGCGGATCCCCGCAGTAGCCAAGTCGAGGGCGGTGCGCTGAGCTCGTTGAAATGTCGTTGGACGCAGCTGAAGATACAAGGTTCAGCATCGACTGGGACGAACCCAGTCCGGCTCAGCTATACACCTGAAGCAGACTCTTTCGGTTTAAGTGGTGATGGTTCCTGGCCAACTTCAGTTTTGCCCGAGCAACACCCCGTTCAGTGGTCGAGAGACGTTCCGGAAGTTGCTGGAGCTGAGGGCTTGGGTCAAGTTCAGCTACCTGAGATGATCGAAGCTGAGATGATCACTTTTGGCGGATCTCAGCTGGAGAGGTGGATGACTTCGCCTCCTGGAGTCGTGAATCCAATTGATGTGGCGTATGCACCATGTCATAATGGTTATGACCTCTGGGGATTCATTCGAGCGGCTACTGCTACGGCCAGATATTTGATGAGAGTGACTCGTTCGCCCTCAGCGAGATGGTTACACGTTTTCGGTGCTGAGCGTCGACGGATCCCACTGATGTCTGATCTGAAAGCTGTCCGCGTCTCGCTGAGTCTCATGCCGCCTATCGCATGCGTCGCCTTACTTCAGACCATGTTACACGAGGCGGGCTATGAATTCCTGAACCAAGTCGCGGCGTGGTATACTCTGTCTGAATTGTCAAGTGTGCCAGAACCCCAGATCCGACTTGAGATTGAACGAATTGGATACTTTATTGAAGCTGAGTTGGTGGCCTGGAACACTGCGGTGAGCTCGACTACATCCTTTGTGCGGTCGTTTTCAGGGTCGCAACTGCTGGCTTCTATCCAGACTGCTGAATCTCAAGTTGTTTTGCCACTGGACACAGACGGTGATGCTATCATGGATAAAGACACTCAGCTGTTTTTGGGCGCTGAGGTTGCCCTGCGACTTCGGATGACAGGTCTCAGAGCTCGAGGCTCGGTTTCACGTATTCAAGATGAGTCGTCTGGGAAGCGCCAATTGGTTTCAGCCGGAGGTGCGACTCCAAAGGGACGTGACTCAAGCAGAAGTGTTTCTGAGACTAGGCGTGATTTTGCGAAGGGTCTGGAGCATAGCATGGTCGATGTGGGACCGAGCTCCGACACGTCATTGATGGTCGCCGATAAAGGGGTGAATCTGTCTGGATTAAGTTCCTCTGGTTCATCCCTGATGTCTGTGACCGACGTTATGGTCGGGACTGGGACGCATATGCCGATGTCAGGCGCTGCTGTGACGAGAGGAATTGCGACAGGTATGACTCGGAGCTCGTTCCCAGGGATGGCGATTGCTGTTACATCTCCAGTCAGTTCTACGTCAGTACAGACTGGGACGGGGACGCTCCGACCAGAACACCTGGCTCAGATTTCGCTGCCTGGTAGTCCGGAATCAAAGCGACGAGACGAACAAAACGTTGAAGTTGATGAGACACGGTCTACCCATCAGGGTTATTCCGGTGGTCGACCTGACTCAGATCGTTTTATTTCCTCTGGGACATCAGCTGAAGTGTCGAACTTCGACCAACAATACCAGTGTGCTATGACTCGCAGTACGGCTAATATCTGGACCTTTTTCGATGCGGAACAAAGTCGAAGAATGGCAACTGAAGTTCGTCTGAAGGCTGCTTTGGCCGGTAGCCGAGACCAGTCAACCGTATTTCACGAGAAGTATCTGAAGTGCAAGGCAGCCAGTACCCGGCTGTCTGAGGCTCAGCAGGTAGGAAATTTGGAGAAGGTGGCTGAGAGGCATCTCGGTGAAGCTGCTGAAATGCGTAGAACGGATGAAACTCGGGCTCAGTATTATCTGGGAGCACTGAAGGAACTCAAAGAAGCTGAAGACACAGCCAGGCAAGCGGAACTGCAGATGATTCACGATGAACGTGCAGCCAAGATCCAAGTTCAGTATGAATTGGGGTTGCTGGGACTGAATGCACAAGCGCAAGCTGAGCACGATCGAGTTGTTGCTGAACAGGATGAGACAATCCGACGATTTCAAATGGTCCAAGAACAGCTTAGCGCTCGCACCAATTCCAGCGACCAAGTGGTTAGCTCAATCTCGCCTTCGACTCAGACTCAGGTTTCGGCTGAGACATTAATGGTTCCTCCGGTGATTGAACTCGTCCTGGCTAAACTCGACTTGCTGTTTGATCTTGTACATCAGTTGGGCCGAGCTAACATGAGCCAGGCAGAGTCCGCCCGTTCAAGCGCCAAGACGACTGAAGCTCGAGGTTTGAGCCAGAGCGGTTTAGTTCAAGCCAAATCTCACACGTCGGATTCTGTGTCGAAGCGGATTGGTAATGTTCGTGCGACCGAGGTGAAGAAACGTGATGGTGATCGTTGGGGCTCAGATGCCTCAAGCGGTGGCGACTCGTCTCAGGATGAGCTCAAAAATCAGTTTGGTGCTGCTGCTCAGACCAAGAATGTTAACACCGGCTCCAGAACACATGAGCTGGTGCAAAACATGGTCCCGCTTGACGCCCTGGAAAATTTTGACGAGCAAGCCTCTTTGGAGGATCGCGTCAATTGGTGGGAACGATTCATGTATTATGCGACTATGGTCCCCTGGGACGAGAAGACTCGGAGCGTTCAGCTGAAGATGCGACTCTCAGGTTCTTTGGAAGATTGGTGCGTTCAGCTCCCAGACTCGACTCGATTGGATTGGAACAGGCTCTCTCACGTATTCAAGACGGAGTGGTGCCGCAGTATTGATTCCAAAGCTGACCGGTATGATGCCATGAAGATGCATGACTCTGAGACGCCTCGGATGTTCCTATATCGGCTCAACCGAACAGCAAAGAAGTCTGATATACCTATTGAGGAGTTGACCTCTTTCCGCGATGCTCATATTCGTCGGTTCATCAACGCTTTGGGTGATACGCGACTGAGGACTACCCTAAGAGATCAGCGGTTTGACACCCTGAGCGAATTGGAGGAGACTCTGAAGCGCATTGAAGCTCTGAACCAGGATGTATGCCGTGAGGACCAAGTGTGCCAGCGGAAAATGCGCCGAGCTCAGGACATGCTGTTCGACATATTTAGCCCCCAGCAGCGACGGGATGATAGCCGAATCCTCTTGACTGAAGGTTTTGGAAGAAGTGCTGAGACCGGTCATTTCCAACATGAAGTCCCCTGCAGCTACGATGAAAACATCGAAGTTGAGTTGACCGATCGAGCACCGAGAACTGATGCTTTGGAATCTCAGTCGAGTCGAGCTGTACAAGTTTCGTCTTCAGCTGAGCCTTGTTACTCGACCGCTGTGAACGATGACAATCAGTTTCGAGTCGCTGAGCGTTCGGCATGTAAGCCAAGATCGGTTTACCAGCCATTTCGAGATGGAGCACTTCAGCGTAGAGAAATACGATGCAGTGAATGTGGAAGTAAGCGCCACAAATCTGAGAACTGCTGGAGTAAGCTCATTTGTGGACGCTGCAACGCCGAAGGTCACCCAGCCCAGTACTGCAGAAGCCCGCTGTGTTCTAAGTGTGGCGACTACCATCGCCGAGGTTTATGCGACATGTGGTCGGCGCTCAAGGTGGTGAGGGATAAAATTTGCGTGAAGGGCTCAGTTGGAGACCTCGATCCTGAGACGATTCGGCTTTTGTTGGACAGCTCAAGCCCAGAGAAACCAGTAGGATCGGTTCGGAACCGAGTCCTCGACGGACCTGAACCCCAAGCGTTGTGCGCGTTTGCATATGTGGGCCCAGCTCTTCCGTGCTGGCGCGGCGACACCTCCAAATGCAAGAGCTCAGCTAACCAAGCCAGTGATTATCCCAGTCTCACTGAGGTCGAAGACGAGTTCAGAACTGGAGTTCGAAAACGATGTCGAATTCGCTCTGACCTATGGTGACCGATACGGTTGGTGGAGTGATCATGTCTTGGTCGGCGGGAAACGTGATACGGCGATGGTGCATGGAGCAATTTTCAACCGTCGGACTCAGATGTTAATGGATACTGGAGCTATGACGAGCATCATGAGTTTAGATCTTGCACGAAAGTTGAAACTCAAGCTCAGACGTGGTTACAGACTCCGAGTTTCGGGGTTTGGAGATGTACCGAGGTATGCTACCGCTAAGGCTACGATCAAGCTGACCCTCGGAGTAGGTGTGACCTACGTCATGGATATTTGGGTTGGAAACATTGGGGCGGGCTTAGACTGTCTCCTCGGGATGGACTATATGATTGCTGCCGGTGTCCGACTCTGTGCTCGAAAAGGTGTCGTCCGCCTCCCAGACGAGGAATCTCTGTTCTTGGTTGGAAGTACTGAGCTCAATCATGTTGGACTTGAGATCGGTGTGTCACTGAATGAGACTGTCCGACTTCAGCCTGGACGATCTGTAATTCTTCCGGTCAAGTATCACCAAGCTGAGCCCGATAAGGTTGAAGAATGGTCAGGGCGAGGCGATCAATGGGTTACCCAGTTTATCTATGGACCTGGGAGAAGGCCCAAGGCTGTCAAGGTGGTGAACGTCTCAGACCAAGTGGCGCGCATAACTCAGCATACTGTAGTCGCCTGCCTGGTTGAGAATGGACACTTCCCTCAAGGAGAATGTTTTGCCCGACCCCGGTCTCGGAAGTATCGTGAGTGGAGTGCGCTGGTCTATGCAGCTGAGCCCTCGGCGGAGTATCTGAGGCTGGAAGAGTTGGTTGGTCGCCAAGCTGAGCTTAGGGGACCACCTGCCGTTGAGAGGCCGACGTATCTATGGCCGAAAAAGCTGTTGTTGGCTAAGCGATCGCCGAAGAAGGATGATGCACAGTCGGACGGACTCGAACCCAAAGTCTCGGTGTACATGGTGAACACCAACCCTCCGGTTCAGCCCATGAGTATGCTCAGTTCGGGACGCAATGCTTCGATTTGGCCACCGTTACCTCCTGGAGATCCGCTGCTCGTGAACACTGAGCCTAAGTTGTCTACCGTGACTGAAGTTGATGAAGACTCAAAGTCTGAGACTAATGTGGCTGAGAGTATTCCAATGAGTGATGACTCTAAGCTTGAGGTAGTTTCACGCAGGATGGCTGGAGGAGGTACCGCGACCCAAGGAGCTCAGTGTGAACTGAAGAGAGTGTTTAATGCCGAGCAAGTTGATTTCGTTGCTGATCCTGTGCCTCGACTGTGCACCGAACTGCTTAATGATCTCGGACATCGGCTGGTCGCACTCCCTGAGCTGAACGATCCCAGTCCTAAGTGAGATTTGACAACGGTTGACATCGGAGAACCTGGAGTAGCGATTCCTAAGATAGAAACTCGATTCTGCACTGTCTTGGAAATGCATCACTCAAGTTTTCAAGGAGATGGGAACGCTGTGTCAGGTCCAACCAGGACTAAACATCCACCGAGGAAGAATGGTGATGAGCTTGGTGGGGGTGACCCCGTGCGTCAGCATATCTGATGAACACGCTCCCTCAGGGACTATCGGAAGAAGCGCTAGGACAAGTTAACCAGGGTGACACGGATCAAAGTAGGCGGTCCATCTCTCGGACAAGCTTGACCTCGGGAGACTTCACATCGAAGTTGGCTAGGCCAGACAGAGCTGAAGGAGAAACTGAAATTGCAAAGGCTGAGCCTGTGAACGACCCAGCCAGTGATGAGTCTGAGTCGGAAGTGGTATCACAGGTGATGATCGATGAAGGAATTACCACTCATGGAGCTCAGAAAGAGTTGGCGAAAGTGTTCAAAGCTCAGCCGTTTGATTTCGTAGCTGAACCTATGATTCAGCTGATAGCGTCTCTCGCACGATGCATGCGGTTGGAAATTGATTTCTCTGATAGAGCTGAAGTGATCGTGTATTTCCACGAAGATACCGAGCTGCTGAAGGATCTCCGGAACGAGTCGGCTGCGCTTCCCGAGCTGAAGGATCTCAACTCAAAAGCTGACCTGACTACAACTGATATTGGTGAGCCCGGAGTGATGACAGAGGCAATGGGAGACCAAACTCGCGCGATTTTGGTGAAATATCATGACAGCTTCCTGGGAGATGGAAATGTCGTGCAGGGTCCAGCCAGAGGAGTGATCTACGATTTGAATGTGAGTGACGCCAATGTTGTGGCTCAGAGATCCAGACCAAGTAGACTCGAGCCCGTTCGGAAAGTGTATGATCTGCTTGAACAGCGTTTTCAGACAGAGCTGATCGAGTATTCGCATTCGGAATGGGCATCACCGATCGTCATCGTGATGAAGAAGATTGGAGTTGATATCGGAATCTGCATCGGTCATCGTATCGGCAGTCAGCTGACCAAGCTCTTGCATTACCCTCAACCTTTGATTGACGACTTGTTGATTGGGTTTAAGGGGTTTTTGGGCTTGCGCATGGCTAAAAGATTATGGACTGTGCCGATGACGCTCAGGGCAAAGCACATTTCAGCCTTCATATGTCTGCTGGGATATTTTCAGCGGAAAATGAGGCTATTAGGTCTGAAAAAGACTCCGCTGATCCACCGGCGAATGTTGGACGACGGCTTGTGGGGTTTCGTGTGCCTCCCAGCTTCTGAAGAATCTCAGGTGGATGCCAATGGTTTGGTATTTCTTGGAATCAGTGTTGGGGACTCAGCTCAAGTGGATACGCTGACCGAAGGTATGGCTGGGTTTCCGAGAGACGTCCCAGCGTCACCTCAGGTGAAACTAGTCCGGGAGGAGAGTTCATATATTGATGACATCGGCTATCGAGCTGAGACCTGGAAGCAGTTGTGCGTCGACTTGGATCGACTTCTGTACCGGCTGAGGTGCTGGGTAACATCGATGAGCCTGCTGAAAAACAAGTTTGGCAAGAAGATGATCTCATGCCTTTCCCACGAAATCGAGGCTGATGGGATCCAAGCTCAGCCGAAGATCGCCAAGGGTGTGAAGAATATCCCGTTCCCGTCAACGCTGAAAGGTGTTCAGTCACTTCCGGCAAGTCTGAACTATTGCAATGAGTTCATCAACAGTCTACAGGTTGTATCAGCTGTGCTTAACAAGATGACTGATGAGCAGATCCGGTCTGGCCGAGACCTTGGTCGAGCCGTGGAAGCTTTTGGGATCTTGAAGCACAAGATCGTGTCTACGCCTCTGCTCAGACATCAGGATTCTCAGAAGTCTTTCGTGATCATCATCCATGCCAATCCATGGACTGCCTGCGCTGTACTGGGCCAAGAGTCCGATGGAGTAATTTTCCCGGTTCACATCGCTGAGAGGGTGTTGCGTGGCCCTGAGCTCAGGTATCATCCGGCTGAAAACGAAGTGGTGGCGCTGATCCGAGCTCTCAGAGTTTTCCGTACGATATTGGCTGGGACGAAGCTGATCAAGGTCTATACTCGATACTCACTGCTCGAGTGGATATCCGCATCGCGGTGGCTCGAAGGACGTTGTAGGCAATGGGCTGTGCGCTTAGCG
Source organism: Phytophthora x cambivora (assembly GCA_033557925.1). Lineage (NCBI taxonomy): Eukaryota > Oomycota > Peronosporomycetes > Peronosporales > Peronosporaceae > Phytophthora > Phytophthora x cambivora. Next base: position 1,198,557 of record JAUCEB010000009.1, read on the forward strand.
CCTTGGCCCTTGGAAATTCTCAAGATTCAACAGGATGGCGGTGGTCTGCCCGCAATCATGGGAGCTGAGGTAACCCCCCCGTGACAAGCTGGATCAAAATGCAGATAGCCTCATCCCAGCCATTGGACACGTTATCCGGACTTCTCCGGTCCGCCTCGAGATACTGGAACCCGGGTATGAAGGTTGGCTAATCAACTTTGTTGGTGATGCCAAGAAGTCAGATCGATGGGGTTCAGCAGAAGGCATGCTTTGGAAGCTGCTGTCTTGGGACGTTGTCCAAGCTCGTGTTTTCCGTCTCGCAGACGTTGCAGTTAACGAGGCTGAGCGCCATGGCATGATCGAAGGATCTAAGATGGCTTTGGAAAGAGGAATTTCAGAAGTGGTGATCGTCGGAGATTCTCGGATTGTTATTCAGCAGGCTGAGAGTCTCATCCAGTGTCTGAAACCGATGCTTCGGATGTTGCTCCGTGAGTTTGAAGATCAGCGCCAGAAATCTAAGTCGATCGAGCTGGCTCATGTTAAGCGTGGGTTCAACGCGGCAGCTGACTATCTGACGTCTAAGATTTGGACGACTCGACACTCTGACTTTATCGATAATCCGGTAGAGTTGGCTCAGCCGAGACGGCTGAGCTTTAATGCGGAGAAATTGATCAGCGATCAGAAATCCACGCAAGCTGAACCTGACATGGAGCCTAGCAGTGTGCCTGACGCTAACGTGGACGTTGTTCGTGGTCGTGTATCGCTCGCTCAGACAGACGAGCGTTTTTCACCGAAATCCAAGACATTCGTGATCACCCGAAGTTGCACTCGAGCTGAGGAGACTCCCGCTGAAGTCGAAGTGGTCGATCCTGGCTACAATGTCAGGGACGCTGCTGAGACCGCTGAAGTGCAAGCACGGTTCATACCTATGCAAGCTGGGGACGAGCTACCTGAGCCCAACGCTCAATAGGCACGCCCTGCTGAGAACTGTGTATGTGCGTGGCGTCTCTTTGTGAATGCTCGAGTTTGATTTGTGTTACGATTTCGATAAATGGATATGGAGAACGGTTGCAAGGTGAGCAAAGGTCCGCGCGGTCGCGGCGATATGAGAAGGAAGTTGATGTGGTTGAGTCAAGAATGGATAACTGGCATGCTCGGTTATGGGCGCCGAGTCCAACTCGCAAGAGTACTCGGTGGCCTCAGCACCCATAAGGGACGGTTGTGACGAAGTGCGCTCAGATTCTGTAGTGGACTCCGTCAATCGACTGGCTTTGATCCCCTCTTAGCTTGACAAGAAGTCTAGCAGCAGCTGACCATTGTCGAAGTGGTTGCTTCTATGGCAATTAGCTCGGAGCACGTACCCAAGACGCCAGCCATAACCTGAAGTCTCAGCTCTTAGCCGAAGGCTACTACCGTGCCCATGCGAGCCGTCTTGACTACGTTGTGCTGGTATTTGGAGCTGAGTATGCAGTGACTAAGTCGTGGTGAACGAACCCCCTCTGGATCACACTGAGTGCAATGGAGTCTGAGCGACGCCGCCTTGAATCCGCCGAGTGCTGGATGTCTGTGGGCTACGTGTGAGTGAGCTTTCCATGCCTCGGTGGACGCTTGCCGGGCTCAAGGGTGGTGAGTCGGATCTTACCCATTTCCAGTCCGAAGCAGTTGAGCGACCCTAATGTGCTGGGAATCTGTGTCACATATGACTGAGCTCGCCCTGCTTCGATGGCTGTTCGCGGAGCTCAGAAGTGGTGATGTCGATGGTGTCGGCGCTCAGCTCGAGGTGCCCAAGTCGAGTGTGGTCGAGCTCCAGCAATATCAGCGGCGATCCACTGAGCCGAAATGCCTGGCCCCGTTGAAGTTGGTGTGCCGCTGCGCGAGGCGCTGGTGTGACGAAGCCCCCAGTGGATGACCGCAGTCTAAGTGTCACCGAGCTGCTTGCGCCTCAGTGAGCTCTCGCTGAGCTCGAACGCGGCGAGGCCAACCTCATCCGTTCTCAGCCTGGAGCAATGGAGCGACCCCGATGTGTTAGAAGTCGACCAGCCACACATGGCTGAGCTCGTCCTGCTTCGATGAACTACTCGCTGAGCTCAGAAGTGGTGAGGACAATGGTATCTTCGCTCAGCTCGGAGTGCTTAAGCCAAGCGTGGCTGAGCTCGGACAACCTCAGCAGTGAGTCGCCGAATTCAGGAGACATGGCTTTATGGATGGTGAACCTCAGCGGAGAGACGTCCGCCCCAGTTATGATGGAGTTCAGCTGTTGCAGAAGTGTGTGCACGAGCTCAACAGGTCATCTTCAGTCACAGCGGACAGTTTGAGATCTCAGTGGAGGTCGGTCGACATTTACTCCGGAGGTGTTGGTGTGGATCTTATCTGAGCCCGGGGGGTCTTGGCTAGTCGCCGACCGATGGTTGAACGGTCGCCACGGCTGGAGGGTCGCGTCATCAGATGATGACCGGGAATAAATCAGCTGTGGCGCAATCCGGTGAACCCAGATGACTCACCTCGACCGGCCAATGAGAAGCCCGAGATCTGCCACTCATCGATGAAGCATCACGAAGTCACTTCCTGACGTCGCTGGACTTTGCTGAGCTCGGCCAGTCATTGGCCAGACTCATGTTGAAGCGCCGCTCGCCGTTGGCTTGCTGGCAGCTCGCAAGACGATATCTTTCTTTTCACCTTTGTTTGGGTGCGCTCCGAAGGAAGCCGAGCGCCCTCCCTTGATAGGTCTTTGTTTGCATGTGTAAAGTATCAATCAGAATCGAATTTGCCCCGAAGGCCACAGCGTTAAGTTTGCTGCTGCGGAAAAGGTGGTTTAGGAGAATCCAACAGAACTCAGGCCCCATATAGACCATTTGGGTGTACCTCGGTGTGAAGGGGTACCCATTTGACTATTTCATATTTCCTTACGCGTTGGCAGGCCGACTAGGCGGCTGTACCTGGCGCGTATTTCATATCACTTTGGCGCTGAGCTTGGGACCGTGTTTTCCCCGCTCAGCCGTTCCGTCTGCGACAAGACGTGGTGCGCGGAAGTCCCAGGGCAGAGACGAGAACCCTGGATTACGACAGGCTCAAACCGAGCCAATTTCTCGGAGCCACCCTAGGTCGGGGGGCGAGTGAAGACCTGTGTACGCGGCGCTCAGATTGAGTGCCGCGCGGAAGTCCCAGGGCGCAGAGGCGAGAACCCTGGATCAAGACCGGCTCAGCTCGAGCCAACTCTCGGAGCCACCCTAGGTCGGGGGGCGAGTGAAGACCTGTGTACGCGGCTCTCAGCTGGAGCCGCCTGGAGGAAGAGGAGAAGCAAGGAAGACCGGGTCTGCGGTCTTGGAAGGAGCAGACAAGTGTGTGTGTGGAGTCGTGTCTATATAAAGAAAACCCCGGGGCAAATCGGGTTGAGGACACGTGCGAGCGAAGGCCTGTTGAGCGAGGAGCCGGCTTCGTTCGGAGAGTACCAAGGGACGACTGGACAAGGAACAAGAAGACGTGGTTGGCTGACGTCTGGGCCCAAAGCGTAGCCCCAGCAAGAACCGTCAAGGGGATCGCAAGGGAGGCGCACACGCCGCGTCAGACCAAGAGTTCGGGTTCAGAGGTGGTGGCTGAGTCTTCGTCGAGTACAGCTGAGACCTTTCAGCTGAGACTCTAAGACTCTGAGCCCCCCTGGACTTAGATTCAAGGTTTGCTGATTCAAGTTACATTCAAGGTTTATTCTGGACGCTGGGAAGTTGCCCGCACCTCACCACACTTGAGCCTAGGCGCGAGAGCCTTAGTCGACACTGGATCACAAAGGTTGAGGGAGCGTTGTCGCGGGGAACATTTGGGCAGTTTCTGAGTCGCGACCGCTTTCAAGATATCGCACGCTATCTACACTTCAATGACAATGAAAAGCAAGCTGACAGCGACGACCGCGCGTCCTATTATACAAGCGCTGCAGAAAACCTTCTTCCGCGGCTACCGACTCGGCGCGCGCATTTCGTTTGATGAAGGCATGGTACCAATGAGGCACCGTAGGAACCCGATGCGGCAATTCATGCCGATGAAGCCAAACAAGTGGGGGACCAAGTTCTACCTGACGTGCTGCGCGGACACCGCGTACTGCTCACGGTAAGGAATGTGATGTTACGGGCAATCCGGTTTATTTGTATTGCAGAGGATCCGTGATACATTCCGGATGTGTCGCACTATGTTCTGGATATCACTAACTACATTGTGTTGTGCTGCAGGCTGGACATTTACTGCGGCAAGGCCAATGATGACGAGACAGCTATTGCACAGCGAGCGGTGGTGAAGAATCTCGCGCAAGTGCTTCGCGGACAACCTGCACAACGATTGATCTGTACGGACAACTTCTACACGTCGATCCCGCTGTCGCACAAGCTACTCAGTATGGGTCACTCTCACGTCGGGACTATTCGAAAGGACCGTAAGGGCTGGTGCACTGGGATCGAGTTCTCGCAGAAACGACGGCCGAAGCGGATGGACAGGGGAACCTACAGAGTGGCACTGTGGAAAGATCACCCCGAGTACGTGGCGCTGACTTGGATGGATAACAAGCCGGTGAGATTTCTAGCTACTGGATGCTCCACTCAGCCAACTCGGGTTTCGCGCAGAGAGCGGGATGGTTCCGTCTCAGCAGTGCCGTGTCCTCAGCTGGTTCGTGACTATCATGAGGCGATGGGCGGCGTGGATGTCCACGACCAGCTTCGCCTTCAACGCTACTCGATCCAGCGCGCTATTCGCATGCGAAAATATTACAAGGCCATTTTTCTCGGGCTGGTTGATTTAGCCATGGTAAATGCGTTTATCGTTCATAAGATCGCGATGCGACATCGCGGAAAACCTGTGCCCACGCACGCGGCCTTCCTCCGAGCTCTTCACACGGATTTGATCAACCAGACAAGTGAAGATTTTGCTGGGAGAGATGATATGGCGGATCTTGTCGCTGAGCCGCTCCCTCGCGTCCCGCACGCTTTGGAAAAGACTGATGAAATGAACGGCGCCAAGCGTAGGCAGTGGCTCTACAAGGTATGCTCAGCGTACGCGGGAGCGGGTGTTCGTAGCTTCGAGACCAGCTACTTTTGCGCTACGTGCTCGCGTGCCAAGAAAGGAAGGGTGACTCTGTGCAATAAGCCTCGCCGCCTAGCACACGGCAGCTCGCTCACGTGCGACCAGGTATGGCACCAGAGCTGGAAGAACGGAACAGCGATCCCAGCGGAGTTGCAGCACAAGATAAGGTTTGTAAGCAAGCGTAGGGCCGAGGTAGCTAGCGAGGTTGACGAGGAATAATGATGGAATGCACAGTGTTTACAATTCGTGATGAATGATGGTTCTAGCATGTCCCGTCATTGCAGGAAGTGTAACAGTTTTGCAAGGAGATCGCAATTTGCAGTATTTTGGACAGATTTTGTACAGCACATCACTTACTTGTGCCCAATCAGGCGGCAGTGATTCACTACGTAGCATGCGAAAGGGCTTGAAACAGGGTGTATTGTACTGCTTTTCAGGTATACGTTAATTCATATGTTATGAATTACGGAGAATCCGTAATAATCTTCGGATTAGAGGGGTTAACCTCTATCCCCCATTGAGCCTACTAGTAGGCTTTCGATCCCACTAGTAGGCTCGCCAAAAAAATAGTTTGTCAAGCACACAGGCACCGAATGCGCTCCGCTTTTAGACCAGAAGGAAGATAAGATAACAACCTATTGCGTCATTAGTTTTCAGGCTCATCAGTGCATGCTAGCATGGGAAAACTGCTCGTCGGGTCACGGGTAATCGGCAAGTTGAAGAAGCACCAGGGCAAAATTGGAGTTGTGCATGTTGTGCGCAAATAGTCGAGGCAGTACACCTACGACGTTCAATGGTCAAATAGATCTCTATAAGCTGTTGCGGCGCGCTCACTCGCACGTGAAGCGCCAGTAACAGCTACGCGGTCTCGCGATGATCAAAGCGATTCCGATGCAAGACACCGCCTACACTGCAAATCTTTGGCTCAACTCCAAATTGAACTTTCTCTAACGTTTCTCGAAGTTTTTATGAAAACCGTATGCCCCCCAATACAAACTTCTTAATAAAAGTATCTGCTCCCGAGCCTACTAGTAGGCTTTTGCCTTGCTACTAGTAGGCTTTGGACCTGGGGGATAAAGGTTAAAGTCATTACCACGATACCGACGGATGGAGTTAGCGAGTCAGGGTGTTTCCCGTAGCTTGATGCTGCACAAAAGTTCAGTTGATAAAAAGAAATTGGGGTCGCTCAGCTGCAATCCATAAAGGATGAACTTTTGCCCATGGCCTATCGCTCAAGGAAAACCAGCACCCCTTATTGGCTTACAGCAATAGCTCGAGGGATCACTGTTGATTCACGAGTCCTCATACCACTGGAACTGTTGCTAATGCTACAAAATCCCTGGTTTATTGATTCTGCAGCTAGCCTGTCGCAATAGCATGCTCATAAGGTGTTGCGAGAGAGAAAGTAACGCTCAACGTTTAGTACTGATACTGCTTAACTTGAATTAGTTCTCAGTACTTGATATCCTCTAGACTTTTTACGGATTCACTGACTGCCATCCAGACTTTTTACGTAAGGTCATTTGTCCCTAATAAAGGTCGGATGACATGGCTACAGAAATAAATCCGAGTTGACTCGGCCATAAATCAGAGCTTGAACCGTCGCCGGTGGGACAACGAATTGTTTAATTCTCCTAGAAAATATAGCATATTATGCTTATTCGCAAGCGTGCTATTATTAGATGTCCCTCACTGCCGCCATAAAAACGGACCCTCGGTTTAGCTTCTGTTAAATCATTCAGAAGAGGTGTGCGACCTCACCTATAGACGTCTCTTTAGCTTTTGTTTTTGACCGACCTCTTGCGAGAGCCCTTAAACACAGGAAAAAAGCGCTAGTTTTGGCCCCCGGGAGCACGATGATAGATTTAAACCCTAACCGACTCTAGAACTTTATATACGTGGTCTCTGTAAAAAGGGTAATGCATCCCGTAAAATCAGACCTACATGATTATAGGGGGGGCTTCGCCCCAATAACTACATGTATCTACATGTACCGAATCTCCGCACCACTTGGTGGACCGAATCTCCCGCACCACTTGGTGGACCCGGCAAATCATCCGACACGTATAATAGTATATCTACATGTAGTGCAGACTGTCCCGAGTTGGAACGGTGGCCGCCGCCTTGGCACGGTTGACCGTTCCGAATCGGGATACGAGGCCGTGTGCTCCGAGGCCGAGGAGTGGGAGCAAGATCTGTTCGGATCCGAATAGCCAAGACCTCTACGCGCGCGGACGGACGTCGCCCGACGGTTTCTGGAGGACGACCCCTGTTTGTCCAAGTGGATAGCGGAGGGATGAAACGTCTTGGAGGACGCTAGTGTCTCGGCTGGCGTGCGAGACTTTGGACCGCTACGAGGCGGTATACTGTGCCGGTAGGATCTGCCGGTAGGTTATGAGGTGAGTTCTGTTGTAGGAATCCTGTCAGTCGTGAATCTACCTAACCGGACCAACACTGGTCAAGAAGAAAGAAAACTTTACATTTACCTCTAAAGTACTTGTTTAGAAGTTCTTCTAGCCTAGTGTCTAAACCCCAAATCGGCCTTGAGCAGCAACAAAAGCCCCCATACAACGGCGACCGGCCCCCAAAACCGGTCCAACCAGAACGACTCGCGACACGTGGTGGAGAAGCAGGGTACAGTCGTCGTTGTGGAGCTTAGAGTGCTGAGAGCTTAAGGACAAGGAGAGTGTGTTTGGAAGGTCCAGGACCTGCACACGAGTTTGTAACGCGCTGGACAAGCGGCGAGAACGGTCAAGAAGGGTGTGAGCAGAGCCGACCACAGCCCCAGGAGAAGCCAAGAACGGTTTGAAGGAAGGTCCAGGACCTGAGTACGAGTGGGAATCGCGCTGGAGAAGCGGCGAGAACGGACAAGAAGGGTGTGAGCAGAGCCAGCCACAGCCCCCAAGAGAACAAGGAACGGTTAGAAGAGGGGTCCAGGACCCGCTCGAGAGATGGATTCGTCGCGAGACGATAGAGACGAGGAGGAGATGCGCGTCGGGCTGTACGAGGGCGAACCACCGGCGCAGGAAGAAGGGTCTCAGGACGACTCCGATCTAGGTGGCCTAGAGGTCGAAGAGCGTTTCCCTGACGCGGCTCAGGCTGGTCGAGCCAGCCTCGAACGGTGGGAGCGAGCTGCGGAAGCCGCCACCAGAGGGGCGTCCGTGTCCGAAGTAATGAGGGAGCTCCAAGGAGACGAAGAGGAGGACGAGTACGGAGCCCTCGAAGAGAAGCAGACGATCAAGGAAGAGCCCCCAACCCGGGTTGATCAAGCGGCAGAAGTCAAGGCGGAGCCGAAGGTGAAGGAGGAGCCTGGGGCCCCGATCCGAAGAACCCAAGAACGGATGCGGACGCTACCTCCCCGGCAACCTCCTAGGGGCTATGCCCGCGGACTCCCGACGAGGGCAGAAGAAGAAGAAGGAGAGTTTTACGATGCTCTGGAAGAGCCCACCTCTCCCAAGCGCAGTCCTAGTGGTTTCATTCCTCACTATACGGGACCTGAGGCCCGCCGGACCGACCGACCCGCTTTCGGTTGGAGCTGGAGCGCTCAAAGGGAGTCAAGATCGCCGCCCAGGTACCCGGGGTGGGATGAACAAGGGGCGCCGGTCAAGCGGGCCGCTTTCAACCTTCCTCCTGCTAAGATGCAGTCCTACGGGGACCCCTCCCCGAAGGTGCCGATGTCTTATGGTAAGAGCCCGATGACGGCCCCTTTCTCCGAGCCGATGCCGGGACAACATACCCCCTTTGCTTTGAAGTCGCCAGGGCAGACCGTTCCTCAAGCCCGAGTTCTTCCCCGGGTAACGAACTCGAGCGGTCGTCAAGGGACTCCTACGAATGACTACAACTTATCCACGATGGTATCGCATGCGGTGATGGTGCTCCCGATGTTTTATTCGGACACGGCTACCGTGGAGAAGGCTCGCGACTTTTGGGAACTATTTGAGGATCATACGGACGGTTTCCCCGACCGGTCGCGGCTGCTGGTATTTCGCCAGAAGATAAAGGGGCGAGAAGCGGAGAGGTGGTGGAACAACTCCAGGATCAAGTCGTTCAGGACGCTCAAGGTCCGTTTCCACAACCAGTTCCTCAGCCGGACGGCCGATGAGCTCTGGGAACGGTTGGAAACCACGAAGCGCGAGCGCGGCGAGTCTGTAGAGGAATGGGGCGACCGCGTTTCTGACCTGTGTGAGTCGCTCGACTATCCTAATCCGCAGATGCGCTACCAACTTTTCCGTCGTGGATTGCGGAACAAGCGTATGCTAGCGACGCTGGACGCGAGCCCCGCCTCGGACATCCCAGAGGCCTGTGAATGGCTCATGTTCAAGGACATGCACCGCCCCATCGAGGAGGACGACGAATTCTCCGAAAATGAATCTGCGAAGAAGGGCAAGTCGACCACCGCGGGGGCGGCCTCGGTCGAAGCTCTCACCTTGCAATTGAAGAATTTCATGGAACAGCAACAGCAGTGGCAGGAACAACTAGCTCAGCGGCAGTGGCAGCCGCCTCGTTCCCCGCGGAACCGAGCACCAGTCGTCGCGGCCGCTCAAGACACGGTGCCGCCGAATGACAACTCCGGTCAAACCGGAGGACAACCGTTCCGAGGCATCCGCCTCGGAGACGACAGTCGTACGCAAGATGGAGCGCCGGTCTGTGGGCGCTGTAACTTCAAAGGACACGGCCGTGCGACGTGCAAACGGGCTACGATGAGCTGCCGCCGGTGCGGAGCCCCGGGTCATATCGCAGTGGAGTGCGAGAGACCCCCCGACAGTGCTCCCCGGACGACTCCGACTGGAGGGGGCCGTCAACCCTATGGAGTTTGCTATTTCTGTCGCGAACCTGGCCACTCAGTAGCTGCCTGCCCCGCGTTGGTCGCCCTACGCGAATTGATCCCCATGAATATGGGGATCGGGGGCACCGCGGGCAGTCCTGCCCCTCGGCAATGAAGGGGGCAGGAGGAAGGAGCGAGAGGAGCCACTCCTTCCTCTAGACTAGAGGATGGCTCGAGGGTCGGATGCGAGGAGAAGCGCCAAAAGAGGCGTCCTGCTGACGACGGAAGGAAGGCAAGCAGAGAGGAAGAATCGGGAGGAAGACGGAGTTTGCTGAAAGAGGAGAGAACGGTCGAGGAGGACGCGGGTGTCAAGGGTCCCTCGACCAGGGAATGGATCATGAACAACATGCGGAAGGAAGGGAATGGGGCCGCCGGAGCCGCCAAGAAGACGGCGCGGAGCGCGGTAGAAGAAGGAGCAGCAGGAGAGAGCGGGAAGGCCCCGGGCCCGGTCCCCTTCGGCGATCGGAATATCCCGACGGCCGTGAACTCCCTGTCGGAGAAGAGCGTGGACGACCGGAACGGTCTAGGACCGATAAAGGAAGACTCGAATGTGAAAGTCGTGGCCGATAGACCCGTGGCGACGGCGACGAAAAGGACGGAGGAAGTTGTCGGAGGGGCTCCGGAGCGGGCGCTTCCGCGAGGAATACTGAAGAAGGAAGGGAGCTACCCTCGGTGGAGGACCGAGGAGCCCTCCCTGCGGGATCGGAGCGAGAGTGTCGGGCTAGGCGAGACGGTGTTCGCGCACTGGGGCGACTCCGAGGTGGCCGTAGGACTTGACGCCGCCCCGAGTACCGCTGCAGAGAAACCTGCGGTCCCGTCAGCCGTCGCCTCCGAACCTGAGTCGTTAGAAGAGAAGACCGAGACTAACGGCGCCGAGGGGAGGCCCCGCTACGACCGTCTTTTCTCTGACGAGGAACTAGATGTCCTCGAAGAGAGCTTGAGCGGAACGGTTCCCGCCGACTCCGCCGCCTTGCCCGAACTTGAAGAATACGACAAAGAACTAGAAGACCGATTGTACCCGTTGGACGAGGTGGAGCTCAAGAAGAGGGTGAAGAAGAATGCCGAAGCTGTTAAGGAGCCTTCGCTGGCCGATATGGCGAAGCTCCTTGACATCCCCTTAGAGACGCTGGAACGCACTAGAGAGGCATCACCGACTGGGAACTCCTCGCCGGAATTCTGGGAGAAATGGTACAGTGACACTCTTGAAAGCTCGGCCGAAGCTAAGAGGGCCAACCGCGATTTCAAGACTCCGGTCTCGAGCTGCGTCTCCTCGTGCAGTGGGGTGGTCGAATCCGCCCCTGAAGGCGCCGAGCCCCGTCCGCGAGGAGGATCCGAGAAGAAGGACAAGGATCGGAACGGTTCGGCCGATGAGGACGTCGTGTGTGCGAACTTGGCGCTACCCCTCTGCCCTGCAGTCGCTCACGCCCCAAATGAGGTAGCTACTGAGACTACCCGAGCCCGCGCGGGCGAGGTGAACTCGAAGAAGGTGAGAGCCGTGGCCCGCCAAGCGGTCTACAACTTGCTGTCAGCTGCTAAGGACAAGTCTGCGTCTGAAGTCGAGCCTCGAGACTCGCCTTCCGACCTCCTCGGTCCCGAGGAGACCGCTCTGAGCAACGGCGAAACTCCTCCTTTGGACTGGGGTCAACTCCGCTGGCACGCGTACTGTATTGCCGAAGTTCTCGGCCTCGGTGACTGCTTCTGGAGCTTGGTGGCGGCCTGGGTCGAAGACTACTTCGAGGAGAACGCTCCACGCATCTGGTCGCGACTAAGGGAACGGTTGAAATCCCGTCTCAGTGGTGCTCGAGCCCTTCGGCGCGAGCCCCGCTCCGTGTGCTTCGACTTTACTACGATGTGTAACCCGCGTGCGGAGGCACTGACGGAAGCCGTCTCCCTCCCCGAGAGAGAAGAAGCTGCTGCCAATTACGTTAGAGTAATCTGCCCCGAGCGCCCACCTCCAGAGAGAGATCGCCGCCCAGGATTAGTGGAAGTCGCCACAGTGAACCTCCCAGATGGATTTGGCGTCCGGGCCGACGACGAAGAAGGCCCCGAGTGGGAGTCTAGCTCCCCGGGAGTCGTGGAAGGGGGCCGGCGAGTGGTATGCGCCGTGGGAAACTACGAGGCTCTGTCGAGCGGCTACATTGGCTGCCTACCGTCTCAGGTGTTGGCCGACACGGGGGCCACCCTGAGTCTCGTCGATTTCAAGGTCCTCAAGAGACTGGGACGGTCGAGAGAGGAATTCAGACCCTATGAGGGCCAAGTCCGAAGCTCATCTGGACATCACTTGCGAATTCGAGGGTGGGTTAACCTTCCCCTGAAACTTGGCTCTGTGGAAGTGAATCACGATCTACTGGTGGCAGACAAACTGCACGTGGACGCCATCCTAGGGGTTGATGTCCTCGGTGCCTTTGGCGCCGTGATAGACGTAGCCGAAAAGACTCTCACTCTCAAGAGTACGGAGGAAGTACTTCCGCTCGGAGTAATGGTAGTGCACGAGTCCTTCATGACGAAGATGGCGGCGTCGATACGACTCCCTCCCCGAGGCCAGGCCCTCGTAATGACGAACGTCGTCGGAGACGCTCCCGAGAAGGCTACCGTGCTGGTGGAAGGATCTCTGGGGCTGCCCCCGACGCTCCGAGTGGCGAGAACGGTTTGCACCGTTGCCGACGGACAAGTCATTGTGGAAGTATGCAACGCGTCCACCGAAGAGTTCTGGATTCGCAAGGGAACGGTTGTCGCCTCGACCTCGGTGATCCCCGAGTCCGCATTCGGATTCGAGGAGCCTCCTGCGAAGGCTGCCTCTGCGACGAGCTCGGCGGCAGTGGCGAGCCCGGGCGCCAACTCTCCAAAGGCAGACCCCGATACTCCGAACGGTCCCGGAGTTGAAATGGAAGCGGACTTCTCGGAGTCGAAGCTGTCTACAGAGCAAAAGAGTTTATTCCGGAGTGAACTAAGCCGCTTCTGGGATATGTTCGTGGAATCGTCCAAGAAGCCAGGGCGCACCGATTTACTCAAGTTCCGAGTGGACACAGGCGACAGTCTACCTATTAAGCAGCAGCCCTACCGTGTTTCCTATGCTGAAGGGGAGATCATGGAGGCTGAGATCCAGCAATACCTGGAGCTGGGGTTCGTTCGCGAATCGAACAGCCCTTGGGCCAGTCCAGTTCTGATGATTCGCAAACCGGACGGTGGCATCCGTTTCTGTATCGATTACCGAAAGCTAAACGCGGTGACTGTCAAGGACTGTTATCCGATGCCCCTTATTGACGATATCCTCGATGTGCTGAGCGGATCTAAGCTGTTTTCTACAATGGACATCGCTTCGGGCTACTGGAACGTGCCCATGCACGAGGACAGTATCGCTAAGACTGCCTTCACTTGCAAGTATGGACTGTACGAGTGGCTAGTGATGCCCTTTGGACTTTGTAATGCGGTGCCCGCGTTTGAACGGTTGATGGAAACCGTTCTCGTGGACCTGAAATGGAGGATCTACCTGGTGTATCTGGACGACTGCGTTATCTTCAGCGAGGACTTCCCGTCTCACCTGGTCCGTGTACGGCAGGTCCTCACGCGCTTTAGACAAGCTGGGTTCAAGCTCAAAATGAAAAAGTGTCACTGGGGGAGGAGCCAAGTGGCCTTCTTGGGCCATATTGTCACTCCTACGGGCATCCTGCCCAACCCCGAGAAAGTGAAAGCGGTGATGAACGTGCAGAGACCCCGGGACGTGCACGATATCCGGTCCTTCCTGGGACTAACTAGCTACTTTCGCCGATACATTCCCGGGTACGCGCTAATCTCGACGCCCCTGGAACGGTTGAAAATGAAGGATGCTCCCTTCATCTGGACCGAAGACTGCGAAACTGCCTTCCGCCAGCTGAAAAGGGCCCTGGTGAAGCCTCCCATTCTGGTGTATCCGGATATGAAGAAGAGATTCAAGCTGTACGTCGACTCGTCGCGGTATGCAGTAGGAGCCTGCCTCATGCAAGAGGTCGATGGGCGGAACCGCGTGGTCGCCTACGCGAGCAAACTACTCACGGGATCTCAGAAAAACTGGATCAGTAACCAGAACGGTATATCGGAGATCGAATGCTGGGGAATAGTATGGGCTACGCGCAAATTTCGTTGTTATTTAGACAAACGCGAGTTTGATCTATACACCGACCACCAAGCGCTTACGTGGGTCTTCAGTCCAGGGAACAGATCGGCCAATGCGAAGCTGGCCCGTTGGGCGATGGAGCTGTCTAACCTCCAATTCAAAGTCTTCCACAAGCCTGGAACGACCATGGGGCACGTCGATGGCCTATCGCGACTGCCGATGGCTACCGCTAACGCCCTGACGATGGCTGACTTGCTGAATCCCTCGGGGGGCGTGGCCCACGACTCAGTCGGGGAGCCGTCCGATCCAGGCGAACCGTCCGGCTCCGAGACCGGCGCTGGTGTCGACTCGGACGCCCCCGCGGCCGTGCTGGATGAGAGTCCGCTGCTCAACGACGACGAGGTCCCCTCCGACCAGCCGGCGTCCAATCTGGACCTCTTTGGACTCGACGTGGAGCTGTTCCGAGCCGAACAGAAGAAGGTTTCGTGGATAGTGGCTTTGATTGCGTTCCTGGAAGATGGGGCCCTGCCCCTGGACCCGAACTTGCGCGTTCGAGTAGTCCGGATGGCCCCTAAGTGTTCTGTAGAGAACGGACTCCTGATGCGGCGCGTGAATTTGCCTGAGAGGGTCGGGCCGGCGCGATCAATAACCGTTCCGGTGGTCCCGCTGCCCTACGTCGAGACCGTTCTGCACTTCTGCCATTCCGACCTGCTCTCGTCGCACCTGGGGCTGACGAAAACGCTCGAGAAAGTGAAGCGTCATGCCTACTGGCCAGGCTGGCACCGAGATGTCGAGGAGTACCTCCGCGATTGTGATAAGTGTGGCAGTGGGAAGGGAGCTCGCCCTTGGTGGGCCGGACGAATGCAAAGGATGCCTGTTGCTGACCTGACGGGTCCTTTTTCCTTACTAGTGGTCGACGCCATTGGGCCTCTGCCCGAGACGACCCGGGGGAACAAGTACATTCTCGTTTTCGTGGACTATTTTACCCGCTGGGCGGAAGCGTTTGCAGTGGACTGCCTGGACTCGGTGACCTTCGTAGACGTGATGGTTAATGGAGTCGTGGCCCGGCACGGAGTGCCGTCGCGCCTTTTGAGCGACAACGGCTCCAACTTCACGTCAGACGTGGCCAAGTCCTTCTACCAGACTCTGGGCATAAAGAAGCTGTATGGTGCGGCTTACCATCCCCAAACTCAAGGTCTCGTGGAGCGATTCAACGGGACTTTGATTGGAATGCTCAGAATGCACGTAAGTGAAGCCCAAGACGACTGGGACGTATATTTACCCCGAGTATTATTCGCCTACAGAACGGCCTACCATGAAGCATTGGGCGACTCCCCCTTTTTCTCGTTGTACGGGCGCGACCCCGTCCTCCCGCTGGACGTAGCCTTCCTCAATTTGGGTTCCAAGTGGAAGAGCAACGAGGTGGCTCAGTACAGACGGGAGCTCTACCAGTCGCTTCGCTCGTCTCGCCACCTCGTCGAACGCCAGCTATTGAAGGCCCAGGATCGTCATGAACAGCGCTTAGAAGGGCAGGTGGCGGTGAAGTTCGAAGTTGGCGACCCCGTGTGGGTATACCAAGCGTTCCGGGCTCGTCGAGGCGAGTCCCGCACCAAAACGCTTGCTTTCTCGTGGCATGGCCCCTATCGGGTCGTTGGCCAAGTGGGGGATAACGCCTACCGAGTCGACATCCCAACCCACCCCAGCAAGACCGTCACGATCAACGTAAATCGTCTCAAGAAGTATCGAGGAAAATGGACTAGACCGTTCATGGACGAAGTGCCGGCCGGGGTGGAAGAAGCCGAAGACGGGACGGACGGTCCCTTGGAAGAAGACGACCTCCCGTCGTCCAGTTTCGCTGAAAGGGTAACTATTGGAACGGATGACACTGCAGTCACTGGAACCGATGCGCCCCTCCTGAGCGTGGTGGCTAAGAGGGTTACGGAGGGCAAAGCGGAGTATTTGGCTCTGACTACTTCCTACGAGACCTTCTGGCTGTCGAGGGAGGCCCTCCTTCCCGAGTACTCCCCACTAGTTGAAGCGTTCGAAAAGGCAGAACGGAAGAAGAGAGGACTGCCTGAATTACGTCGGAGCGCTCGGCTGGCGGATGCCAACGCGCAAGTCGACGATGACTACCTGCTCCTGGTGTGAGTGGGGTGAAACTCTTGAGTCCTGGAAGAAACAGCGGCTCACGGTAATGAAGAACTCAAGAGTCAAGTTTGCATATTTGCATGTGTATTTTCAAGTTTTTAATCTTACGAAGCGAAGTGGAATGACGAAGAACGGTTGAACGAACCCAAGCCTGAAGGAAGAACGGTTGAACGAACCCAAGAATGAAGGAAGAACGGTTGAACGGACCCAAGAATGAAGGAAGAACGGTTTAACGAACCCAAGAGTGAAGGAAGAATGATTGAACAAGCACAAGAATGAAAGAAGAAACGGTTGAACGAGACCAAACAAAAAGAAAAACGACGTTCACTAACACCGGTAGGGCTCTTAAGCTGGAGGAGAGCTGGAGAAGAGCTGGAGAAGGCTGACTACTCGGCCTGGCCCGACTTGGACGTCCACTTGGTGCCGGCCGGGTTCGCCCCGCCCTTAGGAGCGGGAGGTTTGTCTTCGAGCGCGTCCGGGGTAGGAGGCTCCGCCGGAGGAGAAGCCGTGGTATCGCCACTCGAACTCGCGTCGCTCGCTTTGTCCCCGGCCTTGGGCTTGTCCGCGCTGGCCGATCCCCCGCTTGACTTGCTCGGGCGTGGCTTCGCGCTGCCGCCGCCGTCCCCGGACGCCCGACCTCCTGTCTTGCCTTGACCCGACTTGCCAGTGGCGCCTCCGTCTTCCCCTTCCGATTCCTCCGAGTCCTCTGTGAGACCGGAGTGCGACAACTCGTCGTTGTCACTCCCTCCTCCTTGAGGGGCCGAGGCTTGGACCGGGGGGGTCGGTCCTGTCGCCGTATACTCCCCGTCGTCATCTTCGAAGTCCGAGTCGTCGTCGGCCTGCTCCGAACGCTCGAACTTCTTTTCATTGTAGATGGCCACCTTCTTCTTCGAAAGCAACAAGCGTGCCACCTCACACTCCACAGGCCGAAGAGTCCGGTCAGCAAGCAGAGCCTTCCAGGGCCCTCGGGTGCGGTTACCCACCCAAGTAGGTACCGGAGGGGGACGATCGGCGAGGTCCTGCTTGATCCGCGCTAACGCCCGGTTGGAGAGGCGCAGGTGAAGCGGGCGCGTGGGGTCGATCAGCGAGGACTGCTCCAGGAGCTCCGGGACGGAAGAGTAGCCGTCCTCGTCGATCGCCGTCGGGTCCAACGCCCGCTCCAACACTCGCTCGTACCGAACTCGGTCCTTGGATAGGAGGGTGGCCAGGTCTTCAGGCGGAGGACCGCCGGCTTCCTTGGCGCCTGGAGAATGTTTTGCCGCCTTGCCACCCATCCACATGAGGTGGTCGTGAGATCCGTCTTCGAACATCTTGAGGAACCCGTAGTAGCCGAACTCCTCCACGTTGCTGCTGAGGAAGCACGTCCGAGCTGCAATCGCGAGCAGCTTCAGCTTCCGGCGCTCGTCGGAATTCTTGCTGGGCGCGTACACCGCGCACGCGAAGAAAAGCGCCCGGTGGCGCATCCAAGAGCGGTAGTGCTGCAAGTGCAGCTCGGGGTACTTCTTCGGGTCGTACCAGCACCGCTGGCCGGCCCAGGGGTACGCGAGGCGGAAGGGAGCGCGACCGCGACTCGTGGCCTCCTGCACGATGAAGGCCAAAGCAATCTTGATCATGGCCGGAGTGGAACTGGGCAGGTTGAAGGAGTAGATAGCCTTCTTGGAGGCCTTACGCTGCTTCTTGGCCGGCGGCGCCTTCGCCTTCCCAGAACCGCGAGGCGCCGGCCGCTTGCTCGACGCATGCGGGGACGCGGCTTCCGGGCTGAAGAGCGGGTGGTAGGGGGCCGTTCCAACAGCCATCGTGTCCGGCGCTGGCAACAGAACCGCCGCTCCAGTCAGCACGGCGGCGTCGTCGCCGTTGAGCATCGCCATGGCCAGGTCATCGAGGGCCTCGAGGCCCGTGGACGAACCGTTCTGGGCGATGCGAGCTCGGAAGTCGGCCCAGAACTCGTGCTGACTGACGAGGACTCCGTCCTCGCCGTGCTCGTTGCGGAGAAGCTTGGACAGGTCTTCGACCTGCTCGTCGAACTTGGTCTTTGTCTTCCGGGGCATGGCGTCGAGGCTGGCGGTGCGGTGAGTGCAAGGGTGGGCTTGGGGGTGCGTCGCGCGGAGGAAAATGGGGAATGAGGCGCTTATTGCCCTGGGCCTGCGGATTTGGAAAAAGGAAAGACCGTAAGTGACCTGCTTGGACACCCCCGTTGAAGCCAACCGTCTGAGATGGGGGTGGCGAGGAACCCTCCTCGATTTCCAACGACGTTGAAGATGACCATCTGAAACTGCGAGAGACACCGGGGTCCAACCCTGAAGAACGGTTGCTGGATCAAACTCCGTAGCATGAGTTCCAGGGCCGTCTCCCCCTGCCCCGATCTGATGGACCGAGACCGGAACGGTTCGAATGGTGCTGCCGAACTGGGGGTTCACCTCATTCCCCATTTCAACCTTCGACTACTGCCCTCCCCATGGAGACAGCCACGAACATCGCCGCCGAGCTGGCCGCTCTGATCGGAGCCGCCTTCTCGACTTCCTACGCGACCCTGTGCGACCATTACGCCGAGCTGGCCTGGTTGACGGCGGGGGCCGTCCTTTGGACGATTTCCGAACCCCTGCGTGGGATCGGCACTCGGCTCTCCTACGAAGTGTCTCGGTTCGCTTTAAAGTGGGGCCTACTCGCCAAAGTCTGCGTGAAGCGCTACTGCCGCTATGTTCGCGGACCGGCCGTCCGAGGCAAACCGTTCCGGACCCGGTTGTGGAAGACCTACGAGGCGCTGCTGGCGACCCCGATGGTCGTCCTGGAAGCGCATAAAGCGCACGACCAAGGCCTGGGGCGACTCCTCTTCAAGTGGCTGGACGCGTTGCACGAGTATTGGTGCGTTTTCCTGCCGACCACGTGGGCCTTCGCCCAGCACTCAACCTGGAAGTACTACAAGGGCGTCGGGGTGGAGTCCGGCCGATCAGCCGCCCGAGCGCGACTCGTGGGCCGCCTTGTCTGGACGCTATGTACTCTACTCGCCTATGCGTCCTTCTTCGGGCTGCTTTTCGCCTACGAATTCCTGGAATGGGCCTGTCGTGGGCTAATGGGAGTGGTGGCCCTGCTGGTCGCCGTCAACTATGGAACGGTTGAGTACGAAGGTGACTCCTTCGACGGGATTTGGGCCTGCAATTCTAAGTTGATCACGTTCGACGTGCTGCTGGCGCTGTTGAGTCTATCCAGTCGCCTATGGAGGTGCTACGAGGACAAGTCGGGTGAACGCTCCCTGTTGGAGCTGGCGCGTGAGGGTTACGCATCTTGGTGTCTCGCCGTGGAGGAACAGGAGCAAGTTGAACGCCTGAGTGAGGCCTTCTGGCGTATGGATGGCGGTGGAGATGCTCCTAGGATTCAAGTGCGCACTCTCAGTGGTTTGCGAGCGGAGCGCCGTGCCCGAGAAGCTAAACGAGAAAAGGATGACGCCGTCGAGCCTCGACGAGGGCGTCGAGTTCCAGTCGGGGAGGATGTCCCGAGTTGGAACGGTGGCCGCCGCCTTGGCACGGTTGACCGTTCCGAATCGGGATACGAGGCCGTGTGCTCCGAGGCCGAGGAGTGGGAGCAAGATCTGTTCGGATCCGAATAGCCAAGACCTCTACGCGCGCGGACGGACGTCGCCCGACGGTTTCTGGAGGACGACCCCTGTTTGTCCAAGTGGATAGCGGAGGGATGAAACGTCTTGGAGGACGCTAGTGTCTCGGCTGGCGTGCGAGACTTTGGACCGCTACGAGGCGGTATACTGTGCCGGTAGGATCTGCCGGTAGGTTATGAGGTGAGTTCTGTTGTAGGAATCCTGTCAGTCGTGAATCTACCTAACCGGACCAACACTGGTCAAGAAGAAAGAAAACTTTACATTTACCTCTAAAGTACTTGTTTAGAAGTTCTTCTAGCCTAGTGTCTAAACCCCAAATCGGCCTTGAGCAGCAACAAAAGCCCCCATACAACGGCGACCGGCCCCCAAAACCGGTCCAACCAGAACGACTCGCGACACGCCGTGCCAAGGCGGCGACCACCGTTCCAACTCGGGACATCCTGCATGACCACCAGATGTCCCGAGTTGGAACGGTGGCCGCCGCCTTGGCACGGTTGACCGTTCCGAATCGGGATACGAGGCCGTGTGCTCCGAGGCCGAGGAGTGGGAGCAAGATCTGTTCGGATCCGAATAGCCAAGACCTCTACGCGCGCGGACGGACGTCGCCCGACGGTTTCTGGAGGACGACCCCTGTTTGTCCAAGTGGATAGCGGAGGGATGAAACGTCTTGGAGGACGCTAGTGTCTCGGCTGGCGTGCGAGACTTTGGACCGCTACGAGGCGGTATACTGTGCCGGTAGGATCTGCCGGTAGGTTATGAGGTGAGTTCTGTTGTAGGAATCCTGTCAGTCGTGAATCTACCTAACCGGACCAACACTGGTCAAGAAGAAAGAAAACTTTACATTTACCTCTAAAGTACTTGTTTAGAAGTTCTTCTAGCCTAGTGTCTAAACCCCAAATCGGCCTTGAGCAGCAACAAAAGCCCCCATACAACGGCGACCGGCCCCCAAAACCGGTCCAACCAGAACGACTCGCGACACGTGGTGGAGAAGCAGGGTACAGTCGTCGTTGTGGAGCTTAGAGTGCTGAGAGCTTAAGGACAAGGAGAGTGTGTTTGGAAGGTCCAGGACCTGCACACGAGTTTGTAACGCGCTGGACAAGCGGCGAGAACGGTCAAGAAGGGTGTGAGCAGAGCCGACCACAGCCCCAGGAGAAGCCAAGAACGGTTTGAAGGAAGGTCCAGGACCTGAGTACGAGTGGGAATCGCGCTGGAGAAGCGGCGAGAACGGACAAGAAGGGTGTGAGCAGAGCCAGCCACAGCCCCCAAGAGAACAAGGAACGGTTAGAAGAGGGGTCCAGGACCCGCTCGAGAGATGGATTCGTCGCGAGACGATAGAGACGAGGAGGAGATGCGCGTCGGGCTGTACGAGGGCGAACCACCGGCGCAGGAAGAAGGGTCTCAGGACGACTCCGATCTAGGTGGCCTAGAGGTCGAAGAGCGTTTCCCTGACGCGGCTCAGGCTGGTCGAGCCAGCCTCGAACGGTGGGAGCGAGCTGCGGAAGCCGCCACCAGAGGGGCGTCCGTGTCCGAAGTAATGAGGGAGCTCCAAGGAGACGAAGAGGAGGACGAGTACGGAGCCCTCGAAGAGAAGCAGACGATCAAGGAAGAGCCCCCAACCCGGGTTGATCAAGCGGCAGAAGTCAAGGCGGAGCCGAAGGTGAAGGAGGAGCCTGGGGCCCCGATCCGAAGAACCCAAGAACGGATGCGGACGCTACCTCCCCGGCAACCTCCTAGGGGCTATGCCCGCGGACTCCCGACGAGGGCAGAAGAAGAAGAAGGAGAGTTTTACGATGCTCTGGAAGAGCCCACCTCTCCCAAGCGCAGTCCTAGTGGTTTCATTCCTCACTATACGGGACCTGAGGCCCGCCGGACCGACCGACCCGCTTTCGGTTGGAGCTGGAGCGCTCAAAGGGAGTCAAGATCGCCGCCCAGGTACCCGGGGTGGGATGAACAAGGGGCGCCGGTCAAGCGGGCCGCTTTCAACCTTCCTCCTGCTAAGATGCAGTCCTACGGGGACCCCTCCCCGAAGGTGCCGATGTCTTATGGTAAGAGCCCGATGACGGCCCCTTTCTCCGAGCCGATGCCGGGACAACATACCCCCTTTGCTTTGAAGTCGCCAGGGCAGACCGTTCCTCAAGCCCGAGTTCTTCCCCGGGTAACGAACTCGAGCGGTCGTCAAGGGACTCCTACGAATGACTACAACTTATCCACGATGGTATCGCATGCGGTGAAGGTGCTCCCGATGTTTTATTCGGACACGGCTACCGTGGAGAAGGCTCGCGACTTTTGGGAACTATTTGAGGATCATACGGACGGTTTCCCCGACCGGTCGCGGCTGCTGGTATTTCGCCAGAAGATAAAGGGGCGAGAAGCGGAGAGGTGGTGGAACAACTCCAGGATCAAGTCGTTCAGGACGCTCAAGGTCCGTTTCCACAACCAGTTCCTCAGCCGGACGGCCGATGAGCTCTGGGAACGGTTGGAAACCACGAAGCGCGAGCGCGGCGAGTCTGTAGAGGAATGGGGCGACCGCGTTTCTGACCTGTGTGAGTCGCTCGACTATCCTAATCCGCAGATGCGCTACCAACTTTTCCGTCGTGGATTGCGGAACAAGCGTATGCTAGCGACGCTGGACGCGAGCCCCGCCTCGGACATCCCAGAGGCCTGTGAATGGCTCATGTTCAAGGACATGCACCGCCCCATCGAGGAGGACGACGAATTCTCCGAAAATGAATCTGCGAAGAAGGGCAAGTCGACCACCGCGGGGGCGGCCTCGGTCGAAGCTCTCACCTTGCAATTGAAGAATTTCATGGAACAGCAACAGCAGTGGCAGGAACAACTAGCTCAGCGGCAGTGGCAGCCGCCTCGTTCCCCGCGGAACCGAGCACCAGTCGTCGCGGCCGCTCAAGACACGGTGCCGCCGAATGACAACTCCGGTCAAACCGGAGGACAACCGTTCCGAGGCATCCGCCTCGGAGACGACAGTCGTACGCAAGATGGAGCGCCGGTCTGTGGGCGCTGTAACTTCAAAGGACACGGCCGTGCGACGTGCAAACGGGCTACGATGAGCTGCCGCCGGTGCGGAGCCCCGGGTCATATCGCAGTGGAGTGCGAGAGACCCCCCGACAGTGCTCCCCGGACGACTCCGACTGGAGGGGGCCGTCAACCCTATGGAGTTTGCTATTTCTGTCGCGAACCTGGCCACTCAGTAGCTGCCTGCCCCGCGTTGGTCGCCCTACGCGAATTGATCCCCATGAATATGGGGATCGGGGGCACCGCGGGCAGTCCTGCCCCTCGGCAATGAAGGGGGCAGGAGGAAGGAGCGAGAGGAGCCACTCCTTCCTCTAGACTAGAGGATGGCTCGAGGGTCGGATGCGAGGAGAAGCGCCAAAAGAGGCGTCCTGCTGACGACGGAAGGAAGGCAAGCAGAGAGGAAGAATCGGGAGGAAGACGGAGTTTGCTGAAAGAGGAGAGAACGGTCGAGGAGGACGCGGGTGTCAAGGGTCCCTCGACCAGGGAATGGATCATGAACAACATGCGGAAGGAAGGGAATGGGGCCGCCGGAGCCGCCAAGAAGACGGCGCGGAGCGCGGTAGAAGAAGGAGCAGCAGGAGAGAGCGGGAAGGCCCCGGGCCCGGTCCCCTTC
Source organism: Phytophthora x cambivora (assembly GCA_033557925.1). Classification (NCBI taxonomy): domain Eukaryota; phylum Oomycota; class Peronosporomycetes; order Peronosporales; family Peronosporaceae; genus Phytophthora; species Phytophthora x cambivora. The sequence continues at coordinate 1,221,916 of JAUCEB010000009.1, forward strand.
GGCGATCGGAATATCCCGACGGCCGTGAACTCCCTGTCGGAGAAGAGCGTGGACGACCGGAACGGTCTAGGACCGATAAAGGAAGACTCGAATGTGAAAGTCGTGGCCGATAGACCCGTGGCGACGGCGACGAAAAGGACGGAGGAAGTTGTCGGAGGGGCTCCGGAGCGGGCGCTTCCGCGAGGAATACTGAAGAAGGAAGGGAGCTACCCTCGGTGGAGGACCGAGGAGCCCTCCCTGCGGGATCGGAGCGAGAGTGTCGGGCTAGGCGAGACGGTGTTCGCGCACTGGGGCGACTCCGAGGTGGCCGTAGGACTTGACGCCGCCCCGAGTACCGCTGCAGAGAAACCTGCGGTCCCGTCAGCCGTCGCCTCCGAACCTGAGTCGTTAGAAGAGAAGACCGAGACTAACGGCGCCGAGGGGAGGCCCCGCTACGACCGTCTTTTCTCTGACGAGGAACTAGATGTCCTCGAAGAGAGCTTGAGCGGAACGGTTCCCGCCGACTCCGCCGCCTTGCCCGAACTTGAAGAATACGACAAAGAACTAGAAGACCGATTGTACCCGTTGGACGAGGTGGAGCTCAAGAAGAGGGTGAAGAAGAATGCCGAAGCTGTTAAGGAGCCTTCGCTGGCCGATATGGCGAAGCTCCTTGACATCCCCTTAGAGACGCTGGAACGCACTAGAGAGGCATCACCGACTGGGAACTCCTCGCCGGAATTCTGGGAGAAATGGTACAGTGACACTCTTGAAAGCTCGGCCGAAGCTAAGAGGGCCAACCGCGATTTCAAGACTCCGGTCTCGAGCTGCGTCTCCTCGTGCAGTGGGGTGGTCGAATCCGCCCCTGAAGGCGCCGAGCCCCGTCCGCGAGGAGGATCCGAGAAGAAGGACAAGGATCGGAACGGTTCGGCCGATGAGGACGTCGTGTGTGCGAACTTGGCGCTACCCCTCTGCCCTGCAGTCGCTCACGCCCCAAATGAGGTAGCTACTGAGACTACCCGAGCCCGCGCGGGCGAGGTGAACTCGAAGAAGGTGAGAGCCGTGGCCCGCCAAGCGGTCTACAACTTGCTGTCAGCTGCTAAGGACAAGTCTGCGTCTGAAGTCGAGCCTCGAGACTCGCCTTCCGACCTCCTCGGTCCCGAGGAGACCGCTCTGAGCAACGGCGAAACTCCTCCTTTGGACTGGGGTCAACTCCGCTGGCACGCGTACTGTATTGCCGAAGTTCTCGGCCTCGGTGACTGCTTCTGGAGCTTGGTGGCGGCCTGGGTCGAAGACTACTTCGAGGAGAACGCTCCACGCATCTGGTCGCGACTAAGGGAACGGTTGAAATCCCGTCTCAGTGGTGCTCGAGCCCTTCGGCGCGAGCCCCGCTCCGTGTGCTTCGACTTTACTACGATGTGTAACCCGCGTGCGGAGGCACTGACGGAAGCCGTCTCCCTCCCCGAGAGAGAAGAAGCTGCTGCCAATTACGTTAGAGTAATCTGCCCCGAGCGCCCACCTCCAGAGAGAGATCGCCGCCCAGGATTAGTGGAAGTCGCCACAGTGAACCTCCCAGATGGATTTGGCGTCCGGGCCGACGACGAAGAAGGCCCCGAGTGGGAGTCTAGCTCCCCGGGAGTCGTGGAAGGGGGCCGGCGAGTGGTATGCGCCGTGGGAAACTACGAGGCTCTGTCGAGCGGCTACATTGGCTGCCTACCGTCTCAGGTGTTGGCCGACACGGGGGCCACCCTGAGTCTCGTCGATTTCAAGGTCCTCAAGAGACTGGGACGGTCGAGAGAGGAATTCAGACCCTATGAGGGCCAAGTCCGAAGCTCATCTGGACATCACTTGCGAATTCGAGGGTGGGTTAACCTTCCCCTGAAACTTGGCTCTGTGGAAGTGAATCACGATCTACTGGTGGCAGACAAACTGCACGTGGACGCCATCCTAGGGGTTGATGTCCTCGGTGCCTTTGGCGCCGTGATAGACGTAGCCGAAAAGACTCTCACTCTCAAGAGTACGGAGGAAGTACTTCCGCTCGGAGTAATGGTAGTGCACGAGTCCTTCATGACGAAGATGGCGGCGTCGATACGACTCCCTCCCCGAGGCCAGGCCCTCGTAATGACGAACGTCGTCGGAGACGCTCCCGAGAAGGCTACCGTGCTGGTGGAAGGATCTCTGGGGCTGCCCCCGACGCTCCGAGTGGCGAGAACGGTTTGCACCGTTGCCGACGGACAAGTCATTGTGGAAGTATGCAACGCGTCCACCGAAGAGTTCTGGATTCGCAAGGGAACGGTTGTCGCCTCGACCTCGGTGATCCCCGAGTCCGCATTCGGATTCGAGGAGCCTCCTGCGAAGGCTGCCTCTGCGACGAGCTCGGCGGCAGTGGCGAGCCCGGGCGCCAACTCTCCAAAGGCAGACCCCGATACTCCGAACGGTCCCGGAGTTGAAATGGAAGCGGACTTCTCGGAGTCGAAGCTGTCTACAGAGCAAAAGAGTTTATTCCGGAGTGAACTAAGCCGCTTCTGGGATATGTTCGTGGAATCGTCCAAGAAGCCAGGGCGCACCGATTTACTCAAGTTCCGAGTGGACACAGGCGACAGTCTACCTATTAAGCAGCAGCCCTACCGTGTTTCCTATGCTGAAGGGGAGATCATGGAGGCTGAGATCCAGCAATACCTGGAGCTGGGGTTCGTTCGCGAATCGAACAGCCCTTGGGCCAGTCCAGTTCTGATGATTCGCAAACCGGACGGTGGCATCCGTTTCTGTATCGATTACCGAAAGCTAAACGCGGTGACTGTCAAGGACTGTTATCCGATGCCCCTTATTGACGATATCCTCGATGTGCTGAGCGGATCTAAGCTGTTTTCTACAATGGACATCGCTTCGGGCTACTGGAACGTGCCCATGCACGAGGACAGTATCGCTAAGACTGCCTTCACTTGCAAGTATGGACTGTACGAGTGGCTAGTGATGCCCTTTGGACTTTGTAATGCGGTGCCCGCGTTTGAACGGTTGATGGAAACCGTTCTCGTGGACCTGAAATGGAGGATCTGCCTGGTGTATCTGGACGACTGCGTTATCTTCAGCGAGGACTTCCCGTCTCACCTGGTCCGTGTACGGCAGGTCCTCACGCGCTTTAGACAAGCTGGGTTCAAGCTCAAAATGAAAAAGTGTCACTGGGGGAGGAGCCAAGTGGCCTTCTTGGGCCATATTGTCACTCCTACGGGCATCCTGCCCAACCCCGAGAAAGTGAAAGCGGTGATGAACGTGCAGAGACCCCGGGACGTGCACGATATCCGGTCCTTCCTGGGACTAACTAGCTACTTTCGCCGATACATTCCCGGGTACGCGCTAATCTCGACGCCCCTGGAACGGTTGAAAATGAAGGATGCTCCCTTCATCTGGACCGAAGACTGCGAAACTGCCTTCCGCCAGCTGAAAAGGGCCCTGGTGAAGCCTCCCATTCTGGTGTATCCGGATATGAAGAAGAGATTCAAGCTGTACGTCGACTCGTCGCGGTATGCAGTAGGAGCCTGCCTCATGCAAGAGGTCGATGGGCGGAACCGCGTGGTCGCCTACGCGAGCAAACTACTCACGGGATCTCAGAAAAACTGGATCAGTAACCAGAACGGTATATCGGAGATCGAATGCTGGGGAATAGTATGGGCTACGCGCAAATTTCGTTGTTATTTAGACAAACGCGAGTTTGATCTATACACCGACCACCAAGCGCTTACGTGGGTCTTCAGTCCAGGGAACAGATCGGCCAATGCGAAGCTGGCCCGTTGGGCGATGGAGCTGTCTAACCTCCAATTCAAAGTCTTCCACAAGCCTGGAACGACCATGGGGCACGTCGATGGCCTATCGCGACTGCCGATGGCTACCGCTAACGCCCTGACGATGGCTGACTTGCTGAATCCCTCGGGGGGCGTGGCCCACGACTCAGTCGGGGAGCCGTCCGATCCAGGCGAACCGTCCGGCTCCGAGACCGGCGCTGGTGTCGACTCGGACGCCCCCGCGGCCGTGCTGGATGAGAGTCCGCTGCTCAACGACGACGAGGTCCCCTCCGACCAGCCGGCGTCCAATCTGGACCTCTTTGGACTCGACGTGGAGCTGTTCCGAGCCGAACAGAAGAAGGTTTCGTGGATAGTGGCTTTGATTGCGTTCCTGGAAGATGGGGCCCTGCCCCTGGACCCGAACTTGCGCGTTCGAGTAGTCCGGATGGCCCCTAAGTGTTCTGTAGAGAACGGACTCCTGATGCGGCGCGTGAATTTGCCTGAGAGGGTCGGGCCGGCGCGATCAATAACCGTTCCGGTGGTCCCGCTGCCCTACGTCGAGACCGTTCTGCACTTCTGCCATTCCGACCTGCTCTCGTCGCACCTGGGGCTGACGAAAACGCTCGAGAAAGTGAAGCGTCATGCCTACTGGCCAGGCTGGCACCGAGATGTCGAGGAGTACCTCCGCGATTGTGATAAGTGTGGCAGTGGGAAGGGAGCTCGCCCTTGGCGGGCCGGACGAATGCAAAGGATGCCTGTTGCTGACCTGACGGGTCCTTTTTCCTTACTAGTGGTCGACGCCATTGGGCCTCTGCCCGAGACGACCCGGGGGAACAAGTACATTCTCGTTTTCGTGGACTATTTTACCCGCTGGGCGGAAGCGTTTGCAGTGGACTGCCTGGACTCGGTGACCTTCGTAGACGTGATGGTTAATGGAGTCGTGGCCCGGCACGGAGTGCCGTCGCGCCTTTTGAGCGACAACGGCTCCAACTTCACGTCAGACGTGGCCAAGTCCTTCTACCAGACTCTGGGCATAAAGAAGCTGTATGGTGCGGCTTACCATCCCCAAACTCAAGGTCTCGTGGATGTGCGCCGGTGGTTCGCCCTCGTACAGCCCGACGCGCATCTCCTCCTCGCTACAGAAATAAATCCGAGTTGACTCGGCCATAAATCAGAGCTTGAACCGTCGCCGGTGGGACAACGAATTGTTTAATTCTCCTAGAAAATATAGCATATTATGCTTATTCGCAAGCGTGCTATTATTAGATGTCCCTCACTGCCGCCATAAAAACGGACCCTCGGTTTAGCTTCTGTTAAATCATTCAGAAGAGGTGTGCGACCTCACCTATAGACGTCTCTTTAGCTTTTGTTTTTGACCGACCTCTTGCGAGAGCCCTTAAACACAGGAAAAAAGCGCTAGTTTTGGCCCCCGGGAGCACGATGATAGATTTAAACCCTAACCGACTCTAGAACTTTATATACGTGGTCTCTGTAAAAAGGGTAATGCATCCCGTAAATCAGACCTACATGATTATAGGGGGGGCTTCGCCCCAATAACTACATGTATCTACATGTACCGAATCTCCGCACCACTTGGTGGACCGAATCTCCCGCACCACTTGGTGGACCCGGCAAATCATCCGACACGTATAATAGTATATCTACATGTAGTGCAGACCAACTCAGTAAGCGGGCTACTGGTACTACACAGTACATGTAGAACTTACAGAACGTCGTTGACTGGTTCAAGCAGAAAACTCGTGTAACACAGACGAATACGTGCGCAAGCTCCATGTCCGTGATGCAGCAAACAGATAAAGTGGTGGAATACTTACTTTTAGTACTTACATTACTGCATTGCTGCCTAACCGCATTGCATGTCGCCGAATGTGTCATCACGAAATCGTTATGAGTTGTGTTGACTCGTATAACGCGTGACGTGATGACAGAGTTGGCACGTGAGGCTGATGATCGCCAGTCGTGCTGAGTTACGGTACTCACGTGCGAGCAAGCTTAAAATTAAGCCGTCCACTCCCTCTCACGTGTCATTCCACGATCGTCCTCGGTCCACTCAAGCCCTCTGACAATATTTTCATCATTGCAATGAACGCCTTCTCGTTTCACCCGCCCCAGAGCCTTTTGCTGAGTGATCATGTGATCGGAAAGGTGGTCGTGCGGCGAGCCAAGCGTTCATTTCACGTCCTCAACGAACTCGACGGGGAACGTCGCGGTTCCCCCAAGAAGCCAAGTACCCAGCAAAAATCATTCCGCTCGAGCCAGCAGTATCCCCCCAAACCGATGTCTTCACACCCTCCGATGCAGTGCAGCACGGCAATAGCACGAGGCCAAAACGTCGATTCCTCGTGGGACGAGCTGAGCACTGCGGAAAAAGCGCTTCTGCTCCAACGACAGCGCCGCCGTCGAGCCCAGCAGAAATACCGACAAAAAGTCAACGAGAAAACACTCGCCTTGGAGGATGCCGTCGTACAGCTGCAAAAGGAGATCCAGCACCTCAAGACGAAGCGATCAAGCAGTATTCCTCCGCCAGTTTCAATCACGACAACTCCGTGGAAAATGCTGGTGGAATACTTCCGCCTCTTTCGCACCGGCTTGGATGTACCGGAACAAATACTGCAGCCCACGTCACCGTTGTGTCTGGATGAAAACCACGCGCAGAAGAAGTTCCTACAAATGGCTATGGCGTCCGATGTCGCGTTCAATCGAGGCTATGGCGTGAACGCGATGCTGGAAGATTGGAGGGTCCTAACACTCCACCACAAGCAACACGAAATTCGGCTCGTGCGCTTGGACCATGATGTCGATGGTATGGTGGTCGCTACGTTGAATAATTCCACGACCATCACCGAAAACATGCTGCGGAGTTCGCTTCCCCATCTCATTCGTGGTGATGATCCAAACAAGTGGCACCCTCTCGTACGGAAACTTCTTGGGCGGTGTTTCATGATTCCAGCCACAGTGCGCTTCGAATGGGACGGCACGAGAAATCGCTTTGTCAGCGCGCACTACGAAGCAGACATGCTTACACCGTTGCTGAAGCTACTGGGCAACTTGGAGGATGCGACCATCGTGCTCAACAGCACCTTAGGTATTCACTACAATTGCGTAGCTGAGGATTTAGCGATCTTTTCTCTCTGATGAGTCATGATACTTGCTTGCGTAATTGGTTTTTATATCCGAATGATGAACTACAGTGTTGTGAAAGCTTAACTACAGTGTTGTGAAAGCAGAATTAAGCTCAAATAGAAGGCCACTTACCACCACAGTGTTGTGAAAGCTTTTAATTAAACCCAACCGTTGTCTGCAAATCCAATTTTAACGAGGCAGGCGGAAGAATGTTAAAAAAAAATCAACGATGAATCATTCCTTCCCTTGGCTATTGACCCCGCGCAGCTATGTGAGAGAAGCCGTTTGGTGTCGGCAAATAGGTGTCCAGATACCAAATACATGTAATAACATTGCCTGGTATACTTCTCGAAAAAATACCCATGGGATGACTTCAGTACCGGTACACGTATATTGTAACAGAGGAGGCAAATTGTAAAGTGAATTACCGAATTCCTCGATGAGCTGTCCCCCCGTGGTACACCGCCAAAGGGGGACAGCTCATCGAGGAAAGCACCCAGAGCGTAGCAACATCTCATTGGTCGAAATAAATTAGATCTCTGGGGTGCTGGCCGAGCGCCATTTCGAGGTACAGTATCATGGGGAGAACATACTTGAGCACGAAGGCGAAGCTTCTCAATGTGTTGGAAGCCCAAAGAGGCCCGGTGAAAAGCGTTGCGCGGCGCCACAACGTCGACCCTTCTCAGATCAAACGCTGGGCGAAGAACATGGCTAAGCTGGCGGCAACAGTGATGCGGAACCCTCGAACCAAGACACTCAACGCTGGACGGGCCCGGAGTGATGCGGAGCTAGAAAACGAATTAGCCGCGTGGATACTGTATCAGCGAGCGCATGAACTAGCTGTCTCAACGAATCAAGTAATAGCTAAGGCTGTAGAAATTAATCCCTCGTTTCGGGGTGGCAACAGGAAAGCTACGTGGAAATGGGGTTACCCATTATTACATCGTCATCGTCTTAGCGCTCGCAGCAGGACGCGTGTGACACAGAAGCTTATTCGGAGCGGATAACGTTCGCTTTGACAGCGGACTCGACCTCGCCATCATCTTCGAAGACGGCCTCCCCTCTAAAGACGATGGTGGCGTCGATTTTGAGATACTTCCCCGCATACTTCGTGCGATGTACAGCTACGGCCAGCTGCAACCAACGAATCTACTCCACGGATCACCGGTGCTGCCTCGCCCTCCTGTCCATGCGTAGATGTTAGCGGTGCCGAAAGAGCTAGGGTGCCAGTATGGACACCAACGAACGTGTGCTCAGGTCTTTACTAAAGTAGAAATGAGCTCTCATTGGTTGAAATCACAGCAGGGGGGGACAGCTCTTCGAGGACGACCTTTCAAAAGTTGCCCATCACTTTATATTGAAATCCCAAGGGAGGGGGACAGCTCTTCGAGGAGAAATGAGGGGGACAGCTCATCGAGGAATACGGTAGTTTGCTTATTAATAGCGACCTTCCTGCTTTCTCTCTCTACAGTGCTGGCCATAAATATGTCCGGACCGGTTTTTCACCGCTAATTACGTCAATTCTTCGCGAATTAGCCTAAAACTCTGTATAGGCAACCCGGAGCGTTGCTCCGGGAGGGTACACAGGTCGACGTGGCGAAATTGAAGTGAAGTATATTTCGAGTAAGGCTTAGCTTAGGTTGAACTAATGGAAAAATAAATTCGTAGACGGCGCTGGTCCGACAGATGTCTTCAATGGTTTAGAATGGCCGCAGCACGTCCGAGTTTGATATGCCCTTGATGAAGAAGATCGCCTGCTGGCAATGAGTTCTCTGGATATTTATATCCAGAGTTTCTACCGGCTTCGCCGACCGTCGCAAATCCTGTATGAACGCATATTTGAGTAGTTTTGTAATATCGATAAAGAACGATGAATACAATACTCAAGCGAAAACGACTGAATATCTGATGAAATACGATATCTTATCCCAAAAAGGTGAATGTTGACCCAGTCGGACAAGAACGACATTCGTGTAACCTCACGGATCAAGCAGGTCTGTGAAGCCCTCATATCCATACCTGTCCTCCGCCAGGCATCGATTCGAAGGTGCATACATGTAGCTACGGCTTCTTGGCTATCAGCCCCTCGCATTCGACGAAGAAGTTGCGTCCTTCTTGGTTAGCAGCGTCATTGGTATTATAATATGTAGCTGATGATGGAACTTCGTCCCAATTAACGTGTATCTAGAGTTGGGCACGTAAATTGAGACGATGTTCGAACATTAAATGCTATGACGAAAGCACAAACCCGAGACAAAACATGTACCGGTGTATCACACGAGGCGGCTTGTAGATAAGGATGTGAGGGCGATTCAAATAGCATGGTAAACCAATCCGCACGAAACCGAGATAATTGATTACGCTGCTTTAAGCTGGAAGATACAGCATCTATGGTACTTATGTCATTCGCTAACTATAGAGACCTGAACATGCATATCTTTTAGGCACTGCCTGCTCGAAGTTGGGTCTGGTGGCCACACAGCGCGTAGTGCTTGGTAGCTTGATATCTAGTTTATCTGGAGCACGAAGCTTGAAGCTCAAATGATTTTGTTTGACATGTTTGGACATATGAGATCACCAAAGTCTCTCATGGTGTTGAGTCTTGCTAGCTTTGAGGTTATTACTACAAATATTAATATGTACATGTATCTCGGCATTTCCGAGATAATTATGGATATGCTCTTGGCTTGTCCGTGCCTTTACCCTGGATCGTGTTTGAAACATATTCAAAGAGCTCGTTCATTCGCGCCCGTGAAACCAGGGAGTAAGCTCTGAGCTGCACTCAAACCTATTACTTCTATTACTACTGTAGACCTGGTTTTAAAATCGTATTTTAATGTGAAAACCCCGTTCATCGGAATAAAATACTTCAACGTAGTAGATTTTGCAGAATGGCAATTTATCTCGCTTAACTTTAAGTTAGTTCTCGAAGTATGCCATTCGTAGACGGCAAGTATCTTGCTCATCACTCTACAGTAGTTGCATGTCTTATCCAAGTAAGCTGCTATGAATAAAACAAAACTTGTACTTCACGAAGTCCATGTACTTCGTATCTGAAAATATCAAGAGCTTCCCGGGCAACGCACGGCATCAGTGAGCAGACTATTCACGATTTTGTGTTTAGAGGGACGCCAACTGCCGCAGTCGTGTTGGTTTCACCAGTCAGAAGCAGCAGCTTAAGAAAGACTAGCAGTGGTGTTGGTTTCACCAGTCAGAAGCTATCTTTGATTACAGCTTTTGGTAAATTTTAACCAATTCATTTCAACGTCTGGTAAATAGTTAGCTCGGTTGGCATAAATCTCGACGGGTACCCAGATTTGGTAAATATAGTAGGTGACAACATACGATATAAAACGGTGGGACCCACTTTGGTACCCGGTTCTGGAAAGTTACAAGTTTTTTGCCGGGGCCAAGCACAGCTCTTCGACCTGTGAATTTAAGCTAGTTAGACCAAGAGCTATCCGGTGATACCTTTTTTTCTTGCAGGCGATTCCTGGTTGTCGAGATCCAGCAGTGACCATCACTCTTGCCCTGGCCAAAAGTACGTAGGGATGCAAACTTCGCGCGCTTGCGCGCGTTCTAGAATGTTTCTGAGCTGCGCTCGGCATTCATTCGAAAGCCCAGCGTCTAGTGATGCCCGTACCAGTCTTACTTTTAACCGGAGGGCGCCAGCAGCATGACCAAGGGCTCCGAGTTCACCCCTATTGAACGAGGCAAGATTATCGGTCTTCGTGAAGCCGGATGGACCTATGCGGCCATCGGAAAGCACCTGGGACGGTCTGAGTCGGGTGTTACCAAGTTCTGGAAGAACCGGGAGACGTACGGGAAGGCCAAGAGATCTGGGAGGCCCCGTAAAGTCTGCGAGAGGACGCGCCGGCGTATCATTTTGGAGGCGAAGAAGGGCGGACAGTCGTCGAGTGCAGTGAAGGCTGCGTTAGATATTGATGTGTCGCCTCGCACAGTGCGTCGTGTGCTGCAGCAAACACCTCATATGGGCTACACCAAGCGGAACCGCACGCCGATGCTCAAGGCAAGCCACAAACTGGCACGCCGAAAATGGGCGAGGAGCATGATCAAGGCTCGGACCGATTGGAATCGAATTATCTTCTCAGACGAGAAGAAATTCAATTTGGACGGCCCCGATGGTCTACAGTATTACTGGCACGACCTACGTTGCGAAAAGGAGACGTACTTCAGCCGACAAAACGGCGGTGGATCGGTCATGGTTTGGGGGGGATTTTCGTCGCAAGGGAAGACCGAGTTGGCGTTCTTGGTAGGGCGCCAAAACTCGATAGACTACCAGGAAACGCTGACGAACTATTTGCTGCCGTTCGGGGAGGCGTTCCATGCTGGCAGCTACGTGTTCCAGCACGATAACGCCAGCATCCACGCCTCGAAGAGCACCCAAGACTTCCTTAAGAGCTGCGATGTGAGTGTTCTGGACTGGCCGGCGCTCTCTCCGGACCTAAATCCGATAGAAAACGTTTGGGGCATGCTTGTTCGTGATGTTTACCGCGGCGGTAAGCAGTATTTCACGGTGGACGAGCTGAAAACGGCTATACTGGAGGCCTGGGAGAAGGTGGAGCTCTCACGACTTCAAGACTTGGTGGATTCGATGTCTGATCGCATTGGGGACGTCATTGAAGACAAAGGTAAGAAGACGAAGCATTAGATTGCTCAACAGAGCCGTTAAACGCGCGCAAGCGCGCGAAGTTTGCATCCCTACGTACTTTTGGCCAGGGCAAGAGTGATGGTCACTGCTGGATCTCGACAACCAGGAATCGCCTGCAAGAAAAAAAGGTATCACCGGATAGCTCTTGGTCTAACTAGCTTAAATACAGAGTTTTAGGCTAATTCGCGAAGAATTGACGTAATTAGCGGTGAAAAACCGGTCCGGACATATTTATGGCCAGCACTGTATTGTAGCCATAGATTCTTGTGTAATCCTCAGTGTCGTAAATCCTAAGTAAACATGTGCATCAACAACTTTGACATCACTGTGGTCGTGAACATGAGCGTGATCATGTACGCCTCGGTGTGGTCGTCAACGACGTAGTCGTACCTAACGGAGTAGTATGACTCCGTTACATATATCGCACGCACATTCACAATCAATATGCATTCTACGCTGAATGTTCATTTTCTTGAGATCTTCCCGCCCCGAATAATGTATCAACAGTTTCGAAATGACGTGGACCACACAAAGAAGTTTAGGAGGTAGTAGTTCGAAAGTACTATAGTACTATTACTATAGTAGCCTAGACGTCTTGAACAGAGCTACTATTACATTTGTAGTAGTTTTCATCATTTTACTACCGAGTTACTAACGTTAATATCAGAAGAAAAGTTCTAAACCGACTGTGCTACAAACCAGTAGATAGCTCTAATGCCCACACAGCACTCTCAGCGAGTTCTGCGTAATCTTTTTGTTCAGTGCGAGCTCCGCGTAATCTTTTTGTAACAGTACACTGTTGATACTACTACTGTAGTAGTACTAAGAAGCAAAATATTATGTTGCGATGTGAAACTAAAAAGATTATGCGGAACTCGCTGTTTGTAACAGTACACTGTTGATACTAAGAAACAAAAGATTATGTTGCGGCGTGAAACTAAAAGATTATGTGGAACTCGCTGAGATGCGGATCGCAACACTGTAAGACGGCTCCGAGGGCAACACACGAGTTCGGAGTATACTGTGGGTACCGTACACGTTGACGGCTGCCATTGTTCAACACTTCACAACTGGCCGTCCAGTCCAGAAGCACTCAAGACAAACAACCCCAAGATCCGCAAGTACCAGGTTAATGCGTCCGCATTTATTCTTCGTACTCCTGTTGGCAGTCTTTGCCATCGTCAGTTGTACTTCTCTGTCGACAGCCGTAGGCTTCAGCGATCCCAGCAAACAAGACGAGGAAGATAGAGCGTTCACGTGGGTAAGTAAGCTGACGAACCGGTTCACCAAGGATCCGGCTAAGCTGGAGAAAATCGCGAAAAACAAGAAGTATCGCCAGTGGCTTAAGGACGACGAAACCCCATTGACCATGTGGGCAAAATTGGAGCTAACGGGCCAAGGCCCCGCGTGGAAATTGAAAAATGACCCGCGCTTCCACGAGTACCTGGAATTCTCCGCACTCTGGCGACATAAGAAGGGAGCTTTAGCCAAGGAATGGTGGCAAGTCTGGCGCAAGAATGCTTGGTAGACCTCCCATCACACCAAGCTCACGTGGTCAACGCAGCTTCTGGTAGTCCCATTCAAACCGAAACCACTTGGTTACAACAAGTTTTCCTTTGAGTTACTGTTGTTGTCTCGAGCCACTTACTTGAATACAGTCACTTCGTCTTCAAACTCGTCATCTCGCTCTTCGGACAGCAGGAATGAGCTGAGATCGTTCGGGTATTTCTGTGGCTGGCCCATAAGACTCAGTAGTACGGGCAGCAGTACGAGCCCATGGAAGCAGCCCAACACGACAATGCCCAGATACATGCGGAAGAAGTACACGCGAAACAACATGGAAGGCGCGAACGCCAGGACACCAATGCCGCAAAATTTGGTGAGCGTAATACCGGAAAAGATCGATGCGCCGACGCTGGTCAGAGCGTAGCGGGTGTGGTCGTTGGCGGTTGTCCCCAGGTGATGCCTCCGCGAAAAGGCAAATTGGTGTGCTGTGTGCACGCAAAACTCAACACCAAGGCCAACACAGGCAAGCAAATTTACGACCGAGACAGCATTGATCGACGTTTCTGCGCCCGGCCCAGCAAGCACATTCCACACAAAGAGAAAGCCCAACTGCGAAAAAGCCATCGACAGCACGCACAAAGTGACAACGATGGTCAACCGCAAGCTTCCATCCATGAGCACGAATAGCGCTCCAAACACCACGGCCAGCGCCAACAGCACACTTTGCAACGCCACTCCCTGGATGTACGTGTACTGCTCTTCGTATACGAAGACAAGAGCGTACGGGAATGCAGTAGCGGAATGGTCGACACTCCAACGACCCACCACATCATGAAGATAGTAGTACGAGTTCACGAACATGGACTGGTTACGCAGTGCATTCAGTTGAAAGCGCATACGAGAGCCAATGATGGACATGTTGTCAGCGTCGTCGTCATCTGCTTTTGGCTCATTGAATATGATGTCTCCTTCATATTGGGCTCCACAAAGCCCGAAATGCTGGCAACACGACGAATCAATTGAAATTTGAGTGAAGTTCTTCACCAACGGGTAGAACAGCGCATTGGGGGTCACATTCGCGCTTGCTAGAGCATCATACCCATACTCGGACGCAAAGAACAAATCTCCACTGGGGTCTTCGACTCCAATATTCGCGAGTTCGTACGGAAACGGATCCATGGGCTGCACCGGACAATCGCACAAACCTTGTTTAATCTTGTCCTGAAGGAAAAAGCGCATTTGGCGCCATTGATTGAACGTATGTAGCCATGAATACACCGGCAGCTGAATGTACTGGCGAAGACCGGAAAGTTGATCCAGTAACACGTTCACATCTTGTTGAAGACGTGCATCTGTGTAATCCACATCGCTATCCAGAACAACATAAGCTGGCGGTCCAGCCTCACCCAGCGCAGTCTGTTTCTTGAAGTACTCGTGGAGGTAAAAATCGGTAGGCACCGCAAGCTCTTGCTCGAGTCCAAGTGGCAGTTCGGAGGAACCAAAGGCGCTAAGCGTTATGACTGAAAGAGCAGTCACGAGCACCAGCACTTTCGTGGATCGTCGCAACAGGAAGGGAATGTAGGTTTTCTCCACAAAACGCTGAATGGTACCAGTGCTACTCGCACGAACTGGTGCTTCACCAATTCGATCGCTTTCGTCAACCAGCAAGTCGTACTGGTAGTGAACCTTGGACTCGATCCTTCGCTTACCGCTTGTGGGCGGCGTGAGCGTGATTTTCTGCTTTACCCACGGGAACAAGTCATAGCGCCGGGCACGCACTCGGCGTGCATCCAACACGAGGGCCGAGGCAAACCACGTCATTTGCAGCGCAAAGTCAGCGGCAACTGCCAACGCAGCAACTACACAGAAGCTCGTCAGGGCCGGAATACGGGTGAGTGCCCCGACCAAGAACGCCAACGTTTCAGCAACAGCCGCCACAGCGATCGAGGGCCCAACATTAACCATTGTTTCTCCCAGCACCTGCTTCAACATCAACAGTTCGTCCTCTGCGGTGTCGCGCGTGTTGCGCTTGGTGTCCAGCGTCGCGAGGCCACGCAGAGCCGCCAGTCGATCGAACTCGTTGGTTAGGATGAACATGTTGTCGACGCCAATTGCAAGCACCAGGAACGGCACGACCTCCAGCGTGATCATCGTCACCTCCATCTGCAGTATGGCGCAGCTCACGCCCATCGCCGCCCCCAGCGACAGCAGCACGATGAGAATTCCAGTGAGTCCCAGTCCGAAGCGGGAGCGCACGGGGTCCGTGAACTTGCCGAGGGAGGCCGACACGTACAGGAACATGACGAGGTAGCTCACCACCACAATGAACGCGTTCTGATTGGTCTGCACCACGAGCGAGTCGGCCACCGACCGCTCCGCCATGTACGCGAGTCGCATGCCGTCGACGCCCACGTCCGCCAGCTGCTGGTCCTGCACGCTGTCCCAGATGAACTCGTCCGTCGCATTGGGAGCTTTTGACGGCTTGAGCGCCTCTGCGGCTTGAGCTGCAATTGCGAGGAACGCGCGCTGCTCCCACTGCTCCACGTGCCTCGTGTACGTCTCGTTCTGCGGCTGGTGGTTCAGCAGGAACGTGACTATCAGCGCCTTGGCCTGCGGAGTGGCCTCCCCGCACGGGTCCGGGTTCTGGTGGCACTCGTCTCTCGACAGGCCGCCGAACACGACGTCCCTCATGACGGGGACGCCGTTCTGGTCCATGCAGGGCGCGCGCTGCTGGAGCGCGGGGTCCGTCGTCTGGCAGGCGGCTGTGAGCTTCACGTCCGGGTCATGTTGAAGCAGCGACGCGTTGCTGAGCCAGAACTGGAATGGGCTCGTGACCAAACACCCTTTTCCGCGAATGGGTCGGTAGCAAAAGTCCGCCAATCGGAGCGTCACGTTATGTTGGGCCTCGTCCTGCACCACGACGGCGGCGTCTGTGATTTGGGTCTGGATTTTGGCCATTTGCAGCAGAAAGCGGCGCTGGACCAAATCGTGGGCGGCGTCACACGTCGCAGACGGCGGATTTGGGTCCTCCTCCACGTAGAAAATGAGCTGCTGGACCCGGAAAAAGGGACCGAAGAGCTCGTCGAAGCGCGCCTGCTCCTGGGCCGCGACGCTCTGCGGCGGCACCCACAGACTCTGCGGGTCCGTCTGCAGACGCATGTTGAGCAGCCCCAGGCACAGCACGCAGCTGCAGATCAGCGCCATAAGCGCCATGAGCGCGGGGGAGCCGCTGCAGAGAGCGCCGAGGCGATAGAAGGCGCGCGCCATGGCTCGGGAAATGGGGAGGAATGAGATTGAAGCTGATGCGGATGTGACTTTTGGCCAATGAGCGACGAGCAGAGAAGTGGATACAAAGACCAAGTGAACGGTTGAAGTGCAGTCAAGACTCTTGACTCAGGAGCAGCAGGTCAAAGTACATAAGATATGGATATGCTGAGTCAGCACTTGCTCAGCAAGTTGCTGGCTGCCGCGGGCTCTGATACGGGGTAGCAGCTACTGTAGTGGACCGTGGCTATCGACACGCCAGCATGTACATGCAGTGACTCAGCACTAGTGAGGCCGACTAGACCAGTCAAACGTGCTACGATAATACTGCAGTCTGTCTGAAAGATCTTGGAATCAGTCGACCGACGGACAATGCAGCAGCTACGCAATGGAATGCTTGAACCTCCCCCCAACAGCCTCGATAGACTAAGCCGCCGCTTGGAAGATCCAATGCCGGCGGCGTGACTCCATCTCTCAGTCAGCACTTCCAGCGTCAAAACCCGACGTTGCACCGAAGAGCTGGATGCGAGTCAGTGCGGCCAAGTCAAAGCCAAGTTTGCAGGCAAAAGGTGTCAAGGCGGGGTTTGACGTGCGCGCATCGTGCTTGAAACTGGCGACGTACGCGACGTACTGCGTCAACCTGCCCCGTCCATGTCTTTTCACTTGCGCCCAGTATGCTCTCGGCCTGATCCCTCCGCGTGACTGCGTGACAAGCGAAAGATGGCGAGCTTCCAGCAGCGGGCGGCTGGTAGTTCACAAGTCGCCGCCCAGCGCCCAAGCTCCAGCAGACACAACCGCTTCACTCTTTGCTGGTATCCGCCGCCTCGATGCTCAACTCACCGCAGTCGCAGTCGCTTTCAGCGTCTACGACTCCGCCGCCGGCCGTCGCGTCCTCGAGCTCCTCGTCCTTCCTGCGCAAGGCCGGCCACCTGTACAAGAAGACGGGCCTGGGTCGGTCCTGGCGCGCGCGCTTCTTCTCGCTCGAGGGCACCGTGCTCTACTACTACAAGCGCGAGGGCGACTCGGTGCCCAAGGGCATCGTCGTGCTCACGGGCTGCCACATCCGCGCCACCAAAGACAAGAAGCTCTACAGCTTCCGCATCTCGCACCCCAAGACGTCCAAGGTCTACGACCTGGCGGCCACGCTGCCCAGCCGCACGGAGGACTGGGTCCACGTGCTGACCCAGGCCGCGACGCTGGCGCACTCCTCCAGCTCCAGCTCCAGCTCGGGCTCCAGCCCCGGCTCAGGCCGACAACTGCCGCTGGCCAGCTCCTCCAGCAGCGACTTGCTGCTGCACTCGGCCTCGTCCCGCTCCATGCTCGTGGACGCGTCGGTCACGGAGCTCCTGGACGCCCCGGACGCGGCCGTCCCCGACGAGTACCGGGACAGGATGGACGGTCTGCTGGCCGAGTTCGTCGCTCAAGCGCGGGAGGACGCGGACGGGTGGAAGTTCCAGACCGAGCAGCGCGATGTCAAGGCCTACGTGCGTCGCGCGTCCCGGATCGGAGCCTTCAAGGGCGTGGGGTTCATCGCTCACCACCCGCACAAGGTGCTGCAGCTGGTGCTGGAGCTGTCGAAGCGGTACACGTTCGACCCGCAGCTGCTGGCCACGCAGCGAGTGCACGTCTTCAGCGACCACACGTGGGTGGACCACTTGACGTACAAGGCGGTGTTCCCCGCTGCTGCGAGGGACTTTGTCAACCTCACGCATTGGCGAGTGCTGCGGGATGGATCGATGGTCGTCGTAGCGACGTACGCTGAGGACGACAGCTTCGTCAAGAGTCAGGAGCCGCAGATCGTGCGCGGCAAGATCATCATGGCCGGGTTCTTGCTCACGCCCAACGAGGACTACACCGGGGTGAACGCCACGTACGTTACCAAGGTGGATGTGAAGGCGGGCATCCCTGCGGGTCTTCAAGCCAAGATGTTTGTCAAGCAGGCGTTCGTGGTGGACGGACTGCGGAAGGCGCTGGATGAGGACGAGAGCCCCAGACAGTGGGAACGCGTCACCAACGCCACACCCTTTGGCATTGCTACGACGGATTGTGTGGAAGACGAGGAAGAAGCGTTCTCCATGCGGACACAATCGGCGGATGTCAATGACCAAGATGACCAGGCCGACTCGCTCCCAACCAACCGACCGACTGTCGTGCCGGAAGAGGGGTTCCCTGTCGTCCCTGAAGAGTACAGCGAGATGATTGAGAAGGCGGTCGCGCGTATGGAGGCCGAGCTGAACGACGAAACTTCGTGGAATTTCATCGGCGACAAGGATGGCGTCAAGGCATACACCAGAGTGGATGGGTCCTTGACGGCAGCGAAGGGTGTGGGTTACTTGCCCTACCACCCGCGCGCTATCTGGGACCAAGTGGTGGACGCTGCCAAGCGAAAGCTCGTGGACCCGCAGCTTGCACTGGGCATGAACCTGAAGACGTTGAACGCACAAACCAAAATCGACTATCTGGAGTACAAGTCCATGTTTGTGGTTGCCGGCCGCGATTTCTGTAACCTGGCTCATTGGCGTGTGCTGCCTGGAGGCACGATTATCATTGTGGTGCAGAGTATCGAGGATCTCGACTTGTGTCCGCTTAAAGAGCCCAAGGTCGTCCGTGGCGACTTGCATCTGGCTTGCACCAAGATTGTCCCGAATGCAGCGTATGATGGTGCGGAGGTGACCATGATGCTCAAAACGGACCTCAAGGGCAACATCCCTGCTCGAATCGCTGGAAAGGCAGCAGCAGAGCAGCCGTTTGTCATTGCCCGGATGGGTGAGGTGATCAAGGCGAGGCGCGACCTCGACAAGGTGGCGGCTCAGGGTAAGGTAACGAACACGTTGTTTGAGCTTCCTCCGCCCTACAAGAAGCGGTCGTCATCGTTGAGTTCTCACGCCAAGCAGAACGGAGACGTTCGCAATGGTACTGCGGTTGCGGGGAAATCGACGGAGGAGAAGTCGCGGGTTAAACCAGCATCCACTACGCCAGCAGCAGTGGCGAAGAAGACCGAGTCGAAGAAAAATGCGGAGCCAGTTGAAGTGATGGATCTCTCCAAGACCGGCAAAAACACTGTAAACGACGTGGCGATGTACGCTATTCAATTCGGTGGGGCAATTTTGGCTCTGAAGACAGTCGGCCTTCCAACTGCCGTGCATTTCGTGGTTGTGATTCTGCTGATCCTGTTCTTCGCGCTGCAGCTGCACCTTGGACCGAGCCACATGTCACCACGAAGAAAAATGATGATCTCGACTTTCGGACCCCCTGACAGTGGCATGATTCTCGGTACGCTTCAACTGGATATGACCAAAACCAATCACTACATCGCAGAGCGACGGAAAGCCTCGGACTGCCACCTTACCATCACGCACATCGTCTTGAGTGCTCTGGGTAAGGCACTGGGCAAAGCCCCGTCGGTGAATGGTCACCTGGTGTTTGGCAAGTACTACCCCGCGCCAACGGTGGACATCTCATGTCTTGTGGCGGTCGGCGCGGGGAAGGACCTTGGCGTTTGCCGATTGCCCGAGATCAACAAGATGACTCTGTTGGATGTGGCCAGTCGAGTTCGTGGCGACGCGACCAAAATTCGCAGCGGCAAGGACAAGGGCCAGGAGGACCGCAACAAGATCATGAGCGTGCTGCCGACGTGGGTGATCCGTCCGATGCTTAACTTCTTCGGCTGGCTGGGCAGCGCCTGTGGCTTCCGCATCCCCCCTGTGGGTGTGGAGCCGTACATGTTCGGCAGCTGCATGGTGACGTCGGTTGGCATGATGGGGCTCGATCTGGCGTTCTCCCCGATCACGCCGTACTCGCAGGTGCCTATGCTCGTAACGATCGGGTCGATCATGGACAAGGCCGTCGTGGTGGACGGCAAGGTTGAGGTGCGTCCGATGTTGACACTCACCACGACCATCGACCATCGTTACGTCGATGGCTCCGAGGCAGCTCGCATGGCCAAGAACCTGAAGGCGTTCGTCGAAGACCCAAACCTGCTTGAGGCTGTTCCCGGCGCATAAGGCGTCATTTCATTGATTTTGCCTCACCCGCGTTGGGTACATCGTTTCACAGTACTTCGAAGTTCATCTTCTTAACCGGTACGAGAGCTACAAGTAGAAAAAATTGAATATTCCTGCATCATCTTGTCGAATAGCGATCTTGTTGATAACGACTCCATACGCCAGTGGCTCTGTAGGAAGATTAGCTCTGACAGCACCGCCGAAAACAACAGCAGTGACCGCATCTGGAGAGAGTGCAAATGCTTCAGGGTGAGCTAATTGGATTGCAGTCTTGCATGGCTCAAGATCTTGGTAATGGTCGAAGTGAAAAATCCATCCGTGGCAACCTCGTCCGCTGTCTCGACGTGCGTTGTTCACCATTCCAAATGTTGCGATCGCGTCACAAACTGTTGCAACAGCAACCTGGCCTTGCCAATTCGGGTTAAGGCGAAGGACCAGAAGAGCATCTTCGTCGGTTCGATTAAGTTCTTGCTCCAGAATTTGGCGCTGCTCGTCACTCAATCCGATCAATGACTGTGTCAGCTTCGCGGCATTGACAGGAAGGAAGTGCGGGTCCGATGCGTTGTTTTCTTTCACTAGCGCGGGTAAATCAAGCTCGCTAGAGCCTTCCTCTCCATGCACCGACCCCGAATGCATAAACGCCTCCTCGGTCATCATCTTGCTCTTCTTCTTCGTGTCTGTCTTATCTTGAATCTTGAATAATGGGAAAGAAAATCTCGAGTATTGTGCGCTCTACTCGATTGATAGAAATCGATCGGCCCAATTGCTTCAGCACACATAGGTTCACTCGCTCTCATCAGCCAATCAGAAGGCGACAGTGAGTCAGTTTCGTCGTCTGTGACGTGGCGCACAAGACAGTTGAGACTTTGCCCATGGTCGAGTCCGAGTCACCCACGACGCGCTCCCCGCCGCCGGAGCAGGAGCCTCTGCCCTCCCCCAGCCCCACCGCAGCTCAGCCCACACCCACCCACGCGACGTCCTCCCCGTTCCTGTATCTCCTGACGCTCTGCGCGTCCATCGGTGGCTTCCTCTTCGGCTATGACACAGTACTGCACTCCACCTGGTACCCCCCCCCCCCAGACTACCCTCTCATCACTATCTTGCATGGTTGGTAGGGCGTGATCTCCGGGGCGTTGGTGCTGCTCAAAAGCCCGCAAGGTTTCGCGCTCTCCGACCTTCAGAGTGAGGCGGTGGTGGCTGCTGCTGTGGGCGGCGCCATCGCTGGCGCGGCGCTCAGTGGCATCGGCAACCACAAGTTCGGTCGGCGTCGGGTGATTCTCTTCTCCTCCGCCCTGTTCGCAGTCGGAGCGGTGGTCATGGCAGTGGCTGGAACTTTTGGGGAGCTGCTGGTCGGTCGACTGATTGTCGGGGTTGGCATCGGCTGTGCGTCCATGACGGTGCCGCTGTACATCGCAGAGGCGTCACCCCCGCAGATTCGAGGGCGGCTGGTGTCGCTCAACTCGGCGCTGATTACGGGTGGGCAGTTCTTCGCTAGTGTCTTGGACGCGTTGCTGGCAGATACGGAAGGAGGCTGGAGGTTCATGCTCGGACTTGCTGCTATTCCTGCTGTTTTGCAGTTTGTGGGCTTTCTAGCGCTGCCGGAAAGCCCTCGCTACCTTGTCAGCATGGGGAAGGATGACGAAGCACGTGCTGCGCTATTGAAAATTCGTGGCGACCAAGACGTTGACGTGGAGTTACAGCACATTAAGGCTGAAGTGCAGGGATCCAAGCTTGACGAATCCAATGTGTGGGAAGAATTGCGGTCGCCGCCAGTGATTCGAGCACTCACGCTTGGGTGTTTCCTCCAGTGTCTACAGCAGCTCTGCGGCATCAACACCGTCATGTACTATGGCGCCACTATCATCCAAATGGCAGGGTTCACCGATCCTTCGACTGCCATTTGGCTCTCCGCGCTCGTCTCCTTCAGCAACTTTATCTTCACATTCGTTGGGATCTACCTTGTGGAACGCGCAGGCCGTCGGATACTAACACTGGGAAGTTTGGCTGGTGTCTTTTTCTCGTTGGTGTTGCTCGGCGGAAGTTTTTACGTCGCAGAGAAGGAGTCGGTGGAGGTCAAAGGCACTGGCGCGTGTGGGGGTATCTCGACGTGTTTTGATTGTGTAGCCAATGCCGCCTGTGGGTTTTGCTCTAGCGTGGGGGGCGACTTGTGTATGCCGGGATCGCTTGGGACATCTTCACGTGGATTTTGCTCTGGCCCTCAGTGGTCATTTGACTCGTGTCCCGATGACAACCACGGGATCGGATGGGCCATTTTGATGGCGATGTTCTTGTACCTGGCATTCTTTGCGAGCGGGATGGGGTGTATGCCCTGGACTATCAACGCCGAAATTTACCCGTTGCGTGTGCGGAGTTTCGCGCTCAGCGCCTCCACATCCGTCAACTGGTTATCCAATCTGCTCGTGTCGTTCACCTTTCTGTCGACGATCGACGCGCTGGCACCGTACGGAGCATTCTGGTTGTATGCTGTTGTCTCGCTGTTCGGCTTGATGTATTTGTGGCTAGAATTACCGGAGACAAAGGGCTTGGAACTCGAGGAAATTCAGCGCATTTTCGCGAGTCGGGTAAAGTATTCCGCTGTGATTGGCACGTCAACCAAAAACGCCCACATACAAGAAGCGATTCATGGTGATTCTAGCTGAGGAAGGGCTTTACTTGGTGCTGTAGCAAGAAAGAGACCACAGTCTCACTGTAGTTCAAGGCCCCGCCCAAAACGGGGGTTAGCACATCGAAATTGTAAGTATATCTATCAATGAACCTTTCCAGTGTAGTAATTCCGCTCAAAAACACGCTGGATCCCCTCCAGCTCCAAGCCTTTTGTTTCTGGTAGCCTCTTCCACAAGTACGCAAGTCCCACAAGAGCAAAAGACGCGTAAAGCCAAAACGCACCGTACGGCTCGAGAATGTCCACAACACTCAAGAATGTAAACGACACGAGCAGGTTGAACAACCAGTTGACCGACGTCGCTATACTCAGCGCAAAACTGCGTACGTGCAGCGGATAAATTTCGGCATTGATTGTCCAAGGCATGCATCCCATACCACTAGCGAAGCAGGCCAAGTAAATGAAAAGCGCCACGAAAACAACCCACCCGGAAACGTGACTCTGTGACGGGCACGATTCAAAGGCCCAATTGGCGCTCGTGCAAGAGCCCTGCATCGGCGAGGCTGGTGTTCCCGGTAGGCACAAGTTCGGCGTTGAAGTCGATGAACCTGGCAGTATTCCTTCCGAGCAAAACCCACATGTCGTGCAGGCGATGCAGTCAAGGCACGTCGAATAGTGGGAACACTCGCCTACACCCATTATATCCACAGACTGCAGTTCGGCCGAGTAGAAACTCGCCCCAAGCGCTGTGAGCGAGAATACAATACCAACGAGGCTCCAAAGTGTGAGCACTCGTCGACCTTTGCGATCCACGAGGTAAATTCCAACGAAAGTAAAGATAAAATTGCTGAATGACACCAGCGCTGAGAGCCAAATTGCGGTCGCTGGGTCTGTGAACCCTGCGAGCTGGATGATCGTGGCTCCATAGTACATGACGGTGTTGATCCCGCAGAGTTGTTGAAGAGCTTGCAGGAAACAGCCGAGCCCCAGTGCTCGCAGCACAGCAGGCGAGCGGATATCGTCCCAGATATTCGCGTTTTCCTCTTCTGCACGCGCGACCTCCGCCTCAATATGGCTACCTTCCGTCTGCACATCGTCGGTGCCTCGGATCTGCCTCAGCGCTGCCCGCGCTTCCTCCATCCTGCCTCTACTAATCAAGTATCTCGGACTTTCGGGCAGCAGCAAGAAGCCAACGAACTGCACGACAGCAGGAACGGCCGCTAAGCCGAGCATGTACCTCCAGCCATCGTCCACGTCGGCCAGCAGAGCGTCCAGCACCCCAGAGAAGAACTGGCCGCCCGTGACCAGCGCCGTGTTGAGTGACACCAGCCGCCCGCGGATGTCGGGCGGCGCCACCTCTGCGATGTAGAGCGGCACGGTCATGGACGCGAAGCCGATGGCCACCCCCACGACGAGTCGGCCGAAGAGCAAAGCCACGAAGGTCTGCGCCGCCGCCATGAGGCACGAGCCTATAGCGAACATGGCCGACGACAGCAAAATCACGGGCCGACGTCCGAAGACGTGAGTGCCGCAGCTGCTGAGCGCGGCGCCGGCGATGGCGCCGAACACGGCGGCGGACACGACGCTCTCGCTCTGAAGGTCTGTCAGGTGGAAGGCCTCGGGCCCCTTGAGCAGCACCAGCGCCCCCGAGATCACGCCCTGCAGCAGCAGCAGCAGAAGATAGAGATACACATATCAGATGACAATGATACAAGCATAAGGGAGCGAGTCTCGGACTCGCACCGTGTCGTAGCCGAACAAGAAGCCGCCGATGGTGGAGCACAGCGTCAGCACATACAGTACAGCCGGGTTGCGTCCGCTCCTCTTGACCAGCGGCGTGGTCTCCTGGCAGCTCCTAGCAGCATCGAAGTACGTCATCGCGGCAGCTAATTGGTCCTTTGCGTCTCTTCGCGGACTGTAGCTAACAAAAATTGGTCTCTTCAAAAGTATTACTTGAAGAGTACTATAGTACTGAGCTGATGATAGTATAGTATCACTCATATTGAATACCGCACTATACTGTAGTAGTACTACTACTATATCTCAAAAAATCAGGTAGTGCTATTGAGGTGTACTATTTCAGAAAGTACTACCAGCAGCTGGATCCATATCTAAGGGACCAAATTTTGATCATACTTAACAGCTTGACCAAATTTTGGTCCCGAGCCCATATTGCGATGGCGACGCCAACAGCAGCGGGGATGGCGGCGCCGGCGGCTGGCAAAAACTCGCCGCACCTGCACTCAGTGGCCAGTAGCCTGCGGTCGTGCCTGGACGGGATGCTGCCGGACAACCTGCGCAACGACAGCGCCGCGTTCGCGCAGCACCTGGCGCAGCAGCAGGCGCGGCTGCAGACGGAGAAGAACTCGTGGCGCTTCGGGCTCAACTACCTCTTCGAGACGCTCAAGCAGCACAAGGACTGGTACGCGCGCAACCAGCAGTTCGTGCAGCTGCGCAAGGACGTGCGGCGCTTCGAGGCGCACGTGGCCACGGTGCGCACGCTGCTGGCCGAGAGCGTGAGCAAGCTGGACCTGGAGGCCGGACTGCGCGGCGCCGAGCTCGAGGGCCGCGTGGGCGCCTACAAGGTCATGTTCGAGGTCACGAAGATCGTGTCCAAGCTCAGCCGCCCGCTGGTCAAGCTGCAGATCCTCAAGCCGAACGAGTCGTCGCTCTCCGTCTACTGCGACACGTTCGTGCTGGACATCGCGCTGGCTGGAGGCGAGGGGGCGGTCGAGTCGGCCTCGCTCACGACGGTGGAGAAAGGTGCGACTTTTATTTGGGCTAGCAATGCTCAAAATTTGGATTGACACGTTTGTTTTGTGATTTGTGATTTGGGTAAGCAGACCAGTCGAGTCAATTCCCGGACCGAGACGAAGACTTGTTGGCGTCGTTGAAGCTGCTGGCGAGTGGCGATAGCGCCAATTTCACGGTACGGAGGGCTGGAGGTGCTGGGAGTTTTTTGTGGTTTAGTAATTAATTGTGTGTCGTTCGGGCTGGCGGGTGCAGGAAAAACTGAATCGACTGATCAACCGCGCGGAACTTGCAGTCAAGTTCCCGGCGAGTACGTGACTGTCACGCAGTTTGAGTTTTGTTGCAGTTTTGAGTTTGTTGCACTGTACTAATGTAGTTGCTATTGGTGACAGTGAGCTTCGAGCAGCTGGAGCTGGAGCTCTACACCAAGGTCACGGAGGCGTGCAGCCAGCAGGTCAGTCACCCAAGCTTCATTGCGACGTAACATTGGACCATAAGATTCACCCCTTGACGTTCGTGTTAATGTAGAAATACTGGACGGCAAAGCGTGCGGTCGAAGGAGTGCGCATCATGTTCAACGATCCTTACGCGTGCGTCCCTGTAGTTGAGCCACCGCGCAAGCGAGTAAAGCTGGACGACACCCAGGCATCTGCTGCAGCTACCGGAGGCGCTACTGGAGCTGCTGATGTGGCGGCCATTGACGGGGCCAGCGGGCCTGGAGACGATCGCGATGACAAAACATCGTCGCCCGCGCACACGGATGCTCTCTCCCCACTTGCCAACGGCGAATGGACCGGCAGCATTAGCTTTATTGAGTGGCGAGGCGAAGTGGCGCTGCACGTGATTGGGGAGACCCCACTTGTGATGGCTGGCCAACAGGCTCGGAAGCTGGCGCTGGTTGCGATGCACAAGCACACAGAGTTGGCTGCGACAGCACCGAAGGACGTACATGAAGACGAAAAGCTGTTTAACGAATTCGTGAGTTGGACGGCGCCCGATGGGAAGAAGCCGATCCTGCCCCGGTTGCACTTTGCTCGTGACCGCAGCATGTGCTCGGTTTTCCCGTCGCGGTCAGCACTAGCGATGCGCCAGGAGTATACCTTGACCACGAAGGAGATTTCTGGCGGCCTCAAGCTGCACTCATTCCCCATCCCGGTACTCATTTGCAAAAGAAAAGGGTGCCTTTCGAGCGCAGGGCTGACTTTTTGTGTTTTTGTAGCTGTCGAACGCGTCGATGGAGACTCTGGCGAACGTTTTCCAAGTATGTGGGAGGAGCTTGTTTTTCCACGCGCTCGTGCTATCTGCGTTCTGCTCGAGAAGCAACACCTTTGGCCAGCGTATTCCTGCCGACAACGAGGAGGCTGTTCACGGTTCGTTCGTCGCGTACTTTGCTGGTAGTTGGGCAAGATCTGATTACTATTTGGCTGTATATCGTGGCAGCTCGCATTAAGGTCGATGTTGCTGCCCCTGAGCGGATTACGATGAACACTGGGGACTTGTTGGGGTCCGGCAAGCAAGTGCTGATCGAAGTGAACGCGAAGTCCGACTGCTCGCTGGAGCTGAACGTTAAATATCAGTCTGAGGCGAATGCGAACCCTTCGCTTCCACTGGAAAATGCTGCCACCCTTCAGAAATTGGCTGAAGCATGCCACTCGATTCCGCTCCTTACGTACTACGCATTGAAGCGCACGGTGCAAGCCAAGAACGGCCCATCGGCTGCTGGTGCGGCAGGAGCCAATGGCGAAGACTGCAACGGTATCGCTGCGTTGGACGGCGATCTGTCAGTGTCCATGAAAATGGAGGGAGAAGGCATGCTGCTGGACGAGATGGATATGTTTTAGACTGCTTCCCAGGGCATCCGGCGAGATATCTGCATCACTATGAAAAATTCCTGGCGCCACTTGTGTTAGCGCGATAATGCATGCTGGATGTGAGAAGTACACGAACAGAATATTGGGATGGTTTATCTTGTGCTCTGTCAGTCTCCACCGACGTCTTCGAGGACTGGCAACGCTTTTCTAGGAGCTACTGCCTGAGGGAGCTTCAAGCCTGGATTTGATCGAGTTCGGTCCTGGACCTGGGCCACTACTTCTGGGTCAGCTTGGTAAACGCGTCCGTCTACTCCTACCAGGAATCTGCAGTCAAGCAAAGACAAAGGTGAGTCACAACTTGAAGTGGTCAAAACCGGAGGAAGTCAGAATCAACTCACCCCTCGCTCGCACTTTCAGAGAGCTGTCCAGATGAAGCCATGTTCGCTACTGTCCGCGGTGACAGGTACGGAGCACTGGCCGAGTTGTTGTTGCTGAGACTGCTTGATCGGTTCCGCATAGAGTTTTTGTCGATAGACCCAGCGCCGGCAGGAAGGACGAAGCCACCACCGTACACCGGGGCCATTTGGAACGGATTCTTATGCATGATCGGCCCGCCGGACGTAGTGGACGGGTCTCGAAGTTGGCTATTGCAGGACAGACACTTTTCACGGTCGAGACTCGGCAGCATTCCGGCGCGCTTCTGACCGCTGTTGCATGCGTGCTGGTGTCCGGCTTGCTTGCCAGTGAGGAAGGCGCTCTCTGCGAAGTTGAGGGACTTTTGCGCTTGGACGATGGACGCGTTCATACTGTCCGAGAGATTCTTGAGCAGCGCAAGCATTTCGTCTTTGTCAGCCTTGGACTTCAGAGCGGAGAAGACGTCGTCGCGGTTCATCTTGATGTCGATGAAAGAGCGCAAGTTCTCCACCTGCTGGCGGACGCGCGAGTCGTACAGCACCTGCTCCTTGACTTCGAGCAAGTCCTTCTTGTCCGCCTTGCTCTCGCTCAGATGGGTGACAAGCTGCTGCAGCTCTTGGCTTGCTCGCTTGAATTCATCCTCCTCACCCAGCACGGAAGCAAGTGCCTTGTCAAGCTGGTTGCAGATCTCCTCGTACTTGGACTCGATGATTTCGTCCACACGAGTTCGGTCGGCCTTCTCCAAGAGCAGACGCTGCACGTCTTCGACTGCGCACGTGTTGTCGTCCAGAGTGCGTCGAGTCTCGAGCATCATATCCTGCACGTTGCGGCCCTGTTTGATCATCTTGTCGGTGCAGTCGCGCAGTGCTTCATCCTTCCGGCGGTTGTCTTTCTCCACGGCCTCCATCCACATCGCCAGCGACAACTTGTTGTGGAGAATGTGGTCCGAGTCCAGGAAGAGCTCCTTTTGCTCCTCGTTGAGACGGTCTTCGATCTGCATCGCGAACTGTTTGGTCACCTCGTGGTCTTCGCGGATCACGTTGAGCTTTTGCTCGGTCTGCACGACGAACTCATTGTGAACCTCGTTCACCTTGTCGACGTCCACCGCGATGCGGTGAATCTCCTCTCGGTTGGCTCGCACTTGGCTCGCCACGTCGTCGATCTCCTTGAGTTGTTCGGCCTGTTTGCTCTGCTGCACTTCCAGCTCGTAGACTTTGGTGTTCACGTCGTCCACCTGGCCCTGGACGGTGATGAGTTTCGAGTTGA
This sequence comes from Phytophthora x cambivora, assembly GCA_033557925.1. Classification (NCBI taxonomy): domain Eukaryota; phylum Oomycota; class Peronosporomycetes; order Peronosporales; family Peronosporaceae; genus Phytophthora; species Phytophthora x cambivora. Next base: position 1,251,126 of record JAUCEB010000009.1, read on the forward strand.
CGCGCTCCACGTGCTTGGCGGTGTTGCGAGCTTCCCGCTCCATCTCGGCCATCTTGTCCCGCAGCCGATCGAACTCGTCCACCATGTAGCGCATGGCTTCCGTCTGCATACGCAGAGCCTTGACCAAAACTTTCTTGGACACTCGCGGCTGCTCAAGTTGCGTCTTGCCTTCCAATTCCTGGCCCAATTTCTGCCACAGATCGGGGGTCCCGAGTCCGATCGAGGTCAATGCTGCATCCACCTCATTGCGCTGCATGGTAAGCGATTCCTCTGGCAATGGAAAATGTCATGGACAAAACCCGTTTTCATGGTTGTATTTTTATCTGTTCAATTTGAGCGTTCCCGAAATTGTTTGGAGTTCAAACCTTCAACGACTTTATCTACATAGTCGAATTGCTTGGTGCTAGCTGGGTCGAACAGAAGAAGCTTCGCTACGCAGCGCTAGCAGCGAAGCATCGAGATGAATGACGCCGAGGAGTTTTCCGAGCGAGACGATGTACACTTGGGTCCAATTCGACATGGACGCTACCTTGTGAACGATGTGGAGATTCACTTCTTCCCCGACCTGAGCAAAATGTTGTTAGCCAGAGGATTTCTTGTCTCTGATGAAGGTAATATCAGTTTTACCTGAGGGATGTAGCTCTGAACGGGGACAGAGGTGAACTCAAAAGCGCTGAATGGTGGCCCTAATTCCAGCTGTAACAGTAGCAACACAGCGCCGTTATGAGAACGTTGCATCAACTCGCTGTATCAAAGACCGCCTTGCCACTCTCACCGCATTTGCTGTCGAAGATTCGTCCTTCTCCTCGGAGTTGAGCAGCGACAAGTCCTCCACTGCCATGATCTTTCTCTTGTCGATATCGAGAACCTTGGACACCAAATACTCGACCTGCTTGGTTACCTTCCGATGCTTGGAGGTTTTCATCTACGGCGCAGAGCATGTCAGTAAGCGTTGCTGCGATGTCGACTGGCATTCAGCTCTTACTCGAGGTCGATTGACTGCTATAAATCTTGCGATCCCAACTTCTAGGTCATACCGCCGAATGCACCCCTGCCCCATAACAACGATTTGTACATATTAGCCTCAATAAATCGTAATATCCGTGAGTAGATGAATAGTTTTACCAGCAAAATCCTGCTGTCGTTGCTGTCACAAAGCGGGAAGTATCCATCCTTCTTGTATGTGCTCTGCGTACACGAGTACAAATTCAGCTTTATTCCAAAACTTTGGTGTGATCTGACTCTACAGTACGTACCAACGCCTGGATAGCTTCATCGTACGTAGTTTCTCGCGTGAATATTACGGGAACAGGATGCATGTGGTCTTTGGCGAGTTTCTGGCCGAGGATGTACTCGTTCACGTCGTAGGATACCGCCTTCAGTCCTGCCCACTCCGCCACAATGTCGTAGAATGACGGAGTTAGCATACTGCTGACAAAGTAGGCCACGATGCAGGAAATCATGACCGGGAGCATGTGACTAAGCTGCCCCGTGAGCTCGAACACGATCACAGCCGTGGAAACTGTCTGCGTCACGGAACCGGCGAAGCCAGCAGCGCCAACAACTGCATACGTAGCTGGGCTTTGCGTTGGGCTCCAGTACACCATTAGGATCTCTCCATACAGTCTTCCCAAGGCCGCGCCCATCGTGAAAATTGGCCCAAAGACGCCACACGAGATCGGCGCGCCGCACGGCAGCAGCGTTATTGCAAATTTCAGGAGGATGTAGGTCAGCAAAGCGGTTTGTGGGAAGTTGGAGATGTCTTTCCACTGCGGAAAACTCAGGCCTTGGTCTCGGAACAACTCGTTGACCATGATACGATCCGAAATACGCATAACGCCCAAAGAAAAAGTCACCGACGCAGTTAACACGCAGATCGAAATCACGTGAAGCGCGCGTCTTTTAAGAGAGGGCTTTGTCAACCCGAGTTTCGCGAAAAGCTCCATCTGGGCATAGCGCATCATGCACATCATTTTACAATACAAACCTGCTGCAAGCTAAGCCATTTTACGTGTTAGTGAGTGATGTACTAACATGCAGTGAGTGGTTTTATAGGCACTGCTTACCCCTGAAATCACACCTAAGAGCACAAACGCGAACATTTCCACGTCCAGCTCAAAGCCTGTGAAGTTGGTCTTCTCGAAAAGGAGCTCACTTTTGAGGACGGGGGCGACGCGAAAAACCAGCAAAGCAAAGGACGAGCAAATGACCCCCTCCCACAAACACTTGATCTCGTAGTGTCTCGCTGTAGCCTCGATGCTGAAGAGAACCGCTCCGACTGGAGAACCGAAAGCGGACGTGACACCCGCTGCCACCGCTGCAAGTAAAAACAGATTGACAAGTCCGTTAGAAAATTTCTTGAAAGAAGTTGAAATTCAGCAGTTTTTTTACCTGCGCGAATGAAGTTGTAGTTCGCTTGACCGAAGTTTGCACGGCGGAACACTGGGATCTTCCCCATGAGGTATCCGATCATGGCCATGATCTGGGTAAACGGACCCCCGCGTCCAACCGACAGCCCGGAACTCGAGCTGATCAACGTACCCAGCGTCTTGGCTACTAGTGTGCGAAATGAAAGCAGGTCGTCGGGGTTTTGAAAAACTCCCGCGAAGAGCCCGCGCATCGTGGGGATTCCCGAGCCATCCGACATGGGCGTGATGTAGTGACCGCAGCACGTCGAGAGCATGCCGAAGGTCACGCACCAGACGACCCAGATGAGGTAACCACCGAAAGAGAAGGCGCCCACCTCGTCCACGAGCTGGTGTCGGAATCGTAGGAACGACCGCACCCAGCCATCGAACAAAAGTCCGTAGACTCCAGCGATTGACCCGAGGATCATCAGAAACAGCCATGCCATGGGGGAATTCGGAAGCTGCTTGAAGAGTCGAAGCGTGCGGATTAGCCACCGACCAAAGGGATTCGTCTCCATTCGCCGCTTCTCCTGGAGCAGGTCGTTGAAGTGATCCACGGACGTGGCACGCTGCCATGTGTCTGAGAGCAAAAACCAAAGTGACATTACTTGATACACACTCTACCAGCGAAGGACTACCCGTAGACTCACCATAGTTGGCGCGCATGCTCCTGATCCTGCTAAGGTGTCGACCAACAGCAACGGGTCCGCAGTCGGAGGTGATCCAAAGGTCGGATCTCCGATCCGTTTTGGCACTACCGTTTTGGCGAAGATGTGTACATTAGGTGAATCCACTTCTCCTAACTACCGGTAGGGAGGCTGCTGTGAACGTACATGTGCCGGGGGCTCTTCCTTGCTGACAAATAAATAATAATTATATTACCTATGAACAACTACATGAAGAAGTTTGAGTATTTTAAAAATTAGTTCGGTTGCAGTAGTGCACTGCGCTTCGAGACGAAACAAGAAAGTTGAGTTTCTGTCAATCCCTGGCAGCAGTTCAATATATTTTCCTTTCTCCTTTCTCATTTATCATATAGCAAGAAGAAGAGCAAGAAGAAGAAGAGCGTATGGATGACCTGCAAGTGCCGAACTTCGCAACGTGTGATCCTCCCGAGCCAATGATAACTGTTTGCACGATACCCAAGAAAGTGGTCGCGGCGATGATGGCTGCTGGCGCCAAGAAGGAGCAATTGGAGGGAGAGAATTTGTGCGTTCTGCGCGTTGATGGTGTGGACTCGGAAGCGTGGAATTTGTATGAAGACTGGGCTTTCTCTCTTGGGGAGGTTGATCCATTGGTAGTGGCTCACTACGCTCCACCGCTTCATTTACGACGCGCGCTTCTGTGCCCTCCGAATGCGTTGGTGGGTGACATTCTGGATGAAGCCAACAGTATCATCAACCTATTCGCGCCTCTTGTCATGGACGACGACTTGGTAGCAGGGATTCCAGCGCTTCTCGCGAATTTTGCACCTCATCCGGCTCCACTGGCTCCGATCAACATCCACCACGCGAAATCCGCCGTCACCGCCGTGCAGCGTGCGATTCGCAACCCAGGTCCAAACTTTCCGGTGATCAACGGGTTGCACAGAGGACTCTACATTTGTCAAGTGGAGTTCACTTGGAACGGTGTCGTGGTCGTTGTGCCGATCTACCGAATGTGACATCAACGATAATCGAAGTTTTCATTCATTTCAGTCCCTTTGCCCTAAGAAATGTCTCGCTGCGTAGTTAATACCCCTTACACGTAGAGTTGCATCACAACTCCGTATACAGATTTTTCAACCAGAACGCACTCTAAAGTCCTTAAAATCAACAGACAAATTGATGCAGTCATTCCCAGCAATCGAAAAAAAGATCATTGTTGGCACAATAGTTTTGGCAAAGATATGTATTTGATGAGATGGTCAATGCAGATATTCTTCCCCCGTCTATGAGAAGTGGATTGGGGGCTCTTCCTTGCGCAGTTTGGTGAGGGACGAGTCCAGATGAATGACACCAAGCAGCTTGCCGAATTTGACGACGTACACCTGCGTCCAGCTAGAGATAGAGGCCAACTTGTGCACGCGGTACAAGTTGACGTGCTCGCCAACCTACGAAGGACAATAAGTTAGCCCCACGTACTGCTAAGCTACTTGCATTCAAGCCATGGGCAACATTTTGCAGGTGCCTAACCTGGACAGGGTAACTTTCCACTGGGATTGACGTGAATTCGTATTCGTCAAATGGAGGCCCCAACTCCAACTGAACAATGAAACAAGCGTCACTATAAGATGAGCAACACACACACTGCAAAAATCACAACAGCTTACCATGCTTGATGTAGATGAAGCATCCTTTGGCTGGAAGTTCAGAAGGGATAAATCTTCCACCGCCGCACTTTTCTTCTTGTCGAGGTCCAGAACTTGGGAAATTAGCTCCTGAATACGCTCCGTTACCTTCGGATTCTTTGCATCAGGCATCTGCAGTGTGAAACAACAGAAGTCACCATGTAAGTCACGGTGCTTCTGTCGCGCTAAGCAAAATATCAAGGAAAACCGACCCCACTACGATGGATGGCGAGAAACCTCGCAATTCCCACTTCCAGATCATAGCGTCGAATACAGCCCTACAATCCAAACAACGGAGAACACCGTTAGAATCTGTGTGAATCGTTGTCTAACGTTCCACAACTCACTAGTAATAGTTTGTTCTCAACGTTATCACAAAGCGGGAAGTATTCCTCCTTCTTGTACGTGCTCTGAAATGCATCATCAAAAGGGAGTGAAGTGAGTACACAGAAAAAATGCACAGCTTCCACACACACACTTACAAGGGCCTGGATTGCTTCCTCATACGTGGTGTCACGAGTAAATACAACGGGTACCGATCCCATATAATCCTTGGCAGCCTTCTGACTCAGCACATGCTCATTGAAGTCGTAGCAAACGGAGTTCATTCCAGCCCAGCTCGCCAAAATGTCGTAGATAGAGGGAGTGATCATTCCACTGACGAAGTACGCTACAATGCAAGCTACCATGACAGGGATCATGTGGCTAAGCTGACCGGTAAGCTCGAAGAAGATGACTGCCGTTGACACCGTTTGCGTTGCCGAGGCTGCGAAGCAGGCTGCTCCAACGACTGCATACGTTGCTGGCGATTGATTGGGGCTCCAGACTTCCATTAGCGTCTCGCCATAGAATCTCCCGATAGCCGCGCCCATCGTAAACAGCGGCCCGAACACACCACAAGACATTGGAGCTCCACACGGCAGTATACTTATGACCAGCTTCAGAGCGAAGTATACAAAAAGCGTGGTGTGTTTACTATCCGTGAAGTGAGTCCACTGTGGGAAGCTCAGCTCCTGGTCACGAAACAATTCGTTCACCATCAACCGATCGGAAATACGCATGATGCCAAATGGAAAAGTGATGATCGCAGTAGCTAAGCAGATCGAGATGATGAGGAATGCACGTCGCTGCATAGATGGTTTCGTGAGGTTGAACCTCTCCAGTAGGCGAACTTGTACGCTTCGTAGCGCCAGTGCCATCTTACAGTACAGGCCAGCTCCAATCTGCAGGCACAGAAATAATAAAGTGAGTGATCAAGATTGCACAAAAGAAGAACCTACAGTACGAAGTATTTACTTACCCCTGTGATGGCTCCCAGTAGCACGAATGCAAATAGTTCTTCATCCATGTCAAAACCCGTGAAGTTTGTGCGTTCGAAGAGAACTTCGCTTTTCATGAACGTGATGATGTGGAAAACCAAGATGCAAATAGAAGAACAAATGATGCCTTCCCAGAGGCACTTGATCTCGTAGTACTTCGCCGTCACTTCAATTCCAAAGAGAACCCCTCCCAACGGCGACCCAAAGCTTGCGGTCATACCACATGCCACCGCTACACAGAAAAAAATAATTCAGCACAAGTAAACAAAAAAATGAGAGCTCGCAGTCATCTCACACACCTGCACGGATGAAGTTGTAGTCTTGTTGTCCATAATTCACACGTTGAAACAACGGGATCCTCCCCATCAAGTACCCGATCACGGACATGATGTGAGTAAATGGCCCCGCACGGCCAACGGACAGACCGGAACCGGATGAGAAAACGGTGCCGAGGGATCTCGCAACAAGTGTGCGGAACGACAAAGTGTCTCCGGGGTTTTGAAACACGCCTGCAAACAGCCCGCGCATTGTCGGGATGCCAGATCCGTCCGACGCAGGTGAAATGAAGTACCCGCAGCAGGTTGCGAGCATGCCGAAGCCCACGCACCACATCGTCCAGAGAATGAAGGCGCCGAACGAGTATTCTCCTACTGCCTCCACCATGTTGCGTCGAAGTGTCAAAAGCGTACGCACCCAACCGTCAAACAAAAGTCTGCATCGCATTGCCAGTAAGTAAAACAATGGTTAGTGTCCAGCAACGGATTCCGACTATCAGCAGAAATGGAGTTACCCATAGACTGCGGCCAGTGAGCCAAGTATCATCAGATACAACCACGTGACTGGAGAGTTGGGGAGCTGCTTAAACAAGCGCAGTGACCGCAAACATAGTCGTCCAGCAGCGCTATTCTGCAAGCGTCGCTCGCCTCGAGCCAACTTATGGAAGTGCTCCACCGAGGTGGCTCGCTGCCATGTATCTGCTCGAAATGAAGTTGTTTGAATAGGGACACATCTGGATAACCAACGATACCGACCGAGACTTACCGTACGTGGCGTGCATGCCGCCTGCTAAATGCTTGCAGCCGGAGTCAACTCAGCAGTGGTTGGTGGTCCTTCCTTTGCCGAAGGTCGCAGTCGAATGAAGCGAATGAAGCGACGCAAGGACGTTATGCACGTGGGCGGTTGAGATTCACTGAGCCTTGGTGTGGATTCAAGCACGAGAACGAGTACGTCGCAAGATAAACTACATAAAACCTTATAATCCACCGATAGGATTAAGACCCGGAAGGCCAAAGTCCGGCTTGGCAGGATCAACGCACAAGCAGCAACACTTCAGTTCTTACTCCGATGACTTGAGAGACCAAAGTCGCACGGTCTCGTCGTCACTTGCACTGGCGATCACGTTGGAATGGATGGGGTGGCGCGCAACCACGTTCACGACGCTGGAGTGTCCGTCAAGTTCGGTCACCCGTTTGCCGCTATCTCGCTGCCACACGTGCACTTTGCCATCTGCATACACCCGCGAACGCGTAAGTTCAAAGGAATACAAACATTCAGGGTATGAGTAGCCGCATAAAGCTTCGTACCTTCGCTTCCACAAGCGACAAGCTCACTGTGCGCACCAACGAAGCATGGGCGGAGCACGTATCTCTGCTCGCGAATTCCGCGATATTTGGCTACCACTGAGCCTGTCGCGACTTCCACACAGACAACTTGCTCTTGCTTCAAAAGGTTCATGAGCAGGAACTCTCCAGACGGCGAAATGCTGAGGCAAGAGATGAGGTGTTCCGCTTCGAAGAACAACTCGTCCGACTTGTGAGCGACGTCGTACACGCGAATCTCGTGGCCCGAAATCAGCACGAACACTTTGCTCTCGTGTGGATGCACCACCACGTCCAAAACCCTTCGGCCACTCCACTGGTACACGATGGAAGCCTCAATTGCATTCTACACGAACGAAAAGCAGCACAGGGGGTTAGTGGTGTACAAACAACCGGCTTCATCAGAAGTTTAGAAGACGCGCGTACCCACAAGACCAGAGACTTGTCCGTGCTGCCACTCACGAACTGCCCCGCGCAAGGCAGCCACTGCATCTTCGTCACCACTCCACCTGGATGCTGAAAGCGCTTCTCACACAGACCACTCTGCATCATGTACACAACGTTTTAGTAGGAACGGACACAGAAAGAGAGAGAGACTCGCAGACTCGAACAGCCAGGCAGACCATTCGATCCCAGAGCTGGATGGTGCTGGAGCGGCTCCCACTGGAGAGCAGGAACCTGCTGTCGGGAGACCAAGCCAAGCAATCCGCTGGGCCCTCGAGGCTCTGCAGGACGTGCAGAGGCTTCGACGCGTGCTGCACGGCCCCAATCATCACATATTCAACACACAGACAGCTCAGCACGCAGCAAACAGTATCAAAAGCTCCTCCTCAGCAGCTCTCCACCTGTGCCGGACGTCCATAGCTCACGGCCTCCTCGTCCAGCTCCACCTGCCACAACACAACCGACCCGTCGCTTGACGCAGAGGCCAACATGTCTCCGTCGGGCGAGAAGGCCAGTTCCCACACGTCGTCCTTGTGCTGCGTCAGCACCTCGACGCAGTCCCCAGTCACGCGTCCGGCCAGCGTGGGCGGCGCCTCCTGCAGATCCATCTCCGGTCCGTCCCGCACCAGCCTCTACGACTCACACACACACCCGTGAGCCTCCTATTGTCACCCAACTCAGCAGTCCACCCACCCTTAGCGCCCCCTCTGGCACGACCTCCTCTGCACTGGCCAGCGCCTCGAGCCTGCGCTGCAGCTCGTCGTCCCCCTGCGTCGCGTCCTGCGCGTCCGGACTCAGCAGCAGCTCGGCCAGCTGCGCCACCTCCGCCTCGCTGGGCCTGCAGACCGGCAGAATCTGCTCCTGGAACGTGCGCAGCGCCAGCGGCAGCCGCCTCTGCTGCAGCAGCTCCAGGAACTTGCGGCGCAGCAGCAGCAGCGCCGCCTCGCGCGTGGCCTGCGGCGACTTCATGCGCACGTCGCGACTCGTCACGAGCCGCAGCGCGTCATCCCATTGGTGGGCGCTTACGAGCGCCTGCAGTCGCTGCAACGAAGCGGAGCGCAGCGCCACCGCCGCCTCGCGCTCCAGGGCCGCGGCGGCCTCGCGGAAGCCGCAGTCGACGAGCTCGCGCAGCAGCAGCCGCGCCCACTTCCGGCGCCGCTGCGGGGACGACGAGGCAGCGGCTTCTACCGGTGGTGGAGGCGCGGAGGACGGGGAGCGCTTGCGCTTGGTGTCGTCCAGCATGGCCGAGTGAATGATGAGTGAGTGACGGATTGGGTCTTCTTCAACTTGGCTAAATTTCTGATCTGGGGGTGGTGATTTGTACTTTTTGGCAAGATTTGTTGCACTTTTTCGAGGTTCGATGGGTTGATCGAGGATCTTTCTTATATAGGGTAGTAGTATTAATACTTGCTGAAATAGTACACCTCGGTAATACTACTATTATGAGACGATGATATTATCATCACAGTACTATATTACTCTTCAAGTGCAGGTACCGGTACTTACACTTTTGAAGGACCCCAACGAGCAAACTCGGTTCTCATCTTGCATAGTGTCTCACGATTAGGCCCTCATTTAGCCCTCGAGGAAGATAACCATGTTCGAAACCGCAACAAACGAAGCATGGGTTGTGCAGGGGTGTCAGGAAGGCGATGAGGTCAAGCGTGATCCAATAGCGTGTGCGGGAGCAGTACTTCTAGGAGAAAAGATTAAAAGCTAGTGTGAAAGGGATGACCACCGTGTATAAAACAAAAACGGATGACCTCCTCGTGCGGCGCAGTAAAAGGATGAACATAGCGTGTATACACTTATGAAGGACGTCAGGGACAGAATAGGTCAAGGATAAACAAACCCCGTATAGCCAGGCATGCGTATTGGTAATGTGTACACCCACTTGCTATATTATTGTGTAATAGGTTGCCGGTATTGGCGACCGTCGGGCAGGACAGACGGACGCCAGGCGGCGATGAGAAGGGTGCGCAAGTAGGACGGAAGCGTCCGAGGGTGCCGGAAGGCCGACAGCCGGCGGTGTGTGACGACGAGCGGTCACGCAGCGAGAGCGAGCAGCCGGGTGTGGGTTCGCCACCCGGCTGGAGAGCAGCTTGACCCCACGATGTGAAGGCCAAGCGGGCCACGAGGGTTGACTAAACGGCGGGTTTGGAGATGGGGTGCTTGAAGTACCTCGGCTCGCAGGATCCGCGAATCAGCGGTGAGGAGGCGACCTCGCGACCGAGAGGGAAAGCGCGCAGTTGAGAATTTGCGGCGTGAGAAGCACGTCGGCGAAGTGCTGAAGACCGGCAGACGCCAGGAGGTAGATTGTTGGCTTAGGCTAGCTTTTACTGCGTTAACTAGTAATACAAAGTAGGAACGGACGCATACGTAGGCGTACGGTCCGGCAGGGGGGAACCAAGTGGATTCCTGACGGCCAGAAGCGAGTTTCGTGGCGCGAAGCGGCCACAGCGAGTCGACGTGCAGCAAAAGCACTTGGGCCTTACGACCCACCGGCAAGCAGGTGTCCCTAGACTTGTTACATGGTGGTCATACAGGGGCCTGCAAGAAGCATTCGGGACACTATGACGGCTTCGACCTTGACGAGGACGAAGACTTTGACGAAATCCGGCAAGTCGCGACGAGTGACGCGACAAGCGGCGAAGAATCCCGGCTCGAAGAGCGAGAGCGGCGGCGATACGGGCGGCAGTGACGAGGACCCCGAACACGGCGACGAGGAGAAGGCGCTGGGCACCGCGGTGGACGCTCCACACGCGTCGAAGCAAGGCTCACCGAGTCGTGAATCGGAAGAAACGCCAGTTCCCACCGGAACGGACGGCGAAACGAGGGCGGCTGACGAGAGATCGGCGCCAAACGACGCCGAGGCGACGAGTCACGGCGAGCCCTCCGGCGAGTCGGCAGTGTCGGCGGAGATGACCGCAGTGACGGCCGCGCGGCAGCACCTGACGACAGTGGTCGCCGGCTTGCAGGCGCAAGCAATTGTGGCGGCGGCGCGTGAAGACGGCGATGGTGGCGCTGGGCGCGGGGCGGCAAGCGAGGTGCCTCCGCCACCAGATACCAATGTGGCGGCGGTTGTGGAGCCGGTCCCGGTGGCGGCGACGGTGGTGGCACGGGCTGCGACGAGTGACCGAAGTGCGCCACGAGGCGAAACGGCTCGGCGCGGAGACGACGAGGTGCGGGTGACGGGTGCTCGGATTGGAAGCGCAGCTCCACCTGCGACGACGGCGACACCGAATACGGAGATGGCGGCGATGACCACGGCCGTCCAGCAACTGACGGCCATGGCCACCAGGCTGCAACAGCCCGCGGCGGCAGGTGCGCGATCTACGACGCAGCACGGTCAGCGGGCACCGAGGCAACCTGAGCGACTTGCAGGACGCTCACCTGGGCCTCCGGATGACGGCGGCAGCTCGTCGGAGGCGGAGAGCAGTAGCGACGACGGCAACGACCCGGATGACAGCGCCGGTAGCGACTCGGAGCGAGACGACGAAGACAGCGACGCAGGCGACAGCTCGGATGACGAGAACAGCTCGGGTGAGCGGCGTGCGCGACGTGCGCGACGTGACCGGCGCCGTACGCAGCGACGCGAGCGGCGTAGTGAGCGGAGGAACGAGCGCGATGACGCACGGCAACCAAGGCGGAAGAGTGTGAAGGATCTGGAACTGCCGACCTACACACCCTCCCCGAAAGTCTCTGTCTCGACGTGGATTGACAGGGTCGACCTGGCTCTGAAGGGCGCGGAAGAGTCCGGCCGAGGGAAGTGGACCGACAAGGCCCTGTACTACATTATGTGCAATAAGCTCATGGAAAACGCGGCGCGTTGGTGGGTCAACATGAACCGCCGCCTTCCCACCAGGAAGAAGACCTGGAGCAACTTGAAGAAGGCCCTACTCCGGCGGTATGGCGAAAAGCTGGACAAGTCAGCTGCTGAATGGCGTGTGAGCATGCGTCGGATGATGCCTGGCGAGACCTATGCTGATTTTGCAGCAGGGCTGAGAGATGTGGTGGGTCGGAACAAGATTAGTGAACGTGTATTGTTAGCGCAGTTCTACCGCTGCCTAGACAAGAGGACTAAGAAATTAGTTCACCAATCTCCCAAGCCGAAGACACTCGAAGAAGCGGTGGACAAGGCGACGGACATCGACGATCCTATGGACAACGTGGCGCAAGGGATGATTAATGTAGCACTTCCGTGGGTGACGGCGCCGAGTCCGTACCTGATTCCTATGGATGGCACCACCGGCCAGATGATGATGATCCCTGGTATTGGCGGCACGAACCTGCTCGCCCAGATGACGAGTACTGCAGCCGGTGGAGACGGCAGTACGATGACGAGAGAGGATGTCGAGCATGTTGCGCTCTTTACGAATCCCCAGGGGGTCTACAATGGGTACTCCGGCACGTGGGATCCGCCACCAGGGCACCTATGGAACGGCAAGTATTGGTACGAGCCGCGTAAGGTGGAGAGGAAGCGGTCAGCCGCATCCCCGGTGGCGAACAAGACGGCGACGAGGAAGCCGGTGGCGAGGACGAAGCCGAAGCGCGAGACGATCGAGTCCAGCAGCGACGAGTCCGACGCCAAGCCGCGGAAGAAGCGGGTGAAGGCCGCTGTACGACAAGTGGTGTCGGAAGAGAAGCGCGGCTCAGACAGTGGGCAGCCTTGGAGTCGGCGGGCCGTGGCGGACGGGAGAGCAGGCGGCGTTAACCAGGCCAGCATCAGCGTCTGTTTCCAGTGCGGGCAGGCAGGTCACTGGGCGATGCAATGCCCGAATGAGTCTAAATGCTACGCGTGCAATAAGACTGGGCACTACGCTCGGGTGTGCCCAGATAAGGCGGCAAAAGCTCGCAATGACGAGTACATGAAGCAGCGGGGGCAGAAGTCGCGAACGCCGGCGGAAAACGACGACCGGGCGCGGTAGAGGGGGTATGGCGTCCGGCGCGCGACGAGATTCTCCAACAGGAGAAGATGGTCGTAGGTGGAGCCGAAGGAGGACGTGTTTTAGCAGTACGGACTGCTAGACGCGGACTCGAGACGAAGGAGGAAGAGCAGACGACGAGGGCGGACGAGGAGACGACGGCGAGTCACCCCAGTGACGAGGGGAACGGAGAGATGATGGCGGCGGCAGAGGACACGGTGGCGGCAGCGGCCGTACGCCAAGTGGCGAGCGAGCCAGCGATGGCCGCTCGGAGCCAAGGCGGAGTGGTGGAGATGATGAAAGAAGATGCGGCGGCGCATGACGGAGAGCGCGCTGCGCGATACGTCGCAACGGTGAGGCCGGCAATGGCCTCAGCGAAGTATGTGAGGGCGACGCCCAAGGTCGCGACGGAGGGCGACGAGTGCGGCGTCAGTGAGCGCGTTGACGCGCGACGAAGCGAAGGAAGTCGGCAGGAACGACCTGCTGAGCAGTGCGAAGGAGAAGTGCCGAGAGCTGGTGACGTCGGAGACGAACGTCACACTGGAGAAGGCGGCGGTACGTTGCTCGGCGGCGACGCCTGCAAGCGGCTTCAGACTGGAGAAGGCGCCGACCTTCCGACGGCCGACGCGTCGGCTACCGGGGCAGCAGTCGAGGCGGACCCGGTCGGGGTGCCGTCCGTAGTGGCCGAGAACGGTAGCAAGGGCGAAGTGGCGAGCTCGGAGGAGTCGGAAGCGAGCGAGGAGTCCGGTGACGGCGAGGTGAGCGACGACGTGCAGCGAGCACAGCTGGCGCGGCGACGAGCCCGGAAGCTGCGGAAGCGGCGTCGCGTGAAGAAACTGATGGCGAGGCGGCGTGCCGAAGAGCGGGTGAGCGCGGAGGAAGCTCAGCGCGCGGCAGAGGAGCTGCGGGAAGAGCGGCAGCGCGTCGCGGAGGGCGCCATGGGCGAGATGTTGCAGCGAAAGCTGCAGCAGGCTGACAATTCGACGGGTGAGACGGTGAGGCCGCGTGGCGGAGCTGCGCGAGTGAGTCTCGTGCAACACCGACGAGACACGGTGCCGGCGAGAAGCACGCTGGTCGACGAGACAGCGGAGTATGTGGGCGCAGACGACGGCCTTCCGACGGCCGAGATGACGGTGGCTGGAGCGAGGCGACACGTGAAACTAGACAGTGGTGCTCGCTACACTGTAGCGGGTACTGACTGGATGCAATTCGGCGACCGAGTGACGACCGAGGCCCCGGTGGACTACGTGGAGGGAATCGGCGGCTTCCTGCTCGACGTAGTGGGCGTGTGGAGGTTCGAGATGACGACCGTGTTCGACGAAGTGATCTCCATCGACGCGTGCATCGTCGACGGGTGCACCGACGAGTTCCTGATTGGCGTCGACTTCATGAGAAGCCATGGGGCCACCATGGACTTCAACAGCAACGAGGTGCGGTACAGCCGGACAGGGCGGAACGTGGTGATACCGTTTTGGACGTGCAGCACGGCGGGTGGTGCACGAGTGGCGGTAGTGCGCATGGTGCGCAAGAGGCAGCTCGAGGGCAGGACGGTCACTCCGGTTGAGGTGTCGGTGACGGCTGAGGATGGCGAGACGGGCATCTTCTTGCCAGCGGCGTACACCGGTGCCGTGATGTTGGCACCTACGGTCACCAAGGTCAGGAACGGGAAGGCCTGGGTGCCGGCCGTGAATGCAGGCGGGGAAAGGGCGAGACTACCGGCTAAGCGCCAGCTCGGCACGTGGATTCCGGTCGACAGTGACGTCGCGGTCCTGAAAATGAGTGGCGGGCTGCGGCGGGACCGCGTGAAGGCGTGGATTGATGAGTTAGGTGGCGACAGCAAGACGCCGCTCGAAGACGAGAGTGAGGTGAAAGTAGGTGTCGACGACGACGACAGCCGGAGTCTGATCGTCAAACTGCTGCGGGTGTATCGGCAGCTGGTGCAGGACACGGGCGACTGTCCGCCTGCTACTGCCCTAAGTACTGAGCACCATATTGATACGGGGGAGGCTGCCCCGATCATGCTGAAAAGGCGCAGGCAGGCTCAGACCGAAGACGCGGTCGTGGAGACGAATGTGCGCAAAATGTTGGCGGCTGGCGTCATTGAGAAGGGTAACGGCGCGTGGGGTTTCCCCGTCGTCCTGGTGAAAAAGAAAGACGGTGAGGTTCGATTCTGCGTGGACTACCGAGCCCTCAACAAGATTACGAATAAGGACGTGTATCCCTTACCTCGGATTGATGAAACTTTGGAGGCTCTCGGTGGCGCACTGCTGTTCAGTACGCTCGATTTGAAGGCCGGGTACTGGCAGATCAAGATGGCGGACGAAGATAAGGCAAAAACTGCGTTTCTAACGAAACAAGGTCTTTATCAATTTGTTAGAATGCCCTTCGGCTTGACAAATGCGCCCTCTACCTTCCAAAGAATGTTGAATAGCGTACTACGGGGGCTGACGTGGACTACGTGCCTGGTTTACTTAGATGATATCGTGATCTACACGAAGGGTGGCATTGAGCAGCACGTGATAGAACTGGCGTGTGTTTTGGAGCGTCTGGCAGCCGCCGGATTGACGTTGAAGCTGAAAAAGTGCGTTTTTGCCACTGAACGCATGGAGTATTTGGGCCACGAGCTTAGTTCGGAGGGTGTGCGACCTCTGGAGCGACTAATCTCGGCGGTACGAGACTTCCCACAGCCGCAGGACGCGGTTGGAGTCAAAAGGTTTGTACACCTCGCGGGGTACTACCGCCGCTTTAATGAGGGGTTCGGGTCGATAATGGCCCCGATGACGAAGCTGCTACGAAAAGTTGTGCCGTGGGAGTGGACGGTGGCGCAACAAACTGCTTTCGAGCAAGTGAAGGCGGTGCTAATCACCAAACCCCTACTGATCTATCCTAATTTCGCGTTGCCGTTCAGGCTGGTCACGGATGCGAGTAAGGTGGGTCTCGGCGCGTGTTTAATGCAAGATCACGGACACGGGTGGCAGCCCGTAGCGTATGCGAGCAAGGTCAATAGTCAGACTGAGGCTAATTACGGAATCACAGAGCTGGAATGCTTTGCCGTAGTTTGGTCTATTAAGTTGTTTAGGCCGCAGGCAGTTTACGATCATTACCGACCATGCGGCGCTCAAGTGGTTGATGACGAGCGCCAACTTGACCGGCAAGCTTCACCGGTGGGCCTTAACGCTACAGGAGTTCGATTTTGAAGTTGAGTATCGGCCGGGCACTACGAACGTGGTGGCGGACGCGCTGTCCAGAGCGCCCACGTCCACGGCGAAAGTTTTGGCTGCGGTAGGTAGGCGACGGCGGGCACGACGACGAGCAGCTGCGACGACAGAGGCGGCAACGACGGGAGAGACGGCCACGGCAGGGACGAACAATTCGACGGTGCAGGCACCGAAGACGAGTCGCGCGGTAAACGCGTCAGTAACGCGAGAGTCGAACGCGTCCATCAATGAGGACGAGTCTTTGCGTGCAGTGCCCGACACGGGTGTGATGAGCACTGAGGCGGTACGACGCGAGGATGCTGATGTGGTGGCGAAGGACGCGTCCAGTGGAACGGACGGCACGGCGGTGAACGACACGGGCGCTGGCGGAAGCGGGGTGGCGACGAGAGTAGCGGAACCGAGCACGAAGGTGACGGTGGCGCCGAAGAAGCCACGCCGGGTCGTGCGGTGGAGTGACGAAGTGGCAGCGGCTCGACCACTAACCAGGGCGGCCAAGCGACGTGCGGAAGACGCGTCACGAATGGCGGCAAGTGCGGCGGCGAAGGACGGTGCGGTGGATGAGATGGCGGTGAACGGTGTGATGAGTGAGACGATGAACGACGACTCGGTAGGCGCGACTGCGGAGACGCGCAACGCGCCCAGCACGAGGGCTGAGCACGGAAGCTTGACCGACAGCGCGACGACGTCGAAGAGCGACGGGCGAAACCCTGCGGACCAGCGAGTCCGTAGCGGTGCTAGTGTCGACGGCGGTGGACGTGGAGTGCAGAAGGCGGTGAGTCTCGACGGCGGACGAGTAGTGCCGACGCGACGCGATGATGAGCGAGCGGAGGCGACGGGTGCGTCAGCACCGACGCGTACGGAGGCGGAGGTGATGGCGCGATGTAACGGTGGACGAGCTGGAACGACGAGCGCGGCGACGCGAACGCGTACGGAGGCGGACGTGTCGACCAGGCTCGGCGGTGAACGAGTAGTGGCGTCGGAGGACGGCGCAATGCCAACGCGTACGAAGACGAAGGCAGCGGCGAAGCCCGGCGGCGAACGAATGATGGTGGGGGACACGACCCCACCGGTGCGAAAGAAAACGAAGAGGGCCGCATCCCCTCCCCGTGGACGTAAGGTGTCGACGGCACCACCACAGTCGAAGACCCGGGTAGTGCCGAGCCCCGGCGACGACAGCGAGCAGGCGGTGCATCGAGTCGGCCCAATACTCGGAGGCGACGGAGAGTCGACTGCATCCGCTACGGTGGAGATGAACAGGCAGCGTCAAGCGGCCGTCGACGAGCAGATCAGGCGGCGTGTGCAGGAGCCGACGTTGCAGCTGACAGACGCCGAGATTACGAGTGCGCAGGCGAAGAATCGCCTGGTGCAGCGGCTCCTCGAGGCCGGCATGCATCGAGGCATGAAGTTCCAGCGACGCCACGGGCTAGTGCTGATCGAGACTACGAAGGGGCGGCGAGTGATTCTGCCTCCGGAGCTATGGGCAGTGGCGTTCAAGGAGCATCATGACTCCGTGTGGGCCGGACACTTGAGGGCTCCACACACCTACGCGCGGATTGCGCAAGTCTACTGGTGGCCCGACCTACAGCAACAAGTGAGGCGGTGGGTCCGTGGCTGTCAGGAGTGTGGCAGCAGGAAGGCGCGCCCTCGAGAAGTGGTGCCGCCGTTGAGGAGTCTACGAGGTGGAGAGGTCGGCGACAGGTGGGCCCTCGACGTAGCGGGACCTCTGCCGACTAGCGACGGCGGCCAACGATACGTGATCGCGGCGGTAGAGTATGTCACGCGGTATGATGTGGCTACGACGGTGCAGCAGCACACGGCGGACAAGGTGGCTGAGTTTCGATGCGGCACGTGGTGCTGAAGTTCGGCCCGTTCCGTGAGCTGCTCACGGACGGAGCACCCGAGCTCACCGGCAAGGCGATAGGGCGGCTAGTCGTCTTGCTGCAAGCGCAGCAAACTAATCCCGTACCCTACAGGCCTCAGACGGTGGGGCTTGTAGAAAGGTTCCACAGGACGTGGAAAGATTGCGTCTCTACCTACATGAACGACGATCGCCAGCATGACTGGGATACCTGGGTGGCCTTTGCGGTCTACGCCTATAACTCGGCGCAGCATTCGACGGTGAAGCTGAGCCCGAACGAGCTCATGACGGGCAGGCGACTGCGCAATCCGAACGAGCTGTTACGCTCCACGAACGTGGGCGAAGCCGGCGAGTTGAACGAGTACCATTGGCGACTACTGGAGGCGATGTCCAGTAGCCAGGCGTGTGCGGATCGTGCGCGCGCGCACGAACAGGAGCGGCAGGCGAAGTACTATGACCGGAAGGTCAAGAGAAAGCGGACGTTCGCCCCAGGCGATCGGGTGTGGATGTATCGGCCGCCTCGCGGGCCGAAGGCGTCGAAGTTCATGCATCAATGGCTAGGGCCCTTGAGGGTGGTGGAGCCAGCCGGTTATGACAACCTCTTACTCGAGAGAGAGGACACGGACGGAGAACCAGCGCGCTTTGTGGCGCACGAGTCGTTTCTAGTGACCTATTATTACCCTACGGTGATGCTAGAGCGCGCGGCGACCGACATCGCAGCACAGCTGGAGTATGAAGACGCCGGCGAGCGAGAAGTTGTCACGGCGACACGCGCGGCTGTACGTGCAGCGGCAGCAGCCTCACCAACAACGGCTGCTGCAGGAAGCGCGAAGCGCCCGAGACGAGCAGTGGAGAGTACGGCTACACCCGGAGGAGCGAGTGAGCTCTTGGTGGAACTGCGTAGGCGCCGGCGGCGGAACAAAGCCGGCCACTACGTACTTGAGTACGAGTTGCAACCCGCTATCACCAGCGGCCAGCGAAGAGATGCGAGTGGCGGCGACGAGCGGAAATGGGTCTCCGCGAAAGAGTACGACACCCTCTTCAATGCCGACAGAGTCGTGGAAGACTCTGTGGGTAGAGAAGGCGTGTAATAGGTTGCCGGTATTGGCGACCGTCGGGCAGGACAGACGGACGCCAGGCGGCGATGAGAAGGGTGCGTAAGTAGGACGGAAGCGTCCGAGGTTGCCGGAAGGCCGACAGCCGGCGGTGTGTGACGACGAGCGGTCACGCAGCGAGAGCGAGCAGCCGGGTGTGGGTTCGCCACCCGGCTGGAGAGCAGCTGGACCCCACGATGTGAAGGCCAAGCGGGCCACGAGGGTTGACTAAACGGCGGGTTTGGAGATGGGGTTCTTGAAGTACCTCGGCTCGCAGGATCCGCGAATCAGCGGTGAGGAGGCGACCTCGCGACCGAGAGGGAAAGCGCGCAGTTGAGAATTTGCGGCGTGAGAAGCACGTCGGCGAAGTGCTGAAGACCGGCAGACGCCAGGAGGTAGATTGTTGGCTTAGGCTAGCGTTTACTGCGTTAACTAGTAATACAAAGTAGGAACGGACGCATACGTAGGCGTACGGTCCGGCAGGGGGGGACCAAGTGGATTCCTGACGGCCAGAAGCGAGTTTCGTGGCGCGAAGCGGCCACAGCGAGTCGACGCGCAGCAAAAGCACTTGGGCCTTACGACCCACCGGCAAGCAGGTGTCCCTAGACTTGTTACAATTGTATATTGAGGCCTCAGAGAGACCGTTTGCTACCGAAGCGAAGCGGAGGTCTGCAATGGTCGGCGCGTGGGCCGGAGTAGGTGCCTTAACTAGGAGCTGATATATTTTTACCGACGCCTTGCCCGCCATGAGCGAAGCGAAATTGGCGGTGCAAACGAGGAGCTCACCTAAGGTCTCGGCATACATGCATGCAACTAATATACCCGTCCACCTACACATGTGATTTAAACACGTAAAAAACACTAAGGAAGTTCTTTCAGCAAAGCTGAAAGCACTAGGGTTTCTAAATGTACCTGTTTTGATTTTTATTGTTTTTAACGTCGATTTCAGATTTTAGTGTGTTGTTTTAATCAGTTCGACTTCATTTCAGTATGGCGCTCGCTCACATGGGACACCCGCAATCTCGACGTTTGGAGCGCTTAGCAACGCAAAACCGCTATTTCTAATTCTTGTTATTTTGACGCGATTTCCTCGATCAGGTTTAGCTCTAGATTTGCTTTGTGTCCGAGAGACGTTTAGAAATAAACTTGAACGAGGAGTCGCGGTGCTGTTAAGTATCCGAAGCGTCGCTTCCCAAAGTAGCCCCCGACTCTTCGCCGCGCAAATCCCTAAATATGGTAGTGCTACTCACTTGCTATTACTATACCAGCAAACATCAACCCATTTCAACGGTCACTCGCGACCCCTGGTGGTTAGAAATGAAGTGGGCTCACTTGCCAGCGGCGACCCTTGACGCACACCAGGCTTCACTACAGTTGCGCGCATCGAGAGAGCACCGGCATACTGTATGGCAGTACGCATCAGCAGAGCAGCTCTTAGGGCAGCACCAACGCAAGCGGCAGGCTGCAGGGAATCCCTGCCACGGATACATGTATCAGGCTACATGTATTGCGGCGATTTGCTGCCACCACGACAGGCTGTCGCTGTCGTCGACAGTGAAACTCCGTTTAAATTTGAGTGTGGTACGGCGCGTGTGCCTCCGGGTCGTTGGAGGGTCGAGATAGTATCTCGGAGATACACCCGACCTAGTGTTCGACGGAAGTGCCAACACCGCCGCACCTCTGGAATGCAGCGCGACCGTCACGAATAAAAAGTCTTTCATCTATCTGCACGTACATGTACAACGTAGTGCACTGCTAGAGATCTCCTTCTGCCTGGCTGAGTCAGCCAGGTGCAGCGCGCCCATGCTACACTGACAGAAACTCCAATTCTATACACTCGTTGCGTTAGTAGTTAGAGTGACTCCATCATTAGCTTGTCGGTGGAGACTCCCCACTGGAGAGCTTGTTGTCATTATGTGACGGCGAAGTCATACATAAGTAAGCTTACCAAGTTGCTTTCGTATTCGACGCGCAATGTGTGACATGGTGCAGCACGGCTGCTCCTCAGTTGTGTAAATTACACAAATTGGCAATACCATTCACGTACACAGCGTGCGTCAATAGGTGCAGTAACGTGCATCAATAAGGAACCTACGGTATGATCGCCTACATACTGGGCAACCAACTCGTCCTTCTCGATTGGCAATACTGCCATCAAATAGATAGAAAGAAGACTAGTCGCCCGCACATTACTGTATCTCGTCGAAAAAATATGCCCCCTCAGCTACTAAAAGGTGGTTGTTCCTTTTCGAGTGATGTCTGTCGGTTACAAGCTGCGAGATTGGCCGGCCTCATGCTTACACAGCCCATTTCGAGGGCTTCAGTCCACAAACACGTATTGAAGTCATTTATTAATATATGGACTGCTCCCTGGATCCCACACCAGCTCAAGCAAAAATGAAATGATGAACCCTGCGATTAAGTTCAACTGAGTTTTTGATCTTTATACTGTTGTGCGTTGCTTGAGGCAGAAACACAAAGTCCACATTTGAGCTGAAAGACCTCGTGCGCTTGTAGCGCGCTACTGTCATCCGTGTTGGTACGAAACACACGGAAGTCAGCCGTTTTGAGGCCCTCACAAGAACTTCACTTCATGCAGGAGGCAAGGCAACTGTCCCGAGTGATGAACATTGTGAAGAAGTTCGGACGCTTATCGGGTTTACAAGTGCAGCCCACGAAAAGCAAGATCATATTTCTCAACACAGCAGTGGTCTTGCATGAATATGAAGGTATACCGGTATTGCAGTCTGGGGATACAGTGCGATACCTCGGCTACGCGGTAGGCACGGGTAGGCTGGCAGATGTGAACTGGGCAGTAAGGATTCGGAACATCCAGCGACGACTGGCAACAGCGACGCAACTTGCCACGAGTGTGGAGAACAGGGTCACTATTCTAAACGTGATCATGCTGCCGGCCGTGCTGTTCACAGCGGCAGTATTCGAGATACCTCAGTGGGCAGACAGCCAACTGCGCAACCTGCAGAAGCAATTCCTATGGCAGCATTCCATCAGCACAGACTCCAGTCGCAACAAGATCAACCCAGCGTTGTTGTATACGCCAAAACAAGCAGGTGGGGTAGGATTAGCCTCAATATTGATAGCGTGTAAGACACAAAGGGTCAAACACACCATCCAGTGGTTGGTCCAGCGGAAGGACATCTACTGGGCGGCGTGGCGGACGTGGGCATTCCAGGGAGCAACTCAAGAGTGGGGGGAAGGCGTATCACCCCGCCCAGACCGGAAGCGGCAGTTAGCGCAACAGTTCAGAACACCTGGGAATACCCTACAGCAGCAGATAGGTAGCTGGTTGCAGCCCGATATGAGCATACCACTGGACTGGGCATTGCAACAGCGAGAAGACTTGGAAATGTTAGCAGCGAACACGATAAGCTGGACAAACGACGGGGAGTGGGTGGTAGAGCTACCGCGGCAACTCCCGTGTCCCCCCAGGACGATGACGGCAGAGGAACAACGCTTCTGGCCGACATACTATTGGTACGACAACCCATGGATCACCGATCACCAAGGCAGAGTGCTCACGACTGTGAAGTACGATAGGATTCAGCCGTGTACTATAGCGGCGCTGCAAATTCAGCGCATCGGAGCGAGAACATACTCCATGATAATACCGACGGCAGGTGCGAACGGCCATCAGCAGGCTAAACTACGACGATGGGGCATCGCGATCTTGATGAATGCACCGTTGCTGGGAATCGGGGAAGGGCTAGCTGTAGGGAAGGCACTCTTCCCGAGGCACCTAACAGCACTGGAGAACGAATATGACTGGGAGTACGTAGCGGCAGGACGCGCCAGAGGCACCATTCACAGTCTGGACTCAGGGGCACGAGACACCATAGAGTTGGAGCAATTGAGTGACGGAGTTCACTGGAAGGTGGCCGACAGTAACATGGAGACCTCGCGGACGGCAGCGGATTGTCAAAAGCTTCAGCACCGCCAAGGCGCAGGGGGGCTCGTATTCTACGCACACCCGTCTATTCACGGATTTCCTTGGCGAGTACCAGACTCTATTGGAAACAGGCACGTGCTCTTAGCACTGAAAAAGCAACCGTTTCGTAAGTACAAAGGAGACGGTGTGGCTCTGAACACTATACTTACAAAGCTGGAACTAAAAGCACAGGGAAGTCGGTGGCAAGCGGCAGCCCTGCAACAGACCCCAAAGCAAATATGGGCCCACCGATCAGAACTCACAGAATACCAAGTCTGGACAGCTTATCGTGTTGCTGTCCGACAACTGAATCTCCATCACAGTGGGTGGCGAATGGATAATAGTTGCCGCAAGTTGCAATGTTGTCAAGCGACGAAAGAGACTATGGAACATCTACTGTGGGAATGTCCATGTGCACAAGCATGCTGGCAGAAGCTCATCTGCCACTGGACGAGGGAACGAGTCGAGCTAGGCGACCTCCAATGCTACTTGGAGAACTGCGCCAATAGACGAGCACCGAGTATATCAAAGAGTATGGAAAAGCGGCTGACAGCAGATCACCCTGACGATGAGGATGCTTTTGCTGTCGAATGGAAGCGAACATGGCGCATCCTGAGTAGCATTTGTGTTACATGTCTGTGGATTCAACGCAACCGAGCTGTATACCAGCAAGAGGAAGTGACAATCGCAGGCAGCGTTCAAGAATACTGGATCACCGGAATGCGGCAACTGCGGGCCCTCGCGAAGCGCGAGTGCAGGCGCGCGGACACCAAACTTCAAGGCACACGACTCATGCTGTGTCTTCGACTGTTAGAAAGCCAACCCAGAGAGCCACCGTCAACGGTGACAAGCCCCGTACAACCACCGGACCAGCTGATGGCACCGGCGTTGCTATCCAGGCTTAGGACTTACCAGACATCTTGCGACCGATAAGTTAAATAGACTAGTCTGCCTCTCTCTCTCTCACAAGAACTTCAGCCTTTTCACGAGATTTTAATCCGCAACCTACTTCTAGTATCACTACTACTACCCAATTGTTGGTATCTCAACTAGTAGTATGTCTCCAATCTCGAAACCTCGGTAGTTCCGGTACTACTACTACCCAGTTTTGTGGCTTCTATTTACCCGTCAGGCTGACGCCCAGAATCTATCGGACGAAGAGATGCATGAGCCCTGCAATCCATTAGGGTATATCTGCGGTGCACTCAGCAAGCACTATAGTCCATGAATTGCTGCTGCTCCAGTCGAGCAGCCGCTGCAACATCTTGAATTCTAACCGCTTCAACCACAAACGATTCACATTCAGCCAAGCTTTGCATAAGTTACTATTTCATACTTGAAAAGTACACTAGTATCTGTAAATACTACAGTGAACCTGTCTCCACTCGTCCCACTTGACGTACGTCAGTCTCCTCCCAGCCTCAATGTCCTTCGCGCTGCGTCGCCACTCGCGCTTCTTCCTGCCCAAGCCCAAGCCGCTCCTCCGTGCCATGTCCAGCTCCACCACCAGCAGCAGCTCCTCTCCTGCCCCCGCCGCCTCGAAGCTGCGCGAGTTCCCGCGCAACGAGACGTTCCCGGACGCGTTCCTTCTGCAGGTGCCCAAGACGGACCTGCACTGCCACCTGGACGGCTGCCTGCGCCCGCAGACGCTCATCGACCTGGCCACGCAGCAGGGCGTGGCGCTGCCCACGTACGACGCGGCGCAGCTGAACCGCGAGGTCTTCAAGGAGACGTACGAGTCGCTCGAGCAGTACCTCGTGTGCTTCGCCTACGCGTCGGCCGTGCTGCGCACCAGCGAAGCGCTGGAGCGCGTGGCCTACGAGCAGGCGAGCGACCAGTTCGCGCTGGGCGTGAGGTACTTCGAGACGCGCTTCGCCCCGCAGCTGAACGCGGTGCCGGGCGAGCTGTCGCTCGAGCAGGTTCTGCTCAGCGTCAACCGCGGCCTGAAGCGCGCCACGGACGAGTTCAACGCCGCGGACGAGGACGTGGCGTCCGGCCTGGCCCCGCGCTTCGGCTACGGCATCATCGTGTGCGCCATGCGCTTCTTCACCGCCGAGTTCTCGCCCTACTACGCGCAGTTCTGCGAGGTGCATCGCCACGAAGACCCGCACCGCCTCTACGGCCTCGCGTCCATGGCGCTCATCACGCAGGCCTACGAGACCAAGGTGCAGCACGGCGTGCCCGTCGTGGCGCTGGACATTGCAGGCGCCGAACGCGGATACCCCGCGCACGACCACGCGGAGGCCTTCGCCTTCGCGCACAAGAAGTTCATGCACAAGACGGTGCACGCGGGCGAAGGCTACGGCCCCGAGAGCATCTTCGAGGCCATCACGGACCTGCACGCCGAGCGGATCGGACACGGCCTGCACCTGTTCCGCCACGACACGATCGAGAAGCCCGACATGGACGAGGACCAGCGCAAGGCCTACTGCCACGACCTCGTGCAGTACATGGGCAACTCGCGCACGTGTCTCGAGGTGTGTCTGTCCAGCAACCTGCAGACGCTGCCGGAGATGGAGCTGGACGCCAGGAACCACCCGCTGCGGGACATGCTCACGAGCAAGTTGGCTGTGAGTTTGTGTACTGACAACTGCACGGTGTCCCACACGAACATGGTGCGCGAGGTGCGACTGGCCTGCGACGCCTTCCAGCTGACCCCGCACGAGCTGCGCCAGATCCTGCTCACGGGCTTCAAGCGCTCGTTCATGCCAGGAGACTACGCCGACAAGCGCGCCTACACGCACCACGTGATCGACTACTACGACCACCTCATCCGCAAGTTTGGCATCGACGACACGAGCAAGTCTGGTTAAACCCTCTAGCCGATGAAAACTGCCAGGATATCCACGTCAAAATGAAAACTTGTCATCGCGCAGAAGCGGAGTTGATGCTTCAAAACACTTCAGGTATGTAGGAATTCAAGAACAGGATCCTGTAAAGCTGATCCAGCAGCATATTATTTTGTCAAAGGTGAAAGTTGAAGCGAACCCGACTGTATCCCTACCGCTTGGCACGGATCTGTTTCTCCTTTCGTCGGCCTACCGCAGCGGCAGTCTTCTCTTGAATGTCCGAGATCTTGCACGGTCGCAGCACATCGTCCTGCTGAGGCTCGTCGTTGTCAGAATCGCCAAAGTCTTCAGCAGTAGGCGGAGTGGGTCGCAGCAACACACCCGTAGTGTTCGATGCGCCTCCTCCTCTTGGACGATCACCATTGCGTGAGTGCCGCGTGTGGCCACTTTCATGGCCTCCCACGTCGACCTTCGTGGTCGGATGCTGGGCGCCCAGTGCCGCGGCGGCAGGCGCGTTGGTAGCAATGTTGTGGATGTCCACGAGCTCGCCCACGCGTTGCTCGATGAGCCCAAGCAGTTGGGCCATGGTGACGTCCGTGACGCCGTGCGCAGACAATTGGGCCGCAAACGCTTCGTCATTCGGGCCCTGTAACTTGTGGAAGAGTCCCATCGCACCAGCCTTCATCACCTCGGCAGCTTCTGCGGCCTCACTATGGCGAGCCTCGAGTCGTGCCACCTTCTGCCGGGACTTCTCGATCTGGTCCTCCAGCTGCTGCTTAAGCGCGCGTCGCCGTGCATCCTCAGCCGACCCCATCGAGCCATCACGGGTCTGCTCATTCACCTGGGCCTCAAGTGCATTGTTCTCCACCTCCAGAGCCTCCATCTCAGTGCTCAATTCGTTGATCATGTTGAAGAGAGAAAAGTTCTTCTCCTCAGCAGCAATCAGCGCAGTAGCTAGTGCGTGGGAGTCCCTCTCCCCAGTCTTGCGCTTGATCTTGGCCAGACCATCTTGAGCTATTCGCAGCCGTTCGCTCTGCTTCTGCAAGTCGTTAGCCTTCTCGTGGAGTAGTCGCTCGTTCTTCTGCGTCTCGTCACGAAGCTTGATGTCAGGTGTCGATAGCAGCTTGAAGCCACCAGGCAGAGATCGACCAGAAGTGTTGCTTGGCAGTGGTGGACTCGTGCTTGTGGTGCTGTTGATGAAGTGTGGTCGGGAAGGACTCCTAGGCGTTCGTAGTCGTGGGATATCACGGATCATGGCTCGGTCCTCGGCCAGTTGTCCAGTTTTCTCGATCCACCCGGACTCGAACTCACTGCCATCCTCTGCGAGCTGGTTGCGCAGTGCCTCACTCTGTCGGTTGGCTCGGTCTCGAGCATCTCCTGCTGCCTGCGACCCCTGCGCGACTTGAGCAGCCTCTGCCTGGGCCTGAGCAGTTTCCCGTTCCAGCTTGTCGAGCACTGCAGCCTGCTGCACCTTTTCACGACGCAAAGCTTGAATCTGCTCGCGCAGCGCCTTGTTCATGTTGCAGACCTCGTTGTAACGTGTGAGCACCTTGTCCAAGCGGTTTTCCAGCGTCCGAATTGGCTTCAGTTCGGTCGTAGCAGCGCAGAGCTGAGCGTTCGTCGCGTCACACAGGGCCTTGCGCGCTTGAAAATGCTCGACTCGCAGCGTGCGCAGCGCTAGATCCAGGTCATGGGATCGACGGCGTTCGCTATCGAGTCGCTTCGCGTAAGTGTCGCCTTGTTGCATCAGCGCCGTCACCCGCTCTCGAAACATGGGGCTCTCGAGCCGCGACGGACTCAGCGGGATACTCTGCACGTCCGGGGGGAACACACGCGGCGTTCGAGCTCCACTGCTAGCCAAGTGATACCGATTGTTGTTCCCATTCATACTGCGAGGACTGAACATGTTGGACATGGCGCCACCTGCCGTGGGCGCGTTGCTCATGATCGATAGGGAACACGCCAATGCCTGAACACCTTCAGTTTGGTTGACCCCAGCAGCAGTAGCAGCGCTGTAGCCTAAATGAGGACGACGTTGAAGTGATGCTGGCACAACTATTTTGAGTGGACTTACCTCGGCTGTGGTTTCGAGACTCGCAAGGCGCAGCGATAGACTCAAGAGGGACGGGCCGAGCCCTCCGGAAATGCAAATATAAAATACATTCACGCGCTGTTACAATCCCCAGCTTTGTCTCTTTGCTGCTTGTTCATAGCAGAAATGTACACATGGGCTTCTTGTCTTGTTCATTCTGGAGACTATCTTCAGCGCCTTCATCGTTTTTCTTGTGGTTTTTGATCTTGTGGTCCTTGTACATGCATGTCAGCTGGAGTGCCAGTGGGCTCCTCAGTACTTGGCAGTCGGCGGCGCGGTGTGGTACGACGAGGAGGGGCTCTCACGCGAATACTCACCACCCTCTTCGTTTGTCGGCTTAACATCACGCACGCGGCCTTCGGTTGCATCCACACAAATGCTCAGGCCAACGGGAAGCAGCACCGCACCGTTCAGCCACGCGCACACCGCTGCGGCCATCAACGTCCGGAAGAAACAGTTCCCAGCGGGCTCGAAGACGGGCGTAGCAACAAGTGCAAGCGCTGCAATGGCAACGAACTTCGAGACGGCAACACCCAAAGTCCACGACACTAGAAGCTGTGACAACGCCTTCCGCGCGCAGGCATCTCCCATAGGAGCGTAGCCCAAGTCGTCAGTGATGGTGCGAGCCTTCGCAAAAAGGCGAGCAAAATGCCCCGAGAATCCGACGGAAAAGGTGACAGCAATAGCGAGACTCACAATCGAAAGCGAGTTGAGGGGTACTCCCATCGGCATCATAAGGCCGGCGACTTGGACAACGGTGGCTGCAGCAATACAAGTCACTCCAAATCCATACCAGCAACTGCCAAGAGCCAAACTCTGCAGCAGGAACACCACTGCGAGTCCGACGCCCACCACAATGTACGCAGTACGACGAACCGAGTGGAACTGATCCAGATAAACGTAGTCAGGCGAGTATACCCAGACATCGATGCCAGTTTCCTCGCTTATCCACTTGGCAATGTGCTGAGCCTGTGAGTAGGCTGTGATTGCCCCTTCTTGGCTGCCCGAAATCTTTGACGAGCCGACTGTAGTGCTCACAACCTTGTACGGTCGGCCTTCTCCAAGAGCAGACGCTGCACATCTTCGACTGCGCACGTGTTGTCGTCCAGAGTGCGTCGAGTCTCGAGCATCATATCCTGCACGTTGCGGCCCTGTTTGATCATTTTGTCGGTGCAGTCGCGCAGAGCTTCATCCTTCCGGCGGTTGTCTTTCTCCACGGCCTCCATCCACATCGCCAGCGACAACTTGTTGTGGAGAATGTGGTCCGAGTCCAGGAAGAGCTCCTTCTGCTCCTCGTTGAGACGGTCTTCGATCTGCATCGCGAACTGTTTGGTCACCTCGTGGTCTTCACGGATCACGTTGAGCTTTTGGTCGGTCTGCAGGACGAACTCGTTGTGGACCTCGTTCACCTTGTCGACACTCACCGCGACGCGGTGAATCTCCTCTCGGTTGGCTCGCACTTGGCTCGCCACGTCGTCGATCTCCTTGAGTTGTTCGGCCTGTTTGTTCTGCTGCACTTCCAGCTCGTAGACTTTGGTGTTCACGTCGTCCACCTGGCCCTGGACGGTGATGAGTTTCGAGTTGACGCGCTCCACGTGCTTGGCGGTGTTGCGAGCTTCCCGCTCCATCTCGGCCATCTTGTCCCGCAGCCGATCGAACTCGTCCACCATGTAGCGCATGGCTTCCGTCTGCATACGCAGAGCCTTGACCAAAACTTTCTTGGACACTCGCGGCTGCTCGAGTTGCGTCTTGCCTTCCAATTCCTGGCCCAATTTCTGCCACAGATCGGGGGTCCCGAGGCCGATCGAGGTCAATGCTGCATCCACCTCATTGCGCTGCATGGTGTCAGCGATTTCTCTGGCAATGGAACAATGTCATGGACATGGACAAAACCCATTTTCATGGTTGTATTTTTATCAGTTCAACTCGGAGCGTTCCCGAAATTGATTGTGGTGATAACGAGTTCAAACTTTCAACTATAGTTGCTTGCACTGCTCGAACTGCTTGGTGCTAGCTGGGTCGAACAGATGAACCTTCGCTACGCAGCGCTAGGAGCGAGGCGTCCAGATGAATGACGCCGAGGAGTTTTCCGAGCGAGACGATGTACACTTGGGTCCAATTCGACATGGACGCCACTTTGTGAACAATGTGCAGGTTCACTTCTTCCCCGACCTGAGCAAGATTTTGTTAGCCAGAGGATTTATTGTCTCTGATGAAGGTAATATTAGTTTTACCTGAGGGATGTAGCTCTGAACGGGGACAGAGGTGAACTCGAAAGCGCTGAATGGAGGCCCAAGTTCGAGCTGTAACAGTAGCAACACAACGCCATTAGGAGAACGTTGCATCACTTCGCTGCATCAAGACCGCCTTGCCACTCTCACCGCATTTGCTGTCGAAGATTCGTCCTTCTCCTTGGAGTTGAGCAGCGACAAGTCCTCCACTGCCATGATCTTTCTCTTGTCGATATCGAGAACCTTGGACACCAAATACTCAACCTGCTTTGTAACCTTCCGATGCTTGGAGGTTTTCATCTACGGCGCAGAGCATGTCAGTAAGCATTGCTACGATGTCGATTAGCATTCAGCTCTTACTCGAGGTCGATTGACTGCTATAAATCTTGCGATACCAACTTCTAGGTCATACCGCCGAATGCACCCCT